>JAJQWJ010000021.1:1383290-2766580 GCA_023637945.1 Phaethornis superciliosus
TGTTGGGGTTCTGCAGAGGTTATTGCTGAGGAGGAGCTCATGGTGTTTGAGCTGCTCATTCAGAGACCAAAGATAGGGTTGGGTTGGCCTGTCTGGGGGAAGGTACTCATCAGTTTCTAAAATGCAATTTTATTTAAAATAAAAGCAAAAAACCATCTTCCTTTGCAGGGTGGGGGTTAATTAGAGGGACAAGCTCTACTGAGAATCCCTCCAAAATGTGGTGGGTGACTGGTACCACCAAGAGTGGCTCTGCCCACTCCTCAGATGGATGAAACTGGGATGCAGGGAACACACTTCAGCTTGCAGCACTAAATTCATCACTAAATTCAGCATCACAACAGCATGTGGAGCTATGTTCCCTTTTTGCTCCTCAGACTGCATTCCCTGTAATATATTGTTGGTCTCCAGCTATGCAAGAACACTGCTGGTCATTTTTTCCAATCTTCCTTAATCTACCTCAAAACTGAGAGCACTTAATCTCCAGTTGTTGAATAATTCTCAGTTGTAGGGACTGTGGCAGCAATGAAGTGTTACACTCACTTTGAAGGTTTTAATGTGAAAAACATGGGACGGTCTGGTGGGTTGGAAGCAATGTTTCAGTTCACACTTTAGGGATGGTTCAGTCCTGGATTGAGTTTTCTTTAAATCGGAGTAGGAATGAGTTTATACATCCCATGCAGCCTGCTCGACATCTCAGGAATTCCAGGATTTCTTGCTTTGAAGATGCTGGCAGGGAGCAGGGGGATTCTGCTCCCCCTGGCTCCCAGCAGAGCTGAACAATTTGGTGATTCTTCTCTTGGGGCTAAAATGACCTTGACCATTTATAACCACCTCCAAACTGCCTTGAGCTGGGGCTGCCTCCTGGGCAGGTTTTGAGAAATGAAGGGGGATTTTTTTTGTTTGTTTTGGTTTGGTTTTTTCTTTTTTTTCCTTTTTTTTTCCTTTCTTTTTTTTTTTCTTCTTGTTTTTTTGTTTTTTTTTTTTCTTTTTTTCTTTTTTTCTTTTGTTTTCTTTTTTTTTTTTTTCTTTCAAAGGTGCTTGGGAAACTTCTTCCAGGACTCCCAAGTGACAGGGCCTTTGTCCTGGAGGCAGGAGCCTGGCTGGAGGGTGATCCATCAGCACTGCTGCATCCTTTAGGGCCCCTCTGCCTCCTTCCCAGCCCCAGCTCCTGCCCAGCCCTCAGAGGGTGATGGATTGGTGGGATGACTGATGGCATGCAAGCTGAGGGTGGATTTATGGGATTCACTTGTGAATTCACTTGTGGATTCACTTGTGAGTGAAACCATTAGCAGGCAACGTGCTGGCTTCTCAGAGCCCTCACGTAGATGCCTGGACAGCTCGTGGTGAAAATGGATGAGGATTTATTTTTTATCTGGTGGAAGAAAGGTGTAGATCTGGGGCAAGGTGCCTGTGAGCCGGGTTGGTGAGATGCTGTCACACTGCTTTATTTTCTTTCAGTGGGTCAAGGGCCTGGTTCTTTGGTAGTACCCTCCAGGATTACATGACTCTGATAGGTCCACAGCTTAAGAAAAGGAGTAGTAATTGTCAAGTAGATTTTAAAGTAACAACAGCTGCCTGGAGTATCTTAAGTGATTTATTTATTTATTTATTTATTTTATTTGTGAGATGCTTGGAAACCTAAACTTGCAGTGCTTTATGAAGCTTTATGAGCCAAGTATGTGTTTTATGGGGAATTGCTCTAGCTTCTTACCCCAGTGTAATTATGGCAGCTGGTGTGGGTTCATAATTAAAGCCATTGATAACTCTGGAAAAGTATTGCAATGCTGTACAAGCTTGAGAAAAATCAGAGTTACCAAAAGAAAGTAGGGGTGAATAATATGAACAGTTTCTGCAGGCGGTATTATAAAAATCCTGCTTAGATTTTGTCTAAAGGGAAAACAAACAAATAGGGGGTCTGAATTAGCTTCTGTCCTTTCATTTTCTGTTATAACTTTGCAGAATGCAAACATATTGTAACAGAAAAAGTGTTTTGATTGGCAGGGCTTTGTTATACAAATGTCAGGAGGCTTCCAGTCTCTCAGTGCTCCCAGCTCTGCTGCAGATACAGCATTTATTATTATTTTATATTCGCAGCATTTCCCTGGATTTTCTCAAAGTCAGATCTATGGAAAAAAATTCGAGTGACGTTTTCCTTGTAATTTGAAGGTTTTGTTGGAAGTTTGATAACCTGGCCTAAAAATCTCTCTGGTGTTGCTAAAGCACTCAAATTTTTGGAGTTGAATAAGTAAAAGAAGAAATGAGCAATGATTGGAGATACAGGGAGCCAGTGGGTGCTATGGGCTGGAGGTTGTATTGCTGTAAAAGGGGGGTAACCTCTTCCAGTTCTTACAGGAAGGATTTTGTTTGTTTGTTTGTTTATGTTGCTGTCCATTTATTAGCAAGTTATCTGTGCTGGTCTGCTTGAAACACAGTAAATAAAATACCACTTTCTGGGGGTAAAAGGGAGGAACAAATGACCTGGCTTCACACTGAAGTACTTCTAGTGAGAGGGAGACTGTTATCTCTTTCTAGATAACTGGGGAAGGATACTCAAAATACTCTATCATGTGAATATAGTTATTGCCTGCCTTGTATCACTGTGAGTTCTCAACACATCTGGACTGAGAGGAGTTCCAGTAACATTAAAGCACACTATTTTGGTTGGCACACTGATGCTGTGGTATATGCCAATTAGTAATGGCTCTTGGAAACAGCCTGCTTAAAGCTCTCCCTGAACTATTCCCTAGAGAAATTATTCAATTAAGTACAGCTAAAATTAATGTCCATGGATAATAAGCAGCTGGAAAAGGGAAAACTCCAGTGTGTGCTTTTAAAATAACAACTCTAACTAATCACTGTGTTTGCTGGAATCCATACCACTGTTTGTCTTCTCAGTGTTGCTCTTCAGCTGGGAATGATCTGATGAGCTCTCCCACAGCCCGTGGCCTGGGACCATTCTTTGTCACTAGTGTGTATTTTCAAATCACCATCTGCTGCCTCTGGACCTGCTTTTGAGGGGCTGAGGTGTTCTGTGTTGCTCATGGGTATCAAAGTTTGACCCAGATATAACCTGATCTGTTTTGTGATGGATGAGTCAGGAAGGAGAGAGTGGTCCCCATGTCCTCAGTCCCTGGAGCAGATGGCCAAGATTTTTCTGTTTCAAATAGCTTCCTCTTGGTTGAGCAGCTGCCAGCCTGAAAGGTGCTGGAAATTTGGGGAACCAATGGAAAGGGTTACACTGGAGATGTGAGCTGGTCCTTGGCCTCCTGAACCAAGCACTTGGGCTGCTCATCACTTCCCAAGGGCCAGGCAGGGATCCCAGGACTCGGAGCACTTTGTTCTTTCCACTCTGCAGGTTTTTCCCTGTTGTCACGAACTCTGGGAACCAGGAGGATCCTGATCCTGAAGGACTTGTTCCTCTGCAGGGATCCTTCAGGGTGGGAAGCTGGCATGGCCTGGAGGGCACAGGGTGTGTGTTGGGAGAAGGAGACCTCCTGTGTGATGGCTGAGGCATCATCCAGTGCCTCCAGCTACTGAAGTGAGGTTGGAGGGCAGGCTGGGGCTCTCCTTCCCTCCCTGCTCTCCTGGGTAGCAACCAGGATGATCTTTGGATTTTGTTCCAGAAGCAAAAAGCAGAAGTTTGCTCCTGCCCCAGCTGCTTTGTCAGCAGAGCCACAGCCTGGCAGGATGGGAACAGGGCTGAGAAGAAACAGAGCTGCAGGGGAAGCAGTGGGAAGTTGGGATCCCCTCTTGTCTCCTTGTAGCCCCTGGGACTGTGATGTAGACATGGCACATCATACAGCATGTTCCCAACAGGAGGCCAGAAGGAGTCTTCTGACTGTCCCCAAGGGCCATCATGCCCCTGTAAATTAGAAGAGAGAAAGAGTGAGACAGCTGAAACACAGAGGAACAAGTCAGTTTGCTCCCTTGGAGAAGTTATAGCCTTTTGGGTTTTTTAAATCCTTTTTAATACTGCCAAAGAAGAGATCAGATGTCATCAGTTATATTTGGGAAAGTGGGGAGATGAATCTTGGTCTTCACAAGCAATGCAGAACTCGGCACAGGGTGTCCCAAGCAGCATGGAGCTTGGAGCAGCACCAGCACCAGTGTGGTTCTCTGCCCCATCTGTGCCCTGGAGAGAGCTGAGCACCTCCCAGGGGCTGCAAAAATCAGGCCTGGCCAGCAGCCACAGAGAGAAAATCAGATTCTTGGCTTTGTTGGTTTTTTTTCACTGTGTTTTCCTCTTCTCACTCTGCTTTGACACTACAGCTGGCACATGGTGCTGAGGTTCTTTAGGTTGCTGAGGCACTTCCACTGGTTGCAATGTTCATTCTGCTGGCATTTGGAACAATTCTTGCTTTCTTATTAAGATGTAAGTGTGGGGTTTGGAGGTATAGAGGTTGGCATTCAGTGTATGATTCATTTCTTTGGTATCTTGCTCTTCTCCTGAGGCACCAGAGACCTGAGAGTGAAAGCCTGCTTGGCTTTTCCACTAAATTCCAACCTTATTGTAATTTATTATTTTTGTGTGTGTGTGTGTAGCATAAACCATTATGGATTTTAGTTCTCTAGATGTTTTTCTTCAGGCTGGCTGCAGTCTTCCATGACTCCCAGAGGGGCATGCCATGAAGATGCATTACTCACTGATAAATCCTATTGAGTGATCTGTAAATATAAATCCATGGAAAATCCCGACAATTGCAAGGAAATGTTTGGTCAGCAACACCGTTCTGCTAAACTGTGACCAAACCCCAGATTTGTTTTCTCTCTGCCTGTGCTGTATTTCATGTGGCTGTTTTCACTTGGCTCTGGGGTTTCTTCACAGACAGAACGCGTGCGACTCAAAGACAGAGCTGCCAAAACCAAGTGAGGCTTTTGACATTTTTTTGAATAAAACAAACAAGAAAAGAAGAGTTGTAAAGTCATGTATGAAAGCAGAACTGGCTGTGGAAGAGCCTGTCTTACTTGTGGGGAGTGATGTTCATCCTCCCAAGCCTGCCCATTCTGTCATTCCAAGGGACCCCATGAGTTAAAGAATAATTTAAAAAAAAAAAATAAATCCCATTGGGTTCAGAAAGATATCTGTGTGGGACAGGTGGCAGCAGGGAGACAGGGGATGGAAAGACAACCAGATCATGTTCTTTCCCTTGAGTGGAGAAGGAAAAAACTCACATGGGTTCCTGCAGAGGGAAACGTGACATGCCTCAAAGTGGCCATGCCCAGCTCTCCTCCTCTGCCACCCCCTGGCTTTGCTCCTTTTCTGAACTGTGTCACTTCTCCCTAATGAGTTGATTTTCTCTGATGAGCTCCTCACTGGGAGGAACAGCAAGGAGGCTTCAGGTGGCTTGGTTAATGGTGCTCGGGTGATGAGAGCAACATCATCCAGAGCTGTTGGATGGGATCATCTCTGCTGCACCTCATGTGGCTCTTAATCTCATAAATTACCCCTTTTGTGATTAAAAGCTGCAACTCCAGCATAGCTTGCTGCTCTCGAGTCCCTTCAGAGGAAGATGCAATATTAATTCTGTGTCTTTGATGTGATCTCCTGAGCCAGCAGTTCACTTGCTGCTCTGTCCAGCATTGCTGGCACACTGCAGGGCTGGCTGGGCACCCCTGGGCTCTTGGCACTGAGCTTGGAGAAGGAGGAAAGCTGGAGTGGCTGAATGGGCTGGGAATGGGACTTTTGCTCTCTGGAAATGTTGGGCCTTTTTGTTTTGTTGTCAAAACTTAGAATTTCGTTTGCAAGCTGCTTGTTCATTTCAAGCTGCTTTTTCACTTCAAGCCGCTCAGGGATGTGTTTCAGATGAAGGGCATCCCAGGGAGGTGAAACACTGATGGTCCAGGTGTGCAGAGTGCATCCCAGGCTCTGGGATCTCCTGGTTTGATCATCTGTCAAACAGGTTTCCAGTGGAAACCATTCCCTTGGAAAACTTCTGCCCAGCTGTAGAAAGACTTGATGGCTGAGTTGACACAGAAGTTGGGGCTGCCAGAGAAGTTGGATTTCAGCCCCATGGGAAGTGTTGTTAGAAATGTCAACAGAGGAGCTGGGGATATGGGAAAGGCAGATGGTGAGGGGGCTCTGCCTGAGCTGCTGGACAGGACTGCTGGCAAATCCTGATGCTTGCAGCCTTTTTGGGGAGGAACAGAGGAGAAAAGCAAAAGGATCCTTTTGGACACAGCAGAGAGCTCCAGCACCTGGTTGGGGTTCAGCTCGGGGTTTGCTTTCCCATCCTGGGGGTGTGAGAGGGCAGCTGTGATGGATGGGCCTTGCCTGGGGAGGTGACTTAGGGCTCTAACGGGTGGGATTCCTGTCTCATGGATGGGAGGCTCTGAAATTATCCATGCCGTGGCTGGAGAGAAGCAGAACCAGGTTTTTGTTAGGGAAGGCATCAATGGGTTTAGGGATTAAAACAGAACATTGCTGATTTTCATGGCAGCAGCAAAGTCTTAAAAAAAAAAAAAAAAAAAAAAAAAAAAAAGGATATGAAGAATGACCTTTTTTTTTTCTTTGAGACTTCCTAGGCTTACGTGTCATTTCTTCTGCTCAGTTCTTTATCTCCTGTCTTCTGTTGGTGTCGTTTGCATAAGTCTTCATTTTTCTAGCTATTAGAAAATGTAGCAGATGTAATTTTAAAGATGTGTATGAATACACCACCCTTACTGCTGCTACCAGAGTTTTGTTCCACTGCAATTTCAGGGAAGGTTTTTACATTCTGGTAGTCACTTTTAGCATACCCCTGAACACAGAATAACTCTGGTTGGAAAGAGTGGCCCTTCTCTGGACACATCCCAGCATGTCCCTATCTTTCTTGTAACAGGGGCTCCAGTCAATGTATCCTTGATTCCTTAAAAGACACTGACAGAACTTCAACTTTCTGTGACCAGTGGAGCAATTCCATGAACCTTTTTTTTTTTTTTTTTTTAGTGCTGTAGGTTAAAAGAAGCTTTAATTTTCCAGCTATGAGATCTGGCAACAAGTTGAGGTCTGAGTAAATGGGTCTCGTGTTTGCTTTTCTGGGCCAAAATATGTTTCAAATTCAATGCAAAATGTTCAACAAACCCCACTTTTATTTGGTGGTGGTTTTTTTTTTTTTTTAATAAACGTAGGGAACTTTTCCTTACTTTGCTTACATTTTCTGCAGCAAACATCTCTCTTCTCTGCAGGAGAAGGAGGCAGAGGTGATGTTGGAGCTGGGGAAGGCTGACCACATGCCTGCATTTTCCAGCCTCTCCCACCTCTTCTACAGGGATGTTTCCTCCATCCCTTCTGACCTGGACCTCTGCTCAGCCTGATTGCTCTGCATTGCTTCAAAACACATGTTGCTTGAGATCAAAAACTGCTGTTGTGGGTTTTTAGCACCAAAAAAAAAAAAAAAAGCAAGTATTTCAGCATATATCAACCTACATTTTTTTCCTGTCATCTGCTGGCATCACTGTGTTCCCTCATAGTGCCTTTTCTTTGCTTGTAAATCCTCTGGGTGGAATTAATGCCCATTCCCTCAAGGGCTGCCTCTGCCCTCTCCATCCCAGGTCCCATAGCTGAAGGAGCATGGCTGCAGATGGACTCCTGTCCATGAGTTTTGTCCTGGTTTTAAGGTATGCACAGACTGATCTCAGACCTGCACACCCCCCACTGCTGGTTTTGCCATGGGATACACACCAGGCTTCTGAAGAAATCCTGCCTAGGAAAAAGCATCCAGATTTGTAGAGACAGTTTTGTGTTCCAGGGATGGGGTG
This sequence comes from Phaethornis superciliosus, assembly GCA_023637945.1. Lineage (NCBI taxonomy): Eukaryota > Metazoa > Chordata > Aves > Apodiformes > Trochilidae > Phaethornis > Phaethornis superciliosus. The sequence continues at coordinate 1,391,028 of JAJQWJ010000021.1, forward strand.
AGGAGAGGTGGCAATGCCCACACTCCTCTCTCTGCCTTCTTACAGAAACTTGCTGTGCTGGGCTTGGTGGTTTTGGTGCCTTGTCTGGTGGTGAGCTCAAACCCCAGTGTCCCTGGCTGGCTGGTGACTGTCCTATGGCAAAGGGCTGAGCAAGGCTGTGACACTGGGTTGAAGTCCCTGCTGATGCAGGAGTTCCTATCTGAACATGTCTCCAGCAGATGGGGACCTTCAGACAGGGAACCCCAGGGTTCTGCAGGAGGTTTGATCTTCTGCTTCAGAATCCTGCTTCACTGGGGGGAGACCTTGGCCCAGTTTGCATTTTGGGTTTGAACGTGGTTGGCAGTGCAGTGTTACAGCAATGTCCTCTGTAAGGTCACTGGCAGCCCATCAGCAGCCACCCCTCTGCCTTCCCCTTCTGCTGCCTCCCACAACTTCACACCTCACTCCTTCCCCTTTTGGGGGTTTCTCTCACTTTTTTTTGTAGCTTTCTCCTTGCATAGTCAGGTGAATGGGAGATGATAGAAAACTTTTTTCATCCCCAATGTAATCCGTATGAAATTGCATTTCAAGCCAATTGGGATTTGCTTGGAGGGCAGAAGGGGCTGCAGGGGGGTCATTTGTTGGAAGAGGTGGTTCTTGGGAGCTTGCTTGGGATTGTCAGGGCTCTGAAGACTTTTTTAGCCCCAGAGTTAGTGTTCTCTGGCAGCACCTCTGCCCACCTTAGAAATTAATTACTTGTTTTCAACTCTGCCTTCCACAGCATGTGTTTCCACTGTGTTTCCTTTGCTTCAGAGTGGGGAGAGATTCTCTACCTGAAGGTCTGAACCTGGGTGTCACCACAGTGGTGTGCTGATGGGGGGAGAGCATTGGCATTTCTGTGCAAGTTGTTGGTGGGTGTAGAAGAGGGGATGTTCTTCTGCAGGCACTTGGTGGTTGGAAGGGAACCCTGGTCTGGGGAACCTGGTGATCCAGATTGAACTGGGAAAGGGGTAAGAACCTCCCTGTGCTTTGTCCCAGCACAGTGGTGGAGGAGAAAACCTTGCTGAGCCCTCCTGGTTGTGCCTTGAGAGCCCAACCACTTCTCCTGGTTGTGACTGCACCTCACTTGTAGAGCTTGGGGCCATGTGCTTGGTGATGTGATCTGCTCCCTGCAGCCTGACTGTCCAGAGCACACAGCTCTGGAGGAACACTTCCCCAGTACATTCCAGTTCTCTGGTTCAGAAATGGCTCCTGCTGGTTGGTCTGACTGGGGAATGGTTTGTGCAGGGGATGGAAAGGAGAGGCTCTAGGCACAAACCCAACTGCAGTGCCTTGGGCTTTGAAATGATGACAGCAAATTTTCCTGTTCGCATTTGTTCTCATTTAGCTTCCAGCTTGTTCACCAGGATGTTTTTCAAGGAGGGTCTGGTCAGGGTTGGCAAAGGAAAGTCTCTTATTTCCCAAGCATGCTTATCACTTTGTCCTTGAAAACGATGGGAACTTTCGGCACTTTTTATATTTTCTTTTAGGGGCAAACATGAGAAAGCCTGCCTCTGCAGGCAGCATTGTGCTGGCTTTCCTGTCTGCTGAATCATGCAAGGCAGATAAAGTTTCCCCAAAATGTTGTTGGCTTTGCAGATGTTGGACCTGGGAAAGTTGGGTGGGAAGAGGAGGAGAATTAATATCTGAGCTACGAAATGAACCAGTGTTGCAGTTCAAATACAGTACCTGGCATCCCTTGGGAAATTGTGTATTGCTGTGGGACGAACATTCAAATCCTTCAGTATTTTAAACTTTAAAAATATGGAGAGTTTGTGACTGGAATAGAGCTGTACTGGTGGGATGATGTTGCTTAACCATGGGAGTGGTGAATGATTTAGATGTGTGGGATAAAGCTGCACCCCCAGGAGCAGTTGCTGTTTGCTCTGTGCCCTCCCTTCATGTGAAAACTTCAATGGTTTAGGCTTGGGGACATGAATCAGGAGCTCTTGTTTTAAAAACGATGCATATTTTCAAAGTACATAATTTTTTGTATTTTGATACCACCTTATAAAGGGATTTCACTGGAGATGATGGAGTCCTTGGGGGGCAGACTTTAACAGCCTGAATTTGATGGCTGATGCTTGAATCTCCCTGTTCTCTGGGACAGTAAAACATCCATGCTACATACACCTTTAAAAATGTCCTTTATGTCTCCAGAACATTGATCGTTTTCTGTTTATTTTTTTTGTTATATGTATGTACAACCAAAGTGGTTGTTTATAGCTTGCTACAAATCTGGTTATTTGGTAAGATTTGAGGATGTAAGCAACCTGTAGCTTAATACGTTTTGCTGGGGGAAGGTGGTTTGTGGAGAAAAGCATTCCCTTGCAGACAGTGGGACAGAAGTGGTGGCCAGCAGCAGGGTACAGGTGTTCTTCACAAGCTGCAAGAACTAATGGCACTACTTTGGCATGATTTTCTTTTCTAGTGTCACAGGGAAGTTTTGGAAGTGTAAACCTTTATAGTGTTATCCCTTTTCCTACTAGGGGTGTTTGAGACATCTCTTGAAGGAATACAGTTAAAGCAATAAAGTCCAATTAATAAGGGCCCTGTCCTGTTGGTGGGGCTTGCATGCATACAGGGTTATGATGCATAAAAATCAACAGGATATTCTTGTTAGCTGAACACTGTGTGCTCCAACTTTTTCTTTTGCTTTTCAAGTCCATGAAACTTGAACATTTGAGGAGGGAGATGCACTGCTGGGGTCTGCCTGGGGATCAGTGACTTCAGACTGGATCAGCTGGCACAGCTGCTGTCCCTGCCCTGAGCTCAAAAGGCATTTTAGATTCATTGGGACAGTGCTCAACAGTGAGGAAAGTGCTGGAAGTGTAACCAGAGCACGATCCTTTGCAGTAGCATTCAGGTTTTGGCTGCTGTCCTCCTCCTGATTTATCATGCACCAAAAAAAGCCATTCCAACCTGCAAAGTAGGAAACAACTCACACGCAGCGTGGTCATGCACCCAGCAAGAAGAACTGGCTGTGTGTTTCAAGAAAATTAGAGCGTAACAGTCAGCAAGAAAGGGACTTGGTGCCTGAATGTGGCTTTTGATTTTCAGTGTTAAAAAAACCCAGCCTGACAACTGTTCTTGGAGTGAGCCTTGTGCCTGCTCTGGTTTCCCTGACAAAAAACAAAAAAAGAGTCATCAGTTGTTTGTGGCTTGAAGTTTTCCCTTCTATTAATAATAGAGGTAAGGGAAATTTTCAGAGGATGATCTGGGCTGCGAGCAGAACCATCTGTACCTCTCCCTTGTTGAACCAAGGCAGGACTTGACTTTTATTCTTTGTGCTCACTTGGTTGCAACCCCACCAAATTCTCTTGAAAGCATTCATGAAGATAGTGACTCTGGGTGGTTTTAATAACAGCCAAGTGGTGAGATGCTCTGTTCCAGGGATTGAAATTTCTGATTTCCTATAGCGTATGCTAATTCTTTTACTTTGGTTGGTGTTTTGTGGTTGCCAGCATCTTATCCTCCATGGACAGCTGGACTGATCCTTCTCTTTCAGATTGTATTTTTTCCTCTGCTCTTGAAGTGGTGGAGTGCACTGAGTCTGGAAGTCTCTTGTGTAGGATTTCCCAGGCTTTGGACCTTTCATTGCTCGTGGATCACTGGTGTGTCATACTGGAAAATTAAAGGGTGCAGCTGGTTTCCATTTGGGAGCCTCCAGCAGGAGCGTGCTTGTTGAGCAGTGATGCTGCAGGGCTGGGAGATTAATGCTTGTGTTGCTCTTTCCCCAGAGATCATCGATGACCTCACTAACTTGGTTGAAAACACAGACGACAAACTTCGCAACCAGACCCGGCATGTGAAGGTGGTGGACAAGAAATCAACGTCCTGTGGTAGGAAATGGCTTGAACACAAATCCTGCCCCTCTTATGAAATGCTGAGAAGCCAGCCCAGCTCTCAGAGGCTGTGTGCAACGTGCTCCCCCCAAGGATAGCTTCTTTTAAAAGCTAGGAAAGCACCTCTCCAAACTGAAACGTGACTGTAGCTGCTTTTGCAGGTTTGACTCTCTGGGCATGCTGTGTGCTGCTGTAGCTAACTTCCTGCAGGCTTTTGACTCCAACATTGCACAATACTCTGACTGGAAATTGTAGAACTGCACGAAATGAGCGTGGTACGTGTTAATTAGGCTTAGAAAACTTGCTAGCTCCCAGCTCTCAGAAGGCAGTCACAGCAGGGAGTGATGCTGCAGGGACACTTCCAGTGGTGTCCTGCAGGATTGTGTTCTCAACCAAGTGACATTCACAGCTTGCCAGGCATGAAATCCTTGCTGGTGACTCTTCAAGCCACGTGAAAGCTGGCAGAGCTAAATGGGGACTCCCTTTCCACTTAGCAAGGCTGCATGCAGGTTTCTTCTCCAGGAGGAGGAGCTGAGGGCTTGAGAGCAGCAGCTGTGGGAGGATGCTTTGGGTGAGGGCAGCAAAAATCTGCATCCTGGGGGGTGAGTGAGACTGAGGAGGGACTGAGGAGGATGTCCATGGGGAAGTGGTGGTGGTGAGACACTTGTGGAAATAATGTCTCCACTTTTGGTGTCTGTGATTTGGTTTTGGCACACCAGAGAACTCAAAATGCTCACAAGAATGACAGATGTTCCGCAGGAATTGGATTTGCAGCCAGAAGTTAGCAAAGTTTATCTTGTGTAGTTTAGTAAAGAGAAACTGGGGGGCTGGCTTGGTCATCTGTCTGCATGGAGAAAAGGTTTCAGGCTGGTGGGAATCTTTTATTCTGTACAGTGATGATCTAGCAGCTAAAGTGACCAAGCTCAGACTGACAGTGAGACATTTGTCAAGCACTGAGGATGCATTTCAAGGATTTCTTTAGTTTTCCATTGATGATAACTTTTTGAAAGCCTGGCTGATGAAAATCTGTGGCTTCTTCTGGAGAACAAAGTTGACTTGTCAGAGGCATTTGTCTATGGTTTCTGTTGTACCAACTACACCTACAGTTAGAATTAAAGGAGTGGCTGCAGAGTTCAGTACTGATTTTTTTTTTTTTTTAGTTTAGGTCTTTAATGTTGACACGGGATGGGTTTAATCTAAAAATAATTGCACTGACTGATGCTGAAGACTCCTGTGTGCCTTTGGAGCCTCCCCTTAATTTTTGTGGTTTTATTTTCTGCATGAGTACAGGGAAGCATGATGGGGAACGCCTGTGCAGGGCAGGCAGGGAGTCCCATTTCATATGGGACAGCTTCTCCCCCCTCACTTTTCTTCTCCTTTTCAGTTCCTCCTGGATGTGCAGCTCCAGATAGCATTGCTGGATGAGTCTGTCCCTTTAACTCCAAACTTGATGCTGGCTGGGCTGGGGAATTTGAGAGGAGGAGGAGGATGGGAGAGGCGAAGGCTGGGAGGATCCAGGGCTGGATTCCTTGGAGGTGACCTCTCTCACCCTTTGCACATTGAAAAACATTTTTCTGCAAGGGGTGGTGAGAAGCACTGCTTCTGGGTGCCTGTTCCCTCTGCTCCAATAGCTCTTCCCGTGTTTGCATAACAATTTGGGCATATGTAAACATGGGATTGCCTCAGATAGCTGTTTTACTCTGCCTAACTCTGAGGTTTAGAACACTAATGCTGGAAGGCACAGCCTTTAATGGCATTGTTCCCATCTCTTTTCCACCCTGATCCCTGGCTCAGAAAATTAGCTGGCATATTACGATCAGAAAAACACTCTGCATATGTACAGTTATTCCTTGAACAAAGCCAAGCAGCGGGAAAACTGGCACCTGTTAGGTAATTTTTTCAAAGTCCAGGTTTTTTTTCCCCCCTTTCCAACGTTTCATTTAATTTGATAAAATTTTTAGGAACTCTTTGGTTTCTCTGCTGTTACTTTGGAGTTAAACAGTGGTGAAGTTCTGAGCCTTCCCCCTTGCCCACTGCTCCTTTCCCTGGGCTGGAGAAGTTTGCTTGGACCCAGTCTCTGCAGCGTGTGCCTGTTCCCCTTTGTGGCTGTTTGCTGAAATCAGAATGTCATTTGATTTTTCTGGTCAGTGCCTGTAATGGCTGTGGATGCAAGCAGAGCAGCCCGGGGTGAAGAGTGGAATAATCAGTGTTCTATGAGGAAGGGTGCAGTGTGTTAATGGGTGGGTCTTTGTTAGCAGCCACTCTAATAAAAAAATCAAAGTATTGCCAATGAAACCCAACTTCAATCAATATTTCATAGAATCACAGAATGTTAGGGGTCGGAAGGGGCCTTGAAAGATCATTGAGTCCAACCCCTTGCCAGGGCAGGATCAGCTCCAGCAGTCACAGAACACATCCAGGTGGGCTTTGAATGTCTCCAGGGAAGGAGACTCCACAACCTCCCTGGGCTCCCTCACCCTCACAGTGAAAAAATTTTTCCTTATATTTACATGGAACTTCCTATGTTCCAGCTTGTACCCGTTGCCCCTTGTTCTATTATTGGACATAACTAAGAAGAGCCTGGCTCCATCCTCCTGGCACTCTCCCTTTACATATTTATAAATGTTGACAAGCTCACCCCTCACTCTCCTCTCCTCCAAGCTGCAGAGCCCCAGCTCCCTCAGCCTTTCCTCACCAGGAGATGTTCCACTCTCTTCATCATCTTTGTGGCTCTTCACTGGGCAGTTCCCTCTCCTTCTGAGGGACCCAGAACTGGACACAACATTCCAAATGTGGCCTCACCAGGACAGAGTAGTGGGTTGGTTCATTTGCAGCTTATTTGCAATGCTGTTTCTTTTGCTGACTCCAGAGCTGTTGACAATCCCACCCTTTGCTCCTGGATTTATTTCTTCTTGGCATATTTAGAAGGGTGGTGGGGACATATATCATGGAACTGTCACAGTTGCAAAAGATCTCTAAGATCACTGCATCCAATTGGTCACATCCCCCCCAGATATATAGATCAATATCTGTAGCACCCACTAGAGCACATGCCTCATATACACAGTTTTTAAATACTCCCAGGGATGGTGGAATGGAAAATAAGGAGATATATTTCTTAGATTTCAGAAACTTGCATTGAATTTTCACCAAAATGCACACACAGATCATGAAGCTATTGTTGGTCTGCCTGTACTCTATTTGCTACCAGAATGCTTACATAGAATCATAGAATCATAGATTCTACATACATACACAATTCTGACCTCTCAGTTGTTACCACTGGTTCTCTCGGGTTTGTCTGTCCCCACTGTCTCCCAGTTTCCATACCTGGAGAGGATTTTTGTCAAGAGCAACACTCAACAGCCGTATCTTGCTAACTTTCTTATTAGAATCTTCAACCCTCAGGATGTCCTCTGAAGCCCATCATTTAAAAAGAAGCAGAAAATATAATTAAGATTGAGATGCTGGAGGCAAAAACAAGTTTGCCTCAAACAAACTCTTGAGCTGGAGCAATCTGATGATATGGAAATGCCCCAGTACCCAATGACTGATGCCTTCAGTAGCTTTGGCTTTCGTGGGTAGAGTTGTCCTGACTGTGATCCCCTCCACTCCATTTCCAGCTGGGACAGTGGCTGTGTTCTGTAACATGCAAAGTGGTGGCTAAGTGATCTTGAGTTTGGTTTTTTCTTTTTTTTCCCCATCTTTCATTTTCTCCAATTCCACAAGATGGCATTGCAATCTAATCGCCTTCCTCCAGCCCCAGGTAGGTGCTCTCAGCTCCCCTTTGCCTTCTGATGGAGGTTTTGGGAGGTGCCTAAAGCAGGGTGTAGACTTTACAGTAATCTTTACAGTTTGTACCAGGTAGGGATTTTTTCTTAGCAAACTGCCCAAATAGCTGGATTAAACACAGAGATTTGCAAACCCTATTAATTGGACTTTTCAGAAGGTTTCATTTGTTTTAAAACAGAGGAGCTTGGATTCTAAAAGGTTTCTTCTAGAAAATAATGATTCATGCAAGCTGGAGCCTTTTTCCTGCCAGATTCTATGATCTCTCAGTTCTAAGTTATGCTTATTTTTTGCCATGGATTTAATTTGTTTTATAAATTATGGATGGCAGTTACTCAGGTTTGTTCCTCTGACGTACTTTGGGTGTTTAGATGAGCAAGTCCCCATCCGTTTTTTTTCTTTTTTTTTTTTTTTTTTTTCTCCCTGGAGTGGAGAGCTGGTGTAGTGTGCCATTAAATCAACCTTTCCTGCAATCTGACTCTCGGAGCAGTTGCTCCAATGTTCCTCCCTGGTGCTGCTCTGACAACTGCACTGCCTCCAAGTCACCTGTCCTTGTTTCTACAGGATGAATGTCCTTGGTCTAGCAAGTTATATATTTTACTGGTGTTTTCTAAATGTCTTTTTTTCCCCTCTTCCTTCAGCATCTTCCATTTTAAGCAATTACACGTGTAAACTTTTGTTCTGAGCTGTTACCCCTGTGAGAAAGCTTTGAGAAGAAACTAGCAGAAGAATGATGAATCTTTTGGTTGAACTGGACTTGTCTCTGATGTCTTCACTGATCCCTGAGACCTTTAAATGCACCAACACCTCCATCCTCCCAGGACTGGAGCAGCCCAGAGCAGTGGCCAAGAGGTGGCTGAGCAAAAGATAAATTTTCTTCTGAGCTTTTCTGTCTCCTCATTCCTTTCCCACGCAGACCTTAGTTACTGCCAGCCAGCCTGCTGGCAAATACCAGGGGTCCAACAGATTTCATAGGATCATCAAATCAGTAAGGTTGGAGCAGACCTCAAAGTCAAACCATCAACCCCACCCCCCCAGCCAACCAAGCCACGTCCTCAAGTGCCACATCCATGCATCTTTGGAACACCTTCAGGGACGATGATTTCACCACTGTCCTGCACAGCCTTTTGCAGTGCTTGACCACTCTTTCAGTAAAGGAATTTGTCCTGATACCCAATCTGAACCTCCCCAGGTGCAACTCGAGGCCATTTCCTCTCTGAAGGCTTCAGCTTTCTGCTCCCTGCTGCATTGTGCTCCCTTGTGCTGCAGCTCTCAGCTCAGCTCCCTGGAGTGTGTTCTTCACTCACCCAACTCATTTGCCTTCCCCAGGTTAGCTGTCCCTGGGGGGAGCAGAGGGAGGTCTGCTGGAAGTGAGCCCAACTTCAGGAGCAAGGGATGGGTTGGCAGCTCCACCTCGCCCCACTGACTTCTGAACCCATCAGCTAATTGGAGCTGGAACGAGTTGGAGATAGAGGTCGCAAAGATAAGGAATTACTACGAGCTTACTTGGGCAGCTATCCTCATTAGAGAGACCCAATTAAGGGTCCCATGGGAGGGGGGGTGTGTGGCAGGGTGAGCCCAGGTCTCATTAGACAGCAGAGAAGCCTCAAAGCAGATTAGCTCAGGGACAGAATGGGAAATATGGCTTCATTAATTATGTTAATGGAACAACTTTTACACTGACATGTCCAATAATTTTGGTACTTTGCCCCATCTAAGACTTCTGGTTAGTTTGTTGTCTAGCTGTCTTGTTTGCCCATCATAGGAAACACTTTTCCTTTGCTTCACTCTGAGCCCCTAAGGGGCAGGTGAAGAGCTCATGGGATGACTTACTGATGAGAACAAAACCAGCCCAGAGGCTGCTTTCAGATGCACCAAATACATGGGAGAAAAGAGGTCAGTCATGGTGCTGAGATGCTGCCTTTGCTGGTGGTATGTGCCCAGCAGCCTGCTCCTCACTCTCCCCGTGGCTTTGTATCCTCCAGCCAGCTCGTGCCCTCAGTGCCTCCTCCTCCTCCTCACATGTGCTCTGTGCACAGCTTCAGGATTTGGCTTAAACTTGCTCGTGCTGAGATGCTGAAATGCCTTCAGCTGATGAAAGAACCTGGACCTAAGCAGTTGGAAATGTTTTTAGTTATTCTTTCCTTTTTGAAAAAGGTGTTTTGGAGTTGCTTGGTCAGTTTTTTCCAGGTGAGGAGCACAGTGTTTGCTGGGGGTGTCAGCTCTGTGTGTGTCTAGCAGGAAAGGATGGGAAGAGCTTTCTGGGTCATAGGATCCCTTCAAGATAAATTTCTGAGAACAAGCTTGTTTTTTCCCCCCCATTACTCCTATTGGAAGGCTGCAGTGGTCATAAACCTATTTCCAGCCTGGACTTGTCAGGGACACTTCATTTTGTCCACGTGCAACCCTTGTTCTGGTGTTTTGAATAGTTCTTTCCCCCTTTTTATTTCACTTGCCCAAATGTGTGTGTCTAAGAGATCACCCACTGTTGCCTCCCTCCCTCCCAGCTTTTGTTTGTGGGGCTGAGCAAGCATCTTTGCATTTTAGTACCTTAAATTAGTACCTTGGTTTCCTGATAAGCTCTATTTTACATTTCTTCCTTCTTAAAGTTGTTTGGCTTTTTTTAAACCACGTGAACTGACTGCAGCATCACCTCCAGCCCGTGTTCTCATGCTGCCTTACCCACCAGCTCCAGCACTTCTCTGGCTCCTGGAAGACTTCCAGACCCAGCCTGTTGGTTCCTTGGTCAGTTTTGTTTTGAACTGCTCGGGCTTTTCTCTACTCTTGAACATTTTCCACCTGAATTTGTTTTCTTTCCAGCTTTTATCACCAAGTGCTGTTTGTCCCAAGTACGTGGCTTCTTCTTTCATCCCCCTGAATTTCAAACTTCCTCCGTTTGTCTTCAAAGTTACCCATTTTTTCCCAGTTACCCATTTTTTGTGCTGCCCCAGCTTTCCTCTGTGCTGATGCTGCTTTCCAACTTTGTGTCATCAGCAGATTTCATTAGCACACTTACTTTTTGTGCCAAGGTCATTAATAAAAATATTTAATAAGATCAGCCTCCTGACCATTCCTTGAGGAGCTCTGCTGGTGACCTCCATCCATTCTGATCCTTCTTTCAACGCTGCTTTGCCTCTCACCACTTTCCTGGCCTTACAGTTCTGTTAATCTCCATCTTTTTCATTTAATAATTTCCCACGTGGCACTGGATCACGTGCTTTGCTAAAGTCTGCATGGATGGGATCACACTTCCTTTGTCTAGAAAGTTCATTATCTTACCGGGCCAACCTGATTAGCTCTGTTTGATCTGATTTCCCTTCAGTCCAGCCCCTTTGTTTTCTACCCTGTTTACTATTTGGTTTTATGTTCTGATTAGCATTTCTTCAGCTGGCTCTAGAGCCTCCATCCTCTGGAGGTTAATCAGACAGGCTGTGGTTGTTTTTCCCCTTCCAGGAGGCAGTTGTGTGTGCTCCTGTTCCTCTCTGGTGCAGGACAGGTGCCCACATCTCAACCCACCCAGTTCTGGGGGACATATCCCAGATAAGGTTCAGTTTGAAGGGCAAGACCTGGAGCTTTGTGTGCATCAGTCCTCCTGGCTTCATTAAGCAGCTTCTTTCATTTAATGACAAATGACCCCATGGCCCTCCAGAACCACTGCAGCCTTCTCTCTGCTCCCACCACCAAGCCCTGGGCTGGCAGATTGAACCCGTGGTCACTTTGCTGGGTGTCCTGCACCTCTCCCAACTCTTCCCCCTTGCCTTTTTCTGGTTATGGTGACCCCCCCCAAGTATCTCCCTGGACACAAATAAAATGGTTCACTTCAGGCTGCACAGCTAGTAGGGGATAAATAAGGGATGAAGGACAGTCCTAGTGTAAAATGAGGTGGGGGGAAAATGACTGCTGTGAAATACTGACAGAGGGTTTGCTTTTGAAGTGGCAGTGGGGATACACAGGCTGCAGAATAATCATTTGTTCAGGAGCTGAGCCCTAAATTTTGGGACAGCCCAAGTGATGGAGCTGGAGTGTGGCATTTCTGGGACTGGGTTTGCAAGATGTAAATCAGGCACAGGTTCAAATCTGAAGCTCTGAAATGGCAACTTTCCCCATCAGCAGAGAGTGAGGGGAGGGGGAAAAGAACAGGAAAGCAAAAGGCAGTAGACATCTTCTTAATTACATTTGCATATGCAGCTGTTCAAACAGACTGAACTTCATCAATGCTTGTTCATACCTATCAGGAGATTTAGAGCAGCTGTTGTCAGCCCATGTAGCAGGTTTGTATAAATCTGGTGGTAAAATAAGCCCCTGGGCACCCTGCTCACCAGAGCTGTCCATCACTCCAAAAGGGCAAGTAATTAATTGTATTTGAGTATTGAAAAAAAATTGGAATTGTGTGAAATAACCAAGGGTGAGTGCTTACAGCTTGGTTTCCAAGGATACATGTTGCAGAATTAAACATTAATTTATATTTCTGCAAATGGTGTTGAAAAGTGTTAATTTGTACATTACCAAAGAGCCTCCTTCTGCCTTTTCCTTCCTAGCATGCTCAGTGACAAAATAATTCCTCTACCTGATCTGGAGTTGAAATACAACAGTGTTCAGGGATGAGGATTTTGTGCCATGTTAAAACTAAATGGAGAGGAAGCCATCAGAGTTAACTGTATTCATTCCTACAACTTTGAAATTCTACCTTAGTCTTAGGCTCCCAAATGCCAAATCAAGGTGTTTCCAACCTCTCTTGGTCATGTTTCCCTACATCCACCCCAACCAGAGATGCTGTAGTGAGCACAACACTGCTGCAGACACAGTGCCCGGGCAGAAAGAGGGTCCAGCATCTGGAATCCTGCATCCCAGGCCCCAGGCACTCCAGAGACACAATACATGGAGGATGTGGTCAATGGAGAAATGATTTTGTGAAGGACCAAGTGGTTATGTCATCTCTTCAGGGCTTTCTGAGATCCATAGAGGATGTTCATCCCACCAGAAACTGGGGATATAAATCAGCAAGGGGCTGTGATCTCAAATCTTTCTTATTTTGCAAAAATGCAGAGGGATTCCTGCAGTTGTGCTGACTCTGGATAGAGGAAAACAGTCGTCTAGGAAATGGGAAGAGGAATAAGATACCTTAGCCCTTGAGAGGGCAGCCAAAGTCCCTGGTGTTACTTTGGGGAAAAAAAAAAAAAAAGAAAAAAAAGGATTTACTTAAGGTGAAAATCATTTATGGTCATGCACTGTTGGTCTTGAAACATTCCAATGGCAGGAGTTATGCTTCCAGTGGGAGTGTTAATTAAACCATGTTGCACATCTGGGATTGGTGGTTTTGGATTGGGAAAGCAGAGGGGAGCTGAGGATTGGGCTGTGCCTGCAAGTGGCATCTGCCAGAGGAGCTGGAGAGTGTTTGTACCCCAGCACAGGGCTCGGGGCTGCTGGAGGTGAGGTGTGGTCTGAAGGGGCACCCATAACCACTTAACCACTGCTAGGACTCCAAGGGAAAAGCTTCTCAACTGACTTAAGCTCATAAAAGATGATACAGCTCCAGAAAGGTCAGGTTTGTGTCTGGAAGGGATGCGTTGGGTTGGACTCTCTGCCATGAGCTGGTCCAAGAGCACGAGGTGCCTCTGGAAGGTTCTTCACCACCCCTGCTTTTGGTGGCACCTGCAGTTACAGCCTGGTTTGCTTCTCCAAACTCATGAACATGTGAAGTGCTGAGGCAGTTTTAAGTCATGTCCTTAATAAGCCAGCCTCAGTTTTAAATGTAACACGACATTTAAATGCAGGTTTTGTAGATTGCAGCCCGTGAGTTCAGCATCACTCTGATGTGTCTCCAAGGCCTGAGTGCAATCCTGGGAAGGCAGCCTTAAGGTATCTGTAAGAGGGGCTGGCTGGCTGCTTGCCAAGGCTTCAGGTGGGATTTGCACCCTTTGCTCAGCATCACGCTGCCAGATGTCACACAGAGGTGACACACACACACACACAGGGCTCAGGTTGGTGCTGTTGCACTGGTGCTGAACTGAGGATTTGCAGTGACTTGTAAACCTTGCTGGTGAAAGCAGAGCTGTGCCACTGAAGCATCACACACAAACCAAGCTTTAGGGGCAGGAACGTGTTCCTGTGCATTGGTCTGCAGCAGCAAAATGGAATTCACTGCTGCAATATACAATCTGTCTGCTGCAGAAATAATTTTTTGCGTGGGGGCACGGAATGATGGAGAGGGTTTATTTGTTCTGCAGGGTGATTGGCTTGTGCTAGGGACTTTGCTGTGAAATTCTGGTGAGTGCTGGGATTTGGGATGAGCTGCAGGGGTGAGGCTGTGGCTTTTGATGTTTTTTAGTTGCCTTGTGCCACATTCCTGCTTGGTTTGTAACACACATTAGCTACTGTCCAATGTTTATTTTCTGTATGTATTTTTTAAAAATGAACAAAAATATTGCCTTTTTGGCAAGGAAAATAGTGCCACTAACTGTTACAGTGGAAACTACATTTTCCCAGCCATGCCTTCTAAAAGCATCTTGTTATTAGATTTATCTGTGAGATGCATTGGGAAATGTTGTAAAACTTACCTCTAATTTGCTGCAGTAGCCTTTTGCAGGAGGGGGGCTGTTGGCTTGCAGATCACCCTGACTTGTTGTCTGCCTGATAATTTAATGAAGTTCATCACTGGAGTTCCAGGAGATGAGCAGTGTGAGGTGTCCCATGCGCTTTCCTTCCCAGCCCTCCTTGCAAGTCTCATGTTCCCCTTGATGCTCTCTTTTGTCAGAAGCCTGAAAGAACACGCTTATTTTAAACTTCTTTCTACTCCCATAGATGGACAGTTTTATACGATGCAGACAGTGCCTGCTGTGATTTTTATGGCCTATAGCTTTCTGAGCAAATGGTTTTGCTCGCAAGTTGGCGAGGCTAAAATGACCTTCTCTTGTTCATTAACTGTCTGCTGAAAAATATACGTGCGGTGGTAGTTAGAGAGCCTTGATTGGGGTTATTTTAGGTGGTGCAGGGAGGTCTGTTCCTTCCCTTCCCTCCTCATTATCAAGCAGAAGCGACTGCTTAGGGCCTGGTTTATTTACCTAATAAACTGCCTCTTGTATCGTCTAGGAAATGCTCACATTTTTCAGCCAAGAAATCCTAGTAACAGGCAAACAGAGGTCTAGCAGTCAGGTCTGGAGAAACAACAAAATGAAGGTCAGCTAATATTGCTGTTATTCTCTTTCCCGGTGGCCATGACAGCAGGGGTGGTTTATTTGAAGATCCCAGACTCGGAGTCATTGCTCGCATTGTTGGTCCCCCGAGCATGGGAGGCTGTGCCAACACTTGGGGATATTAATGTATTCTACAGATCAGTGAATGGAGAATTCCTCCGCACTCCTTTCTCTAAAAAAAAAAAAAAAAAAAAGAAAAAAAAAAAGAAAGAAAAAAGGGAAAAAAAAAAAAAATCCTCTTTCCCCTTCCCCCTTTCTCCCCACACTTTGTTTGCAGTGGCTTTGTCTGGGGATGTTGCTGGGCATTCCTAATGAGAAGGGGAAGAATTGCAGTGCCGGGGCAGTGGGCATGGTTCTCTGCTCCCAGCACCAGCAATGAAGCTGCCACGAGGTGTTCAGGTGTGGTGCAGCTCTCCTGATGGGACCATGCAAATATCCAAGAAAAGGGAAGGAAAAAAAACAACACCAAAGCAGACTCTTTTTGGACATGTAAAGCTCACTGATTTGCTTCCTCCAAGGAGCAAATCCTGCCCCGTCGCTCCCTGTGCGGGACGCGGTGCCTCGGTGCTTCTTTAGTATTCATCCCAGCTCCGTGGCCACAGCCATCTCCCAGCCCACCCCCAGCAGCTGCTCAAAGGGATAAAATTAAAGCAATTCCTGCTCCTGGTGACTTACTGCCAGGGAAGATCTGGTTTCTGTCTGGGAGGGACAGAGAACGATCCAGCCCCGACGATGGAAAAAGCAGAGGGGAGCAGGGGGTTGGTGGGATGGATCTCTGGAGATCTTCCTGGGGTTCAGGGGGAATAAAAACTGCTTTCACAAAAAGACAGTTATCCCATAATAACATGATGGATCAGGGAAAGTCACCTGAGCGCTGATTTTTATGTATTCTGGTTCCCTAGCAGGAATTGTACTTAGATATTTCTTTAATACATTCTTTGATCCCTGATGGAAATGTTAATGAGACAAAAACCTCTAAAGAGCTCTCCAGACGCTGCCTTGCTTGGGAGAAGGGTGGACTGAAACGCAGACCCTTCTGACACACAAGCACTGCCTTTGTTCCCCCTCCACAGCCCAGAGACACGTCCAGAATTGGCGGGAAGATGAGAGGAGGCTGAAGAGGCCGTTCTGGAGGCACAGCCTTCCCCATTTACAAGGAAAAAAACCATCCCAGCCCCCATGGATGCTGGGGCTTGGCGGGCCCTGTGCTGCCATTGAAGCCGGGCCTGAAGGGACTGGGAGGATGCAAGTGGGATGCTTGTAGGCTGTCCTTCACTTCAGCTGAATTCAGGGGAAAGTGGGGGGCTTTGTCTCAAGGGCACTGTTAACATGTGGAGCTCCAGCCATCCCCCTGAGGAGGGCCCGGGGTAGGGGGTGCACCCACGGCCGCCACAGACAGCAGCCGGGCATGGCCGGGGTCATCCCGTGTGTGGGGTGGTCACCCCTTGCCATAGAATCATCCAGGTTGGGAAGGACCTCTGAGATTCTCAATTCCACCCCTTGATCCAGTCCCCCGTGGTTCCCAGCCCATGGCACTCAGTGCCACTTTCAGTCTCTGCTTAAAAACTTCCAGCCCATTCCAATGTCTGATCACCCTCTCTGGAAAGAATTCCTTCCTAATATCCAACCTAAACCTCCCCTGGCAGAGCCTCAGTGTGTGAGGTGGAGTAGAACGGAGATAGCAGTCACCTGTCAGTAATTTCTCTAAATTTGTTTTAATTCCTCAGCATTTAATGCCTCAGGGATTCCAGGATGGTGCCTGTAGCTCAGATGTGGTTTATGTCCTGTGCATGGGTGCTCACTGCTTTCTCTGTCCCCCCTCCCCAGCTCCTCATTTATCCTGGTGCTGCACCTTTGGCAGGTTGCTTTGTTGCTTGCTTTGGTTGCCCATGAGAAAAGATGAGTATTTTATTCAACGTGATGCCACATCACGAGAGTTACATTTTTGCAGACATATTTGCACAGATCTCCCAGTTCAAGGAATATGGGAAACT
The DNA here is from genome assembly GCA_023637945.1 of Phaethornis superciliosus. Classification (NCBI taxonomy): domain Eukaryota; kingdom Metazoa; phylum Chordata; class Aves; order Apodiformes; family Trochilidae; genus Phaethornis; species Phaethornis superciliosus. Next base: position 1,407,867 of record JAJQWJ010000021.1, read on the forward strand.
CCAGTACCAAAGTGTTTCCCAGCTTTATTGCTTCTCCCTGTGCTTGGTGATTTGATTTAGCACTGTGAAGGTTTGCAGCTCCTGCAGGGCTGTGGGGTTTTTTATTGCTGTGGTGTTTACAATGTTTTAGGATCCCAACAGACAATGTTTTGTATTTAGCTCCAGAGCATTAGCAAGGTGACAGTACCACTAAAAAGTTTTGGAAAAGCACCTTATACACATTACTGCTAAAGAAGCAGCAAATGTTTTTTCTGACATTTAAATAAAATGCAAAAAATACTAATTTCCCACCTTGTTACTGAATTAAAGACTGACACGTGAGGGGAAAAAAAACCCCTATGTTTAGGCCTTCTACAAAAACACCAGCAGTGCCAAGTGATTCATACTGAATATTTTACAGTATGCTTTCAGGGGGAACACAGCCCTATAAATGGTAACATTTCCAGTTCCCAGAGATGAGAGGGTTTGATTTCCTCTTGTGAATTTTGCATTCTGTGCTTTTCTGCTTCAGAAACACTTTCTTTGGGGCGGGGGGGGGTGTTTTGACAAGATACTGAAATAGCGTGAGAGCTGGTAAAAGAGTGTCTGAAGCTGGTCTTTAGATTTTGTTAGAGCTTGAGGTTTGAATAGGAGATGAGGTGGAGAAGTGGATTTTCAGACTTCACATTGCACTTCATCCCTTTGCTGAAACTGAAATTCTTCAATGTCTGCACAGCTTTCCCAGTGTTGCTGCTTCTGCTTTGCTGTTTCTTTTGGTAATAACAACATAATTAATATTGCTGTTGAATTCATGGCTGCTTTGCTACATTAAATAGTTTGAGGTTGTTTACTGTCACCTTTGGCATCTCAAAGATGCTCATTGCTTTGGTAGCTGAATGCAATTACGTAAATGAATGCAGAATAAGTTCTGTTCTCCTGTGTGTTTAGCTGCCTGCATTTCAGCATTCACAGCATATTTGTGTATGCATGGGAGTGGTTAATGGTCTATGGGAGAAGGCTTCTTGAAAAGGAGTATCTGGAGTTTAGATCTGTCAGCCTTGCCCACTGATGAAAAGCTGTTCCTGTGCTGGGATCTCTGCTGAGACTTCTTTGCCACTGTATTTGCTCCAGCCTGGATTGGATCCATTGAGCTGCTTCGAAAGCTGTGGAATGGTCCATGCAAGAGGAGAGGCAATGTAGCTGTAGCTGTTGAAATTCTGCCTGAAATAAAGAGCTGATGATTTTGGAGGCTTGCTCTGTTGCATGCTGTATAAGAACAAGAAAGGTTGGATTCTGTACTTGATAACTGCATGAAAATACTGAATTTTCTGTCAGGATGTCCAGGTGCTTTGCTTCTGTTGGGAAGGTGCATGTTTTATTTTGGCTGCCAGAGGAAGCAAAGAAACTAAAGGCCATCTTCCAAGGAAGAGTTGAGGAGTAGAAATTGTTTTCCTTCCCTGCTGTGTAAATGAGAAGGTCAAGGGGATGCTGCTGGTGGTCATCTTTTGTCCTGCTAATTCTGGCAGTCAGTAGCTGGTCAAGATGGTTAAACCTTGGAACTGGGGAGTATTTAGGTGTCAAATGCCATAATAAGCTGAGCTGGCTGTAGCCTGACTGATGTGGTAGTGCCCAAAAGGGAGGCTCGGTGTGTCTGTAGGTGGGCATTCAGGTATTTTTATGGGTTATGACTGAACAAGTTTTACAGTGTACAAGCTCCAGCCGTCTGCTTCCTTGCTTGGTTTGGCAAGGTTTGCAGGAGAGCTGAGCGTGAGGTAAGGGGTAGCTTTGGCTCTGCTCTGCTCAGTGGTTTTAGTGGTGGTCTAGCTCACCTGAGACACCAAGCTAGTTCTGTAACTCCAAAATGGTTGGTGGGCAGGACCCCTGTCTCCTTTTCAAGGCTTCATTCAGCACTAGTCAAGAAAGAACTGGGGGCCAGGAAGGCAGGAGATGTGTTCTTTCTAGGTGGGCTTCCCATCTCTGAGGGCTCATGTGGGCTGTGTTAGTTGTTCCTTAACATATGGATTGTCCTTAGTGGAACAGGGCAGTGCTGTTGTCCCTATCTGCTATGGTTTGGCTGTGTCCATGTCCTCCCTGCCTGGAGCATTGTCACTGTCAGCCTGCTCTGACCATCTCCATGCAGCTCTGATTTTGGGGTGAAGTGCTAGAGGAAGTGGAGTTGAGACAGCAGATTCTGGGGACACGATTCAAAACTTGTCATTCTTTGCTCCAACAAGCTGTGATTGCTTCCAGCAGCCTGGAAGGTGACCTGTCTGTCCTCCCCAGGCTGCTCTGCAAAAGTGTCTGCTTGGGGGTCTCCTCTTGGTTCAGTGGCAGACACAGAAAGTTCTCTTGATGCCACCTGAGGCTGAGACATGGATGCAGTGGGCAGGAACAGCCCTTTGCCTCTGCTGTAGTTGCTACATGCAGAGTCTGAGACTCAAAACCACTTTGGCTGTTGGTTGTATCCCTCTGTGCAGACTGGCAGGAGGTCTGGGCAAGGGGATCCTGCAGGTTGGGAAATCAGGTGGGCTGAGGATAACTGGAGAAGTCATTCCTTGGGGACCTGCTGCTGGAGGTCAGCAGGCAGCACTTTGGGGGTGGTAAGTTGATGCATTAGCAGGTGAAGTTTTTCCACAAATGGGTGGACCTGGCAGAAGTTCTCAGGAGATGACTTCGTACAGCCTGCTTGTGAACTCTTCTCCCTGTGACTGTGCCAGGTGATGGAGCACATCTTATCCATGTCATTTCTAGTGGCTTGGCAACCTCAATGTTTCCAAGTGCTCCCATTAATGCTGTTAGACTTTTCTTCTTCATTACCTTCTTTTGCAGCTTTGGGAGAAGATTGGCCCTTCTCATCAGGTTGACCATCTGGTTTATCCTGGCCTCCTTTGACATACTAGGGTGTGAAATAGTCTTTTGTGGTGCCATTTCCTGTGACTGAATTAGTCTGCACTTCAGGAGTCCTCAACTGTCTAACTTCTTGCATAAGAGACTTTCTCTGAGAGATATTTTTAAAGCCATCTCTTCGATAAAAATACCTCAGGTAGGAGGGAGAACTCTGAGCACACTCTCCCCTTCTCCAGCATTATGGGGTTACGCCCTTTGCTTTATATAGATCAAGAAAATAGGGACTTTGTAATTCTTTAGATAATGGAAGGTTGCTGACTGGCACTGTATAGAGTCAGATTAAACTGAGAGTCTTTTTAAAAGAAAATGCTCCAAAGCCATGTCTGAAACCTCTGTGGAACAGCCTCTCCCAGAGCCTGCAGCTACCAGCAGTGCTCCTCACAAAATATCTTTAGGGGATAAAAACTAATGGTTGCTGCTCTTTTCCCCAGGACTCCAGGCAATTAATCTCTCAACCTCAGTCCACCTACTCTGGTAGATGAGGGTGAAGGACAGAGATGGGCATTGCCCATCCATGGCAAGGGCAACCAGACCCTGACTAGGGAACTGGTGGCCTGAACTGGTTCCTGCAGCTCCTTGCAGAAGGCCCAGGCTGTTCTCCACCACCCTTAGAGCAGCCAGCTCTCTTGCCATGAATCTGAGGGTTTTTTCCTCTTTGGGATTACAAAAACTGCTCTGCTGTGTTGGATTTATGAAATGCAGGTGACAGGTAATTGCTGCTCTCCATGATCTTTGCAGCCACCCTCTGCAGTCCTGGGGTCCTACTCTGGGCACTGCTGTGCACGTACACCCTGAGAGCAATTTTTAAAATGCTGATGTTGATGACAGTGCTGGTTGCATCATTGCTTCAAAAATGCTGATGCCACTTTGAAAAAAAAAAAAAAATCATCTTAATGGTGTACTGCTGAGTTGCTAAATTCTGCTGCAGCTTTTTTCCCTTGTAAAATTTTAAATGTAATCTTCCTCTTTTGGGAGAAAGCTAAATGAAAGTTCATTGCAGAAAAAAAAAAATAATGCTGCCAGAGAAAGTTGATCCTGAATCTGGTAATGAATGTGCTCTATCAGGGCCTGGGGATTTGACGTATGAATTTCCCAGGGTCTAATCATCTCATAAGACTGCTGAGTGTGACTCCTTCCTCAGTAATCTACTTAGCTCAGTAATTTACCCCTCCTTTTGCCTTGCCAGGAGAATGAATCTCACAGGTTGTTTGCATGACAAGTAGCTCAGGATTGTCTGAGTCTTTGAAGAAGACACTGGGAGTTAATTGTAGCAGCTTGAGTTAATGGTTTCCCATGTTCAGTGGCAGGCAGGAGAACTGTTTTTATGAGGACTACTATTCTAGGAACACCGTGTGTTTTGATAGCTATAATGCTAAAAAAAAATAAAAAAATAAAAAAGAATGTTTTGCCTTCCAAAGGATGTTTTTCTCCACCAAAACTAATCACAGGGGAAAGTTATGTTTGGTAGTTCTAGGATTATTGGATTTGCAGATAGAAACTGCTGTGCTAATGGCAGCTACTGACTGATGGCCAAAGCAGCTCAATGGGCAAAGTTTCTTGGCAGTTGATCATACTAAAAATCTCCCCCCCAAGCCATTAAATCCACAGTGAACAATGTTTAAAAAAAAAAAAAAAAAAAAAAAAGTTGCTAGCCACCAAAACCTAATCACTGCACCCACATCTTCGTTTTAAAAGAAGCTGAGAATGCTCCATCAGAAGTGTTGGCTTTTCAAATTTACTGGGACCCCCTCACGCCAAACCTTCACTGTGCTAAAAATCGACAGATGAGTTTCCCTTCATCTTTCTTTTTAAGTTGCCTTTTCCTAAAGAGAAACCACTGTGAATGAAATTCCTCCTTGAAGACAGGCTCCATGGTCAGTGTGTGCTGGCTTGCACCTGGGACAGGGGAGAGAGAGACTGGGGAGCAAAGGGATGGGAAGCTCTGGATAAACTGTATGAGTTTTATTTAAATTACTGTCATGTTCTGGGGCTTTCTTGAAACCAAATACTGCCAAGCATCTTACTACAGTCCCAGTGGTTTGCACCTAATAGGCATTACATGAACCATTTGCAGATGAGCTTATTCCTTATAGAATGCTGTGTGGAAACTTTGGGAGTGATTAAGGCAGAATTTGATGAAACCTTAAAAAGGAATTCTCTCCACGTTATTTCTTGAGTTGTTTGTGCATGGCTCTACCTGGTGACACCACACAGGATTCATGGTGCAGGTTTTCCCCTCTCTGTTTGAGAGGTGAGATCAGCTCAGAGCTTCATGGCCATGCAGAGCAGTGAGGGCTCCTGCTCTGCTTTCCTGCTCAGGGCTGCCACAAAGCTCACTGTAGATGTTGAGGTTCAGTCCTTTCTTCATACTGTGGAGCTAGCTGGGATTCTTCTGATTCCAGTTGCCCACTTTTTTCTCATTTCTTGCCCTTCTCTTGTGCTGGACCCAGAAGTTGAAGCTAAACCCTGGTTGAAGGAGCCTCCCTTCTGACTGCTGCCCTCTGCCTCCTGAAAAGCAGATGTGGACCACAGCTAAAGTTCTCCAGCTAAAGGTGGTCTCTACACTCATTTCACAGCTCTTTGGGTGTTGCCTCCAGTTCCCACTGGGACTTTATAGAATCCTAGAATTCTCAGGGTTGGAAGGGACCTTTAAGCTCACCCAGTTCCACCCCCCTGCCATGGGCAGGGACATCTCCCACCAGCTCAGGTTGCTCAGAGCCCTGTCCATCCTGGCCTTAAAAACTTCCAGGGATGGATGGGGCTCCCACCACCTCTCTGGGCAACCTGTGCCAGTGTCTCACCACTCTCATGGGGAAGAACCCTTTCCTAAGAATGGCTGCATCCATGTGGAGTCCATCTGAGCAGAGATGGAGCTGCCCAGGCTGCAGGGTCAGGACCTGGAGATCAAGGGCCTCTCCCTGATGTCCAGTGCCTAGATAAGTCAAGTCTTTGGTAGCATAGCACCAATGTGATATGTGCTTTCATGGAGGAAGATAAACATGAAAAAGAATTTATCTTATCCTTCTGTAAGCGGGGAGAAAATAAGAATGAAGTGGATGTTGCAATTATAAAAAACGCATTGAGAGGCTTATTTGTTTTCTGAGTCAGAAGGACACAGTCAGCTTTAAAATGTGATTCCAGCAGAATTGTACCACTTGGTTTGAGTTAATGTTTTGCAGACAGTAAAGTCCTCAAACCAATGTCAAATCTGGGGGATAAATGGGGATCTTCCCTATCATCTCAACCGAGCTGGAGACTGCCTGGACTCGCTCTGAAAGCTCTCACACCTAACATTTTCTTCTGCCCTCCAGAGACCTCTTGGTGTTCCTTTTAGGCCAAATTTTGAGATGTGAGAGCAGGGGCTGGGGTCTGCCCGTGCTCCAGGCCAGCAGAACTTCCCTGGAGGGCTGCCCAAGCCCTGAGCCCTGGGGTGGATGGAGCAGGGCAGGGTCTGGTGGTCAGCTCCATCTCCTTGGTACACCCAGCATTAAAGCAGGGACTGTGGGAAGCCCAGGTTTGCATCTGAAAATGCTGAAGAACACCCTAATACTCTTTTTTTTTCTTTTTTTCTTTTTTTTTTTTCCTTTTTTTTTTTTCTTTTTTTTTCATTTTTTCTTTTTTCTTCTTTTTTTTTTTTTCTTTTTTTTTTTTTTTTTCTTTTTTTTTTTTTTATTCCCTCTCTTTACAGCCCACCTACTATTGGACACGTTTCTCTTTCCGTGTCCGGTATTGTATCAGGGTGAATGTTGCCAGAGTGGGAACACGGGATGCTTTGCAAAACATTGCCTTTATTCTGTCAACCATGCCACTGCGACTTTCTTAATTGTGGATTCTTTTAGTTAATTAGAAATGTTTGGAAACGCCTCACACCTCAGCAGGGTTCAGTTCTGCGGGGTGCCAAGTGCTTTGTTCTTCATCCAGCAAAGCACTTAAGCATGTCTTTAAGAACACTTTACAGGCTGGAAAAAAAAGGAAAAAAAAGAAAAAAAAAAAAAAGAAAAAGAAAGAAAAAAAAAGAAAAAAAAGAAAAAAAAAGAAAAAAAAAGAAAAGCTCATTGATTTCAGGGCACTGAAGGATTGAGCCAATACCAAACTTCTTCCAATGATCCCGGCTCAAATAGTAACATCCAGGAAAGTGTTTCTTGAATGTTAATGCTACCTTAAAATGCCATATCTTGGGCTTCACAACTGGAGCAATGTTACAAAGACTGAAACAGCGTGGTTGGGGGAGAATTTCTTCTGGGGAAAGCACTAAATGGAGAACAATCCATGAATAAAAGTGATTTTCCCCGCTCTCCTCCCACTTAAATTTTTTTCCTTTCAGTTTTGTAGTAGCAGAGGTTAGCTTTAGCTGTGGTCATCTCCAGCGAGTTTTTAATAAATTAAGAGGAAACTGAAACAGTTTGGAAAAGTATAGAATAAGCAAACACTCCAGAGAGACTTTTAGTGGCAACATGATTAATAAGGGACACTGCTGGTAATCCTATCAAAACAGAGCTATTGCAAAAGCATATGGAGTGTCCCTCTTTCGGGGCAGGAGCAGGGTTCAGACAAAAAATCCAGGACGATTTATGTGCCTCTTTGCAGTGGTTTTTTTTTTCCTCCCCATAGAAGTGTGAGGGGAATAAACTCTATAGATTTAGCCATGGGATTAGACTTCAGGAGAACCATTTTTTTAAAGTAAAAATACTAAAATACTTTCTGCAAATACTTTCTGCTCCCAAGGATTTTTATCCTTGTTTGCTTGCTAACAGGCAACATTCCTTACACAGACTATTTTATTCTTAAATTTATATACTTCCTTTTTTTTTCTCTGTCAGCCCCTGCACGTGTCTAGTAATAACCTGGAGAATGTGATGCAAAATAAATGAAGATGGGTTTCCAAAACTTCTGCCTTCTGCAAGTTCTCCCAGCACTCTTCTGGTTTTGCTGCCTCTCTCCATCACCAACAAAAATCTCCACTGCTGAGTTATCTGGGGAGAAGCTGCTGGTGGCTGTACCACAAACTCTGTTTGCTCTCCTGGGTGCAGCCCCCTCTGCCCAGCATCACTCCTCTCACCCAGGCTGGTTTTTCCTCCTGCACTTTGTTCTGAGAGCAATTACTTCTTTATTTCCTTGGAAGCCCCTCAGTCTGCAGCTGCTGCAGCAGCTTGAAGCTCTCATGTGGGAAGGCAAAAGGAGAGAAGTGGAGTTGAGAGCTTATAAACTTCTCAAGTTTTAGGAAGGTACTGAGATGAAATGATACTGTGGGTTTTTTTTCCTCCTTTCTCTTATTTTTTTTACAAAGTGAGAAGAGGACCTCTTGCACTGTATGTGTATAAATTGTACAGGTTTGGCTCTGCTCAAGTCAGAAGTTAAAAATTGAAATAAAATCCAATAGCCACCCTGACACAGGAGACAATGCAGTCTTCCAAACCCAAAATAGCTTTGTGTAGTACACTAGCTTATGGGAGTCAAAGATCTGTGTGTGGGGGCTTTAAGAGATGCCTTGCCTTCTTTTTTTGGAGAAGAAACTTTTGTTAACATCTAAATGATTTCAAGAATTCAGAAAGGATTGAATTCCCTACTTCATCGGCATGAAACTTTCACATTGCTACTGAACTGTGTTGTTTTATCAGCCTCCTGCTCTTCAGACTCCATTTACCAAAAGCTTCTAAAAGTGATTATTCAAGTCAGTCCTAATTTCTTATCACAGTTCTGTATTTATTGGCTCAGTTGTTTGTGAGGGATTGTTTCACCCACCCTGTTTGCCTTGGCATTTTTAGAAGGTTCTTATAGTTTTAAGCTGCTGTAAATGATATTCATAAGAGGTATTTGGTTGCTTGGTTCTGCAGTTTTGTATGCTGATTAGGTTGGATTGCCAAAGGTTGAGCAAGTTTCTATAAGAAGGGTTGTTCTTTAAAATGTGAAAACACTGTTCTCAACAAAAAAAACCAGCTGTATCCATGTCAAAAATTTTACATGCTGGCTGATAAACAGTTCTGCAGAAACTAGGGCAAAACCATTACCTTGTCTACATTGCTGTTGACTGTAGAATCAGTGATGCCTTATCTAAGAATATTCTTAAATGTTGAAAGAGCCAAACCAAAAGATGTCAAGGTTTTGATGTGTTTGAGTTGCTAAGCACTGGCCCACTTCAGCCTTAGCTCTTTGGGTTGTCTGTGCTGAAGTAATTTTAGGTAGTTGGTGAGTTGTAGTAGGTTGTTCAGAGCAGCCCTGCCTGTTTGGGAAAATGAGCAGGTCTTCTGGTTTGGTTTCATCTGGGGAGGACCCAGTGTGTCTGCTCCCTGAGCAACCTGGCCTGAGACTGGTCTTAGAATCATAGAATAGCTCATGCTGGAAGGGATAGATAAGGATCTCCAAGTCCAAATCCCCAGCTTGACCCTTCTTAGAGCTGTAGCTTGCACTGGAACCTGCCATGCAGCCTTTCCACCAGGTGGTTTTATGGTTTTTACAGCTTTTTACACAAGTGTGTGGTGACAGGACAAGGGGAAATGGTTTAAAACTTGAAGAGGGGAGATTTAGGTTGGCCATTAGGAAGAAATTCTATAATTTGAGGGTGCTGAGCTCCTGGTTTCCCAGAGAAGCTGTGGCTGCCCCATCCCTGGCAGTGTCTCAGCCCAGGTTGGATGGGGCTTGGAGCAGCCTGGGCTGGGGGAGGTGTCCCTGACCATGGCAGGGGGGTTGGAACTGGATGAGGTTTAAGTTCCCTGCAACCCAAACCATTCTATGATTTTTAAGTTCACTTATCTTTCTTAAGAGTTCAGAAGAGCATCTCCATGCTGCAGTCACCAGATTGTGCTGTCAGAGTGCTAGATTCACCCAGATCAAATTCACGGAATAGTTCACAAAAAAATAAGTGTGTTTTCCTTTAGAAATCCCTCCTGTTTGGGACCTGCTGGGCAGGGCTCAGTGAAGTGTGATGGAGTGATCCAACGAAGAGAAGCTGATGTTAAGCAAAGCCTGTTCTAGCTGTAGCCCATGGAGCAGAGAGCTCACCAGCCCTGTGACAGCAGGAGGCAGGTAGTGAGCCTGCCTAGCCAGAACCATGATCAAAAATTCCTCAACAAGATAAAGTTAGGTTCCCTCTGGCACATGAAAACTACAAGAATACCTGTTTCCCAACTTGATGATGTCTGTGTTCAAGTGAAAGTTACAGTATTTCATCCAGCACAGGGGGCATCAGACTGTGGCTGCTGCCTGGGGTTTGTGGGGTGACTGGAGGGCAATCCCGGTACCAGAGCTGTGAGATCAGCCCCACGTTTGCTCAGTAGGGTCAGATTTCCCAGCAGGCTCCCTTAAGGTGAAAAAAAGTTACCACGTCAGGCCTGACACTGCTGACTGGGCTTGGGAACCACTTGGTCACCTGGTCCAGCCAAACCTCCCCACGGACATCTCCGTCCTCAGGAAACCCTTCTCATCATCCAGCACTGGACTCTGTTTGGAGCCTGTGTTGCTGCTGTGATTTATGGTTCTTTTCTGGCTCTTGACTACATGAAGACTTTGATGTTTAGGGCTGAGGAAGTCTGGTTGCATCCTGCTCTTGGCTGGTCTCAGTTGCTGAACGTGGTTGCACAACCACTCTTACTGGAGAAGCTCCTCAGCTCAGCCAAAGACATCAGTGGTAAAATTGTGGTTTATGCAGCAGCCTCATCATGTACCTGAAATTCTCCCTTTGAGAAATTCTCCCTCCAAAGTCTGTAGCAGACTGAGAGACACAATGAGTGAAGCAGTGGGGAGAATGGGTCAGACTTTCAAGTCAGTGTAGACTGGAAAAACAGAAGGAGTCTGAGCCAGTTCAGACATAGTGTGTAATTAATCTTCCTCTGTGGCTTTTAAAATCAGCAATAGCTAGAGTACCCCAGGTTTAAAACCTGTGTTTGTTCAGATGTGATGGATGTGTAGACAATGTTTTCAGGACTTCACCTCACCAGGCAATCCTCCTCCAGGTAAGTTTCCCTCCAGTGAGTCGATTGGAGCAGTGCTGCACAGTGCACCTCTAACCATCACCTTTACAGGGTCATCCCAGTAGTTTCACATTTAAAGTTGCCAGTCATTTAATTCTTGACTGTTTTGCACCATTTTTAATTTTTAAAAGGAAGAAGAAAAAAAAAAAAAACATGCTGCTTTTGAGCTGGAGTTTTTCATACTTAAGTCTGTGTAAAGATGATTTATGGTGCTAGTAGGGGCTCCACTGGAAATGCAAGATCTATTATGATGTGGATTGAGCAGCCCATGCTGAAATGTTTATTGCTGTCTTCAAAATAGAATACATCAGGGTTGATGGTGCCTGTCCAGGAAAGAGAGAGAGTGGAGTAGGGCTAGTGGGGTATTTTTAGTATTCCAATAAAAGACAAGGCTTTTAAAGGAAATCACTTATTGCCATTTTGCAATCAAGAATGCAGGAGTGTTCCAGGGACTGCAAGAAATATGCTTCAAGAATGTCGGAGCCATAAGGAACTAATCACTAAATATTCTCTCGTTTCCACCCCCGTTTCTTGCTCTGAGGAAACCATTTAGAAGCTTTGCAATTTGTATGTAAATCTCAACCCTCCTGACCGCCCGGTCAACTATCCAAGTGACTTAGGAGCCAGCATCCCATTTTCAAAAGTTCTTACAATTCCTCTGCAAGCAGGGCACTTTTTAAAATAGAAGACACATGGACCAGACTTCAAGAACACTTAATCTGACCTTAGCTGACTTGGTATGAACGCTATATGATTTTTATTTTTTTTCCTACTATAACTTCTCTTTGATCAATGCCTTGCTAGTGAAGTTCCTCTTGTAGCTTCAGCTAGACCAGGAAGACTGTAGTTTTGTTCTTGCAGGTAATTCCATTCATTTGATTGAGCTAGGATTATTATTTTTATGTCTTTTTTTTTTTTTCCACACATAACTCTGGTTGTTGATGCTTTAAACATTTCGGAAACGTCGTGGCATTGTAATATATCCATCTAACTAGGGAGTGAGTAATCCCAGTGTTTGTTTGAGTGAAAAACAAAGGAAGAGGCAAAAGACAATACTTTCTCAAGTGATTTAAGAGCCTAATGGGACAATTTACTCATGCAGCTAAGCAGAACTAGTGGTTACCTGCTCCCTCTCCTGCCTTCCCATCTTTTTCCTTGTGCTGGTCTCCTGGTGAGGCAGTTCAGGGAGAGATAATGGTAGAAAACTGACCCTGCTAAAAACAAAGACAGGGTTGTCAAGCTGATGGCAGATGGATGCAGGCAGATGTCCCCTTCTGTGCCAGGCCAGCAGAGCCCGTCCTTTCATTTTATTTTATTTTTTTTTTTCACCCATTTGTTTCTACTGGAGAGAGTACTGGAGGAACAACAGCCTCCTGCTGAGTTCATCTGTCGTGTCTTCTGCCTTGTCTTCTGCCTTTTCCCTGCTTGCTGCAGGTAGCAGCTCTGGGGCAAGCTGCTGCCTGGCAGATCCTTTCTTCCAGGAGAATCATTCCGAGTTTGCCAGCTGGGCTGCAGGTTCTGGAGGGGCTGGGGGGAGATGCTGAGTTGTAGAAGGTGCATGGATGGATGTGTGTGGGGAGGAACAGCAGCCCTTGGGAAGCTGTGCCTGGCAGCAAACACCCCATCTCTGGGATTTAACCCACCTAAGCCTCAGGTTGGGGCCTCTCCTTGCAGGAGATTTTCCTGGCTGGTAAATCTCTGAAGTTCCCAATGCAGGGGGAAGTCTCTGTAGTGACCTGTGCTGCTGAAGGACCACCTGATGGTAGGGAAGCTTCAGATTTTCTAAGCTCATTGCCTTTGTGCAAGGAAAGTTTCACCTGGCTGTCCTTTCACATCCTTTTGTTCCCTGCTGTTCTCTCCACCACAGTTCATGAAGCTGTGGTTCGTGCCAAATGTTTCTTAGTTCTTCAGGGCTCATCCCCCTGGATGGGGTGGAGAGAATTAAGAGCAGAGATGGGGATGTCCTAGTGAAATCTGCACTTTCTTACCCTCCCCTCCTGATTTGTGCTGAGCTTATGCCAGAACAAAAGGGTTCAGGTGACCCCCTTGGCTTGGTTGGGCTCTTTTAGGTGAACCTCATCCAAAAGACTTTTGTAGAACTTCTGTGATCCTGTTACTGCTCGTTTTGTTCCCTTTCTTCTGGGAAAACTTTAGTGCACATTGAGGTTTTTGAAACTTTCACAAGTCCCATTCCAAGTTGTAACACAGTTGTTCAGAAATGCAGCACATTGCTTGACTGAGCTTGTTTCTTGGCCTCGCTTGTGTAAGGGGAAGGATGCTAGAGAGTTTGGAGAAGGGAGGACTGGAAAGTGTGCATGCTTATTTGATATTAAAAAAAGGAAGAAAAAAATAAGCCACATGCAAAAAAACCCAATAACTATGTCTGCTGATGACCTTTGGGGTTGGAAACAGTTTGATAATAGTGGTGTGAGGACAAGCAGGGAAAGTCTGTGAAGTCACTCTAGCAAAACAAAAGGAAAATCCATGAGAAATATTTCCAGTTTCTGGCTTGCTGGGAGCTGAGGGATCTCCTGCACAGCTCTGGACCTTGGTGCAGGGGCAGGCATCAGGCAGAAATGAGTGGAATTAAAAGAGATGGTGTGTGGGAAAACACCAAAGGAGACTCCGGGGGGGGACGTGAGGTCTTTAATTTTCAGCTTAGGCTGGGCAGGGGTGCAAAGGCCTGCATGAATTTACCCTCCCCAAAAATCAACTTGTGTTCTGGTGAGCCTTTATTTTAACCTGCCTTCGGCTGTGTTGACAGAGTTGCAGGGAAAAAGCTGTAGGGTTAATAGTGCTGCTTGTTAAATACATCTGACCTTCAGTATAGCAGAGTGGAAAGGGTCCAGTTAGTGTTCTTTGGGTAGGTAACTTGGGTAAGCTGTTGTTTCTTCCTCCTGCTTTTGGTGTAATGGTGACCCCAGTAGTGATTTTATTATTGAGCAGTTTGGCAGAAGGGATTATTCACCTATGTGTATAAATGACTTTAAAGCTCTTTGGTTCAGTAATTCTGTCTCAGAGGTGCATTGAACCATTTCTCCTAGGTTGTCCTCTATGATTTACCTTCTGCTATTTAAAGTAGATACAAATTTAGCTCAAAGTGTTCCCTTTCCCACAATCTCCTCTGTAAGTTAAAGCTTGTGACAGTTTAGTTCTTGCTGTGCTCTCAACTTGTTCTTCAAAAGCAAACAGACATCTTGCAAGTCTATGAGCTTGACTTTTGGGTGGCTCAGAAGGCAAAACATACTTCTCTTTCTCCATTTGCTGAGCAAACCTACCTGTCTTTCAACTGCCCTTCTGCTACTCTGGTCCTCAGGTCAATGCAGGAGGGCAGTGAATTGTGTGGCCTCGCAGACAGCCAGTCAAATGTATATTTATGCAGCGCCTTAAAACATTGGGTCAGACCCTTCCAACCACTGCCAAAGGCAGGCAGTTCCCTTCTCACAAACCAGCTCAACACTGGAGATGCTGAAAGGTGAGCAGGAGCTGAAGGCTGCACCCAAAGTCATCTCAGGCGTTCCTCCGACCGTCACGGATTGAGGCGAGGTTGGGTTTGCCCAGAGCATGTTGCTTTGTGAAAGAACGTGGGATTTCTTTGCAGTTGTGCTTGGAAGTGGTTCAATGTACTATCTGTTGTGCATTTATAATTTGAAGAAATTGATTAAAAAAGAAGCAACTGCAGTATAACAATGGATTAAGAGAAACACTTATCTCACTTCCTTTTGGAGCGCTGCGCGTGTGGTTTGGGACCCAAATGCTCAGGGATTATTCCATCGCTGAAGCAATAAATGTTTTGGATGTAAACTCACTCCACGCTGCTTCTGGGACTGAATCTGACATTTATTTTCCAATAGCAGTGGGCTTTATCTTGCTATGATGTAGCCATGCTTTGTTTGCCAACAGGTCTTGCTCTCCATACCGTCAGGTGTCTTTGCGTCCTGATGAAAGGCATGAGCAACAAACTCCTCTGCATGCCCATGAGGGAAGCAGAGCTCCAGCACAACAAAGAAACCCCCACAGAAATGCAGTTTTTTAAATCTGTGAAATGATGTTGACTGAGGAATTAATTTGTATAAACAAAGCCTACACTTTTGACTCAGGGAACTTTTTTCTTCATGTTAATCTGGCATTGCGCAAGTAGCTCCAAATGGGGAATAACTCATAAAATGAAATATTTTTTTTTATCTTACAGATAAATGACTTTTTAATTTTTATTTTTTTTTTAAATAAGGAATTCATAATGCAATAGTTATTGTTTCCAAAGAGCTCAGCTTTTTTGAGAAGTGTCTTTTTTGGTTTTTTTACCTTCCTCTAGACCCAATGAAACACGCAGGCGTTTGGCGCCTTTAATAAGCCTTCACAGAGCCTGGTCTTGATTTGGTTGAGAATTGCCAATGATTTTGATGTCAAGAGTTGAGAGCTATGATTGTAGTGTTAAATTTCTCAAGTCAGACCAGTTGAAAAGGAAGGTCAAAAGCAATAATGTCCGGGTTCCTCTGGCGGGCGGGGGCGTTGGGCCTTTTACACAGACCTAGCGCCCAAGAAAAAGTTTGGCTGTCACAAAACTAATAAAAGCAGCAGTCTCTGGAGAGCTGGTTTCAATGATGCAGGTGTAGGAATCGAGGAGTATATTTACATACAAGCCAGCTTAATAGCATGGGATTTATGCTGAAGTGGTTCTTAATGCAATACAAATTGAATACTCTGTCTCGCTCGAAACGAGGCAAATGTTGGAAGGAAAGGTTTGGGGTTTTTTATAGCTTTGGGGGGAGAAAGTGTTTGGCTTTTTTTTTTTTTTAGGGAATGTAAAGGACAGGAAGATGGATTTCTTCGGGTGCTTGCCATGGTAAACTCTAGTGCTTTAGGTATGTGTGTTGGATTTGGAGCCAGCCTTCCAAGTTGGTTCTGTGCTGCCTTGAATATCAGGGGTTTGAATTGGTTGGGGCAGGGTTTCTGCCATATATCTGGCAACACGGGCTTAAAATTAACTTACTGAAAAAGCAAGTAAAGTTTGTTTTGTTTTGTTTTTAAACTGTGGCAGTAAAAAGAAGTCTTTAAAGAAAGCAACCATGACTCTTGTTGAAACTTCCATCTTCTCCTTGCTCCTCTCTACCCTATAAAACAACTATTATGTGTTTATAAGTTAGCACTTTGTGTCACTTATAAAAGAAGACTTATTCATAAACTTCTGGATAGACAGTTCTGTGGGAATATAACTTTCTTGGCATAAAACAACTTGCTTTTTCCAGATAATGTAATGCTCTACCAGGCTCTTTAAAGTCATAGCGTGCTATTTATTATTATTTTATAATCTATAAAAGACACCAGTGCTGAACCTTTGGCATTATTGAGAATGACACTGCGACCAAGTCAGCAGAAAAGATAGAGAAAAACTCCAAGGAGTTTTCCTGTTCCCAGAAATTGTTGCCAACAAGGTGTTGAGGGATAAAATGTCCATGAAACGGGTTTGGATGTGACCTTTGAGCTTGTGAAGTCAGGGCAGATGACTTGGACACGTATACATGCCTTGAAATTTTTTTTTAATGGGCTGAAATCAGGATTTACTTCACCATCCAGAAAGCAGCCAGCAGCCAGTGTGTGGCTGTGTTTGCTTTCCAAATAGGGTCAGTATTCAGAAAGAGCAAAACCAAACCCTTCAGCTCACCCAAAGGTCAGCTGCTTCCTGAATCTCCAGGTTTCCAGCTGATGGAGATTTGGGGGTGACAGATGGGGACCCTGTGTCTGGGATGGCTGTGGCTGTGCACCCCCCTCAAAAGGAGACATCACCCCTTAGCATATGCTCATATTTATTTATCCTGTGTATAAGGACCATCCAATACTCTGTGCACTGATTAGAGCAGTGGGGGCTGGAAGAGATTTCCTTGCTCACTGACTCCAGACCTCAGCCATCACAGGCAAATTCCCTTTGCACTTGCTTTCATAAACCCTCCCAGGCAGTTTTGGAAGCATTCTGGATGTTCTCCTCAGGGAACTGAATATTTCCAGTGGCAGCCCAAGCTGGGCTCAAGGCACAGCAGTATCATCTCATGGGTATCTTGTGTCCTCACTGAGAGGCTTGGGTTGGACCTGGTGTTCAGCTGGAAGGTGCTTCCAGGTAGGAGTTGGATCAGCATTGCCACTGTGAAGCTTTGCTGTGTGACCTGTGAAGCCTGGGGTGCATCAGGAAACATCACCCTTCCCATTCCTGCCTTCAGGGGATCAGGGTGCTGGGCTGGGGGTGTGTAGGCATTGCTCCTGGGTTTTAGGGTTGTGGCTGGAGCATGCTGGTGATGATCCACCAACCCAGGATGCTGGGCAGCCATGAAAAGAAACCTCATGGGGGGGATGAAAGAGAAGAGCTGAAGTGTTGCTGACATTACCTGTGCCATTCAACAAGAGTATCCTTAGGCCCTGGAGGTTACCTTGCAAGGTGAAGTTGTAAGGTGAGACACCTGGCAGAACCCTGTGTGCTCTAATTGATAACACCTTCCATCTCAATGGCCAGCACTGTGTGAATTTAATGGTAAATCAATAGTCTGGAGCAGACCAGGAATCTTTTGACACTTCTTCCAAGAGGGACTTGTCAAAACATGAGGTATTTATGACCCAGTTCCTGCCTGCCTGTTCAAAGGCACTTGAACCCCTGCCAGATCCTAAATGTGCCCTGATTCCCAGGAGTTACACCCAGCACAATAAGGGGATATTTCACAGTAAATATTGCCTTGTCAGAAAGCTGGCGTAAGCACCCAGGTGACAAGCAACACTTGGCTGCTTTGGATAGGTGCTGTGAGTGCTCATTTCTCCATTGGTGGCAGCACTTGAGAGCACAAATTTCTGCTGGGCTGCAGCCATCGTGAGCACGAGGAGTTAAAAATGCTCTAAAAGAAAACTGCAGGTCACTGGGTCTCAGCCACCTCCATCTGAGCAGTCTGCAGAAGGCACTGGAAAGTCTTCATGTTGCATCACCAACAGAGACTCAGCTGCTAGCTGGTGCTAAGTGTCTGCTCCTCTCTGAGGAGACTGCCCATCAGCATTGCTGGGGCTGCATCCCGGTTATTCAAGGCAGAACAGCCCCATCCATCCCTGGAAGTTTTTAAGGCCAGGCTGGACGGGGCTCTGAGCAACCTGAGCTGGTGGGAGATGTCCCTGCCCATGGCAGGGGGGTTGGAACAGGATGAGCTGAAAGGTCCCTTCCAACCCTGACAATTCTATGAATTACCTATCTTGTAATCTTTTTTTTCCGCTTTATATTTGTAAATTCAATTTTTTACTTGGCGTAGTTTGTTTTGTTTTGTTTTTTTAAGGCTTTTCGGGGTTTGGAACATTGAACCCCAGCTGCCCAGGGGTTGGGGTGATGAGCAGAGCTGTGAGATCCAAACCTGGCAAAGCAATGTCAGCACTGGAGATACCAGGACACCCCATGTCCCACCTGCCCCAAACCTCACCCTGGGCTGGGAAGGTGTCCTCTGCCTTTCCACACTCTTCCCCTGAGCTGGAACAGCAGCTCCAACTCAAAGCCTTTAGCAGAGGGAGCTTCCAGGGCGTTGCATTTTCTCCATCCTGCCTGAAGGAATTGCTCTGGGATTGCCCCGAGCCCTCAGCTCTCTCTTCCCACCTTTCCCTGAGAAATGCATTTCAAATATGTATTCCTCTCACTGTTTCCTTTGGCTTTCTGATCCTGTGTCCTTTGTTAGTGCCTTTGATTCCTGACCTCCTCTTTGAGGAGTTCTTGTTGAGGGGGAGTATTTATAATTCACAGGACTTGAACAAAAAAAAAAAAAAGCAGGCAGGGAAGCTCGGATGCATAATTGCTGTCAGCCCCCAGCCCTGGGTTTTGTTGGGGAATTGTGTTGTCCTCTGTGAAACACCCAGGTTAAAAAGCTTCAGATCCTTTTAATCTGCTGTTCTGTAGTATAAAGGGGGTGGGGGGGAAGTGTGTGTAACATCTGGTGTCTATCATGCAAGAGGTACTTTGAAATTCGTGTGCTATTGCCAATTTCTGTCGTCCCCTTCTTTCTGAGCATCAGAGAAGCCTTTGATACTGCCTTGATTGCTGATTTATGCTGCACTGACACGTGCCATCACTGCTCCTCCCTCTCACATGAGGACTCAGAACCTGACCCACTGCTTTTGGAAACAGAAGGTTGGCTCCAGGTTTTTAATACCAGGAATTCTCTTTCCAGGAAGAAAATGAAGTTTCTTTCACTTCACTGTCCCGCTCTTGTTGCCCTGAACGTCCTCTCAGGTTTCCCACTCCTCCTGTTGCTGCCCATTAGCAATGCTTTATTAGTCCTCCACCTTCCCCTGTTCCTGCTGGGGAGTAATTCTGGGTTTATGTGCAAGTTTTTCTTGGGAGTTGTCAAAGAATAATTGTGCCCCATTAACTCCACTTTGTATCATTACTAATTCACACCTATAGAGGATTTTCCAAGCAACTGATCTCAGTTGTCTCTTAATTGCTCAAGTCCATAAACTTTGGTACACTGAAACTGTGCTAAGGATTTACACCCTCTAAAACTCTTTCCCTCCAGCGTGCAACATAACAGAGAATCATCTGAATGCAGCAGTTTTATCAGATCTTATTTCTGCTCAATCTAAGCGAATTATTTCCTTCTGGCTGTGCTGAAAACTACAGAATCTCTATAAAGATGTTAAAAGCAAGAGACGAGATGTGTGGGAAATGCAGAGATTAGCCCAGCAGTTTGTGTTGCTGGGTGCTGTTGGGTGATAGGTGAAGCTGAGAACTGAGCAATATTCCCCTCTCACCCCTGCCAGTGGTTGGTACAAGACCAAAGACCTTGGTCTGTGTAGGGTCCAAGATTCAGCTGGGTAAAATTCACTTGGAGTGGCATTGGTGGAGCCTGACCTGGGAGGAGAAGCAGGAGCTAGGCTGGGTGCTATGGGAGCATCCTCTGGGATGCTTCCCCCAGAACTTCACCTGTGAGGATGCAAAGTGTGGTGAGCCATGGGGGAACAAACCCAGATTCCCAGCTGTTCCAAACTGCACCTTGAGGTCTGCCAGATGGCTTCTGCCATCAGAACCAAACCCAAGCCCTCACTTGGGGCTGTGAAGAGAGCAGTAGGAACAGGCTGATGCATTTTTCTAATGTATTCCCTTTAATATGATTAAGAATTCATTTCACCCAGGCGTAGCCTAAAGTTTCCTGTCTTCTAAACGAAATCATCCCAAATCATCCC
Organism: Phaethornis superciliosus; assembly: GCA_023637945.1. Taxonomy (NCBI): domain Eukaryota; kingdom Metazoa; phylum Chordata; class Aves; order Apodiformes; family Trochilidae; genus Phaethornis; species Phaethornis superciliosus. Next base: position 1,427,918 of record JAJQWJ010000021.1, read on the forward strand.
AAAGGGTGCAGAAAGTAGAAACCATTCAGCTAACCTAACTACCATTCATTCACCTGACCACTGTGCCCCACACCCAGTGCCAAGTCCTGATGCAGTCCTTGGGCATCCTGGGTGAATCTCCTGCTCTCAGCTGTTCCTGCAAGGAGAGGAAAAGCTCAGAGCAGCTTGAGCCAGTGCAATAAAGCAGGGCTCAGGCTCACTTCAGATAACAAATGGTTTCAGCTGAGTGTGAAAGAAAAAAAAAAAACCAAACCATACCGTTGGTGGCAACTCTTATTTCCCTGGAAAAACATCCTGGACCCCTGGCAGAGAAACAGTTTCTGCACAGAAAACATGACACTATTTACAAAAAGCAATGTCTAATATCCTTTTCCAGCTTGGAAAGAGGAGTTTATTTTAGTACATCCTTTTTTAATTGCCATGAGCTGGACTTGTAAATACTGTAAGTGGTTGAGTAATAGTCATCTGTGAGCAGACCAAGAGAAGGGACATTTTTTCCACTCTTGAAGCTGTAACATATTCCTGCAGCTTGGGCGGGGGGATAGCAGGGAGCAAAACCAACAGCCTCCTAATTACAAAACAGCCTCCAAAGCCAAAACAACAGCCTCCTAATAACAAAATCATTTAACCTGGGGGATGGCTGTGTGCATGGTGTCAGTGCCCAGAGTGCTCCGTGTGCTGTGTGAGGAGTTCTGGGGCTGCTTTGGGAGGTGATGGGTGGACCTCAGGGATCCACTTGGTTTGCAGTAAAACATTTCTTCCTCTTCTCTAAGAAAGGGGAAGGTTCTCCCTAAGAAAGGGGAAATCAAGGAAAAGTAGTTTTCTCTAATAGGCATCTGACAGCCATGTCACCTTATTGCTATCGTTCTGTCACGAGAAGGAAACTCTTCACTGCTTTTCTGGATGGGTCTTCAAGACAATTCATAGCTTACATTTCTTTACCACCATCCTCCTGCCAAGCAGCAAGGTGTGCCCGACCTAAAAAAATAGCTGTAAATTTATTTCAGGGTGTGTTAGAACATTCCCTTGTGTGCAGCAGGGGCAGGATGGTGCCCGGGGAGCTGCATGGTTGGGCAGAGCACCCCAAGCCTCTCTTTACTGCTGGGTCCTCTCCCTTTTCCCAAGTCAGGTACACACCCACCAGTCCTGCTTTTTGCTCTGCAAATAGTTTAGTCTGCAAGCAGGAGTAGTTTGTATCGAAAACAATTTCCTGATGCAATTTGGATTTCCTTCTGAATAATCCTCTGCCCCAGTGGGATGGTGCAGAGGGATTCTAGAAAAGCTTAAGGGGCCTTGCCAGGAGTTAAACTTAGCCCTTAATCTCTGCAAGACAGATGTTAAAGTGGGAAGATACCCTGCAGGCAGTGTTAAGAAAAAGAAAGTGAATTAATTTTTGAGGGTCAAGAAGAGAAAGCACTGCTATGCCAAGGGGGGGTGTGAGGCCAGGTCACTGCTCAGGTCATCAGTGTGCAGGGCTCTGGTGTGAGCAGGGGGAAATCAGTCTCAGCTGGGAGGAGGAGCAGGACTCAGAGGGAGAATTTGATTGCTGAAGCCCAGTTGGGAAAGATGAAGGCAGCAACCTTACCATCGTTTCCTCTTTTCCAGGGATGCTGGTGGTGATTGTGCTGCTGCTGATTGCCATTGCTGTGGTTGCTGTCTGGCCAACACACTAACATGGAGCTGGCGCCCCTGGGACCTCCTGCACCACAGCTGAGCCTGGAGGACTCCAAAGAAGAGCCCACCTTTTGCAAAGACCTTCTTGTGTTTCAGATGAACTCCACAGTCTGAGTATGAAGCTGTGCCTGACAGCCAGCCCTTCTTCCTTCAGTGCACAGCTGAAGAGCACTGTGGGATTTGGAGGGTTTGAAGGTGAAAAGGACCCACTTCCCACCTTCCCTTGGTGCCTGGGAGGCTGCAGCTGGCTCTGCCATAGGTGCACATCTCAGGATCTGCTCCTGAGCACACTCTGGTGTTGGGGAGATGCCTGCCCAGCCCCTCACCCGTTTTCTTGAGTGGTCAGTCATCCCGAGGACTTCAGAATGCTCAAATACAGGTGTGGTTTGAGAGTACAGCCTCAGCGCCCCTATACTTTTCTGATACCTTCCCTCAAAATCCAAATGCTTACTTCTTTCAGGGTGGAGATGCTCTGGGGAATGGCTGCATCTGGGCTGCTGGCAGGCTGGGAAGCAAGAACCCTGCGGGGAGGGGGGCACAGGACCCCCACGAACCACCCAGAAATCTGGAGGCTGAGTCAGTCCTTGGCCCTGGGGGAAAGGTATTGGTGGTGATCTCAGAGAGAGGTGCCCAGCAGCAGTCCCAGCCCAGGTACAGAGGGATGGGAGGATGCTGTGCTCACCCCGTGCCCTCTGCAGGAGCTGTGCTGGCACCAACCTGCTGAGCTGGGACTTCCAGGGCTGCCTTTTTCTTTTCTAACACTTCACACACTGTTAAACCCGAGGGGAAGGCTTACCCACTCAGTAACTAATGAAAAATCAGTATCAACAGTTTGCTTCTGGCCAAAAAAAATGGTTATTTTGTTATACGTGCCGGTTTGATTTCAGAATTGATAGAGCAAGCAATAAATATTGAATAAAAGCCAAGCTGTTTCTATACCACTTACCTGCCTGGGTTTTTATTGCTTCCTACGGTCTCATGTTCCACTTGAATGATTTCTCCAACGCTTCCATTTCCTGAGAGCTGGTCTGGAGAAGGAAAAGCAGAAAAAAAAAAAGAAAAAAGAAAAAAAGCAATTCCTGCCAGACTTCACGTGTATCATGACACAGATTTCCTGGCAGATCTGTAACACTTGTCAGCCCTGGGCTGCTCCTCACCTGCAGCTCCTTTCACAGCTCTCAGCAGGCTCTTGGCACTCTTCCCACTCCCTGCTCTCACCCAGCTGGGGGGGTGGCACATCCAGCACTGGGCTGGGAGGTGGGAAATCAAACTGTCCTGGTGCTGCATTCCCTCTGGAGTGCCACAGAACCATCCTGGCCTCAGTTTCCCTGACTGCCAGTTGGGATTTGGTCCTTTTGTTAAATGCTTGGGGGTGTAAAATTGCCCTTCTCTGCAGTCTGCAGATGTTGGCTGCAGCTGAAGCTTTGACCCCAGGATCAGAGCTGGCCATGACAGGAGAAGTCAGGATTAACAGGGAACGGAGGCAGGGAACTCCTGAGTGTCCCACCAGCTGCATCCCTCTCCCTGATGGACAGGAACAGCATCAATGCCATCTCTGGCTGCTCCTTGCAAACCAAGCCATGGCTGGGAGGGAGCAGAGTTGTTCACTCATCTCCATGTGCTTTGCTAGGGAAAGATCCTTCCTCCTGAAGGCTTTTTTTTTTTCTTTTTTTTTCTTTTCCCAGTCCAGGTTGTGCTTGCTTGCTTTCCCTTGGAGAGATGCTTCATGTTCCAACCTTCAAAGGAGAGGGAGGGAGGGAGAAAGCTGTTTTTACTTTCTCGTGGTTTTCCAAAGGGCACAACAGGTTTTTGATTTGTTTGATCTCAGATTAGAAACGGAGCTTTAAGCAAGGCTCCTCCAGCTGGAAACAAAGAAGGGGCAGCTTTGGAGATGTGTCCTGAACTTGGGTGTTCCTGCAGCTCATGGGAGGACCCTGGGAAGTCCCCTGGGTTGTTTCTCAGCAGCTGCCTGTGCCCTTCAGGGGGATTTTGCTCAGGGTTCCTGTGCTGGATGTTTGGTGCCATCAGGAGAATAACCCATGGTTTGCAGAGATGAGACCCCAGGCTTGGGGTTCTGATGAAAGGTTCTGGAGGGAGTCAAAGTTTTGTTTGAATTCCCAGGATGCTGAGGGTGGGTCTGTAATTCAACCCCATCAACATCTCCTGGTGACTTTGTTCTGGTCAAGGCTTTCAAAAGATTTCTTTCTGACCTCTCGGGGCCTCAAACACATTTTTTTCTGTTAGTGCCTGGGAAAGGTGGGAATGTGAGGCGGAGCTGAGCTGTCTAACAAAGGGGTGCTCAGGCTTGCCCTTTGGGTAACATTTACTGTGTCGTCTGAGTGAGGAGTTGGATTAAAAAGCAGTGAATTTGGCAGAGTTCTGCCATGCAGGGAAAGCTTTGCTGTCTGCCTGCCCCAGCAGAGGGGAGGAAGCTCCAGATGCCAGAGCTGCTGGCAGGGGATGCTGGAGCTGCCATTGGACTTGTCCTGGGGGGGCTGCTGGAGTCAGGGACCTGAGGTGGCTTCTCCAAGTGGAGTTCTGCCCTATTGCCATGGTGTCCACCCAGAGAGACAGCCCCAGGCTTCACCTTTCCTTGCATTTCCTTAATTTCTCTCAAATCATAGAATCCCTGACTGCTTTGGGTTGGAAGGGACCTGAAAGCTCATCCAGTCCCACCTCGTGAGACCCCTGCCACAGCCCAGGGTGCTCTTCTTTAATGAAAAATACAAGTGCTAGGGGAAGATCTGGGACTTGTTAGAGGTACTTACATATCCAAGTGCCCTTGGTAAGAAGTCCCTTGCTCCTATGTGAGGATAAAGATGAGCTTGGAAAGCTGCTGGGTGTTTTCACATGCCCTTATTTCTGGAGGTTGGGTCTGAGTTGGGTGCAGGGGACAGCCCCAGTGGGACCAGGCTGAGAGCAAGCTCCCTGGGGCTGACCTGCACTGGGAATTGTCTTTTCCCCCTTTTTCCAGAGCCATGATGTCTTCTTTGGACAACCAACTGCCTGCCAGGAGGATGTGGAGCCCAAGTGGTCTGGGAAACCCATTTGCTGCTCTGCAGAGCTTCAGGCAGCAGCCCCGGAGCAGAGGGGGTGGCACTCATCACCCATTTGTCTCTGCAATAAAGATCTGAGATTTCTGACCCCAGAGATGTTTTCAAGTTCATAAATTACCAGGGATGCACAGGGGTCAGGTCAGGCACGCTGACCCCCAGCAGTTGTCAGGACCTTTAGCCTGTGGTTTTTTCCTCTGAAAATGTTTTGCTGCCTCAGTTTCCCCATTTTCTTCCTCTCCCCCAGCTCCTCAGCTTGTCTGTGCCACCAGCCCTTGCCTGCTTTCCATCACCAGTGCCTGGCACCCCTGATGCCCTGGGGAGGTGGGTGATGGAGCTCAGCCCCCCTGCAGGAGAAGGGGAGAAGGGGGAGGGGGAAGCAGAAAAAGGGTCTGGAGTGGGGTTGGCAGCTCCTCTGAGCCCAGGTTCTGCCTGTCCCCTGTCCCTGTCCACCCCTTCTGTGTTTTGGAGTGCCTTGGTGTGTCCCACTGCTGGGCACTGTCTCCTCCAGCAGCAGATGAAGGATGGGGAGCCCCAAGGGATGTGCCCCAAGGGATGTCCCAGCAATGCCAAAGAGCCCAGAGGTGCCATCAGAGTCCCCTCTCCCACCCACCAGGAGCCTGTGGTGACCCTGGTGTCCCCAAGGGTGTGGTGGGTACCACTGCTGGTGGGACATGCCCTGGGAATGACCATCAAAAGCATCTGTGCACCTCCTGGGACCCTGCCAAAGGACCATGGGGGCAGAGGGGATGTCCCCATCCCTCAGGAGGTAGGAGGAAGCAGAGATCCTTGGACATTTCGACAGTTTACAAGAGTTTATTCAACTGGTTTCTGACTTTAGTCCTACTGAGTGGGTGCTGAACAGTTACAAGCTCCTTCAGGTTCAATTACAGCCAACCTAACCAAACGAGTCAAGAGGAGGAAAATATTTTTTAAAAAAGTAAAAAAAAACCAAACCAAAACATAAAAAAAACCCAAAAGAAATTACTTGGAAAACCAATAAGAAAATCCACAACTTTTTCACTTGTCATTAAATATATTCATATATAATAACCATAATATATTAGTATGCATTGTAAAGAAACATCGCCCAAAGCAGGATGCAATGGTCAGAACTAAACAACATTTACAGTTCAAGATATTAACAGAAATAATAATAAAAAAAAAAATTTAAAAAAAAACATTAAAAAAACCCCAAAAGAACAAACAAAACAAAAGCAAAACCCAGACGAACACAGGTTTTGTGAGGGGAGAGGAGGCAGATGTGCAGGGAGAGGGCACGGACACGACGGGACAGGACAGGAATGAGAGGGAAGGGGTCTGTCGGGTGCTACTGTGGAGTGAGGATTGTTTTGGCATTTCAGTCGCTCTCCAAAGCTGTGCTGAAGGTCCCACAACCCCTTCCCTGGCCACCCCTCATCCCCCCAAGGGCCTCGTCCCTCTCCCTGGGGTGGTGGCTGAGTCCTTGGGCTCCTCTCTGGTTGTAACTCCAACAGAGCCACAGCCCCGGGTATGGGGTTTGGTGTTTTGGGGTGACATCTCATCCCACTGGGGGTGATGGGACAGAGGTCTTTCCCCAGGAGATGTCCTGGAGCTGGGGTGGCTGCTGGGAAGGGTTCCATCCCCCAGGCTGGGTACCAGTCATGCCAGCTGCTCCTGCAGGTTGAGGTTACTGGGAGGGCACGAGGGGAACTGGAGGACCTTGGATGGGGCTTCCAGGATTCTGGTCTGGTTGGAAAGCTCAAAACTCCAACAGGGATCAAGGGAGAGGGTCCTGGTGGGATGGGGTCCTGGTGGGATGGGGACTTCGCTTCTGGCTGCGGGGGGGCTGCGAGTGGTTTTGTGCAAAGTCCATTTCTTTCTGATTTCTCAGGTTGCCTGGAGGGTTCTGGCCATGGGCTGGGGGGGCTGATGTTTCTTCTGCAGCTTCCTGACCTGGTGGGACAGGGGAAGGGGCCAGGGCTTGTCCCTGATGGGCTCTGGGGGGTGTCAAGGCTGGACTGGTGGGGATGGGTTGCCAAGCTCGAGTGAGTGTTGGGTGACCAGAAATGGTTGGTAGGCAGTCCCCAAGACCCCATGTCCCCTGGCCTTGCCTTCATGCCCTGCTTTTGGGTTGGATCCAGTTGCTTTTAGGCCACTCAGAGATCTCCTGTGGTTCATGGACATCCCAGCTGACCAAGGACAAGCTGTCCCCAGCTGCTCTGGGTTGTCCCTGCCTTCAGGTGATGCAGGAGAGCATCCAAACCCCACTTTGAGGCTTTAAAACCTCCACGGAGACACTTGAGATCAGATTTTATCCTTCAAAACTTGGTGCCTTGGCTTCCCTTGGCTGCAAAACTCTTGGCTCTGAAGTGAAGAAAACCAGGGCTGCTCTGGCTAAGGGGAGAAAACAGGGATTTGGGGGTGGGGTGTTGCTTGATGTCCAGGGTGGGATTTTTCTCCTAATAACCCAGTGAATTCCCGAGGGGCTTTGCAGTTGCCAGGGGAGGCTCAGCAGAGCTCCCTCCCTCCTTCCCAGCAGCCCTGTGCTGGTGGGTGCTTCCCTGGGAGCCCCCCACTTGACACCTCTTGACATGGCTGCCTCGCCTGATGGTGGTTTATGTCATTATATAAATATTGTTGATTGCTATAAAACAAGGCAAAAACCACTGGAAAATGTCATTAAAAAAAAAAAAAAAAAAAAAAAAAAAAAAAAAAAAAGAGAGAGAGAGATATGTTTCCAAGTTTCCTAAAAGGAAAAATATCAGGGAGGTTTTGCTTTTCATAGCGCCTGATGTTTGCTTCTCCTCCAGGTACCCAGCCTTCCCTCCCCCAGCCTTTCCTGCCTGTCTCCATGGATTAGTTGAGTTCAGATGTCCCCCTTCCTCATGGGCCAGGGTGGCAGGGAGCAGCCAGGCAAGGCCACACCATCTCTGGGGGACAAACAACTCCCCCAGAGCCAGTCCTGCCCCTGCAGTGTCCCTGGGAAAGATGCTCCAGCCCTCAGGGTGAGATGGAGCTGGGACCTTGCTTAGGGCATCACTGATCACGGGTTGGGAATTTTAGGGTTTTTTTTCCCCCAGTAGAAAGAGAAGAATTTGGGGAGCCCCTGGGGGGTTGCTCATGCAGTCCCTGGCTGAGAGCCCAGGTCTCTGCCCTGCACTGACTCTGAGGGGACCTCAGCACCACCTGAACCACCTCCTGTGGCTCCCAAAGGGGCTTGGCCACCTTCCAGAGGGATGCCAGGGAGCTCCAGCTCCAGAAGGAGTCAGGGCTGAGCTGGTCTGGGTTCAAGAGCTCTGAGTCTGAGGGTGGAACCACCACTGAGTTGACTTGGTGTCACCTTCAAGTATTTTCCACCCTCTGAGGGTTCATCAGTCTGCTGAGGGAGGAGGAAGAGAGGCCCAGGCCCATGAAGAAGGTCTCAGGGATGGACACAGTGGAGGCTCAGGGACTCCAAGGAATGAGATCTTCCTGCAGGACCTGGATGCCAAGTTTTTGTTTGGGTTTTTTTCGCAAAGCCTGGGTGTTTCCTTAGGAATCTTGGTTATTAATTCCTTGTCCATGAATTGGTGGCTGAGAGGGAGTCAGAGCATCCCATGGGCTCCTGCTCCTTGGGTGCAGGGGGGTCAGCACTCTTTGGGGTATGGGGGGACAGAGCAAGGAGTTGTCCCCTAAGTGACAGCCACGTGGAAGTCACCCCCTAACGTGGTGTCCTCCTCACTAACCTGGGATCAGGGCAGTGCCACGGCTGGAGACCTTGGCTCTTCCTAGGTACTGTGTGACCATCACAGCCAGCCAAGACCAGAGAGGCTTCAGATAACCCATAATAGTTGCTCCTGGCTCTGTCCTCAGTGTCAAGTCTCCGTTTAGTTTCCTCTTCCATGACTGTCCCATTCAGCCTAAGCTGCCAATACGTATTTTGGGGGCTGGGGGGGTTGATTCCCAGTGGTGCTGTTGATGAGTTCCAACCCGTTTGGTGTTCCCATGCCATGCTTTGGCAGCAGCAGAGCTCAGCAGCTGGAGGGGAGGTTGGTGTCCCCAATTTCTTCAGCCAACAGAGCAGAAAGAGGCTGAGGAGAGGGGCACCAGCTCCCTCCTACCCTCACCCACCCTCCTTTTATACCACAGACTCATCAAAGTCGGGAGGGGCCTCTGGAGATCATCTAACCCAACTCTCCCATGCTCCCAATTGGATTTTCTTGGCTTGCCTCGGGTTTTCTCCCAGAAGAGGAGGTGCCAGCCCAGCAGCCCCACAGCCGTCATTGACACCCCATCCCACTCCCCTCCAATCCTCCCCAAACCCCATCCCCTCCGCTCCCTGCCCTCCCCAGCTCTACACAAGCAGCATGCACACTCAGTCTCTCCTGCACCCCTCAGTTGTCTTCTCCTCCTTTAGGCTTTCTTACATTTCCCCTTCTTCTCCCTCTGCTGGAACTTCCTGAGCCTCCTAGCCCAGGTGTCCCTCCACTGGATCACCAGGCTGCTTTTGTCCGCAATGATGCCGCTCTGGTCGGGAGAGTCCTCGTTGTTGCCCAGCAGCAAATATTTCTTCATGGGTTTGATTTTGGGGCACTTGCAGGCTACGTCCTTGGAATGGATCCACAGGGTCTGATCTCCACGCCGGATCCGGTTGCTGCCTTGTTTGTAGACGGAGATGATGTTGACGGTGAACTTCCACCAGTCGGCGTTTTTTTCAGCCTTCAGGATGTGGATCTGGACAGCTGGAGGTAGGGGGAAAAAACCCAACCCAACAAAAAAAAAGAAAAAAAAAATAAAAAAAAAAAAAAAAAAAAGAAAACAAAAAAAAAAAAAAAAAAGAGGAGAGAGAGAGAAAAAGATGTCAGAGGTTTGAGCTGGTGAGAAGAAAATGAATTTGTAGTCTCAGCTAACAGGTTGTGTCAGGAAAAGGGATTTTTGTCTCCTGAGCCCAAGGCTGGGGGGGAGTGACCCAGACCAATGGTTGCACAAAAGCTGCCTCTGTCCCCAGGCCATCTGCCACCAAGAGCAGGCAGTGCTGGGCAGAGGGTCTCAGCAAAGGTACCAAGAGCACCAGAGGTTTGGAGCTGCTCTCCAGCCACATGGAGAGCATGGGAATGGCTGCCCAAGGATTAAGGACCCCTGGGAGAGGTCAGGAGAAGCTTCCCTCTGGGAACCACAGGACTCCTTGCTCCAGGATCCCTGGGATGGACACGGGGCTACCTGGAGCAGCAGTGGGGAGCTCTCTGCCTCCTTCTCCTCCCATCAGCTCCCAGGATGTGGCTGCACATCCCCAGGGCTGTTGGTGCTCCAGTGAACTCTTAAAGAACTCAAAAAAAAAAAAATCCCTGACAATGAGATGGAACAGTTTTCTCCCTGGCCCACACAGGCAGAGAGCAGCATGTGGTCCAGGCAGAGGGGGGGTTTCTCCATGGGGCATTTTTCCAGCCCCTCTTCCCTGCATTCATCACTGGATGGGCCACTCAGCACATCTGCACCTCAGCCCCAGCTTTCCAGAGAAACTGAGCCACAATCTGGAACAAACCACTGGGACTGCCCCACATCTCCAAGCATTTGGCATCTGGAGGGAGGGAAGAGCTGGGAGGGTCTGCCCAGGACCAGGACAAGGACCCAGCTCTCCAGGAGCTCAGCCTTGGAGCAGGACACTCCTGAAACCTCTGAGAGGATTTGGAAATGGGGAGAGGTTGAGGGGATGTTCCTGAGCCCAGGCTGCTGCACTCCTGGGAAAGAGCTCAAATCCCACCCGCAGGGACAGAGGGACAAACCCTGGTGGCAATGGCAGCCGTGGCCAGGTGAGGGACAGCAGCTCTGTGCAGGCTGGTGCACTCCAACAAAAAAGTGCTTTTTTGGCCAAATTTTTGAGCTTTTCTCTTTTTTCCCTCCATGCCCCATGAGCTCCAGCCCCCTCCCCATCTCAGCCATCTGGCCAGATCCTGGTGGGTCCAACCTCGACTGCAGAAATTATCAGAAGAAACCTCAAATAAACCCCAAATAAATCCAGGCAAAACTCCCCTGTTTGCCTCGAAACAACACAATTCCCCCCCAGATTAGCACTGGCAGAGCATCTCCCTCTCTAAAAAACCCCAACCAGCAAACCCGTGTTGAGCAATGGGAGAGAGCAGAGCTCTGCAACCCAGCCAGGCTTTTAACACGTTGCAAAAACTATGTGGATATAGTTGGGTTTTTTTATATTTTTTTTCAGAGCATGTCATGGACACCAGATGCTTTTATTTAAAAAAATAAATAAATAAATAAAGAGAAAACGAAAAAACCCATCCCTGAGCTCTGACCCTGTATTTCCCAGTCTGGTGTGAAGGTAACAAAATGGGAAGATGAGCCAATTTTTATTTTGTTGGAAGCAAATCTTTCCAAAAAAACTTAAACCTTTGACCTGCCTGGGTCCACACTGACAAAATGGAGAAAATGAATGAAAAGGAACCAGGGAGAGGTGGTTACAGGAAACTCCGCTCTAAAATACACAGTCTGGACTTTTTTTTTTTTTTTTTTTTGATGTCAAGGCCCCCGTCTCTGATTTTTTTTTTCCCCTTTTATTAATGAAGTGGAAGGAGTGAAAGCTTCAGTGAAGGCTCTCCTGGCAGCTGCCTCCCTGACAAGGAGTTGTGTGCCCAGCATTTCATGGCCAGGACTCGTGGTTTCCCCGGGGCTGATTTCAGAGCCCGAGGGGTTTGGGAGGTGTGGGGGGGACAGGAGGTGTGTGGAGATGCAGAGAAGTGCCTAGGAGGAATTTTTGGGAGCACCTAAACTGCCTCCCCTGGGTGAATCCCTGGGGATTTAAGAGCTCAGAGAGGGGTTTTGGGTTTTGATGGGTTTTTTGGGGGGGGGGGCTCAGCTGCACCCTCCACCCCCCATCCCCATCCCACCCCCCCACCCCCCCCAAACCTGGCTTTGGAGCTGGATGTTGTCCTCCACCTGCCTTTTCCTAGGGCAAAGCTTGGCACTGAATCCCTGTGGTGATGCTGAGTGGTGCTGGGGACCATCCCTGTCACTGCACCCCAGGAAAAAAGTGTCCTGCAAAGTGTCCCTGGGGCCACCAGGTGAGGAGATGCAAGGGACAGAGATGCTGCTGTCCTGGCTGTGGTCCCCAGGGAGTGGGTGGTGACCCAGAGGGGGAAAATAAATCCCGTGAGCATGGGCTGGTGACACTGTCAGGGCAGGCTGGGCTGTCCTGTGCCCTGCTCTGCTCCTGACAGCACCAACAGAGCCCCTGACCCCCCAGATGGGTGCTGGGGATGAGAGGAGTGGGGTTCAGGGGTTGTTTGGGGAGGTTCTGGTTCAGGGTGGGTTTACTTCTCCCCTGTCCCTGATTTCAAGGCCACACTCCATCCCCACATCTCAAACCTACATGCACTTTCAAGCCCTTGCACTCGTGGCACAAAGCACCTACTGGCATAAAGCATTTGTTAAATAGAAGAACTGATTGTGGAAATGAAGCTTGCTGGGTTGCAGGCAGGGATTGGAACATCTTGAACATCCTGCAGTTCTCAACTTCAGAGAAAGTCCCTTCAGTCCCACTCCTGCTTTTCCCTGGTGAGTGCTGCTGAACCCCAAATCCTGCCCACATGGTGCCTTACCAGCCCCTCCAGCCCAGGTGATGCCCACAGACACCTCTCCACATGATATTTCATCCCATAAAAAGGTGTCAGAGTAGTCTTTGGGCTGTTGGAGGGGATGGGGGGGTCCCTGGTCCCTTCCTGCATCCCCTACCAGAGGGTGCTGGGCAGTTCCAACCTGGTGCTGAGCTCTGGGGCCCATGGTGCTGCTGAGCTCCTCGGGGTTTGGCCAAGAGCCTCCAGCCACAGGGCAGAGCTGAAGGCTTGGGGTTGGAGGTGAAAGCAGAGGGGATGGGATGTCAGTAAAACCAAAACCCAACCCCAGGGACCAGCAGGGTGGAGGGCAGCTGCATAAAGGCTGAAATAAGTGCAGCACCTTGAGAATTCAGGAGCCCCAACCCCACAAGATAGGCATGGAAAGAGTGAGGCTGCAAAAAAAAAAAAAAATGGTTGGTTTTTTTGTTTGTTTGTTTCTTCATTTACTTTGAGGGTTTCTGGTAACTCTCCTGACTTCAAGCTTTCCCTCCTTGAACCTGACCTGGGGCTGGGCTCCATGGACAAAATAAAATCCCAGAGTGTCAGCTTGGAAGGGACCTCCAGGATCCCCTGCTCCAACCCTTCCCATATTATTGTTGATGTGAGGTGTCCCAGCACCCATCCAGCTGAGACTTCAAACTTTCCAGAGTGTGGGAATCCACCCCTTCCCCTGGGAAACCATTCCAATGTCTGACTGTCCTCATGGGGAAAATCTGTCCTGGTGTTCAACCAGAACCTCCCCAGGAGCCACTTGTGCCCCTTGCCCTTTCTCTTCTCCATGGAATTATTTGGGAATTCTGTGTGCTGACCTGAGTCCAGGAGCTGGAGCTTGCAGTGTTGCTGCAGCAGATCCCTTGGGATCTCTGGGAGGGACAAGGGGAGCAGAGCAGTTTGTTGGGAGAGACCAGAGGGTCTTTGGGCTGGGGATTTCCCTGGCCCTGGGTCCCTTCTGACTGCACAAAGCAGAACCCAAGTGGGTTTTACTCCAACCAGCATCAACCAGTGACCCTGAGACCATCTGGGGTTGGGCAAGGGTTGAGCTCTTTGCTGGAGCAAAGGGTTAACACGGGATTATTTTTTTTTCCCACCTTTTATTTTTTTTTCCCCCTAATTTCTTTGGCAAGGTCTCTGCCTGCCTCCGGGTGCCAGTTTCCTACCAGGTTAATATTGGAGATTTATGACCCCTAATCCTGGCTGGGCTGGGTGAGCCCTGGGACCCCCCCTGCCCTCAGGGCTCTCAGGGCAGGATTGCTCAGTGGTCCCTGGCCAGGAAGGGGCTTTCTCCAATTGCCAGGGTAGTGGCAGGGGCTGAGATCTGGGGCTGATTCTCCCCCTCCTCCTCGTTTTTTTGTGGACTCAGGGATATTCCCCCCTCCCTCTTTTTTCAAGCTGCCTTTTGAAAAAACACATTTTGCTTTTTTCCACCAGCCCCTGCCAAGCTCCTCTCGACAAAGGGGGTGACTAACTGAAGGCTCTGGGACGGGAAGACTTTTTTTTTTAACTTTTTTTTTTTTTTTTTTTTTTTCTTTTAAATTTTTTTTCCAAGAAAAGGGCAAAACGAGGAGATGATCTCACCTTTCAGCTGAGGATCCTGCTCCTCTCCCCCATCCCCTCCCTGATGCTGCACCAGGGCAGTGGCTGGGACCAGGGTGCTGGGACTCAGCCTGCACAGGATCGGGCCCTGCAGCAGCTCGGGGGGTCTGGGGGGGGAGGGGGGGTGGTCTGGGGAGAAATTTGAGATTCAAGAGTGTCAGGTTTCCTTTCCTGCCGACACCCATCCTGCTGGGATGAGCCCGGGCACACAAACTGGGGGAAAAACCCCAAGGATGGGGCTGAAAACCAAGGGGATGAGGGGTGTCCCCACATCACCCAGCCCAGCATCACCTCTGCTGAAATTTCTCTTCTTTTGAGCCCTGGGGAGTCCATCCTCAGCGGGGCTCCCACCTTTCTTCCTTGGGCTAATTTTAACTGCCAGCCCCCTGGATTTCTGGGAGCCAAAAAGACCCCCAGGCTCTACGCAGCCAAAATAAATCCAGAAAAAGCTTTTTTTGCTCCTGTTCTTGCCTGTCATCCATCCAAACTTCCCCCCTCCATCCTAAAACATCCCGGCCTGCCCTCTCCCTGCCCTCTTTCCCTCCAAATATTTGCACCCAAACGCATCCCGAGGGAAAGAGCCCAATTTAAAGATTTATTAAGGAAAAAAAAAAAAAAAAATCAAACTCGACTCACAAACCCAATAAAAACAAACAGATAAGAAAAATAAATAAAGGAAAATATCCCTTTTGAATGGCTGAATGAAACAGGGAGCTAAAAAGCCCCATTGAGGAGCGGGGCAGATGATAGCTTCCCCATTGAGCCCTGGGGAGAGGGGACTCTGCTCAAGCTAATTAAAGCCTTTTAGGACATTCAGCCCAGCGATGTCGGCAGAACAGGGAGGAAAAGAGCCTCCTAATTGGCTTCCTGCTGGGGTGTCAGGCCCGAAGTCTTTATTATCCTTCCCTCCACCTTTTCAACCCTTTCTTCTCCCTCCCTCTCTGGGCTGGGGCATTGCCCATGCCACTGGTTTGCCCTCGGAAAAACAAATTTTCCTGGTTATGGGGCTGGGTGGGGACCCCCTGGGACCAGGAGGGTTCCTGGGTTGGGTCAGCCGGCACCCAAACCATCCCCCCCTAAGCAGGGGGCTGATGCTGCTTGGTAAAAGAGCAAAGAAAAGCTCTTCCCAGCATCCCCATTCATGGCTTCAGGGAAATCTCCTGTCCCAAAATGCTCCTGAGCTGCCCTCAGGCCCTGGTGAAGCCCACCTTACAGTTTCCACCAAAACCAAGGGTGAGTTCTCCCCTCCCAGGGCTGCAGCACCCACCCCCCAACCTGCCTGGGGGTTACCAGGGTGAAGCATCCCTACAAGGAGGAATTGCAGCAAAGCTTGGGTTTGAAAAGCTGCCACAGGTAAGTGCAGAGTGAGGAGAAGCAGGACATGGTGCCAGCCTAACCCAGAGCATCCCCTGGCATCAGGGCACCACTGGACCTTGGCTTGAGGGCTGTCTCAGCATCTCCCATTTTCCAGGTGACACATTGCATCCCTGCTCCCATGAGCATCCCCCCCGGGGGGTTCCTCTCCAAAAGCAGCAAAATCCATCCCCCAAACTGCAAACCTTCCCACAGCATGGGGCAGCTGACACCAAGCAGAGCTGGGCTGCTTGGCCCCAAGCACAGCCCCTGGGCTGGGGGGGGCTGGGGGGGCACCCTGGCAG
The DNA here is from genome assembly GCA_023637945.1 of Phaethornis superciliosus. NCBI lineage: Eukaryota > Metazoa > Chordata > Aves > Apodiformes > Trochilidae > Phaethornis > Phaethornis superciliosus. Next base: position 1,443,482 of record JAJQWJ010000021.1, read on the forward strand.
GGAGAAATTTCACCCCTACATCTCAGCAGGGAGATGTTTCACCTCCCAGCAGGGAGATGTTTCATCCCTACATCCCAGGTGGGAGATGTTTCATCCCTATATCCCTTTGGGGCTGGGAAGCAGAGGACTGGACTCACCGTAGTCTTTCTTACAATATTTCTTCATGTTGATCTTCAGTTTCCCCTTGGAGGCTTTGCAGTATGAGTCACAATCTGCAGAGGGGAGAGGGGGAGGGCAAGAAAACATTAACAAAACAAATTAGCCTGGAAATGAATAAAAGGTTGGGGGAAGGAGGAGGAGGAGGAGGGAGGGGAAGGGTGTTGGGGGGGACGGGACGACACGGCTCAAAGCTGCAGCCTGCCATGAATGAGCAGTGTGCCTGGGATATCCATCTGCCAAGCCCCCATTGGGTTGTCTGAGGGGGCACTGAGACACCCCCACCCCACCCCCCTTTTCCTTTCTAAAGAAAGCTTCACACAAAGGAAACCAACCTCCCCCTGCCCAGCTTCCCTGGGCTGCCTCTGTCCTCCTGGGAGACCCCAGGGCCTCCCTTATTGTGCCACCCAGAGCTTTTGAGAGCCACACAAATTCCCCCTGTTCTCCATCTCCCAACTGGAGCCTGCCCGGAGCCCACAGAGGCCCCATTGTCACCCCTAACCCGGGCTGGTGTCAGCCTTTGGCATTCATTGCTGGGTGACTGGGGCTGGGGTCACCCCCCAACAATGGGGGTCAGGGAGGAAATTAGCAGCCCGTGAAGCATTAGCAAAAGCCTTTTGGTGTCCACTCCACTGAAGTGTGCAAATAAAATACACCCAGGAGGAACGTTGCAGTTCTAATGGGACCCCAGTGCTGGGACATGGGGGCTGGGCTGGCAGGGTGGCAGGAGGGAGGTTGGCATGGTGGGGTGACAGTGGGGACAGGCAGAGCTTCAAGGGCCTGGAGTGATAGGGTGAGGGGGAATGGGTTTAAATCAGAGGAGATTTAGATTGGATGTTAGGAACAAGTTCTTTACTGTGAAGGTGTTGGGACAATGGCAGAGGGTGTCCAGGGAGGGGGTTGAGGTCTCATCCCTGGAGATGTTCAAGGTGAGGTTGAGGATGCTCTGAGCACCCTGATCTGGGTGAGGGTGTCCCTGAGACTGCAGGGCTTGGACTGGGTGACCTTGAGAGGTCCCTTCCCACCCAAACCATTCTATGGTTCAGTGATTCTATAAGGTAGGATTGCAAAGCTGGTAGGGTGGGAGTGCAGCACCAGTGGGGATGGTGGGGCTGAAACCAAGCTATGGTCCTGGAGGGATGCAGGGATGCTGCACCCTGCTCCAGGGGCTGCTACTGCCCAAAGGTCTGCTCCCATGGATGGTGCAGCTGGATGGCATCCCTGGGTCCAGTGGCATCCCTGGGTCCAATGGCATTGGTACCCTCCATCCACATCTGGGAACATCCCACTGACACCACAGCCAGGCAATGCCACAGTGGCTGGAGATGTGCCACCCCATGCACACCCCACATTTCCTCAGCACCCATAGGTGCCAGGGAGGAGCCCCCTGGAACCATAGGAACCCCACGTCTGAGGGGACAACAGACCAGAACCACACTTGTCCTTGCACACGTCAAGCTCCTGCCCCAGCTGACCATGACCTGAAGCTGGGCAGTGTCCCCTTAACATGGCTGTGTCACACACTGGGGTGGAGAAGAAAAAGAAACCCAGAGAGCTGAACACCCAGGCCTGCCAGGCTCACCAGGTACCACCCCAGTGCCAACCCCTCCAACCCAGCAGGTCCCAGCCCCTCTCACCATGGCCAGGCAGAGCCACCTCATCTCAGCACCTTCCTCCTGCCCCAGGACAGCACCCACACTCACACACACCCAGCCAGGGACAAAAGTGAAAGCTGTGGCATGAAGGGGGGCACCTTCCTCCTCCAAGAGACCTGGACAAGATCTCTGCTCAGCTCCACCTGCCCAGAACCCTTGGACATCCAGGAACTGGGCTGCTGGCCAAGAGGTTCCACCAGCTGATGCCTCCCCTTGGCTTTTCACATCCACCATGAGCCTGAACATCTCCCCAAACCTCAAGTGCACTGAGAAAGGACCATCTATTCCATAGAGCTGTGCTCCAGGGGATGCAGATCTGCTAGCAAAGCCCCAGCCATGCCCACAGGGCAGGATGCCACCACCACGCAGTGGGACGTGGCTGCCTGGTGTCACCCAGCCCAGGGAACAGAATTATTCCTCATCCAACTGGCTGCTAAAATGTTCCTGGCTATGGATATGGAAGGAACAGTTTAAAAGGGAAAGAAATGTCCATGCAGCAACCTAACAGCCCGGGGAGGCTTTCCCTCACCTGCCTGGTGGAGCAGGGGACTGGAGAGCCAGGCCATTGCCTGGGGCTGATGTTTTCATGGGATTTCATGATGTTCCCATGTAGCTGTGGCAGTCACCGTGCTGGTTCTCCTCTGGCAGATCAATCCTGAAGCAGTGCAGAGCTTTGCAGCCCAGCCTGCCCAAAGCTGCAGGCAGGGAGCAGGGAACCAGGCAGGGACGATGCTTGGGAGCTCTGGCTCCAGATTTCTCCCCCCCTCTGGATTCAAGTCAGACAGATCCTAGCTCTGAGCTCTAATGACAGGCAAGGGTGGAAACCAGCTCACCCCTGCACCTCCCATGGTCCAGCCCCAGGATATGCTGGCAGAGCCCACCAAGAGCAGAACCCTCCTCCAGCCCCAGGAAGGAGCAGTCAGATAGAAACCATCACTCTGACCTGCAGCTCAGACCATCCACAACAACAACAACAACAACAACAACAACAACAACAACAACATCCCTCCCCAGGGTAGCATCTCCAGCCACATCCCAGCTTCCCAGTCCTCTGGATTGGATCTCAGTCTGCCTGAGGTTACAGAAACCATCCCAGCACCCAGCCAGGGAGGCTCTGGGGTGATGGGGCATCTCCCCAGCCCATCCACAACCTCTGCTTCCTCCCTGGGTACAAACCTGGAGCCAAGTTTGTCTGAGCAAGTCCAGAGGAGGACAAAAGCTGGTCAGAGGCTGGAGCAGCTCTGTTCTGGAGCCAGGCTGAGAGTTGGGGGTGTTCAGGCTGGGGAAGAGAAGGGAGCAATGGGGAGACCTTAGAGCAGCTTCCAGTGCCTGAAGGGGCTCCAGGAAAGCTGGGGAGGGACTTGGGACAAGGGCCTGGAGGGCTGGGATGAGGGGGAAGGGCTTTGAACTGGAAGATGAGAGCTTGAGATGAGATTTTAGGAAGAAATTCTTTGGTGTGAGGGTGCTGAGCCCCTGGTTTCCCAGAGAAGCTGTGGCTGCCCCATCCCTGGCAGTGTCTCAGCCCAGGTTGGATGGGGCTTGGAGCACCCTGGGCTGGGGGAGGTGTCCCTGACCATGGCAGGGGTGGCACTGGGGGAGCTTCCAACCCAAACCAGTCTGGAATTTGTGGTTTAAGACACCAACACTCCAACCCAGCCCTGACCCTCACCCAACACATCTGCCTTCTGCTTCCCAACCCCATGGGCTGTGCCAGAGCCTCAGCTGCTTTCAGTTGAAGTTGAAGTGGCCAAAGCCACCTGGTGTAAATCGGTGTCAATCACTTGTGACCAGGGCAGATTTCTATGGGTGGGAGACTTTCCCCATTCCCTTTCCTTTCTCTCCTCTGTGGAGAGCTCTCCTAGGTGACTTCGAGGTCCTCTGGGGCCTCTTTGAGATGGAAAATTGTTTTTCTCAGAGCCCAGCATTGGGGTTTATGTTTGATGCTGCAGGGTGATGTTTCAGTGCTGCTCTCATCCCTCATGGCAGCAGCTGAGGCCCTGGGGGAAGGTTTCTGAGCTGCTGAGGTGAGAGCAAAGCCCAGCTCCAGGGCTGAGGAAGGGATGGGAGGAAGGGGCAGCAGGCTGGAGAGGGAGGAGAGGATTGTCCTGGTGTCTGGAGTGCTCCCAGTGCTGCTCCAGTGACACCTCTCCTTCAAAGCCTTGAAGATGGGGTTGGAGAATCACAGAATCATAGAATTGGCTGGGTTGGAAGGGACCTCAGAGATCATCAAGTCCAACCCTTGATCCACTCCCCTTGTGGTTCCCAGCCCATGGCACTGAGTGCCACATCCAGGCTCTTTTGAAATATCTCCAGGGATGGAGAATCCACTGCTTCCCTGGGCAGCCCATTCCAATGTCTGATCACCCTCTCTGGGAAGAAATTCTTTCTAATATCCAACCTAAACCTCCCCTGGCACAACTTGAGACCATGCCCTCTTGTCTTGCTGATAGTTGCCTGGGAAAAAAGACCAAACCCCTCCTGGCTCCAACCTCCTTTCAGAACAAGGACTGGTCCTCCCCCCAGGGTCACCCTACCCTGCTCCTCCTCCCAGGCTGAACCCTCAGCCTGCCTGGCTCTAGGCAGGAATGTCCTGAACCCTCCCCAGTCCTTCCAAGCCTGCATTTGGCCCATCCATCCTCCTTTTGGAGGATTCCAACCCCCCTGGCCACAGCACTGTGGTGTGGGAGAGTTTGGGTGGTGATATCTGAACCCCTTCCTCCAGCCCCCAGCTCTTTCCTCCCTGCATTTACTCAGCCTGCACAAAGATTTCGGGGCAAATTTCCATTTCAGAGCTGCAAACCCCAAAGCACAGACAGATTTTTTTCATCACTGCATCCTAACACCCCACCACCCTCGGGAGGGACCCATCCTGCACCTCCCCGCAGGGTCCCCCAGGGACTGGGAGCAACTGGCCCCTTCCCAGCAGGAAAGCCCAAACTTTCCCTGTTTCCTGGATGAATGGAGGAGGGGGGGAGCTGGGAAGAGGCGTTGGGGGCTGTTTGCAGAGGGTTGGGAGCAGGTGGCGGGCGGCTGGTTCGTGTCCATCACAGCTTAGTAAAATATGTCAGCTTTGCAGCTCAGCCCATCCCCTTGATATCACTAATTCCCTGGCTGAGCAGAGAGTTTTCACAGCTAAACACCTCCTTTGTTTTGCTTAATTTTTTTTTTCCTCCTTTTTTTTTTTTTTTTTTTTTTTTTTGCACAATTTTTGGGGTTTTTTGGTGGGTGGTTTTTTTGGTTTTTTTTTTTTTGGTTATTTTTTTTAGAATCTATTTTTTAACATTTCATCATTTTGGGGAGGTTCGAGCAGGGCTGTCTGCATGAACCTGAAGCCCTGGGGAGGTGGGAGCCTGGACACCCTTTGATGCACTCAGCTCTGCCCAAGGGCCTGATACTGGGGGGGCTGGGCAGGATGGAGGTGCTGGCAGACAGAACTTGGGGTGCTGAGCAGCAATCCCGGGAAGATGCTGCAGGAGGCTGCATCTTGCTGTGCTTGCAGTTCTGCAAGGAGTTTTTAAGCCTCTGCAAAAGCCACATGGCAGGAACGGAAATTAAAGGCCCCCTGATTCTGACATGATACAACGATTAAAGCCACATTTCTTGGCCCGGGTGCCTAACTCGAAACACAGATATAAGGTTTAGAACCTCAAGGGGATTCAGCTTTCTAATCCCAATTTATGCAGCTAAATTCCTACTGATTTCCCCCAGCTCGGGCCCTAAATACCTTTGTGGGCTGAGATCCAAAGTGGAGGTGTCGGGGCTTAGAGAGGGAGGCTCAGCATGGATGGTTTGGCCTCAGCATTTGGGAAGGTTGGGGTGGTCACCCCCTTCCCCCATCCTCCTCCTGAGGGGCTCAGCTTCCTGATGGGGCTCCCGGGGGGAGGAGGGGAAATCTGTGTCCCCTCAGCTCCTGTTTGCACCCAGTGGGATGTGCAACCAGACTAAGGTACAAATCCAAATCATAAAATCCCAGGCTGGTTTGGGTTGGAAGGGACCTTAAAGCTCATCTCATTCCCAAACGTTACCACGGGCAGGGACACCTCCCACCAGCCCAGGTTGCTCCAAGCCAACCTGGCCTTCACCACTTGGACTCCATCATCTTTAAGGTCCCTTCCATGTCTCTTCCATATCCATGGCCAGGAACATTTTAGCAGCCAGTTGGATGAGGAATAATTCTGTTCCCTGGGCTGGGTGACACCAGGCAGCCACGTCCCACTGCGTGGTGGTGGCATCCTGCCCTGTGGGCATGGCTGGGGCTTTGCTAGCAGATCTGCATCCCCTGGAGCACAGCTCTATGGAATAGATGGTCCTTTCTCAGTGCACTTGAGGTTTGGGGAGATGTTCAGGCTCATGGTGGATGTGAAAAGCCAAGGGGAGGCATCAGCTGGTGGAACCTCTTGGCCAGCAGCCCAGTTCCTGGATGTCCAAGGGTTCTGGGCAGGTGGAGCTGAGCAGAGATCTTGTCCAGGTCTCTTGGAGGAGGAAGGTGCCCCCCTTCATGCCACAGCTTTCACTTTTGTCCCTGGCTGGGTGTGTGTGAGTGTGGGTGCTGTCCTGGGGCAGGAGGAAGGTGCTGAGATGAGGTGGCTCTGCCTGGCCATGGTGAGAGGGGCTGGGACCTGCTGGGTTGGAGGGGTTGGCACTGGGGTGGTACCTGGTGAGCCTGGCAGGCCTGGGTGTTCAGCTCTCTGGGTTTCTTTTTCTTCTCCATTCCCCAGCTCAAGCTGCAGGAGTTGCTACAGTTGGTATCAGGAGGGACTGGGTTGCTCCAGTCATGCATGTTGTGTGACCTGCAGAATTGTCCCCAGGATTGTCCCCTCCTCAGCCTGGGCATGGGGATCCTGAGGATCTGGGGATGCTCCCGGGGGTGCTAAGCAAACCTCTGCCATGGTGGGGTTGCATTTAACCATGGCTGTGTCACCTTCTTGTCTGTCCATCACCTCCACCTTGGATCTCAGCCCACAAAGGTATTTAGGGCCTGAGCTGGGGGAATCAGTAGGAATTTAGCTGCATAAATTGGGATTAGAAAGCTGAATCACCTTGAGGATCTAAGATGGCCTCTGGGCAGCTGTCCCCACAGGGTACCCTGGCAGAAAGAGCTGGCAGGATCTGTCCCACCAACTGCTCCTTGGCCCTTCCAGCTTCTCAGGGAGGAGCTGGGACTTCTCTGCTCCCTGTGTCCAGGTACCTGCTCAGCCTCTGCACCATCTCCTGCTCCCCAGAGCATCCCTGCTCTTGGGACACATCTATAGGGTGCTAAATCCCTGGGGTGCTGGGGCCACCCTTGCCCCATAACCAGCATCCTCACAATTCCTTGGGACCCTCTTGAAACCCTTGGCTAAAGATCCACACAAATCTTTGCTTCAGGACAGCCCCAGAACTCCCTGGGACCTTGGACCACTTTGGGGGGGGGGTTTCTCCTGAGCCCTGCCTGCCCTGCACACCACCTCCTGGGACACCCTGCTGTAGGACAGGATCTTTCAAAGCTGCTTTTTAGCCTATTTGGCCACCTGTGTGGTGTTGGGGGCAAAAATGGGTGAAATGTATTATCCCCCCCCCTCCCTCTCCAAATTCTCCCCCCGGGCCGGGCAGCCCCTGCGGAGGGAGGAGGCAGCTCCCAGCCAGGAGGATAACTGCCCATAACCTCCCCCTTGGAACAAGGAGGTGCAAATGAGCCCCCAGCAGCCTCCTTTCTTCTGCCTGAACAAGATTGATTGAAAAACAAATTGGCGCAAATAAAGCGTGTAATTAGATTAAAGCCTCTCGCCTGGAGCGGGTGGAAAAACCACTGCAGGGGGATCCAGGGACTCCTGAAGCCCCTTCCTCACTTCCAGCAGCAAGCAGGGCTGGGATGGGTGGGTGTGTGTTTGGTTGGCATCAGCTCCACCACCAGCACCCTGCAGGATGCGGCCAGGGATGCCCCGGCTCAGGCTGTGTCCTCCTGCAGCTCCCAGGGCATTCCCAGCCCCGGGGTTACCTTGGTAGGAAAAGCCCTTTCAGATCATCCAGTCCAACCCTTCCCCCAGCCCATGTCCCTCAGCACCACATCTCCAGGGCTCTGAAACCCCTCCAGGGATGATGGGGACTCCAGCCCTGCCCTGGGCAGCCTGGGCCAGGCCCTGACAACCCTTGCCAGGGAGAAATTGTTCCTAATCTCCAACCTAAACCTCCCCTGGCACAACTTGAGGCCGTTCCTCTTGTCCCATCCCTTGTTCCTTGGTTCCAACCTCCTCTCAGGGGGTGTCAGAGAGCCAGAAGCTCTCCCCTCAGCCTCCTCAGCTCCAGGACCAACACCCCCAGCTCCCTCAGCTGCTCCTGGGCAGACTTCTGCTCCAGACCCTTTTCTGTTTTCCATTTGTTTGTTTGTTGGTTGCAGGTTTTGTTTTTGTGGGTTTTTTGTTTTGTTTTGGTTTGGTTTTTTTCCCCACAGACTTTTTGAAGTATTTGAAAGCACCCAGAAGCTCCCTCACCCCTATTGTCCTCCTGGCCATTCACTGGGGCTCACCATGAGAACCCTTTCAGGAGGAGCCTGGATGCTGTGGCCCATCAATCAATCAATCAATCAATCACTCACCCAGCCCATCCATCACCTCCCTTCCAGCCCCCGACAGGCCAGAGAATGCCCCTGGGGAGCTGAATGCATCCCTCCTTTGGATGGCTACAAAGCAGGAGACCCCGGGGCTGAGCCCAGATTTACACCAGGGTGACCAAAAGGAAAATTTCCCCTCCTGATTGTACCCCTGACAGCTGGGCAGCCTTTTATTCCCAGCCTGTGGGATGCTCCCAGCTCTCTGCAGAGCTCCAGTTCCCTGCTGGTGAGGAGCTGGGATTTTTTTTCTCTCCACTGGTGCAAAGTCCCCCCTGTCCCTGCCCTTTCCCTGGCTCTGGGGACATCCTCCCCAGGGACAGTGCCCACAGCCTGCCAGCTCCTGCTCATCCCAGCTGGGAGTTCTTGGGGCAGGAGGGGAGCACTGCCCACACACACACACACACCTTTGCATCCAGCAGCAGTGCTGGGTGCTGCTCAGGAAGTGTGGCTGCTTCAAATCTGACCATAAATTCTACATATGAAGGCTGGCAGATCCCCTGCTTGGGATTCTGCAGAGTTCAGACTTTGTGATTGTTGGTCTGGAGAGAAATCTGGCTTGGAATCAGACACCTCCTCAGGCTGTTCCCTTTCCACACACATCACCTGGCAAAAGCTAAACTCTCTCTTTTGGTAGTCTCTGTCACCTTGAATTCTCAGGGTGCTACCTAAGTAGTTGTGGGTTTGTTTTTTTTTTCTTCTGGGTGTAATTTTTTTTTTTCAATTTGCCTCTGCTGAGATCAGCCCAAGCATCAGCCTCCCCCACCTCTCCCTCTTCCAGGCAGGTTGCTGAGGGAGCACAGCATCCCTGGATGAGCTTTAAGGTCCCTTCCAACCCAAACCATTCTATGATTCCATGGCTCTGCCTGGGGGAAAGGCTCTTTTCCTGGGAGTTTTCTACTCTTTCCTCCAGAATTTCTGTTTTCCCAGACTGAAGCCATAACCTTTGTTTGTGGTTTTTTTTCCAAGTGAGATGCAGAAGCAGGAACAGTCCCAGACAGCCCATGGGATTGTTTGGGGGTTTTGTTTGTTATTTTGTTTTGGGTTTGTTTGCTGGTTGCTTGTTTTTTTGTTTGATTGTTTTGTGGTTTTTCTAAGGTTTGTTTGGGATTTTTAAATTTTTCCTTGTGATTATTCCAGTCAGTTCCAGAGCAGGGACCTGCCTGCCCATCTCCCTTCCCAAGCTCCTTCCAAAAGGCATTAATCATCCTCCCATCCCATGGCATCCATCCACCTCTGCCTGTTCTGGGGAAGCTGCAATGTGCAGCCAAGCTGCTCCGGGGGCTCTGCACATCTGAGGCACACCCAGGGATCACTATAAATGTTGGGCTTTGGGGGTTTTTGTTTCCCTTTTCTGCACCTACATCCAACTTCTTCGGCACCAGCCAGGAACAAAAGGCCCCAGGCAACACCTTGAGCCCAAACAATTTTTGGAAAATCCAGATCTGCTTTTTGAAACGGGGGAGGATGCTTTCCAGGGGAAAACCGTGCAAAGTCGCATCGATCCAATCACCTGTTTTTATTTAAGCCCACCAGCTGAAATCATCCACTTAAGATAATAATTTCCAAGCCAATCTGGATTCAATTCAGATAAGACAAGGACTAACTGGCAGGTTTGTAAACCTTTTCCCCCCACGCTGTTATATATTTATTTATTTTTCCCCTTTTCATTGTGACTCCTTCTGTATCTCTGAACAGGGACAGAATAAAAATGGGTGGCAGGAAGAGCTTTCCTCTCCTGGCCATGAAAACGAGAAGCACCCCTCCTCATCCTCCTGTTTCCCAGCATGGGGGAGCACAAATGCATTTCATTTAAACAATTCCATTCTGGACTATTTCCCCAGATCAGTTCAGACCTCTTTGAACTATACAGAGCCAGGCAGGATCCTCCCCCCCCTCCAAAGTCAACATTGTTCCACTCTTTGCACCAAGACCAGCTTTGGCCCAGGCTCTTTTGGAATTTACCCCTAGTTTTCTCCAAGTGGTGGTGACACTAACTTGGCTCTTGGCAAGGAAAGCACTTTGTGTCCTGTGGATCCATGAACGAGGGAAATAAAGCAGCATCTCCCCCAGAACTGGCTGCCTAAAGTCTCCCACTAGTTTTTTTTCTCCGTCACTACAACACTTCTGCTCCCACATCATGGGAGCTCTGGCAGGGACACAGATTTAAGGGTTCGCCAAGAAACCACCATGGATTTTCAGCAGGATGCTTCAGGGTGGTGCTGGGAGATGAGTGATGCTGAAACCTGGGACCCCCTAACACTCCTGGCTAAGAAGAAGGAATGAAATACAGAGGGTTCCAGCTCCCAGCAGCTGGAGGATCCCTTGCTCTGAGCTAAGAGAAATCACAGGGGTCTTGCAGCCACTGACCCTGAGACACATCTGAGCACAACTGTCCCCAATGCCACCAACCACAGCCATGTCCCACCCCAAGGACCCGCAGAGGTGGGCACAAGATGCTGCAGTTCAGGTCCATGGGTCACAGCAGTACCATAAATACACAGAGCTAGGCAATTAAAAAAGAAAAGGATGCTCATAAGCAGTAGTAAGCAACACTTTGGGTTTTTTGTTCTCTTTTGCAGCATTTTTGGTTCTCTAGTCCTCCTCCAGCAGAAGAACTCAGCTGGATTGTTCTTTTAGGGCTCTTCTACTTGAGTAGGTAACCACTCAGCTTTAATATTCAACCACGTCTTGAGTCCTTACTTCTTTTTCATACAGCACTGGTCCCACTTTGGGTAACCTTTGTTGTTTATATCTTTAACCACCTCTGGGAAAACCACTCTGCATCTTCCCTGCTCTCCCATATGCTCCTAGAAACCCCCATTTCTCAGGATGCTTCAGATACTTGGAGCATAAATGGAAACCACTTGTCCCAGTATAAACAACCAAATTAATGTATTAATTTAATGTGATTTCATGTCAGGCAGCTGATTGCTCAAAAGACCTTTGTCATCAAGATGCTTTAGAAGAAAAGACAACCTACCTGCAGGCTCCTCTGTGCTGCTGGCAGCAGTGGTGGGGGGGGCAGCAGGGATCTCTGAGCAGGACAGTGAGAAGCAGGCAGGAAAGGAGAGGAGATAAAAAAAAAAAAAAAAGGCATTATTCCTGATCTCAAAGAGCCCTGTCCCCTGTTTAAAAATTAGGCACCAGCTTGGTTTTGGCACCTACCTCCTTCTGCTTTTGCTCTGGGCACCCCTCCTGGGTGCAGAGGCAGGGTTTGCTTGGCTCTGTCTGCATTGCAGGCAGGGCAGCTCCAAGGGGTGCAGCCCAATGGGCATGAAATGACTTCTTGAGGAATTCAGCCTCATGCAATCAAACACAGGGATGAGCCCCTGTGGAACACAGAGTGCATAACCAGGCAGCACAGCTGGCCCCAGCCTGGATGGGTGCTCACAGCTGCCTGGGCTCCTACACAGGTAAACCCCACTGGGGTCTTTTTTATCCTCCCAGGAATAAACTGGAGTTCCCCAGGAAGTTGTTTTCAGATGTCTCTAGGCCTTGAGGAGCAGGGGTAAATCAGAGAGTAACTGTGCTCCTGAAGATCATTTGGAGAGATTGCTGCTGGGTGCAGTGTGTCTGTGCCCTCCCAGGGCTGGATGGAAGGGCAGAGCAGGCAGGGATGGAGAGCAAGTGCCCTCCACTGCACCCATGAAATACCTGTGAAAGACATCCCTCCCATGTAAGATGTGCTGACTGACAGCTTTCAAGGACAAAATTGTGCTGCTTTGGGGTTTTTCGTTAGGCTGAGAGAACTGTGAGTTGCTCATATCCTCATTTTAATTGCGTTAGCATCGTCCCTGCAGACCAAATGCCCAACAACTGCTCAGCAGCTTGGCAGCATTGCTTGAAAAATATTTCAACTAAGATTTTTTGGCCTCTTCAAAAGGTTGTTTTGCAGTGACACCCAAGTAAGGGTCTCTCTCCAGTGCTGGGCTGGTGGCTGGGCTGCAGTGGGCAGCCTTGAGCAGATGGGTTCTGCACAGCCCTGCTCCAAACCCCTGGCTGGCTCGTGTTGAAATTCTGTGTCTGTCTTTATTTAGTGTGCTGAATCCCAAAGGAGGTGATGCAAGGAACAATTTACCCTCTGATTTACCAGGGCCCTGGGGAATGATTAATGATAAACTTTTGCACATATTTGTTGCAAAGCATACCCAAGCCATGACTGGAGCATCTTGGGGAAACAAGCATCTGGTTTGAGCTCTTGCCCTCCCATTGCAACACAAGGAAGAATGAAACTCAAGAAGTGACCCCAAATCACCCTGGAATTTAGGTTTTCTTCAACAGGGGAAGGTGGAGAATGGGGATCTGCCCCACTGATAGTTTATCAATGGTCACCATGAGGGGCAGAGCCAGGGGGGGGACAGCACTGGAGCAGACTGGGGGTTCCCAACCAAGACCCGATTCTTTCAACCTTCTCTTTTTTTTTTTATTTTTTTACTTTTAGCAGTGAGGAATCAGCCTCAGGGGGAGCAGACCCTCCTCCTTCCCAGCCTGGTCCTGGCACTGGGATTTTGATGCTTTGTGGAGGTGGAGATGTCTCTCACAAGGTGCTACTCAATGATCCACCGACAGCCAAAGCAAGAGACAGAAGAGAGAAGCCCAGAGCTCAGCCAGCCCTTGCCTGGGGAGGTTTCCAGAGGAGAAGCTCCAACCCAGAGACTCCAGGAGCTGAACCTGGTGCTTGCTGCTGGTGTTAAGTGCAGAGGATGAGAGCAGCCATGGGAAAAGAAGCTAAAAAGCAGCCCCAAGGAAACAAGGGGTAAAGCAGCCTGTGTTTCTGGGTGGGCTGTAGGAGTGTTCCCCCATTGCAAGCCAGGGGCTATCAGCTGCCCTGCTGTGATGATAACTCCATCTGAGCTCCGTGCCAGCACAGCACAGCCTGATTTTGGAGAGAAAAACCTGTTTGTAGCAATCTACCTTAGTACCCAGCCCTGACAGGACACCCCAGAGCAAACGTGCTCTCGGGGGGAAGCTTTGCCCTGTGAAACAAAATCAAATTACCAGCAAAGTGGGCAGGAGATACACTGACACAACCCAGCCAGCAAGGCAGCTGAACTCCGGGGGAGCTGAGGGTGAATTTGGGACTGCATGGCCGAGTGTGGGCAGGGTGGGCTCTGTCCCCACCGAGGTTGGCACCTGTGGGGTGGGGTTGGTAGCCACCCAGCTCCTGGGGGTTGGCAGAGGTTAATAGCTGTGAACTAGAGAGGTGTAAAGAGGGATCCACCTACTTATGCAGGGGGCGATGGGAGAGCGGCTCTGCTGGTAGCCCTTGGCACAGCGGTTGCAGGTGATGCCGGTGACACCGTCCTTGCAGGGACACTGTCCCGTGGTCTGGTTACAGGTTTGGCCGGCGGCACCCACGGGATGGCAATCACACTCTGTGGGGGGAGGAAAACACACAAGAAGAGGGTCAGGGGGAGAAGGGAGAAGGTGTGGAGCAGGCTGGAGCTCCGGTGGTTGGAGATGGAGCTGTGGCCTGGAACACCTTGGCCAGGACAAGGAGAGCTCTGCAGATCCACAGCCTGGGCTTGGGGGTGCCCATCCCCAGACACAGCACCTGCCTGCTCCCATGGGTGCTGTGTTTGCAGGGTTTGGAGAGGAGATGAGCAGCCAAGGCACTCCAGGAGCTACAGCCCCCACTGTCCCCACCCCAGTGGGATTCAGGCTCCTTTGGGCTCCCTGGAGCAGTGGTGGGGCTGTAAGGAAGAGGTAGAAAATCAAGGAGCATTTCATCAGCCGTTCAGCACACGAGCTCTCCGGCAGGAAGCAATCACTTTCAGAGATGTTGGGAATTCATTTCCCGTGCACTACAAGAAAAAAAAAACCAAAGCAACAAAACCAAACCAGCACACACTCCTTTCAGTCCTTTTGCTCGAGCCCTTCCCTGCTGAGTAGCATCCCAGGCAGCTGGCACTGTGGGATCAGGAAGGAAATGCCCTTGTGGGATGCAGGCAGGCTGGAGGACCTGCTGTTCCCAGCCAGATGGATGGAAGCTTGACTGCAGAGCTGGGCAGATGTGAAGAGTTTGGCAGGGGATGTAAATACTGTACTTGAAATCATTCACCAGCTCATTTCCCACAGTGGGACTTTACCGGCACAGCTGTTTGGTTAAAAAAAAAAAAAATGAAAAAAGAAAAAAGAAAAAGAAAAAAAGAAAGAAAAAAGTACTGGGGCTTGTTATCATCACTGCTCCAAAAGGATTACTGCCTCGCACATTTGTTAACAGCCCTGATTTCTAAGAGCTGTGAGTGCTGTGCCAGACTGTGGTCTGCCCCTGCTGAGCAGTGGCAGGGAAAGGCAGGAAAGCTTTCCTTTTCTTGGGCAGCATCCTTGGAAGGAGCCAGCCAAAACCCTCCCTGGGGGGCACTCAGGCTGCTCTCTCCCTCTGCCCCCTGTGTGATCTGCCTGCCAGAGACAGGCTGGGGGGCAAAACCTGCCCCAAAACCCAGGGGTCAGGACCAGTGGGGGTGTCTCTACAGGCTCCAGGGGCTGGGCTGGGCTTGGCTTTCAAACACCCCTAAATTGAACTTCTCACTCCTGGGAGAACTTGTGCTGGATCCCACAATGCTGCTTGCTTTGTCTTGCAAGCCCTGGCTCTGAGCCCCCCTGCAGCTGCACCATTTGGGGCTGGCAGATCACACCCCCCACTCCTTTCTGCTGGGTGTCCAGGTTTGGTGGTGCCTGCAGCTTCCCTCCAGCCTGTCCCAGCACCATCCTGCAATCCCCACTTTGACATTTACTGACTGGGCAGCATCTCCCAGGTTTGCCCCACTACCAGCAGGGTTTGGGTGGTGCCTGGAGCCCTCCTGCACTGGGATGTCCCTCCACTGGCACAGTGTCCCTGAACTGGGATGTCCCTTTTTCCCTGGCATGTGCCACTGTGTCCCATGCACCCTAAAGCACCAGTAAACTGTCAGCATCCCCCCAGCTCCACTGGTGCTGGATGGGGAGAGATGGAGCCTTCCCAAAACCTGGTGATATTTCACATGAAAGAGGGGGAAAAGAAACAAAAAACAAAGCTTTTGCTTCTTTTCCCCTCCTCCCCAAACACCTCTCATTTGGGGTTTCTGATTAAAGCTCCTACTTTCTCCCCTTGCCTTGAGCTGCCCCTGGGAACCAGCTGCTGGCAAACCTGTCCATGGTGGAAATCTCCCTTTCCTAGCAAACCCAGTTGGAATTGGAAAAGTTTTAACTTGAAATTGGTGGGGTAGGTGATGAGCACAGAGTGAGATGTTGAGGGGGAAAAAGCTGCAGCCCCGAGGGCTGGCTGCAATATTGCTGGGAAGGGAGGAAATAAAAACCTCCTAATGCCAAAACCTGCTGAAGGGACAGCAAAGAGCTGAAGAAGAGCAGAGAGGCAGGAGTTAATTTAAAAAGAAGCAAATCAGGAAAGGGTTACACAAGGAGAGGCAAAGGGCAGGAGGATGGGGAGGAACATGCCTCATGTTTCAGGCCCCTCTCTGGGGCTGTGCTCATGGGTTTCAGCATCGCCTGCAGAGCCCCAGCCTGTGAGTAATCCTCACCCATGTGAAGGCATTGCACTGGCTCCAGGGAGACAGCTTGGACAGGAGAGAGGGAAGTGAAAAAAAAAAAAAAAAAAAAAGCTTTGTGATGAGTAAAATTTAGAGAATCCTCTTGGAGGATGGGCTGCAGAGCACAGAGAGCTCTTTGGACACCACATAAATAAATAGTGATGCTGCTGCTTCCTTCCCTCATGAGGTAATGCCTCAGCACAGCTTGTCCAAAGATGCTGGGGTTATTTTTACAGCCGTATCTGTCTGAGGTTGTCTACTCTCCTCCCCCAAGCATGGGTGTCAGCTGTGTCCCCATGGGCACGGGTGATGTGCCCAAGGTTACAGAGCAGACAGGTGGTGGAGGAGCTGGGAATCACCAGCCCTTCATCCAGGACCTCACAAGAAGAAACCTCTGGCTGATCCTTCCCTCCAACATGCCCTGGGGTAAACTGAGTGTAGAGAGGTCCCCAGTTCTGCCACCAGTCCTCAACTCTTTGTTGCTGCCTGGGACCCTGTAAGCCCCAGACAACTGCCTTGACACAATCACAGAATTGTTCTGGTTGGAAAAGACCTTTCAGATCCTGGAGTCCAACCACAACCTAACTCTACCAACCATTACCCTGACTCTACCAAGTGCAGTGTTTAAACCATGTCCCTCAGCAGCACATCTAGACAGCTCTGAAACCCCTCCAGGGATAGTGGGGATTCCACCCCTGCCCTGGGCAGCCTGGGTCAGTGTTTAATTTCCCTTCCAGCAAAGACGTTGCTTCTAATCTCCAATCTAAACCTCACCTGGCACAACTTGAGGCCCTTCCTCTTGTCCCATCTCTTGTTCCTTGGCTCCAACCTCCTCTCAGGGGGTGTCAGAGAGCCAGGAGCTCTCCCCTCAGCCTCCTCTGCTCCAGGATCAACACCCCCAGCTGCTCCTCAGCACTCTTGTTCTCCATCACAAGGATTGTTCCCCTTGGGCAGCAGCACTTTGGCTCTTTGAACACCAGTCTGACCCTGTTTGGACTTTTATGTCTTCCAGAAACCCCTCTGGCTCAGCAGCAGCTCAGCCCCCCTGGTGTTGGGAGGCAGGAGATGGGCTGAGCAGTGGCTGCAGATGTACTTGTAGTCCCTGGCCCAGAGGAACTGAACCAGTGCCAGCAATTAGGAGCAATTAAAGGCAATTTGCAGTTCCCTGGCCAGTGCAAACACTTGCAGCCAGCAATCACAGTTCTTCCCCTCCTTCAGCCATGGGGTCTTGGGATGCTGATGGTTCCTGCTGATTTTTTCAGTGCAGTTCAAATTCACTCAAACCCAGGCTGGTTTGGGTTGGAAGGGACCTTAAAGTTCATCCAGTGCCACCCCTGCCATGGTCAGGGACACCTCCCCCAGCCCAGGGTGTTCCCAGCCCCATCCAACCTGGGCTGAGACACTGCCAGGGATGGGGCAGCCACAGCTTCTCTGGGAAACCAGGGGCTCAGCACCCTCACACCAAAGAATTTCTTCCTAAGATCTCAACTCATTTTCTCCTTTTCCAGTCTGAAACCCTTCCCCTCATTCTCTCCAATCCTAATTCTTATTGTCATTACCCCAAACTGAAGAACAATTGCACTAGCATGGCAAATGGGGGGGGGGTGATTGGTGCAAAAACTCCCTTGCCATCCTCACTGCTCTTTCAGTCAATCTGGAGCAAAAATCTTTGCTGAGTGTCTGTGGCAGAGATGACCAGGAATTATTGGTTGTTTTCTGCTTAAAATCTGTCCGGAGAGGAGAAAACATCAAAGAGGAGGAGATGGTGAGGTTTGAAAGGGGAAAGAAGGTAACAATGCCCAGAGAAGCTGGTTTTGATTTTGGCAGATAGCCACGACATGGCAAGCAGGGACTTAAGAGCATTTCTCAGAGACCACCTTGAGCTTGGGCAGTCTCAGAGACCTTGGGCAGTCGGAGATGAGGAGAACACAGGGGTGTGAGTGGGTGAGGTTGTGCAGACACAACCCAGAGCTGGGCAGGAGGGATGAATGAGGGGCAGGAGGGAAGAGCCTGAAGGATCCCAATTAACTGCAAGCACTCCAGGAAGAGATCTGGGAGTCAATGAAACATCTGGCTGATTGCAAAGGAGAGGAGAGAGGAGGTTGGGTGATGAAAGGGGAGGAGGTGGGAGGAGGGGGGATGAAGAGGGAGGCTGAAGATCAGCTTGTGACACCAGCGACATCAAGAGCAGCTCCTCAGCTGGGAAGCTGGAGTGAAAGGCTTGGAGAGAGGCACCTGAGGGTGGGGGAAAAGCTGAGGGTGGAGGGGTGCCAAGGAAGGCAGAGCAATGAGAAGGTCAGACAGGTGCTGCTCTTCACTGCTCCTTCAAACGGGGCAGGGGTGGGGAGGTTCCAGCCACCACAAAAGGGACATTCAAAGGCCTCTAAAAGGCAAACCTGTTTTCAATGATAAAAGGAAATGCTTCTCTGCACGGTACCTAATTAACTCGTAGAACTCATGCTCTGAGACACCATGGCAAAGACCCAACAGGATTAGATGGGCTGGTGAATGAGAACATCTGTAGTTACATTAGCTGGGATTAATATATATACGGGGAGAAGCACTCCCAGCCAGCTACTAACTGCCTGCAGTCAGCAGAGACTTCCCCGGGGAGCCAAGCTATTGCAAAACTGTCCTGGAGCTTTATATCTCTGTCTGAAGGGCCCAGGACAAGTCACTATTTTATGCAGGGATCTGCTGAGGCAGCCCCCATCCCCTTGAGCACAGGCAGTGGTGTATTTCTGTGCTTCAGCTGGGATTTATAGAATCCTAGAATTCTCAGGGTTGGAAGGGAACTTTAAGCTCACCCCATGGGCAGGGACATCTCCCACCAGCTCAGGTTGCTCAGAGCCCTGTCCAGCCTGGCCTTAAAAACTTCCAGGGATGGATAGGGCTCCCACCACCTCTCTGGGCAACCTGTGCCAGGGTCTCACCACCCTCATGGGGAAGAATTTCTTCCTAACTTCCAATCTAAATCTCCCCTCCTCTACTTAGAATCCATCCCCCCATGTCCTATCACTTCCTGACATCCTAAAGAGTCTCTCCCCAGCTTTCTTGTAGCCCCTTTAAGGTACTGGAAGGCCACAATAAGGTCTCCTTGGAGTCTGCCCCAAACTGAATAACCCCAATTCAATCTGTTTCCATAGGAGAGGTGCTCCAGCCCTCTGATGATCCATTATTTACCCAGTTTGGGACTAAAAAAATACCTGAGAACATATTTTAGGACCAGGCATGAGAGGATGCAAAGTGCCCTAGAAAAGGGGTTGAACTTGGGATGTCTCTGGCCCACTAAAAGCTGACAAATAGCATGACAAAAATTCAAATGTTTTTCCAGCCCTGGGTTTGGGTTGGAGGCATTCCTGGCTGCTGATCTTCAACCTTCCCCCCCCAGCATCTGTGGTGAAAGGTAAACAGAGGGGGAACCCTCCAGGCTGAGCTCTCTTTAGGTCTGTCTATTTGTAACAGAAAAATACCAAAACAACTCAACTTTAACTTCCCTGTTGCTTCCGTAGTGCTGCTTGTGCCCTCCTGATGCAGGCAACATATTTCCTGTAGTTTGTGGCTTAGTATTTAGAGAGTTGGTTCAGCCATTAATATTTCAGCAAACTTTTTTGTAGTTGCCTTTTTTTGAAACGTGAAGATCCTTTGGGAACTTGGGTGCTTTAAATCCTGGTTCCAGTGAACACATCTGGCTGGGGAAGGCCCCGTGTGGGAAACTCCTGGGGTCAGTCCAGTTGTCCCCCTGTAGCTGGAATGCATCTCAGAGGTGTCCCCAGCCTTGAAGCTGTCCCAAGGACCTGATTTTTTGGTTGCAGTTTTCCTTTGGCTCATGTCTTTGGAGAAACAAATCAAACCACGTGGGGCTCCTTCATTTGGAGACCTACCCTGGCTCTTCATCCATAGGAGAGGAGAATTCTGATCTGATATCTCTACACCTGAGCAGTGCTGAGAGGTTTATGCTGGCTCCAGGGACAGCATCCTACAGGGATGGGTGAGACCATATTTAATGGCAGAGCATCTCTACCATGGGAAGCACACCCTGCAAATCCCACAGGTTTGTGTCACGGGGAAGAGAAACTGTGGTGTTTCATGTGTACCCACCCAGCCTGGGCCCAGCCAGTTTGCAAAGCAAGAAGCAGGGGTTGAAAAGTCTCCCTGTTAACTCTGAATACTAATAATGGCTTTAAAAATTAACTGTTAACTGCTTTGCAATGAGATCGTCAGCTTGTCTGTGATATTGTGAACTGGATTTAGTTCTCCAAAGGATCATGTTCATGCACAATGTCCCTCAGCACATTCTCTGGGAGATTTAAAGGTTCTTTGCCAGCAGAAAATGAATTCCCCCTTTTATCAGGCAAAGCCAAATAATCTCTCGGCGTTTCCCAGTGTCCCCTCCTCCTGTGCCGCTTCTCAGGGCTCTCCCATTTCTTCCTCCTGAACTGGCACTTGGAGAAGCCAAGGGCTTTGGCCCCCCTGTGGTTTTGGGCCAAATTTCACAGATTAGACCTTGTCTTTGTCTTCTCCATAACAAGGAACAGACGGGGCCCACAATGCCTCCACTGAGCAAGAGTCGCCACTAATCCGGAGGGGGCTTTGAACCAGGGTAATAAATCCACTTTTTGGGCAGGAGCACTCTGGGCAGGCATTAGTGATACAGACAATAAGACAATTATGGCAGCATTTTCCAAAACACTAGAAAATCTTCACATTTCAAAAAAAAAATTGTTTAAAATTCCCCTCTCGCCTCCCAGCTCCACCTTTCCTGAGCTGCTGGCAGGGAGTGTGGTGGGGATGCTGAGACACCCAAGGATGAAGCACTTGGGTTTCCTTCTCCTGGCTTTGCTGCAGGATGGTGGGTTTTGTCATGGGAGATGTCATCCTTTTTATTTTTCAATCAAAAGATGTCAAGTCTGGTCAAAGACCACCCCCAGGGGCAACTCTGGCCAGGCAGAGAGCAGCTGAGTGGGGTATAGTCCCTGGGTATGGTATCCTTGCAGTTCTACATCAAAAAAAGGCCCAACCTGCTCTCCTGGGAGACATGGCATGGGAAAGAGTAGGTTGGAAAAGGCTTTTATTGGGGGAAAATGAAAAAAAAGCAAGCATTTTCTCCTCCTGATGTGTGTCATGGCTCCTGAGGAAATGAGGTTCCTATAAGCATATTCTCCTGTTGATGTTTCAGTCAAATCTGGCAGCAGGGCAAAAGTCCCAGAGATGGTGAGGTTGCCAGAAGCCTCACAGAATGAGGCTGTTGGGTGGATGAAACCTTCAGAAAAGCTCAGCTGAGGAGGATCCCTGGGGTGTGCACAGCCCTTATCAGACACAAAAGCATCCCCAGTGGGGGCAGCTCCCCCAACCCCCCAAGTGTCCACAAAAAGAAATGGAGGACACAAATCTGGGCCACTGGTTTGTGATGCCCTGAGAGGTGGAGGTTTAACTAGAAAATATCTAATGAGAAAGAAGCCTGCTGGGTTTCATGTGGTTCAGGTCAGAGCAGGGCACGTGGGTGTGAAGGATGGAACTTTGGTTTAGAGTTCAGGACCTGAGGCCCTGGAGGACTTTTCAGATTTAGGATCCAGAGCAGGAAACTCTCAACTATTGAAAATATTTTTGGGGAAGGCAATTCTTTGCTTTTCATCCCTCTGCCTCAGACCTACACTGATGTCTGGTCACACAGTCTGGGGCAAAGGGGTGGGCACAGCTCCAGCATTTGGGTTGTTCCTCATTGATGGCTCAGACTTACTGAGAAAGTCTTTGGGACTGGAAGGTGTGTGTGGAAGAGGAAGCAGGCAGAAGGTTGGCAGGTGGAGCCCCGTCTGGCTTGAAACAACCAGAAAGTGTCTTCTCAGTTGCTGGGTTTGCCACTGGAATATTCCATGGCTGCCACTCAGCAAACTCTTCCCACTCTGGCTAGCACAGAAACAGCTGCTTCACTTGACAAAGATTTTTGTATGTCATTAAAACTGTGGCCTGACTAGGTAGATATCTTGCCTTGAGCTCAAGTTTTCATTTAAAAAAAAAAAAAATTTAAAAAACATCACTCCTTTTCCATGTTTTCAGCTTAAAACTCGAAACAGTTGAAGAGTTTCTGTGATACTCATATCCCTCCTTTGCTTTGGGCCCTTCCAGCCCAAGCAGGCACAGCTCTTCCCTGGGCCCTGGAGATGCTGTGGAGGTGGTGGCACTTGGTGGCAGTGACAACCAAGCTTCCTGTGCTGGCCCAGGACACTTCCAAGCAGTGACCCATGTGCGTGGGACAGTGTGAAGCTGCCTTTCTATAAACTTCCTCTGACTGGTTTTTATGTGCCTGAGGGGTTGCTGCTGACAAGTTGTAGATGGAGAAACCATAAATCACTGCTCAGCACTTGGAATAATATCGAGATAAAGATTTATGGGACCCTGGGGAGCAGGGGGAGGGGATGGAGGCATAGCCACCACCAAGAGCAGTATAGAAATCCAGCTAGGAAATTGTTCTGGCAGCAGAAGAGGATGCTCTAAGGAGAAAATCAGGTTTTGGCAGATCAGTGCCTTGAAAGTTCAGATTTCTCCAGTGATGTGATTTCTCAGAGGTGACCAAGCCTTGACACAAGAGCTTGATCCAAGCCCTGCCAGCACTAGGAGCTGGCTCATCTCTCATCTAAAGGGGAGTTCCAGCTGGTCTGCAAAGAGGAAGCAAAGGAGCAAAGCAAAGGAAGGAAATTAGATAATTAAGGACAACACCCTAAGGGAATTCATAGAAAGTATTGCCTTGGACTTTGCCTTGTGAAACCACAAATGAGCTGGACTGGTGATGGGCATCAAAATGAGGTTGCTCTGGGGAGAGGAGCATTTCTCTTAGGATGTACATCCCAGATGGATGCCAAGGGTAGATCTCCTGCCCAGTTATGATGGGAGGGAGCCTGTGGGAGCTGGTACTCACTTCAGACAGGGAATGGCTGGGGACAGGAGCCACCACTGGTTGCCTTGCTGCCCCAGGGAGCTCTGGTTTCAGGGTTTCAACCAGCCCCCCTCTGTGTCTTTTGGATGGGGTAGCTGTAACCTCACCCACCCCCCAAGCTGTGGATTGAGGCTGGAGGTGGCAGGGGACATCTCTGAGGCTGGAGGAATGCTGGCCACAACTGAAACCTGCAGGGATGCCCCATGGACAGGTGGATTTTCATGAGATCAGCCTCTGGGACACCAACAGACTGGTGGCAACTGATGTCTGCCATCTAAGGGGGGTTTCAGCCCGGGTTCTCAGTGGGGTGGCAGGCAGCAGCAGAGTCTCCTCTCTCCTGGTTCCAGAGGAATTGTTCTAAGCTGGTCCCGCAGCTCCCTCTGTAGTCGGTGGAGAGAGCCCGGGGTCCCTCTGTCCCTCTGTCCCTCTGTCCCTCTGTCCCTGTCACCAGGGGCTCTGCTCCCCCCTTCAGCAGCACCTGCAGCCAGAGGGGTTCAGGTGGGGTTCAGGTGTGTTTGTGGGTGCTTGTCCCCTGCAGTCCTGCAGCTGGCTGGGAGGAAAATCTCCATCTGCAGCCCTGGAACCATGGGCTGAAGGCTGAGTCCACGGAGACCACGCTTACATTCTCTCTGCTTGGACCCAAACTGTCCCCAAAAAGCAACGTCCAAGTCCAAGGGATGGGCAGGTAGGATGGGAGTGGTTTGGGATCCCATGAAAGAATCTTCCCAGGCGGATGGAAAAGTTTGGCTGGCTGGCAGCTGATTTTTTTTTTTTTTTTGCTACCCAAACCATGGAGGTGGAATGAATGGGACCTCTCCAGGTGCCAAATCCTGCCCTTTCCCGGGGGGTTTGCACTGGCAGCCTCTGCACAAGTGGGTTCATAACGTGCATCATTTCTCATCTTTTCATCAAATGGTGTGTAAAGCCTTCCCCCAAGGTGCAGAGCACTTTTACAGCCAGGTGAGCAAATCCTGCAGAGTCTCACTACCAACATCGGTACCAATAATCTGGCAAATATCAGAAGGGAAATTAATTAGAAGAACTAACACCAGGGCCTTGATTTACAGCAGCCCATGATGGAGAGGACTGGGGTTTGCAGGACCCAGCTGTGGAGTGTCACTTGCAACACCCTTTGGAGAAGAGAGGAAGCAGAAGGAAGGAGAATCAGGGCTTTGGGAGCTCTTTGAGGTCTCACAAAAATCAGGGAGAATGGAAGAACAATTTTGTTCTGAGTTTGAAAAGATGAATCCACAGAATTTCTCCTGCTTGGGCTTTTGGCTGTTTCTCAGGACAGCTCACACAGGGTGTGTGCAGGACCTGAGCTTTGATGCATCTCCCCAAGCATCCTACTTGGGTTCCCAGCAGGATGAGCCCATCCACCCCCATGGGCCAGAGCCTCAGCACCACCCAGAGGCCAGGCACAGATGAGTTGTGACCTCAAAACCCCAGAGAGTCCCAGCTCAGGCTTGAGGAACCAATGTCCCTTTTTTCCTGACCACCCACCCACAGCCCCCACCCTCCTTGGCCCCCAGCACCCACCCAGCACCCTGCAGCTGCCCTGCTCCAACTCTCAGCCATTCCTCTGCATGAGGCTCACAGATCTCATCACTGCTCTTGCATTTCCCATCACTGACAAGTTTTTTTTTTTTCCTTTCCCCACCTCCCCCCCCTTTTTTTTTTTTTCTTTTTTTTTTCTTTTCCCAAGGAAATACCTGGAAGAAAATGAACAATGCACAGGCCAGGAAAGTGACCTGGATGCATTGCCCTTAACCACCAGGGCAAAAGTCATCCTTAAAGCCCAGCTTCTTATGTCTTTACCTGTTCTGCTAAGATAACTTGAGATGATTTTAAATAAATCCTTTAATTTAAAAATATCATAGATTCGGCTACAAAAAAACCAACCAGGTCTCTGCTGGGCACCCACATCTATCTTCTTCCCACTTTTTCTGCCTGAGCCTTGCAGAATCACAGAATGTCTTTTTTTGGGTTGGAAGAGACCTTCAGGATCCCCCAGCCCAACCTGTGACCACCACTGTAAATTCACCACCAGACCCTGTCCCTAAGGACCAGCTCTGCACACTCTGTAAATACCTCCAGGGTTGGTGACTCCACCACTGCCCTGGGTAGATTATTTTAATGTCTGACAACCCTTTCAGAGAAAAAATGTTTCCTAATATCCAGCCTAACCCTCCCCTGGCCCAGCTTGCATCCATGTCCTCTGGTCCTGCCACACCACCAAGGAGAGGCTGTCTCCCTTACCCAGTGCCCTGCAACATGTCCAAAAGTTGGTGGCATTGCTTTTTTCTCTAAGTTAAAAAAAAAAAAAAAAAAAAGAAAAAAAGCAGCGGTCACGCAAAACATTTCTGCAAGGTCATAGGCACCAGGAAGTTGTGAGGGTGATGGTGAATGCTACAGGATGGTTAATTTCTTAATTCTAAACACATTCAGCGGAGATGAGATGAGTTTTGCCCACCAGCAGATGGCTTGATGAGATGATGAATGAATATTGTTATCAGAGGAGTGGCCAAAGATGTTAGATGCTAGGGTTTGCTTTTTTAAAAACAAAAAATGCCTGTTTTGAACAATTCTTTCAGAATGATCCGTAAATCAGGAGACCTAGAGGGAACATGCTATCCCGGGGTGTCCTAAAGGGAGCTCAGGAAAAGGGGTTTTCAAAGGAATGCCATGGCTGGAGGACATTTCCCCTGCTTTTGTCTGGGGTGCTGGATTACACCGACACTAAATCACTGCAACCACTGTGAAATTGTGCTAACAGCCCACCAGCTGGGGAGCTGCTTGTGCACCAGCATATTTATGACATACCTTTGTATCTGTGAGCTCCAATAGCCACAATTTTGTTATAAACCCTGGGGGAGCTGGAGGAGTATTTAAATTTGGGCCATCTCAAATTTTAAGGGTGGGAGTCGATGGGAAAGGCAAGGGGATGAGAAGAGGACAATTGAGAAGAGCATTTCATAGGGGGAATGGGGAATCCAGCCTGAAAGAGTTGCTGAGTGCCTTGTGAAGGCTGCATGAATCATTCAGGGTGGGGAAACTGAGGCACGGCGTGGTTCTGAGGTTCCCCTCCCTGTGCTTTTTAGATCAGAGCATCATGCCCTGAGTCTTCTCCACCTCTGGAGAGCTCAGGAAGACTGAGGGGACAGCAGGGCAGGAAGGGCAGGAGAGGTGGAGCCTGGCTGGGGAGGAGAGTTGGGAAAAGCAGGAGTGAGGAATGTCCTGGGAGTGGTGAGATGGTGAGAGTTAAATGTGGACAGGATGCTGGGTGTTGGGACTCAGCCCCCCCAAACTTCTAGCTCCTCAGCCCCCCAAACATCTTGTTTTCCCCCAGCAAAGCCACGGGCTGGGCTCACAACCCTGCAGCCAACACTTCAGCTGAAGCTGTAGCTTGTTGGAAGCCTCAGCACAGGGTGGGTTGAAAATATCTCATTGAAATAGTTTTTAGAAGGTGATTAAAAAAAAAGGCAGGGGGGGAGGGTAGGGCTGTCTAAAGAAGCAATTTGTTTTTCTGCTTTGGCAAAGAGTATCTGTTTTCAGTGGGGGAAAAAAAAAAAAAAAAAAAAAAGAAAAAAGAGAAAAAGAAAACAAAATCCCATGGAGAAGTGTTTTCATTAAAAAAAAATTGACAATGCTGAAGACCCAAAACTTTCCAGCCAAAAATGTCCAACACAAGCCAAAAAGCTTTCCGTTTCTTATTGAAATGAGTCTTTAGAGAGATCAGAGCTAGAACTTTCTGCAGGAAAGCCCAGCACCTTCTAATCTAGCTTTTGAGTATTTGCTTGATTCCTTCTGTCTCAGGGTCAAGATTTCCCTCTCTTCCAGCCGAAAGCTGAGAGATAAAAATGTTCCTCTGCAGGACTGTGATTGCTGGAGCTCCACTCACTGTCACAGCCCCACTGAGAGAAGAGGAAACCTCAAGAAGCTTCACTTGCTGAGCTCAAAATAAAACTGTTTCCCACTTGATTGGTCTCTCCTAGGCTAGAGGAGCAAAAAAGTTTTGTGTGTGGGTGAGGTGCTGGCTGTGGGGCGAGGGTGGGAGCAGGAGATGGTGTTTGGAGGAGGCTCATTTATAGCTGTTACATCTCCCCCCTGCCTGGGGTTTTCTGTAGCTCTGCCCTTCTACGTGTGATGAGACAGCTGGCTATGGCAATTAGAGCAGACGAAGCCCGATTTATAAGTGATAAAACCCGAAATAACTTCAAGACAACCCCAGCAGCGAGGACTTTTTGTGTTTTCCGTCACCTCCTCCTCCCCAGAGGGCTTGGGGACCCCAGGGAGAGGGGATGCCCGGGGGAGGAAAAGTCCTTGCAAACACTTGGTTTGGGAAAGGGAGGAGCAGGAGGGGCTGAGGGAAAGCTGTGACAGCAGGATGGGGAGGAAGGAGCTGGAAGTGATGGAGCCTCCTGTGATCCTGCCCTCCCGCCCCGGCTCCCGGTACCTTTGCAGGCTTTGCGGTGGGAGATGGGTTTGCTGAGGTCTCGGTAGAATCCTTCCTTGCAGTAATGGCAATGCCTCCCCGCAGTGTTGTGCCGGCAGTTGAGGCAAACCCCGCCGCTTTTGCGACCCGAGAGTTTGTAGAGCTCCATGTTGAAGCGGCAGCGCCGGGCGTGCAGGTTGCAGTTACAGGCTGGGAGAGGAGAAGGGAGCAGAGCATCAGCACCCACCCCAAGACACCCCTTCCCAACCCCTGACACCCCTTCCCAACCCCTGACACCCCTTCCCAACCCCTGACACCCCTTCCCAACCCCTGACACCCCTTCCTAACCTCAGACACCCCTTCCCAACCTCAGACACCCCTTCCCAACCCCTGACATCCCTTCCCAACCCCTGACACCCCTTCCCAACCCCAGACACCCCTTCCCAACCCCTGACATCCCTTCCCAACCTCAGACACCCCTTCCCAACCTCAGACACCCCTTCCCAACCTCAGACACCCCTTCCTAACCTCAGACACCCCTTCCCAACCCCTGACATCCCTTCCCAACCCCCCGACACCCTTTCCCAACCTCCCGGCAAGCCCAAAGGCTCGGGACAGGCACCTTCCAGGGATCCCAGTATGGGATGGGATGCTCCATGGGCATCTCTGGCTATGGGGTGGCAGCTGCTAACCCCCACCTCTCCTTCTGGGCTCAGCTTTTTGGGTGGGAAGCTGAGGGCACCAAAGTCTCATTTCACTGTTGTGACTTTCACTCTCAAGGTGGATGAAAAGCAGGGTGCAGGCAGGGCTGTGAGGCCAGGGAGCCCTTCCAGGGTTGGCAAACACAACACTCAACCCTCTGGCTGCTCCCCCAGCTTTGTCCCCAGGACTTTGTCCCATGGGAATGCTGCTCATCCCCCGGCTTCACCTTGTGCTACCGCTCTGTACCAAACCCCCTCAACCTCCTACAAAATCTCCACTCCCATCACCCCGGGACCCCCTCTGTCTGGGTTTCAAGCATCAGTTGCCCAACACGGTATCCCCAGTTTGCCCAGTCCCAACACATAGGTGTCTTTGACCTCCAAATACCATTTCCAGACCTTCCTAGGCAGCTTCTGCCCCAGCTTTCCCACCTGTGCCTGGGGCCTGTAGCATGGGGATCCATTTCACACCTACAGCCCTGACCATGCTGATAAAACCTCCCCTCTGCCTCCTCATCTCCCTCCTGGAGATGGCCAGGAGGTTCGGCAAAGACCAAAATGTCCCCCTCTGCTTTGATTTCATGTGCTGGGTCCAGACCTGCCGGGAGATGCCCAATTTCTCCACCATATGCAGCCTAATGTCAACACGGGGACTATTTTAACAGGGGCCTTCACAAAGGACAACTTCAGGACTTCAAAAGCTCGACCCCTCGCTTGCCTCTCCCCAGAGCTGTCACAGGAACATCAAGAGCCAGTTGCTGGGGCTCTGTGCTGTGCTGAGAATTTTACAGCTTGTTTTCTTTTCCCTTTGCTTTTATTTGCTCTTCACCCCCGAACAATGCATCTGTGCAATGCCAACCCACAGCTGGGCCTCTCGCCTCGGCACGAAGGTGTCACGGCTCTGGGCTTGTCACCTTCCTTTAGAGAAGAGACATCTTAATCCCTCATTCCTTCCTGTTTACCTTATGGTGCTCGCCCAAGACAAAGCCATGTTATATTTGTTTAATTATCAAATTTCAGCCCAGAAAATTACAGTGCGGTTCCGGATTATTTCTCCGGAACAATCCCCAGCTAACTCAAAGGGGAAAGGACAATGCTCCCAAAATGTCCAAGCATCAGGATGGAGATTGCTCCCTCTCTGCTTTGCAATCTGAATTCCCCTGGCTGAGGTGGTGAGCCCAACCTCACGTCCCCATCAAACGCTGCCAGAGGAGAAGCAGCAGCCAGCAAGGTGCTGATGGTGAGAAGAGACCCCGGAGGGGTTCACCATCCCCCCAAAAGTGAGATTCCTGACACCCAGTGGGGTCACCACTTTGAACTGTGGTTGGCCTCTCAGCTGCATTTGGCATCTCCCAAGACCAGAGAGACCATCAAGGGGACTGGAGACCCAGCTCCTGCATCTGGAGGGAACTGGTTGGTTTGCTGATGCCACACTGACACAGCCTGTTTGCATCCTAAAAAAGCTTTGGAGCATGCACCGGGTGCTTTCAGTCACCCTTCTTGTAGTTTTTTCTTTCCATCTTCATCTCAGAAAGATCACTTTGGGCTTTGCTAGGAGCACCTCAGCAGCCACTTGCTCAGGGCTGGAGAAACAGGCTTAGAGAGGATTCCTGTCCTGCAGAACACATCACCCCAAAGAATTGCTTCCTAATGTCTCATCTCAAGCTCTCCCCTTCCAGTTTAAAGCCCTTTCCCCTCATCCCATCCCTCCAGGCCCTTGTCCCAAGTCCCTCCCCAGCTTTCCTGGAGCCCCTTCAGGCACTGGAAGGTGCTCTGAGGTCTCCCCATTGCTCCCTTCTCTTCTCCAGCCTCAACACCCCCAACTCTCAGCCTGGCCCCAGAGCAGAGCTGCTTCCTCTGGTGCTGCCAGCTGTGGGATTAACCAACCCCGTTAACCAGCACAAGGACACATTTCTCCAGGAGGGTGGCATGGCCTCACAGAAGATCTAGTTCTTCCTTGAAGCTGGCAGAAGTAAATGTTTTCCAAACAGCGTGAAAGCTCACCTCCTAAAACTTGTATTTTAGGAGAGCTGGACTTGGTACTCAAGTATTTTGCAAGATTGCATTGGCAAATCCCTTTTTAAAATTCAAAGCTGAGCCCACCCGAAGAGCCAGTGAAAAATTACATTTCTCTGGGTTTCTTGATAATCAGAAATGTTTTGCAAAGCCAGGCAAGCAGAACTCTGGGGATTTTCTCAAGATCTTTGCAAATATTTCAGCTCATCTCACCAGGGCAGAACTGGGTAGGAATGTGGAGGGCTTACTGGAGTGGGCAGAGCTGCTGGCAGCTCCCGAGATTGACTGTAGATTGATTTTCCAGGAGTGGGAAAATCCAGTGTCTGGAGAAATGAAGAAGCTGAACCTCACAGTACTGCAAGGAACTCACCAGAAGAGACATCCCTGTCCTCATCCAGAGCAACAGATTGTGTATGCCTCGGGATGGAAACTCTCCCAGGAGGGAGTAAATGAGCTGGGAGAAGGTGTGAGCTGGTGAAGCCCCTCTCCATGCCCCGTGTCCTGCACTTGCTCTCCCCGTGTGCTCCCTGCAAGCATCCAGGGAGTGACAGCCACCCCTTCCATGGGACTTTTTGGCTTTTTTTGGCTCTGTCAGCCTAGCTTTGGCTCCATCCCCTCCTTCCACCTGCACTCCCAGGGCACTGAGGACACCTCTGAGCACTGACTGTCTCTCCATGCAGCGTCCACGGATGCTTTTCCATCATCCACCCCCTCCTGAGCCACAGACAGAGGGGTCCAAACTGACCCGAGGAGAGTGGTTCTGATTGCAAGGACTCTCTCCTGTGCCCACCCTGAGTGTCTGGGTCCTGAGTGGCCAGTGCTGTGCACCATGGGCCACCAGCCAGGGCTAGCTGGCAGCTCTGTCTGTAGCCTGATGTGTTTGCCCAGCAGGAGAGTCTTGATCTGACCGAAGCCAAATGGCCATCTTATTTTTCCCCTGACAATAGCACATTGGGACAGAAAAATTATGGCAATGCAATAAATGAGTCCCTGTTGGGGACAAAGCTGGGACACATCGGGATGGGATCCATCACCCTGGTGCTGCAGCCTTGGAGAAAACCTGTGGTGGGAGCTGGGAGATGCTGGGTGCAGGCAGTGCCCAGGCATGTGGCTGTTGCTGGGTGCTGGTTTTGGGGAGCAGCAGGGACCCAGCATCACATCAGGATGCTTTTAAATCCCAGCTCCCAATCCGTGCACCATCCCCGGCTCTCCCGGCCACATTTTCCCTGGACAGAGAGCTCAGGAAACCAGGAACCCGCCCACCCTCTCCCTGGGCTGCTGGTTAATCCCCTGCTGTGCTAAAGCTTTTTGCCTCCTTCCTGACATGAATTGGCCTGGCTTTAATTTCCAGCCAGTGCTTCTTGGTTTGTGTTTCCCTGCCACAGTCAGTGGCTCTTTAGCAACCCATCTTTTCTTTCTATGAACCCCCTCACCAGCCGTGATAAAAGTCACCTCCCAAGACTGGCATCACCTCCTGTGCCTTTGCTTTTCACCTGGTGGAGAAGAGCTCCCTGCACAGGCTTGTGGAGCCAGAGATGGGTTAGAGACGTGCCAGGTGCTGAGTCCTCCCAGAGGAAAGGTTTTGGCTCCAGCTGCCTTGCTAAGCTCAGTGCTGCTGCCTCCTGCCCTCTTCCATTGCCAAGGAGCTCACAAGCTCACTGACTTTATTGTGCACAGATGTGCAGAGCTTCAACACAGTGTGTCTACCTGGGCCACCAGGCTCTTCTGGATTGAATAACCAGATCTAATTTAAATAGAGACCTTCAGAAACCTGAAGAAGCTTGGAGAGGCAAAGAGGAAAGCTGAGCTTTGGAGCTGGGTAAAGAAACCCCAGCAGAAGCATCTCTCCAGTGACTTGGTTGAATGAATCTGTCGAAGAAGAAGGTCAAGGCAGGTGGGATTTCCATTTGAGAGGAGGAAAGGAGATCAGTGAAGGGGAGGCAGAGGCTGGAGCTGCATGGTGGGAGCAGTGGCTGTGGGCTTTTGTGTCCTGCAGGCCCCGTGTCCCAGTGCCCTGCGTCTCCCAGGACACATTCCTCTCCGCGGTTTTCATTCAGCAGTGACAATGCTGCCCTTTCAAAAGACTCCACCCTTCCAAAACTTATATTTTGGCAATTTTCAAAATGCAAATTGCTTTTTTAAACAAACGAAAACCCCAAAACATTTTGTTTTAATTTTTGCAAACAATAATTCAACAGGAGGGGGGGAAGGGAAAGGGGAGGATAGAAGAAGACAGGGGCTGAAAGTAATATCTAAATTTTACTTGAATTTATGAAAAGCCTCAGTCTCCTTAAAACTGTCCTTTTCCCAGATAATTTATTTTTTTTTTGCCAGAAAATTGCCAGCTCAACTCGAGCTATTTTTTTATCTTCTGCAGGAGTGAGCCTCGTGTGCATCCTTGGGGTGCTGAGAGGGGCTCCCTCCCCCTGCCCATCTGGAGAAGGGCTTTGCTCCCAGGAGAACCCTGGAGATACCACCAGGGATATTGTTTTGGAGGGTGACAAGGAAACAGCTGCTCTTAAATCAAAGAGAGAGGACAACAGAGATGGAGCAACCAGAAGCAGCAGAGACCTGTCAGCTAGCTGGAGGTAAAGAGAAAGCCCCCATGGAAGTCCCTAGTCTCCTACAGCATTGTAGTCCCTTCAAGCCTTCTGCTGGTTTGAGGTTTTGGAGCAGCTGGGAATGTACCTGGAGCTGCTGGATGAGCTCCTGCACTGCTGCTTGCCACCAGACCTCGATTCAACCTTGAGCTACTGGTCCTGGGTGCTGTGGCCCTGCAGGGATGTCCCCAAGAGGCACAGACACTGCCTGAGCACTCTTGCTGCAGCAAAATGGCAAAGCATGGTTTAACCCTTGCATATTGCAGCCACCACGTGTGATCCCCAGGAGGCTGGAGCCATCAGGATGGAGAGGCTGACCCAGCATGGAGACCCCCCCCGTGACTTGGTGCCACTCTCCACAGACCTCATCGTCTGGCACTGAGCAAAAAAAGTCTTTTGGTGGGGAAAATCCATTTGCATGCACTGAGTCTGAGTAAGGAGAAGGATGGGAAGTTGGTTTGCTTTGCTACAGCTCAGCCACCCAAAGGGAAACCCCCCAGGCTGGTGTGGCTGTGAGGGGCAGACACAGGGGCTGAGCCAGGCCCCAGGTTTTCCTGACAGTCGGAGCAAAAAGTGAGAGGGAAGTGTGTGAACTCACCACAAAATATGCAGCCCTGGTTGGCATCACCCCCGACACCAGAGCCACAAACCTGGCTGGTAGCAAAAGCACTGGAGAGGGGAAGAAAAGCCCCATCCTTGCCATGCATCCCAGAAACCCTGTTCCCCATGGGGACTGAAGGCTTCTGAGCAGCCCCTGGCATTTTGAGCTGCTCCCAACAAAGCCAAGTGCCTCTTGTCCCTCTCTACCCATGAGAAACACCCCTGAGAGCAAGGAAATGCCAAACAGCAAATGAAGGGGACACAAGAGAGAGGGGTCCTGGGGAGAAACATGCCGAGACAACCTCCCCGGTGGCACAAAAGGGTTGTGAGGAACAGAAGAATTTTCCATGCATGAAAAACCTGAGGAATGGCAATTCTGTGGAAAAGCTATTGAGAAGATTGCATCAGAGTGCCCCAGGACCTCCCTGGGAATGCTACATGTCCCAAGTGCCCTTCACTTCCCACTTTGCTCAGGTCCCAAACCTCAACATGCCCCAGTGACCAGGAGGCCCTGGAGATGTCTCCTGGAGATGTCAGTGTTGATTCTGCAAAGAATAACAATCCTTTGGAATACTGAAGCTCAAATAGGCAACAGTAATATCTATACCTGCTTGAGATTTCTGATTATAAGACCCTTATTTTCTTTTTGTGGAACAAACCAAAAGCCAAATTCACAGTTTGGGCCAAAATGTTTTGAGACCAGGTGTCTGACTCAGGCTGAATATTTCTGGAAAAGTTCTTGCTAAAATGATTCAGCTGCTAATGAGAACCAAGACTAGTGAAAAACAGAGTGCTGTGCCAATGTTAACAAATTTGGGGATTTCTTTCCTTAAAGAAAATCCACTGCCCTTATATTTGAAGCCAAGGCTTGAAAAGGAAAATATCTCTCCCTGGTAGGGATGTGTCTTGTGCTGTCTCTAAGAAGAAGTGCACAAGCTTGGCTGAGTTTCTCAGTCACTGAAAAATGGGGGACATGTTAGGTCAAAGCTGATGGAGTTTTGCAGCTAAATTCCTTGATGATCTTATTTTCACTGAGCTCCAAACTGAGCTCCAAACCAAAACTGGAGAGACAGATGCTTTTCCTGCCCCCTCCTGCCTTCAGTACAAGATTCACCTCTGTACTTAAGACCTTGCCAGTGCTGGTCATCTGCAGGCCCACCAGCAGGAGAGGTGAACTTCCAGCAGATGCTAGAGAGAAGGTAAAAACAAATGCTGAACAGCAGAGCCTGACACTTCTCCCCATGGATGCTTTTTGGGGGTTGCCCCCAGTCAGTAGGGATGAATCAGGCATGTCCATGGTAAAGCAGCCATCTCTCAGCACAAACTCTGGACATCAAAACTGGCAGCAGACAGCTTGGCCAAGCCAACCACAGCTTTCTAGCATGTGGTTTGGAAGACAGAAATTGGGAGAAAACTGTGAGCTGCTCATAGGTGCCCCATCCCTGGCAGTGTCTCAGCCCAGGTTGGATGGGGCTTGGAGCACCCTGGGCTGGGGGAGGTGTCCCTGACCATGGCAGGGCTTTGGACCTAGATGGTCTCTAAGGTCCTTCCTACCCAAACCAGTCTGGGATTCTCTGATCGACCAAACCCAAGAGGAAAAGAACCCATCAGATAAGCTAGTGAGGCTCACGTGGTTGACACTCACAAGTACCAACTTCTTTCCAGTACTGTGAGACCAAAACTCTTCCCAACAGCCCAAGATCCCTTTGGGGAGCACACAGGCATGGTGTCTGCCTGTCCACCGCTCCAGGCCCCCATACCCTGGGACCTGGTTCCAGCAGTGACAGACACTGCACACCACTTAACCTCTCACGTGGACCTGTCTGCTTGCCATCTGACATATGATTTCATTAATTTCAGGGAGGGAGATATTTTCTTAACTGCTTCTACATTTATTAGTTCCTGAGTAGACTGGAGCACTGAAATCTCCCTGGGTATTTCCTGGCTGCCCACGTGGTATTGCTGGCCCTGCAGAAAGCATCAGAGGAGCAAGAGCAAGACTTACTCCTGGGAGATTTACAGCTCTGAGATGTTCACATTATGATCCAGATTTTAACAAGCCCTGAGCAGTAGAGATCACCCCATTGCACATGTGGCAAACAGCTGCTGGTAGGACCCATTGAGCTCTGTGTTCCTGCCCTGAAACCTTGGGGACATCTCCAGTGACATGCCATGACTCCTTGAAAGCCAGCAGGCAGCTGATTTTCTATCAGCAGGCAAGGAGGATGGATGAGAAACCTGTGGGCCTGTTGTGTGGCATTGCAATGTTGAGATTTGTGGCAGCCACCCAGCCAAGGCATTTTATCCCAAGACAAAAGCAGTCTTGCTCAAGACAGGATGAGACTCCCAAAGCCAGCTGAGCCTGGTGTAGCACATGAGGTTGTACTCAAAGTACCAGCAAACAGGCTGCAAATTGCCCTCTGCTTCCTCCAGGGAGGGGACAGGGGCTGCTCCTCAACAGCAGCTGGAATGGAGCCATCTTCCACACCTCTGAAAGCTGTCTGGGGATGAAGGCTTCACCTCTGAGGTCTGCATCAGGAGTCTGCCTCAGCAAGGACTGGAGGAACCATCTCGGAGGGGTGGGATGGGAGCTGGAACCTCACCTGTGGTTGGGAAGGACAGAGGCAGAATGGACACGAGGCTCTCCTGGCCTGGGCTGAAGCTGCCAGCACATTGCACCCATGTTCAGGTCCCAGCAGTCATGCTCTGGGTGACCTTGCAAGAGGTCCCTTTCCTTCAGCAGCTGTGGGATCTGCCCAGGAGATTCTCTCTGCCAATCAGGCAGTTTGCAGATAAGCTTCAGCTTGGGGAAAGCTTAATTAATTAATAAAGAAAGGAAAAGTCAAGATCTGAGCTCTTTATTTTGATCAGGGAGATGATACCAGGCTGTCATCAGCTTTCTCTATTGAATTGCACCATCCACATCCAGCCTCCTAAGTTTGTAAATACTTTGAAAATAATTATTTGCACCCCATAATTCACCCAGATGCCATCCGAAGGCTAATGGGAGAGTTTACCCAAGAACCTATGGGTTATCAGAGGAAGCACGCAGCCCCAGCCCCTGCTCTGCCCACCCCAGCCCAGCTCCCTGCTGCTCCTTAAGTCTCCATGTTTATTTAGAGTCCAAGAGGAATCCACTTGGGAATGATTTATCCCCTTAGGCTCTGGCCCTGTGGTTTCCCCCTTATCTGGTAGAGATCTCAGCAGCAGCTTTCCTCCTAGTGCTGCAGGGGTTGGGAAACTTTGCAAGGTCTTTCTCCACCCCGGGCCATGATGCTCACCTCCTGCCTGTCCAGTTTGCTCACCTCGGTGGGCAGCTAAGAACTGCTGCAGGTTGAGCAGATGCTTTTCAAGGTGCTAAAATCAGCCTCCCAGTCCCCAAGTTCTTGGTCTCATCAATACCTCCATAGAGTGTCCCTGTAAAAACCAGCACCCCTCAAAAGGAGGGCACACGATGAGGACCTGAGCACCACAAACCTCAAAGGGATGTTCCAGCCCAGCTCAAGGGGCAGGAACCAGCACCCCCAGCCCATCCCTGCCCCAACCCAAGACATTTTCCTTGGAGTTTTTCTACATTTCTGATACAAGAGTGTATCAGGCGCTTGAGGGTTAATGCCCCAGCAGAAACAGATCTTGAAAGGATTTGCACATGGAGAGCAAAGGTGGCTGCAAATGCACAAGCCCTGCTAATGCAACCAACCCAGCAAAGAGACAAACCAGCTGAAAATCTTTTTTAAAACTGCTCAGCCTGAAAGAACCGGGGTTACACACAGCCTGAGCCCCACTCCCATCACTGCCCCCAGGAGCTGGGAAGCTTGGCCATGGTTCCACAAGAACCCAGGGCTGGGTTGGGACCCGAAGCGGTTCGGAACCGGTTGAGGCTGCAGCTCCTGTGGGACAAATCCTGCTCCAAAGGCTGCCACTCGTGTGCCCGGGCACTGCCTCTGGGCTGAGTTCATTCAGCAGCCTGGGAGGTCGGGCTCTCTCGGGTTCTAGTTTAAAAACAAACAAAGTGCGTTCAGGGACCGGTTGTGTTTTTTTAACCCCAGCTCATTTCCCAATCTTGTCTGGAGTGGGGCCAGGGGAATTGTTAAACCCGGCCTGGCCAGACCCTGCTACTGAAGGGACCCTGGGGCTGCCAGCAGAGCCCAGCCCCCAGCTGTGCTTTCCCCTGGCCAAACCCAGCTGTGTCCCCTCTGAGGTGACACAGAGCACAGGTCCCTGCACCAGGAACACCTCTCCACAGAGCAGCTCTGCCAGAGTTTCCCTCTGGAGGCTGAGCAGGTACCACTTTCTCCTTGGCATCATCCTTTTGTCTTTCCCTGGCCATGGCTTTGGAGATGCCTTCCCTTCTCTCTTCTGGGATGGCATCACTTTGTCACCCGAAGCAGTGCCAGTGCCTGCACAGGTGTGTTTACACCTCTAGAACCCTGTGCCCCTGTGCCAGCAAGGCAAAGGACAGAGGACAGGGGACAGAGGACAGCATCCTTCTCGGAGCAGGGACAGGATGGCTCCCTGCAGCAGTTCCCATGACTGATCTGAGAGCTGCCAGGCTACAGAAGGCACAAGAACCCCAAGGAGAGGGTCTCTCCAAAGGCATGGTTCCCCCTGTTCTGTCCAGCATTGGGGGCTGGTTAGGAGATGGTCCTTCCTGTGCTTGCAGCTGCTGCTCCAGCCCCTGTCCCTTGCTGGTTTGGGATCTCCCACCGTGGCCTCCTCCCCTTCCCCACAAGTTACAGACCTCAGCTTGGCCACTTGATGTGCCAGACAGTAACAAAAGCTTGACAGATGATGGCTCTTGGGAAGGGTTTTGGTTTCTCTCCCAGGCTGAGCTGGCTCAGGGGAGCAGTTGGCAGCTCAAAGCATTCAGTTCCAGGCTGCAGAAAGGGGCTGAGCCACAGAGAGACCTGGCCATGGGGTTGTCCATGCTCTGTCCAACACAGCTTGGACTTGGCCACTTCTGCTCAGTGGCTCTTCTCTGGCAAGGGCATGTTCCCCAGCACAGTGCTGCTTCCCAGCCCAGGAGATGCAGAAGAAACCACAGCATCCCTCCCTGCAAAGCTTTTGGTTATGCCAAGAGCAACACATAAGTCTAGAGGAGAGCCTCGAGCCACCCTAAGGTGCTGTGGCTGAGATTGACAATCAGACCTTTTTGAAAATATTTTTCACTCCTTCTGTTAATTAATATATTTCAAAATACTTCATTGCTCCATAGGACTGGTTTCCTGTGGCAACTCTTATGCAGTGAAGAACCAAAAGCAGAATTCAAACACCACGGGTCCAAAATAGGTCTTGCTCTTCCCTGCATGGTGGGTGCCTCTCTGTTCTGCTGGCAATCAGGTTCCCTAATGGCTTCTGGCTGGTTGGGCTCACCAGCAAACAACCCTGAAAAGGGCCTGATCCCCTGGAAGTCTGCAAAGTGCTCTGCTGAGGCAGGTGTGTCCATGGGAAACACCAAGGGGCTAAGCACCAGCACAGCACCACCCTCTTATGCTATCAAAATGCAGTAGGTTGCTGCAAATTAATCCCTCAGCTGCCTAACACCACCGTGCCTCAGTTTCCCTTTCTGGAAGCAAGCACATGCCTCAGAGGGATCCTGGGAGGTTTAGTTATGGCCAAGTGTGAGAGCCCTGGAGCTCAGGGGAGCCAGAATTGTCTGGGGGTCTGCAGAAAGATGTTAGGCACATCACAAAAATTCATCTCTAGCTGGGAAACTTCAACAGAGCTGGATTTTAAATCTGCTTCCAAAAACCTGAGCTAATAGGAATCACTGAGGTTGATGGAACAAGCATCCACCACCCACCCATCCCCTGGACCCCAAATGGGCTGGGGGCTGGTTAGGAAAGGGCAGGCAGGTGTGATGCTGGGTGATGTTCTCACCTTTGGGCTGGGGACAAAGCTCTCCCAGCTGAGCCAGGGTAAACACAGCTCCCTTATCTCTGGGATGTTATCAGGGGACCTGGGAGAGAAGGAAAGTTCCATCTTATGTGTCTGACTCCCCGTTCTCATCAGCATGGACATGGAAGTATTTGGGAAAGGTGTCAGGACCAAATTGTCTGTCCCACTGCTCCCAGCTCTGCTACCTCCTCCATGCTCCCTGCCCGGGCCTGGGACTCCCCCACAAGGCTCTGATGTTTTTTGTTTTCCTGGAGATTGGGGTTTTATCAAAAGCTGACAGGTTTATCCCACCTTATCAGGAGAGCACTGCTACTGTGAATGCTTTTCTGTAAGAGGCTCTGGGTAAAAACAGTGCTTGCAGAGCAGGCTGCCATGCACAGCATCCCCTGCCTGTCACCAAGGTCACCTCCCAGCCTCTGCAAGGGAACAGCTGCCAGCTCTGGTGGCCCCCACACATGGAGCCATCATGAACACAGCATTTCACCTTCTCACTTTCCTTTTAATTGCCATGGGATATGTTACTTTTCCTTTTCCCTGCTGGGCAGCTGACTGCACTGGCTGCAAGCTCAGCTCGAGGTGCTGGGCTGTGACCTGGTCCTGCAGAAGCCCCAGTGCTCCTCAGGTGCCAACATCTCAAGAAACCTCGTGGTCTGCACGTGTTCATCCTCCCAGGTGCCTGTTCTCCACTTGGTGAAACCCAGGTTTGGAAAGGTTATAGTGTGAGATCAGAAAGAACTGCTGACCTGGAACTATCTTTGGGGTCATGGGACCTCTTGAGCACCATAGGGAAGGGACTTGAAGCCAACTCTTCTTTCCCTAAAACCAGTGCTTGGGTATAGTCCTGAGGGCAGGGATGGCAAAATTCTTCATGCTGCAGGAGAAGGGGAATGGTTATGGACACATTCTTCCAGCACCAGATGAGACCCCATGAAGGATGCTTAGCTCCCAGCTCTGTCCAGTTCAGCCCAGCCCTGAGGTAGTGTGGAGCTGGGAAGCATCCCACTGACCCAGCACAACCAGGGATGAAGGAGGCAGCCATCTACTCCATCCTGAAGCAAAGCCACCAGATCTGGCCCTACAACTTGCCTGGAGCAGGGACGATGCACCTGGAAAAGCAGCAGTGCTGCAGTGCCCAACCCAGAGCCTGTGGCTACCTGCAGGCTTTGAAGGGTCTCTCAGGGCAAACTTTGATGGCAGAAAGTCAAAACACACAACCCCAGCCTTCCCGGGGCTCTGTTTCTCTCAGGGGGATTTAATCCAGATCAAAGCTAGTCAAACACAGGGATTTCCCAGCTTTCCTGCTGGGGTGAACCTCCCCTGCCTGCCACAGCCCTGGGATGCTGCCTGGGGGCCAGGGAAGACCAGAACTGTTTGAAGAGGGTGGTTAATCCCCAGATGTGACAGCATTCATGGCAACTGGGCAGGTTTTTGGAGAAGAGCTTGACAAGAATGCCCAAACACATAAAGCTGCACATGCTTGGGGGCAGCAAAGGCTGGTTTGGGCTGTGAAAAGCCTTTGCTTTTCCTTTTAGTTGTCACTTGAGGAATGGATGTGCTGAGCTGGGTTCCCTGGCAGTCAAAGGAGGATGTTGGGGTCCCCCCTTTCCTAATGTCACATCACTTGCATTTTCAAAGCTCCATTGGGGTGTTGCCACGAAGCCCCTGTCAGCATCCAGGGTCACTGCCAAAAAAACACCCCGGGGACAGAGAAAGGGCTGAGAAATGACAATGAGACAGCCCAGACCCAAACAAATGTGCTGTCCACCTCTCAAGGCCAGGGGAGGAGGAGGGGGGGGTCAGCACAGGGGGTCTGACAAGCACCAGGGGTCCCAGCAGCTGCCCTGGGGCAGACCCAAGGCCACCACTGGCTCAGACTGCCAGGCAGATTTTATCAGAACACTTGAAGTAGCTTATCATGGGCAATTAGTTCCACAGCTCAGACTGCCCCTGGCACAGTCTGCAGGTCTGGATGGTTTCAAGTGAGGGCTGCAGATGTGAAGACATCCCCAGGAAACCATGGGGCGGAGCGGTGAGGCTGGCGATGGAAAAGGGGATGCTCTGAGATGGGTTTGTGCCACTTCAACCAAGGGATGGGTCTTTTTGGCCCTCAAATTGCCTGTCCTGCCACTTTGGGAGAAGGTTTCATCCTGCTCTGGATCTGAGCCTGGTCCATGACCATCCCTGTGGTGGCAGCACAGAGGGAGTGTCACCTGGTGCACAGGCAGGAACCGAGCCACTTCCTCACCAATACTGAAGCTGGCCATTAATGTATGTTATCCATACATATCCCTGCCCCAAAATACCCTGAAGTCATGTCTATAGCTTGAATCACAGACTCACAGAAAGCCAGGGGTTGGAAGGGACCTCAGAAGATCATCAAGTCTAATGTCCCCTGCCAGAGCAGGGTCACCCAGAGCAGGTCACACAGGGACACATCCAGCTGGGCTTTGAATGGCTCCAGGGAACCCAACCTGTCAGAGAAACTCCTCAGCTCATCCCTGGGCTGCCCTCCCTCCTCCGCAGCATACGTGTGCCCTGGGAAGGGTCTCTGGCTCTATGATTCCCCATTATGTCTGGAAATCTGGGGTTAGCAGGTCCAGGGCAGCCCCGTGCCAGGGCTCAGGTGATGGTGAGGAGAGGCAGGCTCAGCACCATGACAAGGGGGTGGCCACAGTGGGACAGTGCCACATGATGTGACTGCTGCTTGGGTCACACCTAGGGTAACATCTTACTGCTGTGGGATGGGGCTGGAAAAGCCACTCAGCCTGGGCTGGAAGATTAATGATGTGCAGGGCAGGGTGACAAGCCTAATCCCTTCATCTTGAGGTTGGGTTTTTTTTTTTTTCCTTCCTTTTTTTTTTGAAGCCATCCCCAGCTGCTGAGCTCGACTTCCACCGAGTCTGTCTCAGTGGGAGACCTGCTCTGGGCTTCAGCTGAAGTTCATGAATTTTGCCCAAGTGTTGCAGAGAGGGGATTGCATTTCTTTTAAGGAAACTGCATTTCCTCTGGTTACAGAGAGCAGCTGGGAGTGAGGAGTCCTGTGTTTTAGTCTGGCCTCTGCTTCTGAGTCTTGGATGTTGCTCTGAGCCAAACCTCTGATCCTGCTGTGGTTCATTTTCAGGCGCGTGTGCCCCAGAATTTATTTTTTTTTTTAAATTAATTTTTCATACAGAATTCTTTCGTTTGATGGATGCAGTGAGAAACTATTTCCCAAACAGGAAAGAGGACCTCCCTCCCCACCTCCTCTCTCTTGTGGATGTTTTTATAACAACATCAATTGTCTGCAAAAGGCTTATTCCTTTCTGACCTCAAAACAACTCCTGGTTAGCACATTCCAGGGTGGCCACAAAATGAGTCTGAATGACTTCACAGGGCCAGGCAAGAGGCTTTCCACAACAATACGTGGTTAGTGAAGGGCCTGATCCTGGCAGATGGGAGAGGCCCCTTGGCTTTGCTGGGAGCTGAGATTGCTGAGCACCTTGGGACCAGACCCCAAGTTCTGCTGTGCCACTGATTTTTCTGGTGTTTCTAACTTTAGCTGCTCCCTTCCCCCCCCCCCCCCCCAGCCTCCAACCATGAGGACATCCCTGCTTGTTCCTTGTCCTGAAGCCCCTGTGAGTGGTTTGGGCTGAGGAGAATTTCTGATAGGGGCATGAGGAGGAGGAGAGACCTCTCAGATGTCTTGATGATGAACAAATCAAGAAAGGTTTATGGTGAGGGTGACAAGGGCCTGAAGCCCTCCAGTGCCAGCCTGAAGGTGGAGATATCCCCCACCATGCAGTCAGCTGTGCCACCCACAGCCCTAGGCTATGGTGACAGAGGTTTATGTCTGGTTGTACAGCTGCAGACCAGCAACTAAACCCAGGTGTGACCCTAGAAATCAATGTTTTGGGGTTGCCTTCCATTTTCATCCCTGACTTCACCAGAAATCATTGTATAATGATGATGTAACATCTCACAGACAGGTCCCATGGATGCACACCTGGTCCTGCCCTGCATTAAAAATCTGCCCTGCCCCTGAAGCAGCCAGACCTGTTTGTCCCCAGCAGCCTTACGAGTGCTCCTGGTTCACAGGCTCCTCACTGAACATTGCACATTCACAGCTCTTATGGCCCAGTTTTCAAATTTGCCAGCCTGCAGGACTGGGCCACAGCCATCATCCCAGGATCCAGACCCACCAGCCCTGAGACTGAAGGATCCCAGCCCAGCCAAACAAATTATCAATTGATTAAAACAACTTGGAACCAGTTGGAGCTGCTCACAAAATCCTGGGGATGGAGTGGTAAAGAAATGCTGACTTTCCTGTTA
Organism: Phaethornis superciliosus; assembly: GCA_023637945.1. NCBI lineage: Eukaryota > Metazoa > Chordata > Aves > Apodiformes > Trochilidae > Phaethornis > Phaethornis superciliosus. Next base: position 1,486,903 of record JAJQWJ010000021.1, read on the forward strand.
AGTCATTGGAAATACCCAGCTGGGCATTTTGGAAATGCAACGTTTTTGTTTTTTCTACTGTGAAAGGGCACTGCAAAGCCAAGACAACCAGAAAACAACCTCAAGACAAGCAGAGGAGGGAAATCAAACCACAGACAATCAAACCAAAGGGAGTTTTGGGGTGAGAGATTAGATAAAACATTTCTGTGGCCTGAAATCCTGGAGAGCAGGGGGGAAGGGAAGTGTGCAGGACAGCAGATGCTTTGGCAAGAGGAAGGAAACAAGTTTGAGCTCAAGCCCACCTCCGGACAGAAAAGTTTTTGCTGTTCCCAGCTCAGCTCGAGCTGCAGCACTTGCTCACTCTCTGCTCCCCTCCCCAGGCATGGAAGATTCCTCCAGGCCAGAAACAACCCAAACCCCATCCTGCCCACTCCAGCCAGATGAACCAGAGCTGCCTGAAGCTGCCCCTTGCCTCTGCCTTTGCTCACCCCAAAGCAAACCCAGAGGTCTCAAGGAGACCCAGACACATATTAGCTCCAAAAAGCCCCACTGCAGCAGATGCTGATGTGCAAAACCCTGCCAGCAGAGGTTTGGTTTGGGTTTTGTTTTTTTTTTTTTGGCTGGGTTTCTGGGCCAGCTGTTCTGCAGACCACCAGCCACCTCCATGGGGAAGTCCCAGCCATGTCCCCAGGGATGATGGGTGCCATGGGGCCATGTACCACCCAACTCCCACCGCCTTGGAGCCCAAAGGGAGGTTCCTCCCTTTGGAAACAATGTCTTTGAAAAAACACACACACAGAAAAAAAAAAAACAACCAAAAAAACCCACCAAAAACCAGGGACTTGGGGGCTGAGAGGTGGCAGATGGAGCTGTGACACCCACCAAAGGATCACTTTGCTCTCAGAGCTGGGATAGCTCGGGAGGCCCAGCAAGGATGATGTGGCAGGGAGAGGGGACACAGGGCTCAGCCTTAGTGCTTGAAGCTCTTGAGTTCTCACAGGGCTGAATTTGGCCCTCAGCATTTTCTGGCTGCCACGTGGGACTGAGGTCCTGGCAGATGGCAGTGGGGTGGCTGCTGGCTTTGCTTGGAAAGTGAAGGTGTTTTCATCCAAAAGACCTGGGAACCTCCAGTCCCAAGCAGAGAGACAAAATTGTCTTTGCTGGGGCAGCTCTGGCTTCTTTTAAAACCAAGATTGGGCAATCAGTCTAAAGGTCTCCCTGATGGTCCTCCCCCAGGAACTCGAATCTTCTTCACCTACAGCCAAGCACGTTCCTCCAGAGGGAGAAATCCCTCCTGCTCCCTTTGAAAGCAGCAAAGCAGATTTGTTCCAGCTGCACTCTTTGGGGGAGTGCAAGTGAGAGAGATTTCTTTATTGCTTTTGTTGACAAGCTAAACCAAACGGACAGCTGTAATCTGAAATGGGAGTGTCTGCTGCAGCCTTGCACCAAGACCTCTGTGGGTGACAAAAACTGGTGCCATCAGCTGGGTGCAGCTCAGCCCTTCCTGGGATGCTTCCCCCATTCCATCCAGCTGGCTGCAGGCATGAGGTCCTTTCACCCCAGTGATGGAGAGACATAAAAATTGAGGCTGGTTTGGTTTTTTTGTTTGTTTATTTGGTTTAGTTGTGGTTTGTTTTTTTTCCCCAAATGAGATTTCAGATGCAAAGTTGGAGCCCATCCCCAAGGATGGGATGGGATGGAATGGGATGGGATGGGATGGGTGGCCTCCTGTGGTGGCCCTTTGGGATGCTGTGTGCTGGCTCCAGCACCAGAAGTGGTGGAAGAGTCCTGCTCCTGACATCCCAAGGTGCTTGGGGCAATGGCAATGCCATCCCACCCTGTAGGACACAGAGGCAGAGGCATGGGCTGCAACTCCTGGCCCTGCACCCTGATTCCTCCAGCATTTATCCCTTCAGCAATAATAACGAGAATCCCAGACTGGTTTGGGTTGGAGGGACCTCAAACATCCCCCAGTGCCACCCCTGCCACGGTCAGGGACACCTCCCCCAGCCCAGGCTGCTCCAAGCCCCATCCAACCTGGGCTGAGACACTGCCAGGGATGGGGCAGCCACAGCTTCTCTGGGAAACCAGGGGCTCAGCACCCTCACACCAAAGAATTTCTTCCTAAAATCTCATCTCAAGCTCTCATCTTCCAGTTTAAAACTCTCAACAAGAGAGAAGGCTGGAGGGTTTCCCTTCCCCCAGCCATACAGGTCTTCAGCTCAACCCCACAGAACCTTCAACTTTACTCCTTTTGCAACCCTGTTTGCCTTCAAAAAAATAGAAGAGATGCTTTCCCTGGGATGCTTTTCCAGCCTGGTTTCACATCCCACACAGGGCCTGGCAGCACTGAGCTGCCCTGTGACCCTCTGCAGCCACCAACCCAAACCTTTTGCTAACAAACCCCAGCATCCCTGGGTGCCCAACACCTCCCCCTGCTCCGGGTGATTGTTTGGCCTGGATCTTGCCTGGATAATTTTTAACCTTCTGCAACTTTTGGCTCTGGCAGAAGGAAGGCTGCTCGGTGGGTTGCCTGTTGGAACCAACTCTCCCTTGTATTTGCCTCTCCAGGTGGTAAGAGGCTGAAAAGGCTCCGTAATCCCCCTGAATGAACCCCACAGCACAGAAACAAAGTCGGACTCTATTGTGTTATCTTCATCCCCTTTTAACACGGGCTGGGTCAGCCACCCAAGATAAAGCAGGAGAGGATCTCAGAGCTCACTGTGCTGGGACCCCAAGGGAAGAGGGAGGAAAAGTCCACCAGACCCCCCCCTCCATGGCCCTGGGGGGGTTTGGCTGCAAAGCTGCCAGTGCTCCTGCCACTCTTCCAACTACATCAAGGAAAAAAAGGTCTCCTGCCCCATCCCCTCTCACAGCTGGTGCCTTTCACCACGTTTTCTGGCAAAGTTCAATCCAAATTTTTTTTTTTTTTTTTTTTCTCCAGCCTGAATTACGTTCCCTGTTTTTACTACAGAAGCTCCCTTGAGGAACATTGTGTTTTAGGAACTCTGTGGGAGACACCTTGTAGGAGCAATGGGAGACACCTTGTAGGAATCTTCTGCAAGACACTGGCACATGGTTCTGAGCTCCACAGTGTATTTCTTTGCAGTTTCAAGGAAAAAGGGAAGCCTTTGGAAATCATTCACTTGTCAGTGAGTGCAATATATTCCCTATGCCAAGCATCACATTTATGCTTTGTTTCTCCACTTCAGGTTTTCTACAAAGATTTTAGACATCAGACTCTCAATAACCCTTTGCTGACCAGTCTGGTTTGTGGATCTGATGTTTCACCCCCTCCTAAGCCCCCTGACATGACCAAAAGCCTCTGGATGGATGAGAGAAGACTCCTGCCACGGGCAGTGGATGCAGAGGCAGAACAGGCAGAGCTGGAAAGGTGATGCTGAGCATGGAGGTGACCAAACACTCACAAGATCCAGCTCCTGATGCATTCACCTGTCCAGCTTGTACAGAAACTCCTTGGTGTGGCAGTCAGATGAGCCAGATGTGCCCTGCCAGCATGCTCCTGTGCTGGAGGTAATCCCTTCTTGCTGCCCATGAGCATGATGCTTATGCCTCCTCCCTGACCATGCTCACACAGACTCCCTGTGCTCAGTGGCACAAACAGAGATTCTCCATCACCACCATCTCCAGCTCCTGCTCATTTCCAACTCCACCTTCAACCTCTAAAAGCCCCGAGGCAGTAAAAGTGGCTCCAGAGCATCCTCTGTGCTGAAGCTCAAATTTGGTTCAAATTCTTACTAGGCCAGGGGTAGGAGTTCTCCAGCTTTGCTTGTCTGCAAGGGATCCTTTGAGCTACCAAGCTGGGAGCAACTGGGATTGGGAGGGAGGAGGTCAGGGCAGCCACTGGGCTCAGCAGGACCAAGGGTGGGCAGCTCAGGGCTGTGTCTGCTCACACCAGACAAGATCCCAGCAACATGGCCCACTCTCTCCTGCCCTTTCCACCTCTCTGCTTCTCCTGCCTCCTCCATGGACAGATTCAGCTTTGCCTCCCTGACCTGGAGCTGCTTGGGCCAAAATGAACAATACCTCACTGAAGAAGAAGCCATGAGCTGGGTTTGGGGCAGAGCTCTGTTTAAGTGAAAACAACTGCCCCGTGCCAGTTTAAATACAACTCCTCTTTTCTTACTTACATAACATGGTAACCTTCTTTCAACAAATTCCCTTTATTCCTGGCCCAACAAAGCATTACAGAACCCTTATGTTTCTTGGCCACAACGGTCAAGGCCCTGTGAGGAAAGCAAAGAGGTTCAGCATTGGGGCCACTTCCTTGGGGGATGGATGTCAAGGCTCTGGGCATTATGGGCTGGATGTTTGCTGAGGGCAGGGGAAGCTGGCAGGAGGTGGGAACTTTCTTCTGAGGGTTTTCTGCCCTGTGTCACTGGGGAGCTGGGGCCAAGTGGAGAAGTGTCAGCACAGCTCAGGCTGCTGGGCATCTCCTCAGCAGGGTCTGCCCTCCAGCCAGCACACCTTGGGTGGCCCCAGGCACGTGGTGACCCAGTCTGGGAACATCCCTGGCTCTTCCTCTCTCCAGATGGTTAGGGATATTGGTTTCCAAAAGGAAAAGGGAGAAGATTTCAGCTTTGGGTGCTGACAACGCTTCGGCCGGACTCGCATCCCAGGACCTTCACAAGAAGTCAGGTTTGGCTTGGAAGAGAAATAGTGGAGAAGAGTTTGGGGTGAAGGCAGAGCTCCCCACCACCAACCCCAGCTGGTGATGGGGAGAGGGAATGACAGGAGATCCAAGGACATCCACCTCATTCCATTTGCTGGGGATCAGCTGCTGCTAAGCCAATGGCCGGCTGGTTCCTTGAGTCAGCTGTTGTTTTGGAAAGGGGTCTGAATAGCCCAGTGTTTTCCAAGAACATCAGAGCTTTGGCAGGGGCCAAGCAGCAGTCTGAGGTTAGCAAAACAACCTGGTGTAGACAGGCTCTCTGGTGCCTCGGAGAAGTCCTCAGTCAGCAGCTCAGTACGTGCTGCGGGGATCTGTGCTGATGCCAGGGATGTCCACTCCTCCTTCCCCAGCCCTTCCGGAGAGGGAACAGCCCGTGTCTGCAGGAGGACAGTCCATGAGGTGCATCTGGAGAACACAGTCTCCTAGGTCTGCTGGAGAGACAGCAATTGCCTGGCTCCTGCAGGCATTTCTCCACTACAAATGAGTGTCCCAGCCAAGAGCAACCTTTCCAAGGTCCAACACGCCGTCTCCTGCGGCGGTGCTCAGCCTACAATAGCAGCAGGCATCTCAGGGGACAAGCCCGGCTGGAAATGTCATTAGCATGTGTCACCTCTGCCTGCTTGGAAGGATTAATCAGAATGAGGAGATCACTTTTTTTAATGAGCCTTTTCACGGTGCCTAAATGATGGGGGGGGAGATTAAAAAAAACAAGACAAAACAAAAAAAAAAACCCGAGCGAAACAGATTTTCCAATAAAATTTATAGAGCATGAAAAGGGCTTCTGGTGGTGGAGTCCAGGGGTGGCTGGCCCTCTGCGTGCAGAGGCACCACCTTCCCTGCCCTCTTTGCAGGATGAAAACAAAACAAACAAGCAGAAAAATCCCTGGAGCAGATAAGTGAAGTCACCTCCTTTGCGGGAAGGATTGAGTCGGTGTTGTTGGCAAGTGACACTCAGATGGATGAGCCAAAGCCTCTGAGGCTTCTGTGGGCTGGCCTTGGGCCCACCACCATGGCATGGGGGTTCATCTTCTTCCTGGGACATACCAAGAGCAGACCCAGAGGTTTTCCTTGAAGTAGCACTTAAAAACCTCACCCTGAGCTGTGCAGCACTGTCCTGGGTGCTATGTGTGTGTTTAGAAGATGCTCCTCATGGAGAGCTTGCACCAAGAGGAGAAGCAAACCCTGGATGCAGTGAAAGCCCACTCATCTTACAGCCTGTGTGTTTGGTAGCCATGTGGGTTATGTCTGAGCTTAAACACACCAAATCCCCTTTCAGAGTCCCAAGGGAGAAGCAGCCACCTCTGGGGTGCTGCCCCTCACCCTTGGGCAGGAGCCTGGGGGGTGTCAGGAGCTGCTGTCCACAGTAGCTGTTGTTCACCCCTCTGCCTGAGATGCTCCAACTCATACAATCCCAGACTGGTTTGGGTGGGAAGGGACCTTAAAGCTCATCCAGTCCCACCCCCAGCCATGGGCAGGGACATCTTCCACCAGCCCAAGTTTCTCCAAGCCCCATCCAACCTGGGCTGGGACACTCAGGTGCCCCTTTCAGCTCTGGGCAAGGGGCAGGAGGGTCCCCAGGCTGTCACTGACTGGAGCTGGGAGTGTGAGGGGAAGGGGATCACCCCCTGTCAGGCATTTCCCAACCCCCTGGCCCACAGGGAGCAGGGCCAGCTCTGGGCAGCCTTGGGACAGAGCTGCAGCATGCCAGGATTCAGCATCCCCATGTCGGTGAAGGCTGGGGACAGGGGGGATGGGGACCTAGGGAGGGGGGAGGTGTGGGGGGAATTTCCATGCCCAGGCCAGACAACAAATTATTCTTGCCTAGCCCACCCTTCCCTCCAGTAGCAAGTAATCCTTGCAACCATGACAGCAGCTTCTCTTTGCCCCGGAGAACTGTATAAATCAGAGCAGAACAAAAGTCTTTGCTGGGAGCTGGGCATGTGCACTGCCTTTCAAAGGGCAGGAACATTTCTCTATAGATCTGCCTTCTCCAGGGACTGAAACTCTGACAGCCAAAAGATTAAGCAAAACAACCCACTCAACCTACCCTTCTCCAGCATCTCTCCCTGGGTGGAACAAACCCATCACAGTCAAAGCAGAGGGCAGAGCCATAATTCACACTTGTTACTGTGCTGCTTGGTTGTTTAATGGCCTATTTTTCCTCCTCAATGTTTTCAAAGTTTTGAGTAATAATTACATAGAATGCAGGCTCGTTTGGCGTTAGAGCTGGAAAACTTTGAAATAATGAGGAAAAGCAAACCAAATGTACCAATTAGGAGAGTCCTCGGGGAACCTGCGGAGCTCTAGTGAGCTGCATCTAAACCTTTAGAGAAACCATTCAAACCACATTCCTCCCTGGACTGGTAAACACGCACACACCAACCCTCGCCCACACACCCCGAGTGAAAAAGCTTTGAATCAACCCAAGGAGACCAGGAAAACTTGGGAAGTTAAAGCAACCACAGTTTCTTTTGCTCCTGGCAGCACGGCACGTTTTGCAGATGTCCTGCAGGACAAGGCTGCTGATGGTGTCTGTCACTCACAGTGGTAAGAGCCAGATGAGAGGAGAGCAGGAACACTGCTTGCCTCTTAAAGACCAAAATCTGTGTCCTTGCAACTTTTCAGAGCAATCAGGGCAGTAGAATCATTTCTTTTCCAGTTGTATTTGCACCAGCAGAGACCTGGGCTCACGCCAGCTGAAGGAGGTACCAAAAATGGGAGTCGTGGGGAGGTTAAGCTCTTCTGCTCCTCAGGGGTTTCTTGGGAAAGGGCTATTTTTCTGTGAGCTCCTAATTATACAGCTATTTGCATGGACAAATTCTGGTTTCTGGGTTGTGCCCTGTCTGCCTTCTTCAAGGTTTGGCTGTTGGTGAAGTGTGAGACCACGGTGTCCATCAGCCTGCACCTGTTACCCCACTCCTAACCCCCCCTTTTCTCCTGCAGAAGACTGTCCTGGAGCTGGAGACATTGCTGGAGAGGAGATGGATACCTCTTAGGTGGCAGCTCTCTGGGGGGGGACATGGCATTATGGCACAGGGACCCTCAAAATGTTCCTTAAGATGCCTTGGAGCAATCCAGCACCTCCATCACCCTCCAGGCACAGCAGAGCCATGGGCAAGAACTGCTCTGCAGCTAGACTCTGCCTCCATCTCAGCTGAATTTAGCTGAAAACCTGGCCTGGAAATGTCTTTGAAGGAAAGAGAAGTATTAAAGAGTCAAGAATGAACACTAGCCACACATGAACATCAGTATTCATACAAAGTAGAGCCATCCCTGAAACCTGGGCCAAGAAAGCTATTGCCATGGAGTTCTTCTGCATAGGAAATAACAAGGAATTGGGCAATTGCAGTTGCAGAGCATGCAGCCAGAGCTGGGGAGCTTAGTTATGGCTTTTGCCAACCTGCCTGGGTGTCAAACCTAAAGCTGATTACACAGTGTATGTGCTGCAGACAGAAAACACCCGGGTGAGCCTTTTGTTGGAGCTTCTTGGCAGAGGCATTTTCATTTTTCCAATGAAAGCCATCTAAAAGCAGTAGAAACATTTCTGGGTTTATTTCAGATTGAAACGGTTTAATTTGAGGTTTGAAAGCCAAACCAAGCCAAAGGTTTTTAATTGCCTTCCATCGGATAATCAAAAATTTCATGGAAAGGGAAGAGTTTCATCCAAACACTCACATCCAATTTGATAGAGTAAATTAAAAGAAGTAGAATTGCTCCTTTATTAGCAGCAATGAAACTTCCTCCCACCAGCACCGGGACAGAACCTCCCCTGCTTTCCCTGCTGCCACCCCACTAATGGATGGGTTGGTTTTAGGGTGCCTGGTTTGAAGTTAAATTGGGTCCCAGGGGGACTGAGCACCCCCTTTCCCTGCCACCCAGACCATCAGTGGGTGGGGGGCACCCACACTGGGGTTTGCCTGGCAGTGCTTTGCTTCCCTTCTCACAGCTGCATCTGGCTGCTGGTGCCACAGGAACCCTGCTCAGCATCTGGGTCCCCCCAAATTTTGGGTACAAACACAAAGAGTTAAAGAGTCCTTATTCCCAAATCCCTCCAACCTGCAAAATGGGGATAAATACTATTTACCCTCTGCAAGCTCTGCCTGAAAAAAATGATAAAATGAGGCTAAATCTCTGCTTTCTCTTCCTCCCCCCCCCCTCCTCTTTTTAATGTAGGGAAAGTTAAGACTCCTGAGCCCTGGGGATGGCTTTTATGTTCTCTTTTATGATATTTACTAAAGACTTAAAGATGGGAAGAGGCAGAAGCCTATGGATTGTATGGGCTCAGATGAAAAGGTCCTGGATTCCCAGCGGGATAGGAAGGCTTCCAACAGGAGGCACAAGCTGCTGGGCTTTGTTTCTCAGTTCAAACATGGTCCCACGCACAAAAGGAGGTGAATAATATCGCTCTCCCAGGAGGCAGACCCACGCCTTGCTGCCTGCCATAATCATAATAATAATAATTCAAAACAAAAGAAAAAGGATGCCAGAAAAAAAAAAATAAAAAAAAATTGGGGGGGGATTAAGGGCTCCTGTGTCCCACCTGCTGGCTTGGGGTATTCTGAATAGACCTTTAGCTCCCTCAAACTTCAGGCACCCCAGGGCAGGGTCCATCCCTTTCCGGGCCATCATTGAGATGCTGTGGGATCAAAATGCCCATGGAAAGATTCCTGGGGAGCTGATCGTGTGAATAAAAGGGCAACCTGTCAATGACTCCATGTCAGCAACAAATGCTGGGGTTGTGGGGACAGGGCAGCTGAGGTTTTCCTGGGAGACAGAGGTTGGGGAGAATGGGCAGCACAATGCATGCTTATGCCTGAGCTGACCAGAGCTGGGCAGCTCAATGCCACCCCAGGAACTCCTTGTAATCCACCATTCTATCCACTCTTTGACATGGTTTTCTTCTGCTTAACACTTCTCTTTGGGCTTTGCTCCCAAGGAGCAAGGCTGAGCTGGCTGCCCCCTTCCCCAATCCCAAGGTGTGTGGACAATACCCAATTTTCTCCTAACGGCACAAATACAATGCAAGAGTCAAGCCAGCTTTAGATGGCAATAAAGCACCTAAACCCACCCCTTTTTCTCCACAGTCTCCCCTAAAGGCCACAAAAATCTCTATCATCCACTGCATCCAAGGGTCAGGAGCTGTGCCCACAATGCTGGATCTCCTGTTTGTGACTTGGACCAAGAACCTACTGGTACTGGTTTCCTTTGGCTGGGTTAGAGGGGTCAGGCTCTGTCCAGAGCAATATGTGGAGCAGGAAAGAGAAAGGCTGAGCAAACATCCTGGGGACAGGAGAGCCTCAGAAGAAGGGAGGGCTGGAGGAAGGGATGAGAATCTTCCCCAGGCTGCATCTGTGGGCTGGGCAGAGCTAACAAATGCCCTGAGAAATGCTGCCCCAAGAGCTGCTCTCAGCTGGGCTGGGGCTTGCTTCCCTGGGAAGGATGTGTCCATGGGGCTGACCTGTTCAGGTACCCAGGTACAGATCAACACACAACAATGCTGCTGAGATTGTCTCCTCCTGCCCTTGCCACCATTGCTCTCCTCTGCCTCCAGAAGAAACTTTCACTATTTCTCACAGACAAATGATGCCAATCAAACCAACCTCACCAACTAGAAACCAGGAACGAGCACAGCTAGCAGAGTGGACAAATGGACACCCAAGCAGGGCTGGAGGAAGCCAAGACCCCCCCCCCAAATCACTTAACTCCCTCATGCTGGTGTAGATGAGTGCCCACGTCTGGGTTGTTGATAATTTAGGGGGTGCTTTCAGTCCTCTGAAGGAGCCCCACATCTCCTGTGCTTTGTAAAAGCATTCAGCATGCAGAACTTTTCCCATTTCCAAGATCTTTGTTTCTTCTGGAGCTCTTTCAGGCTGCTGCCTGAGCTCAGGTACTGTCTCTGCTGGGAGCACCAGGTTACTGCTCTTCTGGCAGAAACTTCAGAGCCAGCCACCAAAGTATGGAATCAGAGGGTGTGCCACCCCAGCCTAACCCTGCTGAGTCTTCTCTGCTCCATCTGCTGAGGCCTTTGGCCAAGTTTAACAGACTGTTAAACACCAAAGTGGACTCCAGGATGAAATCAAAAGGCAGAGTTCCCCTCACCACAGCACCAGCCACACAAGGTCTAATGGAGCCACAGCAAAAGTATGAGTCAAAACCCATCACCTGCCTCAGTTTACAACCTTAGGATGAAGAAGCAGCAGCCTCAGCTCTAGAGGCACTTTCTTCATGTTTGCAAAGACTTTCCTGCTCCCTGCTTCAGAGGGGAGGATTTGCCACAGTTCTTTGAAGAGGTACATCAAAAGGCATTGCCAAAGAAGCCAATCTGGGGGCATTACAGTCACAATAAAGCATTGCATCATGCATCAATTATGTGTCAAAACCCATCTGAAACACAGCTTGGAGTACGAGGCTGTGATGAAGTGACAATCTCACCCACATCTATGAAAAAGGTCTGCACCAGATTTATCTCAGGGAGAACTGGGAGACTCTGGTAATTTTGCTTAATCTTTTATATGAGGTTCTGAATTTACAAGAGATTCAGGCTGGGTATCTGGCCAGAAAGAGAAATCCTGGCATCATTTGGGTCGTTGTGTTCTGCGGCGTTGTGACAATCTCTACAGCATCTCCTTGGACTGGTAATGTCAATGCCCCACGGGGTGGTGAATTTGGAGTCATCTGAGAGGTTTCAGTTCTCTGCCTAGCATTACTCCCTCCCGCAGGGTTGGGAAATTACTGTGAATTTTATGTTGTTTTGAAAGAGAGCAGTTCTGGACTCCTGTTTGCTTCAGCCTCCAGCCGCTTTTCTCATGGCTTAAGGCACAGAACTTCTACCAAAGCCAGGACCTGCTGAGGACTGCTCGTGCTTGCTGACTGCAAACCCCAACTTGCTCAAATCCAGAGCCCTCAGAGCCCCAGAGCAGGGAGAGGGGCAGGATGGGCTCTGGCAGTGCTCTCCCAATGTTTCTCCTCTAATAGGGCGCCTGCCCTTGAGGTTCTGCATTTCATCTTGTTCATAAAAGTGATGCTAGGCAGAAGACTTGGCTCAGCTGGGGGGTGACCCACAGCTATAAATCTGCCCCGTTCCCCCTGCTCACACCCCCACGGAGCTGCTGTCATTGCCCATTTGGAGTCGAAAAACTAAACATGACATTTCCCAGGTGCAGATGTGTTTGTCTCCCCTCCCTTCCAGACTTCCTTGGCTTCTTCTCTCTTTTTGAAGAGAGAGAGATTTAGCAGGCTCTCCTCCTGGAAATATTGAGGCAATGGCTGGGCTGGGCCAGAGGAACAGCTCTGACACCCAGGGGAGAGGGCTGGGGGACTCCAACCAACCCATCAGCCATCCAGGCTGGAGGTCTTGTCTTGCCCCAAGAGGACTCCAGAGGAAATCGATTTTCTCTGTCCCAGCACTGAGGTGGTGGGGAGGTTGGGGAAGGTTTTCTGGAGCTCAAAAACGAACTTTGGGGAGCAGGGAGACAGGTTGTGAGAGGAGGAGAGCAGGGAGAAGATGAGAAAGGGTGGAAAGATGGGTTGGCAAGACACTGAGGTGAGCTCCAGTGGTTCTGCCCCTCCTGCATGCACCCCATACAACTCCTGCCCAGTCCCTGCTCCCAGCATTGTGGGTGCTGTCTCTTAAGGGACAAAATGGAGTCTAGGGGACCATAGACCCTTCTGACCTTCATGAAAGGGTAAACAAAATGCAGCACAACCAAGATTTGGGACTCCAAATGGTCCCTGTCACTTGTAAGCCCCTTTTACAATACCATCTAATTCACATAAAGAAGTGAAAATGTCCCAGATGTGTGATCATAGAAGCAAAAGCCATTAAATGGCTATTACAACTAATGTGCTGCTAAAACTAATTACAAGGTGCCCATCTTTGGTTCAGCAACCCCTAAATTACAGAGAATACTCCAGCCAGCTATTGCCCCATGCTCCAACACCACCCAGGGAGGTTTTAAAAGAGGAACCTGCACCAGTAGGTTCTTTCTTCTGACCAGTATGGCCAGTCTAAGGGCCAGTTACAGAGCTTGAGGCTGGAATTCATCTTCACTCATTGCTGGCATTTTACCTGGTGCCCATTTGAGGTGCCTGACTGCTCTGCTCTCCATGAACAGCCCTGAAGGGAGGAACGGGTCCCAAGAAGGAATTTCAGAGTTCAAGGGGAAATATCTTCCCACTTCCCAACACTCACATCCATGTCTCTGCAACCACACCACCAGAAGCACAAGTCAAGGATGGCAGAAGTCATTGAAGCTGGAGTGCCTGGAGATGGTAAGCCCTGACAACACCCCTTGGAGATTTCTAGAAGAGCAAAAGCCAAGAGCTCCCACCTGCAACCTGGGGACTGCAGGCTCTTGGGTGCAGGCAGCAGTGCTCAGAGCCACATCCTGGAGGAGTGTCCCTACAGAGTGCTCTGGCTGCCCCTCATCACCTCAAACCCTGCTCCTGTGGCAGCCCTTAGGGCTAAATGTCTGCTGAAGCATTGGGTTTTCTTCTCTCCCCATGCTACATGAAGGGGGGGTCTTGTATCTGCAGCTGGTGCTAGAAGACTCCTCTTCAGATTGCAGGATGATAAGAGGTGAATGGGGCTCTTTATGACATTGCTTAATGAGCTGATGACATTTTTACGAATGAAGAAAGTCCCAAGACAATTAGACTTGTGGATTCTTCAGAGATGCCAGGACTCTCCCCTGACTAACAAACCCCATTCACATTCTACTCACTAGCTGAAATCTTTGCAGTACACTTTGGAATCACCAAAGAGTTTTGTTTGAAGAAGTTCTATAAGATCATCAAACCCAACCATTAACCCCGGGCTGACCCAGGTCAGGCTGTGTCCTCCTGCAGCTCCCAGGGCATTCCCAGCCCCGGGGTTACCTTGGTAGGAAAAGCCCTTTCAGATCATCCAGTCCAACCCTTCCCCCAGCCCATGTCCCTCAGCACCACATCCCCAGGGCTCTGAAACCCCTCCAGGGATGATGGGGACTCCAGCCCTGCCCTGGGCAGCCTGGGCCAGGCCCTGACAACCCTTGCCAGGGAGAAATTGTTCCTAATCTCCAACCTAAACTTCTCCTGGCACAACTTGAGGCCGTTCCTCTTGTCCCATCCTCTGTTCCTTGGCTCCAACCTCCTCTCAGGGGGTGTCAGAGAGCCAGAAGCTCTCCCCTCAGCCTCCTCTGCTCCAGGATCAACACCCCCAGCTCCCTCAGCTGCTCCTGGGCAGACTTCTGCTCCAGATCCTTCCCCAGCTCCATTCCCTTCCCAGGACACACTCCATCCCCTCAATGTCCTTCTGGTCCTGAGGGGCCCAGAACTGAGCCCAGGATTCAAGGTGCAGCCTCCCCAGTGCCCAGGAAAGGGGGACGATCCCTGCCCTGGTCACATTTGTGCTGAAGTCAGATCTGGGAATAACTTTCCTTGCCTTTTGCTGGGAATCTTTGGCTTCCCTCACCAGATGGGAGACTCCTGAAATGGAGGTGTCCATGGCACTGCCAGGCTGGGATGGGCAAGCAAGTCTGGCTCCCAGCTGATCTTCTAAAGTCAGGAGAGGGCTGCAGGATGAGGGGTGCAGAGAGGCACGACTGTGGGTGGCTCAGCAATTCTGCCTCCTGAATGGGTAAGGAGGCTTTGAAAGAGAGAGTTCAGTGTGTGAGGGGCTGTTCTGCAACCCCCCTCCCCCCGGATGCTGTTGAGGAAACCCGGTAAGCAAAGAGGCAAATTCCCACCTTAAACCCAGCCTCGGGTGGCAGGGACAAAGAGTGGAACCCGGAGGGGTTTGGCATGGGGGGAGGCGAAGGGCACCCGGGGAGCAGTCATAATTAAAGGTAATAACACTGAGAGCTTTCAAAGCACTTGGTAAACATGATTAACTAATTAGTCAAGTCTTTACTAATTAACCAGTCACAGGACTGGTGTTGCTCAATATGCTTAATGATCCGGAGAGCAATTGAATAGCTGGGGGCAACGCTGTGGGAGCTGTGCTGGGGATTGATGGGGAGGTTGGGATGAGCTCCCAGCAGGAACAGGGTTTGGAGGGGATGCACACCCTGGACATGTGCTGGGGTTGGACCCTCTGATCCTGCTGAAGATGATCTCCCCTCCCCCAGGCAATCCCTTCAGCACCTCTCACCCTCCTCTCTGGGGAAGGGACTCACTCTGCATCTCCCATAGACTCCTGTGGGTGTCACTGGGGTTCAGGTGGAAATGTTCAGCTGAGGCTGAGGCTGAGTCAGGCTGAGCTAAACATGAACTCCTCAAAGTGCCCTGCACCTCAAACCTCACATTAATGCTCCCCAGCACACTGAGGATGAGTTGCCTCTCTCTTCCCTTCCAGTAAAGCAAGAACTGGAGTCACACCAGTGCAGGGGCAGGGAAAAGAGAAGTAGGACAAGGGAGCATCTCTGGTTGCCATTGCATTGCTAATTGGTCAGTTTCCCCACCTGTGCCTCAGTTTCCCCAGGCTAGGTACAGTATTTCACACCAGATACCTTCCCATCAATTTGTTTTTAAATCAAGACTGCAGCTGGAGGCTTCCCTACAAATTGAGTGAAAAATCTCTCCTCCAGAGCCACATGGGGCTGGTTTTAACCTTTCTGCCTCCCTGTGAGCCCACACTACACACACTAAACCCAGCCCCTTGTTCTTTAAGACTCTTCTGGTGACACCAGTTTGTCTCTATTGCCTGTGACAGGTATCACCCCCATGGCAAGCTGCTATCCCACAGGCCTGCAGGGTGGCTCCGAGCCCCTGCCATGATCCAGCTAGTGAATGTCACCTTTTAGGGGCTGAGTTTAACTATATTTTTACTGCCCAGGAGGGTGAGAATCCAAGTGGCTGTGTAAGTGAACATGGCATTGCTGCTGCACCTAGAGGAGATCTCTGTGGCTGTGCCCATGGTGTTATTAAATCATCCCATCACCCAGACCCCTCTTCTCAGCACCAGAAGGACTTTGTTCCTGCAGGAGGGAGCTGGGAACTGAAGAACCATCCAGTCCCAGAGAGTGCTGAGCAGGGCTGAGCCCTCAGTCTCCCAGTGCTGTTGTTCCTGGAGTAGCTGGGAAATGCTGAGCTTCCTGTGGGATCTGCAAACCTGCAGCACCCCCAAACCTCACTCAGAGCTGCTGGGATCACAGTTCAGCCACTGCTCCATATTCCTACAGGTGTCCTGCAAGGAAAAACAGGCTATGGAGAAGATCTGACCTTCTGGGAACTCTGCTGGATGGATGGATAGATGGATGAGCTTTTTCCATCAGCCACCCCCAGAGAGATGGGAAAGGGCACCCAGTGGGAGAACTGGAGCAGGACCTGGTGGCTCTGCATAAGCAATGGGACTGGGAGCTCTGCTGGTGATGGAGCATCCCACCTCGCTGGAACCATCCCAGTGTGCCTGAAAAAAAAGCATCCTGGCTGTTTTCTCTTGTAGCTGGCCCCTGGACCTTGAGAATGAAAGCCCACCAGTGGGCAAGCAGCTCCCAGCTGAATTACCAGCTTGCCCTTCTGGTAGTTAAACTTTCCAACTGCAAACACTTGCTCCTGCAGTTACCAAGAGAGCAAGAAAGAAAATTCTCCCATGCAGAACAGCGTTTGGAGGTCAATAGAGAAAAAAAAAAAGAACAACAAACCCTGTGGCCTGAATACCCAATCTGGGGAGCCTGGGGAGCCTGGCAGGGAGGCTCAGGGTCTGGGTGTCTGCATTGTCACACTTGTAGCCAGGTTACCATGGCTCATCCCAAGTGCATCCACCCCCGGGGGGCTGCTTCTTGCCTGCATTCAACGGGTTCAGCTCTTCCAGCATTGAGAAGGACAGATGATTTGCAGGAGAAAAGCAAGTCCTTAGTGGTCCTGTCATGTCACTGCCCCGGGGGTTCACAAAGAACCCTGGGTGCAGCTCAGAAAAGGGAGAGGGACACACGGGATCCCCAGGAACGGGTCCTGCACCCATGGGTGGTCGAGCACCCACCTCGTCCTGATCAACCGGGCTTGGACACGGCTCAGTCCCCCCTGGGTGGCCTCCTGGGTGTCCCACCAAAGGGACCTGAAATGCTGAGCCAAGCTGTGAGGGACACAGACATGGGCACATGGGTGTGTTGGGTCAGCAGCACCCTGTGCAGAGCAGTCTGGGTGCCTGGTGCTGGGGCAAAGGGAACCTGGGTGCCTTCAGAGTCACAAGCCCAAAGCTACTGAAGCAACCAGGAGGCACCAGGGGACCCTGCATTTTAGGGGGTTTTCTTCCAAAATGCTTGAGCTGAGTCCCAAAACAAGGTATCCAGGGGGATGGCTGAGCCATGGGTGCTGCTCAGCCTCCTCAGGACACCCTGCCTGCCCAGGCTGCCCATCCCCTGATGGGGACCCTCACTCAGATCTTGCAGGGCTCCACTCCACCAACCTCTGCTGGGGTTTGCAATTGTGGGGCTGCTGCTGGGGGAGGTGAGGTGGGTGCTTTGGCCCCATCTGCCCACCCTCCTCCCCTCCTCCCTGGGGGCTCAGAACTGAAATAAAAGGTCTATTTCTTTAGAAAGCCAGGGCCAGACTATGGGAAGGGTCCCTGTATCCATGCAGCTCTCCCAGCCTCCCACTCCCCCGTTTAGTAATCTCACTTCTGGGCCTGAATCCATTCAGACGTGGTGAGGGATTAGCTGACCTTTCTTTCAGTGCTTGGTAAGCTGGGGATGTTAAAGCTTCCCAAAAAATTAAACTCTCAGGAGGCTCTCTCAGAGGCTGGGAGCCTGGGGAGCTGCTCAGTGTCTGCGGCTGCTTCCCCAGCATCCAGCCCAAGGTAGGGACAAACCTGGCACTGTCCCTTTGTGTCCCCCCCCAAGAAAGGACTCAGCTCTTCTTGTCTCCCGTGAGTTGGTTTGGAATTTTTTCCTCTTCACAGTATGTGGGGTTCAGAATCTGCTTTTCCTGGCTTCCCTCTGCCCCCAGGAGGGGTTGGGGTGAGGGAACTGTCTGCCCCAGAGCCTGGGACCCGAGGCTTGGGGAGGGGGGTGACGATGCTGTCACAGGAGCCTTGACTCTGGGCACATCATCATCACCCTGAGGAGGACTCCTGTGTTGGGGAAGGTTTTGCTGCCTTAGATCTCAAGCTGGAACTGAGCAGGAGGATTTATTTGAAGCTCCCAAGGACCAACGTGATGAAGTGACAATTAAAGTAGTTCCTGCAGAGGTGGAACTGGGCATGAGACGAGGCTGCCCTCCCCTGACCAAGTAAATCTGACTCTTTGCTGGATGCATGGGAGATGCAGGAACACTCCCCTCTTTTTCCATATTTTTGCAATTAATTTTCCCCTGGCAGTGCAGCTCAGAGCTGGAGGACTACATTTGGTCATTGGCAATTCTTTGGGGTGAGGGTGCTGAGCCCCTGGCCCAGGTTGCCCAGGGAAGCTGTGGCTGCCCCATCCCTGGCAGTGTTGAAGGTCGGATGGGGCTTGGAGCACCCTGAGCTGGTGGGAGGTGTCCCTGCCCTCTGTCCTATGTAGAGGTTAGATGATCTTTAAGGTCCCTTCCAACCCAAACCAGTCTGGGATTCTTTGCTCTGGCAGAACAGGAGTGAATTCACAGCCCCTGTGCAGCCCAACCCCAGATGGGGAGAACAAACTGCACAGGGAAAACCAGTGAGGAAATTACAATTTATTTCTCCTCCTCCTACTGTCTTTCTCTCTCCATCTCATTGGAACTGAAGCCATTTGCAGGCAGAAAGAAGCAAATACACCCCAACACAGAAGCCTGACTCAAGCAAGCACATTGCTGTCCTCTACTGCTTTCCATCCAATTATTTTACAGAAGCTGGGGGGGAGGAGGTGGAGGGGCGAGGGGATGCTTTTGTCATCCATTTCAATTGCTTGTTTAAAGGGGCAGCCAGCTTCTAACGGGGCTAATTTTATAGGCACCATAACCTGATGTGAGGAGTTGCTTTTATGACTCTCCACTCCCCCTGTCTCGAGCAGCAGCAAGGGCTGAGCCAAAGCCCAGGGAGTTTGTACAGATCCTCCAGTTCACTGGTGGGGAAAAAGATTTTTTTTTTTTTTTTTTTTTAAAGGCATTGGTAATTCACCAAAATAAAACTGTCTGATGAGATATAGATTAGATTATTGCTCTGGGGAGATGAGCTGCTCTGCTCGCCCACGGGGCTGCTGCTGCTGGAGAGCATCTGTTGCAGTCACAGGTTAGAAACGACCTCCCAAATATTTCATCAGCAGCTGGAGCAGGCACAAACACTCCATGTTCTTTCCATGGCTGAACAGCAAGTGCTCAGTGTGCTCGAAATTGCTAGCTGGTGGCTGCATCTCCTCCGAGGGACTCTTGTAGGGGTGGGGGAGCTGTGATCCCCAGTCCCTTGGCTGAAGGGAGCAGGGTGCAGATTGTCACCTTGCAGAAGGTGCCTGAGGCTGAGCCTGTCTCCCTTCATGGGTTTGCACAGTGCAAAGTGCACCCTTGGCACTAGATCAGCAATATTAATTGCCCATGAGAGGAAGCACATAATCAGCCTTCAATGCTGTATAATTACACAGAAATTACCAGAAGGAATTAATTCCAAAAGGTGAACATATGGGCTGCCATGCTGAAGCCAAAGCTGGATTTTGCCTCTGGTTACTGCCACTCATAACTGAGGGCAGAATCTAGGCCAAAAATCGTGTTTTCTAGCTCGTGATTTATTGTATGAAAATGGAGCTGGTAATGAAAACTGTGCTCCACATAATACAGAGCTGATTTCCAACAAAAATGCCAGCAGGAACTCTTTCTTCTCCTTTCCTTACAGCTGCCCAGCAGCAGTGGATAGAGGAGCTTGGCTCTCCTGCCATGGCCCTGGGGGCAGGTACCACCACACCACTAAATCCCTGTGCCCACTGGCACCAGGATCATGACAGGACACCCTGCTGTGTCCCTGCCACCTCCCCACCCATCCCAGACCCTCCTCTACCTCTCCTGCATCTCCTCCATCCTCTCACGCCTTTCCCTACCTGAGCATGGCTGAGGTTTTTATTGTGGATTATTTCAGCAAGGAAGTACAAATCCACCTGAACTGCAGAGTCTTGCACCAAGCAAATAGAAATCATTCTCTGTGGCTATGCACTCCCCAAAACAGCCCCCATCCTGCTGAACCAGCACCACTTTGCTGTAGCTTTGACCCCTTCAAGCCAAGCTCTGTGGATGCTGAGCACCCCCTGCAGCACCCAAGGCTTATGGAGCCATAGGGGGTGAGATCTTTGCTCCTTTCTAACCCAACCTGCTGCTTCCTAGCCTGAAAAATGCCATTTTTTCTCCCCCCACCTGCAGGGAACGGCGAGACACCTCCCCTCTCCTTGCTGAGAGCTGCAGGTGGAGGAAGCTCCAAGGAAACTTGATGGCACCCAAGGCACCCAAGAGCCCTTCTGACCCCCTTCTTGTGAACATGGGGCAACCTGTGGGAAAGGGTTGGGAGATGGCCGAGTGCCACGGCCAAGCCCCTGCACTGCAACCAGGGAATTCATTGACATGCCACAGCTGTAGTCGGGCTCTTTCCACCACGGTGGGAGCATATCAATGGACTTAAACCTTCCCCGTGGCCTGGCAGCACACCCTCTGGGGACAAAAAAATACCCCCCCAGGGGTTGGAGAGGGGTTTAGTAGGAAGGGAAGTCCCAAAGCAAAAGATGCCCTAATGGTAGTTGGGGTCCCAAGAGCAGCAAGTTGCTGGAGAGCTGAAAAGCAAGGAGCTGAGGCAGAGGGTGGATCTGCAGAGGAGTTTCCCCAGCCAAAGCCCTGTGTGCCAGCCACAGCAGGAAACTCACGGGCTGTGTGACAAGGGTGGTGGCCTCTCCTTAGATCTCTCACTGCCTCAATGGGTCCCGGGTGACTCTGCAATCGAGGTCCCATTCAAGTCAGGAAGAGTCGAATCCCAGGGCTATGAGTTAGGCCAGCACTTTCCACTTCTCTTTCAGCTCATGGATACCTATAAATTTTCCTGGGACAGTGGTACAGTACATGCCTTCGCTGCAGCCACTTCCACTGACTCCTTAAATGTAGCCTGGGACCCTGAGAAATTCATTATCTGAAGCAATTAACAGTGCTGACTGGGGGTTCATGGACCTTCTCGCTGGCAAGGACCAGAGTACAAAATGTAACACTCCCAGCCAAGGCAAGCGAATCAAATTGTTGGTGATAAATACATTTATTCCAAATGTTGACCCACTTTACATCCCTTTATTTAACACATCTGCCCCAGAGGGGGATTGGAATAAAGAGAAAATAAATTCTGTGACTCTTCATGCCTCCCTCAGCAGAGCTGGCTGAATTCTTGTTACGATTATTAGTCTTGCGCTTCTTGTTGTAATTATTATTGTTATGATTTTATGCATTTCATTCTCTTTTGGGTAATGAATAATTTATGACTCTCTCTCGATCCCCTTTCAATGGATTCACTATCCAGGGAGACTCACTGAATAATTTGGATCACTCGTTTTCAAGTGCATGGGCTGCCGACAAATTGTTCGCTTTTCATTGCTGGGGATATTCATTGGTCACCCAAATCAGGGGATTTCTTTGCTCACCCCAAGCACGTGATGTGCTGTCTGGGGTTTTGTTGTGTTGGGATTTTATTTCTTTATTTTTTAAATTTGTGTGTGTGAAACTTTGCAAAGTGGACTATTTTGCAAATAAAGGTATTTTGCAAATAACTCATTGGGGCGGGGGGGATTCTGGAGAAAGCCATTTGACAAATTTTTGTGAACATTGGGTGGTTTCACAGGGGCTTGTGAGAAGGAAATGCAACAGATCAGATTAACATTTATTATTATTTAATGTTTTAATGGTGCCACTGCTTTGCCATTTGGTTTTATCAAGACTCTCATATAGCTGATGGTTGAGCTTTTGCTTGCTCAGCGTTAATGAAGGAAATATTGTGATATTAGCCTTGGCTGCTTCTCTGCCTAAAACCCAGGGCGCAAGTGAATTTTCAAGATGCTCATATTTGGGGATCTATTTTCCCTTAAAACCTAAGCACTGCCTCTATTAACCTGGCTGTGGCACCAGGGCTGGCCTGGGGACCCTGCAGTGCCCTGACCCACCCCATCCCAGCTCCCAGCTGGAAACAGCCCCATCCTGGGGCCAGACATGAAGCAAGGGGGACGAGTGCCACTCCTCACTCTGTTGCTGGGCCAGGGGATGGAGGCATCACCACTGGCACCCACGGCTCATCCACGGTGACCTCAGCAGGTTTGCTGCCAGCTCTGCGAAAATCATTAGGACACAGCACGCAACGTACTGACAACAAAATTGTGTTGGTTCATAGCCACTTGTCAGCCTCCTGCTGCTAGCCCAGACAATATTACCTGCCCCAAAATGCCACAGGCTAAATCCAAGTTCCCCCAGGGACTGAACAGAGCTGTGCATCACCACTCCTGGCTCACACGGTGTGACCCTCATTCACGCTGTAGGCACAGAGCATCCAACTCCCCACACCACGATGGCCACAGGGGACAACTTCCCATCCCTAGGGTCCTCCCTGCTCCTCACCACTCACTGCCTGCACTGCCTGCACTCCCTGCACTCCCTGCACTGCCTGCACTGCCTGTGCTCCCTGCACTGCCTGTGCTGCCCCGATTTACGAGCAGTGTGTGAAGGACAGGCACTGGGCTGAACAATGCGGGAATATTAGCCGAGTTACAAAAACAAACAAACCAAACCCCGCCGGGAGCCCGTTTCATTTATCTTCTTTTGTCCAGTTTTGCTTCAGCGTGAAAGTCTCCCTTTCAAGTCCAGCAGTTGTGTTACAGCCCCGGCGGGTAGCTGATCCAAAGCCTTCCACTGAGAGAGCTTCCCAAGGGCATGTTTGCACAGTTCAATTCAGCCCTAAATATTCCGTCAGGTTTCCCTCCCTCTTGCCCACCCAGGACTATTTTTTTTTTCCTTTTTTTTTTTTTTTTTTTTTTCCCCCAAGAGCTGAGGGTGTAAAGCACAGGGCCAGGGATCCTGGTGCACAGAGCCTTTGTGTGCAAACACAAGCTGCTGTTTGTATTTGCCTTCACACTGTCAGAGCTCAATTGTCTGAGCTGCAATCCTGGCTACCAGGCCGCTTGCAATATCCGCTGGGCCAGCCCTGCTGCCAGAGGGATGCTCCCCCTCCCCGGACCCTTTGAACCAAAGCGATTTCATTTCATTTCATTTCATGAGATTTTCGGTAATCACGTTACAATCTCCAACATTAACCAGAACTGCCTCCCTATTGCAAAAGGGGGGGCGGACAAACCCGGTAAACAGCCCGGCTGGGGAGAGCCTGGAAGGGCAGGGGAAGGCAAAGAACAGGATGGGTCCTGGCTGGTTGGGAGCTGCGGATCAGATGGAGCTGGGAAACAACATCCTCCTGCCAGCACCGGGGGGAGCAGCTGCCTTTGCCATCCCGAGGATGCTCTGCAGACTGCTCTGCTCATCTTGGGCACCACCAGGGCTGATTTTTAAACCCAGACCTTTTTCTCCTACCCATCATTTACCTGCCTCCCTCCCTGTGGCACTTAGTGTCCTCACACCTCTGTCACATCCCTTAGGACTGGATTTGCTGCTGGGACAGGCTCCTTCTGGTTGTGCATTGCTACACACCGTGGTAGCCAGTGGTCTAAGAAGAACCAGGGTCTCCCTGTGTGGGGAGCAGGGTCTAGGGAAGGTCCAGGATGAAGAGGAGGAGTCTGAGAACAGGGAGCTTCAGGTCTTACCTTCCTGCACTGTTTGCTCCTCACCCCTCCTCATTTCACACAGAGCAGCCCCTCACCAACCAAAGATCATACCATGGACCCTGAAGGAAGGTATTGCTGGGGCTGTGAGAGCAAGCCAAGGTATGCCCAGGGATTGAGCAATTCCTTTTTCCTATCAACTGTGCTGCCCTTGCTCTCTCCATCCATTCTGGTGTGGCTGCCTGAGACTGGATCCTAAATATCCAGATGGGTGACATTAAGGGTATTAATTTGCCCCATGGAGCTGACATGGAACTGCTCATACTGGGTCAAAATGAAGCAAAAAATCCCCCAAACCCACTCAGCTTCTCAGACTGCAGCCTGGTAGGGATCAGGTTGATGGATGGCTCCAAAATGCCACAAGGGAGATGACATGGGCTCCTCATCCATCTTCCCATCCAAATCTGTGAACATGGAGTACACAGGCATGGTTCAGGGCAGGGATCAGGGATCAGACAGCTGGGCTTTGCCTTGCACCCTCTGGGAGTTCTCAGCCCCAGCGTGGGTATGGCAGAGAGCCTGGAGAGCTGGGGGGAACTGCAGAGCCAGCAGCTCTCCTCCTGGGTTTCTGCTCTAATTCCCACATGGGACAGTGAGGGCAAGAAATAGCCCCAATCTTTAGCACCCTGACAAATCAGGGAATGCTCTTCCTGCTCCATCATCACCAACATGCACAGCCAGAGGTCCCTGCCAGCCCATAACTCTCCATGAAATAATTTAGGAAAACCCTGCCCTTCAAGGAGAGTGTGAAATAAAAGGCTTTTTCCTTTCCCAGCCTCTGATCCTCTGTCCAAGAGGGAGATGCAGATGTAACTTTCAACTCTTCCATCACAAGACACTTTGAAAAAGTTTGGACAGACACCTCCTGCTGCACCCTCCCTTCTTTCACACCATGTGTGGGACATGAAACTGGGGTCTTGCCCTGGCTGTTGTTTTCTTTGCTTGCTGCTCTCCCTGGTGATGCAGAGGTCACTTTGCAGAGGAGATGAAGGTTGTAAGCAGCAGCAATGCTGTGCCTGGCTTGAGCCGGTGATGCAGCAGTCCCTCCAGTGCCAGACCCTGGAGTGCCCAGCACAGTTCCCACAGAGCCCTGGGATGAAGCAGTGTCTCTGACCACATCACTTCATCAGTTTTTAAGATCCAGTCTCCCCTAAAACCAGTGCTGTTCAGAATGAATCCGTAAATGAAGCTCCCAGCTGAGCTGTGCCTATCTTCCATCCCTGACCCACTGCCAGCATGGCTGTCTGTGATCTCTCAGGTCTAAACCAGGTTTTTTAGCATATATATTAAAAAAATGCAACAGTTTTTCCCCCTCACAATTTAATCCCCAGCTTCCCAATGTGCTTAAAACAAACTCCCCGCTGATGTGGGGCTGAGCCCCTTAGTGCTGCTGCTGGCTGCCAACAGGAGCTGCTCCCCCCTTGGGATGCAGCAAGAGCAGCCAAGCCCCCAGCTCTACTCCCCTCAGGAACTCCCCTGAGCAGGAAAAACCTCTCTGTCTCCTTATCAGTCCCCAGGGCATCCTAATCCTTCCATAAATGAAAGCTATTATACAGATATCTTTTTAAAAGCCTGCCCATCACAGCAGCCCCGTCCCAGCCACCAGGGGACTGGTATTTATGGGGGGTGAGACACTGCTGGTGGGTTTGCACCAGGTGGGGATCTGTGACCTCCCTGCTGAGGTGAAGACCCTCTGCCCCGTGCCAGGCTCCCTGGGAATCTGGCAGGGATGCTCAGGGAGGAGATCTCGGGTCACCCAAAGGAAATGTCCCCTCCCTGATTGCAGCAGCAAGGGCCAAACAGTGTCCAACCACTCCTGAGGCACCCTGGGGACCAAGCAGATGTGACTGCTGGGCTCTGCCACTGCTGAAGCCTTCTTTCTCTGGGTCTAAGATGTCTACAGGTGTTGGTCCTGGCAGCAAAGCATCCCCCGGCCCTGGTGCTGCTTGAAAATTTGGGAAATCTGTTTGGTGCAGCTATGGCCATGCTGTAAATGAATGATCTGGCTGGCGATGAGTCTGGGGGCTGTGTACCCCCTGTCTGTCAAGGGCTGGTGTGTCCTGTGCAGCAAGAAGCTTTGTCTGTGATTCCTAGGACAGGTTAGGTGTAGGATTTGCTGGGTCCTGGGGCTGGTTTGGGTTTATTTCTGCTATTTGACAGAAACATGAGGCAAAATAACGGACAGCATCTGCCATACTATAGAAGGTAAGCACCAGTTCTAAGATCTCCCTCCTCTGAATATCCCACAAGGCAAAACTGGCTGGGGTAGAAACTCCTTGCAGCACCTCAAAAATCTTCCAGAAAGTCCCCAGGAAAAAGCCCAGCCCTGGCATGGCAAGAGCCCATAATAACCTCCAAAAAGACTGCACCAAAAAGGAAGCATCCCAACAGGGAGTCAGGAGAGACCCAGGGCTAAAGAAGGCAGCAGCCCGCTGTGGTCAGCACTCCCATCCCTCATCCCTGAGGATGAAGGGGAGCTCCATGATGATTATAAAGAACAGATTTGTGCATCCTGGCTGCCCCTATTTCACAGGCCAGGTAGGAAAACCAAAATCCCGGGAGGGTTTTTATAAGCAGGAGATTTGAAAGCCCTCAGGAGCTTCTGGCTCCATCCTGGGAGAGGCAGCACGTCCCCCCCGGGCAGTCCCAGGGAATCTGTGGCAGCAGGGACAAGGGGGGCTGAATAAGGGTGACATGCATTGGCCCAGAAAGTGGAGGGCAGAGATTAGCTGTGGACAAGCTCAAGGGAAGGCAAGTGTCCAACCCAGAGTGCCAAGCCTGGTTTTGTTTTAGCCTTAACTGCGCTTTTTTTGTTTGTTTGTTTGTTGGGGTAAAAACCTTTCTGTTGGAAATCACTTTAACTTGAAGCTTCCTGAGAAGAAAGGCCTGTGAGAAAGCTCTGCCCGTTGCAAAGCCCACTCAGGGGGCTACAATGGGAGTCTCAGCAGCTCATGGGCCCATATTTCTATGGCTACAGCACCCATCTGCTCAGCAATACAGTCTTACCCCCAGCTCTCCCATGCAGAACAACCCTCTGGGAGCTGAACTAGGGTTGGGGAGCAAAGGACCCCTGGCTCCAGGGATGGCACATGGTGCCACCAGAGGTCCAGCCTGCACAGGGTCTGCTCCAGTTGCTGGTTGATGCCACATCGTTGGTGTAGCTGCCCCAGTTGCTGTGTTTCCCTAGCCACAAGGATGCTGTGCTACTGCTTCATCCCAAGTCCTAAGCGTTTTGCGCACCCCCCCCCCCCCTTTTAATCCCTTTAAATGGGGAAACTGAGGCAGGAGCCTGGCTATCAGAAATTATGAATTGCCCTAGCATCACCAGAAGGCTCCCACAGCCACCTGCCAGCCCTGCCAGGCTGGCTCAAGCTGGGGACATTGCTGTGGTGTCCTGCCCAGCCCCAGCCAGCAGCACCTGGCTCAGGTGGGAGGAGGGTGCTGCACCCTGGGGACCCTGCACAGGCACCTTGGAATCCTGCTCACAGCCTTTTTGTGACTGCTTTACAGGGTGAGAAGGGACACCCACAGCTCTCCCCATCCCTCTGGAAGAGGTCTGGCCCTGAGCAAGGCAAACGCTCAGACCCTCTTCTCCTCACAGAGAGATTTACAAAGCCACTTACAACCTCTCTCTACCTCCCATCCCACCACTGGACCTGGAACCAAAGAAGAAGAGGTTGCAATGGATGTGTCCCTGTCCAACCAGGTCCCTGCCAGCTCTGCTGGTCCTGCTGCCATTCCATCTCCCTCTCTGCTGCAGACAGAGCCCCTCTCCCACTGTCCCCCTCTGAAACAGACCATCTGCAAAGCCCTGAATCACCACAATAGAGAAGAAAGAAAATCTCCCTCCAGCCCAGGCTTTTCTGCCCTGATGGACCTCAGCCACCATGAACCACTGTCACCCACTGGTGGCCCCAGGACCTTCTCAGTCCCCCCTGCCCTGCTGATTGCTCCTGGGATGCCCCAGCCCTGCAGGCAGACTCCAGGGGCTGCTCATTCAGCTGCAGACAGGCTCTGCTGGGCCCACCACCAGCTTGAGTCCTTGTCCCATTTGGAAGCCAGTAAGAAAGGGAAGGAACCCTCTTGGAGGACCACCTAACAACCCGACTCTGGGAAAATGGGGTACAGACAGGATGAGACCCACAAGGACTTCAAAAGCGGAGGTGATTCATGTGACCTAAAGGAAAGGGATCACCTACATTTAATACAGGACACCAAGCTCCTCGAAATGAAATCCTACAGTCCTGACTCTGGGACCAGAGCAAGAAGAGCTCAGTGCTGTGAAGGGTTTGCTTTCCCTGGTAGAGATGAGGCCGGGGGGGAGCCCAGCAGCTGTGTCAATGAGCAGTGCCCTGCAAACGCCTCCCTGCCCTGCCACCGAGGTGACAAAACCCCAAACCCCAGCTTTGTCTGCAGGGAACTTTTCCATGGGGAGTGTTTGCCAGGCTCTTCTCCTGACCCCTCCTCGGTGGAGATGAAGTTTCTTTTTTGCTGGAGGAGAGATTTGCTCCTCAGTCACTCTGCCATGAGCCCCATCCCAGCCCCAGGAGCACACCCCACCAAGCAGAGCCTGCGGAACACCCGCTCCGCTGCGCGGCTTGTGCCAAATCCCCTATCTGAGAACACAAGATGTTTCCTTTCTCTCCCTGTGACACCACTTGTTATTGTTAAACACTCTCTCGGCAAAAGTCCGAGCAGGAGCCCGGCACCTGCAGCCCCCACTGACGTCAGGAACACGTGCAGGTGTGGGGTACATCTCCCAGCCCCACGGGGGAACGGGCTGGGGAGCACTGGGGTCAGCACTGGGAATGGAGGCTGGGGCCAGCACTGGTTCTCAAAGCTGCTGGAGTCTGGTAGTGCTTGCTCTGGCCAAAGCAAATGCAGAGGTATTTTATGCAAACTTAAAGGGAGGGTTTTTTGTTGGTTTTTTTTTCAAAAGTGGGGCGTTTTCCAGCCCTCAAAATATCACCGTGGGTCATGAGAAACCATGGGCTGGCGTTGCTTGTGTTTCATCCATGTCAGTAAACCTGGTTGAAGCCCCTGCTCCTTGCATTTTTCTTGTGTCCACACAAGCTCAGCAGAAGTTGAGCTCTGACGACATCTTAGTTCAGGCTTTTTCCAGCTGCAATCTCCTCTCACAGGGGAGCTGGAAGCTTCATCAGGACAAACTGGGTTGGAAACACAGAGCTTGGGCTGGACCAATGCTGAGCAAACGGAGCCGGCCTGATGGGGCTGGAGAAAGGGAGGATGGAGAACAGACCTCCAAGCTTGTCTCCAAGCTATGTCCTCCCTGGAGCATGTTAGCTCCCAGGCACACGGCCAAAGCTGGACTGTAAAGCCAAGCTCTATGTGGATGAGTTATTTGCCAGGTAAAGCTGGTGGGAACCTGAATCAGTGTAAAACTCTGCTGGCCAGGCTCCTTCTGCAGGAGCAGGGCCCTGGAGAACATTTCTTTGGGCCTTGTCCTCTCCGTACGTGCTGCCTGGGTTCTTGCAGGCAGCAAAAAGTGATAAAGAAAAATTAAATCTGGATGGTGAAAAACTGTCCCATGGGAAATTTTGATTATTTTTTTTTTAATTTTTTTTTTTTTTGTCAGAAACTCCAGCACGTTTCTTTTTCAGCCCCAAATAAATAGGAATAGGAGCAAAGATTCAGTTTTGGCAGGGAGATTGGGCTTACCAAAGAAAATACTGAAATTTTTAAGCAAAGCAGATATATTCTGTCGTTTTAAAATGACAAAAATTTAAAAAACCAAAATGAAACAAAACACAAAAAAACCCAAACAAACAGCAAAACCAGTTTTCTAGAAAAAGAGGAACTTCAGTGAGGGGAAAAAAAAAAAAAAAAAAAAAAAAAAAGGGTAGTAATCGATTCTCACACCACTGCCTGCGACAAATTCAGCTCATTTGGCTAATTCACCTGCCTTCTCATCACTGCTGCTCCTGGTTTCCATCTCAAGTGGTTGAAGATCCCCCCCATCCCTGCTCCTCCCCTGCCCCTGCAGCCCTCGGGTGACCCCAAAAATGACTTTCTCTCTGAATTTTAGACACAAACCAGGGTGGGCCGATGGTCATGAGCAAGTGGGTGGGAGCTGAATAGGGTTATTGTGATCTTTATCTTGGGGGATTATTTCAGGCGGGGTGGGCTTGGCAGGGCAAGGCAATTGTTTGGTTGCAGACTGATAGGTATGGCCCCGGGAAAATGGGCTGGGGGAAATTATTTTAGGGTACTTTCATCTTTACAAAACGTTGAGGAGGAGAAACGGGCTGGGGGAAATTATTTTTGGGTAGTTTCGTCTTTGCAAAATGTTGAGGAGGAGAAAGGGGCTGGGGGAATGATTTTAAGGGCACAGCGTGCATCAAAAACGGGCTGGGGAAAATTGTTTTACGGGAATTTTGTCCTTGCAAAATATTCACTGCCCTGCAAAGTCGGTGGAAAAGGAAAAAAACGGCGCAAATTTCGTTTGTGGAATCCTGATGCGGCTGGGGCTGTGTGCAGTCTGAAATGCAAAGCCCGAAAGAGGAGTCGCACATTTTACCAAAATGTGGAAACTTATTTCCTTTTTTGTTTATTTGTTTGGGGCTTTTTTTTGTGTGTGTTTGTTTGTTTGTTATTTGGTTTTGGTTTTTTGTTTTTTGTTTGTTTGTTTTGGTTTGGTTTGGTTTTTTTTGTTTGGTTTGGTTTGGTTGCTTATTTTGGTTTGGCTTTTTGGGGTTGTTTTTTTTTTGGTTGGTTGTCGTTGTAAATAAATCGGGAGAAGGACAGTCAATGTCCAGCGTCATTTCAAAAGCAGCATTTTCAGGAACACTTCAGAACCCTGCAGAGCAGACCAAGAATCCAACAGCACCCCGAAACAGCACCCAATTTTATAGCACCCAATTTTCTAGCGGGAACTCCGCACCCAGGGGACTCGGCCCTGCCTGGCAGAGGGGACTGAGGTCCTGAGGAGCTGAGCTCCCTTCCCCTCTCCCCTGAACCTGGGGCTGCTCCCAGAGCTGGGAAACGAGGGGGACGCGGAGTTCCATCCCTGGGAGCTGCAGGACCCCCCAGGAGAGAAGCAAAGCACCGCAAAGCCGGAGATAACCCCAAGCAGCATCCCCCACCTTCCCCTCCGGGAAACGCCATTTCCTGACGGGATTTTCCCCATGTTTCCCCCCATCTCCCCGCCGGATCGGGCCCCCCGCACCTTGTCCCCTGCCTCCCCCGGGTGTCCCCCGGTGTCACCGAGCTCAGGTCCCTCCCCTGCTCCCCGCCTTTCCCTGCCTCGGTGTTGAAAGAACCGGCGGAGAAACCTCACTCCCGGCGAGGGACACATCTGACCGGGATTTGGGGGCTGGGGGAAGGAAAATAATAATAATTTTTTAAAAGCCCAAACCCGGCCCTCAGTGTGGGGTTTTGTGTTAATTTATTATTTTTTTTTTTCCTATCGTCGGAACTGCAAATGTTTTGCCAGACGGGGCCGCGTTTTCCGCGTAAATAAAACGGCGGTGGTACCGGGGATCCGGACCCGGGGAGATCCCAGCCGAGCCCGGCGGGACGGGCTGGGTCACCCGGCTGATGCCCGGCATTGGTACCGGGACCGGTACCGGCTTCCTGGCCCGCGGAGGAACCGGCCCCGCAGAGCGATCCCGCTGGGGAGCAGCGGGTGGGAGAACGGGCGGAACCGTCGGGCGGGATGTGCGGGGACCCCAGGGGAAGAGCCCCCCAAACCTTCACCTCTCGCCATCCTCTCCAGCTCGGGGACTGCCAGGAGCCTGGGGCTCGGTTACAACCAGAACGGCTCCAATTTCTCTCCCGAGACGGAGCGAACCGGACGCTCCCCGGGTTCTCATTTGGCCCTGGGAGTTCCTTCAAGTCCCCGCCGCCCCCCGGGCCCACCCTGAGGACACAGCTCCGGGAGCCACAGGATTTGGGGGGCAGCCCTTCCCAGCTCCCAGCTCCCAGCTCCCGGCCCCTTCTCCCTCCGGGCACGGAGCCCCTGGGCCCAGCCGGTGTCCAAGGGGCAGGAGCAGGACTGCTGCCTGGGATCCCCGGGAGGGATCCTGGGTCCCTTCCCAGCCAGCCCGGGCTCCTCAGCGCTTCTGCGGCCGCGCACCAGGAATTCCCGAGCTCCTGCTTGTCCCTTCTCCCCTCTCCTGATCCACTCGGCGTCCCCGCGCTTCCCAATGTCCTCCTGGTCCTTGCCCTGCGATCCCGAGTCCCTGTCCTGAGCTCCCGGCTCCCTTCGTGTCCCCTGACTCGCTCACCCCCGTGCCTCCCGTGTCCCCCGTCCCACGCTGCCGGGGATCCCCTGCCCCGAATTCCTGTGTCCCCCCATGCACCCATCTCTGCATCTCGCTGGCCCTCAGTGTTGTCACCAATGCTTTCCCTGCTGCCTCAGTTTCCCCCGACTTGCACTGCCGAGAGCTCTGCTGTCGCATCCCCTGCCCTTCCTAGTCCCTTCACGCCCCCTTGTTCCGCGCTTCTAGGTCCCCCGATGTCCCCTCGGTGTCCCCTCCTTTGCCCTACGCTCCCGGGTACCTCAGTGTCCTGTCCTTGTCCCGCTCTCCGTCACCCTGCGCGTTCCTGTCCCTCTCCTCCGTGTCCCCGCTTGTCCCCGCGCTTCTCGCCGTGTCCCTGCGTGTCCCCACGCCTTTCGCTCCCAGTCCTAAAGATCCTTTCGCGTGTCTTGGATGTTCCCGAACCTTTCGCATCCTGTCCCTTGCCGTGTCCTGTATGTCCCTGTGCCTTTCAGCCCCCGTCCCTAAACGTCCCTTGCCGTGTCCTGGATGTCCCTGAGCCTTTCTGTTCCCGTCCCTAAACGTCCCTTGCCGTGTCCTGGATGTCCCGTGTCTTTTTGCTCCCGGTCCCCTCCCGGCTCCTGGATGTTCCCGTGCCATTCACCCCCCGTCCCCTTCCTGTCCTTCTCTCCCCCACAACCCTTTCCCCGCCTTTCCGGGGACCCCAGCGCCCTCTCCCCCCGGAGTGTCCATGCCCACGCCGTGGCACTCACCCACGCACTCGTTGGCCTCCCGGGCCGTCGCTCTCTGCCAGGGCCGGTCGTAGTGGAAGGGTTTGCAGCGGTCGCACTCGGGCCCGGCCGTGTTGTGTTTGCAGTCACACACCAGGCTGTCGTCGCGGTCCCGCACGCAGCGTGACGCGTGGCCATTGCACTTGCATCGCCCCCCGACCTGCAGGTCCGAGACGGCGTAGAAATAGGAATCGCGGGCCAGCTCGGAGTCATCCTCGCTCTCGTCGCCGAAGGTGTGGAGGCGGCTGAAGGTCACCCTGATGTCGGTGGCCGTCACCCAGTCCTGCAGGACGGGCGAGTTGTCGAAGTCGTGGGCGGTGGGGCGGCCGTCCAGGGTGCTGAAGGCGATGAGGCCGCCGGAGAGAGGCCGCACGTCGGTGTGCGAGTCTGTGCAGACCGCCTCCTGCTCGTTCTGCTTGGTGATGGCGGCCCGGCTGGGCTTGTTGTACATCTTGCGGCACTGCGTGGAGTAGAACTGGAAAGGCACCCAGGTCTTGCCGTAGTCCATGGACTTGTGGATGGCCATGGACTCGGGGCGCGGCGAGCAGAACTGCAAGCTGACATAGGTCACCTCGAATTTCTTGCCCAGGGAGAGGGTGAGGGTGACGTTATGGGGGTACTGGACGTAGCTGTCGGACTGCCAGCAGGTCAGGTTGTGCGGGTTGTTGAGGTCGGTGAGGAAGGAGGGCGGGTGGGCGCGTTTGGGGTCGGAGGCGTTGCAGAGGTGGCAGGAGCGGATCTGCTCCTCGCCCTTCTCTGTCACCACGCAGTACCGCGACGGGGGCTTCCCGCAGGTGCTCGACACCTTCACCTCCTTCCCGAAGGCCGAGTTGACAAAGTCGGGGATGCAGCGCCGGGGCAGCCCGTGCTCGTCGTAGCAAGGGTCGGGCTGAGCCGTCTGCACGGCGAACATGCTGACTCCGTGGTAGCCACCCCGCAGGGGCTGCGCCAGCCACGCCGCCGCCAGCAGCAGGGCCAGCGGCGCTTCCGCGCCCCTCCGCGGCATCCTGCGCAACCTCCGCGGGGCCGCGGGCAGAGGAGGGAAGGAGGGAGGGAGGGAGGGAGCCGCCGCTCCGAGCCGTAGCTCCGCGGGGCGGTTTGGCCGACGGTGGCGGTGCGGAGGCTCAGGGAGCCCGGAGCATCTCCCGCCCCGCGGCCAACCCCGCGGAGAAAAGGGGAGACGGCGGCAGCGGCGGCACCACAAAAGTGGGGCTGGCGGCGGGGCTGGGTCCCGCCTGCCTCCCGCCCCGGCCCTCGCACGGAGAATGACTGGCGGTCCCAGCCCCCGCCGCCTTTGAGGTCATGCTAAAGGAGTGACATCGCGCTCAAGGAACAGAACAACGACATCCACTGGCGGCTCAGCCTGAGAGACGCACAGGACTCGGGGAGGGCCGGAGGCGAGGGGGGGGGGGGGGGATGGAGAGGGCCGGAGCCCGCCCCGACACCGCGGAGATGGGCGCCAGCCCTGCCGAGGGGATCCCGAGAAGCCCCGAGGGGCCGGGGTAGGACCCTCCCCTCTGCCCCCCGCCCCGCTGTGCTCCGTGAGGATGGGGCGGGGAGAGGGGGGGAGAGGCCGGGAGGAAGCCCCCTCCTACCTGCGGGGACAACGAGAGGGTCAGGGTCGCCCCCTCCCTCCCCTTCTCTAGTAGGCCTGAGGCTGGTAGAGACCTGGGCCCCGCAGCTGAACTGGGGGGGAGGTCTGGGGCAGAGCCCCCCCCCCAGCACGGGAGCTCAGAGCCCTCTCCGAAGGGGCTCCCTGGGGGTCCCGGCCCCAAGCCTTCGTCCCCGGCAAAGAAAACCGGAGAAGTTTAACTGGGGGAAATCTCGAGTCCTTGGGCAGGACACGGGACCGAATGGCCCTGGAGCCCCCCCCCGCAGGTTGTTTTTCGGGGCGGATTCCCCTGCACAGCCCCGGGGACAGCCCGGGCACAGACACAACCCGGGACCTCTCGCCGCTGCCCCTCGCTTTGCAGTTCCTCGGCGCTCCACTGCGGGAGAAAAAGGGGTTAAAGGGAGGCACTTGGGGTTAAAGGGAGGCACTTGGGGTTAAAGGGAGGCACTTGCCCCGCACCGAGCCCCTGGGACCCCTTCCCGCCCCCCCCCAGCGGACTCCCCATGCCGGGCAGGCCGTCCTCGACGTCTCCCTCCTTCCCTCCCTCCCTGCACCCCCTCTTATCCTCTCTGATCTCCGCAGAACCCCAGCTCTGCCCCGACGTGTGGGCCCCGGGGGGACGCTCCTGACTCCGGGAGGGAGCAGAGAAGAACTTTTCCTCCCGCTGCTCCCTCCTCATCTCCCCCTCCCCCTTCCCCGCTTTATCCCCTTCTTTTCCCTCTTTGATTAAAAGGCCACTTTTATTTTTCCAACGGAGGTGCCCTCTCCCGGAGCGCTGCCCACGCCGTGTCACTCAAGCGGCCGAGCCCTGGCACGACGTCGCTGTCCCCTCCTGGGTGAGCCCCGAGGGGACGGGGGATTGCCCGGGTAGCCAGGAGCTCCAGCCCGGCCTCCGCCCCCTCCCCTCCGCCCGCCCCTCTCCCCGCTTTGAATTCCTTGCCACCGAGCTGAATAAAAGTGGTTGTTGTAAATTGAATTAGTGCCTGATTAATCTGCTCCCGGGCCTGCTAGCCCAGCGGGGCGGCTTTGGCAATGCAACCGCCTTCCCTGCAGGGCAGCGGGGCTCCCATCGCCCCCCCTTCCCTCCGACCCCCCCCTCCCCTTCCACCCGCTGCCCCCCCAAACCCCGCTGCCCGGATTTGTTAACTCTTCCCCGGGAAACAGCCCCTCCGGCCAGCTCCGGACTTTCCTGCTGCTTCTTTGAAGGGGATGGGTGCACAGGGATGCATCGGGTCGGGACTGGGGGGGTCCCTGGGCCACCCGGAGCCTCCCGGGGCTGCAGCTCTGTCCCGCTCCATCCCAGCCCCGCAGAATTTATTTTTTTTTTCCCCTCTTGAATTTCAGCCCGATTTTCAGGAGTGTGCCGGTGATGTCGCCCAGCTTTGGAGGAGGGAGGGGGGGAATTTCTTTAAAATCCAGGAGGGCTTTTAAAGGGCAACCCCCGGTCCCCCCCCATCACACTCTGGTCTTTACCGTCTTGCAGGGAAGAAACAAAAAAAAGAAAAGAGGGGGGGGAAGTGTTTCTAGGAAGACCTGACCCACGCTAAACTCCCCCCAGAAACTCGAGGTGCTGCTTAATCTCATTAGCAGGGTGTTAATTTAACAACCCCCCGTGCCTCCCTCCTGCTCATCCCGCCGGGTTTATTCGGTGTTTCCCAACCCCCGGGGTTTGTAATGGTTCTTGCGGTCATTAACGTGATTTACTGAGGCTTTTCTCTAATTACTTCGCCCTCCAGCTATTAAATGCATGTAAGCAACTCCCCGGGACCCCGACCAGAATCTGTCTGGACCCTCCGGGCCCTGGAGCGGTACCGGGAGGATGGAGCAGGGGGGGTGCTGTGCCCCCCACTTCGGATTTGAATTTCCCATCATTAAACCCCAGCTAGCCCCGACCCTGCCCGGGCTGGGATGGGGTGGGAGGGGGGATTGGGGGGGCACAAGGCTTCTCGTCACGGTGAGACCCGTTCTGGCTCCTACAGGGAGCATCAGGAGCATCTCCAGAACCTCCGGTACACGAACCGGGCCCGGGACTGGCTGAGGTGCGGGCCCAGGGCAAAGCGGGGGGGCCCTTTCCCCTTGAGTTTGGCGGCACTGAAGCCCCGATGAAGGAGAGAGGAGGAGGAGGAGGGTTTTATTTCACTGGGGGCGGCCCCGGCTCTCGGAACCTGTTTTAAAAGTCAAATGGTTTGGGGTGCCGGAGCTCCTCCACCCCCCCGGGAACAAAGCCTTGCTCCGGGCCCACCTCCCCCTGCCTTGGGTTTTGGGGAAGGGAGGGGGGGGGGGAAAACACACCCAGATCTTCCCCTCCTCAAATATTTGGGGGCTGTCCCCCCGGTGGGGACCGGGAGCGGCTGGAAAAGCAGAGAAGCCCCGGGTTGAAATAATCAGGAGCGATTTATTCCCCTGGAGTGACAGTTCTTTTGAGCACTTGCCGAATGGCAGTTTCTGTCTTTCTGAAAGCTTTTCTTCCAGATTCTGTTCAGATTAGGCTGGGGAGATGAATGAGGCCATTATCCAGCCCAGTAGCTATTCTGAAATGCCAAATTAATTACCAAGGGCTAAATCAAGGCGATGGGGGCTGGAGGGGAAGGGATGGGGATTGGGAGGGGAGGGGGGGGCGGTGGTTTGAGGTGTGAAAATCTCTCTGCTATCTTTTAAATTCCAGCAGCGGGGCTGGCCCGGGGGGGTCCCCCCTACTCCTCACTTCCCAGGTGTGGGGGGCAGCGGCTCCTGCTCCCCCCTCCCCGGCCTCGGCACAGCCCCTCTGCCTGCCTCATTCCTTACCCTTCGGAGGTGTCAGGAGCTGGGATGCGGGTTGGGCTGAACCGCAGCCGGTGCCGGTACCGCTCGGATGCTTCTGGGCTCGGCCTGAGCCCTTGGGGTGCTCCCGGGGGGGTCCCCGTTACTTTCTCCCGGGGCTGAGGAGGCAGCAGCCCGGTTTCCCCCCCCCCCCCCCCAAACACCACCCCGGGGTTCTCCCCACTTCTACTCCGGAGGATTCGCAATTCCCTGAGCTCCGAAGGGCCGGCTCGGAGATAAAAAAAGTGATCAAGCTTCTTGGTGGCTTTTGTGATGTGAGAAGGGGAAGGAGGAGGGAGAGGAGGGTGTGTTGTGCGTGCAGGGATGCTGGTCCAAAACTTCCCGGTGCTACTATATTTTCTCTTGTAAAATGTTTTCTTTAGGGCAGGCAGACTAGAAAGCTCTGTGTGTAATATTTGATTTATTTTGAGCAGCCCAGTGTGACACCCAGCAGCCTGGAGAGCTCCCAGCTGTACCAAACAGGCATACCTGGAGTGGCTCCCATTGCCTGGCTGGGGTGGGTAAAAAAAAAAAAACAAAACACCCCGGAGAAAGGGAGGAGAAGGGAAAAAGAGTGGTCAGTGTACCCTGTCACCCGTCCTGTTCCTCCTGGTCCTTGCGGGGATGTGGGGAAATTGAGAGATTTGACTCCAAGATGCGGGGGAAGGCTCCAGGGCTGGTCCCCAGGATGTCCCCAGGAATTAGGGAATAAAGCACGGCTGGCTTCTCTCTGCCAGCACACATCACAACTTTTGCACATGACATTTAGTCCCCCAGCCTAAAGCTCTTTGGCTCTCGGCGGGCAGTTATTGTTATTATTGTTGCTCTGATGTTTATGCTTTGCTTCCAAGCAAAGTGTAATTTGTGCATAAGCCCTTGATCGCTTTGTAGATCCCTGCCCAGTAATCCATATTTTTTTCCCTTCTTCGGTTCTCGGGAAAACACACCTCTGGCTCCTCTCCTTTATGGAAAAAAATGTGCAAATTTCATGAAAAAAAATAAAAAAATCAGGGATTAGAGGGTAGAGCCTGTCTATCAGGTTTTAGTGGGGGTAGGGATGAGTGTGTGGCTGATGTTAAATCATCTGCCCATGGCCAGTGTCATCCCGGTTCAGCTTGCCCAAACCATGGGTAGAACTGGCAGCAGTGAGAGTAGAGCTCAGGGAGGCTTTTCCTTGCAAAGTTCTTGCAAAGGAGGAATAAGCAATGCGGAGATTTCCCAGGGGCTGAGAAGTGGGCTGTAGAAGGAATCAAGCCTTTAATGTAAATTGGCCGTGGCTGGCAGAGCCCACTGAACACTGGGCTATTCAGCATCTCTGTGAACCTCTAATGATCAACTCCGTTTTCAATTATACACCCAGAATTGCCACCAAGTGAGATAAGCCTCTGGAATACTATATTTTCTCTTGTAAAATGTTTTCTTTAGGGCAGGCAGACTAGAAAGCTCTGTGTGTAATATTTGATTTATTTTGAGCAGCCCAGTGTGACACCCAGCAGCCTGGAGAGCTCCCAGCTGTACCAAACAGGTACCCAAAAGGGTCCCCAAAGCTGGGGACACACAGGTGGCCTCAGCCACTGCAGAGACCTACAGCAGTGCAGGTACCAAATGTACCCAAGAAAACAGAGGCCTTCCTTGATGATAAAATTGTTAAACCCTGTGATTTATTTGTCTGCTTCTCTGCAGGAACAATGGTGTAATCTGTATGGGTGCAGAGGGAGGAGAACAAAAACTAAAGGAGTTTTAGCCTGGAAAATGCTGCAAAGGCTGGACATTGGACGTGGTATCATCATGGTATCATCAGGGTGAAAATATGGATGTGAGATGGACTACCCCAGAGATACACATGGACTCTCCAGACTTGTATTTTTCAGGCACCTCAAAGGCTACCCTTCATTTTAAAGCTATTTCCAAGGTAAAATTACTTTTCCGAGCAATATATTACCATGAATGGGACAAGAGGAGCACAGTGACCTGACAGCAATGTTCTGAGCTCAGTGGGAAAAAAAAAAAAAAAAGGGAAATGGGAGCTCAATCTGCTGGGAACACCCCAGCACAGCTGAAGAAACCTCCCTGCAATGAATTAATGGAGGCCTGGCAGGACCACCTGCACCTGTGGAGGGAATAAACCTTTCATTTTTATGGACAATAACAGTGTAACCCCAATTTAATGGATCTGGAGGACTGCACTAGGTTGATATGGGAGAGGTGGGATGAAAAAAAATCAGGTTTTCACTCGGAGGAAGTCAATTCTTGCACAAACTTTGCTAGGGATCTGCATGGGGAGGAGGAGAAGGGGACATCTGATTTATTCAGTAACATTTTTCATCCAGGGAGACTTCTGCTGAGTTTGTGGGTCTGGGGGAAAGCACAGGGCACTAAACTGAAGAACAAAAACACGAGCAGTGTTTGTCCTGCACGTTATCAGCAGTGCAGCAGAAGCCACCTGCAGAGCTTATTCCTCAATGATCCAAGCACCCACCTGGATCCCAGGGGATCTGGGAGCAAGTCCATCCTTTGCAAAGAACTTTATTTCTTTTAGGAGTATTTATATCAAGTATTTGTGGGCCTGACTTACAGAGGATGTCAGAGCAATTCAGAGGTCAGAGATTGCTGTCCCTGGTGACAGATGTCCCTGAGGACCCCAGGCTTTGAACCCACCTAAGAAGCCAGCCAGCTCAGCTCCACCTTGAGGCTGTTTGGAACTCCTAGTAAGGATCCTTATCCCAAAGCATCCAACTCCACACACCACATTTTGTATGGGCTTTAGAATTTCCACTCCATCTGCCCCTCAGCTCCCCATGGGAGGAGGTTTTGGGGATTGCTGATGTCCCAGTCTGTGCTTTTTTGAGGTGCTCCAGGTTTTGGTGGTCCTGCTCCTCCTGCTCTCCTTTGTGGGTAATTGGCAGCAAACTGAGCACTCGGTGGGCTCCTGGGGTGCAGTCTGTCCTCCACGGCCATCAATCATCCTGGGCAGCTTTCGTTGGTTTTAATTATTATTATTATTTCTACTTTTTCTTGCAAGTGCTGCAGCTCTGCAGGGAGCAAAGAAAAGTTGTTTTTCTTCCTGCAGAGAAGAAGCAGAACCAAGGGCTGAGCAGGATTCCCCTGCCTGGCCAGCAGCTTGAAAAGGTCCTAGGTGCCATGAGCTGCCTGCTGTTAATTCAGGAGGAAACCAGTATTGATTCAGAAGCATCTGCCCCTAGGCTCTTCTCTAGCATTTGTTTTGCAGTGATGAGCGAGCTCAGGGGGCTCAGCTCCATGGCAGTCCTGGGGCAGGCTCTGGGGAGACAAAGTGGATGTTTTGTTGCTTTCTTTGTTTAAAAATAATAATTAAAAAAATATTCCAGAAAGCACCTTGTTCCCTTAGGGAAGAAGTGAGGGATCTATAGGGACCGATCCAGAATGGCTGAGTTTATCCATGGATCTGGGCAAAGAGGATCATTCCAACAGGCATCCAAGTTTTGGGTGGAAGCAGAGTGTCCTCTTGACATGGGACAAGGAGAGTGTTGGGTGGCTTCCTGGCACCCCCAACTCACCTTTGCAAGGGGAAGTTGCCAAGACCCTGCCCAGCCCTGTGTGAAATTGTGTCACCCAGGCA
Source organism: Phaethornis superciliosus (assembly GCA_023637945.1). Classification (NCBI taxonomy): domain Eukaryota; kingdom Metazoa; phylum Chordata; class Aves; order Apodiformes; family Trochilidae; genus Phaethornis; species Phaethornis superciliosus. The sequence continues at coordinate 1,527,298 of JAJQWJ010000021.1, forward strand.
GGACCTCAGGAAACCTGTTTCTCAGGAGCCTTACCCATAGCCTTTTGAAGCATTTGATCTCTTTTTGGCAGCTGTCCTAACCTAATTATAATTAAGTATGTATTAAGCTGGGATGAAGTGGCCTTTGAGTGGCTATAACCTTTTAATAGGGGAACTTGTGGTTAGGCAGCAGGAGCAGGGCTCTGTCTGGGCAGAGAGACCTCGTGTGAGCCCTGGACATGGAGTGGTGGGGAGGGGTCCAACAGATCTATGGGAGGAACCAACCTGTGTGTCCCTCCTGAGGACAGGGAGCTCTGTCCCCTCTCTGCCCTGGGGTACACAGAGACCCCAACCCCTGGGCTGCCCACCCCAGCTCTGAGACAGAGCTCTGGAGTCACAGCTGGGGGCTGCCTCCACACTTCCAACCATGATCATAGAACCATAGCATGGTTTGGGTGGGAAGAGACCTTAAAGCCCCCCCAGTGCCACCCCTGCCATGGTCAGGGACACCTCCCCCAGCCCAGGCTGCTCCAAGCCCCATCCAACCTGGGCTGAGACACTGCCAGGGATGGGGCAGCCACAGCTTCTCTGGGAAACCAGGGGCTCAGCACCCTCACAGGACATAATTTTTTCCCTTGTATTTAGCTTAAATCAATGTCATTGATCAGTGTCACTAATGAGAGTTGTGCCCATCTCAGTGTTGGGGATGGGGGGTGGGATGTCTCTGAGCCAGCAGACCCAAGAAGAGATCAGGTCTCCATCCATCCCAGAGATTTGCCATCTACATCAGGGTGGGAGAAACCCTGCCTATAAACATCCTTTTCTCCTCACCACTTCTCTGGGCAGATGATCCAGATGCCTACAGGAGACAATGAGTTTGGCACCTGGATTGATGTCCCTGACCCAGCTGAGCAGGGGGACTGTCCCTCTCCGGCTTATCCCAAGGTGCAACTGCAGGGAGTGGCTTTTAGTATTTAAAACAAACAAGAAAAAACGTGGAAAAAAAAAAAAAAAAGAAATTAATTAACGAAAAAAGCCACCGAAGCTCACCCTGAGGCCCTGCTGCCATCTGCTGGGGCCTGAGCACTGAACCAGAGCCCCGGGACTGAGGGACCCTTCGAGGGCTCTGGGAAGGTGGGGAGAAGCCCTGTCCTTGCTCTCCTGGGTCTGGGCTCTCCTGCTGCAAGATCTTTTGGGAGCAAAACCTCTGGAGAGTCCCCCCAGCATCCCTGCTGCAGAGCTTGGCTGTGCCCTGCTCCCCAGGGCTGGGACTTCCAGGAGGATTTCAGCTCCCCAGGGACTCAGGGACCTGTGGTTCTAACCCACTGATCTGTTTGGGTTTTGTTATGTGGGGGTTTTGTTTTTTGGTTTTTGGGGCTTTTTGTTTGTTTGTTTGTTTTGGGGTTTTTTTTTGTTGTTGTTGTTGTTTTTTCTTCTTCTTCACATTCACATTGAGGTTTCTCTTGTCCACCATAAAATGTGCATCCAAACTGTGCCTCTTCCTTGAGGCAACGGGGGGGACAGGGAGATGGGGACAGGGAGATGGGGAGTGCTCAGGGCTCCCCTGGGTGTCAGGGCTGGGAGCAGGGGAAGCAGCAGAGACTGAAGATGCTCCAGGCATGTGGCATCCCTCTGCTGCCTTCCCCCAGACACTGCTGATGTCTGAGCAGCTTTGGTGCTTTCCCAGAAGGTTTATTCAGCCCTGTCAGGACATGGAGCAAGGCCAGCTGGTTATGGCCACATTTTCAACCTGCTGTGCCCAGAGCAAACTCCTGACTCCAAGCTTTGGCACTGGAAGGCATCAAGCATTGCTGAGGGGTTCACCAGGAGCTGTGATGTTCTGGGATGTGGAAGGTGGTGGTGCCTCTGGGGGAGGCTCAGAGGTGTTTGGGACAGATGGTGCTGGGCTGAGGGGCACCATGGCCACAGCTATCGTGGTACCCACTGACTTTCACCCCCTCACATCAGCTCCCCTTTCTGATTTGTTCAACCTCGTGAAAAAGACTGATGGAATCACAGAATCTGCTGAGTTGGAAGGGACCCATCAGGATCATCAAGTCCAACTCCTGTCCCTGTGTAGGGCACCCTCAGGATCACCCCACGTGCCTGAGAACATCATCCAAATTCTGCTTCAAACTCGGGCAGGATTGGTGCTGTGACCACTTCCCTGGGGAGCTTCTTCCAGTGCTCAACTCCCCTCTGGGTGAAAAACCTTTTCCTGATACCTAACCTAAACCTCCCCTGCTTCAGCTTCCTAGAAGAAGAACAAAGCTATCCTAGAAGGCTCAGGAGACATCTTGGTGCCATGTTGCAGTATTTAAAGGCTGGCTACAAAGGAGATGGAGACTCCCTCTTCCCAAAGAGAAACCTGGGAAAGCTGAGGAGGAAGGGGAACAATTTACACCTGAGCAGATTTTGATTGGACAGAGGTGGAAAAAGTTTTCAGAGTGAGAATAATCAGCCACTGGTATAACCTCCTCAGGGAAGTGGTGTATGCCCCAAAACTGGAGAATTTTAGGATTTGTCTGAACAGGGTGCTGGGCCATCTTGTGTGGGCTATGGTTTCACCAAGAAAGCTTGAACTGGGTGATCCTTGAGGTCTCTTCCCAGCTGGTATTCCATGATTCTCCTCCGGGGTAGCCTCAGGAATTTTGCCCTCCCTGGGGAGATGTTTTCCAGGGGTGCATGGCCCAGAGGGGGGCAGCCAGGTCGCCCCATGGTGCTCAGCCCCATCCAGCCCTGCAGTTCTCCGGCAGGACACAGGGTGGAAACCTCAGCCCATGGGAAAGCTGCTTCCAGCCCCGGCTGCTTCCCGGGGTTCTGCCTCCTGAGGGGGCCGGGAGCTGATCCAGAGCTGGAGCCATCCTGCTGCAAAGCCCCGGGGAAACTGAGGCGGGGAAGAAAGCTCCGAAATGTGAAGAACAGGGGATTCCGAGCTGACAGAATTCTAGAATGGTTTGGGTTGGAAGGGACCTTAAAGCCCCCCCAGTGCCACCCCTGCCATGGTCAGGGACACCTCCCCCAGCCCAGTTTGCTCCCAGCCCCATCCAACCTGGGCTGAGACACTGCCAGGGATGGGGCAGCCACAGCTTCTCTGGGAAACCTGGGGCTCAGCACCCTCACAGTGCAGAATTGCTTCCTAAAATCTTATCTCCCCTTATTCTCATTCACTTTAAAGCCATTCCTCCCTCATCCCATCAGTCCAGGCTCTTGTTCAAAGTCTCCCCACAGCTTTCCTGAAGCCCTTTTGGGTCCTTGAAGGTGCCCTGAGGCTGCTTCAGGAGAAAGGGAGTGTGGGGACAAGGCCAGTTCTCTGCATGCCAGGGGACTTTTTGCAGCAGCATCTTGCCTCTGGGGGTCCCCAAATGAAGCCTGCAGGTCTGGCAGCAGCTGAGCAGCTTTACCTGCTGAAGCCAATTCTTGTGCAAAGAGGCAAACACCCACCCAGCTGAGAGGGGTGAGGAGGAGAGAGGGTGCCAAGCAACCCCCACCTGGGGCTGAACCTGAGCAGGGTGAGCAGGCTGGGAAGCAGGGGCTGTGGCCCAGGAGCAGCGAGCCATGGCCTGGGGTGTGACACCAAGGATGGACCATGATGAAGAGATCTTCAGAGGCCACGGGCAGTCAGAATATTAATACCAGGGGGGGCTGGTGCTGGGCAAGACTTTGTAGCTGTCAGGACAGGGTGCTGCTCCACTGCTGGGGACAGGAGCAGGGGCAGAGTCTCTGCCAGGGATGGCCACATCCCCTGGGCATCCCTAGGGATGGTTCCTTGCATCCTGTTTCCAGCCCTGATTCTGCACCCTTTTCCTCGTCCTTCTGTTTTTCCTGTAGGAAAAGAGCATTCCATCCTCTTCCACAGCTCTGCCTCACCCAGTGCCAGCTCCAAAGGGGGCCCTGGGATGAGCACTGGCCATGTGTACAGCAAGACCCAGGTGGCTTGGCCACCCAAATCACAGCGTGGTGTGGCCATGGGGGCAGGAGCAGTGCATGGCACCTTCTTTTAAAATTTCCACTCAATTTGTTAATACTACAGTGGGGAAAATGTTTTTACTGCATCCAAGCTGAACCCAGGCTTTCACCTGTCCTGTTTCTCCCTGTGATGAGTATAGATGGGTTCCAGTAGCATCCACATGGCTTTGAGCATGTAAAAATCAGATGAAAATAGAGATGGACCTGAGATCTGCAGGATGGATCAGCTAAAGTGAGAGCTGCTGCATCACAGATGGGAAACTGAGGCACAGAGGTCTGAATAACCTCCTTGTATCCCCCAGGGCATCAGTGGCAGCATGGGAAGCTGAGCCATGATCTCCCACGACCAGGATCAGACTTTCTCTGTGGAAAAAGGCACCTGAGAAAGAAAGAGAAGAGAACCAGGAGTTAGCATTGGTTTGGTCCAGGCAACCCAAGCCCTTGCTCAGGACAGGAGAACAAAAAAGTGCAAATCAGACAAGAGTTCACCTGCTGAAAGTGTGACAGCTCTGGAGCTCTTCCACCCCACAGCCAGCTGGGAAACCTTCAGCACTTCACCAGATTGGGTCATTTGAGGTTATAGTTTCACCTCCTACGTGGGAGGTGGAAGGGGAACATCTGGGGTCAGATCTCCCAGCACTGAAGTCCATTTTCGTTTCTCAAAGGTCAGACTCAGGTGGTGCTGAGGAAAATTTCAGTGCCCTTTGAGCTGCATCCAAGAAACGAAACACACAAAATGTGGGGGGGAACCAGTGAGAAAAGTGGGTTCCCTTTTGGGTGGATTTGACTTCTTTCCTGGGAAGCTGTGCCATATAGCTGAGTTTTACCAATGAGTTTTACCACTGACTTTTTTTTTTTCTGCCTGGATTTTCAAGCAATTTTGTCAGCAGGACATTCCCAGGTCAGCTAAGTACTCTGACTGATGGACACCCCGCCCTGAACAATGTTCTGATGGTTTTGACCTAGAAATATGGAGGACCCTAGAAATATGGAGGCATGGAGGTGTGGATGGATGGAGGGATGGATGGAGGGATGGAGGGATGGAGGGATGGATGGAGGGAGGGATGGAGGGATGGAGGGAGGGATGGATGGAGGGATGGATGGAGGGATGGAGGGATGGATGGAGGGATGGAGGGAGGGATGGATGGAGGGATAGAGGCATGGAGGGATGGAGGGAGAGATGGAGGGATGGAGGGATGGATGGAGGGATGGGTGGATGTATAAATGGATGGAGGGGTGGATGGCTGTATAAACGGATGGATGGAGAGATGGAGTGAGGAGCTGTGAAAGGCTGGAGGGCAGGTGTGGCGGGCTGGTGGCGGGGCGGGGATGGCAGGGGGTGGAGGGGCCGTGGCCGTGCCTGGGGCCGGTCGGCTCACCCATAGGGGCGGGATCCTCCCCAGCCCCGCCCGCCCCCCCCGTGGCTCTGCCGGGAGCGGGGCTGAGCTCAGCCCGGCGTGGAGCCCGTGGGGGCGGCTGAGGATGGGCTGGGAGAGCCGGGGGCTGCCGGCAGCCAGGTGGGAGAACCGCGGGGCCGGGGGGGACTGCTCGGGGGACCCCAGGAGCCGAGGGACAGCGTGTAGCCGAGAGGCGGGGGGGGACACCCGGGGATAGCCGGGACGCTCTGTGTTACTGTACACCTGGTGCGTGTTCCTTGTAACCGGGGTGTCCGTGTAACCGGGGTGTCCGTGCGTGTCCCCCAGTGGGCAGGGGGGGCCGTGTACTGGGAGGACACTCTGCGCCAGTGGGGGCCGTGTAATTTTTATTTTTTTTTTGGGGGGGGGGCGATGTGTACTTATAAACGGGGTGCCTAAAAGCAAGAGGGGGAATGAGGCCGATGTGATGGGGGGGTGGGTCCCATGGAGCTGGGGACTCCCACTCAAACCCACCAGGGGGTGTCACCATCCCCCAGGGGGGTGCTTTGCCTTGCAATCTTGAAAGAGAAGCCCTTCCAGGCCGGGAGGAGCGGGTGTCACCCCGCGGGTGGGGATGTCCCCATCTGCCCTGACTCATTTCTGAACTTCTTCTCCTCTGGGCAGCCCCACGGAGTTGCTGCTCGGGGCCCAGGTGTGGGGCCCTGCCCGGCCCCAGGGAAGCACCCAACCGGGCTTGGGTCCCCGAGAAATCCCGGGGGCTCCCCAGAACCCACCTGGAGTTTTGGCAGGGCTGAGGGGGTGCCATTGGGTCACTGCTCCCTGTCCCCACAGCAGGAGCTCTCTTGGCTGGGCTGGCAGGACCCAAAAACCTCCCCCCAGAGGATGTTTGGCTGCTTGAGTCGGTGTAAACCCTGAGGGAGGAAGAGGGTGGGTTGAGTCAAATCACTAACCAAAGGGAGAAAAGAGATTGCAGCCCTTTGTTTTCATGTTTATTAAAATCTCACCGCTGTCACCCCAGAACCCATTGACTTTGCTAAGGGCTTGTTTGAGGTGCTGATGTCTTGCTCCATGCAGCAAGAGGGTGCTCAGGCTGAAGGGGTCGGTGCTGACCAGCTGTAATTTATTTAACTGTTGCATTTAGATAAATTTTCTAAATCTTGCTTTGCTGCAGAGCCTGCAAACCCCAGGGACATGCAGGATGTCAGTGCTTTCATTCCCTTGTCTACCGGAGGGGTCTGGTGTCAGGTTGCTTTTTTATTTTTCCTCTTGTTCAGAGCAAAAACTTCAAGAGCTGCAAATTGTTTCCAAAACATGAGTTGTTTTGGAGCTCTGGGCGTGTCTCAGATAACAGTTTAAACCTAGAAAGATGAGAAGATAAAAAGCGTGAGCCTAGGGGTGGTGGTTGCAGTGGTGACATCCCTTGGCTAGTGACAGCCACAGGTCCAGGGGGCTGAGCCTTGGGTGGGTGTGGGGAATGGGCTTGGATGGATGCTCCAGGAGCCAAGGGTGCTGGCTTCAGCCTCACCATCTTCTCCTGTGGAATGGAAACAGGGGCAGCTCCCTGGGCTGCCTCCCCCACACCGTCTGGCTCTGACTCCCTGCAGCCCCACAGCTTGGTTGGGGCAAGAGGAAAAGAGAGAAAAAAAGTCTTGGGAGGTGCTTGTGGAGAAGCGAGAGGCTGTAATGTCAGGGTGGTTGATTCGGGCGGGGGGGTTTGGGCTCCTCCAGCAACTCTGGTGCTGTAGGATGGGGCAGTCCCTCCTTCCCCCCTATAGATCAGGGCCCCCCAAGCCGGGGAAAACCAAACCGAAACTGTCACCTTCTGCCTCTTGCTGGGCTTGAAAATGAAGATGTTGAGTTTTTCTCTGAGAAAGAAGAACTGAATCCAGCCCAAAGCGCTGTCAGAGGCACAGCACCCCCCAGAACCCCCTCCCGTGTTGCAGCAGCCCGTGGGGCTGAGGGGTGCCCGGTGCCAGCAGCATGGGGACCAGGCTGGGACACTTGGTGGCACCGGGACTGCTGTGGCCTTGCATTGCTGCAAGGGATAAGTTGAGATAAGGGATAAGCTGGGGTAGCTTCAACTTTTCTTTTTTTGGGGGTGATGGCTGTGCTGTTCCCGACATGAGAGGGCTGCCTCTTTTTCCATTATTGTTTTGCAAGTGGAAAACTGGGCTCGAGTTTTCTGGGGGAGAGCTGCTCAGGTGAGTGGTCCGGGCTGCTTTTGAGGAATTAGAAGCTTCTGCAGCTCCTGCTGGTTTTGAGGAATTAGAAGCTTCTGCAGCTCCTGCTCCCATCAGGGCTTTGCCTTCAGCAGGTGGGAATGGGGAAGGGGGGTGTGAGGTTCCTGTGCAAACTGTGCCCTCCCCTGCCCCCTGGGCATGGCACTGCAGCCCCCCAGGTCTTCCCTTGTTGCAGCTCTGTGGGCAACCAGGGAGGGCTTTGGGGCTGGAAATGTCCCTTCTGACTGCAGTGGAGGAGAATGTGACCTCTGGGTGCAATCCAGGCTCCAGAGCTGCAGCTCAGGCTCTTTCCCTCATCCCTCCAAGCCTTGCCTCAGAAATTTGGTGTTGCAGCCTCATCTGTGGTGGCTGGTGGCAGGGCGGGGACATTTTGGGGGTCAGCTCTTTCTTGGCGAGGGTCTCGCCCATCTAAACCCATCATTGGGCTGGGGGGGAGTGGGAGGAAGGTGTCTCTGGGTGACCCCTGCAAATCACCCGAGGTTGCAGCCACCTTGTGCTGCATGTGCTGGGTGGGGGTTGTTCCCCTTCCCGAGAGGTGACCTGGGTGGGTGGGTGGGTGGGATGCACCCAAGGATGCACTGAGCATCTCCCTGTGCCTGGGGTGGGTGGGCAGGGAGGTGCAGCCCCCTTCTCTCCCTCCTTGATGGGTTGGGTCTGGGCAGAGGCTGGAAACAAACAAACAAACAAACAAAAAACCCCAAACCTTTCTTTCTGGTCCCATCTTTGGCCTCCCATTAGCATGACGGGAGGACTCGTCTCTCCCAGTGAGGCTCTCCTGGGACTCTGGGGATGCTTTAATTGCGGGGTTTTCAGCTGCAATGAAGTGGCACTTGCTGGGATTTCTGCTGTGAGGGAACCAGAAGACCTGGCTCCTTGGCAGGGCATCATTAGGAAACGGGGACGTTGTTGGGAAGGGCTCTGGGTGCGATTTTCCTAATGAAAGCTGCTGAATAGGCAGCCTGGTAATGAAGGACATGCTGGCGAGGGGCTCTGCCAATTGCTCTTCTCTAGTGTTAATCTCGTATTTCCTCCCCATTGTTTCCAAAACCCTCTTGGAGAAGCTGGGAGATAAAATGCTTTTATTTTCTTACGCCTCGTATCCTGTTTGGCAAGTGGAGATTTGTAGTGTGTGCATCTGGAATACATGAGTGGTCAGGAGTGAGCTCCTTCAGGCTTGTTCATCTCCGATTTCAAGCTCTGCTGCTGAATAATAGTAAAAAAGAAAAAAAAAAAAAAAAAAGAAAAACTTAGGGCTTGTGGTGGGCTGGTGTGCTGCATCGCTGGTGTGGATGCTGGGCAGGGTTTGCAGGTGTATAGCTGGAAGAGAGCTGGTTCCATCCATAGAATTATAGAGTGGTCAAGAAGGGACCTTAAAGTCATCAAAACCAGTGTGAAGGCAGCCCAGGGCTTCAGGGAGCAAAGGGAATGGGAGGACCAGGACATCTCTCTTATGAGGAAAGGCTGGGGGACTCGGGTCCTTTTAGTCTGGAGAAGAGTGAGGGGGGATCTTACCAACACTTATAAATACTTCACTTGTGGGTGTCAGGGGGATGGGGCCAATCTTTTTTCAGGGGTGCTCAGTGACAGGACAAGAGGCACAAAGCTGACCATAGGAAGTTCCATCTAAACTGCCCAGGGAAGTAGTGGATTCTGCATCCCTGGAGATATTTCAAAAGAGCCTGGATGTGGCACTCAGTGCCATGGGCTGGGAACCACAGGGGGAGTGGATCAAGGGTTGGACTTGATGATCTCTGAGGTCCCTTCCAACCCAGCCCATTCCATGATTCTGTGATTCTGTGATAAACAGGAGGAGGAATTTCTTTAGTCTGAGGGTGGCAGAGCACTGGGCCAGGCTGCCCAGAGAGGTGGTGGAGTCTCCATCTCTGGAGACATTCAGCCCCCATCTGGACACCATCCTGTGCCACCTGCTCTGGGTGACCCTGCCTTGGCAGGGGGTTGGACTGGATGGTCTCCAGAGGTCCCTTCCAGTATTCTGTGAGTATTCTGAGTGTGATTCATTTGGGGTTTCGTGTGCAAGGCTTGGCTGTTCTTGTCTCAGATGTCCTCCTCTCACATTGTTGTATTTTACCTTAACCTGCCACATCTGAGAGCTCACCCAGGTTTCAATCTCCTGTGGGTAAGACTGAGGCCAGATCCTGCCTGGGGTGGGTGCATGGTCCAGTGCTCTCCCTGCACCCCATCATTCCTGTACCAGGGGGGGAGAGGGCCCAGAGCTCACCCCCCAGCTGGCTGGGCAGAGAAAAGCCCTGCAGATGTCTTTGAGCCACCAGATGTGAGCATCACCTTTTTTTCTGAGTTAAAAGGGTTATGGGAAGATGCAGCCTGGCTGGGGAACATGGTCATGTGAAGCTGTGATGTTCGTGACTTTGGGCTGCTGAGGGACCCTCCCTGCATGTAAGAGAGACAAGGACTGGGCTTGCTTTTCCCTCAAGTGTTTGGTTTTTTTTTTCATCACCCAAAGTTCCCACAGTGCTTGTGGTGAGACCTCGGGTGCTCCTAAAATGCTGCTGGTACTGATTTTGGGGTGCATTTAAGCAAGCAGAAGCGTGGCCATCCTGTCAGGAGGAGCTGATGTGATGTGGTGCTTGGGAAGGGCTCACTGGAGCATCCTCCCTTGGTCACACTGCTCCCTGAGTCTGCTCAGATCCAGCAGGAAGGGCTCAGCTTCAACCTGGTCTGGTGAGCATCCCAAACAACTGCTGTGGGAGGGAATTTATCCTCTTTTTTGTGTGTGTGTGTGCCCCGTGTTTTGGTTTTGTTTTTTTTTGTGCCATAGCACCAATGTATATCCAGGTTTTTGTTCAGGGCTGCTGCAGGGCAGTGTGTGCAGGCTCTAGGGAAGGCATCTTTGTCTTGAGCTTGCAGAAGTGTTTTTCATCCTCTTCCACAAAGGCCCATTCTTTGGTGTCTCAAATTAGGATGAAACACTTCCCCTTTCAGCTGCTTCCCCCAGTGCTCAGTGTCTATTTAAACCCTCAGAGGCTTCTCTGGGCCCCTCAGGTGGTGTTTCCCTTTTCTCATTGTTTCTGGCAACCCCATGCATGTGAAACTTCAGAAATGTTGCTGTGTTTTCTCCGTGCCTTTGTGTTGACCAACCTTGCAAACTGGTACACCCAAAGCTCTGTGGGCAGCCACCCAGGGCTCTCTGATGCCTTTTGGGTGCTGAGGCTTTGCAGTTCAACCAAGGCAACTCCAGCCTTGCAGACCCCAGCTGGGCAACCTCCCCACTGCTCCTCATCCACCCGTGTGGATCCCACTCATCTCAGAGGGCTCCTGCTTGAGGCTTGGCTCCCTGGATCAATTAGCTGGGTGGCAATCAAAGCCAATTAGCTGGAGGTCCCCAGAGGGCTGCTTGTTCAATGCAAATGGTGCCCAGGCTGACCTGGTCTGAATGCTGCGTGTGTCTAAATCCACTTCTGCTTCCATTTATGTCTCAGAGCCCGGAGGCTTTCTTCATGGTAGGTCATGGTGCTGGGTGGCCAAGTGCTGGCAGAGTAGCAAGGATTTATTGGCATCCCACCTCCTGTCCCTGGGAGAAGAGATGGAGAGGGGTGGGTAGAGCCTTCATGTGAAGAGGAGGATACCTTCCAGCTTCTTTTCTCCAGGGCTTTTTGGGCTGATAGAGAAGGAGCTCTTGGGACTGGAGTGAGCCAGGGCAAAGGATGATCCCACCCTCAGGCAGGGAGAGTGCAGGGGCTTAGACCTCACTCATTGTCCTGGGATAGCCCTGAGCTCTCCAGTCCCAGCATCTTCCCTTTGTGCCCTTCTCCAGACCTGCAAGGTTTGAGACATCAGGGATACAAGGGTGGCCTCCAGCACAGCTTGAGCTTGAGCCTGCTCCTTCTCAGAGGTGAACAGAGGGTTTGGAAGGGTTTTGTGCCCTCTCAAATGGCATGTGCAATGCTGCTGCTGGGCTGTTTGAAGGTCCTTGGGGGATGTGCCTGGTGGGGTTGATCAGTGCTGGTTGGGTGCCCACCTCTCCTTGCTCTGTCTCCTGGAGTGGAGATTTCCTTTCTTCTCTTCAGTGATGATGGGGGTGCTGTGGTTGTACCAAGTCCACCCATCAAGGTGGGGCTCACACCCTTCTGTGGGGGTTGGGAGCCTGTGTGAATCACAGCATCACTTGGGGGCCTGAAGGGGACAGGGAACCCCCCAAAAAAACATCCTTGCCATCATCTGGCTGTGGTGGTGCTGCAGCCAATGGTGCTGGAAATAAATTGAAGGCTTGGGGCAACCAAGCCAGGGACTGAAAAAGCTCCTGAGTTCCCAGCAGGGCCTCCACAATGGAAGGAAGCAACTTCTAAAGCTTCCTTTGGAAAGAGGGGACCCTGGGGGAAAGATTTACTTGCTTGTTTATGCAGTAAGCTAATCTATTTAGTGGGTTTGGCATTAAAAGCTCAGAAAAAAAAAAAACCAACCCAACACAACCAAAACCTCTGAAATGGTCACACAGTTCATTTACTGTGCTTTGTCTGGCACTTGCTTTGTTTCACAGCTGGAGTAGTTAAGCAGAGAGGGAGCCAATTGCAACCTCACATGGAAACTTGTTTTTTTTTTTCCAACCAGGCTGAAGGAATGAGGGTTGAATCTTCCTCTGCTTCCCCACAAAGGAGCTGGGGTGGGGGGGAAGGAAGTCTGGGCCAGAGGTTGGGGTCCTCTTGCTCTGTGCCACCTCCTCGATGGCAGCATGGGGATGGTCCCTGACCCCAATAGATGATTTTGCAATAGAAAAAAAGCAACCAACCTACCAAAAAAACAAATTCCAGGGAAACCCAGCACCTCTCCCTGTAAGCCAGTGTAGGCCAAGCAACACGATGTGGTTTTTAGGGGCTCAAGCAGTCTTAGGAAGAGTTTGGAGAGGCCCAGGAAAGTGCTGGGTCAGTGGGACAAAGACAAGTTGGTGGGATTTGTTTCATGACCTCCTGGTATTGCTGTTTCCCTGGGTGTTTGATGTTCTCCTAAGGATGATGGGGCCACCTGGCACTGTAGAAATAGATTTTCCCCAGGGAGACCCAGCAGCTCCTGTGGAAAGCAGGGGGGGGCAACTCTGGTGGAGGTCCCTGCCCAGGAGCAGTAGGTGCTGGGCTCTTTCTCAGGCTGAAGACTTCAGTGCAGCATCTTCAGCCTCAGGGAAGTCTTCAGTCTGGGAGGCAGACTTTTGTCTTTTGTCATTTAGGGGAGCACAGAAAGTCATGGCTTGGGTTTGGACTGCTGCTTTCACCTCTCTTTCCCTCCCCAGCTTCTTAGTCCCTGAGCCATATGTCCTTTGGTCTCTTGCAGCCTGGTGAGCTCTGGGGGACAGTGTGGTTATTTCTGACCAGATCATTTGTCTGTGGTCTTTATTTATGGTAGTTCCTTGAATGCAACTGTTGAGTTTCCTGGAACTGCTCGTCCCAAACCAGAGCCCTTTGCATGTCACCAACCTCCTGGCTGCTTTGCACGGCCTGGTGGGTGCCACGTGTGGCTCTGGGATGTGGCAGGAGAGTGAAATCATCAACCAGAATAGGAAATGGTGGCACAACTTCATCCCCCATCGGCTCCAGAGCACTTCTCCTTTTGGCATCAGCGAGCAGGAAGGTGAAGTAAGAAGAGCTCTGTCGAAAACGGAGAAGTTCAGGTTGCCTTTGGAAACCATCTCGATGGGTTTCAGCTTCAGCTGGCGGGGAGGGGTCTGGTTTTGTGTGGATGGGTTCAGCCACGTGGCTCGTGGCTTCCTCTGCAGCTGGGAAGGCTACTGAGTGCCCGAGGAGTGGCAGAGGAGAGGTGGGCTGCGTGCCCTGCAGTTTTCACTCGGGAGAGTTGGCTTCTCCAGTTGTTCTGCCCTTGGGAACTAGCAGGCTGGTTCCCTGCCTGGCTGTTACCCTGGGGGTCAGCCTTGCTTCATCCCAGAGGATTATTCCCACTTTCTGTGATGGTTTGTTTCGTGCTGCTGGAGAGGGGTCTGCTCATTCTGCTGGTGGGTGTTCACAGAGGCTGCTGCTGGGGAGGGACAGAGGCTGACGGGATTTTTGGCTGGAATTTTCTTTGACCTCATTTGATTACCGAGTCCTACGTGCTCAGTGGTAGGGCACAAACACCGCAGGGAAAGCAGCTTATGCAAAAGTACCTAGAGCCATTACATTTCCAGATCCACCACTGACTTTCCGAGGTCACCTGGCAGATCCTGCAGTAAACCCTGAGCTTCACCCCCAAACTCCTGGAGAACGGCTGAACCATGGTGTGAAGCAGCTGGTAGGGTGTGTGAGGCTGTGGGGGGAAAGGAGGTGTGGGCACGGAGGGGTAAGATGATGTAGTTATGGATGGAGAGGCTGAGGTTAAGTTACTTTGGGTCCCATGTTCAGCTGGAGCAGAACTTTCCTTCTCCGGACTGTGCTGGGCACCAGCGTTGCAGCAGCTCCAGGGGGGTTGGATGCATTGGTGGTCTCAGGAGGTCTTTCCCAACCCTGACAATTCTGTGACCCCCCCCTGAGGAGAGCTCTCTTTGCTTCTTTTACCTTGGCTTTGCTGTCTGCTGGAGCCTGACGTTCCCTTGGCTCTTTAGGGAGGGTGAGGTTGGGAGGTGCTGTAGGGAGTGTGGTCCTAGAGAGGAGGTGCTGGGAGGAGGGAAGTGTCTGGGGGTGTTGGCAACAGGAACAGGCAGAGCTCTGGCTCTAAGCTGGTGCAGGATCTACGTGGTCTCCTCCCAGATCTTCCAGGGGTTTACCTTGACATCTTGGGTAAGTTACTTTTTCTCCTCATGGCTCTTCTCAGCTCTTTTCCCTGTCGAGGGCACACTAGAGCAAAGAGAGCACACGTTTGGGGGCCACAGCATGGGCCATTTCTGCAGATGAGGGATGTGAAGGGGGGGGGAGATCCCTCCCTGCCAGTGCTGGGCTGTAAGATGTCCTACTGCAGATGTGTTTCTCTTCTAAGTTGTGTTTCCTATACTTGAACTGCTCTGCAAGGGGAGGACTAGATAGAGGATTATGGAAGACAGAGGATTTTGGCATACACACTCAGATGTAAGAAGTTGGTAGCCCTCGTTAGAAGTGTCTGGCCAGTCCCGTGCATGTCCCTGACATTCTCCAACATGCAAAAGGTCTTGGTCTGCATCAGCTGCTGCTGGAGGACTGAACACCTCCAAGCAGGGCTGTACTGCTCTGCTCCAAACTGAAATGGCCCAGCCCTGGACTGAAAATTTGGGCAGATCATAGAGTGTTAGCAGGTTTTGCCCTGTTTCAGGGTTGCTAATATGAGAAGCTGTGGTTCAGCCCATGTCACTTGCTTGCTTGGGTTGTGGATCTCAAGCCAAGCCAAATGGCTGCAGGTTTCTGTACGAGAGAGTGGGGATCAGCTCCAGGCTGAAGAGCATCTCCCCAGTGAGGGCTCATCTTGACCTGAAGCTTTTCTCTTTGAAAGCAAAAGCAAAACCAGAAGCCACCTCCATCCCCTTGGGATGGTGAAGCCCATGGGACTGTTGCTGTGGGTGTCTTTGCAGGGTCAGCTTTCCCAGCCCTTGGAACAACCCCAGCAGTGTTTGTGTTGGGCTCTTGAGCTGCTGTGGTTTCCTTTGGTTGCAAACACAGCTTTAGGGACTGTTCAGACACTGTTATCCACATTGTTACTGAAACTGCTGAACTTGTCATAGGAGGACGTTGTCATTTGTGATGGTATGAAGGGTTGAGATATGTAGCACTAAGTGACAAACCTTGGGTCACTTTGAGAGTAAATTTAAAGCCAAATCTTTTCTACCCCAGCAGGCAGCTTGGTCTGCAAAGGCATTCTGTCCTGGCAGTGGTTTAGGAGGGGTCCTAGGGGTTGAGAACATCAAACAGATGAAATTAAGGCTTTGTTTGACACCACAATTTTCAGTTGTTCAAAGTTTCGTATGTGCCAGGACTGGACTTTCTTCCCAAAACCAAAGGCAAGGAGGTAAATGCATGCTGTGTGCCTGGCTCTGAGCACCCTTGGGGCCAATCCTGCTGGGTGCCCTTCACTGCCAGGTGATGGGTTGTTGTGGGACTGAGAACCTCTTCCAGCCTGGGAGGATCTGCAAGCTCAGTTGTTCAAAGTTTCAAAGTTGTTTGGTTTTTTTTTGTCTTCCCCAGCTCTAATTGTAGTGGCCCTGCTCGGGGTAAGGACTTTGAAACCTTAATTGCAATTATGAATCTGCCTCTGTTCCCAGCTTTCCCCTAATTGGCTTCCTGTGAGAATTTACAAAGCTGGTGGAAAAAAAAAAACAAAAAAACCCAAAGCAAACCAAACCTAACAAAACCCAAGACTGCTCGCTTGGTTGTTTTGTTTTGTTTTTTTTTATTTTCTTTTTCTGTGAAGGAGTTGGTGGTGTGAGATTCCCTGAGCCCAAATAAAAGTGGCTCAGCCCAGGCTCCTTGTGCAGAGCCTGGATGCTTGTGGTGGCAGAGGCTGACAAGGGTGGCATTATGTGGGGTGTAAGCTGATTTACATGCTTGCATTTCCAAAGTGCTAATCTTATTTTGCTTTTTTTTCTCTTTTTTCTTTTTCTCTCTCCCTCTCTCTTTTTTTTTTTTTTTTAAATCTTTTTGTTTTGGTTTGGTTTTTTGTCTTTTCAGCCCTCTCTAATCTGCTGCCATCTCTGCCAGGTTCCCAGCTCTTTTGGCTGGAATTTGCCCCAGCTAAATCCTTTATCTGTCTATTTGGCAACCCTGGGCGAAGTAGTTAGCAAACGAATGACACTTTTTCCTGGCTCATTAATTAGATTTACTGAGCTGAGTGGTTGCTGCTGCAAGAGTCGGGACAAGGCCAGTTCTGTATTTTGTTTTCTTAGGAATTTGGGTTTTTAAAGCAAGTGGAGCTCGAAGGCACTGCTGCTACTAATGGTGGGATCCCCAGCTTCCCTGCCTGCACTGCTGTGGAGAACACGTGTTTTTCTATTTATTTTCTCTTTATTTTTGCAATTTGCTGCTGTCTGAGCAGTTCTGATTGTGTGCCATTCTTTGACTGCTCAAAAAGTTTGAGGGATGGGTATGTGGGTGCTCTGCTCTCGAGGTGCCCGTGGCAGGATATCTTGGTTAAGACAAGTGGTTCTTGTGGGTTAGAAATAGCCTCTGTCAAATGTAAGGATATTTTCATGTGTTATAATTACTTTTTTTGTTGTTTTGTTTTTTTTTTTAACATGTCCTGCTCCCCCAGCCTCATCTGCCAGGGTTTAGAAATGGGACTGTGAAGCCTGCATTAGGAAATAAAAATAGATGAAATAAAATGATGCTCTCACCGTTGTGTTGGAATGGGTACCAGGAGGAGTTTGGTAGACGAGGAGCTAGTGGAGGAGACCAGAACTCCCTGCAAAGTGACAGAAAGCTGTGACACACAGCACTTGGCACTTCACACACTGGAGAGTTGCTCTCCCAGAGGAGCATCAGTTCTTTATCTCCCAAGGACCCCATTGCTGCTGGAGGCAAATTGCTGCTGCTTGGTGTCTGATGAAGGCAGAGGGGTCAGGCTGGCTAATTAACCAGGGCTTGACACCCCCCTGGTGTCATATTCCCACAGGGAGGTGACCCCAGCAATTCTCTGGGTCTTTTGATCCCTCCTGGAGGTGAGAGTGGAGCTGGAAGATGTGAGACACCAGTCTGAACTCGTGTCAAAACAACCTGACAGTTGTTTTTGGTTAACATTTGGAAGTTAAAAACAAAAAAAAAAGACTTGAGGGTTTCCCTGGACATAAGAGAGAAAGGATGAGGGATAGGTTGGTGGGGTGGGAAGCCCATAAAGCTGCTCTGGGCCTCCCAAAGCTGTGTGCTGGCAGAGCAGAGTGACCTCACTTTGCTGAACCTCTGCTTTTTCTTTATTTTGCATTTTAAAAAGCCATAACTTTTCATGAAAGGCCAGCTAGGCACTTCTCAGAAACAAGAAACAGTCCCTGAGTGACCAGCTCAGTTCAGTTGTGACCTGAGCTGCAAGCGTTAGAGATGACACGGGAAGGCTGGGATGACACAGAAAGGGTGGAAAACCAGCAAAAAGCACAGGGTAAACATGGTGACTGGATTTTCTAGCTGCTCCGAGGGGAAAAACTCAGGGTTTAAGCTTCTGTCAGGATACTGGTGTGGCCCAGTCTTGGATAACCTGGACAAAGTCACTTTACCTTTCCCCATCACTGCGTGCATAGCTTTCGACCTCAGAGAAATTATTTGAGGATAAGGGTGTTAAATAATGTCCAAAGCTGGTGCTGAGGGAATGGGGGAGTGAATTATTCCTAAAGGTCGTGGCTCTTGGGGGGAGCTGGTGCTAATCTGGGCTTTGGGAATCAAGTGTTTCAGCCTTAGGGCTGTGACATGTGGGTTCTCAAGCACAGCCTGGAAAAGTGGAATTTATTTTTTTTTTTAAACTCTAGAAGCTATGCAAGCGTTTGGGCTCTTTTCTCTTTCTCTTTTCCCTTTCTTCTGAGGGGCTTTGCCCAAACATCTGAACCTTGGAGGGTTCTAATGCAACCCCCTGATCTGAGGCTGTGGTGAGCAGGACTAAGGGGACCACCAGGCATGAAGTTGGCTTTGGAGTACAAAATGATGGGGATGGAGAAATTGGAGGCTGGTGCCCATACCCTCAGGGTGCAGGATAGAAGTGGGGGACCCACGGGCTTGACACCTAGGTCAGAGTCTTCAGGAGCAGGCAGGGACCACATGGAGAGGAGGACGATGGGGCCATCGTGGTTTTTTGGGGCTCAAGCCTCATTTGCTAAAAATACAGCTTGTCATAGGCTGGTCCCAGCTGGGCAAGAGACAGGACGTGTGTTTGTGAGATGCAGCTGGGCTGGAACTCGTTCCCATCTGTGTCTGGGGCTGTGGGGTTTGTTCTTTCAGTAGCAGGGAGTTAATGGGACTCAGGTCCCCACCAGCACCCTGAGCCCTGCTCCTGGCCCTGCTCAGGGGTGTCAGCACTGTGATGGAGTGCTGGGAGCAGGAGCAAGGGAGATGTCTGTTGCATCTGTGTCCCCGTGGCCTTCAGGGTGCTGCTGTCTCTGGGACCTAAAGGGATTTTTTTAGCCTGCTGCAACCCAAAGCCAAGGAGCATCAAATCCCCGAGCTGCCCACTGGCCACCTCCTTGACCACTGTCGGTCCTTTTGTCTTGCTGAGAGGAGAAGGACCCTGGTGATGAGCCCATCAGGGGTACAGCCATGAGGTTTTCACTAGCAGCATCCTCCTGATGAAGCCCATTCACATCCCCCTCCAGCTTGAGGCTTGGAGGAAACCCTGGCAGGGGAGACCACAGGAGGATTTCAGTGCCCATCAGCAGCATCAGCTCCAGCAACCCCCCAGTTGCTATGTAGTGCAAGGAGGATGCTCTTGGATGACAGGTGTCCCCCCGAGAGATGCTGGTGACAAATCCCATCATCACTTGAACTGGTATTCAAGTATGGAAAGCTGGTGGCAGCCCTGCTCCATCCCACGAGCTGTATCCCTGCTTCAAGCTGGCTGCTGGTCCGAGGCTTCATCAGCACAATGTTAGCAGATTCCTGACCAAGAGCTGTGCAATTTTAGGACCCTGCTTCTGATATTTATAATTTTTTTCTCCCTCTGGGAAGCCTCCATCTCTGAGTCTTTGAAGCTAAAAGCAATTGCAGTTTGGAACTGGTGGGTTTTTTTGTACCTCTTGGTTTTATTATTTTTTTTTGGACCTCACAACATCTTCATTGCAGGAGCATGAACCTTCAGCTCTGGCTGCTAATGCAGGTAATCTTGGGGATGGGATTTGGGAAATCCCATTCAATAACTCCCACTTGCAGCAACGTGAAGGGCTTGGATTGGGGGTGTTTGGGTCTGAGGCATTGCTCAGCTTCCTGTTGTTTTTCTCTTCTGATCCCCTGAGCTGGGAGGGGACTCAGTGCCGGCTGTGCCAGGGGGAGCTGGGGCCATAAAACCACTTGTGATTACCACTGAAAAGCACCCGGTACTGTGGGATCTACAGCCCCAAACCTAGTTGCCCTACTTCTCTGGTGATTCAAAATATTTTTCCCCAACAGGTCCGGAAGCGTCCCCTGCTCCCGGGGCTCTGCAGAGGGGTGGCTGTGTCACCCTGTCACCCTTGCTTTCTGTGTACAGTATTTCTTGTTCTTTTTGATGATGTTACTCGGGGTTATCTCACATTTCCAGTTCTCACTCTGGGCTGAGGTCCCCCTCCTGCACTGCCCCAAAGAGCCCCCCAGACCTGGAGCAGGCAGCCAAACCTGGACAAAAGACCTGGGTGCTGCTCTGTCCTTCTTATGTCACCTTCCTTAGAGTCACAGGATGGCTTGGGCTGGAAGGGACCTTAAAGACCATCCAGTCCCAACCTCCAGCCACAGACAGGGACACCTCCCAGGCTGCTCCAAATCCCATCCAACCTGCCCTGGAACACTGCCAGGGATGAGACAACCACAACCTTCCTGATGGATGCCTCCATCTGGGTGTGTTTCACATTTCTGATCTGTCCCATTCCTAGGAACTTGGCTCCTTGCTTTATGGCCAAGGAAAGGGGACAGTCCTGCAGGGTTCCCAGGCACTGCTGCAATTTGACTTTCCCAGAAATAGGATGTAATGCCAATTTTTTTCAGTCCTATCCCTTGTTTTCAAGCCCATAATCCAAATGGTGGTGAAGATCTCAGCAAGCCCACCCAGCGTGGGTGGGTAGGTGGGTGGGTGTCTGGGGAGATCTGCAGAGCTGTGGGTAATGGAACTGAAGTGGATTTCTCTTGTGACAGTGTTAGTGTCACCAGTGGTTGGGTTTGGTAGGTTCTTCCATAGTCAGGGTTCAGGCAGAGCTCTTAGTCTGGGTTTTGCCACCTGGTTTTTGGAGAAGACTCCGTGTTGCTCCTCTGCTGCCCGTTCCTCTGTTGTTCTGGGAAGTGGAGGCTCCCTGGGGGTGACGTTTGGCAGTCCCAGGAGGAAAAGTCACTGCTGGTCAGTGCTGGGGCTCAGGGTAGGAGCAGCTTTCATCCTGAAACCCAGGGCTCTGTAAGGAAGTCACGGGTGGCCCCTGGGGGTTTGGATTTGTCTGGGCTCCTTCACCAGCACCCTGAGAGGATGTTGTCAAACCAGTTGCCTCTTGGATCTTTGATGCACTGCCTTGGTGTGGTTTGAACACCTTATCACCTTCATCTCCTTGCTCTTTGCCGAGCACTGACTTGAGTAGTAAACAGAGGAAGGCTGAAGTTTGACTCTTACAAATTGCAGTTTCCTCCCCAGTTTCTACAAGAGCTTCCTCCAGCTGCTGCCTCACTCGCCTCTGAGTTTCTATCTTTGGCTCCTGGATGGGGTGTAGAGGAGGCAGTAAAATCTTGCGACCTAAGGGTAGTTAAAACCAAGGTTTCCTCAAATATCTGAGGAAAAACAGACACTGCTTGGAGGAGCAGGTACCTTGCTCTGCTGCACACCACAGCCACGGGTCCAGCTCCTCTGCTTCATGGGCTTGTGTCTCCAAAAGCTTTTGTGCTGCCCTCTGCTCATCTTGAGGATAAAATGGAAGAGGCAGAAAGTTGAGGTGCTTGAAGGAGATGATGTCCTTGTTGTATGAAGGTTTTGAAGGAGGTGGTGACCTCGCTAGCCTGCTTGTTTGAACATCTTGCCCTGAAACCTCCCCTGGTGGGAATCCATTTGCTTTAATTCCCAGTGAAGTGATTTTCCTTCTGTTGCAGCATCAGCCCAAGCTCCTTTTTTCTCTAGGCTCACCAGACTTCTTGCCTTACCAGGGCAGGAAGCTGAGCTACCTCCCTGCACTAACCTGGGGGTCAGCATCTCCATGAGACAACGGGACCATCACCTCACAGAGTCCCAGACTGCTTTGGGTTGAAAGGGACCTTAAGGCTCATACAGTTCCAACCCCCTGCATGGCCAGGGACATCTCCTACTCAGTGTGGGTGGGGAGGAAGGGAGAGTTTGGGGAATAAACAGTAGGAGAGGTTGAAAGGTTTCTGCCAGGTTGTGGGGAGCAAACTGAGCCCTCTCCCATGAAAGCTGCTTCCATAAGCACTGCCTGGGGAGAAGAGGTTTAAGTTCCTGTGTGGTCTGCAGTACACCGGGAAAAACCAAACCAAACCAAACAAACCCACCAAAGACTGTGGTTTGTGGTTTGAAAGTTATGGGAATGTCTTTGTCAGGTTTTGTCTTGAAATTCCTTGCCTGTTCCATGATGGGATCCAAGAGGCATCAGGAAGGGATGGCTGGGCTGGCACAGGGATCACCCAGAGCAGGTGGTGAGGAGCAGATTCTGGCTGAGGGAGCTGGGGGTGTTCAGCCTGGAGAAGAGGAGGCTCAGGGGAGACCTCATCACTCTCTACAACTCCCTGAAAGGAGGCTGGAGCCAGGGGGGGTTGGGCTCTTTTCCCAGGCAGACAAGAGGCCATGGGCTTAAGCTTTGCCAGGGGAGGGTTAGGTTGGATATTAGAAAGAATTTCTTCCCAGAGAGGGTGATCAGAGATTGGAATGGGCTGCCCAGGGAAGTAGTGGATTCTCCATCCCTGGAGATATTTCAAAAGAGCCTGGATGTGGCACTCAGTGCCATGGGCTGGGAACCACAGGGGGAGTGGATCAAGGGTTGGAACTGAGGATCTCAGAGGTTCCTTCCAACCCAGATGATTCTGTGATTCTCTGAGGACTGAGCTGGGCTCTGGGAGATGTATTTCTGTGAGCAGAGTGGTGTCAGGGGTGCTTATGTGTCCTGATGAGCTCTCAGTCACTGCTTCCCTCTCAGCACAAGTCAGGATGAAGGTGCTGAGCTGCAGGTTCCCCCTCAATCTGTCCTCAGCACCACGGAGGAGTTGTCCTTGGGCTTTCCTTGTGTGCTCACTGTGGTTGGACAAAACTCTTGCTGAAGACCATAATAAGAGGCAGTGGGGCACAAGAGACAGAAGCCCATGAGGGTCTGTGGGGTAGAGCTTGCATTCAGCAGGTCAGTGGTTCCTCGATGTGTTTGCTTCTCTGCAGAGCAGGAAGGAGCAAGGGGCAGGGCTGGAGATGGCCTTGCTGCTCCTTTGGCTCTTGGGGAGCTCCAGCAGCCAGGGATGGCTTTGCTGGGCTCTTTGGGGGGAATTACTGGGAGTTAAGGGGGTGGAGGAGGGGAAGAGTGGAACCTCTGCTGAGATTGCAGCAGCTCGTGCTCCTCCTGGGATGGAGGTGGGGAACTGTGATGGGCACAGCTGAGTGTCAGAGGTTAGCCAAAAAAAGCAGAATCAAGCTGCAGAAGGGTTGCAGTGCTCTCTGCACTTTTTTCCACTGAACCAAGGGCCCGACACACTGAATTTGATTCCTTCTCTCTCTGTAGGAGATGAATTAAAATGCAGCACACCACGTGCACGGAGGACAGGATCTACCATGCACTAGAAAGGTGTCTACATGGACTTAGCAGAGATGCTGTCTCCAGCAGATGGGCTGGTAGGTGAATTTAACCATCAGCTTCTTCTTCTGCCTCTGCATGATCTGCTGACCTACCTGGGCACCTGGTAAGAGAGAGCTGCTGGTGCTGCTGGAGGTTTGGAGGCCTTTTCTCCCTTCCAGTGTCCAAAGTTAGAGGTGGCATCCAATCCAGTCCATCTTCCTGCAGTAGGAAGATGTCCTAAGACACTGAAAATGTCATGTGAGGTCTTACACAGGTGAAGGTCAGCAGAGAAGCCATGCATCTTCCCAGTTTTCCATGCAGGAGCTGGGGAGAGCAGGAGTTTTCATTCCCCAGGAGGAAAGACTCCTTTGTGCAATCAGCCTGCCTTGCCTTCATGAATGGAAATCCTCAAACCTCCAGGCTTAATCTCTGGGGCATTGTCAGAAGCAAGGGTGGAGATACTGTTATCAGCTGTATTTGTATCTGGATCAGAGACCAGGCTGGCCACAAAGAACTGACCCATGTTCCCAGGGCTGCAAAGGGATTTGGGATGGTGGTGGGGAGGGCAGAGCAGTGATGAGGAGCAGGAATTTTTAGGGAGCAATCCCTCTGGCCCATCCTCACACCCACCAGAGTGATGCCAGCTCTCTCTGGGCTGTAGCATCATCACCCTGAGTCCTGCATCCGTTTTGGTCTCCCTACATTCTGGGAAAAAGGCCCAGTTGAAGTGTGACTTACATTCCTGTTTCCTGGAAGTTCAGCCTCACCTTTGTCCCCTTGACAGTGGGTATCCAGAGGAGTCCATCTCATTGTGCACTGCAGCACTCACCTCTTCCTGGAATTAGAATTCATCAATTCCTGTGTCACTCACAAACTTTGCCCTTCCCTAATCCCAGCCCCTCAGTGTTTGTGTTAAGGTAGCCTTGGGAAAAAAAAAAACAAAAATCCACAAAAAACAACAACAACAAACAAAATGACTTAATAATTTTCCCAGCTCATTACAAAGACAAGGCAGGATGGGGGGTGGCTCTGCTGGAAGCAGCCCTGCTGCCCACTCGTGCCTCTTTTCCACTGGTTTTCCCCCATCTGCCTCCCTGCTGGCTTTCTGCCCTCTCTTCATGTGGGTTTTGTGGGCTTTAGCAGAATGACCTGGCATTCCTGGGAGAATCTCAGGCGTTTTACACATCAGAAAATTTTACCTTTCATCACAACCACTTGTGCTGTTGCTAAAAATCTTCTGTGGGAGCAGCAAAGCCCAGAGCTGAAGATGGATGGGATGTTAACAGCTCTGCAGTGTCCCTGTCCCTGGGCACAGCTCCTGGACACCCCCTGGGGCAGCACTGCTTGCCCAGAGCCTTCCCTGCCCTTCCACCTGGGCTCTCCAGCCCTGCTCACCTCCAACATCTTCACTTTGCAAAACTGCTGATTCCCATCCCACCCCCTTGCAATCAGAGTAGGTGCTCCAGTATTTTGCTAAACCCTTCTGGGATTCCAAGAAGGAGTTGGAAGGGATCTCAAAGCTCATCCACCCCCCTGCCATGGTCAGGGACACCTCCCCCAGCCCAGGGTGCTCCCAGCCCCATCCAACCTGGGCTGAGACACTGCCAGGGATGGGGCAGCCACAGCTTCTCTGGGCAACCTGAGGCTCAGCACCCTCAGTATCCCTCTGTGTACTGATATAATTTAAGGAAAACAGCCCATAATGCACTGATATTCCCACACCCCTTATCCGTGTGTTCTATTTCTTCTCTTCACATTCTTTTCCCCCCCCTCGTGTTACAAGCAGCAGTTTAATTATTGCTGTTCTTGCTGGCAGGGCTCTGTTCCTCATACATTCAGTGAATCCCTCCAGCTTGTTCCAGACTGCACAGTGGCTTTCTCCTTCCTCATTTTGAACTTCTGATATCACTTCTCTTTCCCAATTTGTTTGCTTTCCCTTCCTTTTGACCACTTGCACGTCAAAATGACAGGCACCACGTTGCATCTTTTTGGGCTGGGATTGCTGGAATTTTTACAGTTTTGTAATTATTTCGTGCTCTCTTTTTACATGGTAATTTTACAGGAGGTTGCTCCAGAGTAGGTGAGTAATCACATCCCATGTGGTATTTCCCCCCCCCATGTAAATGACTGAATAGCTGAGGTTTGTGAAATCAGAAAAATGTGAAGGCTTTGGCCATCCTGGATTTATACCCTGGGTGAGCCCATTGTTGACTTTGGGGTCTAAAGAGAAACTCTTTCCTGAGCTGCCACATTTGGAGGCACCAAATGGCAATCAGTTGTCTCTTAACTCACAAAAAAAAACCTTGTTAGAGGAGATGACCTTTTCCTTGTAGAGACTCACTTGGGGGCACAACCTGTTTTCCTTCCTCCCTGTCCCTGGAGAGATGACAGTCATGCTAAAAGAATAAAATGTTTTTATTTCTTGCTGGTGAGCCTTGAAATGAGAAGGGTTTGGTGCTGGGCTGGGCTCTGGCTGCTGGCAGGGCTGGGTTTGCTTTCCTGAAGCCTTCTTTGGGAAGAGCTGGAGGACAGAGGTGGATAGGGAGCTGCTGGAGAGGCTGTAGGGAGCCTGGAAGGTCCCAGGGATGGGAAGGAGCTGTTGTGTTTCTGATGTGGGGCTGCACATGAGCCAGAGAGGATGAAGGATGTTGTGGAGGGAGGATGGATGAAGGTCACTGACCACACAGAATATCTGTGGTTGAAAGAGACCTTCAAGATCATCCAGTCCAACCTTGGACCTCTCACTCCTCCAGGGCTCTTGGATGTGATCCATTTAATCCATCCATATCAATGCTTCTTGACATTCAAGGATCTCACTTTATTACCTGAAAGAGTTAAGTTACAGCATAACCATTGCCAGCATTTACTACAAAAGGAGAAAAACGGAGCAAAAGAATATTTAGCTGCTCTAAGTTTCTCTTTGACTGCTTCTTTCCCTCTTCCAGTGATTTAAAAGATGCCACTTAACCCCTTGGTGTATCTCCTGCTTCTGAAAAGCTTAAGGAGTTTTGGGACATGGTGCATCTGTCAGTATTCCTGTGACTAATAAGTGCTCCAGACAAACTGTCTGGGGAAGGAGAGGAGCATTCAGGGATAAGTCCTGCATGGTGTCCAAGGGAGTTGGGCTGCTCAGCTCCAGTGAAGCTGAAGAACCTGCTCAGTTGGAGACATCTCAGTGGGGAAGGAAGGGGGGTCTGGTGTGGGGATCCTCCAGCTGAGCCACCAAGTGGTGAATGCAATGTCTGAAATATGCACTGCCTTTGAATGTAGAATTCAGGTGAGCTGGTTCCTCAGCCGTGCAAATTTTAACCTTTCAACTGATTTCTCTGGGCTTGTGGTGGGTTTTCTTGCAGCGACCTCTGCCCAGGTTGGGTGGAAAGCCTTGGCATGGCTCCAGCTCTGGGAGGTACAACTCTGTCCTGCTCAGGAGGCTCAGAGCAGCTGCTTGTAAAGGGGACCCAGAGGCTGGGCTCCTGTGAGGCACAGGGTGCATCCTGAGGAGATGCTGGCACTGCAGGGACTTTGCTGTCCCTGGTGCTTTGGGCACCTCCAAACCCCCCTGGCTTACAAACTGCTGTGACTTGGCCCTTCCTCTGGGCAGTCCCCTGGAGAAAAGCACCTAATTCTGGTGAGGATGTGGTGGGAGCATGGCTGGGGGAGGGAGGAAGTGGAGATACCTGCTTTTAGAATTATAGAATCATTTGGGTTGGAAAAGATCTTTAAGATCAAGTCCAACCCTTCCCCCAACCCTGCCCAGGCCACCCCCAGCCCATGTCCCTCAGCACCACATCTCCAGGGCTCTGAAACCCCTCCAGGGATGATGGGGACTCCAGCCCTGCCCTGGGCAGCCTGGGCCAGGACCTGACAACCCTTGCCAGGGAGAAATTGTCCCTAATCTCCAACCTAAACCTCCCCTGGCACAACTTAAGGCCGTTCCTCTTGTCCCATCCCTTGTTCCTTGGCTCCAACCTCCTCTCAGGGGGTGTCAGAGAGCCAGAAGCTCTCCCCTCAGCCTCCTCTGCTCCAGGATTAACACCCCCAGGGCCCTCACAAAGTTCTCCAGCCCCTTCCCTATCTCCATTCCCTTCTCTGGACACTCTCCATGCCCTCAATGTCCTTCTGGTCCTGAGGGGCCCAGAACTGAGCCCAGGATTTGAAATGCACCCTTATGAGTGTAAGGAGCACAATCCCTACCCTGGTCCTGCTGCCCACCCTTCCTTTTGATGGCACCAGGAGCTGATGCCCAGCCTGAGCCCCACGGGTGCAGGCAGCTTGGGCACCCAGTATTTCTTTATTTTTCCTTTTCTGCTTTTTTTTCTTTTCCCTTTTATTTTCCTACTTTGCCAGTTGCCCCCTGCAAAGAGGTGGAGGGGAAGTGTAAACCGCCGAGAGCAGGAAGGAGCCACTTGGGGAGGGCAGGGCTGCTCAGAGCACTTCTCAGAAAAGTGATGTCAAAGCCTCATCCTTCCCAGGCCACCCATGGGTGCCCAGCTCCCAGCACAGCAGCTCCAATAACACACAGTGGGTACCAGGGCTAGGGGCTGGATGTCTCCTGCTCCCTGCTCAGAGGTTTTCCTGGAGGTTCTGCTCTCCTAGAGATGTTTCTTTGGGGCTCTGTCATGTTTGGAGAACAAGTCCTATGAGAAGAGGCTGAGGGAGCTGGAAATGTTTATTTTGGAGAAGAGGAGGCTGAGACCTGATCACTGTCATCCCTGCTTCCTGCCTGGCCCTCCAGCCCCTTCACAGGGGGTTTGCCCCATCCCCTCCCTGGGGAAGCAGCCCAGAACTTCTGCTGCCCCGTGCAGCACAGAACAACACTTGGAGCTGCTGCTGCTGTGATTTCCTCCTCTTTCTCTAGAAGTGAGAGGAAGGAAGGAGCCTGCATCTCGTGGGGCTGTTTGCATGTGTGGTTATGCTGGGGCAGGAAGCAGCTTTCTCCTCCTCTGGAGGGGGAGCCTGATGGAGCTCAGCCCCACTCCACAGGGGCAGCCCCAGTGGGGCCAGGATCTCTCAGCTGGAATAATCAAAAGAATCCCAAACTGGTTTGGGTTGGAAGGGACCTTAAGGGTCAGCCAGTTCCAACCCCCTGCATGGGCAGGGACACCTCCCCCAGCCCAGGCTGCTCCCAGCCCCATCCAACCTGGGCTGAGACACTGCCAGGGATGGGGCAGCCACAGCTTCTCTGGGAAACCTGGGGCTCAGCACCCTCACCCCAAAGAATTGCTTCCTAATGTCTCATCTCAAGCTCTCCTCTCCCAGTTCAAAGCCCTTCCCCCTCATCCCACCTCTCCAGGCCCTTGTCCCAAGTCCCTCCCCAGCTTTCCTGGAGCCCCTTCAGGCACTGGAAGCTGCTCTAAGGTCTCCCCATTGCTCCCTTCTCTTCCCCAGGCTGAACACCCCCAACTCTCAGCCTGGCTCCAGAACAGAGCTGCTCCAGCCTCTGACCAGCTTTGTGTCCTCCTCTGGACTCATTCCAGCAGCTCCATGTCTTTCTTGTCTTGAGGACAAACCCTTCCCTTGCCCTGCTGGCAAGGAGGAGGAGGAGGAGGAGGAGTTGTTTCTTCCTTCTTGGTCTGCAGCTCCAGAGCAGGAGGGCTCTGCCTCTTCCCCCTGGGATGCAGGGCTGGGATGAATGGAGGCACCTGGCAACCTTTGAACAGATCATTTCCTCTAAGAGCATCTGGGAGGTGGCTCTGGCCACCAGAATAAGTGACAGCTTGGGGAAACAGCTTGGGCCACTTGAGGGGCAGGTGTCAGGGGATGGAGGTCAGGGGAGTTTCAGGGTGCAGGACCTGCCATCCCTTTGCGTGGGCTTTTAATACATTTAATGAAAACTTGAAGGGTTTGAATAAAAAGGGTGATAAAGAATAAAAATTAAAGAATAAAAAAAAAAAGGGTGATAAAAGAATAAATGCTGGGCAGGCCTAAGGGTGATGATGCTGTGAGTTCTGAGTGCCTGGTGTCCATTCCTCCTGTAACCTCCTGGACCAGAGCTGTGGGTGACAGTGGCTTTTGTGTCCCCAACAGCTGGGCTGTGCCTGAACTGCTGGAGCCTGCAGGAGCTGGTGAGCAGGGATGCTGGCAACTACCTCATCCTTGTGGAGAAGATCCTCAGCAAGGCCAAAGAGGTGAGGAAGGGAGAGAGGGAAAGGGAGGAAGGGAAAAAGAGACAAAGGCTGGGACAGAAAATGCAAGGTTTGCACCCTGCCACCAAGCTTGGCAAGCTGCTTGCTGGGGCTGGGCTGCCTTCTTCAGACAGTTTTATAGAATTTCCTGCAACTCCACAAGGATCAGGAACATCAGAGGGCTGGGAGCTTGGTTCAGTCCATCTTCTTGAGGGTACAGGCAGAGCCAACAGCCTGTGCTGCTCTGCCTGTCCCATCAGTGGGGGTTCCTGGAGCTTTAGGGGTTGTTTTCCTGTGGAAATGAGGGAATCTGATGGGGACAGTGATGTGATGGTGTGGGTTGGGTGCTTGGCTGCATTCTTGGGTCTCCAGGCACCTCCAAGGATGCTTTTGGGTAAGGCTGATGTGGAGCAGCCCAGTTCATCTTTCTTCCCCCCTCTGGGACTCTTTCCTCCAGGTGCAGGAGAAGTGTGACTACAACCTCGTGACACCCCTGGCTCTGCTCTTCTACTATGCAGTCCTGTATGTAAGTCCTGAGGCTGCTGCATGAAGCTTGATCCCAGCCCCTGGGGAGGAACAGGTCCAGCACCCCATGGATCAGTGCAGAACAGTCACCAGAACCGGGTTGGCTTTTGCCTGAAACATCATAGTCTGCTTTGAGAATTTGTCTCAAAAAAGAAAAAAAAAAAAAGTGCTCTTCTACCAATCTGCAGGGATCAAGACCAGGCAACCATTGCACAGGCTGGGAGAGGGGAAAAAATAAAAAGAAGAGCTTCAGTGTTTAATCTTTTTGTTTAAAGATGGGTTCCTCAGAAAAGGAGGTGGACAATGGCTCTATGCAGGGAACACCAATTTTTTTTATTAGCCTTTTTACTGGTGCAAAACATACAGGCAATGCTGATGAAAGGAAGGAGCTGAGTCTTCACAGGAAAGACTTTTTTTTAATTATTATTATTAGCACAATGCATCATTATCCCAAGGAAATCGTTGCTGCCAGATCTTTTGCAGAAGAACAGGCTGCAATGGGATTCATCTGTATGGATCTGGGGTTGTTGAAAAGAAATTTATGTATAGGCTTTGGCACCTGAGCTGCAGGCAGGAGGTGGGGAAGGTGTGGGGTGGATGAAGCTTTCTCAGGGCTGTGCCTGCTGGGGATCCCATGCCCCTTCCTGGGAGAGGACTGAGTGTCACGGGGTGAACCTCTGCTCTCATCTTTTCCCCCTCCCAGCCTAAACCCTGGAGTTTTCACACAGCACTTGGGGCCTTTGTCCTCCTCCCTTTCATCCCTGCTCTCCCCTGCAGGCTCCCCACTTCCCCCCAGGCTCTGACCTGCTCCTGAAGGCTGCCAGTGTCTACCACAGCTTCTTGACCTGGCCCGTGCCCTACTGTGACATCTTCCATGAGCTGCTCACCTTCATCAGCAATGAGCTCAGAGCTCCTGGTAAGTGCTCCCACCCTCCTCCCACCCTGGGCTTTCCAGCTCTGCTGGTGCTGCTTCCCCCCAAATCCCCACTGCCCTGACCCCCCCTCTTGCTTCCCAACACCCTCCTGCTGGTGCTGTCTCTTTTACTCTGTCTGTATTTTAGCTTATGCATCCCAAACCTCAGCTTTTCCAGGAGGGGAAGATCTCTGCCCAGCATCTCTGGAGGATTTTCCCTCTGGTGATCCAGCAGAGGGTGGGAGCAGATTCCTTCTGGAGGAGCAGGAGAAGGGTTGTGGGGTTTTTGTAGCTGCCTAGTGCAGAAGCTGCTGGGAGCACCCCAGGGACTCTCAGCTCTGGTCTAGCATGGATTAGCAGAACCTGGAGTTATTTCCTGGCTGCCTTTCAGGCTGGTGGATCTTTTCCATGGTGAAGCACGTGCTGGCTGCTCCTGCCCAGCCCTGGCCTTTGCTGGGGATGCTCAGTGGTGTGACTTGGGTGATCACAGTGGGGCCATTCATTGGCATCAGGGTGGCTGGAGCCTTCCTGCCTGCCCTTGCGTGGAGATTTCCATAGGGCTGAGGGACTCCCTGAGCCTTTCTTTACAACTCAGACACTACCTTGTGATCCAGCTTCGGGCACGTCTGTCACAAGCAGCAGTAGCAGTGTTCCTCTTAATTAAGGACTCCTTGTCGATGTCCTGTTGTTCCCAATGGAGCAGCTCTTCCAATTATTTCTAAAAGGCTTTTTGTCCTAAGCTCCCTATTTTTTTTTTATTTTTTTTTTTGGTGGCTTATGGAGAGTTGTTATCACAGGGAGCAGATTTCAGCCCTTGTTTCATCCTAAGTGATAATGCATCCTCTGCTGGAAAGCTGGTCAGGATAAGCTTGTTGCACAGCCTCCATGACCTGCTGAAGCAAAAGCTTTTTATTGAAATGAGGGTAAATATTAACTGAGAACAAGCTGCTATCAGTGTTTACCAAGAATGCAAGAGCTTTGACTCTAAAACCAGGGGCTGGTGTCTCTCCAGGAGGGGTGAATGCTGCTGGGACTGGGAGGGACTGTGTGGATCAGAGACAGCTGCCCATGGGTGCTGAGCCCTCCTTCTTGGTTGCTGAGGAGCAGCTGGGGTTGGGATGTGGCTGCCTGCAGTAATAAGGGTGTTGGATCTTGTACACCTTTCCCAAGGTGTACGCAGGGTGACACAGGACTTGCTGTTGTCACCCAGTGCAGGTCTGTGAGATGTCACCTGCTTGGGATTTCCTGCTGGTGTCCCAGGGATGAGCCCAGAGTCACAGCCAGGGGCATGGGCTCCATGGCTGTGGGAGGGAAGGTGGCAGTGTCCTCCTGTCCCTAAGGGAGATCCAGGGCCTCTGGGGGGGTTCAGGAAGTGGCAGAAGCTGCTGAATATCACTCGTGGGATTCCCAGTGGAGTTCACATCTGCAGTGGGACAGAGGAGCTCTCCCTGCCCATCCTCTGGTTGCCTTCCCATCCCCTTGGGCTTTTCATCTCCTTGCTCCTGGGCAGGTCCCCTCGCATGCTGCTTTTTCCCTTTCCCTTTTTCTTTTTCCCTTTAAGGACTTTGGGATGCTGCCCAATGCCTGCTTCAGGCTGTGGTTCAGCCAGGCCAGGACCCATCAGGAGATGATAAAGTCAATGTCCTGAAGCAGGGCTGTGTGCTGTGTGCCATGTCTCCTCTCCTCTGCTCTCTCTCCTCAGGGATCTCCTTCCAGAGGCTGGTGAGGACGGAGCAGGGGTTGCCTGTGAAGAATTACCAGAGCTCCACCGTGTAAGTGTGGGCCCAGGTGCTGCTCTCCAGCATCCCCATCACCCCCACACTGCCCGAGCTGCAGGGAGTGGAAGCTTGAAAGTGGAGTCAGTGATGGATGTCAGGGAAAAGAGCTGGAGAGCTGGGGGAAGGGATGAGGAAAGGGGTTGTGGCATTTCCATGGGGCTGTGGTTCCCTGTGTCTGGGTGAAATCAGCCAAGGGATGGAATCTGCAGGGAACTGATGAGTTCTGGGCCCCTCAGTTCAGGAAGGAGATTGAGGTCCTGGAGCAGGTCCAAAGGAGGGCAACCAGGCTGGTGAAGGGATCCAGCACAAGTCCTGTGAGGAGAGGCTGAGGGAGCTGGGGGTGTTCAGCCTGGAGAAGAGGAGGCTCAGGGGAGACCTCATCACTCTCTACAACTCCCTGAAAGGAGGCTGGAGCCAGGGGGGGTTGGGCTCTTTTCCCAGGCAACTATCAGCAAGACGAGAGAGCATGGACTTAAGTTGTGCCAGGGGAGGCTTAGGTTGGATATTAGAAAGAATTTCTTCCCAGAGAGGGTGATCAGACATTGGCCGAGCATCATCTCCCTTTGTCCCCAGGACTGTGCTGCTGCTCAACCGCTCCGAGGTGCAGAGTGAGTTTCTCTCCATCGCAGAGAAGCTGAGCTCCAGCCAGCACCCTCAGCGTGCCACCCTCATCCTCCTCCTCCAGCACCTCTACCAGGCCAACTTTGGCACCCGCTGCCACCTGGAGAGCCTGCACCACCTCCTGAAGGTAGGGTCAGGGACCTTCACCTTTGGGGATGTCACCCATGGCCCTAAGGAGCAGGTTCCTGGCTGAGTGGAAAGACAAAAGAACCCCCCAAAACAAAAACAAAACCAAACAACCCATGATAAAACCATTTTGGTAACAATTTTTTGGGAAAAATGTTAGACCTGAGGCTTATGCTGCTGTTTTGGGAAGTGTGGCAGGGAGATAACCCACCTTGTACTCCCTTTTGTTAACTTTTCTTCCCTTTTTTCATCCTTAAGTGGAGAGAGGAAGAGCCCCTGGCTTTGAGATGCAGTGAAAATGTTTCTTTTCCTTGAGCAGCACTTTGCTTTGGTGTTTGGAGGGGGCAAAAATTTGCAAAGAAAACCCTTTAGGTGTCTTCCAACTCGGATCTTTGGGTTTTTTCTTCGCCAAGGTTTTGGGTGGGGACTTGAAAAGGGGGCTGGAGGTAGAAGAGGGAGCGAGATGTACCCAGTGGTGTAGGTCATGACCTTCCCCAACGACCTGTCTATTGCTTCTACACCTCTTGACCTCTCTCCTTGGCTCTGCTCCCCCAGTCCAAGACCTTGGAAGAGCTCTCAGAGATCTATGCCAGTGCCACGGATGCTCAGGAGATTGCAGCAGCCAGCAGTGACCCTGCCCTGGCCCGGGAGCAGCTCCAGACCATGCTGCAGGACATTGCTGGGGCAGCTTCCTTCCCTGCCATCCCAGGTGAGGAACTCCCCAAGCCCCTCTTCCCTCCAGGTTTTTCTGCCAGCTCAGCCCCTGCAGCAGTTTTGTGCAAAGGTTCAGCCAAATGCAATAACTCCAAAAACAAAACAAAACAAAACAAACACCAAACCAAACCCAAAACCACCACCATGGGTCCTGTTCCAGTCCGTGAGCCAGAATGGTTTCTCATCTTCCATTAAACCTGGAGAAAAGCAGTGATGGCTGCTGGCTCTGAGGGGTGTGAAATGTCCCCGATTGCCCGTGACTTCGTGGGGGTAGTGCCAGCAGCAGCGGTGTTCTTGTGTCACCTGGGGCTGCCCAAAACACCTCTGTGTGGTTGTTGGCATCTCCCAGCAGCCAGGAGAGGTGTCAGGAGTGGTGTTGGGCGTCCCCGCAAACTCACTTCTCTCCCTCCTCTCTTCCCAGGTGAGGCTCAGCCCCACAAGCTCCACACCATCCCCATCCCCGCTGCTCGCTGCTACACTTACAGCTGGGATCAGGATAACTTTGGTAAGGAGGGGGTCATAGAATCATTGAATTGTTTTGGTTGCAAAAGCCCTTTCAGATCATCCAGTCCAAGCCTTCCCCCAGCACTGCCCAGGCCACCCCCACCCCATGTCCCTCAGCACCTCCAGGGCTCTGAACCCCTCCAGGGATGGTGGGGACTCCAGCCCTGCCCTGGGCAGCCTGGGCCAGGCACTGACAACCCTTGCCAGGGAGAAATTGTTCTTAATATCCAACCTAAACCTCCCCTGGCACTGTTTGTACATTATTACACTCTACAACTCCCTGAAAAGGAGGTTGGTGTGTGGAGGGGTGGGTCTTTTCTTCCCAGTAACAAGCAACAGGACAAGAGGAAACAGCCTCAAGTTGCACCAGAGATGGTTTAGATTGGATACTAGAAGAAAAATCTTTACTTGAAAGGTTTATTAAACACTGGAACAGACTTCCCAGAGTGGTGGTTGAGTCAGCATCCTTGGAGCTGTTTACAAGCTGTGTAAAATCATAGAATGACAGAATAATTTGGGTTGGCCACTCAGTGTTGTTGTCTGGGGTCGTCACATTCCCAGTGGTTACGTCCCATGCCAGATGCCATCTCCCACCGGTTGCCTTTCAGATATCCTCAACGATGTCCTCAGCAAAGAGTGCAGCGTGGCTGAGCCCATGGCCTCAGAGAACGAGGAGGAAGAGGAAGAGGAGGAGGAGGTGGAAACCGATGGTTGTTCCCCCGAGCAGGACTCGCTGCTTTCCCCTCTCTCCACCATTTCCAAAGACTCGGCCTACTCGGCGCTCTCAGAGGAGGGATCTAAGTGTCCCTCTCGAGTGTCCCTCTTCACCGCCTCCAAGGACTCCATCTCAGAGTTGACGGTGGTCTCCAGAAAGTCCCTGAAATCCTTTGTCTCCAGCCTGAGGGACTGCATGGACAGTGGGTACGCAGAGGACAGCGACGAGAGCTCCTTGGAGGTGACGGGGAGACCGGAGCTGAAAGCGGAGAAAACCCACCCCAAATCCAGACACATGTTGACCACCAAGATCTACAAACTCTTCAAGGCCAAAAGCCAACTGGTCTTGAGGAGAGACCTGAAGGACTGCTTGGACACGGGCTCTCTCCCACTGCCCCTACGCCGGGCCGGGAGCCTCTGTACCCCCCCGGCCAAGCCCCGGGTCCCCGCTCGATCCCGCCGCGCTCATTCGCTGCCCCAGCACCTCCTGACCCCGCGCTTCCCGCCGGCCCCGCTCCTCCCACCCCACCTCAGCCTCCACCGCCGGCCCTTCCTCAGCTCTGATGAGGACACCAAGGTGTCCACCCTGCGGGTCGTGGTCTTCGGCTCCGATCGCATCTCGGGGAAAGTGGCCCGAGCCTACAGCAAGCTCAGGTGAGCCCAGCTCAGGTACCTGGCCCTGCTGGGACCTGCTGGAGAGCTCTGCTCACCTAAGCCCTCTCCTACCTGGAACAGAAATGGTGGAAGCCCTGTCCCTGGAAGGGCTATCTGGACAGGGCTCTGAGCAACTTGATCTGGTGGGAGGTGTCCCTGCCCATTGCAGGGGGTTTGGAGCTCAGTGATCTTAAAGGTCCCTTCCAACCCTGACAGTTCTATGATTCTTTGTCCAACCCTGACAATTCATAGAATCACAGAATCATAGAATGGGCTGGGTTGGAAGGGACCTCAGAGATCATCAAGTCCAACCCTTGATCCACTCCCCCTGTGGTTCCCAGCCCATGGCACTGAGTGCCACATCCAGGCTCTTTTGAAATATCTCCAGGGATGGAGAATCCACTACTTCCCTGGGCAGCCCATTCCAATGGCTGATCACCCTCTCCGGGAAGAAATTCTTTCCAATATCCAACCTAAACCTCCCCTGGCACAACTTGAGACCATGCCCTCTTGTCTTGCTGATATCTGCCTGGGAAAAGAGACCAACCCCTCCCTGGCTCCAGCCTCCTTTCAGGGAGTTGTAGAGAGTGATTCTATGATTCTGCCTTCTCGCAGACTGAAGGAGAGCACCTGCCCTTTGCTGACAAGGTACTTCAAGCTGCAGTTTTTCTACGTCCCTGTGAAGAGGAGCTCCTTGGCTCCACTGACCCCGCTGACACATCCCTCCCCATCCCTGGGGGACCCGCAGCTCCGTCCCCCAGCACCAGTGGTAGGTGTCCTGCTCAGCACGGGGCTCAGGGTGCCACCAGCACTCTGCTTGGGCTTGGGAGCAGTGTGCAAGGAGGCCGGAGGGACAGTCTGAAGTGGGATGTTGGTGTCTCTTCCACCAACCCTAAATGTGGGGTGAAGACCTTGGGGGGTCCCCAGTGTGACCCCGGTGTGTCTGGTTTCAGGATCCTACCGTGGCTGGGATGGAGAGCAGCACCAATGACATCTCCCACTACATTGGCATGTTGGACCCGTGGTACGAGCGCAACGTCCTGGGGCTCATGAACCTGCCCATGGATGTCCTGTGTCAGGTATCTGCATGCCAGCTGGGAGGGTGTGGAGGAATTTCTGAAGGAATGTGGACACCCAGCATTTGTGGCCAGTCTATGTTTTGAGAACTATGAAGCAGACTGCAACTTTCAGTCCTGAGAGCAGTAAACAACCTGACCTTGAAGTGTCTCTGAAAGCACGATTAGAGCAACTAGTTTGGCAGATGCAGGTGCAGCTTTAGTGAAAAACAAGATGCCTAGCCAAAAAGTAGTTAACTGCAAGAATTTGTTATCTAAAAGAGGCGTGCCCTCTGAACCCTATATAATGCTGTGTAACTATTAATAAAATTGAGTGCTGTGTATCAATCATACTGGTTTTAGTCACAGGCTCCGTGTTTTCGTGCTCTTCCCAACAGTAGGGTTTGGAGTTCCCCTTCCCCAAGGCACGGGGGCATCTGAGAACTTCTGCTTAGTGCTGGGTCACCGTGGGGCTGGGTGATCAGGAGGAGGAGGGTTTGCATCCTTGGCAGGGTGGAAGGGGGCAGTTCTTGGCACCTGGCTGGGGGTACCATGTACTCCGTCAGGCTTGGGATTTGTTCTCTCACTGCTTGGGATTTGTTCTCTCACTGCAGACTGCCAAGCCAGAGGCTGAGCCCCAGGAGGACTCCCAGGAGCAGCTTCCCATCCTGGCTGACATGATCCTCTACTACTGCCGCTTTGCCACACGCCCCCTCCTCCTGCAGCTCTACCAAACGGAGGTAGGAGCAGGGGCTCAGCCCCATCTTGGCAAGGGGGAAAGGGAGATCTTCTGCTTGTGAAGCAGATGGGGGGATATCACAACCTCCACGAGCTCTTGAGGCAGAGCTTGATCTCCTCTTGCTCCTCTCAGTGCTTGGGCTGATGCTTCTGGCTCAGGGTTTGAGTGTATTCGGGTCCTGCCTAGACAATCCTTGAGTCACACAAGCAGATTTCCATCCTTTCCATTCCAACCTTTCCCTGTCAGTGCAGACAAGTTATTGACTCTGCTGGAAGCCCCTCTGGTGCTCTGCTTTCCAAACCAAGCCCCTCCATGAAGTCTATTTGCCACACTGTGCCGTGTGTCCAGGCTGGGGTGGGGAAGGTTGGATGATCCTCAGGGTGGTGGCAGGGGACCAGCAGTCCTGGGGCTGTGGACAGCAGAGTTGCTGTTCTTCCAGGGGTTTGTCTCACCCAAATTGATTCCCAGACCCTGCTGTAAGGCTCATCGTGGGTTTTCTTTCCAGTTTTCCTGGAGGGAAAAGCGAGGGGTTTAGGTGGTTTTACTTGCTGGGTGGTCTGGTGGAAGTGGAAGGACAGCAAGTGACACCCAAAGCAGTTGTTGAAAGGTAGATTTTGAAAACATGAAAGGATTTGGTGAGATCCTGGCCCAGGTTTCCCAGAGAAGCTGTGGCTGCCCCATCCCTGGCAGTGTCTCAGCCCAGGTTGGATGGAGCAGCCTGGGCTGGGGGAGGTGTCCCTGACCATGGCAGGGGGGTTGGATCTAGATGATCCTTAGGACCTTTTCAACCCACACCATTCTATGATTTTCCCCTGCTGACACGTTTCCTCCAGAAAAGGGGGGAATTTCCCAGCATGGGCTGTGTCTCCTCACCACCACATCTCCTTTCTTCTCAGCTCACCTTCATTGGGGGAGAAAAGATGACTGAAGTCTTCATCCACTCCCTGGAGCTGGGCCACTCGGCAGCCACCCGGGCCATCAAAGCCTCAGGTCTGTCACTGTCACTGTCACTGCTTCTGCACCCTCAGCCTTGAGGTTTGGTTTGCAAACTACTGGGCTGGGTGGAGATGGAGGGATGGAGGGATGGATGGAGGGATGGATGGATGGAAAGAGTGGCTGGAGGGAACTGCATGAGCTGTCTGAGCCCGGGCTGCACCACCAGCAAAGACCCAGCTATATTAATTTCTTTTTGTGAGGAATTTCACAAATTGTGAGGGATTTCACCACATTTCCTTTTGTGAACCTCATGGTTGGTTGTGCTTTGCCCAGGAGCATCATATCTAAAAACACTCTTTCCATTTACCTCACCCTATCTGGGATAATCGAAGTTCATGGTTGTGCCTGTAGCCTTCCTGCAGGAGACAGCTTTTACAGTAGGAATTTATAAAATCAGTAGAGAGAAGAATTAACAGCAGAAGCATCTTCCTGAGGTGCTGCCTGGTGTGGTGCAGCTCTCAGAGACATCTCCTGGCCAACCAACACCACTGCATCTAAACACATTGCTGCTCTTTTTGAATCCAATGGCTTTTCTGGGATCTCTCCTCATCTTTCTCAACAGAGCTCATAAAATATCCTGTATACAAAATGTCACCACCCCACTCTCCCCAAATTACAGGCCTGGCTGAGACCCCTTCCCAACAACTCAAGAAACGACCAAACCATTTGAATTCTGATTTTTAAAAATGTTCTTGCCGTGAGCTGTCTGGCACCACAACACTTCCCATCTGCTAAAAATGTTCCAGGGGAATTAATCAACAACAACAAAAAAGAAGCTAGTGTAGGGAACACCCCCTACACCTTCCTCTTTCCTTCCTTCCTTCCTTCCTTCCTTCCTTCCTTCCTTCCTTCCTTCCTTCCTTCCTTCCTTCCTTCCTTCCTTCCTTCCTTCCTTCCTTCCTTCCTTCCTTCCTTCCTTCCTTCCTTCCTTCCTTCCTTCCTTCCTTCCTTCCTTCCTTCCTTCCTTCCTTTTCTTTTTCTTCTTCTTTCTTTCTTTCTTTCTTTCTTTCTTTCTTTCTTTCTTTCTTTCTTTCTTTCTTTCTTTCTTTCTTTCTTTCTTTCTTTCTTTCTTTCTTTCTTTCTTTCTTTCTTTCTTTCTTTCTTTCTTTCTTTCTTTCTTTCTTTCTCTCTTTCTCTCTTTCTCTCTTTCTCTCTTTCTCTCTTTCTCTCTTTCTCTCTTTCTCTCTTCTCTCTTTCTCTCTTTCTCTCTTTCTCTCTTTCTCTCTTTCTCTCTTTCTCTCTTTCTCTCTTTCTCTCTTTCTCTCTCTTTCTCTCTTTCTCTCTTTCTCTCTTTCTCTCTTTCTCTCTTTCTCTCTTTCTCTCTTTCTCTCTTTCTCTCTTTCTCTCTTTCTCTCTTTCTCTCTTTCTCTCTTTCTCTCTTTCTCTCTTTCTCTCTTTCTCTTTCTCTCTTTCTTTCTCTCTTTCTTTCTCTCTCTCTTTCTTTCTCTCTCTCTTTCTCTCTCTCTTTCTCTCTCTCTTTCTCTCTCTCTTTCTCTCTCTCTTTCTCTCTCTCTTTCTCTTTCTCTTTCTCTTTCTCTTTCTCTTTCTCTTTCTCTTTCTCTTTCTCTTTCTCTTTCTCTTTCTCTTTCTCTTTCTCTTTCTCTTTCTCTTTCTTTCTTTTTCCCTTCCTTCCTTCCTTCCTTCCTTCCTTCCTTCCTTCCTTCCTTCCTTCCTTCCTTCCTTCCTTCCTTCCTTCCTTCCTTCCTTCCTTCCTTCCTTCCTTCCTTCCTTCCTTCCTTCCTTCCTTCCTTCCTTCCTTCCTTCCTCTTCTCTTCTCTTCTCTTCTCTTCTCTTCTCTTCTCTTCTCTTCTCTTCTCTTCTCTTCTCTTCTCTTCTCTTCTCTTCTCTTCTCTTCTCTTCTCTTCTCTTCTCTTCTCTTCTCTTCTCTTCTCTTCTCTTCTCTTCCAGTCCACAGCTATGTTCAGCAAACTGGGTTTTTTTCCCTTCTCACTGGGTGTCCTGAGGCTGCTGCTGGAGAATGGGGCTGCAAGGTCCCCATGTGACATTTGCTCCTTGTTTTGTGCAGGGCCAGGCAGCAAAAGGCTGGGCATAGATGGGGACAGAGAAGCAATCCCACTAACACTACAGATTGCCTACAGCAAGGTGAGTGCATGGGGCTTGCACAAAGACAAACTGGGGCAGAAGACCACTCTGGGGCTGGAAAAACAGGTCTGTGCTGGGGGTTAGAGAGACCAACACCAACAGTGTGCTGGAGGAGCCTGAATGCAAGCCCAGAGCAGCCAAACTCCAGCTAATGGTCTGCTCATGGGCTGTCTGGGGGTGGTTCTCCACTCCTGTTCATCCCTGTAGAACAGGGAATGTGCAGCCAGTTTCATGGACTGGATGGGTGCTGGGTGCCCACTGGTGGACTTTGCATCCAGGGAATTCTCTTCTGCTGGTAGCAGCAGTCCTCCTGTTCTGTTGGTCCCTCTGCAGTTATTTAGTGTTAACTCTGGGCAATTTTTGTCAGTCCCAGGTTAAATGAATTTTAATGCCTACTCAGACTTGGTGCAGCTCCAGGGAAATCTAGATCTGAGCTAGTCCAGCC
Organism: Phaethornis superciliosus; assembly: GCA_023637945.1. Classification (NCBI taxonomy): domain Eukaryota; kingdom Metazoa; phylum Chordata; class Aves; order Apodiformes; family Trochilidae; genus Phaethornis; species Phaethornis superciliosus. Next base: position 1,568,202 of record JAJQWJ010000021.1, read on the forward strand.
AGGTGGTTAGTGTTGGGATGCAAGGTAGCATCATCCTGGAGTGTGGGATCTCAAGGGCTTTGGTTGGTCTCTGCAGACAGCCATCAGTGGAAGAAGTCACTGGAATGATATTGAGAAGGTCTGCACGTCTGTCAACCTTAGCAAAGCCTGCAAGAAGTATGAAGAACTAGGTGGGTATGGAGGTGATCTTTGTGGCTTTGCAGAGGGAGCAATGGGAAGGACTGGTGGAGCAAGTGGATAGTGGGGATCTTCTGGCTGGAGTAAGCAGGGATGTTTAGCCCTGGGGAAGTAAAGCTAGAAATGATGGTGTTTGCCTTGACAATGGGGTCCTGCTGGGAACTGCTGTCTCTGGAATGTTTTCAGGGGTGGAGGGGCCATTTGGGTTCCCACTAGTGGCCCAGAAGCCCCAGGTGATGCCAGTTTTCTTTTTTTCCAGCCTCAAAGACAGAGTATCTCAACTTGACCATGACAGAGGTGGTCAAAAGGCAAAACTCCAAATCCAAGAAAAGTTTCAATCAGGTAACTCAAAGCAAGTTAATTTGGGTAAAAAGCCTTTAGCCTGCCTCAGCTGGGAGGGAAGCAGGGCAGGAGACAGTGGCTTCTTGGGAGATCCATTTGCAGTTGGCCACCAGACCTGCTTTAGGGGTGCCCAGGGCCCTGGGCTGAGCCTGGCAGCTCCCTCATTCAGACTCTTTTTCTATCAGCAGATCAGCGTGTCCCAGATAAAAGTAGACAAGGTCCAGATTCTCAGTCTCCAGTCCTCCTTTGCTGTGTGCCTGGACCAGGATGAGCAGAAGATCCTACAGAGTGTAACCAGGTAGGAACTGCAGTGTGGCTGACTGCCCCCTGCATACAGCACTCCTGGGGTGGTGTATCCTGGGGGTAAGGACTTGACCATGAAAAGTGGGTGGCCAAGGGGTCATAAAAAGGGTCCTGAGCACCACGGGGGGTCTATAGCAGAAGCCCAAACTGGTATAGTGGAAGAATGGCAGAGGGTGCCCAGAGAGGGGGTTGAGGCCTCATCCCTGGAGATGTTCAAGGTGAGGTTGAGGATGCTCTGAGCACCCTGGTCTGGGTGAGGGTGTCCCTGAGACTGCAGGGCTTGGACTGGGTGACCTTGAGAGGTCCCTTCCCACCCAAACTATTCTATGATTTTATGATCTAGCTCCAAGCTCTGTAGTGCAGCTGAGCTCTGATGGGATGGATGCTCCTGCTCAGATCCCCAGCAGTAGTTTGGCTTCATGAGTGCCACAGCCTAAAGGGTGGTCCCCAGCCAGCTGCTGAACTCTGCAGGCAGCTCTCTCAGTAAGATCAGAGGAGGAGCATACAACATAAAAGAGGTGCTTGAAGAGCACTGGGGATATGAGCAGAGATTTCAACTTCCAAACCTCATTTGGGTTCACTACCTTTGACATCACCATTGCAGAAAGAACCCATGGTCTTCATGGGAGAGACTGGGGTAGAGCAAGAATTGTTCCTGTAACAGTTCAGCAGTCAGTTTTGTCCCCAGGTGATGGAATCTGAAAACTCACTGCAGATGACATACCTCCACAGGCACGAAGAGATCAAACCAATTGATCCATGGTCTTAGAAGTGTGCAAGCCTTTTAATTTCACCCTCAGAGAGGGCAGGACTCTGTAAGGTTATTCTGTCTCCAGTGGAAATGGATTTCAGATCTTACTTCTTAAATAACCCTGAAGAGAAGTACTTTACTTAACTTGGCTGTTGTGTAGCTCAGGGGGTGGTGGGGGAGTTCAGTGCATGAAATGTAGAAGGAGCTTCTTCCCTCTCCCCAAAACCTGGAGGATGCCAAAGTTCTTATTTTTCCCATTGACTTCCAGAACTAATTCTGTGTGGATTTCTACTCCCAGTCTCAGCCAGTTTAAAGACCTGAACTCTCAGCACTCAACCCCCCAACCCCGTTAAAGCCCACAATGATTCCTGTTTGTCTGCAGCTATTTCTGCTGCACCTGAGGACTCTGATTCTCAGCCACACACTTGACTTCTGCCTTGCTTTCTCTTTTGTTCCCCTGCAGGTGTGAGATCTCAGCGTGCTACAAACCCAGGGACAGGGATCTCTTTGCACTGAGAGGGTCCTCTTTGCCTCCCCAGGACCCTTCTGAGTTTCAGTCTCTCCTGTGCTTACCCATTGCCACTTTCAGTGGAGCACTGCCATAGAAGAACCTTTTTCATCTCGGGCCAGAGTCTCATCCAACACCAGAACAGCCTGGGGAAGAGACAGCTGCCTGTCCTCCTTTGGGATGGAGACACCACATGCTGCAGCCTCAAGTGGTAGCATGGTGGCTGAGCTGCTCCTGATCTGGGCTTAGATCCCATCCTTGGGAAATGGGAGCACTGGTGTTTCACTCTGATACCTCTCAGGGTTCCTCAGCAACAGGAGGAAAGTTGTTGCCTTGAGATCTCCACCTGATCCAGCAGGCTACTGACACCAGGACTGCGAGGGCGAGGCAAGGACAGTGACATTTCCCAGCCAGGAAATGGTGCTGGGGCTGTATGTGACAGTGTGACCTGGGGGGGCCTGCTGGGGGGGTTATTTTGAACAGAGAATCTCTGTGCTGCCTGGTGGCAGGTGGCCTTCAGTGGGTGCAGAGCTGCAGACCTGCCAGAGGTCTACCCTGTGCACATGCCCAGCAAACTTGACCTCCTCACCAACTACTTGTGGGTTTTTCCCTCCTAACATGGGGCTGCACCTCCATTGCCTTTCCCTTACCCCTTCTGTGCCAGGGTGATCAGGCCGTGATGAGCATCACAGGGCACAGGTTCCCCAGAGAAGGATGTGCCCCAGGGTTGTACACTGCCAGCCATGTCACCCCACTGCTGTCCCAGGACATCTCTGCAAGCCAAATCCCAGTGGGGTTCCCACCACCCGTGTCTGGAGCTCCTTTGGCAGAGGGAACATTGGGGACACAGCTCTGCATGGGGTGCTCTGAGCTTGATGGGCTCAGGGACAGCCTGTCCCTGCTTGGAGGGTGTCCCCAGGCAGATCCCAGCGCTGTCCCCACCCCATGGACCCACGAGGTGGCAGCAAATGGCCATGGAGGAAGCGGAGAGGGCTGGAGGCTGGGGAGGTGCCGGGGGGTTGGAGTGGGATGGGAAGGGGCTGGGGTGGGGAATGAACCCACAGCATCTCCCTGAAGGACAGAATGGGAGGGGTTGTCACAGAATCCCAGAGTAGGTTTGAGTTGGGAGGGACCTGAAATCTCATCCAGTGCCACCCCTGCCATGGTCAGGGACACCTCCCCCAGCCCAGGGTGCTCCCAGCCCCATCCAACCTGGGCTGAGACACTGCCAGGGATGGGGCAGCCACAGCTTCTCTGGGAAACCTGGGGCTCAGCACCCTCACAGTGCAGAATTTCTTCCTAAAATCTCACCTCAATCTCCCCTTTTCTAGTTTAAAGCCCTTCCCCCTCATCCCATCCCTCCAGGCCCTTGTCCCAAGTCCCTCCCCAGCTTTCCTGGAGCCCCTTCAGGCACTGGAAGGTGCTCTGAGCTCTCCCCATTGCTCCCTTCTCTTCTCCAGGCTGAACATCCCTGTCTGAGGAGCATTTCCCTGTGTCCCCTCTGTGCCTTTGGACAGGAGATGGGAAGCCCCTGGGCTGTGGCTGCTCCAAGGCTGAGATGCCTGTGCTGGATGTGACAGGAGCAGGAACATCCAGCCCCGGGGGCAGGAGGAAACACTCAGCCCATGGGAGCTTTCTGCTCTCCTGCTGAGAGCTCCTGAGCAGACCGAGGCCCGTGCCTCAGTTTCCCCACCTGCAAGAGGGAGTACAGGGCAAGTTTGGGGGACATGAAATTAATAGGGTCATGTGAGGAGACAGCTGCCTGAAACAGGGGGCTGGATACTCCCTAGAAGGGCAGAAGAACTCAGTTCAGCAGCCTGGAGATGGTGCAGGACTAGGGTGTGAAATGCATCCTGCTGCAGGTGCTGAAGTGAGGCCTTCCCACCTGTATTTTTTTTTTTTCCCCCCCTCAAACTGCTCCTTTATCCCAGATAATTTGAACTTCAGCTAGGGAACCCAAGCCTGCTCAACTCTCTCAGTTTTAAATACTTTTTTTGTCTTTTTGGGTAAGTACTCCCTGAACATCCCAGCATCCCTGGCACCTCTGGCTGCTGGTTCCCAACAGGTTCCACCCCATATCCTTACAGCTTGGCCACTGTGCTCATCCCCCAGCAAGAGCTGAGGACACTCTGCACCTGAACACTGCCCCTGCCCCAATCTGTGTGCTCAGCTTCTCCTTCCTGGAGACATCCATAACCTGCTCCATGGCCCTGCTACCCCCAGCCAGAGCCAAACTGAAGGACCTCATCTTGACAAACAACTCCTGTCCTCCCAGCTGAGCTCCCCATTCCTGGATGAACTGGTTTTCCCCCCCACCCTGACCCACAGGCCCTCTGGAGCCTTCTCCCCTTCCAGCCCCATGTGTTCTACTCTGGGATGTTCTGTGACCAGCCCACTGTCCTTGGGGGACATCTCCAACCCCTAAGAACCTCACAACTTCTTGTCCATCCTACCCCCTCCAGCTGCCTGGCCAGGGCTGTGGTGCAGTTTAGGCACCTTTAATCTCTGCCCTGAAGCAGCAAAGATCCCTGAGGGACAGTGGTAGCCCCCCCAGTGCTGGAACCTGGCCCTGCCTGGCATTATGTCCCTGCCTGGCTGCATCCCCTCTCTGCAGCAGCTGGAGTCACACAGGAGGAAAGAAGGTTTTAAAGGCTGGCTGTGGGTTTGAAAGGAGGCAGGGTGCCAGAAGCACCTCCCTCTTCCATCCCCCTCCTGCTAATGGACTCTGGATGTTAATTAATAGCTAATTGCTGGTCTCTTGCATTTCTCTAATGTCTCAAGAAGGACCCTCAAAGTGGCTGTGATCCCCTCCTCTCTTTGATAGTGCAGAAATTGCAGCCTAGAGATGTTTCAGGGACTTGTTGATGATCCAAGTCTGGATCAGCACTTGTCCCCGGTCCTGGATCTCAGCTCCAAGCACAGACCCGCCCTTCCTGGGCTCCCTCTCAAAATCTGGCTGCCTATAAAACCCTCCCAGGGCAGCTGCCTGCAACCCAGCCTTGCCAGGGCTGAGGCAGGGACACAAAGAGTTAAATGAAACACCGAGAGGCTGGTGAGCTCATCAGAGCTGGGAGACCTTCCATTGTTTATTAGACTCTTACCAGAGCCCAGTAGCCAACATCCAGAGGGATGCAGAGATGGGGATGAGCCTGGCTTAGGAGAAGAGGAGGTGCTGGAGCCCATGTCCCACTGGTGGGGTGGGCAGCTGTCCCTCACCACTTGCCACGTGAGTAGGATGGATTGCCGTGGGTTTGGTTCTGGGGGAAGTGGAAAGAGAGAGTGGGGATGCTGTGTGCTTAGCCCCAAAAAGGGACTTGGGGATGTTCCTTGCTCAGCAGGACCCTGAGGGATCACTGAAACTCTGGGTGATGCTGGAAAGATGGGGAGGCAGGAGGCTGGGCCCAACCAAGCTCCACTACACCAGCAAAATGAACACTGGCTGCATCTCCATTAAGATCCAAGATCCAGCTGGGCTTGTGGGTGATGTGAAGTCTCCTGAATGTTCTCTTGTTTCTCCATCCCTCGTCTTGGGGCAGAGCTCAGCAGCCCACAGGGCCAGCAGCCCACAGGGCCACCTCAAGCTCACTGCTGGCTCCAAGGAGAGCAAGGGCGTGGGGATGGGGAAACCAGGTTAGGGTTTTAGCCTTCCCTTGTCTTCTCCCAGAGCAGATCCCACCCAGCCCCTCCAGATCCAGCCCTCCTGAGGCTGGCACACAGGGACAGAAAGCTGGACACTGCCAGCAGCTCCTCCTGTGCCTGCAGGAGATGGTGGCTGGGTTCCTCTCTGCCACGTTCCAGGGATGTTTAGAGCAACCAGCTGTGTCCCCTCCCCACCAGTGACAGATGGGACAATGCCTGCATGGGGAGTGGGGTCTCTGTCCCCTCCCAAGGAACAGGGCTGTCCCTGCATGCAGGTCCCAGCACCACCACTGGGAAGCAGCATCCCAGACCCTTGCTTTCTCAGGGGACCTTGGACACTCTGGCTCACTGGCTGTCACTCCTGGTCACTTCAAACCTGGTGGACAGCCACTCTTCATTAAAGTCGGCCGGCACTGTCTAACAAAAAAGTTGCTGCAAAGTGCATCCATGCACGTGTCTGTCAGCCTCTTTTCCCACTCCTCCCACCTCCATGGTCCTCCAGAGCAGCTCACCCCATCTCCTGGCAAGCAAAGACCCACGGCTGTCCTCTGGGGTTCCTCTGCTGAGGCTGAAGAGCAGAACTGTTGAAAGAGTCAGATTTTTTTTCCCCATGCTCCCTCCCTCCCCCCCCCCCCCCCGAAAAAAAAAAAAAAAAAAAAAAAAAAAGGCAGAAAGGGACCTGGGAGTTTGGATTGACAGAAGCTGAACATGAGCCAGCAGTGTGCCCAGGTGGCCAAGAAGGCCAATGGCATCCTGGGCTGGCTCAGGAACAGCGTGGCCAGCAGGTCCAGGGAAGGGATTCTGCCCCTGGACTCAGCCCTGGTGAGGCCACAGCTCGAGTCCTGTGTCCAGTTCTGGGCCCCTCAGTTCAGGAAGGAGATTGAGGTCCTGGAGCAGGTCCAAAGGAGGGCAACCAGGCTGGGGAAGGGATCCAGCACAAGTCCTGTGAGGAGAGGCTGAGGGAGCTGGGGGTGTTCAGCCTGAAGAAGAGGAGGCTCAGGGGAGACCTCATCGCTCTCTACAACTCCCTGAAAGGAGGCTGGAGCCAGGGGGGGTTGGGCTCTTTTCCCAGGAACTATCAGCAAGACAAGAGGGCATGGTCTCAAGTTGTGCCAGGGGAAGTTTAGGTTGGATATTAGAAAGAATTTCTTCCCAGAGAGGGTGATCAGCCATTGGAATGGGCTGCCCAGGGAAGCAGTGGATTCTCCATCCCTGGAGATATTTCAAAAGAGCCTGGATGTGGCACTCAGTGCCATGGGCTGGGAACCACAGGGGGAGTGGATCAAGGGTTGGACTTGATGATCTCTGAGGTCCCTTCCAACCCAGCCCATTCCATGATTCTAGGATTGTTGTTTCCTCATAGCTGGGACCCCCCAGTGAGGACTGGCTGGCAGGCAGGATGCATCTTCTGGCTGAAGACCTTTGAGTCCTACTTGAGGATTTTCCAAAGCACCTGATGTGTTTATTTGCCAGGGAGCATCCTAAACCACCTGTAGTCCTCTGGAAACCCCAGAGAGCCACGAAGCAGTGGGGAAAGTCTGGGGGGGTAGCCTGGGGCTTTGGTGAGGCAGTATCTGGATGGCAGATGGCCAGGTCAGGGGTGGCTGGGGGAAACCTATGGACACCCATGTTCAGGTGACCCACCCGGGCACTGGCAATGCCATTCACCTAAACAGGGCTGGTGGCACCAGTCCCCAAGGTCCAGGAGGTACCTGAGTTTGTGCTGTGCCACTTTGGCACTGGGGTTTCCAACAGGTGGGTCCTGGTGGATCTCCCACCTCTGAAACTGAACATCACCATGGAAAGCTCTGGGAGAGCAAAGGGAACAGAAACAGCATCACCTGAGGTTCTTCCTTATTGAGGAGGGGATAGAAAGACCTCAGCTGTAGCTCTCCCACCACCAGCTGTCTGAGGCTTCAGGGGCAGCAGCCCAGCACCAGCTGTCAGCTCCTAGATGTGGTCTGGAGGCATTTTCAAGCCAGCAAACCCTTGTCACTGGCATGCTCCTTGCAGCACTAATGAGTAAAAAAAAGAAACAAACAAACAAACAAAAAAAAAAAAAAAAAAAAAAAAAAAACACAAACAAAAAACTAGAAGAAACCTGAGAGCATTATCCCAGCAAACTGCTCAGAACAGCCACTGCATCCTCAGACACGAGTGCATCTGTGATGAGTTAGGGATGGAGCATGGGCAGAGTAGGAGCTGAAATCACATTAGCTCTCCCCAGGGCTGCAGATTCATGCAGTGCTCACAACCAACCTCTCGGCCACTTGCAGGGAGTGAAATGTTTCCCTCCCTCCCAGCAGGGAGTATATCAGGAGCCTCCTGCAAAAAAACGCAGGCAGAAACGCAAAGCAGAGCTCATGAAATAGAGGAAAAGGGTTGAAGGTGGGGAAAAGTGTGACCAAAAAAAAGGATACTTGGGCAAGTAAAATTTTCAGTGCTTGGGAAGTGTGGTGAGAGGGGATGCTTCTGGCAGAAAATAAAAAAAGGGGGGGGAAAAACCCTACTGTAGCATAAAAGCAAACATGAAAGGAAAATGGTGGTTTCTGCAGGAGATGTGAATGCTCTGCAAAATGTAGAGGGAGATGGTTTGCAGAGCTCAGAGTACCCCTGAATGTGGAGGCACATGGGCAGAAGCAGAGTGGGGGGCCTGACAAATGGGGAAAAGCAAACTGCATTAGGCTGCTGAGATATGAGAGCTGGGCATTGTTCCAGAGAAGAAAGAAAATTTCCAGCCACAAGGAGAAATTAAAATTAGAGGGTGGTTTGATCGTAAAACCTCTCCACAATGGATGTTACAAGGAGAAAGAGAGGAAGGGCCACAACTATCCAGGATGAAATTTCAGGAAGAGCTTTGCAAAAGATCTGAGGTAGAAGAAGGTAGAAGAGCATCACAGCCCAGCAATGCTCCCAGCAAGGTGGACAGGCTGCACACACCAGCAGAGCAGGACCAGGAAAACACCCCAGGAAGTATTTCAAAGCCATGAAGATGTGATGCTGAGAGGGCCATGGGTTAGTGGTGGCCTTGGAAGTGCTGGGTTAACAGTTGGACTTGATGATCTGAAAGATCCAACATGAATCATTCTATGAGCTGCAGCTGGTGTTGGGGTTTTGGGTTTGATGTTTTGTTGTGGTTGGGTTTTTTGGGTTTTTTTGGTCTTTTTTGAGGACTGGGCTGACTCCAGGTGATGTCTTATAGGTGGAAGCAGAACAAAGGTTCTGCCTCACCATCCCCCTAGAGTATCAACCATTACTGTCAGTGTTTGGTTCGTGTCTGAGGAGCCTGTGGCTGCCTGGAGCCAAGACTTAGAGGAGTGATGAGGTGAGCTGCATCTCAAAAGCTGCCAGCAGGTAGTTGTGCCCTATTTCTTGTACCCAATCCCTTGGCTGACTAAAATGTCATCTCATGGCAGTTCCTACCTCTGCAAAGCTAAGGGGGCAGCATCCTCCACTGCCATCAGCCCAGAGGGTTGTGGTGCTGTCAGACAGCAATTCAGGGTCCTGGGCTGCAGAGCATCCCCGTGCCCCAAGGATGGGGACAGTCCCAAAGCCCTGGGTGGAACAGAGCCCCTGGGGAAACCTGGTAGCTCAGGAAGGAGTTCACTTTGTGAAAAAGATCCACTTCCTGGGGGCAAAGCACCCATGGCCATGGCCTCTGCCCCCAGCCTTACCCCTAGGACCCACAGGGTTCCATCTCTGCCAGGCTTTGCAGCAGCAGGGCAGAACATCCCCCAGGCTGATCCAGCCTCCTGCCCTCCTCTCCTCAGCAGAGCCCTGAGGAAATAGTGGTTAACATCATGCTCAGCCCTTCCCATTTGCTATAATGTTTTCTCTGATCTAAAGGCACTTGGTTTCTGGGAAACTCTATTTCCTCCTTCAGTTGGTGAAAAAAAAAATAATGCTTCAAAAAGCCACAGGGCTGACCCAGCCATCCAAGGCAGTTCTGCTCCCCAGAACAGAAGCCCTGCTGCAGCCTGAAGAAATGAAGAGAAATGAATGGAGAAATGAATCACAGAATCTCGGAGTTGGTTTGAGTTGGAAGGGACCTTAAAGCCCCCCCAGTGCCACCCCTGCCATGGTCAGGGACACCTCCCCCAGCCCAGGGTGCTCCAAGCCCCATCCAACCTGGGCTGAGACACTGCCAGGGATGGGGCAGCCACAGCTTCTCTGGGAAACCTGGGCAACCAGGGGCTCAGCACCCTCACAGTGCAGAATTTCTTCCTAAAATCTCACCTCAATCTCCCCTTTTCTAGTTTAAAGCCCTTCCCCCTCATCCCATCCCTCCAGGCCCTTGTCCCAAGTCCCTCCCCAGCTTTCCTGGAGCCCCTTCAGGCACTGGAAGGTGCTCTGAGCTCTCCCCATTGCTCCCTTCTCTTCTCCAGGCTGAACACCCCTGTCTGAGGAGCATTTCCCTGTGTCCCCTCTGTGCCTTTGGACAGGAGATGGGAAGCCCCTGGGCTGTGGCTGCTCCAAGGCTGAGATGCCTGTGCTGGATGTGACAGGAGTAGGAACATCCAGCCCCGGGGGCAGGAGGAAACACTCAGCCCATGGGAGCTTTCTGCTCTCCTGCTGAGAGCTCCTGAGCAGACCGAGGCCCGTGCCTCAGTTTCCCCATCTGCAAGAGGGTGACCTGATCATGCCAGAAGGTGGGATCTGGGAGGGAAAGCAGGTTTGGGGATACAGAGCCCTTTCCCATAGGCAGCACCACCAGCCCTGCTTGAAGCACTCTGAAGCTCCACTGAAAACTGCCACGAGCCCTGGGAGGCTCAGGACAGTGGGTCCTGGTGGACATCTACTCATCCCCCCACTGAATCCCTGCAGGAGCTGGGAGCTGGGGAGCTGGAAGCTCTCAGGAGAGGAACTGGGGCTGCAGCAGTCCCAGTCTGTAGCCGTGGGATTCTGCAGGCATCCTCAGCCCAAGTCACCTGCAGGACCCTGGGCCTATTCCTCCGTTTCATTGCTCTGACAGATGTGATGCTCTTCTCTCCCTGTAGTGACCCACAAAGCCTTTTCCACCTTTTTTTGACGTGGCACCGATTTAGGGCCAAATCCATCTTCCCTCACTAGCCCTGCTCTGCTCTTTCTCTTTTGCCCATCTTAGGTCTCCTCCTGAGATCCCATCACCATGGAAATTCCTCCCAAAAGCCCTGATGGGAGTGAGAAGTCTCCTCAGTCCAAGGAGCTGCTGACCAGTAACACAGCCAGCACCCTCTGCATCAGCTCCCGGAGTGAATCCGTCTGGACCAGCACATCCAGGAGCAAGTGGGACATCTACCACAAGCCTGTCATTGTCATGTCTGTTGGAGCAGCCATCTTTGTCTTTGGGACGGTCATCACCAGTCTGTCTTGCTTCATAGACAAGAACAAATACGTTTACAAAATGTGTGGCCCAGCTTTCCTCTCCTTGGGGCTGATGCTCCTTGTTTGTGGCCTTGTCTGGGTCCCCATCATCCGAAAAAAGCAGAAGCAGAGACAGAAGTCACAGTTCCTGCAGAGCCTCAAGTCCTTCTTCTTTAATCGCTGAGGGCAGCCCAGGTCCCCTCTCCTCCTCCTCCTCCTCCTCCCCCTCCTCCTCCTCTCCTCTCCTCTCGTCTCCTCTCCTCTCCTTTCTCCTCTCCTCTCCTCTCCTCTCCTTTCCTCTCCTCTCCAGGAGTAATGTCAAGAGCATCACCAGGTCCTGGCTGGCTCCTGCTTGATGATCTGGTCACAGACAGGTGTCCTAACACTGCACTGTTTGGAGACAGCACCTGGAAATGGTCCCTGCTGCAAAAACCTCAGTCCAAAGGGGTGCAACAGGAGGTCTGGAAGTCCCAAAAGGCCTGCAGAGAGGGGGCAGGGGTCCTGCTGTCCAAATCTAATGACCAAGGATAAGGACACAGACAGTGAAATGGCAGTATGGTAAGAAGTCACTGAGATAAAATAGTCAGACCGGTCATTTAGAACAAGATTATTAAACTTAATTAAAGCAAAAATTTCCCAAGAGACTTTGATGTTGCTGCTCTGGTCTCATGTCTGTTGTTTTGTGTCTGATGGTTGAGAGGGGACCCTGTGTGAGGAGGTGCTGGGAAGGATGATGGTGGCATCCAGGAACCACCATGCAGGACATCAGGGACAGGAACAGTAGGACTGGGGCTGCAGGTTGCTTTGGGTGGTGTCCGTGTGCCCAGGGAGCACATGTCTGGCAGGGAAAAGTACCTGGCAAGAGGATGGATCCTGCCCAGGTGAGGGTTAAGGCAAGAGCCCAAAGCTTGCTGAGAGAGGTGAATCTTATCATTTGCTGCCTAGATCTGTTGGGAGACTGAAGGGAAAGCTATATCAACATGCAGGTTGTCCAGCACAGGATATATAAATGCTTGATTACTGCCAGGACCTTGGGTAGATTTTGTATTTCTGTGTGCAATGCAAATTGCTCCTAATGCTGGGAAATGCATCCTTCTCCTGAAGTGAGCTGGGGCAGCTCCTGAAAGGAGCTTGGAGTGAGGTGGGGGTTGGTTTCTTCCCCCAAGTTTCAAGTGATAGTACAAGAGAAAACTGCCTCAAGATGCACCAGGGGAGGTTTAGGTTGGATATTAGGAACAATTTCTTCCCCCAAAGGGTTGTCAGGGCCTGGCCCAGGCTGCCCAGGGCAGGGCTGGAGTCCCCATCATCCCTGGAGGGGTTTCAGAGCCCTGGAGATGTGGTGCTGAGGGACATGGGCTGGGGGGGGCCTGGCCAGGGCTGGGTTAATGGTTGGACTGGATGATCTGAAAGGGCTTTTTCAGCCAAAACTATTCTATTATTCTATAAATCTGTGGATTTAAAATGGGTTTATGGACAAAAGACTCCCAAGAATAGAGAAAGCAGAAGGAACAGAGAGGAACATGCCCTCTAACTTCTGTAACCCAACAAGTGGTGGATGCTGGGGAAGTCCATGGGCAGCAAGGGCTGGGCTCGTGTGCCTCTGGAGACAGAGAGACCTTTGATCTGTTCATAGGGCAGTTCCTGTCTTTGGGTGATGCCCATGGACCCACAAAGCACTCTCTGACTGCTCCTCAATGTTCTCTACTCCCACTGAAGCCTGCTTGAATCCCGGGGTGATGCTTTGGATCAGAGCAACAAAACCCATGTTTTACAAAATACCAGGTTATGCAGTAAACACAGTTACATCCAGCTCACTAAAGCGAGCTTAGATATGATCTGCCAGCTCCCCTTCTTCTATAAAAAGAACAGGAAATCTATTGCAAAGCTCATTATCTCTGCAGAGCAGTTCAAAGAGGAACCAGTCTCCTGCATCTTAAAGGTCAGCCCAGCAAACCCACCCAGCAGGCTCTGCCCTGTGCCACCAACAGCTTCTGCATTCCTGGGCTTTGACCAAAGTTAAACCTGCCCCGAGATGCTGTCACACACCTCTCCCCAAGGAGGTTAAATTGCGCTTTATCTCACTTTGTTTTAACTCCATTCATCCCCAGTGGGACTTGCAGCTGCTGCTGGGAATTGCACTCACGTTCTACCCCTCCTTGGGGCTTGGATGATTGAAGGGTGGGAGGAAGGAGGTGAGCACTGGTGTTCAGGTGTACAAACCCCCTGCAAGGTTGGAGTGAGGTGGGGGTTGGTTTCTTCCCCCAAGTTTCAAGTGATAGCACAAGAGAAAACTGCCTCAAGACGCACCAGGGGACATTTAAATTGCATATTAGGAACAGTTTCTTCCCCCAAAAGGTTGTCAAAGCCTGGCCCAGGCTGCCCAGGGCAGGGCTGGAGTCCCCATCATCCCTGGAGGGGTTTCAGAGCCCTGGAGATGTGGTGCTGAGGGACATGGGGTTGGGTGGCCTGGGCAGGGCTGGGTTAATGGTTGAACTGGATGATCTGAAAGGGCTTTTTCAACCCAAACCCTTCCATGATTCTATGATTCTCTATGTATTCTTCTGAGCACTGCTCCACTCCTTCCTGGAGACACAGCCCAGATCCCTGCTGGGATGTCACCTTCATGCCTGTGTCTGGACAATTAGCCTGGTCACCTGCTCAGAGTGGGCCCTGAAATGCTGCTGCTGCTTCCCTGCACCCATGGGTGCAGATGCCACCCTTCCAGGATGAGCTGCACCCACCCATCTCTCACTCAGAGCCAGCAGCAGCTCTCCTGGCCTTAACGAGTAGTAACGAGAGAAATACCTGCGGGGGGGTGGATCTTCAGCTTTAGATTCCCTTCCAACATAATGTGGGATTCCAGAGGACTCCCCTGTGCCCAATGTGAATTTGAAACCCTACAAAAAAAAAAAAAAAAAAACGGAAAAAACCCCACAAACCACCAAACAAAAAAACCCCAAACAACAACAACAAAAACACACCATCAAACCAAACAAGCAAATAAAAAAACAAACAAACAAAAACCCCAAAACCAAACCAAAAAAAAGCCAAAATAAGCCAAAAAAACTAATCCTTCCTATTCTTGTCCAAGTTGTTGGGAACATGGAAACTCTTGAACCAGCTCAGACTTGCACTGTGGGAAAGCAGCAGAGCCAGATGTGAGCAAACACGCCCCAGCTTTGCCCAGTAACCCTGCTAAGGGGTGAGAGGGAATGCTGAGGTGGGGCTTTCACCCAGACCCTGGCAGGGACAGTAAATCTGGTTATTTCTCACTCTGACACAGCACTGCTGTGACCCGGGTGTTTCCAGGGAATGAAATGCCTCCATCCCTGCAGTCCTCAGAGCTGCCCAGACTCGTGTGCAGGGCTGGGAGTTCCCCTGGCCAGAGCTGGGTGTTGCAGCAACAAAAGCAGTTTGGCTTCTTCTTTTTTTTTTTTTTTTCCTTTATTTTCTTCTTTTTTTTAACTTCCACTCAACTGGAATATCAGGTTGCCACAGAAGGCAGCACTGTAAAGGAAGCTGTTTACACTTGGTGCTCCCTCATAAGATAATGAGAGCTCAGCTCCTCCGCACGCAGCAGCCCTGGGAATGGGAAAATTCCTTCTTCTCGTGTTTGGAGCTTTGCAGCCTCCAGCCCACCCTAAATGCTGAAGGTTCTGAGACTTCAGAGCTACCCAGCTCTGTCCCAGCCTCTCCTCCACCTCCCCAGGGATGGAAGCCCCATGAATCCCAGCTTGGTCCTGAGCTGGCTGGAGCCCAGCCTGACCCCCCAGTGATGCTCCTGGTGTTGGTGGGTGAAGGACCTGCTGGATCAGCTGTCTCCAGCTCTGCTCCCCAGGATGCAAGCTCCAAGCTCAGCCAAACCTCCTGCCATGGCTTCAGCCCTGCCCTGCAGGTCAGCCCCCCAGCACTGACCCATTCCCACATCACAGATCTCACAGCTGAGAGGGCAGGAACACCTCCAGCTGCTGCCTGCTCCCAGGGAGCCTCTGCAGATCCTGCAGAAAAAGCTCAGGGCCAGCCAGAGACTGAGGATGTGGATGGGAAGTGCCAGGACCCCTCTGCAGCATGTCTGGTCAGGGATGTGAGGGCTCCTGCAAAGAGGGGGAGTTTCTTTCAGCAGAGGGGAACATGTTCTCATTCCCCACGCCCCAGGATGCCCTAAGGTGGTGTTCTCTGCAGAATACCTGCCAGGGGATCAGCATCACCAACCAGGACTTTGCAAGGTAGGAGCACTGGGGTAGGAGCCATTCCTCATTCAGTGTTATTCCTCTCCAGCTCCAAGGCTCCCTTCCCAGCTCTATGAAGAGGTTCCAGCACTCCATGTCTACCAGTCAGCTCTTTCTGGGGGCCAGCAGGGAGGGAGGATGCTGTTTCCACTATTCCCTCACGAGGGAAATTCCCTGAGAGTTCAACATAAATTGTTCCATGCTTTCATTTGGCCAAGGCAGATGTTCCTACAGCTGGACTTGAGAGAAGAGCACTTGGAGACCAGCTTCACTCCTGCAGCCATTAGTCCCACAGCTAAGACCCAAACTCAAAATGCCTGCCTGGACCTGCTGCCCTTTGAAGGGAACCAGACCTCTCGTGCTGTGGGATGGAGTTTGCAGAGCCCTGCCAGGACTGAGCTCCTCTCCTGCCCCTGGACATCTGGCAGCTTGGGCCATTGCCCCCCACATGGCCAGCACTGACTCCTGAAGCTCGTGGTGCATGGACTGAGCTGCTCAGCCAAGCAGCACTCTGGTGCCCAGCTGCTTTCTCAGGTAGATATTTCCTAAAAGCTCAAGCCATGCTACAAGGAGTTACCTGGGTTTTATTACAAGATAAACTTGCTGAAGGCTCCATCTCAGGTTTGTCTCTACCAGCCGCAGTTAAATAAATCCTGGCTGACTCCCGTTGGCTGAAGATTTTGTCAGATTTTGTCAGACCATTCCCATTCACCTGCTGAAATTCTTGCTGCACCCAACTCATATGGAACTGGGGGAAGCAACGTTCATTGCTCACTGCCATGAACTGGTTTGCTCTTGTCACATATTTCTGCAAACCTGTCCTAGGCCAGCCTCAGGCACATGCATTTGCCACTAACATCATCTTCCCAGCTGCTGCAGAGCTGGGCTAGAAAAAGGCAGAGGAGGTAGACAGTGTTTCTGCTCTTTGCCCCAAGTATCTTTGGACTAAAATGTGGCTGCTTACAGTTTTCTGAGCCATTAACTGGAGGTGAATGAACTTCTAGAAATCTTTGGCTACCTTTCCAGCCAAGGGAGTGACTTCATTTAGTGTGTGGCATTTCCTTTCCTGCTATCACGGGTAAAATCACTGCTCTCCAGGGCAGGGCTGGACAGCACTGAAATGCACCCAGGTGAAAACCCTGCCTCCTGCAGCTTAAACCCAAGCTGGGCTGCTGCTACCTTCCAGGAGAGCAATGCAGGGCCCTCCCCTTGCAACACCTGGCTCAGGATGGAAACCATGTCTGCAGTGCTAAATAATTCCAAGATCTCCCTTGAAGGGACACCAGATGTGTTGGATAGGCCATCCCACCACCCTCCAGAGGGACAGGAGTTGCCACGGATACTTCATCCTCTGGAGTGGAGTTGGTGGTTCCCCATTCCTGTGTTGGAATAACCTCCACAAGTTTTCCAGCTGCCTTTTTCCCAGGTCTGAGAAGCAGCCCAGGAGCAAACTTCACCTTGACTGGTGAGATCAAGGTGGCACCAGCCTTTTGCAGTGTGGGGTTGGACAGTCCTGGATTGATCCAAGCTCTTTGCATCAAACCCAGCTTCCTTTGAGCTCTGAGATTCTGCAGGGTGTCACCGGCCTGAGGGAGGTTCCTGGGGTGATGCCTACTCTGCTCCATTTGGCTAATTCCTGTTGGGATCAGAGGCCTGGATAGAAAGGACAGAAAAGTCTCTAGAAATCTTCTGGAGCTTTCTCCACTACAATAAAAAGTGTTGGTGTAATCACCTGGAAGAAATCCATGAAATTCAGTGAACAGAAGATAAAGACTCAGGAAAAGGGAAAAAAAAAAAAAAAAAAAAAAAAAAAAGAGGAGATGATAGGCACTGGATACAGCTGTGGGAGCAAGAGGAGGCACAGAAAAAGTCCTGCCTTTTGGAGGATGAAGAGGCTCAGGCTCATGAGAAAACTGGCAGAGCAGATCCATCATCATCATCACTAAACCTCAGGCAGGTTCAACAAAATGAGCCTGAACCAGGGAGCAAAGAGCTGCCAAATCTCTTTTTCCACCCTCTCACCACCTCCATGATCACTGGAGACTATGGAAACATGAAAACAGAAAAAGTTGTCCACCTCAGAGGTTCCCCAGAGCAAACCAAGGGTTGGGCAGAGCTCTGAGCTCAGAGGTTGGGGGAGTTCTGGCCACTGAGCTCAGGGTCAGCCCCCAGTTTGCCTCCCTGGTGCTGAGAAGGCCACTGGGAACTGAAGTTTGAGAAGAAGGGATTTCTTTGGCTGAGCACTCCCAAAGGCAGATTTCAGAGCACATTTCCTACAACCAGGGTGATGGGCTCCTGGAAGAAGCTTCTTCCCTTCAGCCTTCTGGTAATTAAGCCAGGGCTGAGCCTGTGCTGGCAAAGAGCAGATTATCCCCTGGCCCCAGAGGATGCACAAATGTTAAGTGTACAAAGTAAATTAGTTATTTGTGTCTTTCAAAGCCTTAATTGTTCAGATACAGGTGAAAAAAAACAAACAACAACAAACAAAACTCTCCTGGACCAAGCAAACCCTTGGGATTGGGAGGGAATGGTGATACTGGAAGAGATGGTCTGCACAGTCCTGTCTGCCCTGTGTTTGGAAGCTGCAGGCTGGAAAAGCTCAGGAAAGAGGAGCCATGCTGGGCAGCCTCCTCTGCCCTGTGCTTGCTGTTGGTGAGATGCCTGCCATGGATGGCAAGGAGAACCTTGACCTGGGATTTCCTGGGTAGCCAGGAAACACCTAGAGATGGAGGACAGACCCCCCGTTCCCTTCAGGCATCACCCTGCCCATGGCAGAGCAGGGCTGGGGCTGTTTGGGGAGCAGCCAGGCCTTGGGTGTCCTGGGTTTGGCAAGGAGATGGGGGAGAACTCTGCTGGGACCACCCCTGGAGCTACAGCCATCTCCAGCAGGTACCTGCAGCTGACACCAACCTCACACCCAAAGGTCCTGTCTCAGGCTTTAGCATCCTCTGAACACCCAAGAGATGAGGCAGGCAGCTGCCAGCCCCCAGACCATGCTGTGCTCCTGCCTTTGGATGCCTTTGCTCCCAGGACCCTCCACCTAACCCAGACCCCCTGTTTGCCAGGCATGCACAGACCAGGAGAGGGAAGATGTATTCAGTGTCAGGCAGCAAATGGGAGCAGAAACTGGCAGTCCTGGACCCCACAGTGTGATACTGGCTGCTCTGAGACAAGCCAGGAGCTCTGGGAAATCCCAACTTATTGGGTGAGTCCCCATGGACTTGCTTGGTTCCCAGTTTGGGGCTGGGCCATCACACAGGTTTGTCTGATTTGTTGCTTTCCACCAGGACCTGCTTTTTGGAGCTGTTGTAAGGGAGATGTATTTCTGACACTCCAGGCAAATTTCTGTGCCTCAGTTTACCTATAAAGAGAACACTGCAATGCTTCCCAGTTGTCACCAGGGCATCACAGTCTTTGCTGGGATCCTCTCTTGGCAGATGCTCCCCCAAAATGATATGAAACTCTCCCAGCTCTCAAATGGAAGGAGCACAGCCAGGTGTGGGCTGGGTCAGGACCCAACTTGCAGCTTTTCGGCAGGCTGTGTGGGATGCACCTCCACCCAGGGATCACCAGGTCCCCTGGGGGTAGAGATCCCTTCCCTGGGAGGCTTCCCAAGGCATCCCCGGGATGTGCTGCAGGGCAGGCAGGGGCAGGGCCATGAAACGGTTAAATCGGTGTCGTCTGCTCCCTCCCGATTGTTCTGCAAGGTGTGTTTGTGACATTTGTACTTCCTCCTGGCAGGCTGGAGCAGAAGCAGGGAGGGAGAGAGTGGTGGGGATGGATGCTGCTGCTGGTCCATCTGCTCCCACCCCGAGGGTCCCAGCTGGGGTCCCACCATGACCCTCCCCAGGTTTGTCAGCCGCTGCGCTGTGCTGCTCCTCCTGGCCCTGCTCTGTGATGTGGTGGGGCTGATGGTCCTTTTCCTGGGAATCTTTGCTCCTCTAAGCTCCTGGGACTTCTTCGTTTACTCGGGAGCTCTTCTGATCGCCTTCAGCCTCGTCTTTTGGATTTTCTGGTACACGGTAAACATCGAGGTCACTCCTAGGGAGTTAGGTTTCTAACTAACCCGCGGCACGGGCAAAGTCAAAATGGAAAACTTGCACTTGGAGGAGCAACATCACCTGCTGGGAAGCTCCAAAGCGTCATCCAGGAGATGAAGGGCATCCAAAAAGAGCAAAAGGAAAGGTCTGCTTGTCCAGCCTCGAAGGAAGCAAGGGCCTGCAGCAACCAGCCAGATGGACCCCAAGGGAAAGGTACCTACAGCTCGGGATGCACAGGGATGCTTTGCTAGAGTTGGGGAATGCAGAGGTCCTGGCAGGGCAGCCAGACCTTCCTGCTGGTGACAGTCACTCTGCAAGAGTAGCACTAGGTTTTAAGATGTTCTGGGAGGGATGAACGATGGACAGGGACTTGGTTTTGATGGGATGAGTCTGTCTGAATGAATCCGAAGAGGGGGGGGTTGGTGGAAATTGGAGGTAGCTTGGGCTTGTTTCCTTAGTTCTTCCCTTCAGACGATGCTGTGAGTTCCTGGAGAGTCCCTGCTCTCCCGTGTCAGCTTTTGGCAGTGGAGGGAGAGGGAGTGGAAGTGATCTCCCAACAATAGAGCCTGGGCAAAGAGGGCAAGTCAATAAGAATGATCCAGATCCAGGCTCTCCCTTAGCACCAAAACCTTGGTGTAGATGGGGCATGAGGAAACCTGGCTGCTCCCAGGACTCACCCCTTCCCACCAGTGTGTGCCACTGGGCTGCCCAGGCTGGGAAGGATTGCCCAGCAGGGAACATATTTCCAGCAACATTATGGGGAACAGCACAAACCCAAGGGAAGCTTGTGTCACCAAGGCGCCACCATGTCCTGCACACAGCCCATGACAAACACTGAATACACAGAAATAGGTCCAAAGTGCCATGTTTGAACACTGGCTCAGAGATTACACCTTAATCTCAGGCTGGTCTAGAACATGCCTGGTGTGTTTGGCAGTCACCCAACCAGCAGAAAGGCTGGTGGTGACATAGAAAGACCCAGGTCAGCCCAGAGCTACTGCACGGGGTTTGGTTTTGGCCTCACCTGTGAGCAGCAAGACCCCTGCAAAGCTAAGAGAGGTGGAAATGTCCCAGTGTCAGGAGAAGAACATCATCACTGCATCCTGCCTCCTTCCCAGCATCCCAAGGAAATGTTCCTCTCTCTCAGTGTGCTGGCAAGGCTGGTGGAGCCAATTAGCCTGAGCTGATTAATGAGCAGCCTGGAAGTGCCTGGAGCCATCCAGTAGATGACAAAAGGATGATGACAGGAGGAGGAGGTCCCAGCCAGGAGCCCAGTGTGCACCCATGTACCAAGAGCCAACCCTGAGGAGCTCACAGTTTTGTAACAGTACATGAGACAAAGACAAGGCAGAGATGGGGGAGATGAACCCCCCTGACATGTTGGAGCTAAGACCAGACCCACCTCTCCTCAGTTTTGGCATCTCAGCCAGGTCAGTCCCCTCAGGCAGACACCTCCTGGTACATAACATTACCAAAAGATGTGATTCCCATTCACGAGTCACTCAAGAGAGATTTCTTTGCAGAGTTCTTTCTAAAGCCTCTCACAACCAGTGAGTAACATTTCTTTATATTATTTATTGCTTTTTCTTTCTTTCTTGTTGGCAGTGACTACAAAAGGCAGCCAGGAAGTTTTCAGGACTCCCCCGAGAGCATGGAAGCTGCCTTGCCAGTCACGGTGTTTTATAGCCCTACACCTACCAGGATTCCCAGACCAGGAGTTCAGCTTTCACCTCCATGACCGGGTCTCAGGGTGCTTTACCACCTGCCTGCCCTTGGAACTATCTCCTAGAATTTCTGTGATGTGTAGATAAGAGCCAGTAACAAGCATGACTTGGAGACTGCAGCTAGATATAAGGAAGGGCAGCAGTAACCAACACCCTCCTTTATTTGCTCTGGGATTTTTAATTGCTGGTGCTCAGCCTGTTCAATCCAGCCTGTAAAGCTTGGCTGAGGGCTTTGTCACCATTCAATGTCTGTCCCTGGTTAGGTGCGTGCCTGGGTGCCTTGCTCAGGGACAACTCCCAGGCAGCTGGTGCCATCGCCCTGGGAACCAAGTGGGAAATGGGGGCGAGGTCCCTGTCACCTCTTGTCCCCCCTGGCTCCCCAGCTGGTGGGGATTGCAGAATGCTCCTGAAAGGTGCTTGTTGGGGGGTAAAACCTCTGATATTGGATCCACCAATGCATGTAACCAGAGCATGGCTGGTGTAGAGGAAAGCTTTGGGGTGGTGAGGGGTGGAGAGTGATCTTCCAAGAGGACGTGGTCTCAAGTTGTGCCAGGGGAGGGTTAGGTTGGATATTAGAAAGAATTTCTTCCCGGAGAGGGTGATCAGCCATTGGAATGGGCTGCCCAGGGAAGTAGTGGATTCTCCATCCCTGGAGATATTTCAAAAGAGCCTGGATGTGGCACTCAGTGCCATGGGCTGGGAACCACAGGGGGAGTGGATCAAGGGTTGGAGCCCTGGGCACACCCCACCCCAACCTCACCATCCCCACCAGCACCCAGGACCACAAGGACAGTGGCCACAGGGACCACCAGGCAGCAGGGAAGTCCCACATGAGACTGGGAAAGTTGTGTTCCCAGCTTGATTTGCTGTAGCCAAATGGGGTGAGAAGCTCTTCCTAGAAAATACATTTGCAGGTTTTTGCCAGCCAGTTGCTGGACAGAAAGTGCAGATCTCTGATGGTGTTCCAGGGTTGTTGTTTTGGTTTTTTTTTCCATGGTAGATTGCTGAGTTGACAAAAAAGATCTAAGAATGACACAGGGAAGTGTAAAACCTCCCCAGCCAGGTGAGCAGAATGTGTCCCAGCACTTCAGTCCCATCATAGGCTTAGAAAACCCTTTCTGTCTCTTCTGCAAAGCCCAAGAAGAAGAATCCAGCCCATAGCCATGCCCCATGTGCAAACACCAGTGGACAGTGTGAAAAGGCCTCTGCCAGGTGCTGGGGAGCAAAAGATCCAAAAGGATCTTGCCTGGAGACACCCTGGCAGGGGGGACAGCCAGCTGGTGTCACCTCTTGTCCTCGGCCCATGTTGGACAAAACAGGTCAAGCTCAGAGTGGCAGTGGTTTTCCAGAAGCCCAGACTGGGGCAGGGGAGGAAGCTTGGAGGAGTCTTCTCAATTATTCATGGTGAAATTTCAGCTGATGGAGCTGGGGCTTTCAGAGGTTGGTTCCTAATGGAGCCTGCTGATGTGGCCGGCCAGTAAGCACTCCTGGGCCCTGTGCAATTCCCACTTCTCCCATCTCCCTGCCATAAAAATGCCACCTTTTGCTGCTAATGATGCATTATGCAGCCATTAGCCAGGGTTCCTGGCCCTGCTGCCATCATACAAAGAGCTGTTAGTGTGGGAAGGGTAATGTGTGCTCTCCAAGCAGGGAAATGGCACATGCTGGGATCTCCTGGGGTCCTGCCCACACTGGAGGCTGATGGAGGGATGAAAGGTGGTCATCTTTTAGGCAAAGGAAGGGAAGGATACCTGGTGACCCTCTTCAGCTCAAGCAGCTCTTTGGGCACTGCTCCCCAAGGCACACCTGAGCATTGGCTGCCCAGAGAGGTTGTGGAGTCTCCTTCTCTGGAGCCTTTCCAAACCCCCCTGGATGTGTTCCTGGGTGATCCTGCTGTTGGTTGGACTGGATGATCTCCAAAGGTCCCTTCCCAACCCCTGACACTCTGTGATTCTATGATTGGCAGCTGCTTGAAATACAATCCATGGGCATGGAAACATGGGCCACACAACTCCCTGTGCCCAGCCAGCTGCTGCTGGGAACAAGGACACATGGACACACATGGACACACATGGACACACATGGACACACGTGGACACACGTGTTCTCAGGGCCATGCTCTTCCCCCCAGCCCCAGCTGAGCTTTATTTCTTGCCAGGTGCTGGTGGAGCAGTCCCAAACCAACCCTGGGGCTCCCTGCAGCTGAGACCTCTGTCCCCAGCACTGGGTCCTACAAAGTCCCTGGCCACCCAGGTAATGTCCCCTCTTCCACTGATGCCTGGAAGACATGGCTCTGGCCCTTTAGCTCTTCCAGGGTCACTAGCTGACCCTTAATTTTTTGTTCATGTCTGCTGCCCTTCCTCATCTGCAGGAGAGAGCCAATAGCTTCCTCCCCACATGCACATTAGGAAATAATTACCCTAATGGGTTCTGCTAGCCCTGGGTGGCCTGCAGGGGCTCTTGAGAAGATCCTGGCCACTGAACTCACACCTGAGGGTAGAGGGACATGGCTTTAACATCTCCAGGACCTCCCACGGGGCTGAGGATGGAAGATCCCAGCCCTGTGCAGCCATGGGAAGGGGTGGGTGAGTGTGGAGCCATACGTGTCATGTCATGGAGCCAAGCCATACATGTCCCAGAGGTGCAGGCTTGACTTATCCTGGGGACATTTAGGCCACCTCAATAAACCAAAGCACTGAGTGACTCAGGACTGAGCTGGAAATGGCCCCAGTGTCCTCTAATGGATGCATGGGAGGACAAGGTGTACAGCATCTGTACAGGGGGGGTCTGGTCTGCTGGAGATCCAAACGTCTGCCCCAGGAACCAGCAGCAGGAGAAAGCTTGGGAAGGATTTAATCACAAGGAAACAGGATGATAGGAGCTTTTCCCATGGGCCCTTTCAGGGCTGGGAGCTCCTCTCCCAGGGGCGAGCAGACCCCAGCCTAAACCACCAGGCACCCATGGCTCTGGGAGCACCCAACACAAATCCTGCTGCCCAGAGTGGCTCTGGTGAGGACATGGGGATGCTGGGCCACCAGCTGGTCCTGAGCAGCAGCTGTGGGTGCCCTCAGAAAGGGGAGAGAGCCACCCCCAGGGTGCTCAACACTTCATTTCCCCGGAGATCTCCAAACTTTTGCTGCCTGACCCTCACCCACCAAAGGCAGGTGGGGACCTGGGTGCCACCCTGCCCATGCTGGCAGCCATCCCTGGCCAAGCACTGCCACCCTGTGGCAAGCTCCCTGCTCACCTCTAAAGGGGGGGATGCCTCTGGACCCCCACCCCAGAGCTCCCCATCCGTGGCACTGGCTGTCCCTGCTCATGAGGGTAGGGGAGGGCGTGAGGGTACCACAAAGGTGTTGGGACAATGGCAGAGGGTGCCCAGGGAGGGGGTTGAGGCCTCATCCCTGGAGATGTTCAAGGTGAGGTTGAGGATGCTCTGAGCACCCTGATCTGGGTGAGGGTGTCCCTGAGACTGCAGGGCTTGGACTGGGTGACCTTGAGAGGTCCCTTCCCACCCAAATCACTCTATAACTATGACACCCAGGTCCCCTCTGCTGGTGCTTGTGACCCCAGCCCAGCACCCAATGTCCCATCTCCCCCCTGTGCTGCTCCTTGACTGGTTTCCTCACCAAATATCTCCAGGGCTTAAGCAACAGCAGCCAAAAGTGGGTTCCTCCAGCCCTGCCCCCCAGGAGCTCCCATCCCAGCTGCTGGCACCCTGCTCTAATTCCCCCAGCACCCAGACTAATCATGAGGGTTATTATTCAATCAGGAGACATGGGAGTGTCATTAGGTAAACATTTCTGATGGAATGGGGTTGCCATTCCTGGGTGGTGGCTCAGGAGCTTTTCCCCGGGCGATCTCCTGGTGGCTTCATACAGGGGTCAGGGTGTGGTAGGGAAACTGAGGCACGGGGTGGGGGATTGCAGTCACAGCATCACCAGGAGAAGCCGGGCAGTTGGCAGCCCTGCCAGTGGCCTGGTCTCCTGGCTGTAACCCCAATCTTCCAGCAGCTTGGGATGCCATCAGCTCCTCTGCCCCAGAATGCTGACCCCTTTTCCAGCTCCTCCTGGTTCTTATTTGTTCCCTTGAAATGTTCTGGCTGAGGACAAAGGTTCCTTCGTGGCACTGCTGGCCGTGTTTGTCCTGCCTGCTTCTCAGCCCTGCAGTAGGAACCCCTCTTTGGGGGTGTGGGAATGGTGTGCCAGCCTTGCACCCCTCTGTCCCTTCTGTGGGTGATGGTGAGGGACATCCTGATGCTGCTCCCAGACAGATTGTGGTGCTGGTGACAACACCGTGGGCCTCAGGACACATTCCTGAATGATGGGGCTGAGAGTAGCACCCAAGGGTGTAGCACCCAAGGGTCCAGGGACTGGGTCAGCAGGACAAAGGTGGCCATGATATTGCAGATATTCCTCTGGGGATACAGCTGGGGAGAAAGGTGATGGGGCAGCTCTGGCATGGGGGTGACCTGAGACCCATCTCCCCCCCTCCCCTTCCTTCCCAAAAGCAGGCACAGAGGGTCCCAAATCTCACCTGTGGATTTCAGATGTCCCCAAGGCCAGGGATGAGGGGCTGAGGCTGCCTTGGTGGGATTGGTGGGGAATAAGACAAAGCCAGGTGTGTCTCAGCTGTTTGGGGTGGGTGAAAATGAGCAACCCACTGGGATTTAAACCTCAGGACCTGGATGCTGGGACAAGGGAAACAGGGACATCCAAGGCATGGGAGGGTGGAATCCCAGTCCAGACCCCAGGTTTAGCTCTTGCCCCACAGGCTGTCCCTGCATCCCCAGGGCAGGAGGGACAGCTGTGACACCAGGGGGTGGCCCTGGGGAGCTCAGAGAAGGAGGTGAGGGGAGCCATGGCTGGGACTGCCTGGGGCAGGAGCTGCCATCCCTTCCCAGCCCAGTGCTCAGCAGGGAGAGGAGTGGTGGGTGGTGGGGGGCAGGGGGAGCTGACAGGGACCAGGACCACTCTCCTCATCCTCAGGTCTCCCTGTCCTTGGCTCCAGAGGCTCTGATTTATCTTCACCTCTTTGGGATGGGAAGCCAGGAGGTTCTCTCTGGGGTGGCTGCATCACATACCCCACTGACCTCTGAGGAACCTGGGCACCTCCAGAAGCCCCACAGCCTGGCAGCCTTCATCCTCCCAGGCACAGAGCCCGTGGTTCTGGGCTCTGGGTACACGGGGCCCATGGCCACTGCCCTCCCCACTCAGGAGATGGGATGGAGGGGAGGGATGAGCAGAGTCCCCTGCATGTGCTGTCACAGGGGATGGGAGCAGCAACCCCCCTGTCCATCAAGATACCAGAGATACAAACTAGCAGGGCTTGCCCTGCCATTTTTTAACCAAAAGAGGCAAAAAAAACCCCCAGAAGTGGCACTGTGACTTCCCAGAGATCTGCAGAAAGGTCTGAAAATCCATCTGATCCCTGGCCAGGTGAGGGAACTTCACCTCCAGCTGCTTGTGGGCTTTCTCCAGGGGGTTTTCAAGAGATGTCCCAGCCCTTGCTCTGTCCCAGCAGCAGCAGCAATACCCCTGTGCAGATCCCATCCCTGCTACGAGTCCCTCTTCACCAGCAGCAGCCACGGGAGCACAGCTGCCAGCATGGCCAGGGTCAGGATGAGGAAGACAGCGAGGGCGATGGGTGACTGGCAGCATTTCACCCCCAGGGCCATGCTGGATGACAAAGACAGGGAACTCCGTGTTTCTGACCCGTTTCTCCTCCCCAAGGAGCCGCAGTCCGTGTCCACCAGTGGCATCCCACGGTCACTGATGACAAAGATGTGGGCTTCCCTCACCAGCTCTCCCTGCCAGCCCACGGGGCTGCGGCACCGCTCCAAGCTCTGGACGGGCATCACGAAATGACTGGGCACCACCAAGGTGTTGCTGGCCTCCGTTTTGGTCAGCTGGGACAAGGAGGAAGGTGACAGTGGCATCTCTAACGTCCGGGGGTTGGTGCTGGCTTTGGGTGACCACAAAGCTTTCTTCTTGCTGAGGAAAGTCACGTAACGACAGACGGGGCAGCTGATGCTGTTCTGGATTTGGCCGTCGAGCTTGGTGGAGAGCAAACATTTCACCAGGCAGTCGTGGCAGAAGGTGTGCCCACAGCTGAGCCTGCGGTGCGTGGCCTCCAGGGAGGGAAACTTCTCATAGCAGACGGGACACTCGGCCGGGGTTCCCTCCTTGTTGGATGAGGTCTCAGACATCTCTGCTCTGCGGGCTCCAGGGCTGGAGGGAAGAAGCAGGGGTGGGGTAAGGAGGGACTGGGAGGGAAGGAGCAGCATGAGCCAACCTGCTCGCCTCCTCCCTGCTCTTTGCCTTTGGCCTCTTGCCCCTAAGAAGGAGGTGGGTGCTACCACATCTGGCAGCACTGAACCTCTCAGCATGGCCAAAAATCACACCGAAAAAGGCAGCAGCCCCTTGATGGAACTGGGTACAGGTCCTGCTTCTGTCATGAGTGCCTCAGTTCTCTGCTGCCAGCTCTGGGTACTTCCATCCCACGAAGAAACTTGCCAAGGCAAGGGAGATGTTCCCACCAAAGGGGACACGGGGTAAGGGGACAGGAGGAGGTCAAGTCAGAGGGAGAGGCAGGAGCAGAGGAGCCCCCAGGGAGGGAGAGGGAGCAGAGAGGGCCCAGCCAGCACCCCTGCCCACCCTCCAGCCCCTGCCCTGGCCCGGGGTGTAAGAGGAACAAGGAGCCGCCAGATCCCTGCTGGGTCTGGAGCCTCCTGTGCATCTGCCAAGGTGAGAAAGGGGAGAAATAAGGGGGTGGGGGGAGAAGGGACGAGGGATGCTCAGCTCATCTCCTTTCTCTTAGACTGGTTCAGGAGCTTGAGCCAGCAGGTTTTCCAGACCTTACAGCATCCAAGACAAGAGGGCATGGTCTCAAGTTGTTCCAGGGGAGGTTTAGGTTAGAGATTAGAAAGAATTTCTTCATGGAGAGGGTGATCAGCCATTGGAATGGGCTGCCCAGGGAAGCAGTGGATTCTCCATCCCTGGAGATATTTCAAAAGAGCCTGGATGTGGCACTGAGTGCCATGGGCTGGGAACCACAGGGGGAGTGGATCAAGGGTTGGACTTGATGAGCTCTGAGGTCCCTTCCAACCCAGCCCATTCTATGTTTCTTCTATGATTCTGTCATCTTTAGACCCCCACCCCATCTGCACCCCTCTTCTCACCCATGATTTCACTCAGGGGTGTCCTCACAGCTGTTTCTGAAGGTTTTGCCATCCCCTCCATGGGACCACTCCCCACACCCACCAACCACAAAAAGGCCACCAGCCATCCCCTCCCCAGACAACAGAAGAAACACCTGGGCTCCTGCCATGGTTCAGGGGGGGCATCAGGGACTTGATGCTCCCCAAAAACATTGCAGAAGAAGACCCTTGCTCCTCCCTTGCCCCACAGCCCCTTACCTCCTGCAGGGCACCAGGGCAGGGTCCCCTCCATGCACTCCACCACTGTCCCCAGGAGCAGGGCTGACTGCACCCCAGCCCCAAGCACTTGCTGGGGAGAGGCTGGGGATGGCTTTACACCAGGGAGGTGTTGGCTTCGTGTTTCAGGTAAGCATGTTGCATAAAAGCTGGAGCAGAGGCAGGGGCAGCTCCCGGAGAGTGAATGCAGAGGAACTCGTTTGGGTTTTAAAGGGCTGCTGATGTTCACCTGCTTGGCCAAGGAGTGGGTGACTCCAGCGTCAGAGGGCAGGGACAGGAGGCACGGTCCTGTCTGCTTTCCCTCGTGCAATGGGAAGCTGTAGTTGGGTCAAACCCCAATGCAAGAGGCACTAAAGGGGACACCGAGTCCCCAAACCCCCTGTTGCTGCAGCATCCCTCACCAGGGCTATGCTCCCACCAAACACATCTCACTTCCATCCCCCACAGCTCTCCATCCCTCCTCCTTGACCACATCTTTGTGCCTGCAGCCCTTTCCCTCCTCACCCCCCCCCCCCTCCAACTCCATCACCATTCCATCAGCGGTCATCAGCAGCTGCATTCCCAGCCCTACATGGTGAGATGCTCACCAACCCCTGAAGCAGCTATGTACAGCCTGACAATCACACCCAAGAGGGCTGGAGAACCACTGATCCCTCACACCTGCCCCAGGGGCTTCCCAGCATCTCTGGGAACTGTGATCCCATGGTGCCAGGAGCACTGCAGGCTCAGGGCAAGCAGCAGCCCCATGTTTGGCCATCTCATCAGCTGAAGGTGGCCCCTGCGTCACCATTTGGCCACGTGCAGACTGGAAACCCACATACAGAATGTTCCCTGGGGCCTTACCCATGGCCCAGGGTGCTGCCCATTACCTATTCAAACCCCAGGGAAGAAGCTGAGAGGCACCTTCCCTGCGCATCTTTCTAAAAACTGCTGGCAGGGTGGATGGCTCCTGCCACAATCTTGACTCTTTCCAGGGACCTTTCCCACCCCTTATCTTGGCCTGTGGCCCCCGGGATGCCAGCCCCTGCTCAGTCTCTCTGGGTGGCTCCACAGGGACCTGGGTGCCACTCGTTGCCTTCAGAGGAGATTCCCAGAGCAAGGGAGGGTGACCCCCAGGAACCTGCCTCCACCCCTTCCCTGCCTCTGCCTGTGACCATGAGCCCATGGGATCTGGATTGGCACTTTCAAGGAGCTTGGTATGCCCTGGAGAGCCTGGGGTCTTGAGCTGGCAAAACTGCAGGAGAAACCTGGCTGTGGCAGGGGACAGAAGGATGCTCCACAGGAGTGTTCCCAGCCCTGTGCTCCTCCAGCCTCCAGGGCTCTGCAGGCTCTAAGGGGCAGGCAGAAGAGGGGATGCACCCAAAAGCCAACAAGATGGGCCCTGGAGCTCCTCTGTGCTCAGGAGGGTGGTTTCAGGTGGCCAAGGGGCTGTGGCAGGGCTGCAGGCGTGGGCAGCAGTATCAGTGGCTTGTGGGTGCAGTGTTTACAACACTGGGCTGGTTTCTGGCAGGAGAAGGGAAGGAGAAGCTGCCAAAATGCCTCTGCCTTCTGCAGAGAACACCCACAGGGGGAGGCTTCTGCTCCAAGGGGCACCTCTCGAGACTTGGCATGGTCAGAAACTGAGGCTGAAACCTCTCCAGACAGATTGTACCAGAGCTGAGGTTGCACATTCAGCCCTGGAGGAAATGTCCCCATCCCCTTCCCCCTCCTTGAAGCTGCTGAAGATGCCACAGAGATCTCAAGATGATATAAAAGAGATGTGGGCCAGCAAGAGCAGATTTGGGGCAACCAAGCATCTCCCCAGCTTCAGCTGGCTGGCTGCCAGCACCCAGGCCAGGTGGATATTCCTGTTTGCCATGCCTTGAATGCTCTGTGTAGTCAGAAACTATGAGCTCAGGGATCTATACATAGGCACTGGCAAAACGAGTCTGCCTCCCTTTGCTGCTCTGACCACACCAAAATCAAAGGGATTTTGGCATATCGCAGCCCCGGCTTTGGCAGCAGTTTCACTCTCTCCCAGGAATGATTTTCTTGGTGGTTTTGCCCCCTTTTGACACGTGGCAGCATCTTTCCTGAGTGACAGGATCAAGTCTGCTCGTAGGAGAAATAACCAGGTTCAAGGGCAAAGAAAAGTCCCTAAATGTTGCCTGTTTTGGTTTTTGGGTTTTTTTGGGGGGGGGTTGGTTGTTGGTTGTTTGGTTTTTTGGGGTTGGTTGGTTGTGGGGGGTTTTTGTGAGTTGTGTGTTTGTTTGTTTGTTTGTTTCTGGAGCTTTGAAAAGTGCTGCTCCCGGGCAGTGTTTCAGCCCAGCTTGGGGTTAGGGCTCCAGGATCCTTTTTTCCAAGCAAAAAGGTGGCACAAGACTCAGCTCCAGGGACCACAGATGAGACTTTCTCTGTTCTGGGGTCAGTACCTTCCAGTGAACAAGGGGCATTTCTGACCCAAAGGTTGACCCAACCCTCACTGCAGGATCGGGGTGGTCAGAGTCCCTTCCCTGCAGTGGCTTTTGGGCAGACCTTTGCAGCTTTTCCCAAGGACAAAAGGATGCTGCAGAGACAGCCCTGATCCTCCATGGCATCACCCAGATTTGCTGCTCCCAGTGACCAGGCAGGGAGGAGGGAAACTTATTTATGAATTATTTGTGGTTATGTGGAAGTGTTTCTTTTCAGAGAACATTTAAAGCCAGAGGACTGATCTCCATGCAAGCCTGGTGCCAGGCAAATATTCACTGTAGGTCTCAATATTTCCACATCAAAACCATGCTACTCTCCTCCAAATCCTAGCAGATGAAACGAGGACATTTCCAGTGAGCAGAGACGTCCTCCATCCCTTCACTCAACCATGACCTGGATCCTGGTGAGAAAAAGTCTCCACTTTATTCTTGATGAAAAGATTCACCTTCTGCTTTGTCAGACAGACACAACCCCCCCCCCTCCCCAGGGCTGATGGCTGCTGGAAAGGCTGGACCAGGAGAAACCCCTGGCTTTGTAAAGCTGCAAATCAGTGATTGCCAAAAGCTGCAGGAGGGATCTCTGTGCCCTATGCTCCTCTGTCAGCACCATCAGCAGTCTCTGAAGTGCTGGCTGTGCTTCAGGGCAGGTCCAGGTGTGGTGGGGTGGGATGTTGTCCCTCCTGCCTCTCCCCCAGCTCCTTTCCTTGCTGGGCTGCTTACACCTTTACACCAGTTGCACCTTTTCCCCACACCCTGGGGCCAGTTTGCCAGCTCCCCCTCTCTCAGGGCAGAGTCCAGCCCCCCAAATTCCTCCAGGTTTTTCCTCGGCAATACTTAGCCTGCAAAGCTGAGGCTTTTCAGAAGTTTCTGCTCAGCCCTGGATTAAACAAAGGGTGAGTAGTTAGCACTGGTGGAAATGAGGAGAAGGGAAGAGGTAGAGAAATAAATCCATGATTGATCCCAGCTTGGGGAGATGTCCTGTCTGGGGAAGCTCAGTGAAACAAAATAATTTACCCAGAGATCAGCCATGCTGGTGGAAGGCCCAAGATTCCTAGTCCTTGTCTGAGTTATACCCAGTCCTGTAGCTGGAAAAGATGGACAAGCACAGGGGCACAGAAGCCCCTTGAAGTTCTTGGGTGCCCTCTCACTCATCCATCTTTTCCTGTGCTTTCTTTTATTGATTTCAGAGTGGCAAAATCAGTGCCTTTTTCTTCTAGATGTCTCCATCCTCTCTGGTAGGTGCCTGGCAGGCTGGAGACCCATCCTCAAGGTGTTGATTTAGGCAAGACAGCCCGAAACACCCAGCAGAAGCTCTTCCTTCGGCTTTCTGCCGTGCTTTTTTGCCGTATCCAGGAGGTGGTGCTCTCGGTTGTGCTTTGGCAGCCCTAACGAGTATGTCCGAGGTGGGAAAACCCTGAGCCCACCTCTGCTGGGTAGCTCCAGCCTCCTCCCCACCGAGCTGGATGCTCTCTGCTCCTCCTCCTGCCCATCAGAAATCCCCAAACCCTTCTCTGATGTCTGCCTTCCCACCAGATGCTGGGAGCTTTGTAAAGGGACCTGCACCCTACCTGAGCATCCCAGCTCCAACCTCTCCTTATCCTAGAATCACAGAATGGGCTGGGTTGGAAGGGACCTCAGAGCTCATCAAGTCCAACCCTTGATCCACTCCCCCTGTGGTTCCCAGCCCATGGCACTGAGTGCCACATCCAGGCTCTTTTGAAATATCTCCAGGGATGGAGAATCCACTGCTTCCCTGGGCAGCCCATTCCAATGCCTGATCACTCTCTCCATGAAGAAATTGCCTGGATACATCCTTGGCTCTGTTATAAAGGAACCTCCAGGCAGTCCTGGGGTCAGCATGCAGCCTGAGCAGCACAGCCCCCTGCAGAAACACATCCAGAGGTGTGGACAGATGTGCAGGGAGCCCCTGAACACCTGCAGCACCCCAGTCAGAGCTCAGCTCTTTTCCTGCACCCCTGTCTCCTCGGAGGGGCTGCTCTGTAATTGAAAAGTCAGGGAAAACTGCACCAAGAGTGTGTGGGATGGACTGTGCAAACAATGCAGGACCAGCTTCTTACAGGTCCTGAAGCACAGTGAGAAAACTGGGTGCCCAGCCTGCTCCAAGGCACAGGAATGGGTGCTCAGCCTGCTCCAGAACATGAAAGTGGAACCCAACCTGCCCGCGAGTGTGTGCACACACTCAGCACCCACAGCTCTGGCTGCTCCCAGCTCCCAGGAGCACAAAGCTGGATGCTGGGAAAGGTGATGTTCTCCCAGCCAGGACTCCAGGCTCTGCCCAGCCGCCTCGATCTCTCTCGTTGTCCTCCAGAGAAGGTTGTAGAGAGCCAGGAGGGTCAGCTGAGGTGAGAAGGTTGGTGGTGGGTGGGGTGGACCAGGGCTGTGAGCATCCCCAGGATCAGCCAGCTGTGGCTGGGCAGAGCAGAAGGCACAAAAAGGCAGCTTGGGCATGAAGTTCTGTTTTTAAGAGGTATGAGACAGCTCCAGTTCCAAGGACAGCTTGCCCCAAGGATGGCTTCTCTCAGAGGACGCTGTGGCTTCCCCACCTCTCCCAGCCTCTAATTCAGAAGCTGTGTGACTCGGAGCTGTGCTGGGCCGCCTGTCCCGGGTGTTTGTAACCTTGTGTAATCCCCAGGTCACACAGGGTGACCCGGAAAGTCCTGCACAGGCATCAGGGGACATCCACAGAGCAGGTTAGGGAGGGACTGATGTGTGCTCTCCATCCTCAGGCTGTCCACAACCAGCCATCCCATCCACCGGGAGGAGGGGTAAAGGTGGAAAAGCATATTCCCGGGATAACCCCGTGTGTAGGGGGAAAGAACCCGGCCGGGGAGAGGCTATGGGGACAGATGAAGGGACAGAGGTGGCTTTGGTGGCACCGTCCTCTCTGGAAGGGACAGGCTGACCCAAGGAGGGCAGGGGACAAGGCCGCAGTTTCGGTCACCGCCTCGCCAGGCTGCCGGGAGCTTTGTCCCGGAGGGAAGCAGGAGGGGACCCGGCAGCACCGCCTGCCCCTAATGACAAGGCCGGCCAGCTAATTACAGAGGGCGGCAAATTAAGAATGCAAAGGAAGCGTAAGGATTAGGTCAGCGTGAGGCAGCAGGGCTGGCAGCTGAGGGACAGGTGACACCGGGGAGGCCACCAGCCCCGGGGAGCTGCAGAGGGCACGGGATGTGGGGCAGTGGGATGTGGGGAAGGGATGAGCCGGGAAAACAGGGAGCAGGGAAGCCCTTGGAAGCTGCCCTAAGCTTGGTTTGATGGGTCCCGGGAAGGATCAAAGTGGCCCCGGGGAGCTTCCCGTTTGGATCCTCAATCCCGGTTGGATCCTCAATCCCCGATGGATCCTCTGGGACTGAGAAGCCGCGCAGGGAGCGGGGCGGGAGATGGGGAAGATGATGGGGAGAGGGAGGAAGGGGAGCGCGGCCCGGGCTGGGCTGCGGGGTCTGCCCGCTCCCCTCACCTCCTCCGGGGTGCGTGTGAGGAATCACGGCTGCGGGGCCGGGGTCTGCCCCTCCGGGGGACAGGGACAGGGACAGGGACAGCTCCCGAAGGAGGGAGGGAGGGGACAGGGCGGGACGGGAGGGGTCTGCCCGGGGCAGGCAGACGGGACGGAGCCGGGCAGCCGTGGGGCCGTGTCCCGGGGCGGCGTGGGATCCCTCAACCGGGGCTGAAGTCTTTGGTTAGTGTCGGAACGGATGTCCCCCGCCACAGCGGGACGTGGCGACGGCGGGACACGGGGACAGGGAGACACGGGGACACAGAGATATGGGGACATGGGAACACGGAGACATGGGAAAACGGGGACACCGGGACACGGGGATACCGGGACATGGGGACACCGGGGACGCTGATACATGGGGACACCGGGACATGGGGACACGGGGACATGGGGACACCGGGACATGGGGACACCGGGACATGGGGACAACGGGCTCCGCCTCGCCCTTCGTCCGTCACGTTGTCCCCGCCCCCCGCGCTGCCGTTGCATCACCGTCGCGTCCCCGCCCCCGGGAGTGCCCGGATGAGGCAGAGCCGGCGGCGGCGGATGATGCTGCGGCCGTGACAGGGTATGCGCCCCGGTGAGTGACGGCGGCTGCGGATCCCGGGGGTCCCCGTGGCTCAGCCGGTGGGGGGGGGACACGGGGAGGACGCGGACGGCGAGGGTGGGGGTGGGGGCGGTGGCCGTGGCGGCACCGGGGGCTGCGGGCCCCGCACCCCTCCGCCCATTGGCTGCAAACTGACAACGGGGCAGGTCCCGCCCCCCCGCGAGCACCATTGGCTGTCGGCGCAGCTTCGCCGCCTCCCATTGGTGGAAGAGGGTGTCAATCACTGCCCAGCCCGGCTCGGCCCTACCCGCCCGGCCACCGCCCTGGGCGAGCCGGTTCCCCTCCCCTCCCTTTCCCTCCTTCCCCTCAGTCGCCTCCTCAGGGGCTCCGGGCAGCCCGGGGCCCTGCGGGGTACGCGGTGTCCAGGAACACCTTCCCGCTGGAGCCTGCCGTGCCTGCCCGGGACCAGCGGCCTGCGGGGAAAAAAAAAAAAAACCAAACCAAACCCTTTTTTAAAGGTATTTTCAATCGAGGGTGAGGGAAGGGGCCGTGTCCGGTGTGTGCGGCGGGACGAGCGCCTCTTGTCCTCAGCCTTCCCCTGGCTGAGGCGCCGTGACGGGGCCGGCAGGAAGGAAAGGCGGTATCGTATGGCAGGATCGGCTCTGCCTTCCCCTCCTGACGGCGGGGCCAGCCCGGGTCAGGGCACCGGTGGGTGACGGGGAGGGAGGGAGGGAGGGAGGGAAGGAAGGAGGCGGCTCCGGAGGCTGCAGCAGCCCCGCGGTGATCATCAGCCATTGGAATGGGCTGCCCAGGGAAGCAGTGGATTCTCCGTCCCTGGAGATATTTCAAAAGAGCCTGGATGTGGCACTCAGTGCCATGGGCTGGGAACCACAGGGGGAGTGGATCAAGGGTTGGACTTGATGAGCTCTGAGGTCCCTTCCAACCCAGCCCATTCCATGATTCTATGGCAGGGGTCGGAACCGAATCGCAGAATTTGGATGCGTTTAAAACAAACAAACAGACAAACAAACAAAACTGCCCAGCCTACGGAGCCAGTCCAACTGCTGAGCTATTCCTGACCGCCCTCTGGTCTGCCAGGGCCGGGTGACTCAGCCCCAGGTCTCGCTGTGACAACCAGGGGGGGTTGGGCTCTTTTCCCAGGCAACTTTCAACAAGACAAGAGGGCATGGTCTCAAGTTGTGCCAGGGGAGGTTTAGGTTGGATATTAGAAAGAATTTCTTCATGGAGAGGGTGATCAGCCATTGGAATGGGCTGCCCAGGGAAGCAGTGGATTCTCCATCCCTGGAGATATTTCAAAAGAGCCTGGATGTGGCACTCAGTGCCATGGGCTGGGAACCACAGAGGGAGTGGATCAAGGGTTGGACTTGATGATCTCTGAGGTCCCTTCCAACCCAGCCCATTCTGTGATTCTATGAACCCCGGCACCGTGTGAGTGGCGAGGGGACGGGACCCTTGGTGGCCTTGCTGGGAGTTTGGCTGTGGTTGGGTTGTGTTCATCCATCCCCGAGCTGCCCCGGGGAGAAGGGCAGCCTCGGATAGCGGCGAATCGGTTTTGTACTTCAGTCCTTCCTGGGAGCCATCCCCCCGATGTGAAAGCAATGAGGGGTGTGTGTGTCAGCAGGAACACGGGGCAGGGGGAGTTCGGTCTCTCTGTTCCCTCACTGTAACCCTTTGCAGGTGGCTTTCTCCCAGAAGGTGTTTATTTTTCTTGTCTGGTATGACTGGACATGTGATTTGCCTCCGTTCTCGTAAAATAACTGGTAGATCAGATGCCAAGGTTACACTCCTGTCAAATCTTCTTCAGTAATTCTGTGACTTTTTTCTTGGAGGTTTTTGTTACGTCCCTCTGAGCTTAGCCAGTCCTGTTGTATTTCATAGAATCACATAGAATCAGAGCATCACAAAATCACAGAATGTTTAGGTTGGAGGAGACCTCCAAGATCATGCTGTCCAGCTTCCAACAGCCCCTGCCTCATACTCCCAGTTTGATGAGTTTGACCCGAATTGCAGCAGACATGCTGTAAAGAATGAGCACATTTGACACAAGAAGAAGTACATTACTAGAATTAGACTTCATTTAAGTGACATCCCACTAATGCATCTCTCCCTCCTTCCAAGGGAGGAGATGTACTCATCCACCTGCAGCCCAGCTTCATTACTCTCAACCACTTTGCACTGGGAGTATTTGGTGACTTGGAGCCTCTCTCATCCCTCTGAAACCATCTTGGCTTGGTCAGGGATGCCCTTGGAGTGTAGGTGGCCTTGTTACGTCAGTGTTTTGTTTAACTGTAAGAGGAAGGAGCTGTCTCAGAGCAGGAAAGTGACTAGGAGGCTTTTATGTTTGTATTTCAATTTGCTGTGTCAGCAATGTGACTGCTCAGGCCTGCTGGTTGATAGTGCCAGTGAACTGCAGATGTATGGGGTGTGACAGGTGTGGGTAAGGAGTGTGTTTTTTGGATTGATAGTGGTGGGTCTGCCCTACAGCAGATCCTCTGTCTTGCTTTCAGACCCAGACCTGCCTGGGCTGGGCTTTGTATGTGGAGGCAGAGCCCAGGGATTCTTTTGTTTGCACGTGTGGGGGTTTGATTCTGCATTTTATTAGGAGTTACAGAGGGGAAGGTGAGTGTTCAGAGGGATAGTCATTTATTGCCCTTCCCCCATCTTGGGCATGAAGTCCTCTGGGGTTTTTTGTTTGTTTGTTTCTTTATCTCCTGACTCTTTAGAGGTTGCAGACATGATTGCTAAATTAGCGGAAAAGGAAAGACAGGAGAAAAAAAAAGAAGTGGAGAGAAAACCCCAGACTGATGATGTCTGTGACCTTGGTGCCACAAGAATCCTTGTCTCTGGAGACATGTCTAGGAGCAGACTACAAAATTTACTATTTATTCCTGCAGACTATTACACTTACTTTTGAGAAGCAAGGAAAATAGGACTACAGCAAGGAAACAGGGCTGTTGCAGTCCATCTTGGTGTTTGTGTCACCACAAAAACATAATCAGGATAAACTATGGAGTGTGCCCACTACTGTAATGCACTCACCCAGGAGCAAAATGAGGCATTTCTGTCAAAGAATGTTTTCCTTGATATGATGTGCCCCTCGAGGACTTTTCTGTTGACAGCTCAGTGGCAGCTTGTCCTTCTTCCCTCTTCTGATCAAGACAGAGTTTGGGGATTTAACTCTCATCTTTTTTAAGTGCTTGCTGAAGAGCCCTAAGGCCCTCTTGGTTGATGGTTGGCCTGTGACTAGTTTTGGGTGGTATTTTTCAAACCCAATTTCCCCTCTCTGACTGCTAGAACTTCAGAGATATAAAAGCAACAGAATTCACTCCTCTTGCAAGAAACCTGTGCAAAGTGCTTCTCCTTCTAAGTCTCTTGTTCACTTGTCATTCTACAGCATCCAGAAACATCTAAGCCCTCTGGCCATCACCTTTCCAGGGAATGTTGTCATTGGGATGGTATTCATTGCTGAGATAATAGGGAAGCCCAGGGGAACTGTGTACTGTCATTTGTCACAGGCTTTTTTCTGTGTGTGTCATAAACCCTCAGATAAATTCCTTGCTTCAGGGTAGGATGCCCTGTAATTTTTCAAGGTTTAAAGAGAAACCACACAACTGAGTTTCAGAAGATGCAGGCTGGGTGGATAACCTCCAGAGGTGGTGGTGGACATGCAGACATGGGGCAGTTTGTGCCTCTGTTGTAGAGTCAGGATCAGTGCTCGTGGTGCTCTCTGACTCCCCTAAGAGTTGGTTTTCTGGAGAGCAGAGTTTGAAGCAGGGAGAAACACAGGCTTTTCTCAGACATAATTTCCTTCTCAGTCTGTTGTTAAGATCACTCCCTTCTGCTCTGTGTGGATTCATCTCCCTGGGGTTTCTGGATATGAAGGTGGGAGCAAATTGTTCTCATGATCAGGCACAAGTTGTTCTGGGACATGCACCTCCCTAGAGGCCTTTCCTTCATCTCTGCAGCATCTGAACCTACATCAAGAGCACCAGACTCTTCAGGATTTCCTTCTTAAGGCACTTCAGTTGGGAACAGAGGTTGGATGTCTTTAACTTCCCATGATTGTGAAAAGAATAAATGTTTCTCAATACTAAATTCTGATGCTTTTCGGAGTTGTATCATTATTTCTGAAGAGAGACTTCTTGTGTCAATAGTTTCTTCTGGGTTCAAGGCTTGAACACCACTGCTGGCTAACTCATCAGGGCTTCTGTACACACCTGGCACACGTGTGGTGTAGGACATTTTATTTATAAATATATAGGTAGAACCTATTTTATTTATAAAGCTGATTCCAGAAAAGGCTCTTGTGATAGCAAAGTTTTTCAGTAATGTGTTTGGTTTTTTAAAGGCTTTTAGTCTGAACCTGGCACAAAGATCCTGTGGGTAGGATTTGATCATCTTCTGCTTCCTGTGCTGTCCAAATTGGAAATGCAGGATTTACTATTCCAGCAGAGGAAGGAATATTGTGCTGACTCTCTGCTTTGTCACTTTTTTTTTTTTTTTTTTTCCCCTCTCCTCTCTCCCCTCAAAGCTCACATGATGCTGTGGTACAAGGCAAGAAGATATTTGTTGTGGTTCACCCAGGAACATTCAGTTCAGAAATAGAATTGCAGGAAAAGACAGAGGTTCATTTTCCAAAGCAATGAAGGATGCAGGCAGCCTTCCAACCTGCATATGAAAATGCCTTCAGCTCCTATTTCAGGATGAGACAAACAAGCACAAATCGATTGGTGAAATCTAACCCATGTCTTTTGTTTGTTTGTTTTTCATATTCTAGTAAGTGAAAGACAATGAAAATTTGCTTTGATTTTGTTTGTTTGTTTTGTGGTTATTTATTTTTTTTTTTGGCTGGAGTACTCAGGTTCCTTTGCTTTGAATCTTGGTTTGGTTTTGGAAAAAAATCTGAAGTTTCAGAGATTTGTTCTCGAGGTCTGAGGAGGTGAAGAGAGGTGGAAACAAGATTTCTTCTGCTTTTCTGTCTGTGAATCAGCATCAAATAGGAAGAGGAAGAAGACCTGGTTGCTGACAGTCCTTCCTGCTCTCCAGGGCAGCTGTGGATGGTGCCAGCATTCAAAGGCAGAGTCATTCCATGCAAGAAGCAGATGACTGCAGCAGTTACGTGGCACTTGGCAGGTTTGAGGACTGATAGCCAGAATGGGTTGTTATCTTAAGAACTGAAGGCTTCATGTGAGCTTTTGGCAGCATTTATCAAGTCCTGTGTTAGGTGGTTACTTGCTTAATTCCAGTGGTCAGTGGTTATTTGCATTGCCTTTGGTGGTGGGACAGCAAAAGGTAGGTGGTGGTGGTGGGTCTTAGCACTTTGAGTGCCTTGCTTTGTCTCTGCTTAATTCTTTGTTATTGTAATCTGAAAATATTGGGCAAACAGGATTGTGAGGAAGAAAGCTGGTGGCCTGTGTGCAAAAAACCCCACCTGTTCCTGAATAATACTCATGTTATTTGGCAAAAATGTATAAGCCAGTTTTAAATGGGAGAATGTGGGGTGATTAAAATCAGGACGATGGGTTTATCCAGATTCTTGAGATGCTGAAGGTAAATTCTGAGTGAATTGCAGGTGCCTCTGAGCAGCACCCAAAATCATTTTGGGTTCCCTTTTATAGCTCATCCTTACCATGATGTGTCAGTGAGTGGAGCTGAGTTCAGAGTGGGGAGGGATGGATTCCTGACTGTGGGAAGGGGTGGGTGGAAGTCAAAACATGGTGTTATATTTGGAGCTTAGAGTTTTGGTCTGGTATTTGATTCAGGCCCTAGCAGCAGCCTCCAGTCACCTGGAGAGCCAGGGAAGCTTTGTCTTCCACTTCAAGCTGTGTTTGTGTTTTCATGACTTCGTTGAAAGGTATCTCCATCAAGATTTCAGTTTGGGCTTGAATGCAGGATTCCTTAAGATACTTGAAAATTACTGCCTGCATGTTAGTTTAGTTACTTCTGCTGTGTCTTCTATTACACCTTTGGCTCTTGTAATTTCCAGAGCATCTCACTGGTAAGGATGCTTTTGGGTGAGGAACCAAATTGATCATGTACAAAGCTCCCTGGATTTAGAGAAGTTCTTTAACTGTGAGCTGCATTTTTATAAGGGATGGAAAAGCTGTTCCGTTTTAACAGTGGAGAGTTACTCTGTCCCACTGGCTATCTAAGGGGGAACTTGAAAGGAACCACCACGTTTTGAACATAGTTCTTGT
This sequence comes from Phaethornis superciliosus, assembly GCA_023637945.1. Taxonomy (NCBI): domain Eukaryota; kingdom Metazoa; phylum Chordata; class Aves; order Apodiformes; family Trochilidae; genus Phaethornis; species Phaethornis superciliosus. The sequence continues at coordinate 1,609,425 of JAJQWJ010000021.1, forward strand.
GTGAGAGCTGCTTTGGCTCCTGGAGTTATGCCCGTGGAGCTGAATTTTCCCAGGGCGCTGTGTGAATGCTAAGCTGGGCTGTAATGAATTGGAGTGGGCAGCAGCATAAGCCTGCTCTCATTTTCCCTGGAAGAAGCTGCTGCATTGTCTTGTCTGGATCCTGAAAGCCTCAGTGTTGTTTGTCAAAGGCTTGATTCTGCAAGTGCCACGTATGCAAAGAAGCTGGTGAATAGGAGGGACTTGCTGTGCTGGTTCTCAGCTCCTCACAAAAATGCCCAGAGCTGGGATGTCAGGCAACAGGCTGAAGCAAAGCAGTTTTTGTTCAACTCTTGGTATTCTGTGGGCATCCACTCTCCCACGTGTGAGATATTTAATATTATCCTCTTCTCTTCTGATAATGCCTGATATATGTTCTGCCAGACATATAGATGTGCTGACGTGGGTAGCTATGTCCATAAATAGAGGGAATGGGCAAAGGTTGGCAGAAGTGGCCACACGTGTGCCTGGTGACATGTTTGAGAGCTGGTAGCAGCTCCCAACTCTCAGACCAGTATTTTCACCCCAGACCTCCTTTTTTTGGAGAGCATGTGTGTGTGTTTTTATCTCTTCCTCATCATTTGTGCACGGGAGGAAAGGGAAATGATGTAATGAGTGTACAAAAACTGGGATGTGGATGTTGGGGCTTGGGATTAGGATCTGATGTGTGTATTCTTGCTGATAGCATCAGACATGATGGTAAACGTGGGGTTGGGTATTCAGGAACCATCACCTGCTTAACCAAGGTGGGCAAGGGATGGAGGAGGTCAGCTTGCTTCCATAGGATGGCTTTAAGGAGGGACAAGTTGCTCTTGAGGAGCCTGAAGTACTCCAGGGCTGAACCTCCTTCCTCTGGGGTCTAAAAGGAAAGGGTTGTTTGACAAGGGGTGGTAAATATCTGCTGCATCAGGAACTGGTGATTCTGGGAGTGTTTGTGGGTCCTGGGCAGCCCTTCCTGCCTCTTGCAGCTTGCCATGGCTGGGGGGGCTCCTGGGGTGTTTGTATCTCAGGGTGTGTCCCGTGGGAGCAGACAGGGAGTCTTGGGCATCCCTTATCTTGGCTGCTTTGAAGAAATTCTGTAAGATGCTTCCTTGGACAAACTTTTTTCTAAACGCATCCTGATTTTTGCTGCTGGGTGGCTGCTGGCTGTTTACCTTTTGAAATCAGTGCCTCTGGAGCTGTAGGAGCTGACCCTCATTTATTTGGGGGAAAAAAGTGCTTCTTGCTGATGTAAGTGTCGGGTCAGAGCCAAGTGCCTCAGAGGGAAGGGTCAGAGTGCTTTTATGGAACAGATTTCAGTGGGAGCAGTGTGGGATTCCTGTTACAGACAGCACACAGCAGGAGCCAGGCCAGGCTGTTCACTTCTTCCTCTCCCTGGCAGGCTGAGTCTTAGCTCAGGACCTGTCTGACCCCTGCCTGAGCTGCAGCAGATGTCTGCTCAGCCCAACACACCCACCTGCAGAGCCACCACAGTCTGGGGAGTGCTTCATGGGCTCTGCCTCCACTATAAACACTCCTGGGTAATTCTTAGGATCTGTCCCTGTGTTGGGATTAAGCAGTCCTGGTAACTGGTGGAAACACTGAAGCAAGGGCACCCAAAGACATTTGTATGAATGGAGGTGCAGCAGGACTGACAGTCCGTGTCCCCAGGGGACCTGTAATGGCTCAGCACACACCTTTTGTTGCCATGGGATAGAGAAATGCAGAAAAGGAAAAGCCATCAGATCTCTGGGGCAGCATGGAGACCTGATTCCTGAGAAACATGCTTCCACCATAAAGTTCAATAAACACAGTGCAAGAGTTGGCGTGTTGCTGAGGTGTTTAGCACCCTGTGAATAAATTTGATCTTCTGCCCCTGGACTGTGGCAGCTGCAGTCTCAGCTGAAGAACAAATGTGCCAGTTCTGCTTCATTTTATTAGTGAGCTATGTGTCAGTGTATGAAATGAGCCTCTCTGCCCTCTGATGAAAGCATGGGATTGTTTTGTCCCACTTTAGGTGTCTAAAATGTGGGTCACTGAGATACACGACATATTAGTGTGACAATTTTAGGCCTGAAGGGACAGTGTTGGCCATTGATGCCTGTTAGAGTGTGAAAGTCAGGACTTCCAGGTCAGCTATTACTGATTGATGATCTTGTTGCAAGCACAGATTAAAGCCTCTGCTTCTACTAGAGTTTAAAGCTTGGTTGGTGTCAGCTTTTTCTTTTCTGGGTGTTAATAACAGAAACAGTCTAGCCTTTTGGGGAGAGAAAAAGGTTCCTACCCTTAAAAGAGTGGCTGGATTGCTTGGGGAGAGCTGGTACACCATGCATCTCCTGGATGTCATCAGGAACTGTGCCTATCTGAACACTTCTCTTAGTCCTGCTGTGGATGGTGGGACATGATCACCACTTCAGCAGCTTCTGAGAGCTGGTGTCCAGGCCATGGATGTTTTGCATCCCCCTGGACTGTGGTTTGCTCTGTTACTTAGCAGACGTGTGAAAAATAAAGTTTGGGTTGTGTTTCTTACACTGGCAGGCAGCTGAGCAGCAATGCACATGGCATCCAGTGACCCAGGGGATTCTTGTCAAGAGAGCATGGGCCTCCTGACCTGGTGTGGGAAACTGCTCCTCTGAACACCTCCAAGCAACTGTTGTGTGATGTGACCATGACATTTTACAAGAGAAGCTGGTATTTCTTGTGCTGGTTTGAGAGGACAGGGGGAACACAACTGTGTGGATCCCTACTGGTCCCTGCATGTTTTATATAAAAGCAGGAATTAGCTAGGGCTGAGCATGGGAAAGGCAGATTGAATTTAATCTCCACAGCACCATGTGTTAGTTGTTGTTTCTCCTTGTTTGTTAGTGCCCTTGCAGCTCTCCCAGGAGTGTGGCACTGCCTTGGTGACAGGAGGCAAAATCTCTCTCAGAACATTTTACAAGTGAAGGTGGAAACTGAGAGCTGTAAATTTATTATCCTTACCAATTGTGGTCCTAAGTGAGCAGGTACAAGAGCCAGCTGAATCAGAAGCTGCAGGTATCATGTTGCAGCAGGTCTGTGTGCTGAAGGCTGCTTGTTAGGGATCACTGACATCCCAGTGGCTGTGCCAAGTTTGGATCCTCCTGTCAGAAAGGCCACTCCAACCCAGCTCTGTACTTCCCAGCAGCTTTGGGGGAGGTCTGCCTGGCTGTTTATCCTCAGTGCATTCTTATTTTTGTATCCTGCAGGTGACACTGATCATGGACAGTGAAGAAATCCCAACTTTTTCGAGTCCAAAGGAGGAAACTGCATATTGGAAAGAGCTTTCCTTGAAGTATAAACAAAGGTACTGTTGTAGCTTTGCAGGGTGCTTTGCCTCTTAAACCAGAACATCATTTAATCTGTTTCTCTGCAAGGCTACACTAAGATGGGTATTAGGTATTTTTGAAGTCTCTTCATTTACAGCTTTAAATTGAGCTTCAAAATTTCCAGCCTTGTGGGAGCCAAGTGTTTCTCCCACAGTGTTACCATTCCAGGAACTCCAGGCTATGTTTTGAGCATGTTTGAGCAGGAGCAAAGCCCTTTTGCCATCATGTGCATCTTTGTATAATTAAAGTGCTGCCTTAAGTAGTATCTTGGTGTTTTATCATAAGAAGGCGCCTTTGGGCTTCCCTTCTATCATTACAGTTCCCTCAAGCTTCTTGTAGTTGAATTTCTGGTATGAAAAGTGGCTGATTTGCTGTCTGCTGCAATTTATTGAAGTGTACTGGATCTTACAGTCCAGCCTGTACGAGTGCTTTGCATTTTTTAGGGGGCACAGGGCTTTTTTTGTTAGCAAAATGGGTAAGAGAGCTTGTTGTCTTGAATAATGTTGTGCTGCTTCTGGGGGTGGGGTTTGTTTGGGTTTTTTTTTTGTTTGTTTTATTTTTTTTTAACAGTGAGGGAGGATGGAGGCTCCCAGTATAGGTTCTTTGGAAAGCTATTTTGTATTTGATGTAACTCACGTGGAGTTGAGGTGAAGCCATTTAAACCTCTGTCAGGTTTTTTTGCTTGGTTTTGGTTTGGGGGTTTTTTGGTTTTGGTTTGTTTTGGGTTTTTTTGGGGGGGGGAGGAGTTGTTGGGCATATAGAGGGACCTGTCCATGTGAAGAACCCTAAGCTATTCTTGGGTGTCAGAAAATTGTCTTAGCCACCAATGGATATGTTGTTTCATAAGAAAATTGTTAGTTTTCTCTGCTGCTTGCTAAGAGCTGAGCTGTTACATGTGGTAAAGATGCAAGTTTAGTAAGACAATTATGTGGAGTGGCTACTTCTAATATTTAAGAACTTGCAGTGGTGTAAGGTAGGTATGTGCTGGATTCCTGCCACAATGCTCAAAAACCCTTCATGCTTTTCAAGAACCTTAAATTTCCAGGTAGTGCAGAGATCCAGCAGCTGTTGCTCTCTTACAATTTTTGCCCAAAATCACGTTAAATGTTTGCTTAATTCATTGACTCTATCAAGTCTCCAGCAGTGAAATCTATCTATATATATAAAAATACATATAGTATGAAGTGGTTATCAGACTCCTATGAATCCTGTAACTAGCTTTGTTACAAGTTTGTTTTCACAGGTACATTTAATGTAGCTTGTTTGATGTAGTGCAGTTTCTTTGATGTAAGAGAATTAATTTGCTTTTACATCTAAGTTTAATATTTTCTCTTTCCTCTTAGAGGTCTGTGGATGACACTTTTAAACTCTTTAAAACTGTTATTGTTTTTTTCAGCTTATAATTTTAAAAGAGCTGTGAATTTTGTTTTAATTGAGAGATGCTGGCTTTTCAGCTGATGAAATCCTTTCCTTACAGTTTTCAGGAAGCTCGTGAAGAGCTGGCTGAATTTCAGGAGGGAAGCAGAGAATTAGAAGCTGAGTTGGAGGCTCAGTTAGTGCAAGCTGAACAGAGGAACAGAGATTTGCAAGCAGATAACCAAAGACTGAAGTGTGAAGTGGAAACATTAAAGGTAGGTCTTTTCTGTGACAGCATTGCTTCTTGGAGGTATGTCTTGGATCTTATTTTAGATTGTGTGGTCTGTTCTTGGTCCCTGAGTATCCAAATGAAGTAAAGGAGCTGTCTGTTTAAAATCCAGACTTGAGTATGTTATGTTCTCCTAAATAAGGCCAGCAACTTCCCAGGGAAATTTCTGGTAGGATTTTTCTCCTTCACATCATGAAACTCTTGTCATGGAGTCTGTGCTCATTTGTTTGAATTCTCTTTGCCAAGTAGTAACTTTATGAGTTACACAGACAACATCAGCTTTGCAACAGGGTGGACAACACAAGGATGCTTTTTCAGACTGCTGCATTGTCCTCTCTCTTTGCAGACTGGTGCTGTGGGGTTTTTAGCTCAGGTCTCCTTGGTTTTATGAGATCTTAAAGCTGAAGATGAGTTAATTGGGCACATCTTCCAGAGAGAATCTGCTAATTTTATTTGTAATGGTTATTACAGTGAAGATAAAAGCTGGAAGCCTACCCAGTGGGAATAAAGTTTATGGGATTACTTGTTGGCATATCCAGTCCCAGCTCTATCTGTAAGGTCAGTGTGTGTTTTAGAATGTCAGCAGTTCTTCTCTGAGCCCCTAAGTGTACCCTCAGAGCTGGTAAACCCAGGTTTGGGAATGAATTCTTCCAGTCTTTCAAAAATGAGCTTGTGGACCTTGGAGGTTTTGTAACAGATTTCAGTGGCTCTCATTTTTCCTGATGGAGGTGTGGGACAGGTTCTGGTAACAGTGTGACTATTGTCAGGGGAGCAGTGCTGCAGAGCAGGCTGTGCAGTTGGGTTTCTCTCTGGCTTCCTCCATCAGAGGCTTCAGAGCAGCTGTCAGTGCAGGCTGTTGGGAACAGGTGCAGGGTTGCATCTCTGAGCAGCCAGCTGTGTCGTGGCAAAATGTGTGTGCACAATGCAGCATTTGTGATTTTATGCTGTGTCCAGTTCTGGTGTTCAGAGCATTTTCCTTCAGCCTCTCCAGTTTTTGCTCTGTTTTGCAGACTGCAGGGAGTTTGTTACTTCTTTGTCCCATTTTACTACTCTTGACTTGGAGAGTGTCCATGGCTGATACTTATCTCTCCACTTCTTTCTTTCAGGAGAAACTGGAGCACCAGTATGCACAAAGTTACAAGCAAGTGTCATTGTTAGAGGATGACCTGAGCCAGACTCGGGCCATTAAAGATCAGCTGCACAAGTATGTGAGGGAGCTGGAGCAAGCTAATGATGACCTGGAACGTGCAAAGAGGTGAAGGCTGCAAATCTCTTCTTTCCTTAAAGTTTTCACCTACATCTTTTCCTTGCTCCTCAGATTATCATTTGATTATTCCTTAAAAGGGAAGATGACACACATTCAGGGAAATCCAAACAAAGCTCAAGACACTTGATTCTTTGTACAGTGCAGTTTCCCCTTGGAGTTCACCTCCATCAGCTGACACTGTTGCCTCACAGCAGGAAAGGCAAAGGGACCAAAGTGCTTTGTGTTACTGTGAGAATCAAGCAGTGCAAGGAGGTGCAGAGCCAGCCAGGCCAGTGCATTGCCTTTGAGTCTACCAGCTAGGTGACTCTTACAATGAATTTGTGATCCCTCTAGCTCAAAGCCCCTTTGAAGTAGGAACCTAATGCTTTATGTAGTCCCTTTTAAAGAAAACAGGCCAAAGGAGTCTCCTCTTCCCTTGCATAACAGCTTAATGACTGTAGGCAGCAAATGTGCCCTGTGTGAGTGCACCAAATGAGCAGGCTGCTGTTAGAAACGCCCAGTTTGGGTTGGAGTAGGTCATGCTTCCCTTTTGCTGAATGGGAACTTTGCTGTTGATTCAGTGGAACCAGGAATGAGCCTCTGGCAATCTGGCAGAACAATCTGAGAGCTGGGGCCCCGTTTCCACAAGGCTCTTAAATTCATGACTAACTTTTGACACCAGGATTTGTCCCACTGAAGTAAGTGAATGAACTGGATCTTGGGTACTACCCCAGAGTCCTGCTCTTGCTGGGCTGTTGGCTGTCCCAAGCTCTGGAGAGCACAGCACCACCTGAGCTGAGGCACTGCTTAAATATATGACTTTGGAAAAACTGCACTAGGTGCACTGCATTGGCTCTTTCCCAGTTCCTTGGTGCATCTCTGAGAGCCAGATGCTATCATGTTCTTTTCATCTTATCCCCCTGTTTCTCTGGAGTTTTATTAGTCCTTTCTTAGAATCATTTCCCCAGCTTTCAAATTACAAACTCCAATGTAGGGCCTGCTGACATTTTTCCTCTATTATATTTTTTGAATACACTTTTATGTTAGCTGTGCTGGAGAACCTAATATTCTGGATTTTGTTTCTAGGGCAACAATAGTTTCATTGGAAGACTTTGAACAAAGACTGAACCAAGCTATTGAGAGAAATGCATTTTTAGAAAGTGAGCTGGATGACAAGGAATCATTGCTGGTTTCTGTACAGAGATTAAAGGATGAAGCAAGAGGTATGGCTTGCTTGATGAGTTCTGTGTCTCTGTACCTTGTTGGTTTGTAACACAGACCTGTAACAACCAAAGCTCAGGTTTGTAAAAAGCCTCAAATAATGAGACTTGAACAGGCTGCATAATGTAATCATTGGGTATTACTTACTAACAATGTGTTCTCTATGCTTTGTATGGCCTGTGTAGCTATGAGGAAAAATTTTGTCATGTAGGGCAAAATCAATATCAGATTAATTCAGAATTCTTAATGCAGTTGAGTACAAAAATAATGTGTTCTGCCAATGTAATAGAGTTGAAGAGTGTTACCAAAAGTTCCCACTCATCATAGTTTGTGCCTTGTATAGAAAGGAAATGACAGGGAAATTCATGATAATTGGATAAATATCTTTCTTTAAAAATCCAGTTTCCTGGGTTACTTCTATGCACAATGGGACAGGTTCCCTAGGGAGGTGGTTGAGGCCTCATCCCTGATCTGGGTGAGGGTGTCAGATGGTGACCTTGAGGGGTCCCTTCCAACCCCAATTATTCTGTAGTTCTGTACTGCCTCTTCCCTTCCTGCTGCAGGGGGAAGGGATGGTGCTGGGCTGTCTGCACTGAGGTGGGTTCCTCACTGCTGGAGAGAGCCAGCAGAAGGAAGAGAGTGTGTTGCAAAGTGTCTCCTCCTCCCTCCCAAATGACTAGAGAGTTTGTTAAAGACATCAGTCACCAATATGTGTGTTTGTTTTTTTTTCTCAGACTTACGGCAAGAGCTGGCAGTACGGGAGAGGCAACAAGAAGTCACCCGAAAGTCAGCACCCAGTTCTCCAACTCTAGACTGTGAAAAGATGGATTCTGCTGTCCAGGCCTCCCTCTCCTTGCCAGCTACACCCGTTGGAAAAGGATCAGAAAATAGTTTTCCTTCCCCAAAAGGTGTATTTCGTAGAATCTGTATCTTGCTGTTTGGCAGTATGTTCTGCTTGTGAACAAATAATTTTGGACTAGGTGCTTGTTGGTGAACTTAAAGTAAATGTAGGCAGGTATGGATCCCACAGGCATTGCATCAGGTGTGTTTAAATCCTGGGGCAGCATCAGGTCTATTTAAAAAGTATAATGAGTAAATACCATGGGAAAGAAGGGTAGATACTGGTTTTTTGGGGGTGCAGGGGATTGCATTCTGGTGTAGATGCCTGCTGAAGAGTACTGGAGATGTTTGGGCTTGCAGGGAAGTGCAGTAACTGGTTTTTCTGCTTAAGTGTGGAGTAGCAGTGCTGAGTAAATGGTGGGCAGTAACTCTGATGGTCTAGCCTACCTCTGTTACCACACATCCTCTTCAGGGGTCCTGATTTTTTTATGAGGCAGCAGGATGGTCATGTAGTCCCCTTTTCCCCATCTGGAAAACTCTGGACAATCACAAGGTTTAATACTTTATATCTCAAATTAGAAGGAGTAGGTTCCAGAGAGAGCTCTGGCTGGATTAGATGAATTTGGGCAAGAGCCTTACAGATGGAGAGTGCATGGGAAATGGGGCAGTGGATGGGAATTAAACTTTTTTTGTTTTTCCATAGCTAGTGAGCATGTAGTCTGTGTTACTGTGGGGTAATGATATGGATAACCTGTGGCAGGATTTTAGATTCACATTTTTATGTAGAAGTCGATTTATTTGAACGTTAGAAAAACCACAAGAACTGGAGGAGTGAAGCATATAATAAAACTTGTCTGTGTTTGCAGCTATACCAAATGGATTTGGTACCAGCCCCCTTACTCCTTCAGCTAGAATATCAGCACTCAACATTGTGGGAGATCTGTTACGGAAAGTGGGGGTGAGTGCTCTGTATCCCTCCCTCTGCCCTGCTGCCATGGAGCTTTCAGCTTTGGGTGCAGTTACAAGGCCTTGGCCTTGATGAGTACATGCAGTAGTTTCCAAATCAGTGTTTAGTATGTGATAATGTTTAATTTTTAAAATTATCTAGCTTTGTAAAGTATATTGCTAAGGTTCTGATGCCAATATTCAGTGATGAAATTCATCTTTGGAGTCATAAGTTTCTCAAGCACTTTGGTACATGGGGTTAGGCCATTTGTTCTTCCTTGGAATGGGGCCTGCAGCTTCCTCTCTCCTGAGCCCAAGATGCTGAGTTGCACTGTCAGTGTGTGTCACAAAGATCATGCTACCAGGGTTTCCTCATCTACTTGGGGAGAGCTGCAGCAGGTGCTGAAAACGGATAAAAATCTAGAAACCTTTGGTAAGAAAATGAGAAAATAAATCCGGAGAAAGCCAAATGTTCCATCTGCAGTTGATGGGGAAGTGAAAACGTGTGAGCCTTTAAAGGGATTACCACTGCAAAGGGGGAAGAAGTGGTTGAAACATCTGCTCCAGCATTGTTTGGGCTGCCAGTTGAAGGAAGACATGACTTTGGAGTTACAAGAAGCTTACTGAGGTGCCTCAGTGGTGAGTGTTTTAAGTGGAAACTTGGATGCCCTTGGTGTCTAGCCTCCCGTGCTGCCTTTCCTCTGGTGGCTGACACTGAGGACAGCAATAGCTGCAGCAGAGACAGCTATTTTAGCAAAGTTTGAAATGAAAAATCACTTCAGTGTTGGCGTTTGGAGGCAGTGAGCTGGCAGTGTGTTTGGAAGGGCAGCAGGACGCCGCGGGGTTACGGAGTGACATGTTTAAAATGGGATCATTCTGAGTAAGAGTCTGCAGGGTATTTAGGGAGCTTAATGGCAATCCTGTGTGATTACTCTGGGAGGACAGGAAATGCCAAATAAGCATGCTGCTTTGCCAGCCTGCTCTTAGACACAGGCTCTGTCACTGAGGCAAAATTCTAGCTCAGGCATTTGTTTAGGAACAGTTACTAGGATGCTTGGGTTTTCTTTGTGTTTGGCTTCTTGTAGGACCTCTCATTCCAAGCCTTGGACTCCCTTTCTCTGCATAAGGTTTCCCTCAGCTTCCTTGCTTGCAGCCAAGCCAGGGAGTCACTTGGCACAGATCATGCTGGCTATTTATAGCTGATAGGAGCTTTGAGACCAAGAGAGAGGTCAGTATCTATATATCCCATGTAGTCACTCAGGAACCTGGGTCTCTAGAAGACTGGGTAGTGTTCAGTTACTTCTGAGAGCATGCCAACACCTTGGTAATGGAATATTTTTCTGTGTGGAACAGGATCAAACCCAAAGCTTGCAGTGATGAGTTTTTATCTCTAGTGCACATACCTACAAATGTGTGACTGCCCCACCATACAGGGAGGATACTAGAAATATTTTTTCTGCTGGACCCAGGTGGATATTCACCAATCTATGGCTCAGCTTGTGACAGATGGCAGGAAAGGCAGTAGTGAAGGAGAAAGTCAGGATTTCTGTCTCCCTCCTGCCAGGAGTCAGTGGATGAGGCAGAGGCTGTCACCATCTCTAGAGGAAAAAGATCTCACAGGACTTGCCTGGGAGCTGTATAATGAGGTACAGGGAGATGGGTGTAGCTGCTGCTTTTGATTCCTCCTCCTGATGCTGTGGCTGTAGCACCTCTTGTTCTGAAGTCTATCAATGGCACTTAAGAAACTGTCAGTTTTACAGGCTGAGATTCAGAAAGAAAATAGCAGAAGGCATTCTGGGGAAAGAAAATCAACTTTACAAATATTCATTCCCTCACAAAACTTGAGGATTCTGCTTTAGCTTCTTGGTTTTCTGATTAGTGTATGCCAGCTGCAGCTGCTGAAGCAAAAAGTTTTGGTAGCTTCTCTTAGGAACTGGCTTCCTATTTCAGGTAATAATGTGAGAGTTGGGATGTTCTGCAATCTGAGCCCTAGGGGAACCAAGCTGTGCCTGGCAGTTGGCATCAGCATCTCATCATGTGGGTTTCCCTTGTGGCTGAGTTACAGAAAACGACAGCTTTGTTCCCATTTAGTTCAGTTTTTACCACAGCTGATCCCAGTGGGGTCCTCATCATGGTGATGTTGGGGTCATGACAAGGTTTGAACTCAAGCAGCAAAATTCTTAAGGTATTATTTTTTTGACCATATTTTTTTTTTTCCTTTTCACAGGCCTTAGAATCCAAATTAGCTGCTTGCAGAAATTTTGCAAAGGACCAGGCATCAAGGAAATCCTACATTTCAGGGAATGGTAACAGTGGCATGATGAACAGCAGTGGCACAAAGTACCCTCATCCAGGCCATACTTCTTTCTTTGACAAAGGGTAAGCTGGGAGATGGTTTTGCCCTAAGGGGGGGCCCATTTGGAGCTACTTCTGCTACTCTGAGCAGAAGTTTTTCTTGCTTTGTCTCTACAGCTTTCATCCTGTAGGACAAATCATTTGTGGAGCCCAAGTCTCAAGGGGATGGGGAAGGTGACAGTGTGATGTCTGTAAAGCAAAGGGAAAAGCAAGTGTGATTGTCTCTTAGCTGGCAGGATACAGCACGTTCTCTGTCCCTCTGTTGCCTCATCCCTTGGCTGCTGCAGCTCAGGTGATGCAAAACCCCAGTGAAGGAGATCTCAAGCCATAGCTGTTGGTGTGCTTGTGTGGGGGGAAGTAAATGAACCCCAAATCTGGAGATTCCCTTGGAGAGAACGGCTGAGGGCAGGCAGGAAATGCTGGCTTGGAGGGTGGTGTCCTTTTTGCTCTGCTTCCCCCTCTATTAGGGGAAAAGAAAACTTCATCAGTGGCCTAATTCTGGCTGATTGAGGGGGCAACTGCCTCCATGCTCAGCCCTGAAGCCAGAAGCTGCTTCCAGAGGAAGAACTACCCCATGTGTCTCCTGACTCACCTGTGGTCAGAGCTTCCCCTGGGATGCCAGGAAGTGGTTCAGCAGGAGGATTTTTCCCAGTCCCTCCCAGGGCAGGGCCCGTGGCTGTCCTGGGAGGCCTGAGGAGCAAGGGAAGAGCACAGTGCTCCTCCAGTGTCAGCACAAAGCACTGTGAGCTTTGCTGTGTGTCACACCCTCCATGCTCCCTGACTGCCCCTGGCTACTAGCTAAATCTCAAGCCAGTGCAATTTCACACTAGCATTCAGCACATCCTCAATCCAGAATTTATTTTGGAGAATTAAATGAGCTGTTACCAGTCTAAAGAGTGCCATATGAGAGCAGATGAGCTGAGCTTCCTGCAGTCAGCCTCCTTTGAGCTGAATTGTGTTGCTATGTGGGTAGCAGGGCAAGTTGCATCAGAGAAACTGGCATTCGGAGATTTTGAGAGCCACTGTTGCTTGGTGCTTTTGGAAAGGAAGATTTTGGAGACTTCAAGTCAGTGTCACGTGCCAGTCAGGCAGACTTGTGGGGTTGTTTGTACAGTGCAAGGCTGGCAGGGTCCCTGTGTCACCCCAGCAGTGCTCACATGTGCAGCAGAGTTGAGGTGCAAGCTGTCAGGGAGAGATTATGGGTGTTGGAGGGGGCAGCAGGGCTACACCAAGCTGTGGTGTGAGGGATAAGCTGATTGCTCTGTGAGGTCACTTGGAATTATCCAGATTGTCATCACACTTGTTATCTGGGCTGGCTGCCTGGAGTTAGGAGCAGGTGGGAGCTGCAAAAGGCTTAGAATCTCAACCTCCTGAGAGAGAACTTTCCCAGCAGGGTTGGAGGATGTTGATGGGGTGGGAATGACTGATGTGCTTCTCTGCCAGCTGTTACAGATCCCTGCATGGTGCTGCTGTCCTGGCCCTTGCTGCTCACCCCTCTTCTCCCCCAGGCTGTGCCTGTGCTGTGTACCCATCTCCAGGCTGCTGTGCACCCCTGTGTCAGGCTCTCTGCACCTCTCAGCTAAACCAAGCTGTCACCTGAATGAGTCCCAGCCCTGTCCTGCCCCCATGCAGCAGCCTGGCACATGGATCTGGAGCAGGCTGGGCACAAGGAGCTGAGGCAAAGCGTGTCCTTTCTTCTCCTCTCTCTCCAGCCCTGGTACTCTCCTCCCTGTCCTTAATGAGCTGAAACAGCCCCCTGTGATTTTAGTTCCAATCCAAGCTGCAGGCACTGCCTAAAAAGCAGGCAGTTGGTGAAGGGTGGGACTGGGACAGAGGAAACTCAGGCAAATCATTGCAGTTCCATTTACCTTCCTTCCTCTGATGTTTTGTTAGTTCAAAGGTTTGACAAGTCTCCATCTCCCATCCAACTCCTGCTCTTTGGAGCTGAGCAGGCAGCTGAAGGCAGTGACTGGCAGAGGGGAGCAGAAGGAGGAGAAATTACCAAAGCATTGCTTGAGGGGAAGCCTGGATGACAGCTGGGCTTGCACTGAAACTTTGCTGGAGAGTTGGAAGAGTCAGGACTTGCCTAGTTGTTGGCTGTTTTTTTGGGTTTCTTTAAAACTCAACAAAGCCTCCTGTAGGATTAATTTCCTTCAGTCTTACTCCTTCAGGGACACAATATTTCTGTTTAGATGCCAAGGCATGACAGAACACCACCTGAGGATGTTCTTAGGTAGATCCCCTTTTTTTGGTTGATGTTGTTGTAATTGTTCTTGATTGATGATTAACTTCTATCCACTTGGGGAACAAAATGGTTCTGACCTTGATGGGTTCTGCAGGGGTCTGGCACTTGAACAGCAGAGCTGAATCAGCATGTGAGCCAATATGAGGGGTTTGTTCCTTGGGGCACTGACTCCTTTTTCACTGCTCCCCTTCCAGCTTTCTTGAATGCCTAAGTCATTGTAGGTGATATTTATTCTTGAGTTGTTTTTGTGAATCTGCTGGGCTTTGTTTTAATAAGCCAAAGTCTCAATATGAGGCTTGCCCACTTCTCTCAGTCCCATGAAGAACAGGGCTGTATTCACACAGCAGACACTGTTGTCCACAGCCCTGACTGTAATACACCAGGCTGTGAAATTGGGGTCTTCTGAGTCTTCCCTAGGCCACCTTATAAAAAAGTTAACCACAGTTTACAAGAGAAACTCAGCTGCAGGTGAGTAGGCTGTGTCCTGTCACCTGCTTTGCTGGTTGCTACTGAACTAGGACCCCTCAACTGCCCAGGCAGGGCAGAGTCTCATTCTGCAGAGGTCACAAAGGAAAGAGAGGTTTGATGAGGGTGAGTTAAACACCTTTGCTTTGCCCTGTTTCTTGCAACCAGGTTTATGCCCAAGAATGTCTTTTATTTTGTGCATAACCTGTTTCAATTTTTCTCCACTAGGCGTGAAAAGGTCCTATTCCCCACCTTGGTCATGGGTAAATGAATTCATTTGCAATGCTAAGCTGCATGTGTTTTAACCTGGTGCTTGGAGGTGCAGAGTTGGTTCTAACTGCATGAGGTAGCTCTCTGAGTGTTACAAACTAATAGTCCATATCAAAACTTGAGGCTGTAGCCTCTCTCTCTTCCTCCTTACTTCAGATAAACTCCTCTGGTGCTGTGCCCTGTTGCAACCACAGGCTTGTGTGTGCTTGTTTTCCTCAGCTAGTTAATATTTCTTCCAACAGCTGCATGTTTCTGATTCACTCAGTCACAGCAGAAGTACAGGATGAAGTCTGTTGCTGCTATTCATTTACTTAATTTTGAAAAGGAGTTTGCCCTTTGGTCAGGTCTTTCCTTTAGTGGTTGTGTTTTTTTTTTTTCTTGTTGGCTGTTGGCTCCCCATGCTGCCTGCCATGGGTCTGGCTAAGGGGGAGGGAAGCAAACAGTGACCAAAGTAAGAGAGCAGGGGGAGAGGACAACGTGGCTGTAGGCAGCCATGCTCCTGCTCTGTGTCCCAGGGTAGTGCCAGCAAGAATCTGGAACACCTCTCCTGTGAAGATAAGCTGAGGGAGCTGGGAGTATTCAGCCTGGAGAAGAGAAAGCTCCAGGGAGACCTAAAAGAGACCTTCCAGGTCCTGAAGGGGCTACAGGAAGGCTGGAGAGGGACTGTGTGCAAGGGCCTGGAGTGATAGGATGAGGGGGAATGGGTTTAAATCAGAGAAGAGGAGATTTACATTGGATGTTAGGGACAAGTTCTGTATTGTGAAGGTGCTGGGACAATGGCAGAGGGTGCCCAGGGAGGGGGTTGAGGCCTCATCCCTGGAGATGTTCAAGGTGAGGTTGAGGATGCTCTGAGCACCCTGATCTGGGTGAGGGTGTCCCTGAGACTGCAGGGCTTGGACTGGGTGACCTTGAGAGGTCCCTTCCCACCCAAATTATTCTGTCATTCTGTGATCCTGTGGCTCAGGGGTTGGTGCAGGAGCAGCCTGCAGCAGCTGAGGTGAGCAGTACAGAGCTCCCTGAGAGGAATGAAAAGTACATGGCCCTCCAGGCTCATCTGCCACAGTTGTGTCCCCATCCTGTTCCTTACATCACCAGGCTGGATGTTCTACCTCCTTGTGCTGTTGCTGCTGCTCAGGAGAGTATAAGATGTGTGTTAGGGCACTGACCTGCTGAAAATTCACTTTTCCTCTGGTTTATTTTGCTGAGCTGGTCTCCACGGATGATTTGACCACATCCTCAGGCTGGGCTATTCAGCTACAGGATAATCTTCTCCTGAGGATGCTTAAGAGAGTCCTGAAGATAAGGTGCTAAGCAAAAAAAAAAAAAAGAAAAAAAAAAAAAAGAAAAAAAAATCACCTTGAAATAAAGATTAATGAGTAATCTTCATATCTTCAGCAGAGACACCAGCTTGAAATGGGCACAGAGGCTGTGCCACTGCAGGGCCAGGCAGTCAGAAACACCCATCAGAGCACTGCAGGGGACATTGCCAGCAGGGCGCCATGCTTTTGGCTCCCTTTGCAGCACCCTGCAGCCTAATTTCTCAGGAAGCCCAGAGCAGGGGCACAGCAGTGACCCCCCAGAGCAGGTCAGGTCTGAGGGATGGGGAAACAAGGCAATGTCCCCTCTCCCAGGGGTGGCTCTCCCCATGGCATCCTCCAGGCTGCAGGTGGTTGGGGTGCTGCAGAGACACTTCATGGGAGCTGGGGGACCCTAACCTGACCACTTGAAGTGGTGTTGGGGGGTTCACCCCCACCTTCAATATTACAAACCCAACCAGGAGGGCAGGGTGCTGGTTCTGTGGGTGCTGTGCTGATACAGGGAGCCTGGGCAGATGCTGTGTGGTGAGCCTAATGGCAGAAGGGCCTTCAAAACCATAACAGAGAAGAGAGGGAAAAGCTGTCAGATCCTTGTGCTCCTCTCCCAACCCACCAGGAAGCCAAGCTCACCACTCCTTCACCTCTCCCATTTTCCTGTGGGAGGAGGAAACCTGTGGATCCTGGGGGTGTGGAGGCACCTGCAGCCCCCACTGCACCCCAGCTGGGGTTGGTGTAGGAGGCAGCAGCTCTGCAGGGCTTTGCCCTGAGTCTGCTCCAGTCCTGGCCCCAAGTGTGTGTCCATCCCCTCCAGGACCTGGAGACTCAGCTGGAGTCAGCTCCCACCTGGGGGTGTGTGTCCCTGGCAGGGGGGTGGCAGCTCTGCCACTGTCACCTCCTGGCCCTGCTCCTGCACTCAGGGTGAGGGCTGTGGGGAGGGGGCAGGAGTGGGGGCTGTCCTGTAGCTGCTGGGGGTGGTGGGTGAGCAGTGTCACCCCCTGGGGCTGCTCCTCACCACTCTGTCTCTTGTTGCTCCTTAGGGCAGTAAATGGCTTCGACCAAGGTCCCCCTGGCCTGGGAGCCTCTCGTCCATCCTCAGCACCTGGGATGCTACCTCTGAGTGTATGAGCCCCCGGGAGGTCCTGTTGGGACTCGTGGATGCTTTTCTCAGCCCACCAAGAGAAGAACTGAAGAACTTCCTCCTGATCCGTTCCTTCCCGTTCCCAGCCTGCTGGAACACGACCGCCCCGTGGTGCCCCAGGAGCCCCCCTGCTCAGGGCCCTCCAGCTCATGTTAATACAGTTTCTTTCCCTCCTGTTGCTCTAGCAGATGTGCTCTGTCCCTGTGCCACACCACTGAGTGCTCTGTCCGTGTCACACCACTGAGTGCTCTGTCCCTGTGTCACACCACCAAGTGCTCTGTTTCCAGGGATGCAGGAGTCCTGCTTGCCAAACCTCTGGGCCCCTGGCTTTCTCTCTCCTCTGACTTAGGTTTGGTGTGACACAAATGTTGGCTGTTCCTTTGAAAGGCTCCTCTGCTCCAGGCCTGCCTGCCCCACCATCCCACCCCTGGGGACGTGCAGCTCCTGTCCTCCCCATCCAGCTCTGGAGCCTTGCACAGGGCCCGGGGTGAGGCCGGGCACTGGGGGTGGGATGGTTGGGGGATGAAGGGAGGGCCAGGTGAGTGACTGAGCACTGCAGCTTCACACATTCCTGCCTGGCCAGCACCTGGGTGTCACTGCTGGACTGGGTGTCCCTCCTGCCGGGGTGGGGTGGGGGGGCTGAGCCTGCCCAGGAGTCCCCAGCACATCAGGCTCAGGCTCCTGGGGGGCTGGGGCAGGAAGGAGGGTGGAGGTGCTGGGCAGTTCACAGGGGGGGGACCCTCATGGGGCCAGCACAGGTTGGTGGCAGGATCAGCTGCCTTAGGGGGAGCTGTGGGGGCAGGGATGTGTCCTGTCCCTGTCACAGCTTCCCTGCCCCACTCTCCTCCTCAGCCAGACTGCCCCACACCCCCACAGCAGGGACTCCAGGAGGAAGGCATTCATCCCACCTGGCTGCAGTGCCCCTGAAACCCCATCCCAGGCATCACAGCCATGTTCTGATCTCTGTCATGTATGAGTGGGTTCCACAGTGTCACCTGCAGGCTTCTGTGACAGTTTTGGGCAACTGTAGCATGTGGGTCTGGTCAGGCAGCGTGTTCGTGCGAGTTCTCTATGTGCCTCAGAGTTGGTGGATTTGAAAAAAAAACAACAAAAAAACAAACCATCAAACCCAGAGAGATGTGAACTGTGGCTTTAGAAATGGTCATTCCTAGGCTGCTCCATCTCCTTCCATTGGCTCTGCAGCTCCAAGTTGGTTTCTTTCCAAGCGCTAAGAAAAAAAAAAAACAAAAAACATTGGCCCCAGCATCAGGGAGGTGGGCAGCCTCCTCCCCTTGCTGTTAGGGTTTGTGTGGTTCCTCCTTTCTTGTGCATCCTCTGCTGCATTTGACTGTTTACATTTGTTTTATTGTACATAGGTTTGTAAACATACAATCTTTGCCTAAGATCTTTGTACATAACTTGGGCTTTGTAGCTTTATTTATTCAAAACCTATATGGCATGTTTCAATAGGACAGTGTACCATACCACCCTGGTGACACAGATGTAGTTTAAAAAAAAACAACAAACCAAACAACAAAACAGAAACAAACAAGCGTAATCTTAACAACAACAACAAAAAATAAAGTTCTTTTAATGTGGAATCAGTGGATTTTGCAGAACTGGTGGCAGTGGCTGTGTTTTGTTATGTAGGGTGCTGGTGCTGCTGCTCTGTGCTCTCCCTGTGCCTTCTGCTTCATCATCCAAATGTGCCCAGAGGGAGCAGCCACTGCGGGACAAACACTTTCCTGGCACTGGAGTCCTGGAGTGCAAGAGTTGATCTGGGGAAAGAGTTGAGTGAGGTGAAATCTGCAGAAGAAATACTTTAATTTGAGGGTGCTGAGCCCCTGGTTTCCCAGAGAAGCTGTGGCTGCCCCATCCCTGGCAGTGTCTCAGCCCAGGTTGGATGGGGCTTGGAGCAGCCTGGGCTGGGGGAGGTGTCCCTGACCATGGCAGGGGGGGCACTGGGGGGGCTTCAAAGTCTCTTTGAGCTCAAACTGATTCTAAGAACCTGGGCAAGTCTTGGAGGTCTCCGATGGCAGCTGCACAGGAGTTTTACTTCCTTGGAAGTGTGTGTGTGTCCCCCAGCCCTTTGTGCCTGGGGGGTGACAGGGTTGTGGCAGCCCTGTGCCTGCTGCCAGCCTGGGCCCCAGAGCCCCCCCAGCTCTGCTGGCACCAGGGCCTGGAGCTCTCCTCACAGCCTCAGCTCCAGCCTCTCCTCCCCTTCCTGCCCACCCTGATCCCAGGGAGTGGAGTGCCTGCCCCCCACCTTGAAACCAGCCCTGGGTAAGGAGGAGCTGTTCCTGTACAGAGCCTGGGACAGGGAAAACCCTTCCCTGGAGGAGCCACCACTGCCTGGAAGACGACACTTGAGAAAACTGCCCAGCAGCTGATGCCTGGGACCAGGGGAGTCCCCAGCAGCCCCATGGTGCTGGGCAGCTTCCCAAATGGAAGGAACGTCAGAGCAGCTCCCACCAGACCATGCCCCCCTGCCCTATGCAGCAGAACCCCCCCAGAAGCTGCTCCCCACACCCCCACCTTCTTTCCTCCCATCCTTATTCCCATCTCCTCCCCTCTGGTCCCACAGCTCCAGTCTGCTCCCTGTCCAGACACAACCCCCCCAGCCCATCCCTGCCTCCAGGCAGAGCTCTGCTCCCAGCCTGGGGCAGGGAGAGCACAGGGGACACACACCCAGCAAGAGATTTCACTGCTCAGAAAAAAAAAACCCCATAAAGGCAGAGCATGGGCTGAACCTGTGCTGCAGTACCACAGCTGGGAGCTGGGATGGCTATTACAGTGCAAAGGCCCTGACCAGGCCATTTATGCTGTATTTAGGTCAAAAGAAAAAAAAAAAAAACTCAAGCAAACAAAAGAGGAAGAAGGGAAAAGGCAGCTTCCAGTCATATTTTCATTTATTAAGGTCTATGCCAGCCTCAGGAGAAAGCTCTTCCTGTAAGTAAACAGAGCAGGCGGCCACATCTATAATGAATAAATTTATTGTCTTACAAAAGTCATTGTCTAGAAATATGGGTATACAAGAAAACAAGATATTTGCAGTCAGATGCCTGGTGGTCAACAGCCAGTTTGATTAAAAATATCCAAACACACACAACAAAACCTTTGTGACGGATGTTAAAGCTTTTAACCAAAAAAAGGAAATCCGTGTTGGTTTTCTTTTTTTTTCTTTTTTTCTGAGCATGTGGCAGAGGAAGTTTCCTAGTTAACACTGATTCATTGTCACTAATATCAATAATACCGCTTGGACTAGAGAGGTACATGATATGAAGCACAGTCAAAATTAATACATTAAATCATTGTTATATAGGCAAATTATATATGTAACATTGTCTTAGTACTGTAGTGTCTAAGGCACTTTCTGTAATGTCAGTTTTTCAGCTAGTTAAACAAAAAGAACACTAACTACTTGCTGTAATACTGTTCAAAATTAAAAAAAAAAAACAAAAACAACAAACAAACCAAAAAAACAACAAAATAGGATTCACATCCACTGGCATGTTAACTTGTAGGCGGGCAACCCCCTCGCTGAGCCCCTGCCCCAGGCTCCTCAGTAGCCTCCGGGCACAGGGCAAGTGGCTGTGCTGCTCCTGTGGCCACGCTGCTCCTCAGGGACCCCCTCACCTCCTCCTCCCATGGGGCAGCTGCTCAGCTCCATGTCCTGAAGACTCCTAACTCAGCCATAAATTAATAAATTAATGTTGCCTGCACGGTGTGTGTTTTCCACTGCTGTTCACATGATGCTGGCCTGAATATATACACAGCTCTGTCGGGTCTGGTGGCAGCAAGGTCTTAGAGAGGCAGAAAAACTGTACAGATGAGGAAGGGTGAGGCTATTTCAGGTGGCCTGTACTGCAGGAACACTTAACTGATGAGAGAGGTGCTGAGAACACTTCAAAATGATACTGCAGGTTAAAAATGGACACTACTCATTTATCCCTACATTTCCCTCTAAACCCTTCCCGAGGCCTTTTCACAGTTTGCTCGCTGGTTTTGTGCTGTTCACAACAATGAGGAGAAAAGAAAGATACGGGTGTGGTTTGGTCTTCAGTGATCCAAGAGACTCAGCCCAGCCCAGGGCTGCCTGAGCACGGCAGAAATGGAAGGATGTTCTGTATGACAGAGCATGCAGAGTCACAACAACGGGTCTGTCCCAACCACCTACCCTCTGGGAATGAAGTTTTCTGTACTGATAAAAAAAAAAAACAACCAAAAACGGTAACAACAACAACAAAAAAAAAAGTTTCATCCTTCACATGATGCTTTATAAAATGGCTTTACAATGAGGATCTGGAAAAAGAGATGCACTGAACACAGACGATCCCGTTTTGTTTACTATTATAAAAAAAAAAAAAAAAAAGCAGTTGTACCTATATCTGAAGCAGGGTACAGTATGGTGAGGCTGGAGAGCCTTAAGACATAGTTGACCTATGATAAGTAACCTTGTAGCATGCCGACGTCTGGTAAGGCAGATTTAAAGCCACAAGGCAGTTGGGTGGTCAGGAAAGTCCTTTTCCTCCTCCTCCTCCTCCTCCTGAGGGCTGTGCTGGAGGTGTCTGCATGCGGGCAGGCCCGGGCTCTACTCGGCGGGGGCGGCCGGAGCTTCGTTCACGTCGCTGCCTTTGCTCTCCGCGTCGTCATCCGAGAGCTCCAGGGAGGCCCCTTCGATGTGGAGCTGGCGCCTGCCCGACCGGCTGGAGAAGGTGATGGGGCCACCCCTCCTGTCACCAAGAGAGGCAGTGAGTGAGTGGCACCCATGGCAGAGCCACCCACAGTTCCCCAAACCCTTCCTGACCCTGGGGGAGGTGGCAGCTCAGCTCGGGGCAAACTTCACGGGTGGAGTTTGGGAACCCTCTCTCTCTCTCTGACCAAGGGGTCTCCACGCTGTGTGCAAACACCTCCTGGTACTTTGGTGTTCCTGCTCAGGTTGTTGCCATCACCTCCATTTGGCAAGACCCAAGTAACTTAAAATCCTGATGTGTGTTCCAGTGCAGACCAAGCACCACAGAGTGGGTTCTCCAACAAAACCTGACTGCTCCCTTGTGATGCACTGCACGACCTCCCCTGCCATTCCTACAACCCACCAGCACAGAAGCTCTCCTTGTCAAGATTATTTTTATTCTGCACCAGCCTCAGCATCACCTCTGCTGACTCCCATCTGCACTGGACACAGTGCCTGAGCTCCCAAAGTTGCTCTCCAGTGAAGTGCTGGACATTCCCACCAGAGGAGGGGTGAGGAACCACAGGGTGGCACCAACCACTGGAGGAAACATACAGCTGAGCTGTGTCCTCTGGCACCTTTCCCTACAGCTGGATTGAACTGGCAGCTCCAGGGAGTGCATCAATGGGGGCTCCAAAGATCTCAGGCTCAGGAGATGTCAGGAATATCCCATCCCTGGGGTCTGGCAGCTGCCTTGTTACCACCACCACCTTGGCAAGCAGGTCCCAGTCTGACCCATTCCCTGCGAGCAGTTCTGCTGCTGCAGTGCCACAGCTGGATGGTCCTCAGGGAGCCCATGTTCTGCAGTCAGCCCGTGGGCACACGGGGGCTTAGACAACCCCCTGCCACCACGTACCTTAACCTGTTTTTCAGGGTGCTGACCTCCCGGCTCAGGCCCTCATTGGCCTCTGTGGCATCATCCAGTTCCCGCTGCAGCTTACGGCGGGAAGCGTTGGCGCGGGTGGCTTCCTCTTCAGCCTCCTCCAGCTGGCGTTTCAGCTGCTTCATCCTGGCATTGGCCTTTTCCAGCTAAAAGGCCATACCAAATCAGGGCGTCAGGATCAAACTCAGCAGCTGCAACCCCCCTGACTGGGGAGGTCAACTACAGCCTCTGCTCCCCAAGCACCCTGGCTGGGGATGAACCAGCAGCCTCCCCACAGACTCCAGCAATGCTGCAGCTCCTGGCTCTGGGATGCCAGGGAACAGAATGACCCAGCACATCTGGGAGGCTTGGACTGGTGGACTTGATAATCCTTGGGGGTGTTCAGCCTGGAGAAGAGGAGGCTCAGGGGAGACCTCATCACTCTCTACAACTCCCTGAAAGGAGGCTGGAGCCAGGCTCTGCTCCCAGGCAGCTCTCAGTAAGACAAGAGGGCATGGGCTTCAGCTCTGCCAGGGGAAGTTTAGGTTGGATATTAGAAAGAATTTCTTCCCGGAGAGGGTGATCAGCCATTGGAACGGGCTGCCCAGGGAAGCAGTGGATTCTCCATCCCTAGAGATATTTCAAAAGAGCCTGGATGTGGCACTCAGTGCCATGGGCTGGGAACCACAGGGGGAGTGGATCAAGGGTTGGACTTGATGATCTCTGAGGTCCTTCCCAACCTGGCGGATTCTATGATCTTGAACTTCCTTTCCCACCATGATTTTATGACTGCTGGGAGCTACTCTAGTGGTTTAGTGAGCAATACAGGGGCTGCCTCAAATGTTTACATTGAAATGCTTTAATTTGCCTTTTCTGAGAAACCAGTCTCCAAAGCTAAGCCCCTCACCTACCTGCTCCTTGTACTGGTCTGTGTGCCGGCGCTCATCCTCCACCTGCATGAAGACTTCTTTCAATTTCTTCTCTGTACGACGCACCAATTTGTTAGCAGCTGCTCTTTCCCTGGAATAATCAAAAACCAGAATTTGTCCCAGCACTTGAAGTTTCCAACTACAGGCTCTGCCCCTTCTGAAAGGCTTTTGCCTGAAGGTGTAACTGATACTCGAGTCCTCTGAACATGCCTGCCACCATCAACAGAACCAACTCAGTTTCTGTGTCCTGGTGGTCCAGGTGCAGCTCTGAAAGCCTCAGTACTGGAGCAACATGAGCAGACTGAACAGAGGGTAAGAAGGGAATTCTTCACAATGAGACTGCAGAGAGCAGCTTTAAAGTTCTTGCACAGTCCTCACACAGAGCCAAAAGCACAAAGAGAATGGAGATGGTGATGCCAGCCCACCTGCAGGTGCTTGGAGGGACTAGCTAAAACCCCAATGATTTGGAGGACCAAGATGACAACAACTGGTTGGAAGAGCTCCTCAGTGCAGAGGCTTCTGCAGGGCACAGGATTCATCTCAGCTAACTTGAGGTGTCACACCTAAGCTGTTCAACTTGCTTCCCCTAACCAGAGACTGGGTGTCTCAAGGGGATGTCCCATCTCATCTTGCCTCAAGAAGCTTCCACAGCACCCCATGGATCCTGTGACTTCCAATCCATATATGCACCCAGCTAACTTCAAGAGCTAATTCAACAGTTTCAGAGCAAATAGATAATGAAATTTTCAACCCAAATTACTTTACAGCTGTCTTGTTCAAGTGTGTCCCCTCAACAGTAAGATTCCAGATAACAAACCCTTCTGCCTGTGCTGTAAGCTCACACCTCAGCCCCACAAGAAATGAAGGCATGGAGGTTTAAGGCATTCAACTGACAGAGCAAACACAAGCAAACAGATTTTCTTTCCTTACTTGGCTTCCTGCTCAAGCTGTTCTTCTAGCTGCACGATCTTAGCTTCTAGAGTAGATATTGTTGCCTTGAACTTAGACTTGACAGACCCCTCCAGTTCCTGCAGCTTGGCTTTCAGCTCTTTGTTCTGCCTCTCCAGCTGCTGCCGTGCATTTTCACTCTTCTGGGCAGCACTCCGTTCCCCAGCCAGCTCAGAATTGAGTGTGTCAACCTTGCAGAGGAGAGGAAGAGAAGTTCATTTGGTGCTAATTGAGAACCTCCACTTAACTATCCAGCTGCCCCTCCAGCACTGCCAGCAGTGGCTTCACCTGCAGCGTGGTCTTTCGGAAGCGCTCGTTGAGCAGCTCCATGTTGCTCTGCTCCTCCTCCAGCTCTTCCTCCAACTGTGCAATCCGAGCTTCCAGCCGGCGCTTCTCATCCAGCAGTGCTGACCTAGAAAGGAAATATTTGGGTCAAGACACGTTCAGATCTGATACAAAGCTACTGGTTAGCTTGCTTCTGATAGTTCAGGCGTCACAAGTTGCCATGAGAAGCTGCCATGTCTGCAACTCTGTTGGTAAAAACCAGGAATTTTCATCACGAAGACAGGGTCAGTATGGAATTAGCAAGCAGACAACTGAGAATCACAGCTGCTGGAGCCTGAAGTTCTTCAGAAGCACAATTGATACATTTGATGACTCACTTTCCTGAAGCACTGTTTGCAATCTCATCAGCCAGCTCATCCCTTTCCTGCTCAGCATGACGACGGGCTCGTTCAGAGGCAGCAAACTCCTGTGAAGGTTTAGGAAAAGATTCATTACAATATTAGGAATTCTCAAAACTGCTGCAAATAATTCAGGCTTCTAAGGACTTCAGGGAGATGCTGTGAAGGGTGATATGCCTGAGGTCAGAAGCTAGCAGGACACATCTTGAGATCTGACCCCCCCTTAACTGCCATCTGACTACATGGATTTATTCTCCCTGTCCCTGAAGTATTCCGTGCAGAAAGTGAAGGAAAAAATATCTGTGAAGATCTGTAACATTCAAGCCATAAAAACAGCAGGAGAAAACCATTCTGTCACATGCTCTGATAAACACATTTGCTGTAAAGTGGGTACTAAATTAAGCAAAGTTTTTAGGTTCTTTCAGAGCTTGCATTCATCCTAAGAAACTAAAAACTCTAGCACAACAACATAACCAATGCTGAAACTTGTATTATAAACTGTGTTAAGTGGCAGAAACACCCAAGCATTTGCTAAGGACAATTACATGCACTGCAAGTGCAAGACTGATAAGTCTAAGTCCACAAAAGAGTGACATGAAGAAGCTCTAGTAAGCCATAGGCACTCTCTAAAGGCTGTTGGTAAGTGGTGTGAAATTCTTGCTTCAAATTCTGGTCTGCAGTTAATTCAGGACCAAAAAGTGGGACTCTCTCACACCAGACAATTCTGATGATGCAGCAGGCTTAGGAGATAACAGGAGATTGCCTCATCCCTGGAAGTGTTGCAGGCCAGGCTGGATGGGGCTTGGAACTGGATGATCTTTAAGGCCTCTTCCAACCCAAACCAGCCTGGGATTCTGTGATACACAGAAAGACTTAAAGCTCTGACATCAGTTGCCAACAATGAGGAACCACATTCCAGTTAGAGAAAGGGATGAGGACCTAGGAAGGCAGTAATAACCCTCCACAGGCTTCGATGGTCCATGGAGGTCCTGAAGCAATTGTTAACTTATTACATGCTTCCAAGAATCCATTTTGGTACAGACACTGTCCACTGCACCTTTCAGAGACTCTCAAAAATCACTTTGCAAATCCTAGGGAGGCCTCAGATCTGTAAGCAGCAGCAAAGCTTTCCTGCTACCCAGGCAGGGAATGGAAGTCCAGATTACTAGCATGATTCCCACAAAGCTGTAAGCAGCTCACTAATGACCTGGGGCAGGGGGGGAGAGAAAGATCTCCTGGCTCCCATTTCTCTGGTCAACTCACTAGATTGCTTTTTACTTTTTTTTTTCTTTTTTTCCTGATATTCTTGCCGTAACAAGAGAAACTAATTTCTTGGATTTCAGTCTCACCTCTTGGAGCTGAAGTATTTCTGCTTCAAGACCTTTGAGCTTCTTTTCACTCTCTTTGGACTGTGCAAAGATCTCATCTCTGGATGCACGGGCTTCTTCCAGCTCCCGCTGGTAATCTTTCATTTGAGCCTGCAGATGGAAAGCAGAGGAAAGGAAAAGCCACATTGCTTAGGACAATCACAAGATTTATTAGTAGCTCTGAAGCATTTCAGCCCTTAAGAGGCAAGATCTTCCTCCCAAAGTAGCTTCATTCCACTTTAATGCTTTTTTAGTTCTCATTTTCATAAAAAAAACTTCATTTTCTCACCTTTCCACCACAATTTCTTGTCAGAAATACCACATTATAAAGGCTTCACCTCACTTATCTGGTGTATTTGTTGCAGAATAAAACTCTAATAAAGAGCTGCTCAATTCTTGCCATGAAAAGTTTTGGCCAAACTGAACTCTTATCAAACATCAAGTACTTTTCTGGGAATGGGAAATAAATCCTTGAGACAAGGACCATTTCTTTTTTTCCTTGCTAAATTAAAAAGAATGGCTATCTTGGAGCTTTTTAAAAGCAATGAAAATTTACTCCTTTTTCTCTGGAGCATTGTTTTGGCTGAAAACACCTGAAAAAGTTCAAATTGAGGAAGCAGCAGTCAGGAAGAGCTGAGCCCAGGGAATTCAACAATATAAAACCACCCCGAATTTTAAAAATGCAACCTATAAAGCAACACTGAGAAAGTTCTTACTCCGAGTGTAGAAATAAAGGAAAAAATGACTTCTGAACAGAAGGTTAGGAACAAAGTTAACTCCTTACCAACGAAAGGATGTAGGGAATATGGAGCAGGTGCTAAGTTCAGAGTAGTTACTCTATGACATATGTCAGCACAGTGGAATCTGCTACTCCTTTGGCCTTCCAGCTACAAATATATTTAATGACAAGTTTGTTACCTGGAGAGAAAGCAGCTCAGTTGATCAGCTGTGCCTACCTGGAGCTTACGGAGCTGCTTGATTGCTTCATCCCGAGCCTTGTTGGCAGCTTCAATCTGCCCTTCCAGGTCTTTCAGATCCATCTCCATTTTCTTCTTGGCTGCCACAGCCAGAGCCCTCTGCTTGCGCTCATCCTCCAGTTCTGCCTCCAGCTCCCGCACCTGTGGGATGCAGGGGTTGGACAGGCTCAGTGCCAGGGATGGAGCAAATCTCAAAATCCTAAACCAATGGTCAGGGACTCCAAAAGGCCTCTGCAGAGTGGGGTTAACATTACCTGATTGGAAAACTCTACAGAATGCAAGCTACACGGGACTGCGTGCTGTGTTTTGCAGATGGCAAAACCAAATCCAGGAACTGGGAACTCACAGAAAGGAAAACCAAAACTCAGCACCCGAGGCATTCCCATTCATCTGGTGAGCTACTTCATGAGCAGCCTTCTCAGTAATTCACAATTTAGGTATCACTCTAGGGCAGGTGTTACTGGTTTGGATTGAACCAATAAGAGGAAAATAAGAAGTAGAATCACCTCATTTTCAAGGAAAAAAATGAAATTGTTCTCTCTGGAACAGCTGTGCTATTAGCATTTATATACCAGCCACTTTCCTTTTTTAAAAAAAAAAAAACAGAAGAGACCCTAAAGCAGCAAGAAAACATGAGCTAACCCAAACCTATGCAAGAATTATAGAGCTAGAAATGCCACAGGTCATCAACATGCAAGAATACATTTTGTTTTGAAGCCTCTTCATGCTAGGTCAAGAGCTCTTGTCCAGTGGAAGACAACAGCAATTTGGTATTATAGGGAACTTCAAAAATCCTCCAGAGCATCTTCATTTATAAGAGATCTCTATATTGGTGATTCTCAGTCACTGCAGGTTTTTGATTTCTTATGTTAAATCTTGAAATAGTGAGTGGTTTTTTTCCCTGAAGTCTAATGCTAACTTTGAACCATCTTCTCTTACAAACAAATTTTAAAGGCATGGAGTCTCCTGATCTGCTTATTGTTACTCCAGTTCAAGTCCAGCAAAACTGGCATCTTTGCCACAATTTTCATTTAGAAAACTGTCCACTTAATTACAGTCTCTCAGTCTATCTCAGCATCCAGAAATTTGTTCCTGTAAATCAAATAGGATGGGCTTGGAGGTTCAAATAACAGATCCCTGCCCTTGAAACACACCCACACAACAGTAGCCAACCCCCTGTTGCATACATTCTGTTTCTGGAGAACCACCCCAACAGCTGGCAGGAGCCAGTCCTCAGCAAGACTCATTCAGCCTTTGAAAAGATCAGTGCTTGGGATTTCTATAGCATGGGATCTTTAAACCAAGAGTTTTATTTTTCTGGTAGGAAGTTACTAGTGAAGGCAGAGAGTTTTGGCAGAAGATCCTCACACCCCTCCCACTATGAAGTATTGTAAAACAGACTTACTTGTTTAACCAGCATTCTCTTTTTCTCTTCATTCTGTTCATCTCTGGCTTGCAGATCTCTCTCAAACTGGGCTTTCATAGCTTGCATGTTCACCTCCAAACGAAGCTTAGCATCTTCTGTGGCCTGTAGTTCATCTTCCAGTTCCTCAAGCTGAGTCCTCATCTCTTCAACCTGTTGTTCCAAAGTTCTCTTCGACTTCTCCAGTTCATGGACCTAAGCCACAAACATTAATCAGACCCTCTTCCTCACAAGTCTCAACCTCAGCAGTCTGAAACAAAACAGGGTGTGGAAACATACTTACATTTTTGCCCACATCATCTTTAGAGCTCATTAAGTCTTCCATATCTGCACGCAACTGTTTGTTCTGTCTTTCAAATTCTTCCTTTGCTTCCAGGGCTTCTTCCAAAGCCCGAGCCAGAGACAGTGCTTTGGTTTCCTTCTCTCTTGCTTCTGCTTCAGCACGATCTCTTTCCTCTGCATATCTGGCTGAAATGTTCTTTTCTTCTGCCAGCATCTGAACATAAGAAATAATTAATCCATCTCTTAAGTTTTGTAATCAAGTCTCTCCTGCCTCAGCTATTTTAGTCAATGAAGTGGTTAATGCTCCAAGTTTAATTGGCTTTCAGAAGCTGTCTGGTCTTCTCAATCTTGAACAAAGTGCTAGTAAGAAAACAGCTACACTGGGATGAGATGAGGAAAGCAAGCTGCTAATCAAGATTAAATAAGTTTTATATTATTTATAGTTCCCAGTCTTCACATCCTTCTTTTAGTCTACCTCGAGGAATTACAATACTACTCTTCAGTTTTTGTTCCACTATCATTTTCTTTTTGTAGATAAAGAACTTATTACTTGAAGTAACAAGCCTCAAAGTTGGCATTTAGCTCTCTGAAATTTTAAGTGACAAGTTTCTCTTAAAGGTGCTCACAGAAGATTTATCAATAACCACAGTACTCTTGTCAGACCCTTCTTAATGACCCTACAAGGCTCATTTATGCTGTAACAATATAAATTAGATGCCCTATATAAAAAAACAACACAGGGAAGAGCAGGGTGACAGTAAACCAGCCTACCTGATCAAACTTCTTCTGCTTTTTCTCCAAGTTAGAAACAATCTGGCGCTGATGATCCAGATCTACCATCAAGTCATCCAGCTCTTGCTGCAGGCGATTCTTTGTCTTTTCCAACTTATCATAAGCAATTGCCTTCTCCTCTAGGCGTTGGCTGAGGGACTCCATGTCCTTCAGTAATTTTTTCTTATTTTCCTCTAAGCCTTCAATGGTTCCCAAGTCATCATCTACCTTTTTCTTAGCATCAGCCAACTGAAATGGAAAGAAAGAAAATCATGTTCCTTAGTGCATCACAGTAACAAACGAAAAGCATCAGGCCCAATAATCAAAACCAGAAATAGATGTTGCCAGCTAAAGTAAAAGAAAAATCCTGAGATAGCAGAGTACTAAGTAGGGGAAAGTCCTCTCTGTTGCAGTTAGTTGTACCAGTCATTACTGCAACAGAGCAAGACCACAGGAAATTTTATTCCAAAATTTGGTCTAGCACATATGCAAATAATACAAGAGTTTTCCCGACACATTTCCTCAATCTCACCTGGATTGTGTGGGCCTTCCAGAAGTCCTGGCACAACAGCTTACCTGTGATTGCAAGGCAAGCATCTGCTTCTCCAAGTTCTTCCTGGCTTCCTCTTCCTCTTCCTGCTGCTCTTGTAGGTTGTTCTTCTCCTCTTCCAGCTGTCTAATCCTACTGCTCAGGTTGAGTTTCTGGCGAGTTTCTTCCTGAAGCAGCTCCTGTGACACAAGAGGCAGACCCAAAGTTCAGTTTGGTTCACAGTGTGTTAACTGGCCTTGGGCTACCACCCTCCACAGCTCTATACAGAGTTGCAGGTTTGATTATTTTTCTCACAGGATTTTTGCAGGAGGACATGCTTATGAAGTTTACACCTGTAATTTGGGGTTTCAAACAGCACTCTTTCATTTTGGGCACACTTAAACCTTTATAAAGCATCTTTCTGATCAGCGAGTTCATGCCACTGTCCTAGAAGTGAAAGGCTGATTCCTTTCTGGTTTTAATGGGATAAAAACAGAAGTCACCTTTGAAATTTTTCTTCTTTCAGATGAGATCCAATTTTAAACCACCTGGGAAGAATACATAGCAGCAAATCCTGCAATGGCAGCATGCTTCCAAGTTTTGCTGTATTGCTTTAAATATAAAGGCCAGTTTGAAGATAGCTGTAATTTGGCAATGGAAACATCTGTCATAGTGGAAACCAGTAAGAGGGGCAACCAGCCCAGCTCCTCATCCACCCTGCTCCTCACAGACCTCTCCAAGGGGATGAGGGGATTCAAGTAGTCACCATTGGCATTTTTTAACAGGGGGTAAACCCCAGTGATGAATATATGCATAAAGTTGGATTATTTAACTGGAAAGCAAACACTGGCAGTTTCAAGAATTAAGCTGTCAGTAAAAGACAGGGTATTGACACTCATGCCCTTCATATACCCCTAGGATGTTATTTACATTGACATTCTACTTCAAAAGTTTGTAGGTTTTTTTGTTTTGTTTTCATTTGTAGGGTTTTTTTACTTAATATTTACTCCCAAAAGAAACAAGGAAATAAAAGAGAAACTGAAAGGCTACAGTCTATCAAGTAGCAAATCTTTGCTAATGAAAAATTGGCTCCACCTCTGGCTTAGCAGTCCTTACACATGGCATTTTACCAGACTTCAGTAGGAAATACAGCTTCTACCCAAAGGACTTCCCAACCCACCAGTGAAAATGTATTTTCTGTTATGCATCCAGCATTTACATGAGAAATAAAGCTTCAATGCCAATTCCAAGCTTCACTGCACACACACCTGTGTATCCTGAAGTTGAGATTCCAAACTGGCTGCATCCTTGGCAAACTTGATGCCTTTCTTCTCTGCTTCCTCCAGGAGACTTGAGACATTATCCAGCTCGTTCTGAAAAGAAAACAGTCTTAAGTTAACAGCATGCAGCTGACTCAAGGCAAAGCTGACATCCCACTGGGAGCTGGAACTGCAGAACACAAAACCTCAACAAATTCCAGGAATGGCAAGACAATGACAGATCCCAGTTCAGAGCTACAAGAAGCTAAAAATCCTAAATTTTGGGTCGAAACTTGAAGTTGGATGTCAGTCTTGACCTTAAGGGTACATCATTAGAATAATGTGTGTTTAGCACACATTGTGTGCTGTTTAGCAGACCATGTCATTCCAGTACCTGCATTCAGACTTAAAATTCTATTTTTAAGTATAGGATTGTGTATTTTACAGGATCATTAATTCAGAGATTATCAGGGTAGCAGCTGGGTTTAAAGCATCACTGCAAGAGAAAAGGTTACTGCCAGGTGCCAACTCTTGCTATTTTAGGCTATGCTACTTGCATATACAGTGAGAGATTGCCCAAAAGCTTCCCTCAAGAAGAACTGAGCCATTCCTCCTTTGAAGCATGACCTCAAATGCTCATAAGTCAACTCTGACTGCATTTTGTCCATTTTCACCATAACTCAGAAGAAAAGGCCCTTACTTGCAGTCCCTGTCTGTCAAGCTCCCAGCTTTGAAGCACAAGAGGAAACTTGTGGCCAACACCAATCAGTATCTCAGAGATAACAATTGAGGTTAGCCCAATCTACTCAATTCCATACCCAAGCCAAAACCCAACAGGCCAGATGTCAACAGAGACTCCTACAGGATCTCACACAGAATCAGCCAGGTTGGAAAGGACCTCTGTGATCATCAAGTGCATGTCTGAGATTCCCTCCCACATTAACTACAGACCCAGTTCCTGTAGACCTAGCTATGTTTTGAAAGCCATTTCTCCTAGCCACCTCTCTGCAGATGGCCAAGGCTTTTACTTTCTTGCCTATTTTTTAGCATCTTAGGACTTCCATACCACCTTACCTGCAGCTTGTTAGCTTTCTCAGTCAGTTCCACCCTCAGTCTTTCTCCTTCTGAGAGTTTAGCAGTTAGCTCTTGCACCTGAGCATCAAGTTTCTTCCTCTTATGTTCAGACTCTGCCTTGACCTGCTGCAGAACCTTCACTTCACAGGCTAACTCCTTGTTGTCTGACTCTAGGCCTTGCTTGTTTTTTTCGAGATTCGCTTTGAACTAGTAAAAAAAAAAAAAAAAAGAAAGAAATTACACACCTTGTTACATATCAATAGTTTCCTGCTAAAAATATTCAGTCCAGCAATTTGGATTTAGAAGTTCCAAGACAAAACAAGAGCTCAGCAAGCTGTAATTAAGGACTGTTTAAAATGCTGCCATGTAACATTCTGTCTGTGTTAGCCAAAGACAAAGTTCATGCAAGTTGTTCCAATCTCAGCTAACACAGGTAACAGTGAGGACCAGAGGATAGATACTTCTATGAATTCAACAAGATCTGGGATGTCAGTGCTGCAAAATGACTGGGAACACTGTAAGTAGGAAGGAATGTGCCTATTAACACATCAGCATGGCTCATCTCACAGAAATAAAAGGAAAGATATCAACTAAAGCTGTCCTGAATTTAATAGGCGTAGCAGCATGGAAGGGCATAACAAAGCACTTTTCACCACTGCACTGACACTTGTCAAAAATCTTTTGTAAAAAGTAGTAACTGGCATAAAGGATGTTTAACTGCCATTCTTACTATATCACCAGAACTGACATCACCTTATCACAGGATCTTTGTTTAAGATTGCAGGGTATTTTTCTATCTTTTCATGCTCTTATTGAGAATAATTAATGAATGAGGAGTAGAAGACATGCATAAGACCTTCAGGTGAATAAACCATAATTTGCACCAGCTTTAACTACAATGTTTTTTACTTAGTATTTTAATCTAAGGATCGTATGTATTCCCTACATAAAAATAGCACTACAGACTGTGAATTGTCCACACCCACAAATGTGAAATGAGTGTTGGAATAATTGTATGTTCCAACAAGTGATCCAGGTGTGCCTCCTCAAGTGGTGGTGGTTACCAGAGAACACCACACAGTTCTGCAAACTGGCAAGCTACTCCACAGATATCCAGCACTGGAGGTCACAGCACAAGCATGAAGAATGGCTGGAAGAACTTCTACACCACCTGTACTCACAGCTCATTATTTGTGAGTGCTGACATTACAGTTACCTTGTTTGGAAGTGTTCTGCCATTCACTCATGCAGGGAACTGCTGTTGACCAAACAAACACATGGGCTGCTGGAGAATTCCCACAGCTATCACATGAATTTACTTCTAGGTAGACTTGTTACCAAGCCTAATAGACTCTTTCCTGATTGCTGTCAAGACTGCCTAATACTTGCAGGATAGATTTGTTTCAGTTGCAATTGTTATGCATGTACAGAGGACACCCTAGCTCTGCAGATAGCCCTGGAAAGAATCACTGTGCTGATGTTACTCATAAAAAGGCCTGAAGCAGACAAATAGATTTCTGTAGTTCGTTTTCTTCTCACCCTTTTCGCCTGTTCAAGCTGTTCAGAGAGCTCTTCCAGGGCAGTAGCATGCCTCTGCCTAATTTCCTGGATCTGTGCTTCATGGTTCTTGGTTTCCTCTTCAATTGCTTTCTTCAGTTCAGCCACCTCCTGCTCTCGCTTTGTCCTAGAGGAAGCATCAAGGGTCATCAAAATCAACATTTTAGTTTTTGTAAGTTAAAGATCAGTTTTACTGGTGCCTTCTTACAGACATACAAACCTACCTCAGCTCTTGCTGTGCTGCAGTGGTGTCCAAGGTATCTTCCAGTTCTGTTTTTAAAGCCTCCAACTCTTCACTTAAGTCTCTTTTCTGCTTTTCTGCCTTGTTGCGTGATGCCTTCTCAGATTCAAGATCCTCCTGGAGTTCTGCAATTTGAGCCTGCAACTCTCTTATCACTTTCAGTGCATTGTTCTTCTGAACTGCTTCTTCATCCCCTCTGTTAAATAAGAGGCACAGCAGTTAAGGTATCTGTAGTTTCAGATCCATTCTCACAGAAGTCTGGCTTTATGTATGGACACAAATGGTAACTGAACTTTGCCACTGCCCTAAAATAGACCTTTTAGAACTTCATAGTTAGAAGAAAACCTCTACTGCACTGTTATTCTCAAGCAGCAGCACAGTGCCCATGGCATTACAAATGCACCACCAGAATGATCAAGCCTTCATGTTTACATTCAAGTATTCCAGTTTTGTAGACCTCAGCACAGCCTATCTATAGAATTTTCACTTCCCACAAAATTAAGTATCATTACTTAATAGAAAAGGTATTTAGCTTATATTTAACACACGGCTGCAAGACTGCCACACAAATCTTTCAGTGACTGAAGAGGACATACATTACCAAGTACTTTGACCAGGATAAAGGCTCTCAGAATTACATGGTTTTTCCCCCCTGAGGCTGAACCCAGCTGTCTAGAGATGCTCTAGTACAAACAGAACTGGCTTCTGCTTTAACATTCCCAGTTCTAAGTGGTAATTTGCAGTCAGATGAAGTTTGGTCTGGGAAAGTAGGTTTCTATAGTTCTAATCCCCACCATGCTCTGACCTAGCAAGAGCAGCCTGTAGTTCTTCCTCCTTCTTGGCCAGCTGGATCTTCAGTTCTTCAATCTGGGCTTGCAGCTCAGCTATTTGGTCCTGTAGGTCTGTTGTTTCACCATCAAGTTTTCTTTTAGCTTTTTCTAATTCTTGACGAGTCTTCTCTTCCTTTTTTAAACGTTCTAAGGGAGCAAAGAATTATACTGCTAAGCAATTTCTCTCTCATCATCCTCAGAAGATTCAGGGGCAGGGCAATGGGGTGGCAAAAAGAATGGGAAATTTAATATATGCTGTGTCAATTTTTTCTCCAGTCTGCAGCTGGAAGGGTGACTGGGAAAGACAAAACATCTGAAAGTCAAGTCAGAGACTGGAGAAAAAACTTTGAAACAGAAACATAACCTCAGCTTGATGGAAAATACATGGAATGGGACCTAACAGAAGAACAGTTTGAGCTTTTCCTAAGCCTGATACTGGATCAGGACATCATCTTCTACATGGAGAGGGAGCCACGTTCAAGAATCAGATAGAGCCACTCAGGGTTTCTTGGGATTTGGTTTTTCCCTAAACAGTTCCTTATTGGAAGAAAAAATAATGCACTTTTCTCTTCGTAGATTCTAGTGAGCAACAGTTAGAACAGTGTCATAAGACCCAATTTTGTAATTGAGAAAGCACACAGTAAACTGAATTGTGTTTTTTTTTCAAATTTTGGTGTCTAGCAGTGCCAAGACCCTATCAGAGAGATCTTAATGGCCTCTTACATCACCCCAAAAAGTAAGTATTTTACTGTATTTTTCTAGCCAAGAAATAGTATGCCTTGCATTTAAGCTTTAAATTTCTATTTCTAGGGTCAGTCTTGGAACAGAGCCACAACCAAACACATCTATCAAATATCTTCAGAAACACTACTCCTGACTGAAGTATAACTGCTCAAGCATTATTTTCCAATAAGCTTATGTATGCCCATCTTAAGCTCTCTGAATACGATTTTGAAAGAAAATGTCCATCAATCCCCATGGCAGGGGGGTTGGAACTAGATCTTAAAAGGTCCCTTTCAACCTGGAAAATTCTATGAATCACTTACCATCAGTATTACTTCAATACCTTCCTACATAGAATTCACTTTGGTATTCTGCCATAAGCACATAAGCTTTAAAATATGTATCAAGACAGGCCACAATGAAGTGAATTTTAAAACTCTTTTCAAACTAGGGTACAGAGAGCAACTTGGCCTTATATTTTGCAACTTTTGACTTGGCAGTTTATTAATGTTGCCCAATAGCTATTCACAGGCATAAGTTATTTTAAAAAGAAATAAAATAAAATCAGGAAAGGTTATAGATAGGGTTAAGTTTACTCTGTGGCAACACAAGTAAAACAATCAAATGGCCAGAGAAACTGAACCATTTTAGCTGAACAAAGAATTAGGGAAAGCAAAACATTTCAGATTTGTTTATTTAAAAAAAAAAATATTAGAAGCCTAGTGAATGCCTACTGACATAGGTTGTTCTAATGTGTTATTAAAGTGTTGCAGCTTCCCAAGAGACAGATGTTTTACCTTGTTACTAAGGGTTGTGTGCACAACATGAATTTCTGAGAGCATCTAGAAATGAAATGAAGTCTTATAAATGAAAAACAAGTTAAACATGAGAAAGATCAAACAGCCAAATGCAGCAAGTTTTACAAACAACACAAATCTGTTCCAAGATTTAGATATTGAGGTATCTACATATTAGGTTACACTCAGCAGACTGGCCCAGCTACTGCCTCCACTGCAACAAGATGTCCAAGCCATTAACAGGCAGGAGTGGCAAGCACAAACCTTCCAAATCACTGATCATCATTTCTTGCTTGTTTTTGAGTTTGGCCAAGTTTTTAGCTTTTTCTTCTTCTTCAGCCAGCTGAGAAGTACATTCAGCAATTCGATCCTCCATCAGCTTCTTTTCCTAGTTAGAAGAAAGGGGAGAAAGATATATTCAAATATAAAATATAACTGAAGAGTCTAAGCAGCACAAATAACTGAATATACAAAATCCATATAGTGTATGGATAACAGATTTTGTTTCAAGTGACTGACCTGTCAATATTAAGGGGTCAATTGGAATAGTACAGAAACATGAATATTTGTTTTTCTAAGATTTAAAATTTAACATATGGGAAGCCTGGCCTCAGGACAGCTTTTGCTGCACACTTTGGGAAATCTGCTTGCAAAGAACAATGGTAGCTATGATAAACACTGTTTCCAGGTCTTAGATCTGAAAGACTCATAAAATTGGAAAGAGTGGCAAATACCTCCCTTCTAAAGGTCAGTTTAAGAGAAGCTCTGAATATCTCAGCTTCAACCTGTTCAAACCCCAGATCTTCAAGCACAAACTCTACAGAGAGCGTAACAGCAGTCTCACATGTTTTGAGAGCTATTACCTGGTGCTGCTACTGTGCATGTGCAAGATCTACACAGTGCATACTGGTCTCACCTTCAAAAATTTGGAATTTTGGTCCTCCAACAGGAGGATTTCTTCCTCCATCTTCTTGATCTTAGCTTCAGCTGTCACTTTTTCAAGCTGCAACTTCTGTCGAGCACCCTCCTCCTCATCAAGCTGTTCCTCCAGGTCCTGGGAAGAAAGGCAGGTGCATTTTCCACGTTATTCATGTCTTTATATATTTTTAAATAAATTTAAAATTAAATAATTTTATTATTTAGTAAATAAATTTAAAAATAAGTTTCTGGTATAAAAAAATGCTTTTTTAAAAAGAAAAATCCTCCTAACTAACACTAAAAATACATTTGCTTTGTAAAATATTCCCTACCACACTGCATCAGAATAGGGTGTCTGGTGTTAAGGTGGAAGTGTCTGGGAAGTGATGTCATGGGAAACAGACTTCAGTGTGAATCTAGGCCTTAATGTTACAGATGAAAGAGTTCAGATATTAGCACAAATTGTTGGATGAAGCTAGAAAAGTAACCATGTATTCAGTTTTAAATAAGATTCTATGCCACACATTGATGAATGTGTGCATTAATACAAAGCATCAAGAGCTCTGATACATGGGGTTTATTTCCCTTTTCAAGTATCCTGAATATTTTGAAAGGCAGGTAAGTTTTCAGGTATTCCCCTTTTCACAGTCTGTGTTTTCAAAATAAACCATCTGAGTCATCTGATTTATAAAACAAAATATTGAGTAACTTGAAGGGGACAAAGTTGTCTTAGTTTTATAAAAGTCAAAGAAGGAATATTCTAGGTGATATCTATTGGATTCCAGTCAAAAAAGGAACATTTCTCTGCTAAGTCACACCATCCCAATGGCTTCTGTTTCCTTAAGAAAGCAGGTGAGTCCCATACAGTCATTCCTGTTTGCTACCTCTATCTGCACATGCCATAGCTACCAACTAGGAATTTTTACTTTTTTCTTTCCTAACCCTCATATGCCTGGAGATCATAGGAAGAGAAAAGAAAAAAATATACAAAATCAATTTGATTCCACACATGGTGCTAAATTTCTAAATCCCTCTATGCCACAGAGATGCTGAGGGAGTTTTCCCATCCTCAGTTGTCTCCTTTGTGTGCTTTTCTATTTCCGGGCACCAAGAGGCATACCTGAATATGGCCCTGCATTTTCTTTTTCTCATTCTGCAATATTTGGTTCCTTTCCTCTTCCTCCTCAACCCTGGACTCTAAATCATGGAGAATTTCTTCCAATTCTTGTTTTTTGGCAGCCAAGCGGGCTCTCATCTCCTCAGCTTCTGCAAAGAGCTCTGTCTCAGCCTGCAGCTGCTCTGCAAGGATGTTCTTTTCTTCTAGAAGCTGCAAATAGACAGAAAAGGAAAGTTGTAAAAACATTACTTCTAATGCTCTTATGAGAGATTATACATATGACAACCAAAAAGTTACTCAGACGCCAAGTTCTGCACCAATTCTTGACTCCTTGGCTTTATCAATAGCTCAGGAGACACCAAGATTCTTAGCAGGGCTAAAGCAATATCTCTCACCCACCCCCAATTTAAGGAACAGACCCTGATCCATTTTGTTTTATCAGCAGTAAAAAGATGAGGGAAGTGTCTGTTTCCTGGGTTGCTCCTCATACTCCTCCCTGCACAGTGGCAGAGCAGTGTCACAGGCAGCAGGGCTGACACTGGCACTTGGAGTCATCAAAACAGAGCTGGAAATGCATTACTTCTTGCTATATAAACTTGACAATAGAAGTAAAATAGTTTCAGTTGGGAGGGACCTCAAATCATATATTCCAACTGCTTGACCACTTTAGAGCTGACTAGAAGTTAAAGCATGTTAAAGACATTGTCCAAATACTTTTCAAACACCTAGCATGGGGCAATGACCACCACAATAGTATATATACATAGAAGTGCTTATTCTCTTGGTTATCACAGAATGGGTTAGGTTGGAAGGGATCTTGGAGATAAATAGGAAAGGCCAAGAAAAAAAAAAGTGCTGGTTCCTTAACATGAAGTTTCTGCATTCCAGGGAGAACTGATCATGCTCTATCTTCTTATTCCAATTTCAGCAGAGCATGAATGCTGTTAGCTCAGCTTTTGCTCACAAGTGTCTCTCCAACATGGCTCCCTCACATGGGATACAGTGCAATAAACATTTTACATATCAAGAGCTGATCTTGGGTACAAACCTGTTGATGTTTCCTTTCCATTTCCTCAAGTTCTGCCTCCACTTTTGTCTGTTTTTCTTTCACCTTCATAAGCTCCTCATCCTTGGCTTGAAGTTCTTCTTCTTGACGAGTGACCTGAAGAAGAGGCTTCACCTGCAAAGATTTGAAATGAGTAAGTAAGAACTTGCATTTTCCTATTCACAAGAGTCAAAGGGACAGAATACAACAAACCTTTGTGAAGACTCTCCACCACTGCCAGTGCCTGAGCTTTAGATATGCAGCACAATTCCTCTGCAAGATTTTCAGTGCACTCAGTTGTTGCTGTTTCTTTGCAAAGGCCCTGAAGACAAAGAGCAAAACATTTCATATTAAATACAGCCAAGCATCTGTTCATGTTTTAATTTTTAGGTTATCCAACCCTTGAATACTTGCAGACCATAAACAGGCTTATATTTAAGTTTCAGTGACAACATGTATTTATAAACATTAATTCTTTGCATGAAAAGTCAGAACACCATTTTGAAAACAATACTACAAATGCTGTTTGTTCTTACTCTTAGCAGATGTTTTTCTAAAAAAGATAAAATCAGGATAGGTTTTGACAATGAGCAGCTTTCCAGAGTATCTCTACTCTGTATCTTACTAGAGATAAGAACTTACAGTGTAGCAAGAGACCTTTTTTTTTAACAGCCATTAGCTGTACTGCAGAGAGCTGCATGTGTCACAAAGAGAAGATTAAGGAAAAGAGATATTGCTATGAACAAAGGTACCAATTCTTATTATTAAGTAACATTTCACCTATCAGCACAGGAGAGAACTACAGTCTATCACATAACATGCTTTCTTAAGAAAATATATCCTGAAATTTAAGTTTTTATGCATAATTCCCTGTCAAAGAGACTTAAGATGACCATGAGAAAAAACAAACCATAACATACTTCCTAGCCAGGTATCCTCTACAGACAGCCTGGAAAAAGATGATAATGTCTGTGATCTTCAGATCTCGTTCTTCTTCTAAGTGTGCCAAGACACCAGCTCGGAAAAAAATCTTGCTCTGTCCAATTCTGTATAAGTTGGGGTCCAATTCTAATGCTCTGATCTGAATAGAGGCAAGCACATTGTTTCCACATCAAGGAAAGAAAAATTTTGGTTTCAACTTTTCAATGTTGTAACAATATTTATGTCAAAACACCTACCATGCGCTCACAGGCTTGCTTACCATCCATAAAACCTTTTGGAATTGCATTGGGTGTAAGGATCTCATACCTTTAAATCAAATGAAAACAAACCCTTTAATTTCAAACAATAAGCTACAATAATGCTAACATGCAAAGCTAGAGTGCATAACTAAGGAATTTCTTATGGAAATTTTTCCACAAGTCAATTTTAGATTGGTTTCCTCTTCCCTAGTATCTTCAGAAGACTTGTAACGTTTAACTTCTGTGAATTCAAGCTGTTTCAAGACCTGATATGTGGCTTTTGATTTTCTTCCAGCTGGACTGGAGGAGTGGGAGTGGGAGACGACTTCAATTATTTAACAAGGAACTTCACCTCAAGAAAACTCAAAGACTGTTACTGCTGTTACCTCTGTCTAAATTCCTGGAACACTATCCTGTTTGGAAATCCTTGTCGACAAATCCTTATGCCTTCCAAGACACCATTGCAACGAAGCTGATCTAGAACCAGATGTGGATCAAGTTTTCCAGCCTGGACAAAGAAAACAAGCCTGAGTTTTAGTCTTTTCATTTCTATCAACAAAAAAAATGGAATTAAAGTTCCTCAGGCTACCCTCTGAAAAAATCAGAGTCTCATGTCTCAGTTTACATGTCTCAATAAAGGGATGTGTGGGAAATACTGAGAATCTGGCTTCTAGTTTCACAAGGAAGACATAGTGTGCATAACTTTGAGTGCAGGTAAAGAGAAAGAATTAGAGGAGTGGTTTGTAGTACATACCCTCTTTTCATGATTTGGAATGATGCAACGAACAAAGTTAGGATTAGTGTTCCTGAGTGTGGCCATCAGCTTGGTGAGGGATTCTTTGTAGAGTTGGCCAACAGTACGAAACATTCCCTTCTTGGTCTTGTATGCAGAGCCAAAAGCTGTCTCTGTTATTCCAGTGACCTGATCCAGACCCACAATACGATCCACTGGGAAGGAGAAGAGAAAATAATTAAGTGGACTTTAATATTTGTCAGGTATAAAGATAGGCAGGAGGAGCAACAGTGCAGCAGCAGAAGCTTTGTGGAAGAAATGAGAGAAGATGCCATCAGGAGGCGAGGCAGTCAGCATGGACCAGGGAGGCTGTGCAGAAGCAGTGGAACCAAAAGCCACACACTGATAGAGCAGAATAGTGTCACATTAGGAGATAACAAGACTAAAATATCCAGCTCTTTACTTGCAGTTCTACATGACCAGTAAAACAATTTCCTTTCTTTTAAATGAATTTTTAAGAGAGAGAAAATTGCCTGGAAACTGGCAATTATCTTAATTCTTACAATGGGTTGAATATTTGGAATTAAGACAGCTAGGTGTCTTTGCTTAAAATGAAGAGTCACTTATGGCAATTATATAGATTAAATCTGAGTTTCATTGAATATTCAAAAGCACAACTATTTACAGAAGAGTTGAAAATAGTGTAATTTCCACAACAAGAAGGGAAAAAAATATCTGCCAGACTTCTGCTTGTCCACTCTTTTGTAGAATTCCTCCACATTTTATATACAACTGAAAGGACCTCCCTCACCAAAAGACAACTTTCAAAACAGGAAAACTGCACACCTAGCACTAGAAAGGTGCCATAAAGCATCAGAAGAGAGATTTTTATTTCTTTTTTTAAAAACAAAAACCACATTTTGAGTAAGGATCTTTATGGTTTCTTTTTCCCAAGCACAGATTAACTTAGAAACCTGACTGCCATCATTAAAAACATCTGGCCAAAACCATGAACATGATCCCATGTGCACATCAACAGTTCTTTAAACAGCCCACTAAAAAATACAAGGGTAGCTTAACACCTTAATAATTACAGTCAGCACTTCTAAGTACTTTGCAAATACACAGCCTTTATTGGTTCTCCATGAAATCCAAGCTGGCCAGCCAGGAACAAGCAACATCTGCATGTAAGCTACAATTTAAACTTTGTGAAGTTATCTTCAAAATTCATTCAAACCAAAGTAAAGGGAATTATGCTTTGCTGCCAGAATTAGTTTTGTAGCTGAGAAATAAGTGACAATATTTTATTTCATACTTGTACTCAATGGGTTTTCAAAGGCCTATTAAAAAAAATAAAGTAAATTTTAAAGCATAAAGGGCAGTAAGTTTTAAACATCCCTTGTAATTCTTGCATGTAGTTTAGAGCAGAGCCCAGACCCTCCACACAGTTTTGAAGACAGGTGGTAAGTTGTTCATTAGATCATATCCCAAATATTTACTTTGAAGCAGAACTGAGTTCTAAACCAGAAATGGGATAGAGATTACTGGGAAACAGTCTTCCAGAGGATAACCATAAGAAGCTTGTGTTAGAAACATGGATCCATCAGATACTGCTAATGACTCATGACACCATTCATCTTTTGTTCTGCCAAATACTTTAAAATTCTAGAAATTTTACTGTTAATTGTGCATCTTCTGTTTTGCATCCCTCCCTCATCCAACTAGACTATGGTTACCTACATTTCCATGAGGATTATTGAAGTTAAATGTAAGGTTCCTTGAGGGCTAAGAGCAGTCACTGAACACCATGACTGGACAATCACTCA
Source organism: Phaethornis superciliosus (assembly GCA_023637945.1). Taxonomy (NCBI): domain Eukaryota; kingdom Metazoa; phylum Chordata; class Aves; order Apodiformes; family Trochilidae; genus Phaethornis; species Phaethornis superciliosus. The sequence goes on from JAJQWJ010000021.1 coordinate 1,653,277, forward strand.
ACTTCAGGGAATACAATTCACTCCCTCCAGTCTGTGATGTGTCATCAGCAGTGTAAGAGAAACCCAGCTATAGAATGGAAGTCTAAAGGCACAACCCCACATACACATTGCTAAACTTGAGAGGAATACAAGAAACATCTCCAAAGATATTTCAAACAAGTAAATTTATTGATTTCTCAATACTGAAAAAAGCCCCAAACATGTGTGCAGCCCCTCTGAAGGGAAATATTTAAATTAAGATGATTTTAAATAAAGGAACTTATTTCACTTTACTTGGAGTAAGTCTGTTTCCCTTACTACCCCCACTACAACTGCAGCACTCATCCTTATACTTCAATACCTTCTTCATCTTTCCTCCCAAAAAAATACATCCATGTTCTAAAATGTCCCAGTGTTTTGTCAATGTTGGACTGCAGAAAGAAGCTTGATAGTGTTACAAAGCTTATGCATTCTCTCAAATGCTTGGAACTACCAGAAGGATCACTTAAGCAATTCTGCATCTCAACATGGAACCAGGAAGCAACAAACCTTTTCACCTGCAATGCTTAAATGCAATGCATAAAATAGAGATGCTATATGTATGCAGCAGCAATAGGTATGCACTCAGAGACTATTTGCCTTGTGGAGGTATACCTAAGTTTAGCATGAAATGAAAAGTTCATGCAAGCCTACGAGCAAAAATGGTTTTCCTGTAGATACAACAGCCCTGCCTTTAGTAGGCAGGTTTTATATCCATATACTGGCTTTATATCCATTCACCTGGTGGCTCATGAAGACCAGTAATATTGTCATAGAAACAGGCTCTCTGAATATTCTGAATCTCTAAGGCAGAGAAACAGCAAAAACAGAAAGACAGAAGAGTAGATACACAAAACACTTCAGTTAGTATACAGAACAGGTTTATCAACTGCAAACAGACTTAACTGTGCTACAAAAGCAATCAGGGCACAACATATTCCATGCACATTTCAATTATCTGTGGAAGCAGGTTTTGCCTATTTGGACTTATTGAAGGAAGCAGACCCCCAGCCAAAAGGTTCTTTATATATTACCTAAACCAGCTCTCTGTAGCTGAATCAAGTATTCCTGAGACTAAAAGGGAAACTCAGGGTTAACCTACAGCATCATCTATGCCACAAGATAAAGTTCATCAATAAGTAAGAACGCACAGCATTTATATATTGTAGCATGTAAACTAATGACAGTTAATACACTGTGATGTTAAAAAACAGAATAGCAAAGTCTTTGTAAGTATTTATTTGGCTAGTTATGCTTCTTGAGGTAGTTTGGTTAAAGTGTTAAAAACAAGCTGATGTACAGGTAGACTAGCCAAATAGCAGTGTGCAGTTAAAACAAGAAAACACTGCATTTGAGTTTAATATGCAATATCTGAGCATTATTATGGCTGTTAATGAATTTTATTTTAGGCAATGCAAATTTCCAGGATACGACCCACCATGGCACAAAAAACCAACTGTGCTGGTGCTCACATAACTTTTTATTAACAGCAAGCATCACTACAGCTGTTTACCTTCAGGACTTAACTGCAGCAATTCAAACAGAGTTTTGGACAAGATTTTACAGATGAAGTATGTGAGTATCAGTTCAAATAATGAACATGAGAAGCAGCTACTGAGAAATGGTACATGCACAAGGGACCATAGGTGCAACCCAGACTCCTTATTGTACCTTAGGTGCTAAAAAAGAGAGAAAATGCTGTAGATATTTACAATGTAGAGGTGGAGGGTGAGTAGAGAACAGGCACAAAAAAATACCATATTCAGCAAAGTAAAAATCACTAACAGCTTGTGTACGTGGAGCACAATCTCTTACCATCCTTCCAAAGCTCTGCAACAAATTTGTCAGAAGATTGGTGCAAGAGTGTAGCCACATTGTCATTCAGGGGGTCCATGTTCTTCATCAGCCACTCATCTGCCTTGTAGTCTACCTGTGGAGCAGCCACAGTGCACACCATCAGATAGACAACAGCTTTAGTTCTCTATTTACCAATATAAAGAAAACCCCTAAAACCTCTCAAAACACACCGATGATGTTTTCCTCCTGTTCTCTTCCTGATGTTTGCTTGCTGCAAGTTTGTTGCCTGTCCTCATGACAGTTAAAGGAAAATGAAAAGTTATTATGCTTTTCAAAGCATAAATGGGAGTTTTCTTGAAAATTTAGCAATCTTTTTGCTTACTAATACCTCATATATTTTCAGCCTAGCGTTATTTCCCAAAATAAGGCTTCACTGTTTGCTGTGAAGATGTAAAAACAACTCCAGTAAAGATCCTAATGGCTTCATCTAAACTACTAGAGAGCAAATTGAGGATGTGCTGTAACATTGTGGGTTTTTTTTTTTTATAATTTCACTCTAACAGTTATACTCAAACACATTGTTCTATGAGGAAAACAAAGTTCTTATCTCAAAAGAATCAATTCTGTGGTCTGCAATTAAACTAAAGCTCAGCAGTTGAAAACTCAACACTACCAGCACAGTTTCATCCCAGCCCAAAAGGGAGCCCTAAGATTCCTTAAACCCAGTAAGACCTCTGTGTAGAGTAACATGTTTTTGCTTCAAACTGGGAGTTTTCTGTTTTCAAATAAAGGCTCTGGAAGGAAAGACATTTAAATGCTTTCAGCATCCGAAACAAAATCAAATCAATCTTGGTACTTTTTGCAGGAAAAGCTGTGTTACAGATTATTTTAAATCTGAAGGAAATATATACTTTGATGGAAAATTCACAATTGCCTTCTACAGGGAAGATATGAAATGCCCACTCAAGTTTGAAAGAAGCATTTTTCAGAGCAATTATTTCCTGATAGTCAGGCACCAACCTGATTTACTTCATTTTGATTACCTGAAAGCAACCTTTTGTTTCACAACCAGCCTACTACCACTGACTGCAGTAGCAATGATGATTTTATTATTTTTAATTTACTGGTTTAAATATTGATATAATAAAATGTATACTTTTTAATCTCACCTTTTGCTACAATAATCTACTTGTCACCACCGACACGAAAAATAGATAACAAGCTATTAATACTTTAAGTGAAAATTAAAGGATGGCTCTCAACCATTGGCACAAACACTTTAAATATCAGGGAAAAAATTTCTATTAGAGTTAAGCTTAAGTCATTGTATAACTAATTACATAGCATGGCCCTATGGAGTAGAACTGGTGATGATGAAGCTTGCTCAAAATGCTGGCAAGAAATGCATTGTTATTTCACAGTCCTGTTCACATGGCAGCTGAACTCCATCCCTCAATGAGAAAATAAGAATTCAACTAACAATAAAACAAAAAGGCTATCTGCTTACATATAAAAGGGGATACATATATATATATATATATAAAAAATCTTTTTAGCTCCTCAGTTTACAGAAGAGACAGAGCCCTACTTCAAGCAGTACTATCAACTTGGAAAGATATTCAGAGATTTCTTTCAATACTAGTCCTGAAAAAACTCACCTGTAAGACTTGACAATAAAATTAAAGGAAACAAATATTTGCTTAACCTACTGTTAATTTATATTTTTCAGTTCTGTCTATTTGGTGAACACTCCTAAATATATGCAAAACAATGAAACAAGACCACCCTCCTGCAGGAGTATTCCAAAGCTTGGCAGCTGTACCACATCACCCTTTCCCAAACCCAACATTTCTAACAGTCTTGAACACTTAACCCTTACCTTCCCTGCATAGTGAATAATGCAGAAATCTGCTTTGTCCTTTAACTGTCTTGGCTTTTGGAACTTGGAGTGGGTTCCTTGCTCTTGAACCAATTTTTCCACAAATGTCTTGTCAGTAGCTTTAGGGAACCAGCATTCTTCATCCAGTAATGCTAACACACCAGGAGGGTTTGCCTGAAATCCAGTGGGATTTAATCTGGGTTAGTATTTTAACATCTCGGGCTTACATTTCTTTAGTATTTAAAACACAACACTGAATACCACAATAAGAAGCTGTCTAAACTGATTCAAACCTGACTGTCATTTAAATAGACTGAGGGGGGAGTCCAGTCCACTGGATGACATTCTGACTGGTTCAGACAAATCCATTCCAACTCACACTGGAGCCAGATACCAGTGACCTGATCCAGTGCTGACTCAAGCCTTGCTGGGAGCACAGACAGGAATAGATGACCTCCAGAGTTACCTTCCAAAGATTCCTGTGACATGTATGTACACAGCAGCTCATCCTCACCTCCGTAGCAGTTAATATCATGCTTTCATGTGGGCTAAAACTGAAGACAATTATCCCTCCCAGCCACTCAATACTCATGTGGCAGCCACTGAACCTCCCCTTGCCAAGCCCTGTGTTGGTACCAGCAGCAGCTTCCAAAGAGATCCATCAGTTTTCACTTGAGCAGCCCCCAGTTTATGTAGTCCCTCTCTTCCCATGCAATTTAAGCACTGAATTTGAAGGCTCATTTATTCTTAAAGGAAAAAAGGGAACAAACAATTTTTGTATTTTGCAGTTCAAAATTGTTTGAAAGGATGTTTCCTCGGGGAAGACAGACTGATGTACAAAGCAAAGCAATGGGAAGAGGTTACAGTAAGTTATAGTTCAAAAGTTCCCAGTGAATGTAAAGTTTACACATTTGAAGAGAAGTTTTTATGAGCCTACTCCATGCTGTCACCTTTACAGAACAATGATGAAGGTAGTGACATTTGCTTTTCAAAAAAGAAAAATCATGTAATTTGATGCATTTTAGGATATTCACCTAAACATCTGCATACTAACAGCATCCACACTTGCCCCCTCAGGCATTTGGGCAGAGATTTTTACATTCCAAGGAGGCAGAACCTTCTGAAGTTCCACACACAAGGTGCAAACCTTTGATAACTGAAACAAGATTTCCCTTTTCCTCCTCTAAAGAAAAACAACCATGTGGCTCCTGAGCTTTTCTGCTCTTCAGGAAATACAGCATCACAGGCAGCTTATGTGTACTCTAGCACACACACTCCAAAATGTAGAGTAGTGAATGCAGTGCTCTAAGTTTAATTTAAAAGGTGATAAAACAATTGACAGCTTAGTTCTGAGGTGAGAAGAATAACAACTTCTAGGATCTTTGTTCTCCTCCTTCCACCCCAAACCACTCCTCCTGCTCTTTGAGGCCTTCTTCAGCTTCCAGATACTGAGCTGCCAGGAGAATGAGTTAAAATGCACAGTGATTCAAACTACTTTTTAAGACACTCTTCCTAATTGCAAGGTAGATTTATGAGGAAAACTCTGTCCTAAACGAAGTTTCAGAAATTTTGCCAATGATCTCAAATGAGGAAAAAAAAGTGTACCATAAGTACTGAAGAGCTTTACAACTGACCCACCACTCTAAAGCTCCTCCAACTCAGTGGCATTGTTTAAAATGAAAGCAACGGGACTAAAGACTTCATTAGCACTAGGGGAAAAAAAAAAGTATAAAACTAGTAGCTAAGTATCTTCAGCTGAGTGCTCTACTCTAACATCAGGGCAAAATCCTGTGAGGATAAATCCTTTTACTAATGCACAGTATTTCAGACTTGGGATTCCAACCTTCAAACTAATTCACTTTTTGTGGCAGCATCACAAGAGAACTCTGAACAGTCCTGCAATCTGTAGACAGCAAAATACAAAGCCATAGATGGAACCTCTTCTCTTAAGTGCATAATTACTGCATAAACTTACAGGTCTTTCGATTAAGTCAATGCAAGGCTGCAGATCCAGTCCAAAATCAATGAAATTCCACTCTATGCCTTCTCGCTGGTACTCCTCTTGCTCCAAGATAAACATTGTGTGGTTAAACAACTGTTGAAGCTTCTCATTGGTGTAGTTAATGCAGAGTTGCTCAAAGGAGTTCAACTACAGAAACAACGTTAGTGAGCAAGAATAATTCAGTGACAGGACTCATCACATATCTGGAAATCAAAAATTTGACCATACAAGGAAATTCCCCAGAACTCTGCAGCACTCAAAAATATCACAAAGGAAATTGGAAAATAAATTATTCAAATCTTATGTCCCCTGTTGTGTGTAATTAAATAGTGTACAGTAGGAAAATCATCACGCTTAAAAGAACCATTTAGGTTGAAGTATGACTTTTGGGCACTGTAATTTAAGGTTGTCAAAGCATTTCCATGTTACAAAGCAAACCCCCCCCTGCAGCCTTGGAACATGCAGACATTAGGTGGCTCTACACTTAGTCCCAAATACACATTAATGGGGAAAATCTGATTAGCAATGTTTTGAAGTACCTCGAAGATTTCAAAGCCAGCAATATCCAGAATTCCAATAAAAGAGGCTCCCTGACGTTTGGTCCTGTCCAAAGCTTTATTAATGCGGTGAACAAGCCAGCGGAAGAGACGTTCATAGGTGGCCTTTGCCAAAGCTTCCACTGCAAAGTCTGCCTGAAAATCCAAACAGGAAAACTTATTTACCTTGGAGAAGTCATCAAAAGAACACAGACACTAGTGTTATGACAAACAGAGAAATAACTGAAGTTTAATGGAGTTAATGCCACCAAAGATTGAAAATATGAAGTAGAAACAGTATGGAGTTTCATTAATGTTATGACAAGTCTGTTTTTAAACAAAAAACAAAAGCTGCCTCTGCATTTGAAACGTACAGCAATGGCATCAAAAGATAAAAACCAACAAAGGTCAAGAAAACAGAAAAGTTTCTATTCTACCATGGATTTTTACCATGTAAGAACATTTAGTAAAGACAGTAAGCTTAAACAGAGTTGGTGGCAGCACTCACTTAATTCTTATATTTTTTCTTAACAGCCTAATCAGGATGAGGTACATCTTTAGAGCTCCAAAACTTACTTGTTCTTTAGTCTGGGCTTTCTGAACGTAGTCTCTGCCCACTTTGATGCGCGGTGTCAGGATGGCCCGGGTGAACTCCATGACATTCATTCCCAGCAGATGGCAGAGTTTCTGTGCGACTGGAGAGCAAAAGAATACATGGAAGTGTTGAAATCCTCCACTCTTGGAAGCAGCCAGCAACATCAGTGAAACAAGCTACTGACAAAGCCCATCATATGTCAGCTTCAAAACTGAAAAACGGAGCTGGCATTTAAAAGAGCAGCCAGGGAGTCTGCGTCCTGCAAACAGACAGCCTGATCACACAGCCCACCTCTCCAGAGCTTCCATCTCAATGGCTGGTGGGAATCTCTCCAGAAGTAAACCCCTGGGATTTTCTTAGGGGAGTGCAGAAAACACTACATTTCATGAAATTGCAGGAAGTCATGAACAGGCTGCAGCCCACATACAGACCTTCATTTTGTTTCTTTAGCAGCATTTTCCCATCTCCAGATGAAAAAGCACAAGCACATCAACTTCACCCTACTAAAGGCTGCTTTAAAAAATGCTTCAGTTTAGGCAGATATGTCAGTGTAAGTGTTCTATTACTGACTCCATGAAAATATATTCTTTAAACTATTTAAACATGGGTCTGGAACATTCTAGACAGAGGAACAATGCAAGCAGCAGCACAGGTTCCATAGACAGCATGAACCCTCCTGGTGTCACGTTCATTTTTTGAAATAACACATTACACACACCATCATTACATATTCCTGCTGCATCAATCCCTTCTTCTAATGAAATTTTCCAGTAGGTTGGGCGTTTATGATTCCAGACTTCTAAAAATGAAAGTGACGCTAAAGGTATTTTTAGGCCCGGATAAGTGTTGCCCTTTAGCAGGAAGCCTTCCACACCATCCAAAAACTACTTTAACCCATTATCTTTGTGATCTGACAGCTTGTTGTTTCACTGTCAAAATGGAAATTAAAAAACAATAAAATAAAAGAAGCTATTTTTATAAAACTACTTGGAAAATCAATTCTAATACCTATGCATATAAAAAACTTCCTGCTTTTGTTTTATTTTGCTGATATTTCCAAACACTACAGCTTGCCCTTCATGTTGAGATACTCTGTCTGGCCACATACTCATTAGAAGAGTTCATGAATCAACACACAAGTTAATCAGTGAGATTAGGTACATGTCACAAACAGAGCACCCCTTTCACATACATAAAGGACCATTTCTATGTCTTGAATATAAAATACACATCAGATAAAACTTACAACCTTCAGCATTAACTAGCAAGTGTTGTCAGGTTCTTTAATAAAAAACAAAAAAAAATCCCAAGAACTGGAAAATGTTAAGTAGCCATGAGCATCACACCTTGGTACTGTGGCACGATGGACACTATACAAAGGAAATGCTCTGTCACTTTGATGGATAAGGACTGGTTCACACTACTTCACTTTGAATAATCTTACTCTTCAAAAGAAGCACAATTCACCTCATTTGTCTGTAACTGAGGAAAGTCCATATAGAAGAAGATTTTAGAAATCCTAACTTGACTTATATTTTATTACTACTGGGTTTCAGATATTAAATACTAACTTATCATAATGCAAAGATGATGAAAAGGTCGTATCATAGTTGAAGCACAAACTCTGTGAGGTTGCTTATGAACCTCCACCCCTTCAGCAGAAAAGCTTTTTAAAATCTGGTGAGCATGAAATAGTTCTCTAAATATAACTTCTGCCTCCTCTTCATTCATGAGGGCTATATGGTTTTCCATCACAGAATGCCAGATTGGAAGGAACCCTCAAGGATCATCTGGTCCAACCCTCCCAATGCTGGAAACATGGTTTATATGAGTGACACAGCTCAGAAGAGCCATCCCTTGTACCTAATACTTGTAAAATATATTTATCTATAGCACAGAAATTACTTTCAATATTCTTTGAATAGGTTCATATCTACCCACCCAAGTTCCATCCCATCCATAGGGATACTAACCTGCCCTGTTTCAGACACATGCCTCTAAATGAGATGTAGCACTACCCAGACACAGATTTATTCAGAGGATAATGCTAGGGAAACCCATCACAGTGAGATGTGACAATCCAGATGACAAGCAGAGAGCTCAGTTCCCTCAGTGTCTTCAGAAAGATACAATAACAGACCATATAACCAAAATATTTTTTAAATACAACAGAAATATGCTTTAACTAGGATATGAGCTTTTCAACATCTTTGCTTTATAATTTATAATGTTGTATCCTTTATTATTAATATCCAATAGTATCAGTGTATTTAAATCCAATATTATTGGAATATTGGAATATCCAATATTATCGGAATTTACGTCTGAAAAAACAACAGTAATGCTTCCTGACTAGCTTGACTTTCACTGTAAGAAACATCTGTACCTTTCTACACCACACCTTCTCAGTGAAAGTGACTTGGCTGCATTGTCTAAGCTGGCACTGCAAGAAAAACTCCTCACCCAACCTTTTCTTCCTCACTGCAAAACTCTAAGCTGCCAACTACCAACCACATGCTGAGTCAATGGCAGCTGAACTTTGATCCATACCTGCCCACTGAGCACTCTGGGCAGCAGGCCACCTCCTGGCAAAATGACAAAGATTTTGGACAATACAAGCAACCCGCACACATAGCAAAATTTAGGACAATTACAAAATGAGAGAAAAGAATTTGAGTTGTGCACATGCAGCAGGGCCTCCAAATCATGGTTCTCACTGCTCCTTCCTCATGATGTCAATTCTCAAAGCTAATCTGCCATGAGAGCATCCATAAAGGCTGGTACTCAATTAAAAACCTGATATTTGCTTCAGCAACTGTCTCGTTCATTGAAGAAATATAGGCCTCAAAACACTGAGCACACTGCAGGTGCTAACTGATAAATTAAATCTTAGTCACTGCAATGCCACTTCAGAAATCAGATTTTTTTCTAAATACAGCATTCTTGTGTTCAGCCATCTCAGTATGGAAGTTGTGCTTGGCTCCAGGGCTCCTATCATTGGCAAGAAAACTGTTGTCAGGACCCAAAGAAAACAAACTGATTTAAGTATGCACTTTTTCCTAGTGCTTAAGTCTTTGCAGATAGACAAAAAAAACAAGACTACAACTGAAATACTTGTTCAAAGTTTAGAAGCAATGCAAGCAGCATAAATTCTGTTGATGGATATTTTAATTTGTCTGCATTACAAGAACAGAAGAGGAAAATCTTATTAATTGCCCGTTGGCTAATACCACAACAGTCATGGCCTCTTTTGGCAGAGAAAGCTATCAAGGAAGCTCAGAAGACTGTTCTGTATTTTTCAAGATAATGCACTAGGACAAATGGCAAGAAGAAAACTACAGCACAAGTTAAAGGAAGCCATACTATCATAATTTAACTTACCAGTATTCTCTGGCATTGAAGCCTGATCGGTATTTCTCTCCTTCTTAAAAGAAATATTCCCAAATTGCAGCACTGAAGACACCACTTTCAGCATTGCTGTATTAAGAAAAGGCATATGCATCAGTTTAATTGAAGAGAGGTCAGCTTAAGAAATTTTTCTTCTGTTACTCGTGTCATTTTCCTTCCAAATTCTAAGCATGAGTTCAGAAAGAAAATAAAGTTTGTACTCTACTCTTTGGGCAAATGGCTTTATTTCAACTCCAGCTCAACCCTAGGCTGACAGTAAAGTAACATAAATTTAGTGACATGACATTAGCAAGGGGGTATGTGCATGTTCAAGAGAAAAAAGATTTTTAAAACCCCAAAAGGTTCAATTACTTACACAAGATCTCGTCATGTGAAAATCCCATTATATGCATGGCTTCCATAGTCTCCTGAAAGTTATCCTTGTCTTGTTGCCCAGGAATGGGGATGTAGCCATTAGATAAAAATCTGTAATTGTTAAATCCTTCAAGCAGCAAGTCAGCTGTGTTAGGGGGAAGGGTAAGAAACAGAAAAATAAGTATAAGGATTGCTGTTCACACACACATGCACACACTAAAATGTGCAAACCACCCTTAACACTATCAGTTCCTCAAATATGGCTACAAGTCATTGTACCAGCTTCTAAAACCCTAAAAATATGAGTGTGCCTTAGAAACTGAAGCCAGGTTCCCAGAATCTTTATCTGTAGCAAATTACATTAGCTCTAACGCATTAAGCCTGTAAACAGAACATTACCTGACTCAGAACTAGCATATGTAAGCTCAAATCCCTGTGTGGAATATCCTGTGAGAAATTTATCTACTGAAGGTTAACAGACATAGGCAGAAATGAGTTAGGTATTTATGACCAACACATGAAGGATGAAACACCAGTTTATCTAATACAGGAGAAATACTGCATCAGTTCTCTTAAGTCTGTACCTTCAGATAATCTAACTTACCACATCCTAATAGAAAATCCCAGCTATCAAGAAAAAAAAAAGGAAAAAAAAAAAAAAAGAAAAACCAACTTGGAAGATAAAATACTGCAGTGGCTGAAGACAGCCTGAGGGTTTCATGGTGTGTTGGTGAAATGGCTGTTTTTCTGCCCACTTTGAAGGTCCAGAATAGATAGTGCTATCACTGCTGACCAGGTTTGTTATTTATCAGTTGGGAGCACTGCAGTTTCAGCCCAGTAATTCCCAGCCACAGGCTGCCCAAACTGGGATTTGTCACATTGGAGCCCTTGGCTTGAACTGCAGCAGTTACCTGACAGCATCTGTGATCCAACACGGACATTCTTTCAAAAGAAAGGCACCTGTTTCAACACCAAATCACTTCAAAGGTGACTGTATTAAGACTGAAATAACAAACGAGGCATGGCAAAGCAACAGGGTTACAGAATGAGATTTTTCAACTTACACTTGAGGTGTTCTCCTGCTCCAGCCAGTAGCTGGTAGAAGATGTGAAACGTTCGCTCGTCTTTAGCCTGACGAACAGCACGAGACTTCTCCAACAAGTCTGATTGTAACTTAGTCAAGGATCTTCTACAACTCTTGGATAAAAACATCCAATGCAAACAAAACTTTCAAAGCAGGCTATGAACTACTTGAAGACCAAACAGAACTTTAATAGCAATGACAGGGCTACGTGCAATGTGAACTTTCAGTAACTTGAAATACTGTGTTTGAAATTCAGACTGGTAGAAGCCCACATTTAATTTCAGCAAACTTGTTTCTTGGATGCTGATTGCATTTCCCTGACAATTGTCTGTAATGGATCAGATGAAATCTAAGGGAGAGGGAGAAGTGGCCATTCTTTTTCAATCACATCTTCTATTAAGGTCAAACCTGAACTCAATCCCAAAAACCCAGCAGCTGCTGGACTCAAAAGAACTTTATCTGTTGTGCATTTGTCATATCTTTCAGGCATTTCATTTTTACAAACAATCTGCATTGCCTTAAAACAACTCCATATGCAATTTGTGCAGCAGATAGAATCTAATAAGCTGTAGAGTTATTTCAGTTATTTCTTGGTATTCCATATTATAAAGCAAACATGGGACAGGGATTTGAAGTGACAAAGGTTATGAGCAAGGATGAGTTCATGTGATGAAGAAACAATTCCCTAAGAGTTAAGTCTTCCTGTTTTCACAAAACTCTAGGCAAAGTATTTGAACTTTCCTAAAGGCAAAAACTGCCTTTGTTCCTGTGCTGTGAACAAAAATAATTTCTTATTATGGCTTCTTTTGAATAACTACAGATCTTTCCTGGACTTATTGGGAAATTGTATTTTGTGACAGTTCCAAACATTAAGTGCACTTAAAAATAAGGAATTTAACCCACAGCAACAGAAAGTTTAGCTGCAGCACTGTTTAATACTCACATGATACTGTGCATTAAGACTTCCAATTTCATAATTTTATGACCACCCTATTGCTATTCCTAAAAAAACTAAAACAAAAAACAAAAACAGAAACAAAACCAAAAAACAACAAACAAACAAACCCAAACCAAACTGAAGCTTAAAAAAATTTACAGGCAAATTATTTTTCCATAAAGAAAACTTTAGAGAAAAGCTTTCGGTGCAAGTATTTTTACTTGTTCTTACACAGTCAAATAAAACCAAACCTTAAAGCTAAAATTAAATTAGGCTTCAGTATTAATTGCTATCCATAAGACCTGAGACAACAGAAGGTGTCTCAGCATTTCAGGTCTATTACTTTATGATGAGCATCACCTCCTTCCAGGAGAAGAGCTGCTTCTGCAGGGCTGAAAATTCCTAGAAATATTCACAGAGCAAGCACATGTTAAATGGCTAGAAATCCAGCAGATTTCAGAGTGCTAAATTATGAAGTATCCAGTTACTTAAGATGAGGAAGCACACTGACTTTGTGATACTTGATCCACTATTTTGAAACAAAGGAAGAGACGGATGCTGCTGAAGGAATGCAAGGTAAACTTGCACTGCATTCCAATGAATTCTAGGGTTAGAAGCAAAACAAGAAAACTTGGATTTTATTTTACAATGATGTAGCATGAAGTAGGATACATGTCTCAATGTTGGCCCCAACAATATAACCAGTGACATCAAAGTTGATCCTAATGAACTTGCCCTGCAAAGAAATGAGATTTTTTTTTGATAATTACTAATAATTTTTACAACAGTACTGTCTATAGAAAACATAAGAAGCATTTCACACAAGTTCCAATGAAATCTTTCCCCCTCAGTGTATTCAGCCATATTACAATGTAGTATGTTACACTGCACTGACTTTCCAAACATTAAAGAACCAGTATTTTAGATATGTTTGTAATATCAACTTAAAAAAAAATTCTGAAAGTGAAGCTCAGTTTATTGCACTGACAAAACATGATCTATCAGTTTGAAAGCACAACTGAGATTTTAAGTGGACATATTTTTAAAACTTACTGGTGCCTAAAGGTGATTTATCTGCAGCAACCCTGAATCTCAGTGTGCCCCCACTCACTGCCATTTCCAACCCTTGGATGGCTGCTATCTGCACGGCCTCTCCTTTCTAGCACTTGATAAAGCAAAGACATTTCTTCCATATATGTCTCCTTTTCTCTACAAAGGACCAAATAAAGGCTACACTTCCCAAATATAGAGCAGCTCTTGGATAAAAGTGGTCACTAGTGGGTGTATCATACCAATTTTAAGTCCCATCAGTTCCCCAGTCTGATTTGCCATTTGGCTACCAACATTCTCAACAGGACAACAGGGAGCTTGGGAGCTGGACCACTTTTAACAGCATCACTCCTGTATTTCAAGTTTGTGCTCATGAATCTGTTAGGTATACCCCCAGCTGCAAAGATGGAAAGAAACCATTGGTAATACCAGTGGCTCTCCATTTTCATCACATCATTTCCACAGTCTGCTATCCAGATATGAACCTGTTTTAGAGATGAGGAAGCCTCATAGCAGTTTGCTGACAACCATCTAAATGTTTCTTTTGATAGTATCTGCACAAGGCCACCTACTAATATCTTTAGCAGAGGCCTTCTGTAAGTGTTCTTGCCATCAGTATCCAAATCCTCACTTATTAAGAGCACTTACCAGTCAGGCTTGAGAAATGTTGAAGTGAATTCCTGCTTGGCAGATTTAGCTCAGGGACTGTACTATTGATTTTCGTATCAGATGTTCTACTCTACAAGCTTGGAGATTATTTGTATTCTAGCAATAGCTTGTCCTAGTGAGTGTGTATTTGAGGGTAGATTGCCACACTTAGGCCTGGACAAGTTGCTGCAATCATTTGAGCTATTGCAACTTTTTACCAGAGCACCCTACCCTCCTCAGCTTTCCTGATAAAGCCTGTTCATTTTCAAAAAGATTTGTGTGCATGAGAATGATCAACCTTCTCCTGCTCTCACCCAAGCGAAAGCCAAGAAAGTTATAACCCACCTACTAGCTTTAGGTTAAGTCTCAGAATAAAGCAACCACTCCTTGACTGTGTCTGTACATCTACAACTCCACGTGATTCTCCCAAGTTTCAAGAAAACTGGTGGAATGCTTTAAATTGCCTTCAATGGTTACTCCCTACTGCTTAATCTGTGCTTTGGTTAGAAAGCCAGTGGCACTAAAAGGACTGTGCCAAGGAACAGCACCTGCACCTGAACTCAAATTTCTTACTACAAAGAAATCCAACACTCCAAGCTCAGCCTGTAACTGAAGCATTTATACTTTTTGCTCAGTAACAGTTTCAGAAAGCTGTATTTATAATTGTCTCAGAGTGAGCTGACATTTCACTGAAATTCAGCCAACAGGCTAGACATAACACATATCTTCACTAGCATGTCAAGAATTACAGCTTCTTAGTCAGAACAGGTACCACAGAGCCCCCTTAGAATGATGGGGCTTGAATTTGCCATGTTTCATGTGAAAGCAAAGCAAACACAAAGCATTACATAAGGTCTAGTCAGTAGCTTTGGCTGATTTAATTTAGAACCACTTTCCTCTGTTTAACCCTTAAAAGTCATCCAATTTCTGCTGTCAAGTTACCAGCTCCATGAACAAAATTAACTGAGAGGAAATACAGTCATTAAACAAGATGACACGTTAGAAGAGGGGCCCCCACACTCCCTGCTTCAAAGTCCAGCCATCACTTCAGTTTGTATTGGAGGTCACTTACTCAGTTAATCTTAAAAGCAAAATACTAATACATCCCTTTAGATAGGATTGCCAAATCGTGCCACGAAATCTTTAATTTCTCAGTTAAGACTGCAGTGGTGGCCACCTAATAACTGAATTCTGCTTACACTACCCTTAGATCACTAAGCACATGGTTCATAAAAACCATATCAGAAGGAGGAATTTAACTCTGCAAGATGAACCCTGCAAGCCCACTCTCCTGTGTCCACTGCAAACTAAAGACCTTATTTCCTGAAACACAGGAGAACCCTGCTGTTGGTAGAAGAAAAAAGGAAAAAAAAAAATAAAATGCTGTGATGCTAGCCTTCTTTCAGTCCTATCTGGGATTATCAGCAAGCAGGGAGCAGGCTGGCATCCTCATGTTGCCTGGTGAAGACTGTCAAGCCTGTATGGGCTGAACAACAGCACTTTTCACTTTGTGGGAGGATATATATGTCAGGTTTTAAAGAAGTTCTTACTAAAGATTATTTTTTCTGCATGAGATGACACCATCTGGAGTGCATTATACTTGCTCCTTTATAAAAATAGAGCTGGAGCCATCTGAGTGATTATGTTCATGATGGCAATGCAGACTTTACATAATACAAACCAGATGCTAACATCTTTTAGGGAAAAAGTAGGGTCATTAAATTAGTACCATCTTTGATGGATTCAAGACATGTAGCAAAGCAGAATTACTGTGCAGTGAAACCTGTTGTTAGTATAAATCCTATGCCAAACATATATGAACTATCAAAGAATACTAAATAATGTGGCTATAAAATCAAAGTTGAATTTCTACAGAACTCCCCCTTCCCTTTGTGACTGAAAAGGCAAAGGGATTTAGTCATACGGTTTTCCAGAATCCTTATCACTGGAGTAGAGTTCATACATTACAAATCCAAGCAACTGCTGAAACACTGATGTGGCCAAGAAATCTTTCATTTGTACTGTACATGTTAGTTTTGTTCTCACAAGAAAAAAAGATCTCATACCTCCTACAGTTTTAAAGTCATACTAAAAACATCTTTCCCCTGAAACAGGAGATGGCTTTTATTTTCCTTCAAAGGGAAGAAGTTTTAAGAAGTGGTAGAGTTCTATTCAGACCGAGTTCCACCCCTATTTTTAAAACAATGGAACACATCAAAAGTGGTTATCTGCCACCAAAACAGTATGTGAACAGAAGGCATTGACACAACAACATCAAGCAGCTACAAGAGTGCCCAACACCCTGAATTTGCCATACTGTCTTTACTTTCCTTCAGTAATTCCATCAGATAGAAGGATGGAGAAAGTTAGAGAGGCTTTTTATATGCATGTTTTGTTTTTTTTTTTAATTTCGGATGTTCTCTCAAAACTCACCAACTGATAAAGTCATAGCTATTGACAAGAATGGAACATATTTAGCCAAATTCCATGTGAATGCCATACTTATTCATACTTCACAGTAGTTCAACACACAAGACACTGTTTATGCCCCAAGGCATAGTTTTATTTGTAAAATTGTGAACACTGCTGTCAATTCAATGGTTGAACTTAGAAACTGGATAAAAGTAAAGCGAGTTTTGGCAAGAATCAGTGAGGGTGAATCTTCAGAGACCCCAACACAACAAAGGCATTGGAAGAGAACCTGAATTCGGGGAAGCTTCAGATAATTATTAGACAATATTATTAAATAGATAATTAGACAGATAATAGACAGATAATTATTAAACTATATTCCAGGTTTACAGGCTCTAAAAGGAGAAGGAGTAACTCACAAAGCGAGAGGAGTTGTCATTTTTCACTGTCTTTGCATTGCCAAAAGATTCCAGAATGGGATTCGCCTGAAGAAGCTGACGCTCCAGTTCCCCCTAAAAAGCAGACAAACAGAAAAAGACAGACATGAGCACAGTGCACAGGTCATTAAGGGTTCCTGTATTCTGCTTCTTCCTGGCAGTCATTTTTCTCAAGGTTGTATAGATGATGCCACATTTAAAAGGAAATTATCCTATTTTCCCTCACTTCGAAATCTGCTGATAGTCTCCTCCACCCAGTGAAGAATGTGGTTTGGGAGGGGGTTGGGTTTTTTTGTGGTTTTTTTTTTTTTAAATAATTACACACACACACAGAGTACAGAACAAGTTAAGACATAATGGATGTTGAAAATCATTGAACATGGAAAAGAAAACTGACATTTAGGGCTAACAAAATCAGGTGCAGACTTTGAATGTTTGAGATGAAAAACTAATTTAATTGGTTTAGATTTTAGTGCAAGATCATTCCGAAACCTCCAGTTTAGTGATTTGACAGTACAGCTATTTGGAATTCCTGTTTTCAAGCTTACTTTCAAATCAGTGAAATCCTCACTTCCAGCCAGCTAGACATTTATATCATTGCCATATCTGACCATGAAAGCACCTGAGAAACATGTCAGAATGGCATAATGGGAACTGAGCACCACCAGATACAAAGATTTTCAAATTGCTCAATTCAGCCAACATTGCTCAGTACGCTTTATGCGTTGTTTAAAAACATTTCTTCAAGTTCAAGCCAATTAAGATAAGTACTTTGATTTCTACATCAAGGAAACTGCACAACTTTTACAATTGCTGTCCTTGAGGAGGTCTTGTGCTGTTTCCATGTGCCCAGAAAACATATGTATATGGGAAAATATGGTATCATCTTCCTACTCTGAAGGATGGTTTAAAAAAAATTTAAAAAAAAAAAGAAAAAAAGGAGAAAAAGTGAAGCTGTCTGGAATGTAGTCTGAAAAAAATGACATTCATAAACCTGCTTTTTCCAATTATTTATAGCACAGATGAATAAAGGCCCCAGACTGAGATTTAAAGTCTCTTAAGGCTTCCACAGGAAGGTCAATACTTACATAAGAATTTTTAAATTTCACTAGTTAACACCTAAAAGAGGTTTTTATTTGTACATTGAAATATAGTTCAAGTCCTCCTGGAAACTAATGGCGGCTCATTCTTTAATGTAACCCCAAGTTATCTGCTCAGAAATCATTTACTTCCAAATATATTCCCTTTGAGACTACATATTCTCTGAATTCTGAGCTAACTAAAGAAGAACAACCCAAAAAAAGTGTGTCTTAGCCAAGAACACACTAAACACTGCTCTGGCCACACAGTGCCTACACATTGTGTGTTAAGGTCTGCCAACATTACAGTTCTCAGGAGCACTTTTAAACCAACAAAAAATTTTTCCACAATTGAAGAAAACCTATCTCTCCGTTATAACCACAATATGCATGTCTGATTTATATTCTAAAACTTTCCAATGTAAACACATTGGATAGTGGGAAAGCATTTGCTCACACCATTCCTCCCATCTTCTTCTCCCAATAATGCTGTCAGCTCCTGCTAAGACACCAATGATAAAAAGAAGAGGCTTGCTTACTATGGTGCACACAGCTTGAAATAAACCACATTTACCTATATTAAACGTAGCAAAAGCTTGTCACAGCTTACATTTGAAATCCTAGCTATTCTGGAAAAGAAAGGACACTGACTTTAACATTTGTCTCTTCCACAAAACACCACTGGAAAGCACCTCACTGCCGGCACACGGTGCCCATGCTTTAGCAGTGTTCCCACAGCCTGGATTTGGTTCTGCAAGGCATGGGGAAATCATTTCACTCAAGATTTTCAAGAAGTTCATCTTTATCATCACCTCAGAGGACCTGAGGAAAACATGCAGTGGGACCCTTGGGTGTGGGTGAAAACCATAAGGAGCAGAGCAGGCACAGTCCCTGCGGTTTGCACCCTTGACCAGACTCATTGTAGCCACCACTGGGAACCAGCAGAACTCTCATACTGTGTTATAAACAGCTTCTGGTTTCATAGGTCTCATTTTGAGATGGACTGCTTTGCAGTCAAACCCAAAAACCCATTCTCTTTTTCAGAAGTGTTTTGGAAAGAGCGTAAATTCGGCCTACAAGGCCCAGCTCCTGCACAGGCCTCTAAAGTGGGTTTGGAAAAAGCAGTATGGCAGTGGGGTGGAGAAAGTGAAGGGCATGCAGTATTTCATGCAGGGCACAACACTGAAATGAAGACAGGTTGTTGTCTCAGTTTCAGAAAAACCAGCATCCCAGTGGTTCGGTTTGTTGTGATGCCCAAGTGAGGCAGGGCAAACTACACACTACTCACATACGAGAGGGATCCACTCTGTAGTACAGAATGACATTGAAACAGAAATGTTAACAATTAAGGTTTATGCAACATCAACACTTCTGGCTTAGCATGTTTCCATTGATACATTTGAAATATTTGCCAACAAGCAGTTCATTGACGTGCTAACTCTAAGCAAAAGGAGGGCTCAACTAAACACTGCTCCATCTATTTTTGGAATAGAGAAATATTTTTGGAAAAATCTTTAGAATTAACTGAGGTTTGCAAGGAGGGAAGATTATGTTAAATACCAAGAATGTCTGTAACTTCTGAAAATGAGACCTTGGGCTCAGAGGCACAATGGGTCACAGTCACCACACACGAGAAAAAGGCAACACAGATGTCCATGTAGATTTTTTTTTTGCTTCCAATACACCAGACCTAACTTGAAGTTGCTTTTATTATTTTCCTTCCCACTACAGCTTAAGTTGCACTTCCAGACAGCTTTCAGAATAATGTGAGAGGAAGAATACAATCAGCTAAATTACCCCATGGTAACTTTTTCAGCTACTAAGCCTTGGTTACACCATATGGAGCTGTTGCAAAGCTTTATATTTCAAAGCTTGTGCCCAGGACAAAAATTTATCACTTACCACCTCAGATTAGAGAGTGAAGCATTTATCTGGCATAACACGTGGCAGCAACTTTTTCTCTCTTTCCACAGTCTTACCCTCAACTTCCACCTAACCCTCCTCTTTATGTTTCTTGACAAAGACACTCGGTCTTGCAATTCCTACTCTGGTACAAGACGGTGGCACAGAACAGACCAACTCCTGCTGCCCAAGGGAAGAGAGGGATGAAGGCAGCAGGGAACAGGCAGCATTATCTGCATGGCAGCTCCTGCCACCCTGAGGAATAAGAGCAGCTGAAGCTCAAGCGTTAATTCAGGCAGAAACAACAAAACAGGTATCATGTCACCCAAACCACTTATCCTAGAGAGTCAGGGGAAACACCTGAATTCAGAAGACAATTGGTTACATCAAGCCTTCTACACTTGAAATCAAAGTCTTCATCAGGTTACCTTAAAAGCTACAAAAGTACTCAGCCAAAACAGTATGTTAATCAAAAGAACTTGGTAGCTTCCATTAATCTCTTATTTAGTACTTTAATATTAAAATAAGCGTTCTCCATTCTCTCAGCAGCACATTAACTAAACACACAATATATACTGGAGGAGGTCAGCTAGAGAGAGGGTGAACCCTTTTGCTTCAAGAGGGGGTAACACCACCTTAAAGTGGTCAGAAATGCTTTGTAATGCTGACAAACTTGTAAGCTGCTCATTAGTCCACTCTCTCAAAGCCACAAGAATTTAAAAAGTTTACTATTAGCTGCTTACCTGTACAAGACATCCCACAATATAAATACAAATTGACAGGAAATAGAAGAATATATATCAGTTTGCCTACATAACTTTGAAAGCATAAAGAAAAACACTTGCCTGATGTTTCACGGGTTTAGGTGATTCGGGCTGTTCATTGCAAACAAACAAATGCATATGTTAGCAAGCAGACATTCCAGCTGCAAGTTACATCCCAAATTATTAATGTCAGTAGGTTTTGTTTAACTATGTACTCACTTCACAGAAACTCTTTAAATTACTTTTCAAAGAGACCTTATTCGGTTGTCATTGCATGCACAAAACAGTAAAACCTGTGGTTATGAAAAGGACTAATTCCAAATAAAACAAAAGATGGCAGATGGACCTTGAGCAGCAAGAAAAGGGCAACAGTTTAATTCATTGTGCACTGCTTTCTACTGTTTTGCCAAACACAAAATAAATCCATACCACCAAGTAACTTTCTCTGGAGTCTCAGTCATTGCAAGGTGGGTTTGTACAGCTAAGGTGATCAGTATTCTTCAAAAATCAGAGAGATTATGAAAGAAACAAGAGGAAAGCAATACTTAAGGAGTTTGAGATTGTTTCTGCACTGTACTTCAAGCAGTTAAGAAATGCAAACCTATAAGGGAGGCACCAAAGCTTTGTTTCCTTCTTTCAACAATGACTATCCACATGAGAAGCAACAAAATCTTAATAAACTAGAAGACCTTCAACTTTACCCTTCAGGAAGAAGGGTAAATGGAACATTAATATAATAAAGTAAAACAAACCCCCCCTCAAAATTCAAGTTTATGTAGTTTCTGCAGAAATGCAGCAATTTTCATTCCCATTATATATTGCCTTGGCTCAGTCTGCAAGTTTAATAAGCTTGAGCTTCACATCAAAGAGCCTAGAGGGAAAACACTGTGGTGAAACACACGCACAACAAGTAGTTTTAATACCAAGACAGATTCGTGTTTACTCCATTTGTATCCATGATTTTAAACAGCTAGCACTGGCTTAGTGCAGAAAAACAGATTTTGAACGGGGTCTAAGGTAGTCAGGAAAGTGATGTGAGTTTTGCAAAGCTGCATCATACCTGCTCAGGAAATAACTTGGGCACCTAGACGAAGGTTAGATGTTTCAGCATGAAACTACCACTCCTTCTGTAATCACTGGAGAAGGATAAGCACAACTAGGAGTCTAGGAGGCATCTTGGTTGCTTCTATTCAGACAAGATAAATTGCTCTCTCAGGTGTCCATTTATGTCCTCACTTAGCAACAGAACGAAGCATAATCAGACACATGTTTAACATCAGTGTTTAAATTAGGGCATTTAAAGCTCATCTGGGAAATCTGCACTAAGGGGAGCTTCAGTCTGAGTCAAAGTACTCAGGATCCTGTCCTTCAAAACCAATTACATTTCTTTTGAAATTAATAAAACAGTTTAAACAATTTAGTTTAATTTCAGCTGCAAAGAAAAATGCAGTCCCTGAAAGCAATCATTAACCTGAAAGTACCAGTAATTATGTTATGGTTGGACTCAATGATCTTAAAGGTCTTTTCCAGCTGAAATGATTCTGTGATTCTCTTAGAACAGGACCAGCACCAAAGCCAGATTTTAGTGAAAACAGAGTGAGTTTGGAGTGGGAAAACTTTAGGTAGAGGGGAAGTGAGCCCAAGTCTACTTCTGCTCACCTGAACCAGAGACACATATGACCAGGACTGGAAGTGTACCCAGCAGTGGTGGCTGGATGCAGTAATTTATAGACTATGAATACTTGACATACTATGACAACTGAGAATTTCTGCTGATTCTATGTATTTGAACATGAACAGGGTCTAGGTATGTCCACACTGCAAGTTCATGGCAGCCTCTGAGCACTATGTGACAACCATCACTTTTCCTTCCTTTTGGAAAGCCATGTAGGCAATTTTTTATTTATTTTTGTTTTGCACTGACTTCCCTCACCATCCAAACCCACAAAGTTTGTAAACTAAAGCAGAATCAGTCAGAGTTAAGACTCCTTAACTGTATTAAAGTAGCTCTACTCACATACATTAACAGTACACATGGGAGTGATAAGCCACAACGCTAAGTGGTTTAGAAGTCTCCTTTTCCTCCCTACCCTTCTTAATCTGTTCAAAAGCCCCTCCAGACACACCAGCCTCCTCCTCCCCCACTCA
Organism: Phaethornis superciliosus; assembly: GCA_023637945.1. Taxonomy (NCBI): domain Eukaryota; kingdom Metazoa; phylum Chordata; class Aves; order Apodiformes; family Trochilidae; genus Phaethornis; species Phaethornis superciliosus. Next base: position 1,676,327 of record JAJQWJ010000021.1, read on the forward strand.
CCAGTTATCTGTCCTTTTTCTCTTCCTGTGCTTTTATTCCAAATGTCCTTTTCCTCATACCTTCTGAGCCAAGAGAAAATTAATCGAGAGTTCAAGCGAGAGAGGCTCCTCTGCCTGGCCCAGGTGCAAATAAGATCTCCAGATTTACTGGGAAGTTTTTAAGGCTCCCAGTACGAATTTTTCAGAGCACAGTTTGCCAGCTAAAGCTTCCAATTATTTATAACAGATACCTTCTACCCCCTCTCTCTGTGTCCTGACAGGTCTGTACATCTGTCAGTTCTAAGGCTCAGCCAAGAAGACCACAGACATGGCTTTGGGCTCCCTGTCATCCCACCCTCAGTCTTTACATGAGCCTATGTCCACAGCTCACTGCCAAGAACTCCTCCATCCCCTCCAGTCCTCAGCTCTGCAAAGCTCTGTCTCTAGTCCTAACGTAAGGGACTACCTGAGTCTCACCTGGCTCTGCCAAGTGCTACAATTACTAAAGCTTCTCCTCCTACATTTTAACCACACTTCCTAGCACACTGCCCAAGCCAGCATCTTCAACATTCCTTGGGATTAAACAGAAAATGAGGCAGTGTGGCTATAGATTCAAACACATAAAAATTAGGAAATTCTTGTATTAAGGTTGTTCAGCACTGAAATTCCACTCTCTGTGCTTGCAATTGGCTCCATTTCCCACAGGGCTGCTGTCTGAAGATGACATGCCAAGGACTGTGCAGGACTCCTCTGTAGGCACACGGTCACTAGCTGTTAGGAAAGAGGGCAGTTGGGAAAGAAACCTCCTGGAATAGCTGCTGAATGCCAAATATGATGAGGATGCCCAGGGGATGGGCAGAGCTCCTCCGTGATGCTCCTCACATAATCCTGGTGCTGCTGGAGAAGGTACCTGGTGAACATCCAGGGCATGGCATGGACTACCCTGGCCATGGCCTGAGGTGTCAGACTGGGGCTACATTTGTTTCTAACACTATTACAGCACTCTGTCAGGAAAAGCAAAAGATAAACCCAGACTTCTGAGCGGTGTTGGGCAGATGAGCATTCGTCAGGGTACAAATTGCTTCATAAAAGAAAAGAGAAATGGATGTAGTATTCAGAAGAGCCTCAGTAACATGTATGTCGCTGATAACTACTTGTAACAGGATGGATAAAAACTCCCTGGCTATCAGTCTATTTAATGGGCCTATTTATCACCTCTGTGCACAGGACAATGCTGAGGTTGTACAGGTGGGTACTGTGGACCACCATCAGCTCTCTTGAGTTTTTTAATGAATATATAAACAGGAACAAGTTAGGGCTGCATACAGAAACCCAAAAATGACACTTCCTAACTTCCAAGTGTGGGGGGGTGTAGGTTAGAAATTCTTGACTTGCAATACATAAATAAAAAAATGAATTGTTACAGCACAAGGGAGACTAGCCTGTGTTTTCAAAACAGGGTTACATAGCATTCTGAATTTTCCATAAACATATGCTTAATTCAGTGCTTTCTATGGCACTGCATTGAGTGAAGTGCACCATCAGTATCACACTTGTATTCAGGATACTACCCTATTCTTTTTACAGTGCCTGAGCTATGTTTTAAAAAGAGTAATAATGGTTCTGTCATCTTCACCAGTGGTTCCTGAAGCAGCTGATTACAATAACCATCCTCACACTTCTTTTGAGATGAACATTGCCATCCCATCTGATCACACTCATAGACAGAAAATTAAGTTGCATTTCAACCAGAGGTGGAAATGGAATTAGCTGACACTGCATTAAAAAGGGCAACTCATCCTTCACTGACACTTTCAACCCCAGCTGTCCCCTTTCTTCTCTGTGACTTCATTTCACACTGGTTATGAACCCACATAATAAACAATGGGGGAAACTTGTTTCATTTGAAGCCAGATGGACTTGGAGAAAAGTAGTTTGAGCCTGCATCAACCTCCAAGCCCAGAAAGTGGCCATGGGAATTGTTATTAAGAGAAACCTCAAGGGATGCTTCTGTAAGCAGAGGTACTGGTATGAAGTGCTCATCAAAACACAGCACAAGGCAGGCCAAGCAAATATAAAGAACTTTTTAAACAAGCAAAACTAGGGCTTCAAGTTGTTAAGCATTGAAACAGGTTAGCAGAGAGGCTGCTAATCCCCCAACATTTTTAAAACTCAGCTTTACAAGGAAGAGGTATTTTGAAAGCAGGCTGGACAAGAGGCTTCCTGAAGACTCTCAATCTGAGGTATTCCAAATTCTTAACAGTATATTTAGATTCATAATGTACAATTCCCTTCTCTGCATAATTCCCTTCTCCCACAAAAAGCTGTAGGCAATTTTACTCCCGTAGAAATTGAAAAAAGAAAAAGCAGCTTTGTTTTGTTCAAGGCTACACAGCAAACAATACTCATACATCAAAACCTACACAGAAAACCAGTTCTGAGGGATGATGTTCTAACTAGCATTCCCCAGAGCCACAGATCTCCCACCACACAAGCCAATGCCCTGCACATCCACCTAACACTGCCAACACTCCAATCATAAACCTCCTTCTAAGGATGTAACCCATGTGGACACAACCTACAGACACTCTGACTGCAAGATAAATACTTAGAAAGACTTATTTTTGGTCTTTTCTGCGTGACAATCCAGCAACATTGTTAATATTAACTAGATTTCTCCAAATCTACCTACAAAGCAATCTTTCCTTCTCTTCTAAGTCCTTGTTTTTTTCTTTTTTTTCTTCACAGATTGGTAAAAAAATTAATTTAAAAAAAAAAAAGTCTCCTGTGAGCCTTGGAACATTCAAGAATGTCTTAATGGTAAATGTCATGCACTAGGAGTGACAGAAATTGTTGCTGCAAAGTCAAATTATCATTTTAAAGCTTCCAGCCACCAGAGACACCTGTGGTTCTAGTGGAGAAAAGCAGGATTATGCACTACTCATTCCAGCAAGCCACTTGCTTGTAGCAAAGCTGAAGTAATAATTCACTGCAAAGAGATCCAAATGCTTGCAGCAACAGGAATTCACTCATTCATATTTTTAAAAGCAAAGAATTAGTTAAAAAAAAATAAAAAAAAAATCTGTACAAATGTTGCCTGGCAGTAAATCTGAAGAAAGTTCTACCATAAATCAGTCAGTGACAAGTTAACAACAACCCCCAGATTCACTGACGTGTATATGCATATATATGTATAGCAATTTTTTTGCAATATAATATGTGAATTGTTTATTAGCTGCCAACCTGCAGATATAGCTAGTCTACAGCAGTTACAAGCTTGATGGGATTTCCCATTTGCAAGTTAATTTTTGAGAGAACAGATACAGGACTGAAAAGTGAATCAAGTGGGAACTAAACACACAAAGAGCTGCCCAAGTGAATTACATCTTGTTTTTATACTGGGGCTTACTGCAGCAGAAAGCATAAATGCTTTAATTTCACAACAGAAGTTACAACAGCCAACACTAACTGGGAATTCTGATTTAACTGCTTATTTCAGCCACACAGTGCTTATTACACTAAAGAGAAAATACTGGTTGAAGCAAAGTGATGTGGATTGCAGTCCAGCTTGTATTTAATTTAAAAAGTTGGATTTTTTAATGGAAAGATGGCAGTTTAAAAAAAGAAAAGAAAAAAAAAGATATAAACAAATGAGAAAATATCCCAACTTACAGGAATATTATGGTCCTTTCTTCCTTTATGGGAGGAAGCAACATGAGCAAGGTACTGAATAACCTTCTTAGTGTTTTCAGTCTTCCCGGCACCAGATTCACCTCTGCAAAACATTTCAGACATTTTCCTCAAAATTAATTTTCAACAATTTCCCAATCCCTTCTTTACAGCAACCCCATTTCATTCCATTTATGGCTTTGATTGCACACTAACCATCTCCAACCAAAAGCACTGGTGTTGCAGGGAACTACAAGGTATTTGTTTGAAGTACTTTCTTCATCCTAAAGATCTCCTAAGCATTAAGGTGTTGATACAATATGAAACATTAGTTTGATTAAAAGCTTTTGACTATATGCCTGAATTCCTTGTTACCATAAGTAGAAAGAAACAGACCTGTCCTCTGCCTTCACCATGGGGCCACAGACAGCATTTCCCAGGGTGCACACACATATTTGGTTTATTTTATTTCTTTTTAAGCCAATGAGCTATGTATATACATACATACACAGTTCTGTATTTAACAGTATTATAACATATTTCATATTCCATGAGCTGGTTATAAGAATTACTGCATTGATGGAAATGCCCAGTTACTTCAGAAACCAGTTTCAAAGTACAGTTTGAAACACATTTCAAACATCCAGATTCTTCACACTGCTCACCTTAGACTCTTAGCTTTTGAAAAATATATTTATGGCCATGGGGCTAGAGCAATTCATTAAGAAATTGATTTATTAATGCAGAGTACTGTACACAGATCCATAAAGATAGCATATGCACATTTCATTTTTAAGGCAGAGGCAGACTTACAGCAGAACATGTTTATTGCAAGGTTTACATATGGGATGTTGTAGGGCAGGAAATGTGACCAAGTTCAGAGCAATCACAAATAATGTTACTACAGCTCTTTTTTTCTTTAAAAACCTAGGTCTGGTGTTCAGATGAATCCCCACAAAGGGATTACCAGGTCTAACTTAGCCATGATTCAATGGCAGCAAAATACTGGAGAAAGATTCCCTTTCAAGTAACTGCCACCAGCAATTCTGAATGAAGTGTGTGGAGCTAAAAAAGATTTGATTACAGAGATTTGCATGGAAAGAGTGAAAGTACTTGTCACTCAGTAGTTGTTTAGAAATTAAAGTCTGGAAGCCAAGGACTTTGTAAGAATGACAAATACACATACTGTGTGTTTGTATATTTCTCAGCTAGTTTTGCAATGAAAATGTTAATTGGTTGGAAGAGAATTTAAAGACATTCTGTTGCAGTCTTTATGAACACCTTCTTCCCCCATGCTGCACACCACAGTTCTGGAACTGCTCTGAATTTACCCAGGTAGTCAGTACCTTCAGACCTGCACTTCTTCAGCAGCTCAAAAGCATCCCTACTGACACACTGCACTTAAAATCTGCAGAAATGAGACAATTCAGTACCTAAAATGTTACCTTTGCCTATACAGAAAAGATGATACCCCAGATCTTCAGAGAATGACCTCTATAATATAAACAATTTCATTTTTTACCTTCCAGTCCTCTTAAATCACAAAACCCCCAGAGGAAAACTGCACTAGCAGAGGTGACTTCTTGCTAAGTGATGCCATGGTGTGCATTTCTGCATAGAATCCCAGGACTGGTTTGGGTTGGAAGGGACCTTAAAGACCATCTAGTTCCAACCCCATGGGCAGCAACACCTCCCCACTAGCCCAGGTTGCTCATCCATGAGCAAGAAGTGATAAGGACTGAGAAACCTTAGCAAACTCAGCACAAAGCCTACAGGAGGTAGGCACAAGGTCTGGATGAAACAGCTCTTGTGTTTGACCCGACAGTATCAGCCTCTAGGTTTTGTGGTAGAAAATATTTATCTGAAAACACTGAGCAGAATGATCCAGCAGAGAAGCTGTGGGGACTTTATCACAGCCTCAGTTACCACACTGTGGCTGGTGATACTGGAGGGTTAACCATGGCATCTGGTTTTATTCCATTTTATCTGATGGAATCTGCTGTTCAGAAGCAGCTACCTCCTCCTTTCCAAAATCAGTTTATTTTTTTCCCCTTCACAATAACACAAATATTACTGGAAAATAATTCAGGATATGAAAGATCAGAAATCACTGTACTCAATCTCTCAAAAGCTTCCAGAGATAGGGTAGTTGCCTTGACACTTGCTGATGACACTAACTTTGTCACTGAATGAAAAACCTTGGAAGGTATTACTTGAAGAGCTGGTTACAAAGAAGACTACTCTGAGAATTAGCTAATGGATAACTGGGTTTCCTTTTGCCAAGATACTATCAAATATGCAACACAAAAACTGGGTGTACTTTGGGACAAGTGGAACAACACACTTTGACTTTTAATGAAAAATCCCATTTCCACACAACCCAGAGTCATCACATACAAGACAAATGCTGAGAATGATAAGCAGCAAAAAACCTCAGATGCCAATTCTTCCTTCCCAATTAGTCTATATTTCTACTTTCCCTTTACCTGCAGTGTTTACATTAACATAATTCATTACTATAAGCAATAACAAAAGCAGTCTTGCCTGTTTCTAGATGCATATTAAAATATGCTTAATGCTAAAACTATTCCAGCAGGTAAGAGAAGTGAGAAAATAAATACAGTAAATATGCTTTCCATTTTAAAACAATACAATTTGTTCTTATTGTCATCAGAGCTTGGGAACACATTATTAGCTCTGCCTTTAAAACTAGATAAATAATCTTTTCTGTCAAATTACAGAAACAAAATTTAATACATATTGAAAAAGGGAAATCTACTCTGACACATCCATAGAAGAAAAGAAAACAGTAGAATAAATACAGTCCAGATGTCAAGTTTCTAAAAGGGCAGCACACAGTTTTGGAAGAATATACTGATCAACAGGCTCTTCTGGCATGCATAGCAGTAAAGTTCCATACAGCACAGGGAGGTCAAAAGCTTGTAATGCATTCCTTTTGCTAAAAAGCCCTTAAATCTAATTGTGGGATTTTTAGAAAGTTTTTATGCAAGTTCTCATTCAAAAGCAACACTGATGGATGTTATCATCCCCTCTCCTCTCCCTGGAGCTTAGAAGTATGACAAGTATTTCCTGCAGGATAGTGTGTTAGATAGCTCTGATGCCATATACTATAAAAGAATTAGAAGTTTTAGGATAAAGTCTGTTTCATTTATAGATATAATGACATCTGCATACTTTAGTTCTTATCCAGGAGTGCAAACACATGAATTACAAAAATAAATTAAAATCTTCTACCTCTATCAACCTGCCCAAAAAAGGTAAACTTTTAGTAACCCAGTGCACAGAATTTATGGAATGGAGATGGTATCACAAAGCTAAAGATTAACTTCTTCAAAACCTTGTTTTAATACAATTAATATGTTACCATAAATTAAACAACTAGAACCCTTGGCTGAGATCCTAGCCTTACTTCAGTCAATGGCAGCTCTGCCAATGCCTTCAGCAGGGTCATAATTTCACCTCCTTTATTCCAGTCTCAATTCCACCATGAGTAGAAACAAAACCTCATGGGACTCCACGGAGATGTTGCATCAACTCCAGCCATCAGCTCTGGCAAACAGAGCATCCAAGTAACAAAGCACCTTCAACAAGAGCCTCAAGTTGAGAGAAGGTTATTCCACCAGCTAACTGAAGGATCTCTCCCTTAAAAACTATGTTACAGAGACAGGGCAAAGAAAATCTGACAGTCACTGGTAAATTCATACTTTATCTAGAGCTACAGCACTTCTCCCTAGAGCAGCAAAGCTTCTGCTTTGAAGCAGCTTCAAGCACATTTAAAATAGGAAAAGTTACCTAGCATGAGCACTTTAGATTTTTTTACATGGTTTAAAAATTCATTGCATGTAAAGCTACTTTTTAGTATTATTTTCAATAAAGGCAAGTACTCAGGCAAATTCATCTCAGCTGCTATTTGGTTAGCAAAAATTAGTGACTGACTTCTCAACCTGCTGATTATTTATTTTTCTTCCCTGAGCAACTTGAGCCCCAGTCTTGCACAGAAGGTAAGAGGCATCTCTGCTGAAGAGATGCCCTGGAGAAAAAAGGAAAAACACCATGGGAGATGACTCAAAGGTCACCAAATGAGAAGACAACAAGCAGGGTTGGAAGGCAGCCTTCTGCCTCTTCCAGAAGAACTCTTCTCTGAGGTCTTTTCTTCCAGGAGAGCAGCATGCTCTTCCCATACAGTCCATTTATAATGGCATTGCATGAATAGGTTAGAGGCCTGTCTGAGGAAGACCTATGCTAAGGAGAAACACTGCTCTGAAGGAAACCAGCAGTGAAACAGGTGCTTTTTTTATCAAACAGGTTTGAAGCATCTACACATCTTCTTGTGACAGTTAAAGCACTCGGTATGGCAGGACAAGGCAAAACCACATCTCCCTGAATTGGCAAATGAGGTCCTGGATTTTAGGGAAGTCAGATTAGTTTCAAAGTTGCCTACTGAAGGACTGGCACCTTGCTACCACCAGCCAGCTTGCCATTAATTTCTCTAGCAGGTCAGGGGCTAGCAGGGGGTACAGAGTGTCTAGCCATGACTCCCATGAGACAGAAGGGCATATAAACATGAGTACAAGGAAAGTTTAAAATTCAAAGAGACATTTCTTCATCTTGCTACCTGTGTACAGAGTATATACTGCAAACTAGCAATATTTATGAAGATAAGCACCTAGGATGATCAGATACAGCTAGTGTCATCTAACCCATTACATCTATTACCGATCATTAAAGATTTTCAGTCTCTAGGATTTAAATTCCCGAAAAATTAGCCAAACAAGCCAGTATTTTCCATGCTAGGAGTCTGGATCATTCTAACTTCTCCTAGCTCTATCATTTCTGATCAGCAAAATCCTCCTAGAATAAGGGATTCACCTAGAAGCAGAAGGTCCTTCCACAGTGGAGCAGCAGCACCTCCACCTTGACACCTCTGCAAGTTCTCCTCAGTGCCCAAATTCACAAGACACAGGAATCCTCCCCACCTGGCAATCTCAGGTGCTGTGCCAGCAATTCCCTCATTCATACAAAGCAGCCACTTAGAGAAGGGACCAAAACTTGAAAGCATGCACTTAAATTGTTAGTTGAAGAAAGTGACTGCATAAGTAAGAGCCCCAACAATGATCTTTTGTCCTTCCCCAACAACAGTTGCAAAGAACAGAAGAGATGCTTATTCTCAGACAGAACTGAGTAGATCTTCTGCCAGTTACAAATTAACAGTCAAGTTACAAATTACGGTCAAGACCTGTAATTAAAAGGATGTCTTAACCACTTGGTTGTTTTTCTCAAATGAAGAGACATAACAGATCATTTGGACTACAGCAGAAGGGTCACTGATTGGCTTTCCTATTTACAAGGCTGCTTTAGAGCTCCTTCATTTCTTTCTAGATGCTTCACATCATCTCAACACCAGTTGTCTAGGGAATGCTACAAGCTGGATTCCAGCCAGAGGTTGTATACAAAAATGCTTGGTATTTGCTGCCGTTGTCCTTTACTAAGCAGCCTCTATTCCCTCCACACCCCACCACTCCTACTGAAGCCAATTCAGATTAGATATCCTTCTAGGGCTGCAAGCATCTGCTAAATGACTGTTTATCAACCCCGGTCTCAGTTTGGAGAATACCATAAACTTGTGGTAAGATTCTCCAATTTAGCACATACTAGCTTAAAAAAGAACAGTGCAGTGCAGCACATTTTCATATTTGGCTTTGCAAATGTCGCCTTGCAGCTTAAGATAACAAAGCCAGGAAAGGTTTGAATATTTCTCAGATTCCTAACTATACCACAACAGGAATTTCTTCATGTTGGCCATCAGCCTCCAACAGCCTGACATGCCCATTTACTGCTAACAGACAGCAATAACCAAAGACAAACAAAACAACTTAGCCAAAAATGTGAGAAGCTGCAGCTTCTCAAAGGAACATCATCTCCCTTCCCCCAGCCCCGCCCCCCCCCCCCCCCCAAAAAAAAGGGTTGCAAAGCTGCTTATTACAAATTCACATCTTACAGAAATGAAATAATGTACACTGAGGTATGTGGCACATGGTGAAGTTAGCACCATGCCTCTGGAATTGATTCCTTGGAGATGCTGGGTTAACACAGGCTGATAATGTAAAGTAAGCAGGAACATGAAGCTGCTGCAAGTACCTGTTTTCCTTTCTTTTCAGAAAACTAAGAATTTACAGACAGAAGATACTAAGCAGATTATCATCCTCAACCAAGAGGGAGTGATTAGACAGAAATTAGGGAAGCTGGCTTTGGGGGTTGCTTGCTTTTTATTTGAAAGCTTGATCAAGTAAACCACAAAACAAGAGAGCTCCAGCAACTCTACTGACAAATGATTAGTGGCTGGCATCACAAGATTCAACCATCCAACTTCAAAGCTAAAAAGAAATTACCACCATTATTGCTGATTCAGCTCCTCCCATCTCATCAGGCAATAATCTGGCTTTCACTGATAGATGGTCCAACAGATTCAGGAACTGCAGGTGTATGTGTCTGTGCACCTATTTGGGTTTTTTAGTTGGTGAAAGGCCAAAGAGCACATAAGAAATCTCATCGCTACTACCTGAAGAAATTAGGGTTATACCACGTAGCAGATAAAGTCTTTAGAGACATCAGAAAATGACTTATAGTTCAAGTCTTTTAGAAAAGGCTCTCTGTAAGAAATTTCAAAATGTTTCTCCTATCAACTGTTCCTGGGGCTCAAGTACTAACTGATTTACAAGAGTTGTGGTTGGGGAAACAGGCAGGAGCACAATGAAACAAATAAGAGATCAGAAGAAAGGAAGTCACTGAATAAATACCCTTAAGATCATATGCCCCTCACTAAACCAAGCCCTGTAGATTAGTGTCCTCAGCCATGCAACTGGCTATATTTGGTTCCTTGAAAGATGGAGAGTGGAAAGGGAAGAGAAGGTAACAGAAAGAGAGAGGAAGAAGGAACACCATTGTATGTTTGGAGACAACCCACATATCTACAGCAAGAGCAGGAAGTTATCTAGGACATCAAGTCTGGATTGGAGACCTGAAAGCCAGTTGCATCAGCTTTCTGTCTAAGTTAACACCCTCCTGAAGAGCCAGATTCCATGCTAGGTGAAGGACAAGATGTTCTGCTGAGACAAGCATACAGAGAATGCAGCAGCATTTTAGCTGGTTGTTTTCTGGGATTTTTCCCTTTCTGGAATTAAGTTTGACTTCAAAAAAAGTGTTAACAACCTTAACATCACCAGTTTAAGCAAAACTACTCATCCTTAGGGCATGTCAGACCCCAAACTCCCCATGGAACATCAGCAGGTGATGAAGTTGAGCTGGGAAACCTTCAAGTAACCCCACTACCTTCCAGCTAACTATTCTCTACCAAATGCTGAACCAACCTGCATCATTTGGCACTGTTACTGCTGAGACAAAGTGTGAACAAATTGCCAAGTGTCTATGTAATATTCAAGATAAGATAGACTTTAATGTAGCTATAAAAGTGGCTTAACTATGTTAGAAAATACACTAGATAACACCCTTACAGTTTCATGATATGCCTGGGCACCACTAGCTACTTACTAGAAAAGAGACTGCATGAAGGTACCTGCACCCCTTTCAGGGAAACAGATCACTATTTCCTGAAGATATAGACTAGTGAAGACAATGAAATTGCCTCAGCCCCAGATTTAAGTTGCACAATTTCATGTTTAGCGTTAAAAAAAAAAATGCCATGTGTAGCAGATACAAATCAGGACTCAAATGTCTGCTGAGTCCAGAAAGATCAAAAGCTTTATGTTATCTTGCAGGTTAGGCAATAACAAAATTGAAGAGAGCTCAAAGGTTTTCCAAGGTAAGTATGAATGGATCAGACATTCACCAAGGCAAGGAAGGCATTTGGAAAAGATGCCGAGACAGCCTAAGAACTGAAAACAAACCCAAAGGCTCAAAATAGCACCAACCTTACACCTAAGCATGCCCTTGAGAACTCCTGGCTGTCAAGAAGAAAAGGTAGTTGGATCCAGAGACCTGGTAAGGGAGCATTCAAACACTGCCACTTGGGAGCTGACCTCCTACTCTAGAAGGCCATGGAGGGGAGTAAGAACCCAGGAAAGTTGATCAATTTAGAGGCAGGGAGAGATAGGTGAAGATGCTAACCACAGACCTTCATCAAGTATGAGAGATACTTATCTCCAGGATGTATATAAAGACAGCTATGGTCAAGGAAGTCAGGGAGAGAAGAACCGTGGAGTTGTCACACCACAACTGTCCAAATCTCAGTGCACAGGTCAGGGGATGTTTGCTTCCTCATAGCTAGCCTGAGATGCTCAGGCTGGAGAAAAGAAAAAAATATTCTGAATACTTCCAGCTCCACTAAATCAGGGTCAATCAGGTGATCCAGGTCCCAAGATGACAAGCTTGGGAGGAGAAGATGTCTCAAGCCTTTTATGAACTGCCAAAGAAGTCTCTGAAACTGCCGCCGGTGCGGTTAAGACACACTCCTTCCACTTTATTTATTCCTGCCTCAGACCTGTAAAACCAGTGGCATGGGAGGGAATCACACACAGTTTACCTTTTCATCAGAGAATCAGCAGCTCAATAGAAGCCCTGGATATTAGCTCATCCTTGATCAAAACCTATGAGGCTTCCTTTTGGTCTGCTCCCAGGGAAGCGTGCCATGGCCTTGTCCCACTTATGAAGGAGATTTAACAGCCCAGCCAACCCAACTTGACATAAGAACACAGCTCCTTCACATAGCCCATGGGGGAAGCCACATTAGGGACAGCACTGCAGCTGTCTTTATAGGCTTTTTGTTCAAAAGATTCATGCATGGGAATACAATTTGGAAATGCAATGCCTAATCCCCCATAATTCTGAGGCAAGAGATGTGATCCATTCCATGTTTATAATTCCTTGTAAACCATGTAAAGTGTCATTGACCTTTATCTTTTTTTTTTTTTCTTTTTCTTTTTTTCTGCTGCAGTGTCAGTCGTCCAGTAAGAAACACAAGTTAAAGCAGTGAAACAGCCAACCAAGCTCAGGATATGTTGTTCAGAAAGTCAGCTTTATCAAGGCTGACATATTTCTGTGAAGTGGAGCCTTTAACACTGGTACAAGCAAGACACAGGATTAAAGGTAGCACAACTCATCCAGTGCCACAGTACTAATAGTTTCAGTAGTCAATGGCCCGGAGAACATCTGAGGGTCTTAATATTAGGACTGAACACAGAACAGTCTCCAGCAGCTTCAAGTTTCAGTACTGGGTATGCTCCCATTCCCCTGAGGTCTGACTGTAAGGATGAGTGTCCATTCCCCACCTCTCACCACCTGGAAGCAAGATTCCCTCTACAAATGGATGTACAGCAAGCAACTTATTAACTGCCTCACCAAGATGTGGAATTTCATGCTGAAGTGTGCTGTACCAGGTATAAAATTCAACCCTGGCTCAATTGCCTATTCAGTACAGAAGGATCAAAAGCTTATGGTAGCCTTGCAGGTAAGGTAATAACAAAATAGAAGGCAAGAGAGCTTAAAGGCTTTCCAGTTTGCAAATGAACACATCAGACATTCCCTAAATCCTGTAGCACTGCCACTCCAACCTTTGTGGTCTTGGCTGACCATATAAGGGAGTGCAAGGTTCATGTATAGGCACAAAACACAAAGCTACTTCAAAAAAATTTACCTGAGGCAAGCCCATGCTGTTGAAGCATCCACAAACACAAGAGAACAAAGCCTTTATTTTGGACTTTGAGGGCTGTTGTGTACATTGCACATGAAGTAGTCATCACTTGAAAACAGAAGTCCTACGAAGAGCAGGGACCGCAGACCCAGACAAGCCTGTGTTATGTGGATTTTGGCTTTATCTTAGCTACAGAACTGTATTTGCTCCTGTGTCCTTAGGCCCCATGAATCTTGTATTCATAGTCTCCATAATCCAAAAAAAAGCCTGGCTTGAAAGGATCCACCTTCAGACTTGCTACAGTGTCTGAATTTAAGGCATTTTTGTAGGAAGCAGAGGCTGAAGACTGGAATCTCTGCAAGTCAAGAAGTAAACTGAAGCCAGGTCTCTTTCCAGCAACTCCTCTACCCATTGAGCTATTTCAGGCAGCAGGCATCCTCACAAACTATGGCCTCAATGCAGCTGGCACACAGGATGGTCAAGTGACCACCTAACCAAATCAGAGGAATGCAAGGTACCATAAGTTTTCCCTCTCTCCCTCAGATAATCAAATAAGTTATAACTAACACTAATTGCATGCAGTTTCCAAATGGAGCCAAGGTGGGATTGCACAACACAGATGTGAGATTTTCACATGAACCATCCTGATGGTTCATCCTATCCTCCAAGCTGCTATCAAGAGGGATGGTTCCACTCCTGCATGTTCCAATCTCCTGCTTCAGGCAGCCCAAGGAGAGATCAGCTCAGCAGCATCACAAGCCTGAAAGCACATCCATGGTCTGACTACCCACCACCACTGCATTTCCCGATCCCTGAGAAACCGAAGCTAGAAATTTCCTCCTGGAGCAAATTCAGGTGCACAGAGAAAAAGCCAAAGGAAACCTTAGTGCCAACTTGTTCAGAGTTCTCCCATCTGAAACAGATCCAAAGTGAAGCTCTTGCACAGCAGCTTCCAGACCAACTTTTGATTCATATCCTCCTCAGGTGCTACACATTGAGTAGTGACAACACAGCATTTTTTTTTTTTTTTTTTTTAATCTGTCTAAAAAGGTTTTAAAATGTGTGAGTTCAGATCTTGACTGACGTTTTTAAATTACATGCCATAAAACTTTCAATAAGGTGAACTACATCAGTAAAAGATTATATCCCCACATTAAATATCACTTCATGCTGCATCTTCAACCATTAGCCACTGCCTATCAAGACTAACAACCCCGTTTTGACTACTACAGCTGTCTCAAAGAGATTTCAAAAAATGCCCATATGAAAAGCCTTCACTCACGTGCAGAGAATCGATTGGTCCTCACGGTCTGCAAAACAAAAACATACAGAGTTAGAGTTTTGTGTTTGTACCATCCTGTAATTTGCAAGAGTTTTTTAAAATAATATTTTTTTTAAAAAAAAATCAGCTTTTCAGCTTAACAAGTCTAAATACACACAAGCAATTTTAATAATATCCCTTAAATCCTCCAGTTCACACACATACCCTCAAACAATAGCTTAGGCATTTCACAAAGGTCTGCCACTTCAGGAAGTAAAGTCAAATTTTGGTTAAATGTAAGAATAATCCATAATTTTTAACCGTTATTTCTGGACAATCTAACCCAACGTCTTTTATTCTGAACCCTTTCTGAAATTAATCATGTTATTGACAAACTTCAGTATTAAGCAAGAAAAAAACCCTACTTTCAAGTACACTATACCAATGACCTTGGAAACACCACTATCACCTCCAACAAAAAAGTGCTTTATTCTACATCTTTCTTTCCCCCCCCCTCCGCTGCCTTTGTTTTTAAATGAAGGTGCAAGCCTGAATTGCACCTATAATTTAGCTTATTCATTAAAGACTTGTCAGAAGGACATCCAGAGAAACACTGAGCAGAGAGCTCTGCAATATGGTGCAGCTCAGCACTTCTGTGACACCCACTGCTGCACTCATGAACTTTGAAAAGAGCACCTGAAGGTCACTAATGCTCTGCAAGAGGTATTTCATAATTAAAGGATCTCTACAGAATACATTTCGACACCGTGCACCCCATATTAAATATTATAAAATCAAAACACTCAAATATAGCTGCAAGAGCAGTAAAGTGTTTCAGGTAAAGGTGTTCTCCACCTTGTGACTGAGTCAAGCTTTTCAGAGTTGGGTAGCTGTTTCATAAATCTACAAAGATCTTGCTTCTACACTTCAGCTGTTTGTCACCAACTCCAAAATAACACAATTGCCTTCTGCAGAACTTCAGACTGGCTTTCTGTCTTGATTGGTAATTTGTAATGGATGCCGTTATCACAAAAAAAAAAAACCACCAAAAACCAACAAACAAACCCAAGCTTTATTTTGGTCAAGTGTAGAGCTCAGGGCTACACATGAGAGTCCCTGCAGATAGCTCTTCTCCTTGAAATCAAGGCTCTGACAGCCCGGGAGCACTTGATGTGTGATGATCATTATTCCTTCTAGGACACAGATCAGTCCCAGCAGGACTGATCTGACTGATACAGCAGCTTTCCCATATGCTTGATAGGTTTGAAACAAATCTCTGTCCATGTGGGTATAGATCCACAAGCTCAATACACTTCTGCCCATCTCTGGTAAGCAGGATAACATATCACATTATTTCTAGATTATTCCAGAAAAAGTAATGTTAAACTCAACTGCAATGCTAAACTTCACCTGCCCTTAATGCTAAACCTCACCTGCCCAGCTAGAAAGCCATTTTTCGACCTGAATACACAAATCTGTGAAAACCATTCCACAGACACATTACCTGCTGTCAGGTTTAACATATTCCTGATTACTCTGACAGCAGCTTCTCATAGTAACTTCCATACAAACAGTCTTGCAATCCCTCCACCCTTGCTATAGGCATCTTCCCTTTTGCAGCCAGCCTTTATTTAGACAAGAATATGACCAGAAGTGTGTCAAGACAAAAAGGTTAATTCTAGAAAAGCAGTGAAAATGAATGCAAGCATTAACCTGCTTTCCTGACTCAAGCTGAAGGCAAGGCTGTGGTCTGCTACACATCAATCAGCAGTAAATATGGAGAGGGAAATGGTTCTTATCAAGAGTTGTCCTTCCTAAAAACCAAGTGCAAGATCCTTGTGGATCATTCATTTTGACACAGCATTTCCTTTTTATTTTCCTAAAGCATGGAATACCTACTCAGCTGTTACAAAATGCCAGTCTCATTTCTGTAGCTGACCAAAAAAGTTGCTTTCTGTTGGAGTGGTGGAGGGCAACTCCTCTGGTATTTCTCAAACAGGAGAAATTGTTGTCTCTCAAGAAGACAGCAGCAACGTACGAGGACTGAAGGGTTCTTGTTTATTTTTAGACAATATTTAATACTCAGGTGCCATAGGAAAACCAGGAAAAGCTTGGTTCCCTGGTCGATAGCCTTGTTTGTTGTGGATGTCAGGCTCAGAAGATCTGTGTATGTTTGCCCTCTACTGCAGGTGAAGAGGCTCAAATATCAATCTATTCAAGGACATTTAAAAACTCAATTCCTGACAAGTTTTGTGAAAATGGGTCACTGCCCGAAGGAAAAATACCTTCCCATCAGCACAGATTTTGCTGCTGCCAGAGCATTCACAAGACTGGGTCAGAAACACCCCACAGCATTTTAAAGCACATAAGAGGTCTGACAAGCTGCTACTCTTCCAAGTCCAAGCTCTGAATATTTTATCATTATTCTTCCTTTGTTTAAGCCACATCCTACTGGATTGATAAGCACAGAAAGAGATCTGGTTACAGAGATGGAGCATGCCTTTATATTTTGTGTTTGTCTTTAAAATGTTGCTTAGTTACCCCATAAACTATAAAACACTTAACACTATGAAGTGCCTTGCATCAAACATCTCTAACAAGCATAACAGGAAGACTGACAGGCACAAGTTTGTTTGCTGAGGACCTACCTTACTGCAGACCAAATATACCCTGACACACTTCTGTTCACCAGGAGATTTCTGGAAGAACACTGCTTATCCTACATTTCACCTCTACTTTTAGTTGTGCAATAGTATTTCTCAGTACGTACAGCTTAGTCATTCACTCTTCAATGTGAAGAGTTCTGCAACTCACATTCTGCAACTTCACAAAAAGACAAGGGCAGTTTGCAGGGACACAGTATTTCACCAGCCCATTAACCATTTAAATGAACTTTTTAGAAAGCATGCCATTTGCTAGAAGGTGACATTTCAAGTGAAAATACCCAAATTTAATCAAGCCAGTACTGATTACTTCAGGAAACTGAACCTATACGTGCTCAAAGCACCTGATATCCACCAGTGTTAAAGGAGTTGGATAGCCATTCAGGTTAGTTTGTGGGAGGTTTCAGGGGAACTGGGAGGAAGGGGACACAGTTATCCTCAAGAAAGGTAACTGCATTACCCTTTTAGAATCTGGAAGGAATGCCTAGAAGTATTATCAAGGACTCTAGCACTTTTAAGGGGAAAAACATCTCTGGATGTACCTTGAAGCTGTATTTATCTTTTTCTTCTTGACTTGAAACCATCAGCTCATTGATCTGTTGTCATTCTTGACCTGCAAGGTCTTATTTATTTGAAGCTGTTGTAGCAATGAGCTTGGAGAAATTCATCCTAAAACGTGTAACACTATTTTATACTAGAAGCAAGAATAAATTAAGGTGGACTCCACTCCTTATGGTTTCAACATTAAGAATATTTCTATCAGTTTTGCTTCTCCAGTGGTCAGACACTTTTTCCAGAACACACCACAAGCCTGCAGACCTGGCTCAGACATCAGTCCATGAAGGATTACAGCAAAGCTCTCCCTCCAGCCCAATGCCATCCACTTCTAAGATAAATTCAACAGTGATGTTTTAAATCAATGACCAATTCCAAACCATGTTTACCTAGTATTTCCTATATAATATGAGACACAGACAGCCAGGGTCTCCTGCATTTCCTCTGCCTAGAAATCAGCCTGGAAAGCTGTCAGGCTGTACTGCCCCAAACCACATTTGACACAACAGGATTTCACTCCTCTCTCTTGTGTACTTTGTCTAATTACTCCAAGTCTTTAGTGAAGGGCTGTGGAGTTGGGGAGGGAACATTGATGTAGATGCTCTATAAATTTACCTGTTCTTTGTGATGTTAAAAAAAAAAAAAAAAAAGCTGTATCCCTTATTCTAGAAGATGTAAGCTAAATCACACCAGCCACACTTCAGTTGTGCTCACTGCCCGAGTGCTAAGTATGCTGAGTTAATTATTATTATTGTTATTATTATTAAATGAAGCATAGCAGAGTTCAGTCGAACCCAAGGCATGGTTTACCCTGCAACTTGCTTATGGTGAACCATAGCACTGAATACAAGTATTTCCTGCATGTCTACAGCAGGCTTCATGACCACATTCATTACTCACCCAGCCCAGATAGCTCAAGCTGCTGCACAAGCACTCCTGCACAGCCCTGGCACAAGTGGCCCAAACCAGGACACAACATTAGCTTGAAATTACCCAAATTCCTAGAGAAATAATTGTGACATTTGCTTTCAGAGTTGTTAGCCAGGGCTGACTCAGCGAAGGAGAAAACAAATAGCTGTTAGACTGCATCCTGCCCACTTAATGAAACTGTGGGTAGCTTCTCCATTACATACCAGATAGAATTATTTTTTTTTTTGGTGCTCACAAAGTTTGAAGTGGCTCAAATAGGGGCTGTTTTCACTGGCAGACTTTTCCTACCTTTATTACCCATCATGAAGATAAGTTTTCCTTAAGTCTGTCTTAGAAATTTGGTTTAAAGCAGAGCTGCTACATTTGTGAGCTGAAGTTAATCAGTAACACATTCCTTCCCTAACCAACTCACCCAAATGGGGATGGATTTACACCAAGATGTACAAACACCCTTTATCTATTAGGTGCTACCACATTTATTTAGCCTGTGACTGCTGTAATTTAGGAGATGAGAATACCAGTCAACCTTCAGTTTGGAGAAGGACCAGAGAAAACTGCACAGTCCTGAGGGCTGATCCATGCTGTGAGCAATGGTTGAGATGCCCAAAACCCTGATCCCTGGAGAGGGAACCAATTGCAGTGGTGAGAGCCTTCCTGCTGGACCACACCACCCACCAGTGGGGCCAGCAACTTCTGTGCCTGATTTCCTGTCAAAGCCAACCACTGGTTCTCTCACTGAAGTGTTGAATGCAACTTTGCTGAAGGACACTAATAATCCATAAGGTAGCAACTTCTTAAACTGCTCCAGCTAGAGCTGCAAGGACTTCCTCACTTATGCTTGTTGTTCTTCAGATGACACAGGTGAGCAGTTCTCAGCCTTCCTGATCTGAGCTTTCCCAGTAGAAATAACAGCTCTCAAATCACAGGCAATCCTTATGCTTTATTTGCATGCTGCTTAGAAGCAACATAAGATTAGTAGCAGTTGGCAAGCCACAGGCTGGGAAAGGTTTATTTAGACTGCAGACTATTCAGCATGACAGTGGTTTCCATTCTCCATCAACCCAGCTTCGGTTGTTCTGTTTCCCATACAGTACAATTGTGCCCAAAGGTGTTATTGTCAATGGGAGCAATGATTCAAGCAGGTCCCTTACCTCCAGTATCTGCCATTTAAGCTTACTCATTTCACTTTTGCTTTTCTCCTTCCCAAGTTAGCAAGCACAAGCCACTTAACAAAATGGGCTGGGAAACAACTTTCACTCTAGTGGGCTCTTCCTGAGCTTTTCCATTATGCCTGAACTCCTCAAGTTCAGAGAGATGGCACAGATAACAGTGCATAGCAAGGCTTTCTAACTTCAGCACAACATGGGCAGTGGTTTGGCTTTCTGTCCTCAGACACACACAGGACAGCACAACAAGCCACCCCAGTGAGGTCAGCCACACTACACATCCCAGGGATTTTAACACACTGCCCAGCAATAGGTAGGCTAAGAAGTGAAAAGCATTATCCTGAGATGTTTTCTTAAACCCCTTAATAAACCTCTTGATGAGCACGTACACTGAAAATAAGTTTTAAAGTCCCTGATTTGTCGTATAATCTTCCCACATCTCTGTTCTTCAGGAGCAGATATGTTTCCCTATCACTGAACACCCCAAGTTCTAAAAAACTTTCCCAAGAGAACATGTGAAAGCCACTGTTAAAGTCTCAGGAGGTATTTCAGGAAACAAAAGCTCACTTTGCATGCCAAACTGTTGAGGCTACCTTGGGAGTGTACAGCACAACCAACTTCATGTGCTGGGCAGTGTTCAAGATAAATATTTGTCTGCAATTAACATTTTGGAGGGGGATGGATACCTCATGTTAAATGAGACAAACATTAAAATCCTTTCCCAAAAGAACCCAAGCTGATACTATTTCTTATAGCCTGAAACAGATTGAATAGTTTTTAAAGAAGTTCACCAATTCAGGACACGCTCCACACTCCACTACCATCTTGAGCCTAAATCACCACCATGTTCTCAATAAACTGTTTCAGCACAACAACTGAAACTGCCCAATCAACCCATCCTTCAGCTTTTACAGAAAAACCCACAGGTATATTCAGACCTCCTTTTCTTGGAGGAAAGACATTTACCTTCATTTCTTTAAGGTCAAAAGAGCTTTAATTCGTATTATTTTATACATGCACACACGTGTTTTCTTCTCCCCTTTGCCATTTTACTGAACATGAGCATCCTATATTCCTAAGGGTATTTACAGGGGAAAATAATTAACATAGACCTGACAAACATTTCCTTGTGGAAGGACAAAATACTAACATTCAGAGAGATTCACTGTATGTGATGATAATTAAAGTAATCCTTCCCTATGAGCAACGATGATGACCATTGCTATGTAGCCTCAGTTCCCACTTAAAAAGCTAGTACATGTTACACTAAAAGGGGATATTCCCCTATGGAGAGAAGAAAGGGAACAGGAGAACCATCTCCCCACTAACTACAACTTTTCTCCACCCATTTTTAGCACATAATACCTCTTAGCCTTCAGTAAGAAGGGGAGGTAAAAAATGTCCTTTACTTTTTCAAGAAAGACAAGGACAATCATTGTAGGAATGACTGTATTAAAGGCAACATTCCCCTGTGGTTTTGTGCAGAAAAACTTAAATCTCATCTTTGGAATCTATTTCATTTGAGATGCTGAATGTTACCATGAACAACTACTATAAAGAGATACAACGGCATTTTACCAGTTGCCTCTTCTTGGCCAGTTTAACACTTCAGTGTTCTAAGAAATACTGCTTGTAGAAAGGTACAAGCTATATATGGGACATGGTTTAGTGGTGGGTCAGATTTAGGGTAATAGAGTCCAACCTCATCCTAAATCTATGATCTTGAAGGTCTTTTCCAGCCTGAGTAAAATACAAAGATAAAGATGTCTAGAAAACCATGTAAATATATAAATATATATATATATACACACACATACACAGGTAGGACTAAGCTCCATGCAGTCATCATTGGAACAGATTCCAATGGTCTCACCAGCCTCTTGCAGATCCCTGCATTCCCCCAGTCCATGCAGGATGAGGAGGCCCCCACTGACCCATCACCCCCCAGCAAGACACTGGATGATACTCTTTAAGCCATGTGTACTCATAGCTGCAGGTTACAAATAAGAACTGATACAGCAAGATAGACCCCACACAATCAGAAGCATGATTACACTCCAACAGCAGATAAGGACCAAAATTATAAGGTAAAGATGATTTCCCACATCACTTTCCCAGTAGCCAGCAAATTCTCCTGCAATTTCCTGATCCATTATTCCCAGACTTCATGTATTCCTCAAATGGCATTTTGGACAAGCATAGGCTGTCAGCACCCACTACATCCTGAGGCACAGACTACCACAGTTTAAGCTGTTCAAAAATTGCTTCTTTTTGTTGTTTTCAACGTGTCACTTGTGAATTCCAAGTGGTGACTTTGTTTTTGCAAAGGAAGGGATAGGGTAGGGAGAAGGATGGCTATTCCCTCTCCCTCTGCCACTTCAGATTTAGACATCTGTTACATCTGAGCTGACTTATTTTTATTTCCACGATGAATACAGTTTTGATAACTTCAGTTCTTTGAATGCCTTCCCATCCTGTTTCCTCTCTGCCCCAAGCAGGGGCAGGTCACAGCTGCACAAAGGGATGAAGATAAAATGTTATTATCAGTTGCCTGGTTTGATCCTGTTTTCCAGTTATATCTCACAATCTCTACCTGATTTATAACCATGGCTGAACAGTGAATTTAGGTTCCCATAGATCTGTTTCATCCACTTCAGCTCCGTAGAAGCCAAGCATCCCTCCTCACAACCTCTTTTCTTGTTTATAAACAAGAAGCATGAACACAAGCACAAGTTCCACGGGGTTTTCAGCAATAGCTCTGACAAACAGTAAAAGCAGAAAACAATGGACAGGATTGAGCAATCTTTAACCACTTTTCCACATATACGAAAGCCTTTCCTCATACTGCAACTACTTTAAAGCCTCTGGTTAGGATCATTATCACTTTTGGAAAGCCACGTAGATCATAACAAACTCTCACCCTTGTCCATACAGCTTAATTCCCTAATCAATGCATTTGTGAGGCATTGTTCTATTTTTAAAAGTCACGTGGAGTCTTTACCCCTGAAGATATACATATGAATGCTCCTGCAGAGGCCAGTTCTGTGCTTTGGAACATTTACCATTGTATTTGGCTCTAATCATAAGCATACTGGTCTTCATTTTCCCAGCTCCAGAAAGAAATCTCAAAGAAATAGCACCTAATTTTAGCAGTTGCATGCTTTGCTTTTTGTACCAAAATGTCCACATGCAGCACTGTTAATTGCTCAGCTACTCAATCTCTGAGCTTGAGAATGAGGTTCTTACAGTTTGCTACCATCATTTTTCTATTTACTAATCCTTCAGTCTGAGATTCCCTGGTATCTTCAACAAAGAAACACTCTCAGCCTGACAGTTTCCCTGAGCAATTCCATAGCAGACAGAGGCAGTTGCATTGTTCCCCGCTGTTTCTTCTGGGTTTTCCTTCTACACATCCTCTGATAGCTTTTCCATCACTCAGAAAGAGACTGAGAATAAAAAGAATTGTAAAGTCCCTGAGTATTCAGAAAGCCATGAGCTTTTATTTACCTTGCTTTATGAAACAGCAAACTAGGGGCACGCACCTTTGAATCACTGAGGAAAGTGCACAGAGTCTGGGAGAGGTACTCAGGCAGCTAAATACCTGAAAACATCAGGTATGAGCAAGTGAAAGGAAGCCAGATCTACAGAGATATATATGGCAATGTCAGCCTTGGGCTATTGAAGACAAAGAGCAGAACACCAACCAGTATCTCATCACTTCTCTCCCCTTGCTCCTACTTGCTGTTGCTTCCTTGCCAGAGTAGAACAAAGAAATTTAAGAGGAAGGGGAAGGACAAAGGAGCTACTGCAATTGCTATCAGTAGCAGTTATAGCATAGCTAAACTCTTAGTTCAACTAAGAGGAATGCAGATGACTGACAAAAACCAGTTACTGTGCAAAGCACCAACCCCTACCAGTGCTGTTAGAGTGCACTGTGCTGGCAAGGTGAGAATGCATTAATATTTTTGTTGCACAAGAAATGATGTCTTGATGTACGTCATCTGAAGGCTAAAGCCAAGCAGAAGTGAATTACCCATTGCACAACTACCTAGAAACAAATGGAGTTTAATTTAAACTACAGTTTCAGACTAAAAAGCAGGTGCTGGCTGAGTAATATGCACAAAATGATTCATCTCATAGCTCATTTCGTAAGTGGGATGTATTTAGTCTTGAATTCCTGTCTGTAGGCTAGCACAGTCACAATTGACTTATAAGGCCAGCTTGTATAGAAACTTTTAAAACTAAAAACATCATCAGTTGCTCAGAATATCCACTGAAAAGACTCTGGAACTGACTGATCTGCTGCAGCACTTCAGAAGTGAGGAGAAAACAGCCAGGCCAAAGAAATAAGCAATTCTTTTTGTAACAATTGTCACTTTCGTCTCATTTTTAAATACAAAAATGTTGCTTCTTGAAGTTACACTAAAAAAAAAAAAAAAAAAAAAAGTCAACCACTTCTGGTAGCACTTCCAAGCAACTCAGTCTTGAGGAAAAAAAATTGACTGTAAATATCATCATGCCTAATTAAGTTTGTAACCTCAAGGTTGAACACCAGGAATCCAAAAACATTTGGACACAGAAAGACAAAGATGAGGAACTGCTGTCACAAGGACTGAAGTAAGGAAACTTCTCATACAGTAACAAAAAAGTTAAGATATTATAGTAAACTATAACCTAGTTCTAGAAACTGAGTTAAATTGAGGTCTCACTAAGTTATTGCTACTGATGTCATTATTCAGAGATGGTCTAGCAAGGCAAAATAATTTAACTCATGAAAATAACTCCATAGTCACGAAAGCACACAGATAAAATACCAAGAGAGAACTGAGCAGTGAGGGGAAGGAGATGAAATATTGCACACTAGGCTCAGCTGACAGAAGCATTCTTCATTTTACTTCAAGTCCAAATATAATGAGGCACAAGACTGCTTCAGCCTGATGGATTTCAGTTTCTTCTGCTTCACTGCTTGCTTTATTTCCACTTTCCTCCACTCAGCTGTATCATGTTCCTGTTGGTATACAAACCAATCTTGATACTAATGTTACTGTCACCTAAGTATTTGTATTCCACACTAGCCCCTGGCACAAAGTGAAAACACAGATATCACAGTAATAAAGAGACCTGAAAAGTCCTTCACATGCATTTATCAATGAGCTGGTTCTGCTTAGACTGCCACCCTGCACTTTGGTGATCTTGACTTGCTAAGGCAAGATGCAGTGAAAACATCAAGAATAATAATTGCAGATACCATGATCTAACATTCTGTTATGTGAGGAGCATGTAATTATCAGGCTTTTTATTCTCCGAGCATTTTTTTCATCTTTGATTCAAAGATTTAATAGACCATTAAAGAGAAAAGTTGCCACAGTTTAAATTCTTTTCTTCTGTATCTTTTGAAGGGAAAAAAATCAACAAAACTAACATCAAAATAAATACTCCCAAAGGGATGGCTTAAATCAAGATTTAACTAAAAATATAGACTAATATGATGCTTTTAGGAGAGAAGTATTGCAGGTGTAGGCAGTACTGGCTCCTGCAACACCAAGTGTTCTCTTCATGTACTATGCCATTTCCGATAAACCTTTTCTGCAACAGGATTAAAGGCAGTCCTAAAATATCAGTGCTAATTTGGTGCTCATCAAGATGTCCTCAGGGAAACAGGATAAAATGGAGAGACTAAGCATAATTATACAAGAGTAATATTAGTAGGCAAGCTGGTCTTAGGCAACAAAAAGCAAACAAATTTTCCTCAGTATTTCTTCCAAAGCACTCTTAAAGAGTCGATGAAAAGAGACATAACAAAACAATTCCATGCTTCCTCTCAAAATACAGTGGGAGAATAGGAAGGAAGGAAGGACAGAGAAGAGAAAGCCAAGTATGGTAAAAGCATTGGAGAAAAATTTATGTTAGTAATGCTTTTGCACAAGTCACCTTTAATGTAGCAGCAAGGGGAAGACATAGATGAACTCTTTGACTCTTCAGGAAATCCCAGTCCCTGTCAAAACATTTTCTTCTTACAGCCTATAAATTTTAACAGTACAGAAGAACACTAGCAAGTCTTGCAAATTGTATTACCCAACAGAATTAAGGTCAGTGTTGTCACAGGGATTAGGATACCAATTCCTTATGACCATGTCAACTCTCCAGCAGCCATGAAAAGCTCAGCCTAGCATGCTTTGTGAAGCACACCAAGCCCAACCCTATGCATGTATGCATTTAGTTTCTGTCTAGAACTAAACAATTCCAATATGCCTAGAAGCCTCTGGGTAATGTGTACTTACTGCTTCAACATAAGATTAGGAAAATGAAGAGAAAGCACAGGAGAAATCCACTAAACCACGTGTGAAGTAACACTTACCCTACTACCACACCACTTTGAAAAATAATTACCATGGGAGAGAGAGGGGAAATCCAGTACATAAAGCTGAATTGCAGGTTATTATCTGCTGAGGTCAAGGCACTAGGTAATGAGTCTTTTCCTGAAAAGAACTCCTGACTGTCATAACCAGAATACACCCAAAACCTTGCTTGTTTTCATCTTTACTACAAGTCTTGAAGAAAAGGGAATTCTTTGGAGATCCAGCAATCAATGAGGCTTGATTTCCCCTGCAAAACTTGCTTTGATTCCCTGTGCATCACAGCTGCACCACCACTGAACTGTTCATCTGCAACACTCAGCCACCAAAACCAACTCTGCACCTTCCTCTTTCTTCTCACATCTTTAACCAATTCAAAACATCTCTATGGAAAACACTATCCCCTGTACAAAATGGGAAGCTTCTTGAACATACCCTGTTGTACTGCTCTGCCCTCAGCTCCCCCATCCCTTTCTTCTCCCTGTTCAACAAGCACAGAAACACATTTTCAGCCCATTCTTCTCTCCACTAAAGGGCACGATGAGAGCTGACCTGTGAAGACTGCAGGGCTGAAGGTCTTCCTGAACAGGAATTCTTCAAAGGAACAGAGAAGCAGTTTGATGACTGGCAGTCAGCAATGCTTCCACACAACCTTCTCCTAGCAAAGTGTGCTGTAAAGTGCAATGCTCTGTTTATAATACTGCCAGTTTAACAAAATGGAGTCTTTCCAGCAGTGTTTAAATCAAGGAATAACTGTTGAGATGCATGAGCATAGGTTGTTTCTGTTGACAAAAAAACCCAACACCTTCTGCAACCATAGTCTGAAACAGAAATCTACATTTTGTGTTAATTTTTTTTTCCAGCACAAATACTTTAAAACATAGAAAACTTCAGATTAGCAGAAATTTGAAATTGATCCATGATCTGATTTAAAGGCATGAAAGAATCACAATGTTGAGTAACAGTTTACTCGCTGTGCCTGGTATATAAGCAGAGAGAAACTGTGTTTTAAGAAAATAGGTTGCCCAAAGTCACAGCTCAGGTCCAGGAATCCTGGTTTTGTATCACAAACATCTAGAAAACTAGTATTTTATGATTAGTTATAAGGAAACTAAACATGACTATACTCAACAAAACACTACAGAACAGGCTGGGAAAGTACAGACAAATACTTTCATTACCTGAATTAGTGACCAGGATATTTCTGTAAGGGTATGGTCATACCAGGCAAAGGAATTGCATTTTAATAGTTTCAGGTTTGAATCCTAATAATTCAGCTTTAGGTATAAAATACTGAAAACACAGAAGTCAATCATGGAAGAAGAAACCTATGAATAAGCTATAATATTAATAGCATCATTTGCAGTAACTCTGAAAAAGATTCTCCCCTGTCCCACTCTACCACCCTATCTCCACTTCCCAAAGTCACTGTGTGCACAAAGGTGACAACAAACTGCACAACAGTTTTATAATTGTAACTGTGTTAGTAATTTATCAGCAACAGCACCTTGGTCAGGGATTATTCTGCAAATAAATTCTAGCAGAGACCTCCCATGACTTCATCTGAAGCACTGTAAATACTGCAGCTAGCTCTTGGTTAAAGACCTATAAAGTTTCTAATGGACATTTTCTGTTTCATTAAATACTGAAAGTCTAGCCAAACATAAGGCATAGTTAGAAGAGTAAGGAGAGTTTGTGCATTATGTTAAGTACCTGGCTGGCAAGGATAACTTGCTCTCCCTACTAAATTCTAGGCACACTCAGTAGCTCACCTTGTGTTGCCACTGCTAAGCAGAAAATAACTTGAATATTATCATCTACTGTTAAGGCAAGCATTATTTGATGCTCTAATAACTAGAAAACCTTCATTGTTGTAAGTTTTATTTACACGGAGCCTTCCATTCAGTTCCCTGAGGCTTCTGTCTCTGCCCCAGCTTCTCTCTCTTAGCTGCCAGACTTCCCCTCCTCAAAACAATACTCACTGCTCCTTCTCATCACTGTTTCACCAGCCTCAATCCCCAACAAAACCAGCTGTGAGTCTCATACTTCATGCAAGCACCTCTCCAAAGGTCTGTACACCATCTTCCTCCCAAAGGAAGCAATGTCTATAAACAATTGCAGGAGGCCATTATAAATTCAGAAACAATATTGTTTTTCTCTTCCTCTGGAGGTCTCTTCCTCTGACCAACCCAAGCAGGCAAGAACAGTTTGCTTAGTAAAATACTTCTGAAGGACAAAACTGCTAATGCCTGTTCTGGAGTTTTTATTTATCCTTGGCAATGTAATTGTGAAGGCTAACAACCATCAATGGAAAATTCACTGGCTGACTGCAATTACTTGCTAAGGAAGGAGTAGCTCCACTCAGGTAAAAGGCACCAGAAACACAAATTTAGTTAAAACTTCAAGAACTTACTCCCTAATAAACTGATTCTGTTGCATAGTTTTCTTCTATTCTTATTCTAATTTAAGGCTTCATTTTTCAAATTAAGAAAATTCAATCAAAATCAGAAAGAAAGGAAGCACATAAACACACCAACAAGGATCTGCTGCAAGGTATAAACCTCCATGTATCAGCATGGAAAGAAAACAAAACTGTGACCAAAAAAATGTAGATTTTTTCTTTTTTTCATTTCATCTTCCAAAAATAGTAGAACCTGTACATGCAGCAAGATCTCTAGAGATACAAAAGTACTAGCATGATATGGGAAGAAATTAGAGAGAACCTGATAACTACTGACATTGACTTACTTTATTAGAGGACATTTCAGAAGATATCATGCTTTTTGAGTGGGAAGCCCTTATCCACAAACCACTTGAGAGTGCTAGGAATAAATTCCTTAAAATAATCTTCAAGCTTGCTCTACTCTTCCACATACACTTGTTACTAGGGGGCCTCTGATCTGAGCTGAGAGGGACTATTGTTCTGGTCATGGGGACATTTTTTTTTTTCTTTCATAAAAACAGGTAAAAACAGAGCCTCAAATATTCACTGAGAAACATGTCAACTCTTGATGGCCTCGATTTGCTGCTCTCCCATGGCTTGCCCCTGTATCACCCCACTCAGTGGCAATGGCACAGTTTCTTCTGAGGTGAAAGAGCACTCAACAATGCAGCAACCTGTGGTTTATTATTAAGCAGCACTAAAGACAAAGGCAGAGCTGAAGAAACAAAGACTTCGAGTGATTTAGCTGAAGACAGGAATTGTCTTACCTTAAAAATTGGCATTTAAATACCTGGTTAACATGGTAGGAGAGACAGTGTTTTCTTAGTTTCTGTGAAGTGGGGCAGATAGCTTCTAACCCATTTCCAGCACACTGTACCAACCCTCAGACTTGTCTGCATCACACACATTTTCCTAAACACAATACACTTGTGTTCCCTCATCAGTACAGCCACCTAAATACGAACCAGTCCAGGATAGTATGAGCTGTGTTTCCAACATACTACACCAGAAATGCCATTTTACAAGTTCAACAGCTTGCTTACTTCAACACATTTATATAATGTCAGATGCAGTTCTCATATTTGTCCCAAAAGCCAAAATTCAAAGCATATGCCCACCATAAACTTACTCTGTCCTTACTACAGACATGACCTACATCAGTTTGTTGAGAAAAAAAACAAAATAAAACTTCAAGGTTAAGCTCTTTCATGCCCTCTTTTTGAACTCAAACATGCTATTGTCTCCTTGTCACTTCAGATTTCAGCTGCTGAACACCTTTTTCTAGAATTTGAGAGAAGAATCACGACCATACTTCAGCTTTCCCTTTCCAATCATGCTCTCTTGTTCTTCCTTCATTCAAAGCCAATGCACTAGCATTTTCTGACATGACTCCTCTTTTTTTTTTAATAACTTAATAACAAAGTATTTCCCTTACAACACCTTTCAGTGCCCCCAGCTGGCACAGTACATTTCCTGTCAGTGTTCATTTGCTTCTCTGCCTCAGTAAGTCAGACAAATACAGTGACAGGAGTCAAATGCCTTATTATTCCTTCCCCTTAAGTACTAGAAAAGATCCTGATGGTGCCAGAAATTACTTTATAGCTGGATAATGAAACTCCTGAGCTTGAGGTATATCACAAAGATATACAGCTAACTGTTAATAAGTAAGATTTAAGCAATTCTTACCTTGCAGCATGCATCTGTATGCAGATTCAGAAATGGCATAAATGTGTGGTGGCATTTCATGGCGCTTCTTCCCTCTGTACATCTCAATAATGTTTTCTGAATAAATTGGGAGGTTCTTGTAAGGATTTATAACTACGCAGAACAGGCCTGAATAGGTCTTTTAAAAAAAGAGAAAAAAAAAAACATTTGTTAGTAAATGGTATTGAAACAGAGCCATAAAGAACAGAAAAATATTATAGAAGGCGTGGAAAAAGTTCTTAGAATAAACCCAAGGTCTTTTCAAGCAACTCAAAGTATATGCTATATTCAAATTACTGGTTTCTAGTTCTCTTAAAAGGCTCTTTAATTACCCATATAAAAAGTAATTTAAAGGTAATACATATGACTAAATGTGAAGTGGAGCATCTGATTTCTTTCCCACAGATATTTAAATCTCCCTTCCACTTGCCAAGTTACAGGATTTATGGACTTCTTTTGATGTTCAACTCCTTTACTAAATTGTGCATTTCAAGGTTGTTTGCCATTTATGAAGGAACAGAATCTTGATTACCCTAGTAAATAATGTAGATAAGTAAAAAAGCCTATTTCCAACCACCACTATTTCTGCTAGCCTACTATTTTCTCCTATCTGTAGGTCTTCCCAACTCATCAGTCTTCCTCAATCCCAAAGCAGTCTCCTCCTGGAGAGGTCATTCCCTCCACTGTCCCAGCTCAGCTGATGGACAGCCTGGTAGCTGGCACTGCAAATGGCTCTCAGGCTGCTTTTAGAGCTGATACTGAACAGAAGTTACGAGAATTCTGCAATATATAATATTCTTATTAATTATTTCATCTATAAATAGTATCAAGAAATTCAAGAACAAGCAAAGGCTACTTCAAAATAGTTCAATCTCTGCTGCACAGAAGTTATTTATAACCAAGTTATCATATAAATATCTATAAAAGAAAAATAGCCACTCATCCTGTGTCACCTGGAAGTGCCAGATGAACAAGGTCTGGCTGGATGGGCCTTGATGGGCTTCAGAGATGAAGGTCACAGTCAGCTTTGCACCATGCAAAAAAAAAGAACCTGAGCTAATCCATGGTGTTTCCCTGAACCAAGGCATCCAGGTGGCTGCTCTTGCCTTTTCTGGATCAACCTCAACTGATGGTTTTTAAGCAAGCAAACTCTCTACTCACCCTTAGTTCACTGCACACTGTAAAAGTGTTCTTTTGGGTCATTAACACTATTCAGGTGTTTACTAGCATAGGAACAAGAGATCAGTCTTGACAGAAACTGGGAGCATCTTTCTGATGGTCAGGAACAGTGTTCAATGAATTTGCAGGCTGAGAGCAGGGATGGAGGTAGTAAGCAGACAGCATTAAGAGCTCTTGAGAGCCTACAGTATGAAGCAAGTAAAACCTGATTCCTACAACATTGTCCAGTTAAAAAAAATATTTCTGCTACATTTGTACATTACAGTTAGGATGAAGCACCAAACTTCATGAATTTTTCAACTGACAGGGGTAGGTATGTCCATTAAGAAGTTAATGGCAAGCAAAGCTGCTAATTCAATTTGAGATGATGGAATCAGCTGCTCAAAAGACATTCCTGCTTTATGAAAGAATAGGCTATAGACAAGATGCTATGATGATGCAATTTATGAGTCTGGAGAATGTGCTTTACTCCTGTTGCATATGGGATATTGCTTAAAACAGATTTTGTTTTCTGCACTAGATACTGCTGGTTTATTCTATAGATAACAGGAGAAAATGTCTAGGTGCTAACTTCAGTTTTATTACTTACGTAGTAATAAAGTAAATCTGTCATTTTCTGTATCTGAAGAACTAGAGATAAGTGAGCCTGGGTACTCAAGTGATGCAAACTGATTGTTACAAATTCCAGCAGCTTACTTACTGCATCTTGCTCAGGCACTCTGCAGTGATGCTTTACAGAAGCCTTTTGATGTTATGGCAGGTGGAACCAGCCCAGCAGTCCTAACAGCATATTCCTTGGTGCAAGAACTGTGAAGCTGAGCTGTTAATCTAAGGAACTGTACAAAGCTTTTGACACTAATACTACCAGATGTGTATACACTGTGAAGGTTTGTTATGGTTTAAGAGAAGACAGGCCATGAAAACATTTCTTGCTCTGGAGTTCACACTCCAAATGTAGAGCCTCAATTCCCCTGGGCTTTCACCTGGAAGTAATGTACTATTTTTCTGGTAGTTCACTTAGATACACCTCTTTTTCAGGTTGCTTGCTGCTAGGAATATAATGTAGTTTTTCAAATAGTCCAGTGCCAGGAACATGAACTCTGCAGTGTGGGACAGTTTACCAAAGTCCAAATTACTAAATGATACACTACTGGATAAAGGCTTGTAAGCATCAGGAAACATTCAAACTCTACAATTAGTGTTCTGAAGGAGAGTTTGTATAACAAACCCCTGTCAGAGCACTGCTGTGTGATTTATCTCTGCCACAGCAACTGCTAAGAGGTAAAACATGATCTTAAGTTGCACCAGGGCCAGAGAAGTATTAATAACCTTTCACAAGGCTCCTGTATAGCTGCATGTTGGAGTCTGACTGCTCCACAGAGAGCTTAGGATGGACTTACCAGTGACTTCTGATGCAGGCTGACAGTCTGAAGAAGTGTCTTGCAAAAACAGCACTTTCCACTGAGTGCTTGAACTGAAGTCCATAATTCAGGTACCATTTTTTATAGAAACAGTGCATGTCCTTGTCATATACTCTTTTTCATAACTCCACTTGCCAGAGAGCATCAATTCAATTCCCTTAAACCCCTCAGATATTTCTAACAAAGTAAAATTCTGCACAGAACTCTCTCAGCTTGATCACACTTCAGAGTCTTCCCAAATTTTGTGTCAAAGCAGCCCTTATGATTTAGACCCCACCATTTCTGCTGTCTTATATTAGGTATCAGATCCAGTGACTGGTTTCTGTTACAGAAAAGAAATTAAATAACAAGCACTATTTCTTACAGGTTCTTTTGGTACCAGTCTTCAAGAGTCAGTAATGTGAAAAATTCCCACCTGGACCAGCAGAGAAATTAAAGCAATTAAAACACAGGAGCTTATATAACAACAGACTGTTCTAGGTTACACTCTGGCCTCACAGGAGGCAGGAGCTTAAGAGAAGAAACAGCTTATAGACAGCTCCTCAAGTGCAGTTTTTATTCAAGCTCCCACCCACAGCAGGCTCTGGAACTGGAGACTACAGCATATTTCTCATTCTTTCTCTCTTTTGCCCCAGTAAAAGGAAAAGTACATAAAAAACCCTCAAGTAGCACAGGGCTGCAGACCAATTACAGAGGTAATACCTGTAATTATCAAAAAATATCTGCTTAAGTAGTTGTAATTGCACAACAGTAAGCAGGTTTTCTTCTTTACTGGTAGAAAGAAAAGCCAATAGGCATATACACAGAGAGCAATAATTAGCAGCAAGGCTCCAGGAGCTCCCAGTCTTACAGAAAGTTTCTAGCCTTCTTGAAAAAGTCTTTGCTAAAAAAAAGTGGAGGAGTGGGTGGGGAAGATAATGCATAGTTCATTACTTTGGAGGACCTGAAAAGTTGAACCTAACCCTTTCCTCAAGAGTGCTTCACCATCTTTGTGTCCTTACTCAAAGGAGAGCAAAATTAGTTCTAACTATACTTCACCTAGTGCATGCACAGGTTTTACACCACATGCACCCCCCTCAAGCTTTCCAGCTAAGCAGCCAAACATGGGTCACCAGCTAAAGACAGCACCAGGGGAACAACCAGCACACAGCCACACCAAGACTCTGGACACTGACATGGGTTACTAGAAGTCAGCTACCATGAAATTCTATTAATTTTAACCCTTTAGACTGAATGAGGTCAGGAAGCAGCTAAGTGGTAACTGCAATGGTTTCTGTGGGTATCTACAGATAATCCACTGCAGGCAATGGAATTCCTTCAGGAGAGTTGGGACTAGAACAGATGTGGTGACAGCAACAGTTTTTTAACTAGTTTTATAAAGCCTACAGGATTTTTAATATCTTAGTTTTCACTGTAGCTGAATGTTTGAGTGAGCAAATGATTCCAGTCTTAGTGCACTGGGTATAGGGATGGGAAATTTTGACAAGATAGATATTTACATTTATTAATGGAGTGCACTAGGTAAATAAAAATGTTTAAAATATACCTTTAAAGGGATATAGAAGGGTCTTGCCATCACAAGAAATACTGACACAAAAGCAGAGCTTTAAATTGGTCACCTAGCCTGACTCCAAAGTATTAACAGTCATCAGTTTATTCATTCCAATTCCAGCCAGTGTCTGCAATATCAGGAACCAGTTGCCTACCATTTAAGTAGAAATTAGATATTTACATATTTACATTCCTGATCTATGCAGCTAGCTGCATTTTTATTAACTGAAGTGCTTTTAATATAACTTTCTTAAAAGTCCAAATTTTTAAGTCTACATAGAATGATACTTAATAACTCACTGAAACATTATTTAGAGTGCTCAGGAACATTCCTGGCCACTTTGCTTTTTGCAGGTCTTGAAGTGGTATAGTGTATCTCAAAATTTAGTCAGAATTAAAAGAAAAAAAAAAAAATAGAATCACCTTGAAATGAAGTGAAAGGACTCTCAAACTGCACCTACGTAGCAAATCACTCTCCCAAGCACAGAGAAAAAAATGGTAAGACACAACTTAAATATTTTAACCACACTGCCACAGTTCTTTCCTTCAGATCAGCCATATGAGTTCAGCTGGATAGTAAACTTTGAGTAGAAGCCAATTTTGAACATGACTGGCATGCCTATATATAAGCTTTCTGCATAGACATGAGGGTAATACATTGTTGATACTGAAGTGCAGAGAGATCAAGATGGAGAAAATGCCTCTTCCTACACCAGAAACTCATTTTAACTCTAGCTCTCCATTAAAACACCCATGTGTGTTTCCCCTCCATATTGTCCAGTGCAGCACCTGTCCTCCTAACAATTTATTTTCAGACTAAATTCTCCATGTTTTATTTATCGCCCCTCCCAGTCCCATCCCTTCCCACCAAAACCACAGACCCATTTCAGGAGTCCCTTTTTCCCAGGATTCCAGCTAAAGGAGACAGCTATAGCTCTGGAAAGCTGAAGCCACACACACACACACCCCCCACAACAGCAAACTGACACCACCAACTTCTGAGCCATGAGCAAAACTGCTCCTGAACCTCTACAGCTGACAGCACAGCAGTTCAAAAATCCAAGACAGTGATTTCCTACATTCAGCTGCCACACTGGACCATGAAGAGTTTGGAAGCTGGTTCATGAGAAACCCTGGACCTCATGAAGCAGTGACAAGGAGAAGTACTGGAGCAGTAAATCCTGCCACAAGGCATTAAAACAACAGCAGATTTGAGAACTCAGCAGCATTCAAGGCTGATGGATCCTTAAACATCCACTCTTTCCAATGATGCCTCCATTTTATTGTCTGATTCAAAGATTATTTTTTTCCCCTCCCATGAAATCATATTATGCTGACATGGCTTAAGCAGAAATCAAAACTAAGATTGGTATCTAGAAGTCTTTTACAGTGAAATTTTATATGCAGGTGTTGTAAAACTGAAGATGTTTCCTCACTCAGGCTACAGACCTTGGTG
Organism: Phaethornis superciliosus; assembly: GCA_023637945.1. Taxonomy (NCBI): domain Eukaryota; kingdom Metazoa; phylum Chordata; class Aves; order Apodiformes; family Trochilidae; genus Phaethornis; species Phaethornis superciliosus. The sequence continues at coordinate 1,712,327 of JAJQWJ010000021.1, forward strand.
ACCCAAAACCAGTGACAACTAAACTCCTTAAAGCAATGCCCTCAGAGAGATATCCTCAGCTCAGTTCACCATGCTATAAAGATATTCAAGAATCACCACAAAACCAGTCTGAGCAAAACTGTATTTATTCCAAATCTTCAAAAGAACTTTCTTAAGCCTTTTAAACAAAGGCTGGGTAGCCCTCACAATGAACTACCTCCAGTTTCTCATCTCCAGCTATGAAGGATATTACTAATTACACACTGCAGCAATGTTAGAGCTCCTCACTCTACAGCAGAGCAGTGAATTTCTACATGAACCTAAAGAACTGACAGTTCACATGCACTTAGGGTTACCAAGACCCATGAGAAGTTGCCACTATATCAAGACATGACAAATTTACAGTGTTAATAACTCAAAAGACACATCCCTGCTATAAGAAATGCTGATAGCCCATGGAAAGCACAAAAATCTAGGAAAACACCAGGCAGAACAAAAATTCCTACCAAAGGTAGAAGCAATGGGGAATAACCTGCTGTAGAAGGCTGCACCTTCACAGAACCAATATTTGGACCTGATGGAAAACAAGTCACAAACAAGAGCAGAGAGCATCTCAGGGACTGAGATTCCACAGGATCATGCTTAGTCATGGATGGGTTAAGGAAGAAAATCCAACTGCAAGAAGTCACTGATAATTTCACACATTCTCAGGAGTCAATGTAGATACATAGCATACAAAGATAGAACAGTTTCCCTAGGGAAGAAAATGAACATATTCATCAGTTACACTCAAAATTCTTGTGCAAGAAATGGAATAGGTAATCTTAAAAGTGGAGCAAGAAGTGAACCGATTTCATCTCCAAAGTAAAATACAAATCACTTTTTTTGATCACTCCAGTCATTCTTCCCAGCAGTTCTTACACAAGTTCTGCTACTTTTCACCTTCTGTGCTGTCAAGAATAGACCAGAAATAAAGACAGGACCAAGCAGACATCATGCCCTTACAAACCACTGGTCTTCCACATTTGTGTGCATCTCCCACAGCATGGTAGTAATGCATCTCAGAGGACAAGATTGTGCCACTTGGCAGACATTAGAAATACTCAAAGTTCCAGAAACTCCTCACCATCCCTACTTAGATGCTCCATGAAACTTTTCTTTATGAGATGAGCAAGAGCACCCAAGCCATGCCCACTGGCACTAGCAAGCTTTAGTCACCCTTCCCTGTTTCTCCAGCAGTGTCATCATAAAGAGGGATATTATAAACTAAGGAGGACCCACTGTCCAAATCCCTTAACTTGTTTGTTTCCTTTCTAGGGCTGGGAAGGAAACATATGTATTTCAGTGGATAGTTTTTCATCTTCTGCTTCCTGGAAAGGCAACACTGCATGCAGCCTATTGTGAATTAAAGAAAACAAGAACAGATTCACCATCTCCACCTTAACTGCTTGAGACCAACACTAAAATATAAGATTTTGCTTTGGTTATTATGAGACTACCATGTGGAAATCAAAACAATTTTACCTGACTCTTGTCATGGCCAAACCACTACAACTGACTTCTCCAGCTTAGGGAACTTTGCCTCTTCTCCTTTCCCCAAGCCACCATCAGCAGGTTACACAGGCTCTGGGCTGTGCAGTCTACAGCACTGACAGTGCCACAGCCAAGAACTTTAGAGATCTCCATCACAGATCCCTACCACAACTGCACCAAAAATCCCACCAGCTCAAGTTCTTACTGAAGTTTCTCTATCTATTGACTTTCCTGTTGACTTTCCTCAGCAGTCAGCCTCTGCTACAAGGGCACTCACAACTGCTTTCTCCCTGGTGCTCCAAAAAATAAGCTGAGTTTTAATTTCAAACCATAAGTCATTCTTGCAGCTGCACAGAATTATTCTTGGTAACAGGAGGATCCTCCAGCAATGTCCTGCAGCTCCAGCCTCCAGTTAAGGCCAACAAATCCATTAGCTCTCTGATTCTAACCAATTTCTTCCAGCTTGGGGGCAGTGGAGGTAACATACTGCTCTAATAATCCTATCTGACAGCTGCATCTCACTGACAAAGGACCAAGTCGTAGTCTGCCTCAACAGTTAATGAAAAAAAGAAGCAAAAGAGAAGCCACCCTTTTGGGAAGTAAAAAAAAAAAAACAAACCCCACAACCACCTAAAAAAAAAAACCAACAAACAAAAACACAACAAGAAAAAGGTCACTGAAACTCCACAGAGATAAGAGCCTATCCCAAAGGGAAGTTTTCTTAATTTGTCAGTCACCCAAAGTAACACAGAACTGGATCAGCTGGGTATATTGAGGAGTGACAAGTTCCCACCACCATCCATGGATTTGCAGCCACATTTTCTGCAGAGTCCTTGGACTAGAGCTTGCTTTGACATTTAAGGCCTTCAGCTCCTAACCTTCATAATGAAATACAGTTATAATCACTGTAATGAATTTCCTAACAGCTAGAATTATGATTGATACATATGCTGAAAGCTTTTGACCTATCAACTTGTTTCCTTTTAATTTTCAATCCAGTCCTTACTAATTATCCAATTAGTTTACTTGTAAGCTTGCAGGAAGCATTCCAGAAGTATTATTTGCTGAGGTGTGCTGTAAAGGCCTTGGTAGGGTGAAAACCAAAAACCCACACAGGGAACTGACAAAGAAGCACAAACATGAAGAGTATTTTGAAATGGCATATGAATTTTTAGTAAGTCTGAAGGTTACCAAGAGACAAGGAAAAAAGGAAGCCACTTTAACATCCACATAAAAGGGAAAATGCACCAACCAACTAGCAGAGCTAAACAAAATTGATTTAAGCTTCAGAACAAGTGCTTTATTTTTTTTTAAATGAGCCAAGCATTTAAGCAGATGTTCCAGTTTCTTTCAAGATAGAAAGTCACTTGTGTTCTTAATGATACTCTGACTCAAGAAGTCACTATGTATTCAGTTTGCCAAAAGACAAGGACCTACTCTTAACTGCACAGACACTCATTTCACATTGGTGAAGGAAAGAAGGGAGTCAAAAGCAGCATCAATGGCAGTGGGATTTCTAAATCTCTATAGAAAGATAATGATACACCAGATGTTCCCATGAGTGCTTCAAAACTACTGAAAAAGAAAGCTTTATCTTATTGGTTTATTTTAAGTACTTCAACACATTCTTTCCTGGCCCACAAAGTTGATATTAGATTCCAAAAAGACATTTTGCATTCCTAGCACTCTCCAGTTTCAGCTTTTACATAATAGCACAGCCTCTTATTATCATTCTTAATGTGCAGCAAGTTAAAACAAGATACATGCTTATTCACATGAGCAATTAAACAACAGTAATTCAGCAAAGTTAGGTTTTGTAATCTCTCCTCAGCTCAAACGAGCCATTTGATACTATTCACTGTATCAGTTAAGCATGTCTGAGGCAAGTGCTCTAACAAGAGGCATGAGCTAAGCACCCTGAGTTGCCATTTAGCATTCTATTTTTGAAAGATACTTGCAGGATTATTTCCATAGGAGAATTTTTTTCTTATTTGTTTCATGACAACAGAGTTCTTGATCTGTACACAGCATGGAAAGACTTACCTAAATGCTAGGGACTCTGAGTATTTAGGCTGTTGAAATCAAAGCCAGGACCTGCTTCCAACATTTCAGATAAATAGAAGAAAGGGAATCAGGTAATTTCAGCTGCATGAGCACCAGTAATACATTTAATAATTAGTACTTACATAGATGAGCCCGGAGTAATACCGATCCTTTAAATTATGCAATACTGAGGCTTCATTTAAACAGGTTAACTCTGCCATGTCTTCCACTTTAGAGAACTTGGGGGGATTCATCTTCTGAATATCATCTTTATTGACTAGTGCTTTCTTTCCATTCTCTGCCAGTTCGACCAACACTTCATCCCCTTTTTCCTCCTTGATGCTGGCTGCCTCAAAGCCATGGCGCTCTGAAGGAATCCACACCAACTTTTTAGCAGTCCAGTCAGCCTGAGTGGCAGGGTTATAGATCACAGCCCTATCCACAAAGAGGTATCTCTCTGGATCCTCCAGTCCAGATCTCTGTGCCATGGTAAGAAGTGAAGGTGTCCACTATCAGTTACCCTATAAAACAGAAAGGAAAAATAATCAAAGAGTGTGATAACTACCGTATCAATATTGATTAAATTCATGGAGCTGTGGCACACCAATGAAGTGATCTAACAATAATATCTGTATCTTCTCTTGATGAAGAAGCATTGGTAATTTCTTCCATAGTCTAAAAAAGTTGCTATCCAGAGAACCCCTATTGACACGGTGAATAAACCAACTGCCATGCAAAAGTTAAAATGCTTTATCAGGTATAATTTCAGTCCCTGTACAGGGAAACTCAGTATAAACTGTTGTGCACCAACTAGGGAGACATTGCAACAAATGCAAAAGCTATAAGCAGGAAAGAAGCCTTCAGTGCTTAAATAAGGAAGATCAAATCTAACAAAAGCCTGCCAGTAAATTCACCTTTGATTGAACATTGCAAAAAAAATGATACAAAACTATAAAACAAATTTTCAGTGGGTAGTCAGCTACATAACCAGAAGGCAGCAAGAATGTGTTTTAAGATGTCTTCAACTAGAGAGGACACCTTGAGACACATGGGGTTTCCATAAGCCATTGAGCTGAACCTTGCTCATATACTCCCTGGAAACAGAAAACTTTACATTTCTCCAGCCTGCTTCTGTTTTCAGTCATGAATGCTGACATTACCATACTCCAGAAAAACGTCTCCTGATCTCAAGTTTACCTTGAAGCTCAAGACACAGCAAGGACTGATGTTAGATTTTGCGACAGCTTCACAGGTAATTTGAAGGGGAAAGAAAAACTGCTGACAGGAGGATTTTACCTGCTTGCCTCTACCTAAGAAAGGCCACTCCATCTTTAGGTGATCCTTTTGTCACACTCAGGGCTCCTGGAGCAAGCAGTTTCAGGTGTAACTGCCCAAGGAGCAACAATGTCAAGCCCGACACCTAGTAATCACATCATTAAATATCTTGGGTTTTCAGACATTAGATTTTTTCTGCTGCAGAATGTTACATTAGCTAATGGCAGCCTCCTCCAGCAGGTAACCTAAAGGTTATCTTCAAAAGCAAGGAAGGGGTTGCAAACTGTATTTGTCATCTTTCATACTCTGGTATGCACCCTCATGGAAATTCACACCCGTCCTCAGGAGAGCATGCAATTAAATCCAATAGTTTTGTCTCCATCTACACATGGACATTTTCTACACTGACCAACTTTAATGTAGGGTAAGCATGAAGTCATTGAACCCTCCAGAGGTTTGAGCAGACCGTTTACTACCCACACTGTAATTCAAATTAAGAGGTGATGACTCAACATTTCAAGCATCCTCCGAAAGAAAAATTCAGTGAAGAAAGAGGGAATGACTGAGGGGACACCGTAAGTGATAGCTGAATTCCTCAGCCAGGAAAATTAAGGTATTACTCAAGGAATGCTACCTTTGGCTCAAGAAGCCCATGGATTTAATATCTGACCCTCCCTCCCCAATTCAGCAAGCTGTTTCTCTCCAGTGGGCCAGACTACATCTGAAGTCCCAACAAAGACCCAAAACACCACTGCCACCCTCGTGTGCTAATGTATCTGGGTGTCAAGTCTCTGAGAGCTCCCTGGGCAGGTATGACAGACAGCCAAAGGCAGTGGTGATAAGCTTGGTCTCAGTTTTCCACACCAAGAAGCAGGGAAATCTAGAGGCCAGATAAAATTCAGACGACAAAATTAATCAGTACCGTTCCCCAGTGGAATTAAAGGCTGACGAGTGATAGGAAGGAAGGGACAGACTTTATATCTGGGGGACAGAACTAACACCAGGGGATCACAAACAGCTTCGGGGTCATTTTTCCCCTCTGGCTTTTCATTCCACAGAGCTCCCCACAAAAGACCCTCTGCAGATGCACAGCAAGTTACAGCTTACCCTACCCAGGCTCCTCTCTTAACAATGGCATTCAAATGAAACACACAAATGAGCACATTTATCATGCAGGAATCCAAAAAGACGACTAGCGCAGGAAAAAAAAAAAAAAGAGAAAAAAAAAAAAAAAAAAAAAAGACCCTACACACGTTCTGTTCCTCTAAACAAAAGGGGGTCGGGTGGGAGAGCCCTGCCGGGAACGGGGAGTGGCATCCCCCGGTGCAGCCCGGGCGTTTTCAAGGACAGGGGCAGCCCCAGGAGCCGCAGCAGCCGCACCGCCCCCGGGGGCCCCGGGCTGATGCTCTCTGCGGAGCCCCCCTCACCGGGAGCAGGCCCCGCCACCGCCCCAAGGACAAAGGAAGAGGCCGGAGCAGCTCGGCCCGCCGGGGTCCGGCCCCGCGCCCCCCGCACAGCCTCCGCCGCCGCCCCGCCCGCCCGGAGGCTGCGGGAAAAGGAGAAAATGGCCACCTTCCCCTCAGCCGTACCGCCGGCAGCGGCGGGGATGCGGCGGAGGGCAGAGCGGGCGGTGGGATGCGGCGGGGCGGCCGGGCGGCGGGGCTCACACAAGGGGGTCTTTGTGTGCCGGGCCCGCCGCCCCCGCCCCACCCCCACGGCGGGCGGGCCCGGCTCAGCGCCCCCGGCGAACCAGCAGCAACCCCCAACCCATCCGAACCGAACCGAACCCAGCCCGCCCCGGGAGCCCCCGCTCTCCGCCGCCCGCCTCACCCGTGTCGTGCCCGGCCGCCGCCGTGCCCCGCAGCTCACGCCGCCCGCCCGGTTCCTCAGCAGTGCCGCCGCTCCGCCCCCCTCCCGCCGCGCTCCTTTAGCGCCACACCGAGCCCTCCACCCCCCGCCCGCCACCGCCCCCCGCCGCCGCCGCCGGATGCCGCTCTCCTATTGGACGCCTGACACGTCAATCCGCCGCTCCGCTCTCAGCCATTGGTTGGCGGCGCGGCCGCTCTCCGGTCACGGCCATAGCAACCTCCACACGCTACCCTCCAAACCCCGCCTCCTCGCTTCTCCCCGCCCCCTCATCGCTGATTGGCGGGATCCTCACGTCAATCGGCCCGCAGCGCTGCTGTGATTGGTCTCTCGCCACGCCTGTCAGGGCGAGTCCCGCCCCGCGCTGCGGCACGCCCGGCGGGGGGGCGCGGACGCGCGCGGGGCGCTGCAGCGGGAGGTGCGCGCGGTGCTGCAGCGCGGGGCGGGGGCGCGCGCGCTTTTCCCCGCACTCGCCGCCGCCACCTCCCCTCCACCCCCCCCACCACAGCCCGAGGTCGCGTCCCCCTGTTTTTGGGTAGAATAAAGGTTTTTTCAGAGCCCGGGCCGACTACAAGCGGCGTGAGAGATAACGGGGCAGCCGTTCCCCCTCACGCTTCCCTCAGCCGTGCGGTGTGAGGCGGCGGGTGCCGGTTTGTGGCACTCCGGTCCGGCTGAACAGCACCCGCAGCCCGTTCCCAAATTTCCAGTTGTAGAAGCTCCTTCGCAGCCCACACTGAATTGCTCCCAGGGTTAATTACCCCGATTCTTCAAAATCAAAACCCAGCCCCCGCATCCAGCCGAGTGGCCCCGCAGCCCCCTCAGCACCGCCCCTCACACGCGGGTTTTTCCCCTCCCTTAAACATCATCCCGAGGCGTTCTGCAGCCCTCGTCAGCACCTTTCCTGCACCCAGCGTGTAGGCAGGAGGCTGCAGTGTGGAAAAAAAAAAATAAAAAATGCTGCTTGCAGCATCTCCGAGAGCTGTGGGCTGACGTGGACTTTGAAAAATGGTGCGGGGTGCGTTTTGGGTTGCAACCAAACCTGGTGGGGGATGCTGGCCCGCGGGCTCCCGCAGCACTGCAGCTTCAACAGCCGTGGGTCACTGAGATGGAGAGCCTGGCCTTCCCCATCTTTATAATGAAATCTTTCCCATCTGTGGCTCCTGAGCTCAGATCTTCTCAGGAATCAGACATCCATCTGCATGGCCATCAGCTCTGGGCTCAACCGTGGCTTGTTCCAGCCCTGCGTGTGTGGAGGTGGCTGAAAGCACCGAGAGTTTCCATCACCCAAGCTGCGGGGTTTGTTTCTCCATCCTGCTTGTGGCCAGCAGGTCCAGGGAAGGGATTCTGCCCCTGTACTCAGCCCTGGTGAGGCCACAGCTCGAGTCCTGTGTCCAGTTCTGGGCCCCTCAGGTCAGGAAGGAGATTGAGGTCCTGGAGCAGGTCCAAAGGAGGGCAACCAGGCTGGGGAAGGGATCCAGCACAAGTCCTGTGAGGAGAGGCTCAGTGGGTGGCTGTAAGAAAGATGGATGTTGGGCTCTTGGAGCACAGCCCTGGGGATCCATCCCCAGCCTGCCAGGCTCCAGCTCTTTGCAAAGGCAAGAGTCCAAATGATGCACAGTGAGCTCACACCGGGGCTTCAACTCGGAACCAGGAGCCCCCAGTAATGGATGTTGATGAATTTGTATTCCTAACCAAGTAAAATTCAGGAAAAGAATTAAATGAGTAAGAAGTGAATGTGGGGTGAGGGAGCTGGGGGTGTTCAGCCAGGAGAAGAGGAGACTCAGGGGAGACCTCATCACTCTCTACAACTCCCTGAAAGGAGGCTGGAGCCAGGGGGGGTTGGGCTCTGCTCCCAGGCAACTATCAGCAAGACAAGAGGACACAGTCTTAAGTTGTGCCAGGGGAGGTTTAGGTTGGATATTAGAAAGAATTTCTTCCCAGAGAGGGTGATCAGCCATTGGAATGGGCTGCCCAGGGAAGTAGTGGATTCTCCATCCCTGGAGATATTTCAAAAGAGCCTGGATGTGGCACTGAGTGCCATGGGCTGGGAACCACAGGGGGAGTGGATCAAGGGTTGGACTTGATGATCTCTGAGGTCCCTTCCAACCCAGACAATTCTATGATTCTATGAAAAGTAAATGCGATTAGAGCTGTTTGGGTGGAAGGACTTTGTATCAGGGCCTTCTGAGCAAGACTTCGAGCAGGGTGGGGAGCAGAGGGAAATGTCAGGAAGGGGTAGGAAGCCTGGCGAGGGGTGATCTTGGGATCCCAGGAAGGGCTGGGGTGTCAAGCAGCACATGGGGATAGGAGTAACGATGTCTCCCAGTTCTATGTGGATTCTAGGACTGCATGCATGAAGAGAAGTGTTTCAAAGCAGCACCTGCCGTTTCAATACAACTTTGCACTTTTAAGGGGTTGCTCAATTCAAAACGGGAGGATATGAGTTAAACCATGGGGAACCAGGCTCCTGGCATGGAGCTGGGAATCACTGGGTCACCTCTGCTCAGCTCTGCACACAGATCAGTTCATGTGCAATTCCTGGCACTTGGATTTATATGAAAGTCTCCTTCTTAATTACCATTTCAGTGGGAGGTCTCGTACATCCTGTTTTACCAAAAAATAAGGGTGTTGACTCACAAGCACAGGTAGATGAAAGCCAAGAGGCTGAACTGGTAACTCCCCAGCTGTTTTTCGCTTTGCAAGGACTGCCACTCCCAGGGCTGGGGTAGCTGAGCTGCATGGCTTGGGGTTGCTTAAATACAGGCATCCAGCCTGCCACAGCTCCCAGAATTTACAGTTTTTCCTTGTTCAGCCCATAAGATGCTCAGACAGTGGTGCTAATCCATCAGCACTGCCAGGGCTTTGCAAGAGAGCAGCCTGAGGAATATTTTTCTCCCTTTGGAAAAAAAAAAAAAAACCAACAAAAAAACACGTGCTCAAAGGGCCAGTTACAGTCAGCCCCTGGGGCAGCTGAGGCCTCAGGATAGTGAAGCACCTGCACCCCAATGCCTTCATGCTCTGAGTCAGCACATCCACATCACACTGCTATGGGCTTCAGTGACAAAACTTCCACTTTTAGCTATGCAGCATCTTCTAAAGGAAAAATAGAAACATCACACAGAAAACATTATTCTGGAGATGAGCTGTTTGAAGAGTTGGGTTTCTTTTAGAAAATTATTTCCATGGAAAATCTTTGAGGATCCTGTAGATGCCATGTGGAGTGTGTCAGGGTTATAGCACTGAGTTACTATTTTTATTATACAATTATTTTTATCCAGGACAGTGTTAGGAAAGAATTCCACAAATCAGCTCAATGTCTTTGACCCATAGAGGGAAAGACAACATCTCTATCTTCCCCAGGAGACTTGATAAAGCAGAGGCTGGAAAGGGCAGAAGAAGCATCTTTTATAAAGGATTTTTAGTTTAAATAGAAATTTAGATTCAGCTGGTCCCTAATCCTAAAATCGTTTCCCTACCTTTAAAAAGAAGGCTAATGATACCATTGCTACTAGGGCATATATGTGTTTAAGGCAAAGTGTGTCCCATGGGTCTTTCCAGAGCTGGAACCCGAGTAGGTAAATAAGAACGACTTAAACTTGAGTTTTGTAAAACAATGTAGAGGATTTAGGCAAAAAATGCTCAGTTCATTTGTAATTTAGGGGTCTTTCTCCTGGTGGCATGTATTGGAAAGCTCATTTCCATACTAGGTGATGTGTACCTCCAACCCCAGTCTTCTCTGGACATTGCTGGGGAGAATGAACTACAAGGACAAAACACACAACTGATATCCCAGAGCTCTTTGTTCTGTCCCATCTCCCTACCAGCATCCAAAATAAGCCAGACAACCCTCATTCCTTGATTATTTGACACCTTTGCTTCCTGCAGAGACTGATGTCCTCCCTCCCTGCCCTGTTTCCTGACTGCAGCAGGGTTTGGGCACATCTCCAAGACTTAGAAAACCCAGTCTGGCCTCCCCCAGGAGACCCACGGCTCTGCAAAGCAGAACATCTGAGCATCTTTCTGGGTCAGATTTTTTTCTGACTCCAAGTATTGAACGACACCGAGCCAGTGTTCAGAAGAAAATGCAATGAAATGCAAGAGCAGCACACTGTGCAGTGGGGCTGACAAGGGGACAGTTTTACAATAAGTAAAATCCATGCGGATTTGGTTTCCAGTTCAAACACTGAGTTGCTGCAGCTTTGGGTACCTTTCCCATCCTCTGCAGAAGGAAGGGGCTTCATTGTGCCCATTTGCCATGTCAGAGATGAGATGCCATTGGATCTATAATGTGCTTTTACACCTTCAGAAGGAAGGTGTGAGGAGCAGGCAGAATTGCTCATGTAAAAACCACCTGCTTTGTCGCATGGGATCAAAACACAGAGAAGCGTAGGAATAAAAGAAAAATTATTCCACAATAAAATTACTTCATACTAAACATTTCTATGGGAGAAGCTTGAAAGGAATTGAATTTCAAGCCTCATGCTTAACACCTGAGTTTCAAAGCTTTCCAAGATGTAATAAATTATAGTAAGATGAGGTTACACTTATTTCTTGAAACATACTGTCCTCCAGGACCACGCCATTCATTTTATCCTGTATGTCAGTAGGAAAACTTTTGAAGCAGGAGGTGTTCTCCAAGGCACTGTACAGGGATCACCACCAAATATGAGCTTCATTGTTTCACCCATCATACATTTTAGTCCTGGAGAATTAAAAAGTTAGCTAAATCAGGAATGGAAAGTCTGCTTCCTACTCACAAAAGGGGATTGCACAATAATTGGTTGGACAAGCTGCTGTGAACCTGATGTCACATCAGCAAAAATAGCCACCTCTGCAGCAAATGAATCAAGATCTGAGCAGCAGAGTGAAAGATTTGCATTCCTTCCGAGCAAGCCTCCAGCAACCATGGGGCCATCTTCTAACAAGTTGTGCTGAAAGCCAAGACACCCCAGAGAACATCTTGAGCCTCTTCAAACATGAAGAGCTGAAGCAGAGGACCCACCTTGGATCATCCTGCTGCAACCATGCTACAAGTGAGACCCAGACAGGCACCAGGGACCTGTACTTGATCTCTTGCTCCTTTCTCTCTCCCTTCCTTCCTCTTTCCTCAGTCCTTGGGGATGAGGATTCCTTAATCCACTGGGAAGGAGCAGTGCCTGGGAAGGCAGAACAGGATTTTTGCAATCATGCTTTCTACCCTCCTCACAAGGGTTTGGCATGTGTTTCTCTTCCCTCGAGGAAAAGGAGGGCTCATTCACAAGTCTCTGCTTCAAAACAGCCAGAAATCCGAGCCTGCCTTTTCCCCTGGAAGCAGGAACTTGTCTGGGAGATCTCACTCACCACACCCTGGGATCTGAAATTGTCCCCAGGAAAACCACGTGTGGCAAGTTTGGGGAGCTGCCCTTTCACTTCTGGCTAGCTGGAAGCTTGCAATTCCCCAGGCCGGATTCTCATCCCACTTACAGCAGTTTGTGCTTCAGAAGCACATCTCACTTGCAGTACTGTTTTTAATGGAAAAGGATTTACCCATTGTATAGTAGAAAGGCTAGAAGACAAATTTCTTAGGTTTCATAGCAACAGAGCATCATTGAAGCTGGAATGGACCTCAGGAGATTATCTAGTTCAACCTAGATCTTTTAGACTTAAAAAGAAAATCAAGAAAACGGAGGAGGTTTCCTGTGGAGTCAGGAATTTGCAAAGGACAAATTTCCCTGGGGATCTCTGCCCCATTATGAACCGACCTTTACTCAGCACAACTGCAAGATTAGGTGCTTGGATGCCAGGAGGATGAGCACATCACACATGCCTCTCCTGATGGGGAAAAGTCTCCTCCTCACATTGTGGATGTGGGGTTTATTTATAGCCTGCTTTCTCATGCCCTAGCCCCATTTCTCGTCAGCAGGGCTCATGCATCAGCCCTGACACTGAACCCACCATGTCTTCCCAGCCTGGATTCCCTGTTCTGATACCTGAAAATCCCTGGAAGCCCTCACTTTCCTTCCCCTGCCCCTCTGCCTACACTTCTGGGGCTCACAGGATTTTGATTCTTTGTTTTCTAATTTAAACTAAATGCCCCATTTATAGCTGGGCAAATGCAGCAGGGTTTGTTTTTTTTCATTTTGCTTTGTGGCATTGGTTTTTTTGGGTTTTTTTTTGGTTGGTTGGTTTTGGGTTTTTTGATGTTTGTTGTATACAAATATGAAAGATATGTTAAGGAAAATTAATCCCCTGCATGGTCCAGGGCTGGGGCTGGCTGTGTGCTGGAGGGGCTGGGAAGAAATCAAGCAAGGGGCTGCTCCTGGAAGAGGTCACTGCTCCAAAGCCCCAGAGTGGAAGAGCTCAGCTCTCATTGTGGCCGGGGAGTGGGTATGGGGCAACTGCCCAGGGCTCATCAGACACTTATCATGGCAGTGATTAAACTAAAACTGACCAATTTTTACCCAATTAAAAGACAAGCAAAGAAGAAACAGTGCTGCAATTTACCCTCAGGGTTTATCCAGCACTCTTTGTGAAAGCCCTGGCCATGCCTGCTGGCCATTTTCTGCAGGACTGGGGGCCATGCCAGGGTGGGGGGACATTGAGAATTGGGGGGACATTGGGGCCAGGGCTGCACCAGGTGCCCAAGGCCATGCTGCTGGAGCAGGATGGGACCTGTGCTGGAAACCAAGCCTGTCCCTGTGCATCCCAGCTGCACACAACTGCCTCTCCCCTGCCTTTGGGGGCTCTTTGAATGCCCTGATGCACCCACAGAGGAGAAAAACACTTCAGGACCCACTTGAAGGAGCAAAGAGCCAAAAACTGAGCTGAGGATGGCATCCCACAGACCACAGGGGAGAAACTTCCCACTGAGAGCTGAGATCTAATGGCTGCTGGGGTGCCTTGGGAGCCTAGGGCACATTTTTAAAGACAAATAATGTGTTTGGGATGTCTGCCTGCCTTGTGAGAAGGTGTGAGCTCCTCAGGGCCCACCCGAGGAAGGCATGGACATGTCCAAGCACACCAGCAGGTCCCACCAGACTGCCAGCAGTCTCCAGGGCTAGCAGCAGCTTCAGTTTCTTCAGACTTGACCCCGAGAACTTGTGTCTGCTTCGAAAACCACAGAAAAGCATTCCTGACTCCTGCCTCATGTTTGGACATGGGGCAGAGGTACTGCCAGCTCTCTCCTAAAGCCTCTCATACTTCACCTGTGTGTCTGCAGGGCCAGGCCATGGCATTGCACCCTCTGACCACCTCCAGTCCCCTGTGAGTGGCAAGCAGCAGCCTGCAGGCTTTGCCCTGGCAATCTTGGTGTGCCAGGGATTTTCCCAGCTTCAGTTGGAGCCTCCTGGTAGGCTCTGTGCAGTCTTTAATTGGGGCTGATTTACAGCATTTTGATTGCAGGAGACAGGCAGCAGTTGGCACAGCAGGCAGCTTTAATATTACTTTTGCCTTTTTGTTCTTGAACCACAGGCTTGGAAAGCAATCTCAGGGCTTTTCATAGCTGCTGCCTGGCACCACGGCCCCTCTCTGGGCTCTGAATAAATCTCTCCATCTGGGCCATCTGACCTGCCAGTGGACCCCAACACTGGGACGTGAGTGTGTCCAAGCCAGGCAGGTCAGGGAGTCACTGGTCCTGCTCAGCAGCTCCAGCAGCACGGCCATTCTGCAGCCACTGAGATCTCGGGTGGCTTTACTGGTTTGTAATGCTGGCCTTGAGGTTTTCACCTGGAGATTTTTGCTGGGGATGTGCAAGTGCTTTTCCCAGGGTGTAAAATGCAGCTTCTGCTGTGAAACAGGAGGTACGGTCCAGCCTTGAACCTGCTGCCTGACTCAGAAATGTCCCAATCACTCCCCAGCTCAGAGGCTGGGCCAGATAAGGATGTCCCAGGCACTCTCATCCTTCCATGGCCATCAGAGGCTGTGACAGACCCAGGGGCTGTAGGATATGTCTTCTGCTGCAGCTCACCCTTTCCATTCATGCTTCTTGGTCTCAAAGGCACAAAGGTTCTCTGTCCTGGTCCAGTTCCCCACTATGCAAGTGACATCATGGTATGCCTAGAAGAGAGAGGGTGGTCTCCTGTTATCAATTATCATGCACAGTTTGTTATCTCACATTACATTCAAAGTAGCCAGCTGGTCTTTGCAGGCCTCCTCTGTGCCTATTGATCTTTGACTTGAAAGCAGAAGGGTCAGGCCTTGTGGACACCAGCTTACTGACAGAGGTTAAAGGCCAGCTGGAAAAACCCACACCCCTAGAAACCCAGCAGCTGAGTCCAGTGTGTAGAGGCTGGGACATAAATCATTCCTGGGGGATGTTGCTGTGAGGGGAAGCAGTCACTGATCCTCCCATCCCATCCATATGCCAGCTCCCTTGGGAGAGGCTGAGCAGGGAGCTCCCTGGGAGCACACCCTGGGATGTTAGCCCACAGCCACTATCTAATTCAATTTAATTCAATCCAATTTAATGATTGACTGAACCCTGGTGGTTTCATTAACAAGCCAATACTCAGCTATCAGCTGGTCATTGAGTTTCTAAGTCATGTGTGCCCTGGGCTGGGGGAATTGATTGCTGCTGGGTCCCAGCAAACCAGCTCCCTCAGCAGGGTGAGGATGGGCAGCATGAGGATGAGAAAAGTGAGGATGAGCAGGGTGAGGAGGAGTTAACCCCTGGCACAGCCCACAAGGCACATCAGCACTATGGGATTTTGCTCCTTCATTAGGTAGGCACCAGCACTTCTATTGATGCCAAAGGGAAAATGAGCTCACATGTCCCCGTTGCTCACTTCTTCATGGAACTGGTGCTGATTTGAGCACTGGGACCTCACCAACAGCATCTGGTCCCCTGCACGCACTGTGGTTGTGCTGATGTAGCTTGTCCCTAGGTCACAGTCCCAAAGTGATGATGAGGTAGCATTCCTGTTTCCCACCTCCGTGTGGGTGCAGCTCCTGTCAGGGGTATAGAGAAAGGTTATAGGACCAACACTCCTCAATTATTGCTCCCAGCTCACAGGCAGAAGAGGGCCCAGCACCAGAGTGGAGATGCTTGGTAGAGCTTTAAGATGAAGAAAAAGGCAATTTGCAAATGATGCAATGATTTGGGGTTTAATTGGACTTGCCCATTTTCTCGACTGCCTAAGATGGGTGAGATTGGTCTGAGCCTCTGAAAAGGCTGTTTGTAAAACAAACAAGCAGGCTGTTAATTATCCTGGATGTTAACCTTGGTCTTTGTTGACTTTGGTGACTGGATGGCACCTGGAAGGTCTGCTCTTGCTAAAGGCTGAAGCTCTTGGGTTCAGTTAGCCAGGTGCAGCTCCTGGTGCAGGTATTCACACATCAGCACAAGGATGGTTGCAAACACCTCCCCTTAACCCTCTGCAGCCTGACTGAGGAGAGTCCACCCTGTCCAGCTGCAGCAGTTTGGTGAACCTATCCCAAAATGAGTTGAAGATTATCTGAAGATGCAACTGCTGCAACCTCCCCCACTTCTGCTGGAAGACCTTGGTGCTGAATATTTAACAGAAGTTCTCTGCCTTCACATAAGTTTACACCTGCGGGTTTAAAGTGGCTGAAATTAACATTTCTTTTAGTAGCTCAAATTTGTATCATTAGCTTATTTATTTATAATTTCTCTAGTTGTAATTTTATGATGTCCTGTTACTCGAACAGCAACAGATCTCAATGCTGGGTGGAAACCTTATCATGGGATAAGTAAAATACCCTCTTTTTTAATTAATTTTTTATTATTATTATTTTTACTTAAACAACCTCTCCAGGTGCTGCTGTGCCTCCAGGGCAGAGAGTCAAGGGTATTTTCAATGTAAAATCATGTGAAAATAAGCAGAGGGGCAGTGCTCATGAAGGGGCTGTGTTTAAATAGTGCTGAGCAATGATGGTTTTGCATCGGTGCAAAGAACACCAGAGGAGATGAAAGGGCACTGAGGAGATGAACAGAGCTTCAAGCTGAAGGAAATCCCCTCATTTCAGCCCTGCAGCAGGGAAATGAGGAATCACCAGTGATAAATACTGCTGCATTAGCTGGGAGGATGGAATGACCCTGGCAAGGGAGGGGAGGAGGAACAAAACCACTGTTTCAGGGTGTGTAAAGCCCCTACCATCCCCAGCTTGAGCTCTCATGGGATAACCATGTCATCAGCACAGCCATGCAATTACCAGAGCTGTTTTCAACAGCAGCCACCCATGCTGCAGGGGCCAGGGCTATTGATTTGCAATGGGAGCTGCAGCCAGTGGGAGGGTATAATATACATATCTGTGTCAGGAATTTTATTTTTCCATGGGACTCTTCCCCCTCCCTCCTCCCATTTCGATTTCAGCTTTTTCTGTCAGGGTCCCCAAAGAGGCCAACCTTCACCCCTAGCCCAAAGCACATGGGACCTGTAAGGAGTTAGGGCTGAATTCCTGCCAGCCCTTCTGGTAATGTTTAAAGAGGAGGCTGACAGCTGACAGCACCCCAG
Organism: Phaethornis superciliosus; assembly: GCA_023637945.1. Lineage (NCBI taxonomy): Eukaryota > Metazoa > Chordata > Aves > Apodiformes > Trochilidae > Phaethornis > Phaethornis superciliosus. The sequence goes on from JAJQWJ010000021.1 coordinate 1,729,474, forward strand.
AGGAAAGAAAGGCAGTGCTTGGCAGGGCCACAGATAGTGCAGGATGTCTGGGAGACAAACCCATCCCAGATGGCATCACAGCAGCAAGGTTGCACCCATGGTAGCTAAAGGACTCCACAAAGCTTAGAAGAGGAAATGCAATATATATTTCTTTTTAACATTTAAAAATGTGCTTACTTGCAGGCATCTGGTGGAGGGAGAGAGTTCAAATCCTCCTGTGTGTTTCTTTTTTTTTTTTTTTTTTTTGAGTTAGTAAACAACCCTTTTCTGGAGAGCCTAGTGTAGCCCCAAGCTGGCTGTGGCTGGGCCTGTTCAAGCAGAAGATGGTTCCACAGCTCTGTCTTCCCAGCCCAGCTTTTCCAAAGAAGAAAGCTAGAAGTGCAGAAGTGCTGCAAAAGAGGGAGTTTCCAGCAGCTCCCACAAGCCAGGTCCACATGGGGACCCCTGCCTGGAGTTGCTATGGCCCCATGAACACCTTTGCAGCACAGCAGCAAACCCCTCAGTCCCCTGAGGTTTGGGCAGCTGGGAAGAAGCCAGAATGACTTTTAGGAAAGTTAGGGAACGGCAGAATAAATTCCCACTTGGGCCCCTGCCTTGAAATCAGGGCCTGGGGGGCTCAGCATTGCTCCCAGGTATGGGGTGTAAAGAAGGGACCCCCAGGGCAGGCTGTGGGAACTGCAGCTCTTCACAACCCTGCAATTCCTCTGGGAGAAATCCTGGTTTCTTTGGTCAGGACTCTGTTAGAGCCCATGTTCCAGGCCACCACCATGGTCCCAAGGTCACTGGATCTGAGCAGCACACACTCGTGTGGTTGCTGTGGTTCCTTTGCTGCCCTCTTTCCCCCCACTTTCCCTGAAGGAATTTTTCTCTGCCTGCTCATGTGCCCCCTGGGGGGTGCCCAGTGCAGGGAGTCTGAAGGCAACAGCAACAGCACAATTCACCATCTCTGTGCAATAGTGAGAAAAGCTTCTCCTAGGTAAACTAGGAAGGTTATCCAGCACTTAGCATAAGGTTCACTCACATCTCCCTAAGCAGGGAAGCACCTACTTGCCCGTTTTTTGTGTCCCATCAAAGGCACCTGCTCTGCTATGCTCTCTGCACTGGGCATCTCCTCCTCTTGGACACTGGGGACACTGGGACCCCAGGAAGCCTGTTCAGCAGCACCTGGGTGCCCATGAGCTACCTCTGTGTCTCACACTCCTCCCCCAGCCTTTCTTCCCAGGAATGCTGTGAATGCAAAAAGCTGACAGCTGCCCAAACCAGCTTTTACCCTTATATAGTATCTGCTTACACTCTTCCCTCCTGAAAGCCAGGCTGGAAAAGCCTGATGACAGTGTGGGAAGATAAAGGGCTGCTTAGAGAGCGGGGATAAATATTTGTCATTTTCCATCACTTTGTAGGAGCAGGCATCCAGGATCACAAGCAACCTGCAATTAAACCGGATTCCAATCTGATTAACAGCAGCTCTAATGACTTAACCCTTCTGTGCCCACCCCCCTGCTGAGCCAGCACGGTCCCACCAGCATCAGAGGGGTTAACACTGGTACATCCAGAGAGCAAACTGTCACCAGGGATTAATTGCAATCAGCAGGCTTAATGGGGTGCTCCACTGGTAGCAAGGGCTGGAGGCAAACAGGGGGTGACAGCTGGAAGTGGGGAGATGTCCTTGAGCAAAGCCCCTTTGCACAACGAATCACCAAATCATTTGGGTTGGAAAAGACCTCAAAGGTCATCAGCTGTTCACCCAGCACTGCCCCACGTCCCTCAGCACCACATCTGCATGCTTTTGAAATCCCTCCAAAGAGAGGGACTCCAACCCTGCCCTGGGCAGCCTGGGCCAGGGCCTGACAACCCTTTTGGGGAAGAAATTGTTCTTAATATCGAATCTAAACCTCCTCTGGTGCAGCTGAGGGCTGTTTCCTCTTGTCCTATCACTTGTAACTTGGGAGCAGAGACCCCCATCTCACTACTCTTCAGTCTTGACTGAACTCTTTCCCTCTGGCATCACTTCCAGGGTTACTGATGTTTGTTGGTAGTGCCTCCCAATAAGCACCCCAGCAGTAGTCCTGCAGCAGACCCCACTTGCCCCTGCACTCACCCCAGCTCATTTGCTTGCCCCATGTCCCTGGAGGCTGGCCACAGGCTTGGCTGCAAACCCTCACAGTCCCTCAGCCCCGTCAGCATGGGGACCTGGGCTGGAAAGTCCTCTGCCTGGCCAGCCCTGTGAAAATGCTCCAGTTTCTCCAAAATAAGCTGCTTGGCCCCAGTTGCCACTGGTGTTTACTGGACTGGTCCCCACTTTGCCAGCACTGATGTGTCCAGATGTGTCCCTGCAGCAGGAACACTTCTCCCCATGCTGGGCAGCATTCCTGGCTGGAGAGTGTACAGAAAAGGGCACGGACCCAACTACATCTCTCTGCCAACTCCAACAAGTCATTCACATTTCCACCTCTTCCCTTCAGAGGCATAGAAATTAAATTTCTTCTCTTTTTTGGCCCCCTGGATCTCTGGTTCTCCAACCCATCCACTCGCCTGCCTAAGAACAACCAAAACCCATGTGTGTAGTGGGAGGGATGGGTGTAAGCAGTCTGAGACACACAGAACTGTGTGTAAATGTATTTGTTAATTCACTATCATCTCTCCCCCCCTTTCCTTTGCTTTGCTGGAGGTGCTGTCTGCTCAGCAGTGGCAAAGGAATGAAACACCCGTTTGGGCTGGATTAGACCTAACCCACTGTTAAAGCCTGCTTCATTTCTCCCCTCCCTGCTTTCACTACAGGTGTTTTGTGCCTGATTTCTGCATTCCTGACATGCCTGGAATTCCCTGATGCTTAACCTCAGCTCCTAATTTCCTGGATTTATAACATATGGGTTTAGAGTTAATAGCAGTGACCCTGTAATAACATTCACCCCAAACTGCTGATATTTGAGCTCCCCTGGCTCTCCAGCTTAATACCACTTCTTGCATGTAATGTATCTATCTGCTAGGCCTGTCAAAGCAGCCTCAGGATTTTCAGCTCTGTTTCTATTTTAATTCATCTGATATTCCAGGCTGGGGTAGCACTGAGCATCCTGGTTGTAATCAGAAATCTCTCCCTCTCACACACACTCGCTCTGGAGTTCGTTGGGATGCAAACCTGAAATCCAAGAATCACAGATTGCTTTGGGTTGGAAGGGACCTTAAAGCCCCCCCAGTGCCACCCCTGCCATGGTCAGGGACACCTCCCCCAGCCCAGGGTGCTCCCAGCCCCATCCAACCTGGGCTGAGACACTGCCAGGGATGGGGCAGCCACAGCTTCTCTGGGAAACCTGGGGCTCAGTACCCTCACACCAAAGAATTTCTCCCTAGAATCTCACCTAAACCTCCCCTCTTCCAGTTTAAAGCCACTGCCCCTCATCCTATTGCTACACACCCATTTGAACCCATCTGAGCACCCATCTCACCCAGCTCTCCAGCCTCTCATACCATGCCCACCAGCTCTCCCACATTTGCATCCTGCATCTTCTGGGGACTCCTTGGCAAGAGCACAATTCTGCATCTCTTCTGCCTTTCCCCAGGCTGGGCCAATTCCCAGCCATCAGCTCTTTTCTTCCCTACACTGAAGAAGTCCCTTAAATTTTTTTCAAGCTGCTGAGCTGTGGCTCCTCTTCCTGAGAGACAAAGGGGTGTAGGGACCACATGGTGAGTGGGTGTAAAGCAGCACAGCTCCAGAGGATGCTCTGGGGACCTCTCTTTACACCAAAAACTGGCCTCTGCTACTTGAGAAGTTTGGGTTTCCTGGTCATAGCTATAGGGCAAGTGGATAAAAAGTGAAAAGCAGAAAGGCCCTTGAGGGCAAACACCCATGTGTGTGTTTTCCAGTGTGGTTCAGCTCTGATACTGGTCCGGGCAGAGGACCTGGTGGCTCCTCGCTGGCTCAGTGCCCATGGAAGATGGAGGAGGTGGTGGTGGTGCTGGGAAGGCTGTCTTGGCTGGCATGAAACTGCACTTCACCCCTGGGATGGGACCACATGGCCAAGTCTTGCTGTATCCCATAGCAGGAGTGACTGCCCCAGGGTTCAGCTGGGTGGAAAACCAATGGGATAGAGCCTGGGACTGAGTCACAGTGTGGTGTTCCCTGTCCCTGCTGGCTCAGCAGTTTCCTATCAGCCCCAGCATCGCTTCACCTCGGAGGGAGCTGCTGGAGATAAGCACTGAGCAAGCCTGAGCAGCCACCCCTGAGCTGGCAGCATGGGCAGCCCTGCATCCAGCTCTGCTCCCTGATGCTGGTCCTCACCCAGCATGTGCTGGGGTGTCCCAGGAGAGGAGGAGGAGGAGAAGGATGTGTGGGTGTGCAGTACCCAGTACAGGACCTACCCTGGGGCCTCACAGCCACTGCCTGGGAGCCAAGGGGTATGTCAGGAGGAGGAGGAGGGGTTGCAGTGTAATCTCCACCTCGAACCTCTCCATTGCCACCATCACCTGCCCCCCAAGGCCTCCTGTGGGCTCTGCATGTGGCCAAAGGGTCTTTGGAGAGGCTCTGAGGAGGCTGGGTGGCAGCTGGGACTGGGGAGGGTCATGCCTATGCCCAGCTGGAGCCATTTCCCAAATGTTTCTGGTGCCTTTCACAGTCCACAGCCACTTCTCTTGCCCCCCAAAGCTTTCCCTGGGATATGGTCCCCATGCACACCTAGCCCTGAGGACTGGGCTCTCAGGGGGCTGTCCCCAGCTTGTGGTGACCCTGGGGCTCACACAGAGCCTGGGGCTTTGGAAATCCCAGCTGAGAAATACCAGCAGGGACATCCAGGAGAAACTGTGACACCGACTGTCCTGGGTCCCTGCAGAGACACTGAGGAGAGAGAGGTTGGTCTCTTCCCTCTCTCAAGAAAATGTCCTTTTCAAAACCAAACTAGCTGGAAAAGGAGAAGCAGGTGAAGCTGAGAGGCTCAGATGGTAAAGAGCCTCCTGTTTGTTTTTCCTCTGAACTGGTGATTATTTGAAGGCCTGTGGTTAGTATGATCACCCTGGCAAGAGCAGGTCCCCACTCCTGAGGCTCCTCTGAGATCTCCTGGCATCATGGTGGCCACCAGCCAGGACCTACCTCCAGCTTTCTCCTGCTTGGCCCCCCATGAACCACACACCCATCTCCCCAGCTTGAGATCTTCAGGCTGTGCATGGGAATGGGATCCGTCAGTGCAGAGCTGAGCATCACCCAGCCAAGCTGGCTTCAAGGCTCTCAGCTGATGGTCAGGATCTCCAGCTTGGATCCTCTCATGCTCTGCTGAGATCTTTGGCTTCCTCCTGGCCAGGCTACAGCAGGCTCTGCTTCACAGAGCAGATGTTTCTCAGCAGCCTGACAGTCCCACTGTGTCTCTCAATGATTCTCTCTCCTTTCCATGCCATTACTACTTTTCCACCTTGTTGGCTCAGCGCTCCCCTGCCTTGGTTTACAGCTGCTCTTCTCTTTCCTAGGAACCAGAGTTTGCAGCCAAGCCAGAAAGCTGGCAACCTCCAGGGGCAGGAGAGGACACTCAGCAGGTCAGCCCTACTTTGCAGCCTCTTTTCATCCCTCTCCCATCACATCTCCAGGCACAGCCTTTGGGGGTGGTAGGTACTGAGGTACTGGTGGTTGCTTAGCATGGAGTACCCCATCTCATGTCTCCTGTTTGACTCCTCTCTTTGCCATCCCCCATCACCACATCATTTTCTCTTTCTGAAGACTCCTTTAGGAAGAGAGGAGGATTTCATGGTTGCCAGAGGGGCTGACACTCAGGCCTCAAGAGAAATCAAGCAGAAACAGGGAGTGTAAGTGACCAGGGTGTAAGTGAAGAGGAAGATTAAGGCAAGCAGACACAGTTTGTCCTTCAGATACTCTTCTACCCTGCAGATTCTTTTGGCATGAAAGGAAGAGTCTGTAGTGGTTATGGGGGTATAGGAATGATGGTTGAAGGTCCTTTCCAGCCATGATGATTTTATGATTTTCCAAGCCTGGTGTCATTTGTTGATTTAGCAAATATCAATAGATCTCTTTTCCAAACATTTATTCAGTGTTTCCTTGAATCTGTGAAAACCTTCTGTAGTCAAATCTTTGACAAGGAGTTCCTCTGATCCACCAGCCTTCATGAGATGAACCACACCTTCATTTGGCCTATGTTTGGCTTCTCCTAGCTCTCTCTGATGACCCCAAGCTTTGACATTGAGGTGGTGGTGAACAACAAATCTTTAGGGTGATCTCTGAGTTCTCCAGATCCCTGAGCCACCTCTGCTCCAGGCTGTATAGCTCCAGGGGCATCACTGCTATGGCAGAATTCAGCTCCGAGGACCTGAAGGAGCAAATAACTAAAGCATCATCCACCAAAATAGGAAGAGATCTTCTAACCAAGGGGTGCTTGTGCAGGTCTTCTGAGTAATGTAGTCCACGCCAACAGTCCCATAAGACAGGGTCTCTATGTACCCCTCAGTTCTTGTCCAGCATGTAGGAGATTCCTGCTGTTCCTCATCCTGCATCCCCACACACCAAACTCGCTATTCCATCACCTTTGAGCCCCTGAAGTCACCACCACCTCAAACTGCTTGGATGGGGAAAACCACAGCTTCCCACGTCTCCAGGAGCTGCAGCCAGTTCTGCTGGGGCCAGGACCAAGGGGTCACATATCATTCTCCTTGCCTCTAGCCAAGGCCTTCAGAAGTGACTTTTGGGCATGCAAACACAGGCATCTGGAAGGAGCTTGACAAGTGTTTCCTAAACCTGTCTGTTACCTTGCTCCCAGCCCAGCCTAACTGGGGTGAGTGGTGCTACCTGACTGGTTTCTATCCAGCTTGGCTGGTTTGGCTGTTACCTTGCTGGTTGCTGGCAAGACAACTGTATTTTCTGGTTTGACTTGCAGCAGCTTTAATGTGGGATTAGCCTGCTGTCTGATCTGCTCATATGTTGTAGCTCCAGCACAGCGTGGGACTCGGGGAGCCCCCTTGAGCTGTGGTTATGCAGCCAGAGAGGACCAAGACCTTCCCACCAGTAACAATCACTGCTTGGGCACTAGGAATGTCCTGGTCCAGGTGGCCATATAGTCCTACTTGTGGTAGTCCTGCAAGACCTCCAGGAGCTCAACATGTCTCTGCTTCCAGCATCCAGACATGGGATGCTCCACCAAAGAGCATCCGAGCTGGATGTGGGGACTTGGCAGGAGGGGGTCCTCAGCCACCCATGAGCTCTCTGTGCTGGCAGAGCCAAAATATACATGTCCTAAGGCCAGGAAGGCAGAGCATTAGCACACCTCTCATGAGAGAGATCACTTCCATCCTGGAAATCCTGGTGTGCAAGTTTATGTTTAAGCAGATGTCTAACTTGAAGGAGTGTGTGACAAAGCCAGAAGCTGGATGCAGAGCTCCTAAACCTCATTTGATGTCTTCGCTGCCAGGCCTGCCTTCTGCCAAGTCCTTCTCTGGGGTCAGTGTCAGAGCTGAACTGAGCCCAGGTGTCCCAACTCCTTCTCCCTTCCATTTGTCTCCCCCTGGGTTGACTCTCCAGAAATAAAGGATTAATTGAGGCTGTTACAGTTACCTTGAAAGAATAAATTCGTGATCCTAAACATAATCAGTTCCAGGTTAGTAATTAGTGCATTTCACTGTGCATTGCAGGTGCATCCTGGGAGCTCTGAAACAAGTACAGGATCAGCAAGAAAAATTTCTCAAAGTGATGGCAGGGATTTCAGATAACTCCCTGGCTTGAAAACTCAATTGGATTCTTGCTGCCTGCCTCATTAAAACTGTTCCATTACTGGAAAACCTTTGATTTTTTTGTGGCAAACTCCTCAAATTTCATCTCCAACCTCAGAAGAGAGGTGCATCCCACAGCAGACATCTGGCAGATGGTGAGAGCACTGCTGGGTGCCTTCAGATGGGTGATTTCATCTCCTGGTGGGAGAAGAGTTTAGTCTGGGAATCTGTGCTGAGCCCCAGCCAGGTCTTGGTGTGGGGCTTTTCTGGGAGCAAATGTTGCTGAGGGTTCAGCTGCTCCTGGGAGGTGCTGAGCCAGGTCTGGCTGTGCTGCTGATACTTTCTGCTCCGCAGTGGTGGCCACGGGACATGGACAACTGTCCATCTCCAGGAGTCATGGCCTTTCTCTGAAATCCTGCTGCTCCTAGGCTGAACATCCCCTGGGGATTTCTGGCAAGAAGAGGATGTTCTCTGCTCCAGCCTGTGGCTGAGGAACTGGGTTATTTCCATGCTGTGTTCAGAGGGTGGACACCCATTCCCAGGGATGAAACCAAAGCCCTTCAGATGAACCATGCAAACTGCTGCAGGAGGTGCTGCTGAGGCCCTGGGCTGCCCGTGGAACTGGACCCTCTCTGCTGACACTGTGCTCCTCTTGCAGGTCCAAGCAGACAGACGAGTATATCAAATATTTCCCAATCCACAGGAATCATAAGCTCATCCCTTTTCAACACACTTGCTGATGGTGCCTGTCCACTTGCTCCTGGGGAGCAGCAGCTCCTATCCGTCTGCTTTCATCTCCTATTAAATCACTCCAGGAATTTTCCTCTAGCAGTTAGTCAGCCTCCTCCTCCCTCCTGGAATAAAAGAAAAAAAAAATAAAAGAAGCTGTTTTGTCAGTAAAAGCGATAAAAATCTCCCCTTCATCTAGGCTCAAGGAGAAGCTAATCAAAATATTTACACAATCCTCATGATACTGCACTGGCTGGGGGTTTTGTGGTATCCTGATTGCAGCAGGGCTCCCTCCAGCATCACCCCAGCCCAGAGGAGGAAACCCCAAGCTTGGCTGCTGCTTGGCAGCCCTGGTGCCCACGGGCATCTCCCATTTCCCCCCCTTCTCCCACTGCCCCCCTGGCAGGGCTCACTGCTCCCATCCCAACTGTGCTTCTGCCAAGCAGCTGAAAGCCTTCAACAGCTACAAGACAGGGGATGGGGAGTGTCTGCAATCACTCATCTGCTGGGATGGAGCAGTCATGGAATCACAGAATCCCAGACTGGTTTGGGTGGGAAAGGATCTTAAAGCCCCCCCCAGTGCCACCCCTTCCATGGTCAGGGACACCTCCCCCAGCCCAGGGTGCTCCAAGCCCCATCCAACCTGGGCTGAGACACTGCCAGGGATGGGGCAGCCACAGCTGGGACACTTTATCCACAGTTCAGGCCCAGGTATATTTTCAGAGCTAGACAGGTTTCCCTCCTTTTTTTTTTTTCTCTGTCCTGTTGTGTTTGCCTCCAGCTTGGCAGACCACTCAAGACCAAGGACCTTGTTACCATTTTATAAAGCAAATTAATTTTGAGCAGTAATTCCTGCATGAAAAACATACTTGGCCATTCCTGTGACAATCACATGCCCTGGTAGCAAGACTTGTACTAACAGATGCTCTGTTGTGTTGCCCTTCAGGAGATCCTGACTTGTGGCCTGGGAGCATCCCCCAACATGGAAATGTTCCCAGAGCTGCTGCATGCAGGAAGCTCCTGCATCTTCACCCCATGGGGCTCTGGATCTGTCCCACCAGCTCACCCCAAGGGCAGGGTGCTGGTGATATGATCCCTGGAGGTATCCAAGGGCAGGATGGATGAGGCTTTGAGCAACCTTGTCCAGGTGAGAGGAGTCCCTGCCCATGGCAGGGATATTGGAATAGATCATCTCTAAAGTCTCTTCCAGTCTAAGCCATTCCATGACTATGATCCTAGGGCATACCATGGGGATGTGCAGATGAATCCCATTCTCAGCCAATCTCCATCCCTCTTCCCGTGTGCCACCAGGTGCTTGTCCTACTCCCCTGCCTGCTCCACAGCTGTTTCTCAGACCCTTCCCAGCCTTCCCTTTCCTGTCCTGGCAGCCTGGGCTAGATCATCCCACAGGCATCGTTCCTGTGGTTGCCCCATCCTCTGCACCCCCACCCTGCAAAAAAAAACAAAAAACAACCAAACAAAAAAATGCAGCTTTGCAAAAGCAAGTCAGGAACAAAGCAGAAAAAGAGCAGTTTTGTATTATTTTCTTTTCTAGGCCATTTTGAATTAATTAAGGAATGTGATCTAAACTACAAATACTCTCCTTCACGTATGATTTATGGCCTGTTTGTTCTGGATTGGTATGTGCTTAATCTCTAATTGTGAGCCCACCATCTGTCTTTATTGATCTGCTTGCCAGGAGAGTTATTGCTCTCCTTGGCCTTATAAGGAAAAATCAGGCATGTGGGGAGCAAGCCAGCTCCAGGGATGCTCTTACGTCAGACTTGGAGCTGCTTGGGAACTCACTTCCCAGCTCAGTTACAGTCTCCTGCTACTGCACTCTCTATTAACCACGTGAAACTTGAACTTCTGGCTCCCACAAAGCCCATACATTATTTGCCAGAGAATATGCCCCTCTAAGCCTCCCTCCATGTAAATCCCTCTTAAGCCCCTGGTTTTGCTCCAAAACAGAAAAAACCCAATAAAACAAGGGGAGAAAAGGAGGTTGGTGTGGCCTGGCAGAAAAGCAACAACAAGTGACCACTGAAAACTTTTGCTGGCCCTAACCCTCACATTGAACCCTACCCACAGCACCAACAAGAATCAGGCTACAGGTTTCCAATTTTCCAAAAACCTCAAGGATACCAACCCTCAGCAGCCACTCACCAAATGATGCTCAATACGGCTCCAATACTCTGTAAGAATGGGCCTGGCAAAAAAATGCAAAGAGTGACAACTGAAAGCTTTTGCTGGCCCTAACCATCACATTGAACCCTACCCACAGCACCAACAAGAATCAGGCTACAGGTTTCCATTTTTCCAAAAACTTTGAGGATACCAGTCCTCAGCGGCCACTCATCCACTGGTGCTCAATAGGGCTCCAATACTCTGTAAGAATGGGCCTGGCAAAAAAATGCAAAGAGTGACCACTGAAAACTTTTGCTGGCCCTAACCTTTACATTTAACTCTACCCACAGCACCACGAACAATTGGACTTTAGTTCCAAACCCATAAACTATTGAGCCCTTGTTCTCTACTCCAGCTTATTTCAAAATTTCTCTGATCATTTCATAAGGCAATTTAAGCCAGTCTGGATTCATATAATTTCAAGGCAATATTATTATCAAGTGTTTAAAAGCATTTAACAACTCTGAATATTTATAAAATAACCAATTTACCTTCTTGTAGCATTTTCTTTTGCTGCCATTTTCAATTCTAGGACCTGAAGATTTTGATGAACACTTACCACAACCTCTTGTTTCAGCCCCAAAACAGAATTGGTAGCTAAACAGAAGTGAAGGCTTTTATGGAGTTTTTCTGGTCCACCTCTTCCCCACAATCCCCTGGAAAAAACTCCTCCTCTCCTTGACTGTTCCCACCTGGGATGAACAAGCCTCAGCTGGAACCCATCTGAGAATATCTCACCCTAACCCTCCCCCTGTCCCTCATCCCTCCCTCTGCCCACAGCTGCAGTTTAAACCCTGGGTCTGGAAAAAAGTTCAGGACACAATCAGAAAATGTTCACTAAACTGCATCAGAAAGTTCCAGCATGATCCATGATCTCTGGTCTACTGGGCTATAAGCCAAGGCCCTTGGGGATATTCTTTAATGCATTCTTTTAGATAATTTTGTGCTTGCCAATAAATCAGAATTTAGATAACATTGATTTAGATAAAATCACAGTTTGGATACAATTGAAACTTTCAGTGTGTTACATGGATGTCAGAGTTCTCTCCATCTCCCCATGGAGGGCATTCCTCCTGTACCAGTCGGGACATAAGAGTAAAATAAAGCCAGGATCCCAAACCACACCAAAAACCTGGTCGTGATGAAGAAGAAAGTGGAGAACGCATCTAATATAACAGAAAATTACTTTGTGTTTTCCAAGTTTTTATTTGGAAAAAAAGAGAATGGAGAGGGGGAATAAGAGCTTGAAAAGCCTTCACTAAATACTCAAGCTGCAGCAGTCCCTCTGCTGCTACAAAACAGCAACAAGAGACAGATGGACACATGGAGGCTTCCCAGAACCCACCTCCCACCACCAGTGATGTGCATCTCTGTTTGCTGGGCTAGAAATACAAAATGCCTGAAGCAAACCAAGGGACCCGGACACATCTCAAGGCTTTGTTGGGAATCCTGCAGCTGAACAAAAGTGGTTTCTCCCCGCATCTGCATTGCCACATCCCTGCATCATCTTCTCGCTTCTCTCCTTCAAAGGCAAGAATCCTAAAGATGGAATTGGTGGGGGGAGACAAAGAGAGAGATGCCCAACAGTTGGCTGCTGCTCATCCAGCCCCATTCCTGGCACTTTCCAGTCCAGAAGAGCTGGTTTCCTCGCCACAGTCCTCCCACCACCTTTTCCCGGGGACATCTCTGTCCAGAGCAGGTGAACACCACAGCCCTGTGCCATGGCCAGGGCAGAGCAGCACTGTCACCCTCACCTAAAATCCTTTACCTTTTGGCTCCCTGCTTCTGTGTTCATACTAAAAGCATCTACAAAGTTACTTCCTCTGTTTCATCTGAGATCTCAATCCTGAGAGGAGAAGTCCTGCAATAAATATTTTACACTTAGCAATGCCTGAGTGTGGGAACTGAAGCCCCCGAGTACATTTGTATCAGCAGGAGGAACAAGGGGGCCCAGTGCATCAAAGCTCAGCATCAGCATGGAAGGTTTTACTGGACAAAGAGTTCTGGGACATCAAGGAAAGAGCTGCAGAGTTTCAGCTACCCCAAACTCACTGATGGTGCAAGCTTAGGGGGACAAACATAAGTTGTGCAGCCATACGCTTAGGGTCAGAGCCCTGCCATCCCCTCCTGCAGCCCTCTGTAGATTTGATCTCCCACCAATCTGACTGCTGGTTTCTAGGGGCTGCTCAATGAAGAACCAACAGGTTCACAGGAAGTTGCATCTAAACATGAGGAAAAACTTATTTAGGGTTGGTGACAGAGAACTAGAACAGCTGCCCAGCCAGAGATGTTGTGGAGTCTCCTTCTTTGGAGATACTCAAAATATTCCTGGATGTAATTCTGTGTAACATGTTCTGGGACATCCCACTTTAGCAGAGGGGCTGGACTCTCTAGAGCTCCCTTCCAACTACAACCATTTTGTGATGCTGTGCCAAACACCTTCAAACTCATCTTGCCCAGGACCTGGCACTTGGTGAGGCTTTACCTGTCCCTCCTTCGCTTTGAGGTATCCCCTTCACTGGTCTCCCCCAGATTCAGATGAATTTCAGCAGGTGATTCCATCATCCTCTGGGACTCCTGATGGGAAAGAGACAAACATTGTGCTATGTTTGAATCAAAGTGGAGATAAACTAAACAACAGCAAGAACATTGTCTGCTGCCCTCTCCTTTTGACCCATGGCAGCTTTGGCTGTTACTGCAGCTAACAAAGACCTTCCATTCCAAATAACTTTTTTTTGGGGGGTTGGGAGTGGTTGTAAACACAACTACAAACAATTCTTATCATCATCATCATCACAATCTCCACCATCTTTATTATAATTTTAAAAGTTATTTATTATATATATTATATAATTAATTATTTATTCTAATTTTAAAAATTAAAAAAAAAATTAATTATCCCTCTTTTTAAGTGTTAATCCCACTGATAGTTTATGAAAAAAGGGTCACAATGTGGGATCCAGGCTATCAGGACCTGCTTCCCTTAACCTTTGATCTTCCCCAACATTTACTGACAAACTGTGATAGAAACAGGCAATCTCACAGCCTGAGGGAGATGGCCATCCCCCAGCAAGGTTTACCTCTTCTTTCTTGGCTTCCTTTTTGTCATCATCCAGCTTCTTCTTGCTTTCTGGGATAAGGTCATCCAGAAAGCTGAGCTCGTGTTTTGAGAAGCAGAAATGCATTAATTTCCGGACAAAAACAAGAGCAAAAACCTTCAGACATGAGAAGGAAGACACGGTGAGACCAGAGATGATGCTACAGCTCATTCCAAGGCTGCCAATGTCCAGTAGCAACAGGTCTTACCATCATGGGGAAGATGATGGCAGCACGGGACACCTTGATGACCCAGATAGGGACGAGGCAGAATAGCTGGATCAGGGTGAACAAATGGACCTTGCGCAAGGGGACGTGGCGCAGGAAGGTGAAATCCGGCTGGCGTTTCGCCGGCATCCCAAACAGTTTCAAGCGTTCAAAGAACTGCAAAATCAAAGTGGAAAGTTTCCACCTGGGGTCTGCAGAAGGTTTCTGGCCCTGTGGAGACGTGGAGGGTGTTTCCAGGATCCAGTCTGCAATGAGAGATCCTCTATCCCATTCTGTTTCCCCCTTGGGAGCAGCACCCATTTCCCCTTCTCTCCAGCTATAAACCAGCTTGTCCAAGAGCACTGCCCACCACATTGCAATTACCCCATATTAGTCTGTTATTGGCTTTTCCTGGCCCCCTGAACCCCCAGAAAGGATTCCCAGCAGTGCCAGAACCTGCCTTCCCTTTGCACCAAATCCCTCAGTTTCAGGTAACCAAATGTTGACCTTCCCTGATTCCTGAAACAGAGAGTGCTCAACTTGCCTGGGCCACCCTGGAAACCTCCTGTGCCTCCACCAACCTTTGTCTTACACAGAATATTTCCGTTGCTTGCTCCCAACAGAGGCTTTTCCCTGAGCCACTGCTTTTCTCCTGCTTCCCCAGGGCTGAAATACCAAGGAGTAGACACGATGCACCCTGGAAAAGAGTCTGTACCTGAATTCCTTGGAGTGATGACACACCCATGTAGAGAAAGATACCGTAAAGCACAGGCATGGGGACAAACTGGAACAAAAAAACCCACAATCATGTTGGAGTTTAAATTGCACTGTCAGGATTGCCTCTCTCTCCTACAGGCATTGCCTAAAGTTGCCCAAAGCTTTCCAGTTTCCACTGGGATTGAGATGCCTCAGATTTTAACTGTGAGAGATTTATTGTGTGCAAGTGAGTTAACGCTCTCCTTCGGGCTGAACTTTTGAGTTACAATTCAACAGAATAATTTTGTTTCCCAGAAAGATTGGAGGGAAAGAGGTGATTTCACCCATGCTCCCATGTGCTGTGCTCTGTGACCATTGCTCTCTTGCCTCGAGCATCCCTATTGGGGTCTGAGGAGCCAGAAAGCACAACTGAGGATGATTCCTAGCATGGGTCAAGGTTTTGGATCACCTCCTCCACTTAAAACTACTCAGCCCCAGAGAGAAGGGATTGATTTTGAGTCACCTCCCAGAACCTCGTGGTTGTTTGGAATTTTCCTCTTACTTTTAACACAGAAGTGAAGAAGACTGAGCAGCCTATCAGCACAAAGATCATCAAGGCAGTGACTCTCTGCTCTCGTATGCCCAGAAACTCAGGTTCTTCTCCTGGAGCTGAGCGGCTGGACTCTATCCTGAGGCTGTTCACGTGGGAGAGGGACAGGACAGCTGTAGCTACAAACCAGGGCAGCCCTGCCAAGGAGCACATGGCCAGAATCACAGCAACCACAAAAAGGTCCAGGTGGTACCCGCCTCCTTTCTGTGGGAAGGAAACAAGAAACAGAGCATCCTAGCACACAGGAGTGAGGACGAGGTCACAAGTCTGACTCCAACCTTCCCTGTGAGCACAGGTCAGCTTCTTGATAGAGCATCCAAATGATGCTACTGCTATTTTCAAAGAAAACTGTGTTTCTCTATTGATCAAAGATGAATTTGCTGCTCTGAAAGACTGCTCATTGGAACTTCCCTGGTGTTTGCTCCCTGTGGCACCATTAATCCAGGACAACATCCTGTCATGGAGCCTGCTGCTGCCCCAGACCAATGCCTCCTGAAAGCATTTGGAGTCAGAGCTACTCTCCATACCTGCTGCCCAGAGAGGGTTGGGAATGGGGTCACCTCTTGCAGCCCCTCACCTTCAGCTTGTGCTCATTCCTGTTGACAATCAGAGCAGTGATCTGCTGCTCCATGACTATCAAGATGGTGCAGAGCAGAGCTGGGATGAGTGCAACCAACGCCGTCCACCAAGGGTTGGGTCCTATGGGCTTGTTGATCCACCCGAGGCCATCTATGGTGAGCTGCAGCAAAGCACACACAGCAGCATAATTGCCCAGCCCTGCCACTTCACTGGCTTTGATTTTCCCCTTCAACCCTGTGTCAGAGCTTCTCCAGCCCTGACTTCATGTCATGCTCTCCCAGGGCATTCATCAGTGCCAGTGTCCTCCTTGCAGGCACCTACAGATACTTCTGTGTCTAGTTCTAGGGCTGTCTTCTTGTTCCCAGAAGGAAACATTGGACTTGGAGGTGGAAAAGAGGAACTGGTCACATTATCAGCATCTCCTCCAGACTCAGACCTGTCCTGCATCACCTTGTGGCATCCCCATGGGCACAAGTGGGTGAAACCCACTCCATGCCAACCCCCTGGGCCCCCTTACCATGAATTTAGTGGAGGCATGGAGCTTTGGTGATGGGATCCCAGATATTATGTCAATGAGCACCATGAAGATGATGGTGAGGGAAACACCAAAGTCAGTTATTATGGCTTGCACCTAGGGCAAGAAAACAGAGATGAAAGGAGCATTGCCAACAGGGTCATGACTTGAGGTGTAAAAGTGAGGACCATTGACACCATTACATCTGGTTACCAAACCCCAACAATGAGTAGATGCAGTGAAAACCCGTGGTTAGATAGTGCTGCTGCATTTGTCTCTGGGAGATCTTGTGTCAGGCTTTTGTCTTTAACATTTATCTAGGTGGAAATATGCTATTTTCATTCAAATCTTAAAAAAAAAAAAAAAGTATTAAAAATGAAGTAATCAGAATTCTGCCATGACAGCCACACTCACAGGCTGGACTCGATGATTGCAAAGTTCTTTTCCAACCAAAAGAATTCTATGATTCTACAGCTACAATGGGACTAAGGCACTGAGACAACATTTGTTCCTCAAAAGGAAGAAATTGTGTTCTGTTCTATGGCAGCTCCTCAACAGAATCAACATAATGCTCAGCAGGGGAAGAAAAAGCCCCACTATGGAAGACCTGATTTCCCAGCACCTGAGAATAAAGTTTCTTGGGGGCAGGTTGTGAGGCAGGTAGGAAATGGTACAGTCTTTCTGAACTCATGGCAGTGAGTGAGGCATAGCCAAGCTGATGGAGAGCTTGAGCTTCAAGGTCAGCATTTCCCAGCTTGACCAAGTGGTGGCAAATAGTGCTAATTGCTAAAAGCCATGTTGGGAAATGAGTGTGGAGGCTGCTGCTGGCCTCCATCTTCTACTTACTCTGCTTGGGAAGTAGCGGCTGGTTTTAAACGTTTTCACAAAGCTGCACAGGACAAAGGTGGAGAAGAAGAGGATGCAGCACCACAAGAAGATATTGGGTGTGTAGGGGCCACTGAGTCCACAGGCAGGTCCATGAAATTCTCCATGTAAATGGCTGCACTCCTGAAGAAACAGAGGTCAAGACAGAAAGGCAGTGCAGGTGCAGCAAGGAAACTGCAGAAAACCAGAGGGTTTTGAGGATCATGGCCCAAGATCCATCACCATGTGACTGCTGCTGCTGTTGGAAACTCAGATTTGATGAGCAGCAGCTGAAGTGACACACTGAACCACCCAAGGGAGAGTGCAGAGATGAGATGTGATGCAACACCAGCCTGCAGACCCAACACACATTCTCCACTTGAAAGCTGGGTAAACCTGGCTGAAGAAGACCCCAACTACAACAACCTAACCACCCCCTTTACCTTGCTTCTGGTCACAAATATTGTCCTGCATCTAGGTTAAGGAGCAGAGTTACAACTCATTTTGGGGAACCAGGTGGACTGGACGAGGTGGACTCTCCTTCTGCTGACCAAGCAGGTTAAACCCCCCCAGGAGATTGAAGCAATGCCTTTCCAAGCAGCACCAGCAGGGTTTGAAGCCCACATCACCTGCAGGGCTCTGAGGTTTGCACCGTGTGAATGCCCCTGGACCCTGTGGCTGCAGCAGGAGGAAGCAGTGGCTTGGGGCACTTACAGTCACTGTGAGGCTTCCCCAGCTGATGCTAGACACGTTGATGTTGTTGCTCGCCCAGAACTGCATGGCTTCCAAGGTGGGTTCGGTGGGGACCCTACACTTACAGCTGGGAGGAGAGAAGCCAAGACAGGGGTAAGGGAAAGGCAATGGAGGTGCAGCCATGCTTTAGGAGGGAAAAACCCACTAGTAGTTGGTGAGGAGGTCAAGCTTGCTGGGCATGTGCACAGGGTAGATTCTTTGCAGGTGTATCAGCTTCTCTAGGGCCTCATAAATGAAGAAGATGCAGATGAGGGTGGCAAAGGCTTCTTCAGTGAAGCGGGTGACATAGGACACCAAGCAGCTGGCATCAGTGGCCACTAGCACCATGCAGAAGAAGGAGACCCAGAGCCCGATGCACGCCCGCAGGGACAGGTAGGAGAGGCTGTTGTCCCTGGGGAACCAAAACAAAGCCAGGGGTGGGAATGGCATCGAGAGGCTCCGATCTGAGCCCTCCCTGGGGGAAACTGGTAGCAATCTAGGAGCTAGAATCAAGCCTGTGGATGGTAACTGCAGTTTCTGGGTCTTGCAACAGACAACCTCATGGCAGGGGTTCTCATGAGGAAAGGCCAATTATTTAAGTATTGTTCTTTAGCAATTATCTTGCCTTAACAAGGCAAAACTCTGTCTAAACAGAGTCTGGTTTGGTACACAGAGGGAAGCAAATCCTCCCTCATTCCCAAACCAGAGGGATTTGTCTCATCTTCTTTGTGCAGCCCATCTCAGGGCACCCACATCCTTGTGGTTTCTTGGTTTCTTCTCCTTCTGCTTTGCTTAAACCCCAAACACCTAAACAGCCCCATACATTCTGCAGAGGACAAGGGCTCTTGTACCATCACATCCTAAAGCACCAGTGAGCCATGGCTGTGACAGAGAGGACAAATCTAACAAGTAGCACTAAGAAATATACAAGAAAACCATCTTTTCTCCATCTCTGCCTTCTTCAGAAGGCTCTCAGCACCCAGCCATGACAGCCAACCTTACTTGCAGAATTTGTAGAGGACCTTCTCAAACACAAGGATGTGTCCAGTGATGCCCAGGATGGTGAGAGGTTGGCCACTAAAGAGGGAGTAGACCACGCCACTCAGCGATGCACCCACCATTGCCTCTGTGGTACTCTGCCCAGGGAAAAGAGGCTGCAGTGAGGAAATAAATAATGGGAGGGGAAAAACAAAACAAAACAAAGGAAATTTGCTTCAGCAAGGACTTCTGCAAGTGTTTTATATCCCTCCCCTACCCCCCTGTCACCCAACAGGGAGGTGCTCACTAGTTCACCACCGGTGGCCTCCTCCAGCAGTCCCCCCAAGGTGATGACAGGGAACAGGCAGGCAGTGTAGAGGAAGAGGAAGGCAGCCAGACACTGCAGGTTCAGACCATCCCGAAAGTCACTCCAGAACCAAGGTGCTTTCCTCTTCACATCCAGGACGAAGCCTCCAAAGAACCTGGAGGAAGGAAAGAAACAGCCTGTTCTCCTAGAAGAGCACATGGAGTTTTCTTGTCTGTAGAAGGGCAATCCCTGGCACAGAAGAGCTTTCTTGGCTAAATTGAAGCTGTCTCCTTCTCCCATTTTACACCCAGTAGAAGCTAAGGCACATGAACAAACCCTCCATCACCACCACCAAGACCTAATGTGAGAGCCCATACTCTCATAGTGCCACAGCCCCTTGCCCTGAGAAGCAGCAGAGCTCTCCCTGGAGGCATTCACACATCTGCCACCACCCCAAGGCAAGAAAACCTGGGTGCAGATCTCCAACCTGCCCAGCCCAGGGGACCAACTGGAAAGCTGGAGTCCTTTCACTGGGACAACTGACCCCCGAAACCCGCTGCAAAGGAAGGTGCATGCTCAGATTTTAGAGGCAAATTGAAAAACCCCAAACTCTTAAAGTTCACACCTTCCCGTCCACTGCAGCTCAGGCTCACTCTGCTTCCCAGGTGTGCTGTGAGAAGCTCCTGACATCTTCCTTCTCTCCTGCTCAGAGGGAAAGAAAATGAAGACATGGACTGGGAATCACCAGCTTGTTTGGCTTCTGCTCTGGGTACAGTATCAAAGTGGGACCATGTGGACATGGAGCAGCAGCCTCAGCCATGCTGCTGTCTGTCCATCTGTCCCTATGTCCACCCCCCATGTGCCTTCTTCTGCCCAGCACCCACATCTAAGGGCATTTTTCCGGGGGGCTCGATTCGAATTGATGGATCCCACACTCCTGGTGGCAAGACTGTGACCCGCTCCTGGAAGTCCATGATGCCAGCCACGAGATCAGCCCGGTTCTTGGCTTTATAGGCAACAGCACGGAAAACCTGCCAGCAGGAGACAGCCTGGTGAGAGGACAACCCACCTCAGATCTGCTAACCAGTGCAGTAGGCTCTTGCCTGCATGAAAGATTATTTCCTCCCAATTCCCTGCTGGGAATGGCAGGAAATATTCCCCCAAAAGGAAAAAGCTGTGCATCCTGGTACTTGTAACCATTTGCAGGAGGTGCCATCCCCCATGGCACACCACACCCTGAGCTTAAAGAGAAGTTTCACTGGCCCTGGCAATGCCACCACTGGAAACAGAGGGCTGGGGAACTCTGGGAGAAGGATGAGGTGCAGGGTGCACCCGGGTGGGATTTCAGCCTCCAGGATGTGGGGTGATGCAAATCCACATTGTTTGCTTTGAGGGGAGAAGGAGGGCTGGGCTGCTTGGAGAGCTGATGGGCAGCTGGGACAGCAACTCCTCCTCCTCACTAATATAGAGACTGGGAGGTGGAAGAAAGGCAGCCATGACCCAAGATATCTCTTCTCTTGTCTCACCTTGTCTGTCATGAGAGTAGCCATGGACCTGCCGACCTCACGGTACTCATGGGGTTTTCCTCCTGGTCCAAGCAAGACAAACAGGAACCTGGGTGAGAAGGACAAAATGATAAGAACATGTGTGTGTTCAAAGGAGATCCCCGGGAGCTCCCAGCCCAGAGCACGGATCCACACAGGCTCACCACCACTTCTGCTGAATTTGAAACTCATTATATTCGATAGCAAATTTCATTTTAGGGCCAATTTCCAGTCTAATTGGCCAACGGGTTGTAAAGCTACAGCAGGGAAGGGGGAATTAAAGGTGAGGAGATGTGGGTGGGTGCGTGGGGGCAACACGCTCTCTCCCAGTGGCCTTGTTCCCTCGGGACACCAAACCGATGCACGCAAGTGGATGGTTTCTTAGTTCTTTAAAATCAAAACTCTGTGCCTCTCCTTCACACCTTGTTGGGATGGGAACTTCTGTCATGCCCAAGAGGAGGACAGCTGGGGACAGGCGGACAAAGGCCACGATGGGCTGGTGAAGGAAATCCAGCTTTCCTATCAGCACGTTGCAAGCTTCAGCCCCGGTGGGAATTTTCCTCATGAAGTGCAGCTCCGCCTGGGCATGACAAATGATTTTCAGGCATTTATCCCCAAAGCAAAACCCCAGCACTCCGCATCACACTCTGCAGCCAATTTTGCAACAGCAAATCTGGCCCTAAAGGTGTAAGAGTGTCTCACCTTGCTTAAACCTATTGCACCAGTCAGGTTGTTCAGAGTTCTTTTAACTTCTGCCATGGTGGGAGAAGGATCTGGGGTGAGTTTGGGGGCTGGTAGGAAAAAGAAAGACACTCAAAAAGATGGACAAGGAGTAATTGGGATGCTCCTCTTTTGCCAGGACAAGTCTAAAGGGACTAAGCCCTGCAGAAACCTTCCCCTGGTGCCAGAGCCCTCCAAGAACCCTTCCCTGGTGCCAGAGACCTACAGGAACTCTCACCTGGATCAAGGTCCTGTGGGTCTGTTTGCTTCTTCTGTTTGCTCACACCAGCAACAGAGCAGACCCTGGTGAGAAGGTTCTTTCTTCCCTTCTCATTATGGTGGTGATGACTCATCGAAAGAACTTCACGAATTTTGTCCTGCGCCTTCTTATCAAGCTCTGCAGCCTGCTCTGACTGGCCCAGGATCATGTCTGGGTATGGCAGAAAGAAATGAAGCTGTCAGACCTGAAACCCCCTAAATTTATCCCCTGCAGTCCCCAGGGAAGGCTGCCCCATGCAGGAGAGCCTGACCTGGGCTCAGCCTGGCTTAGCAAGACATTTTCACACAGTTCAGCCTTTGCAGTGAAAGCAACAATTTGCTTTTGCTACAAGCCATCATCAAAAGGCTTAGCCACAGCTTCACTAGGGTCACTAGTGCCCACACTAACACAGGCCATTTCTTTGTCTGGTGTGTCCTCTCTGGATGTGCTGCACATTTAACCACACTAGAAACCATCTGGAGCACAGAGGTTCCCAGAGTTGCTGTGGCCCAAAGCCTGCAATGAGCTGAGCCCAAAGAGAAACCTGCTAAGAACAGCTTCAACTGCTCCAGCTCTGGGAAGGACAGAATGGAGACCTGCTAGACCAAGACCATTTCTCCAAAGCTGCTCTCTTCTCCACAGAAATACACTGATTGCTCATCTGCCAGACAACCTCTGCCTTTAAAACTCTTAAATCATGAATGTTAAGGCAAAAGAAAATAAAGAATGGAGGAAATGGCTTCTAATAAAATTTCTTTAAGGAGGTTCAGCTCTTATGCAGACTCTGCATGGCTAAGAGCAGCCTGCTAAGCCCTAACACTTGCTCCCTTTTGCCTTAAAATATTCTCCAAACCCTTCTCCAACCCCAGAGGTTGCTTCCACGAGACCCCATAAGGGAAGGAAAAGCTGGTGAGACTGTGACCTGCCCAGCCTACACCCAGAACCAACTCACAACTTCAAACCCAACAGAAGTTGTGGAAAAGGATGTGCCTTGGGGCAGGGAATGATTTGGGTGTGAAGGGCATCACTGTGAGCTGAGCTTGTCCCTTCCTGAGAGATGTGGCACCCACAGTACCTGCAATCTCTTCGATGCTTTTGGCACAGACATCCAGCAGCACTGTGCTATTGCTGATGTGTCTCTGCAGCTCAAAGAGGCTGTGCATGGGCAGTGTGGACACATAGGGCTTGCTCCAGCGCTCACCACCAACTTCCATATCCTCCTCAAACTTCAGCCACCTGCAAACATCAGGTTTGATCAGCCCCATTGAAAGGAAAGAGCCCCAGCTCTGCCACCCCTTTGGTAGAGCTGCAGGGGTCAAGAGGAGAAGGCTCGTTGGATCAGCACCTGCAGCTGCAAAAATTTCACATCCCAGAGAGCAGAAAGCAGAGCCCGTGTGTGACACCAGCATGGGGACCCCTCTGCCACCACAGCAGGCAGCAGGACTCACCTCGCTTTTTCCTTCCACTCACCAACTTCACCTCCTTTCACACAGATCTCATCCAGCTCCATGAACAAGTCACGGGGGATGTGCTGCTCGTCCTCCTCAGTCTCGAGGATGAGCTGCACGAGCAGGGCTGGAGTGTCTGGGGACAGAAGACAAAGCCCCATCCCATTACCATGCTTGAACACAGCCCGTGCCAAGTGGCCATGGGATTGGTGGTAGTTCAGCCAGAAAAACTGGGCTGGCCCTGCTCCCCTGGGTCTGGCTGGGCTTGCACAGAGCCATGGAGAGGGAGGAAGCATCTACTCCACCTCTGCCAAAGGATGGGTTGCTTTGCTTCCCTGCATTTCCTTTCTTAAAGCCAGGAACCCTCCAAGGAAGGCGAGCCTTAAAAAGACATTTTTAAGGCACTTCACTGCTTTAAAAAAAAATGTTACAACACGCAAAAAGTATGGAAAAAGGGAGTCTTGCTAAATAATTCCCCTTGCCCTCCAAAGAACCACTAGTCCCTCCACCTGGCCACATGGACCTGCTTTCAGAAGACCCCAATGCCCATGTCACCCCGAGGAGTTTAGCAAGAGCCACAGTGGGACTTACAGTGATGTCCCTGCTCCTCCTGGCGTGACAGTGACACCTGCACAGCCATGTCCTGGGTCCTTCGGCCTGCAACAGAATGGCATTTGCAGCACTTTGGACACTGCAGCACATGGTTGACATGGTTGATGCCTCACTAAGCCACAGCTAAATCCCAAGAGGAACACCGATTTCTCTACATTGTATTCCCTCATCTCCTCCTGTTTTCCAAGCTTGTTTTACTCAAACTTGGCAAAAACAGAGCAACAAATGGGTTCTCTGGGTCCTCTAGATGAGCTTTGGCAGCAACAAACCTCAAGTTCCAGCTCTGGCTGGACAACACACAGGCTTGCTCATTAAGCAGTGGCAGAAAGCAATTATTTTTACCATCTTTGCAGGGCACAAGGCAACAAGATCAAATCAGTCCCCTGGTAATGAACTCTAGCTCAAATAAAGAAAATCACAGTTCCTCTGCTTAAAAGCCATCATGTTAAAAAACATGAAAAGAATTGTGCTGCTTTCTCAAGCCCAGCACTTTTGGCTGGTGGCCCCTCTACCCAGATCTCAGCAGACTCACCTTTCAGCTCAGTCTGAGGGTGGATGTTGGCACCATTGCTTCTTCTGCCTGCCTCAGGCATGGCCTCCTCCTTAATAATGGAGAAGGTGAGATTTGGGGCTGGGTCTTCTGAGCTCCCAGACCTCCCCTCCACCACCAGGCTATGAGCATCACACCTCTGCATCCCTGCTCCTCCAGGCACAGCCCTGAAACCTCAGAAGGTTTCCTTTGAGGTTACCAAGAACCTCAAAAGGCCACCAAGAACCTGAAGGAGCAAAGATTCACATTCAGCCAGGCTCAGGATGCCCTTGCTGAAAACAGTGTCCAGGGAAAACAGGATCCTTCTCCTTGGGAAAGCCAAGGGCTGAGAGCTCATGCCCTCCCTGGCTGAACTGCTGGTGCTGCAGGAAGAGCCTGTGGGCCTTAAAAGCCAAAGAAGAACCACAGAACCCTGAGAAACCTGGAGGAGCAGGCAGGGCTGCTGGACAAAATGCAAGGGGCAAGAGCTCCATTGTGCACACAGCCAAAACTCCCAGCACTGGAAAAGGCACTGAACTAACAGGATAATAGATTTACTTTAAATCACCATTTAAATAAAATTACTATTTAGATAAAATCACAATTCAGATCAAATTATAAACTCCAGCACATTCCACAGGTGTCAGAGTGGGAATAAACACAGCAATTTGGAGTCAGCATTCTCCAGCACCCTGTAGGTGACATGGGGAAAGTCTCTTCATCTCTTTAAACCTTTTGCCTCTGTGCTCTGACCAGCAATGCTAAAGCTGCCCCTGGAAGCCCTCCCTGCTGCAAAGCATCTCCCCCAGCCCATCCTTCTGCACATTAGAGGAAAGCCAAGATGTTGGGGAGAGTTTTCCCAGTGTTTGGGGCATGCTCAGCCCCTTGGTAGAGCCCCAGCCATGCTACCTGTAACTCTTCCACAGGTCTTGAGTAGAAAATCCCCATTCCGGTCAGTTCTCAAGTTGGTCACCAGTTTTGGAGGAATAAGGAGGGACAGAAGAAGGGGGTCAGAACCAACCCTCACTGAGAGGATCTCAGAGACACCCTGTGCACAGCAGGTACACACAAAGCAACCAGGTCTCCAGAGTGAAGAGCCATCAAAACACAGGATCCTTGTTTCACAGATCCATGGAATCCCTGTGTCACACGTCCATGGAATTCTTGAGCCATGGAATTCTCATGTCAGAGAGCCATGGAATCCTTGAGCCATGAAATCAGGCAGTTATATAATGCTGTGCACCCCAGGAATCTCCTTGCTTGGAAAACTTAGTGGGTGGAGAGAAAACAGCTCTGTTTTGAGCAGAAACTCTCAAAGATGGAGAAATGGTGTAAACACCCCGTCCTGAGGCATAATCAGCATTTGAGTATATTTAAAAGCACAAGCTATCAAAATGCAAGGGACTAAATCAAAAGTTGGGACAAGAAGAGGCATGGTGGTCACATCCCCATGCTGGAGGAGCCCCTTTCTGCTCTGCTGTCCATGCTAGGAGAGCTGAGCTGGTGCCCACAGGTGCTGATGAGCCTCTTCCCACCTGCAGAGGGATCTGCTTAACTCCTGGAATCACAGAACTACCTTGGTTGGAAAAGACCTTCAAGATCATTGAGTTCAAATGTGAATCTAACACTGACAAGTCCTTAACTAACCTCTTGTCCTGTCACTTGTAACTTCATTGAACAGACTGCTCCCCAGGTCTTTACAACCTCCTTCAATGTACTACTAGATAGTGAGAAGCTCTCCCCTCAGCATCCTCTAGGTTAAACAACCCCAGGTCCCTCAGCTGCTCCTCACAAGACCTCCAAACTCTCCATCAGCTTTGTTTCCCTTCTTTGGACACACTCAATGCCCTTCCTGTAGTGAGGGACCCAAAACCAAACACAGCACTGGAGGTGCAGCCTCACCAGTGCCAAGTACAGGGGTAACATCACCTCCTGCTCCTGCTGGCCACACTATTCCCTGTACAGGCCAGGATGCCATTGGCCTTCTTGGCCACCTGGGCACACTCTTGGCTCCTGTCCAGCACAGACAGGACCCTTTCTGCTGGGCAGCTCTCCAGACACTCCTCCCCAAGCCTGTATTCCTGCTGGGGGTTGTTGTAGCCAAAGTGCAGTACCTGACATTTGGCCTCATTGACACTCATGCAATTGGCCTGTTATGGAGAAACCAAGCCCAAAGCTTCAGCTCCAAGGAAAGAAGTTGCAGGATTTGTCTTGGAAAACAGTCCTCAAAGGAATGAATGCCTTCTCCCCTTGCACAGCCCAGGTTGGGGAAGGTCCATGGTGCTGACAGCTGGAGCCCTACCCCCCTGTCCTCTCTGAAAGGACATCCTCCTTGGGACACACAGATGTTTGGCCCTGTGTTCTCCAGTTGAACTGGTGGCTTCCCAGGTGGCCCAAATCCCTTGTGTGGGAGCAGGGGAGGTTCTCTCCATCAGCTGATAAAGGATTCATGCATGGTCCTCCTGTGTCACCCTGATCACTCCCCCATGCTGAAGGGAGCTCCTTTGTGCCTTTTCCAATGTCCAGCTCCAACTCCATGGATCTTTGTCACCCCATATCCAAGACTAGGAGGGAAGTGGTGTTGGAGGTAGATGGTGAAGGTGTTTTCCAAGTAGCATCACTTCACTACAGCAAGAGGCGGAACTGGGAAGAACATTGCTTTTGGCTTTGGTGGAGCCAGAGCTCCCAGCAAGCTTAGACTCCATATGGATCTCAGTTGGGATCTCAGGCCTTGGACAGACATCCCTGGATGGTTGCAATCAGCTGCAGGCATTTGAAGAGGCAGTGAAAATGAATTGTGAATAAAGCTGATCCCTTCACCTTCTACAGGGCCAGAGTGAGGTGTGGGTGACAGGACACCAAACCATCTGCCCTGTGCTCAAGGTGGGCACACAGACACCTTGACCCAAAGCACCAGTTCCCTGCTCTTTTCCATAGATGTGGAGCTGTTGCAGGGACTGGCCAAGGCCAAGGAAAAAGTCTTGGGCTAGATGGGGGAGTGCTCAGTGAAACAGATCTCAGCAGCATCACTGGTTCCTGCAGCAGCAGATGGTGCTGTTGCCTTGCTGGGATGGTCCTGGCACATCTTGCTGTGCAGTGGCAGATGAAACCCAAATCAGCATCTCAGGTTTGGAATCCCAGCCCCCCGGCAGGGTAATCTGCACCCCAAAAAGCCTTTCCCAAACCCTCTTCCCCCCTCCCCAGTCCTGCTGCTCTCCAAAGCCAGGGTGCAGGCCGTGGGCTCCGGAGCCCTCTGCTGCACCAGCATCCCCAACCCTCCACTCCCAGGACACAGCATCCCTCTCCCTGATGTTTGTTTCATGGCACAGGGAGCTTGTGTCATCTGAAGAATCACCAGGGAGCCCTGAGCAAGCCTGGTGGCAGCCAGTGACCCAGTTGTAAATCACCTTCCTCCCCTGGGATGCAACCTCAGGGCAAGGGAGGGGATTGTCCCCCCCTGCTCTGCTCTGCTCTGCTGAGACCTCCCCTGCAGTGCTGGCTCCAGCTCTGGGGCCCACACAGAAGGACAGAGAGGACACAAGAAGGACACAGAGCTGATGGAGTGAGTCCAGAGGAGGCCAAAAAGGTGATCAGAGGCTGGAGCAGCTCTGCTCTGGGGACAGGCTGAGTTGGGGGTGTTCAGTCTGTAGAACAAAAGGCTCCAGAGAGAGCTTAGAGCACCTTCCAGTGCCTGAAGGAAAGCTGGATGCCCATCTCCTCCTCTCTGTTCAAACCCTCTGATATTTTTCCTAGAGCCTGGTAATGGCATCACCTCCTCACTTTTCTGGCTGCATGGTGAGGAGCTGCAGACACCCATCTTCCCCCATCCCCTGCATGATGGAGCACATTCCAGTGCCTGATAGAGCTCCAGAAAAGCTGGGGAGGGACTTTGGACAAAGGCTTGGAGTGATGGGATAAGGGGGAATGGCTTGAAACTGAAAGAGGGGAGATTTTGTATTAGGAAGAAATTCTTTGGTGTGAGGGTGCTGAGCCCCTGTGCCAGGTTTCCCAGAGAAGCTGTGGCTGCCCCATCCCTGGCAGTGTCTCAGCCCAGGTTGGATGGGGCTTGGAGCACCCTGGACTGTGGGAGGTGTCCCTGCCCATGGAAGGGGGGTGGGACTGGATGAGCTTTAAGGTCCCTCACAACCAAAAACATTCCATGATTCTGACACCCTGCTCTAGTATCCAGTTAATGCCCCCAGCATCTCACAATTTTCTCTGGCAACAGCCAGTGGTGCAGGCACAGCTACAGCAAGGTCCTGGTGGAGACAAGAGGCACCCAAAGGTTTTTCCCCTTGCTGAGCTGGCTCTTCCACACAGCACCCAGCTCTCAGGCTCACAGACAGTGTCAGGAGGATCTGGGCTCTGCTGGTGGCTGGAGCAATGGCCACCAACAGTGATGAGGACCTGAAGGCTCAGTTCATCCAACTGTACAGAGAGAACCTCCTGCTCATGATCAGGTGAAGGGGCTCCTCCACCTGACTCCATCCCTGCCCCTGTCTCCTCCATCCTTTCTTCCCTTACCATGGCCAACTCCCACCCCTCATCCCCACCTCTTCAGCCCAGCCATGTCCCTGCCTATCCCAGCCCCTTCCTTGCTGGGGAGGGCTGGGGGAGTCAGTCCTGGGTAGGGGGAGCTCTGTGTCCTTCTGATGCTGGGGACTCCAGAACTGGACACAGCACTCCAGGTGGGGGTCTCACAAGAGCTGATGGGACAGAGCAATCCAACACCCTGCCAAGGTGCTGCACCCACCTGGTAACCTCAAGGGAAACTTCTGTGGCAGGAACCTCAAACTGAACGAGGGGATCTCCCCATCTCGACTGGTTCACCTCCAGGATAAGAAGAAAGAAGTCCAACTGGTGCATAGGGCTTTAGAGGAGAAGCAAGAGGTGTGAAAGATGAAGGGTGCCAGGGCATGGCTGGGAGGGTTTGTGGTGGTTTGGAGGGCAGCAGCAGGCAGGTGGCTGGCTCCAGGGGCAGGCAGCCATGCCCTGCTTGCTCTGGTGCTGCCAGGAATTCAAGGAGAGGATGAAAGTGGTGAGCCAGCGGTGGAAGGAGCTCCAGGCCAAGGAAGCAGAGCTGAAAACCCACATGGAGGATTCAAAGAAGATTATAAAGGTACAGCATCTCCTGATCAGCTGAGCTGCTGTGACCCTGAGCTGCATCACCACTCCTCCTCTCTCCTGGGGAGCCAGTCTTGGGCCACCATGTC
This sequence comes from Phaethornis superciliosus, assembly GCA_023637945.1. Taxonomy (NCBI): domain Eukaryota; kingdom Metazoa; phylum Chordata; class Aves; order Apodiformes; family Trochilidae; genus Phaethornis; species Phaethornis superciliosus. The sequence continues at coordinate 1,758,993 of JAJQWJ010000021.1, forward strand.
TGCTCAAGCCTCCCTTGAGCCTGGAGGTGTCAGAGGAAGGGTGAGCACAGGGATTTGTAGCACAGCTGGGAGGTAGGGCTTGGCTGGGAGGGATTGTGCTGCTGTGACCTCCTGAAGGCCCCCAAGTGTGTCACCAGAAGGGTCCCCACTGATGACACCCAGGTGCCTTGCAGGGGCAGATACCTGCAGGTGTATATATATATTTATATACTTAACTATATATACATATATATATATTGTTATATATATATATACTTTTCAGGTCTGAAAATCAGAGTGCCATCCCAGGTGCCCAACTTTGAGACCAAAAGGTCACTGCAGGAGGGATGGCCCTGCTAAACTGGGAGGGACAGTGCTCCCAGGGGTGCTCCAGAACTGGTCTCTCCTCTGTGAGGGCAGCTCCTCCCAGTGGTATTGGGTGACCCAGCTCCATCTTGCCTTCCTTTCCCCCTGTGTGTGGGTGTGTGTCTGTGTTGGTGGGGCAAACATCACCAGGAAAGTGAGGAGATGCAAATCAGAGCTCAGAAAAAAGCCACTGAAGAGAGGGAGAAGAGGCTGCAAAAGGAGGATGAGCTTTTGAGAGCTAAAAGGGACCTGGAAGCCCTGAGAACTGCCCGCCAGAAACTCTCCAACAAGGTGAAGAAGTACTCCATCTTCTGTAAATACCTGGAGGATGTGGTGAAGAACTCAGAGGTGAGTTTGGACATGACAGAGACAGATGCTGGATGGCCTCCAGGAGGGCCTTCCGTGGGTGTAAAACTTAGAGGAGCTTAGGCAAATCGTGTGAAATCAGAAGGCCTGGTGAAAACCAGGGATCTCAGGTGGTTCAGGTGAGACAGGAGGAGCAGAGTTCGGGGAGGAGAACCATGATAGGAGGTGAAGGGCTTGAGAAAACTGAAGGAAAAGGACTAAAAGGGGAGAAAGCCAAAGGGTTGAGGGGGATGGGGCCCCATTTGTGCCACCAGCTCATGTCCCATGGATGGTCTGGGAGAAGTGCCAAGCTGCACAAGAAGGGGAAGCCAGACAGTTGTCCAAAAAGCTGTTCTCTCTCTCAGAGAGTCCCGGCCATCTCTCCACGAATGGCTCAGACTCCTGCAGCCTCATCCCACGTTGAGGTGATGCAGCACTGGCAGTGGCAGCTGTGCTTTGTGTTTTGTCCAAGCTCACCAGGGGAGAAGGTGACATCTCTCCCCTCACCAAAGCAGGGACAGCTCTGGGTCTGGCCCCATGGGATGGCATCAGACAGGGGATGTAGTGATGCTCATAAATCTGCTGGGCCAACAGCCCGGTCAAGGAGGGATCAGCTTGTGAGTGCTGGGGGTTGTCCCAGGTCAGGGCAGGTGGATTTGCAGTCGTGCTGAGGGGAGGGAGGGCAGGGGGGTTGCTAACACCAGGAACCCTGTGCTGCAGTTTGAGGACATCGAGGAGATCGTTTTGCGCTACAAGACGCTGGTGAGGATGCGCAAGGATCTGCTGCAGTCCCAACAGAAGCACGAGGAGGTGTCTGAGCAAACCAAGCTGCTCCTGGACCAGTACAAGGCACAGAAAGAGGCAGAGATGCTGCAGTACCAAAAGGAGCTTCAGGACCTCCAACGTCTTGAGCAGATTCAAAATGATGTCCGTCTCTGGGTGAGGAATTGTAGGGCAGGAAGGGGGAGATCTCCAAGGTCTTGCTGTGTCAAGGCCAGTGGGTGGCTCATCCCTAAGCCATGGGGACATGGCAAGGCCAAGTCGCAGCCTTTGTGGTTGGAGGAGATGCTTCATTTCATCCCTCCAAGGGGAGGTTGAATTAAGAATGCCAGATGTGGTCTGGAGCAGGCTCCATCAGGGCCTCACAAAGCTGTCGTGCTCTTACACTTCTCACTTGAGCTCCCGGTCCAAAGGGAAGCTCATCAACATGTAGCCAGTGCTGAGTGTGCAGAAATACCCTCAGCTCTGCTGGCCTCTGCTCCCTTTGCATCTCTCTGAGTGGGCTTTGCCAAATTCCGTCTTGGATCCTCCAGACTCTAGGAGCTGGGTCCCAAAAGCTGCAAAGCATCTGGCCTGGGGGGTGGCAGTTGGAGGTGATGCTCCCAGGACATCAGCTGTCCCTGCCAGGGGAGTGCAAATGGGGTCTGGGGGGACAACCCACTAGAGGGAAGACTGGCAGAGATATGGGGGGGGTCTGGATCTGCTTCCACCATGCCAAGTGGAACCATCTTCAGCACAGCCCTGGGCAAGGCCAGGTTCTTCTCAGCCAATCTGATGAGTGTGGCAGTTGGGGTCTGCAAGCCAGGGTCTCCAGTGCTGAAGCAGCATCTTTGCCATGTCCACATGCTGCCTGGCTCCTCTCCTCTCAGGAAGGTCACTTGGCTGACATCAAAAACACCACTTCCAAGAAAGCCCAGGAGCTGGCCACCATCAGGACAGCCATCTTCAGCCTCTTCCAGACTGTGAGAATGCAAATGAAAGCAGCCCCAAAGGTGCCAGTGGATGACTACCACAGACAGCTGGACATGGTAGAGCCAAGCCAGACCTCCTCTTTTTCTGGGCAGGGATGACCCTCAGCTGTCCCAAGGGAGGGGAAAGCCTGGAGCAATCCAGGTGCCCAACAGACACCTTCCTTCTCCTCTGGGCTCTCCCTTGGCCATGAGAAATGGGCAGAGGACAAGAGGGAAACTTCTCTCAGCCTAGGGAAGCAGCAGTGGGGGTCTAGGCAGGATGGGGATGCAGATCAATCCATGGCCAAGGTTTGGTGTCATTGTCCCCTGCCCTGAACTCAGATCCCCCCTCAGAAGCTCATTCGGGTGGCACCGATCCAGCAAGGCAAATGCCTTGTCAAGATCCTGCTCTGTCGTGTTGAGAAATTTGCCCTCCCAAAGAGCCAACAAGCCCCTCTCTGCCTCCTCTTCTCATCCCTGCTCTGTGGCCTACCATCTCTCTTCCTGACCTCAGGTTCAGAAGTTCATCCAAGACCGCACAGACCTCCTTTTGAAGGTGAAATGGATGGACACACAGACCCAACATCGAGCATCTCTGCCAATGGAGATAAAAGCAAGAAGCCAAGAGGACTCAAGCAGCCATCCAAGGCTCAGCAGGGTGGGAGGGGCAAGAGCAAGACAAAGGGACCCACAGAAGAAGTAGGCTTCACTGTAGGTCATGGCAGTGAAGCTCCATAGCTTTCTGGCTCTGTTGTCTTGCTCAGTTGCTGGCTCCTTTTCATACCATTCTAAAAACCCCAACTACTTTCAGGTGTCTCTCCAGGACCTGGGAGGGCTGGAAGCATCAGAGCAGCTCCATCCCTTGAGTGATGAGCTGGTGTTCATTCTATAAAGCCAGGATCACAACTGTAAGGGAGGAGCAGGAGTGGGCTGCTCCTCAAGGGAAGGAGTTGAGGTGAAGAAGAGCAAGCAGGATGATGTCCTCCAAGGATTTTCTCCAAGGGCCAATGAATGCAAGGAAGAAAGAGACCCTATGGAGATGAGGGTTGGGGAGATGCTCAGGATGATGAAAGGGGTGAAGAAGAGATGGGGTATGGGTCAATGGACAGCTCTCCCTTGCCTTGGTAAAGAACCTCCATGGGGCTGTGGGTCTGCAGTGATTCCTTCCATGGGAAGAACTTCCCACAGCTCCCCAGGGTGTACCATATCCTTTCTGCTGCCATGCCTGGGCCTCCTTGCCCAGCACCAGGTACCTTCAGCCTGGCTGGGCTCTGTGCCATGGCTGGGACCACAGCCGTGTCCCAGGGTTTGACCTGAGAGCCTTCACCCTCCATCAGCATCATTCTGGGATGCAGCTGGCCATGATCTGCTGTAAAACCAACTACAGAGCAGCAGGCGAGAGGGAAAAGCATACTCAGGACCCTTGCTGAGGCTCTCAGGGGTGCTAGAGGTTGGCAGACATCTTGCAGAGGCACTGGTGAGAATTCCAAGAGCTGCTGCCTGCACTGGAAAAGTCAACCCATGACTCATCTGAGCAGACCCAGGTTGTGCATTTGTGCCCCTGCACCTCATTTCATGATGATATATCCAAAGAGACCAGGAGCATTTCCACCTATCCTCTGAAATGACTCAACTATCACATTTCCTCTCACCCACCCCTCACCCTCTTTGTTGCATCTCACTGGTGGCACCAGACAGGAGCTATTGGGAGGTAATGGGAGAGGAGCAGCTCTGCCCAGTATCTGCAGCTCTGAGCCTGGCACCCTGCAAGCAGTGCTCTGAGGATATGGCTTTCTCCAAGATGGGCTTAGGGAGAGGACAGACTGATGGGCCAGGTTTCCTGAAATCCCTTGGATACTGAGTGCTCACCAGCTCAGAGATTTGTCTCTTATCTGGATGCCTGAGCTGAGCTTTCCTGAGGAACCATCAGCACAGGGCAGAAAGAAATAAGACACTTTGGTCCAACCAGGCACTTTCTGATCCATTTCTTCTTCCTTGACTGGCAGTGTCCATCAGTCAGCCCGTACCTGAAGGAGACCTAGAGGAAAGCTGGGGAAGGACTTTTTTATGGAGTGATAGGACAAGGGCTAATGAAACTGGAAGAGGAGAGATGGAGGTTGGACATTGAGAAAAAATTCTCTGGTCTGAGGGTGCTGAGTCCCCGTGCCAGGTTTCCCAGAGAAGCTGTGTCTGCCCCATCCCTGGCAGTGTCTCAGCCCAGGTTGGATGGGGCTGGGAGCAGCCTGGGCTGGGGGAGGTGTCCCTGACCATGGCACGGGGGGGGTGTGGATGAGCTTTAAGGTCCCTTCCAACCCAAACCATTCTATGATTCTATTCTCTGATTCTATCACTCTACCCAGGACTGACTCCCCCAGCCCTCCCCAGCAAGGAAGGGGCTGGGATAGGCAGGGACATGGCTGGGCTGAAGAGGTGGGGATGAGGGGTGGGAGTTGGCCATGGTAAGGGAAGAAAGGATGGAGGAGACAGGGGCAGGGATGGAGTCAGGTGGAGGAGCCCCTTCACCTGATCATGAGCAGGAGGTTCTCTCTGTACAGTTGGATGAACTGAGCCTTCAGGTCCTCATCACTGTTGGTGGCCATTGCTCCAGCCACCAGCAGAGCCCAGATCCTCCTGACACTGTCTGTGTCCCCCATGAGTCCAGGGGCTGCCCTGTGACCTTAAAGCTGGGTGCTGTGTGGAAGAGGCACCACCACCACCAATTGGATAAAGGGTTTTCTTTAGTACCTAAACTGAAATTTTCCATCCCTTCGCTGCTTTCCAACCGGTACGGAATTCAACTCCAAAATTCCACACACAGAGTGACCACTGAAAGTTCCTGCTGCTCCTCACACTTCTATGGAACCCTACACACAGCAGGACCAACATCTGGAATAAGGGTTTTGGTTTAGTACCTAGAACCTCAACCATTCAAACCCTCGGCCATTCTTCCTTTGTTGCAGGATTTGGGTTCGAAATCCCATGCAAACAAAATTCCATGCAAACAAAATTCCATGCAAACAGGCCTGGCTCACAAAAGGTGATGACTGAAAACTCCTGCTGGCCCTCACCCTCCCATGGAACCCTTCCCAAATCAGCACACAAAATACAGCAGCCTCATCAGAAATAATTTCACAGGAATTAAATTCCCATATCACCAAAGTGTTTTTTAAAGTGCTAAGATTATTTTTATACTTTTTTACCTATCTGCTGATGGGACTATTGTTCTGGCATTGCCTTTTATGTGGGAGGATGGTACAAGAGGTTTTTTTGTTTTCATTGGACAATGTTACAAGCATTAAGCAGCTTTTTTGAGATAAGTTTTCCCTCACTTCCTAACATACCTAAGGCATGTTTTGTAAAGCAGCAGATCTAAACTGGTAGGAGGTCTAAGCAGGGTAGGAGCTCCCTTTGGTGGTACTGCTATTAAAATAGCAGAACATTGTATGATTAATTAATCAGTTTTGCAATCCCTACAGATAACAATTCAAACCTAGACCAAATGGTAAAAAAAACCAAACGAACAATCTTTAATATCAATAATAAAACATTGCCAATTATGGGGCAAAAAACCAACGCGGTGCTCAAGCCCACAATGCCTGAGGTTGAAAGGCAGAGGCATTATGGAGTGAGCTGCCCAGCAGTGCATAGAGCAGAGAGAACAGCACAGGGAACACACGGGGGGGGACAGGGGGGAGCAGGGAGGAAGGGAGGAGTGAAGGAAGGAGCGAAGAGCGCAAAGAAAGGAAGAATTCCACCCAAAATAACACTGCCCAGCGGGCTCGGCACAGGCCCCGGGGCAGCGGGGAGGCGCGGAGGGAGCGGCGGAAGGATCCGCGGCGGAAGGATCCGCGGCAGGAGCTGCAGTCGCTGCCTCGAACGGGAAAGAGTCCGGAATGCTGAGCCGTGGATGAATTGTCAGGAATTCCAGGAAAGCTCAGGAATTCCAGGAAAGCTCAGGCATTCATGGCGTGCGGTAGCAAATCAGCTCTGACTTGGTCACTTGTGCTTGGGAACAGATGGATACACAGCAGTAATATCAGGCAGCAGACTCAGCTTTTCCCTATTAAACAGAACAGGAAAGCACAGGCTGTGTTGTTTTCAGGCTGTCGGTCAAGGCTTCCCCCATGTCGCAGAAGTTACTGTCATGTCACTCAGAACCAGCAGGCTGTGCTGGGGACCTGATGAGTTCTGTTTGGTTTGGTCATTTTCTTTACCTTGGCAGCAAGGGAAGCAAATCTGAGACAAAGCTCTGTTGCTAAAACTCTTGGTCAATAAACATTTAGCTTTGATCTACAACTCTCTACTGAAAGTAAACCAGGGAGCTATAGCAGAGAGCTATACCCTGACAGTTTGGGTTTGTTTTGTTTTGTTTTTTTCCAATTACAGGTGAAGATACTCAGTGTAAGAAAGGACAAAGTGTCCCAAAAGAAAGGAGGCAGGGTTGCTTGTTATGAAAGTCCTAACACACGCAGCACTTTGCTTCACGCTACAACTCCTGCTAATGTGAATTTTCTAAGAGTTGCTGGCTGCGGAGCTGTTCTCAAACTCTTGTATTTACAATTAAGAGACTTGCCTGAAAACTACCCAGAGATGTCACTTCCAAATCCGCCTGGTCTGCCGGCCAGGATCCCTCATTTCCCGGGGCTCAGGGCCCAGCCTGCATCCCTGTGGCGCTGCCTCTTTCTGTCCCGCAGCTGCTCCATGGCCTTGCTGAGCTCTTCCTGATGGAAAGCCAGCTCCACCTTGCAGACCACCAGCTCGTCTTCTCTCCGAGACAGAGCTTGCTGGATGGTGTGGTATCTCTCCTTCCAGTGCTGGGCTTGCCTGCTCACCTCCTGCAGCCTTTCCTGGAGGGCTTGGGCCTGCGGGCAGCACCAGGCGGCAGTGAGGCCGAGCACAGAGCCCCGGTGCCCTGGGGAAGGCTTGGAGCACACTTACTGCCATGTTCTGCTTCTGGCAGCCCTGCAGCTTCCTCAGCTCCCGGTGGAGCTGTTGCTGCTCTTGCTGGTAGGCCGCAATCTTCGCCTCCTGCTTGGCTTTCTCTTGCCGGGCTTGGGCCAGCTCTGCCTGCATGGTGGCCATGTCCTGTGCCTTGCATTCAAAGTTGTGGGTTGGAAGGGTGTTTGGCCAAGCTGTGGGCAGGCTGGGACTGCCCCGGCCTCTGCAGCACTTTGGTGCTCTGGCACTGAAGGGGCTGGGGGCATCTCGGGGCTGCCCTGACCCTGCCCTCACCTGCCCCAGCAGCTCTGCCAGGCGCTTTCTGTTGGAGGCCACTTTTTGCTGCAGCTCCTCGATGGCCTCCTTGGCCATGCAGAGCATCTGCATGCTCCGCTGCTCCCGGGCCCAGCTGGCTTTCAGCTCCTTCTGCAGCCAAGCCACGCTGTGCCATTCTTCCTGGCTCTGCTGCTCCTGTGTCCCCAGCTGCAGAGGAAGCAATGCCAGAGTGGGCACTGCACTGCTGGGCCAGTGCTGCTGTCACCACAGCGGGTCTGACCCTCTCCCCGGGGTGATTTCCCGCTTCATCCTCCAGCCACACGTGCACTCCCTGTACTGGTGCCATGTGCCTCCTTGCTGCAGCTCGCTGCCCTCGGGGTCAGCCATAGGCTCCCGCTCTGGCAGGGCCGGGGCTCCCCGCTGGAGCCACCAAGACCTGTAGCCCCAGGGCACTGCCTGCAAGCCCCAGCCCCGCTCAACCCAGCCCAGGACTGACCCCTCCTTGCTCACCTCAGCCCTGATCTGCTCGAGCATCTCTGGGCAGTCTCGCTCCTTCAGGGAACTGCAGCTGCTGCAGGAAGGGCTGTGAGTGGCCATGTAGGTGACCTCTGTCTGCACCTCCGCATCCTTCTGCTTCTGTGGAGAGGTGCATCACAGGCCCGTGGGGACCCAGCATGGTGTGGGGCCCCCCTGGGTTGCTCTGTGGCCCTGCTGTGGAGGAGCTGGCTCTGGAGAACCAGCTAGTTTGGGACAAGTGGTGAGCTGTGGGCATACCTTGCCCACCAGTGCCTGGAGCTGCTGTATCAGAAAGACGCAGTGTTGGTTCTCCTGCTCTACCACACGTTCCCTCTGCTGCAGGCGGGACAGCTGCTCGCTGTTGTTCCTCTTGCAGGTGTCCAGGACCTGCTTCAGAGCCTGTATCGAGGCCAGCACCTGCCCAGGTTTTGGTCAGAGAGCATCAGTGGAGTGTGCTGACGAGTGGTGGGCTCAGAGCTGCCTGCCAGCCCACACCACCCTGAATGTGCCGGCAGCCCCCGGGGTTCAGGAACAGCCAAGCCTCTGATCCTGCTGGCACCTGGTGCTGCAGTGATGCCAGTGGGAGCTGTGGCTGCACTGCTCACCTGGCTCTGACAAGCCTCCGGCTCCTGCTGAAGCTCCTGGTTGGAGCTGCTCAGCTCAGCTCTTGCCTCCTCTGCTCCTGGCAAGCCTGCACAGGGACTCTCAGGCTGGCCTGGAGATGCAGGACCCTCCCTGGTCATGCCACCGTTTGGACACTCTCTGTCTGCTAGAGGGACGAGAGATGGCACAGACCTTTCCCACTGCTCCCAGACACTGCTCCCACTGCTCCTCCTCGGTGCCAGGGAAGGGGCAGCCAGGGTTGTCACCCGGCCCTGCCTGGGCAGCCCCATCATGCTGTGACATTGGCACAGCAGCTCCCCATCACAGGAAGCCCCGGTGCCAACAGGAGGTGCTGACCCCGGGGCTCCTGCTAAAACCTGGCAGAGCTCAGGGGGGTTCATGGCCCCCCCTCCAGCAGCTCCTGACCCACCATTGCCTGCAGCCTCACTGCAGCCTCTGTGTGCCATGGCCCTGCTCCTTCCCTGGCACCTAATGGTGTTCTGCTCTGCCAGCAGCCCTGGTCCCCTTCTGGGAACAATGCCCAGAACCAGAACCTGGTGACCTTATAAGCCAGGAATCTATACTGGTGCTGCTGACCTCATAAACCAGGAATCCATCCTGGTGCTGGTACCTCCATCAAGCCAGATCCCATGCAGTGTCTTTGAGATACTGGCTTCCCTTCACTTTTTAATATACCTTAGGCATGTTTTGTAGCAGCAGACCTAAACCTCATAGAAGGCAAAACATCTCCCACATTAGAAATCAGTTGACAGCAATGATATTCCCAAATTCCTTTGTTCCTGGAATGTTATTTAAAGCACTAAGATATTTTATTGGTTTTTTTATCTCTCAGCTTCAAAACAAATGCTGAATAAAGTGTGTTATCTTTACATACCTAGTGGAAGAAAGATATCACTCATTGACTCTTTCAAACCATTAATTGATTAAATCAAATGATTTTTCTAGTTTTTTTCTTTTACATGGGATGACGTTACAAGAGTCAAACAGTGTCTTTGAGATACCTGCTTCCCTTAGCTTTTCAATATACCTAAGGGTTGTTTCCTGAAGCAGCCAGCTCTAAACATCATAACTGGCAGAAACAGCAGCCACATCAGAAACCAGTTGTCAGGAATGGTATTCCCATCTATCTTTGTTCCTAGAGTCTTTTTAAAAGCAGTAAGATATTTTATAGATTTTTCCTTCTCAGCTTCTCCCTAAATGCTTTAAACATCATGTTTCCTAAAAAAAATAATGAAACAGGGATACCAAGCTGTGACACCTTCAAACTATAAAGTAATTGATGGGAATATTGTTCTGGCATTGCCTTTTATGTGGGAGGAGGTTACAAGAGGTTTTTTTTTCATTGGACAATGTTACAAGCATTAAGCAGTCTCTTTGAGATAAGTTTTCCCTCACTTCCTAACATACCTAAGGCATGTTTTGTAAAGCAGCAGATCTAAACTGGTAGGAGGTCTAAGCAGGGTAGGAGCTCCCTTTGGTGGTACTGCTATTAAAATAGCAGAACATTGTATGGTTAGTTAATCACAGTTTTGCAGTCCCTACAGATAACATTTCACATCTAGACCGTACTGTTTTGGTGGAATGATGTGACAAAAATTGCCACTCTAACATCCAGACAACTTTTCCATCCCATTGCCCTAGTATACTGAACAGCTGGAAAGTGTTCTTAATCACAAAACATCTGAGAATTAATCTTGGATGATAACGATGTGCAGAAGACTGCCTAATTTTAGTCATAACAATTTCTAGTGCTTGAGATGCTTCAGAATTCAATTGCTAGGTGATATGATTACTATCGCCTTTCAATAAATCAGATAATGGGGATAATGTCTCAGCAGAGATACCAAGCAAAGGTCTTACCCAGTTTATTGTCCCTAATAATTCTTGCAGGTCATTCAGAGTTTGGATATTGTTTCCAATCGGCAACTTCTGTGGGGAAACCCAGATTATTCATCCCAGGTATTTCCAGGGTGGTTCTGACTGAATTTTTTTCAGAAGCTACCTGTAAGCCAGTTTTCCAGACATTTGGAAAGTAAAAGTACACATTTTTGAATTTGACCTTCACCGCTTGCACAAAGCAAGATAGAATCCATGTAATGAGATATCATAGTCTCAGAATGAGCTTGACGAACGGGTTTCAATGCTGAATGTACAACATATTGACAAATTGTAGGGCTGTTTCTCATACCCTGTGGCAGCACTGCCCTCTCATACCTCTCCATAGGAGCTTGGCAATTTACAGAAGGAACCGAAAATGCAAATTGACAATCATCTTCATGTAAATAAACGGTAAACAAAAAACTATCTTTAATAATAAAACATTGCCAATTATCGGGCAAAAAACCAACGCGGTGCTCAAGCCCACAATGCCTGAGGTTGAAAGTCAGAGGCATTACGGAGTGAGCTGCCCAGCAGTGCATAGAGCAGAGAGAACAGCACAGGGAACACACGGGGGGGGACAGGGGGGAGCAGGGAGGAAGGGAGGAGTGAAGGAAGGAGCGAAGAGCGCAAAGAAAGGAAGAATTCCACCCAAAATAACACTGCCCAGCGGGCTCGGCACAGGCCCCGGGGCAGCGGGGAGGCGCGGAGGGAGCGGCGGAAGGATCCGCGGCGGAAGGATCCGCGGCAGGAGCTGCAGTCGCTGCCTCGAACGGGAAAGAGTCCGGAATGCTGAGCCGTGGATGAATTGTCAGGAATCCCAGGAAAGCTCAGGAATTCCAGGAAAGCTCAGGCATTCATGGCGTGCGGTAGCAAATCAGTTCTGACTTGGTCGCTTGTGCTTGGGAACAGATGGATACACAGCAGTAATATCAGGCAGCAAACTGTGTTAGTGAAAAAAAAAAAATAAAAAAATACTTTTGTGCCGTGCATACAACCTTCTGTGAGCACTTTTTTTTTCAAGGCATTTAATTTCTTTTTGAATGTTTTGTAACATTCACGTTTGCAATCATGTATGAGCAGTCAGCTTACAGTCAAGTTGAAACCATGCTGGCCTTTCCTGCCAGTTCACAGATTTGGTTTTCTCGTGGCTTAGAGCTCTTGTTGGGGTAATTTTCAAAATCTGACATCTTTATTTGATTAATTCTACTGCTCAGTATCTCATTTTAAGAGTATTTGTGTTGTCATGTATGACTATTAGGAATGCTTCAGTAATGACTGGGTACTGGCTAGGTGCAGTACACAAGAAAATCTTCCAAATTCCACTTGAAATCTCAACAGGTTTGAACTTACTTTTTGGTCAGTCACTGTCAGTACATTGTTGATCTTAACTCTCACATATCCTCACATGCAGAGGCATTCATAGAAGCTGTAAAAAACTCTGGGGCTACTTGTAGAAGTAATGCTCTATCAACAGGAGCAATAAATTACTCCTCAGCAGAATTTATGACTTGTATCCGACATGGCAGAAAAAACCAAAACATGGTTTTGTTTCTCAGAGCGCTCATTCTCTACACATTTTGCCTTGTCACTTTTAGACAACTTTTCCGAGAAACCATGACAGCCAAGTGCTGGAGCTTAATTTGCCCTTGAAGGTACAGCTGCCTGAGGAGAGAGCCTCAAAAAAGCCTTGTGTGCTCCCAGTTATTATGGGAGATATTATTGATGTGCAGTTTGTACTTTGTAAGTGAACATTTTTCCTCATGCTGTTCAGTTGGGGCAGGAGGGGCTTGGTAAGCAAATAGGCTCAAGGGGCTAGCAGGGCTGGGCAGGGAAAAGAGAAGCTGCCATCCACAGCAGAGCCACCAGATTCCCCAAACACACAGATACGAAGGTAACTCAAGCTGCCAGTTGTGCTCTTGCCCATCAATGGCAGTTTCTAAATCTCCAGAGTTTTCTGCATGTACACACAGACATGTGTGGGACTGAAGCAGTGCTCTCCACCTTCCATCCTGAGCCTGTTCCTATCAAATATTCATCAGAAGAAGATTTTCATCTGTATGTCTTGCATTATTCAGGCTCAGAAGTGTTTCAGTCACTTTCATGTTGCCTACAGGATTTAGATACCATGGATAAAACAGAAGCCTCTTTAGTTTTCTACATTTAGGAATTATGCTTCATTAAAATTCTTTTGAAGATTAGTCTTAATGATAGATTTTTAAGTTGGAGTCTTCCTCTCAGGAAAAATAAGCTTGCAACTGAAAAGAGATGAACCCACTCTAGAGAAATCTCTGCAATTTGACCGTGGGCCATGGATGGGTATTGCATGGAGCTGTACTTCTTTTCAGCATTTGCCTTCCTCCAAAGAGCCTGCATTTAACTCCAGTGTGTAATAGATTGCTGCTGCTCCCACATTCTCCCCCAGGATAAAAAGGAATGTATTTACCTTTGAGTAATTATTTTTGAAATACTGTGAAAAAACATAATATTGAGACCGTTTGAACAGAGATTTAGTTTATTAGTTTTCAGTATTTGTTTTTACACACAAAACTTTGGTCTGATTTTTCAGAGATTTTAAGCAATGAATGACCTGGAGAATATGAAAGCTATTGGAGCAATGTTTATTTTAATCACAAGTAAAAGCCAGCAGCTTAGCAGGCTAAACTACAAATCTTCAAATCTTGCAGACATCCACCAGAACTGCTGAGCCTCAGCAGCTGTCATTAAATCTCTCCTTATAACATGCCTACCCTATGGATATATTTATTTGGGAGCTGATGATGTGGGTATATGTAGGCAGAGTTTTTCCACCTTCTTTTCTTTCCATTTTCCATAACTTGTAGTTTTTCTGGTACAAGGATGGAGATGAAATTCTCATAGTTGGAGGAAAACTAATCTTGGGCACACCACAGAGGTCTTTGGTTTTGAGCAACATTTTGTGTTGGGATACTGAGAGCTAAAACTAATCTAAAGAGATATGATGTCATGATGTCCAAAAGCTGTGAAAGCTTCCACGTGCAAACAGGTTTCTGCCCTGGAAGAGCTACCAAAGGGCTTTGGTTTTGTCTCAGTCTATGGTAGCTGGAGGTGGGGAAACAGCATGCAGCTGTGTAACTAGAATTAGTAACTAGAAATAGCTTGGCCTGGAAATTTTTGCCAACATTTTAAGAAATGAGTGAAAAATTACAGACATCAAAAACTGTGATTAAGCAAATTACATAAATATACCTTAGGTAGGCTTTATCTTGCTGCCCTCCAGTTCTCCACAGTGGAGAAGTGTGCCCCTGAGTCTGCAGGATGCTTGCAGCAAGAGCCTGAGGACCTGGATGTTTCCTGGAAGAGAAAATGCAGCATCTCCTGCTTCAGTCTGCTCCTCTCCAGGGACTGTAACAGAAAATCAGTTCAGACATGGATGCCTGCACTGCAAGAAACAGTTTGGAGTGGTGGATCCCAGCCCAAGCAGTGAAGTCTCTTTTTAAAGGAGCTGGGAGCATCCCAGCAGCACAGGAATGTGGGAAAGGTGAAAACAATGAAGCAGCTTCCAGCAGTTTAATTTCTAGTAGGTTATTCATGAAAGGACTTCAGTGTGCTTTACACTGAGATTGGAAGAGACTGTTGTTAATTAAATAATTAGCTGTTTAAAATGTATTTATTAGGGCTTAACAGTCAGGCCACAGATATGCATCAATTATAGAGCCACAATATCTGCAGTAAATGTTTTTCACCCCATAATCAAATACAGCTTAATTAGGCAATGCTGGGAGAATAGTCATAATAAATAGAGTGGTTAAAAATTGCCTTTATAATTGAGATTTAATCAGTGAACTCTTGTATGTTCATTGAATAATTGATTATTCTACACATTTATCAAGGACTAAAAACTCCATGGTAGATATGCAAATCCCCTTGTATTAAATACATCTGAAATTCTCAAATACCACTTAATGCATATTAACATTCTGATTAAATCTAAATGACATACACATTGCAGATCTCACTACTGCAGCAGGATATTTTTTTGCTATTTATGATTACTTTTTTTCCAAGCTAAATTACTTGAGTGTTTGTTGCTTTGGGGGTAATTGTAGAAGATGGACAGGAATAGGCCAAGGAGAAGTGAAATGGAGATGGCATCTTGTGCATTCTTGGAACGAGCCAAACTATCCTGGATGGCACAGCAGAAAATCTTTTTATGTTTATGGATTAAGCCAATTGAAGCACATGGGAAGATGCAGGAACTCTCCCTGAAGAATTCCTATCATCCATAGGCTACATGTGCTACAACAAGCATGTAAAAATATCCATGGACAAAAAGAAAATCAGGAACTCCAGACAAACAGACAAAAAAACCCCAAACCCCAGATGTGGAAGTCTCGATGACAGTGTGAGATGTGGGTGAACAGTGCCAGCCAGTCTGAGCTAAGAAGCAGCACAAAGTTGTTACTGGAGAGAGAGATCACCAAGGGCAAGGGCTGTGAGAACCAGCCCTGGGCTTGATGGGGAAACACTTCCTCAAGGGAAAAGGGGTCATGCTTCAGAGAGTGTTTTGTTAAGGATGGAGTAAAAATGCAAAGAAGATGAAATTTTGGTTAGCAATGGTGGCAGATTGACATCCTGATCAAAAGTGAAAACACAATTTAAACCAAGTAAGACAAGAGGGCATGGGCTTCAGCTCTGGCAGGGAAGGTTTAGGTTGGATATCAGGAAGAGATTCTTTCCTGAGAGGGTGATCAGCCATTGGAATGGGCTGCCCAGGGAAGTAGTGGATTCTCCATCCCTGGAGGTTTTTAAAAATAGCCTGGATGTGGCACTCAGTGCCATGGGCTGGGAACCACAGGGGGAGTGGATTAAGGCTTGGACTTGATCTCAGATGTCCTTTCCAACCTGGCTGAAAAAAGAAAAGAAAAAATATACAAGTTTAATCAGTTTCCATGTTATTTCCCTTGTGGTTTTGTGAAATTAGTGCTTTTCATCTTTTAAAAACTTGTGGACTCTTTTTAAACAGTTTCAAATGGGGCTGAGATGCTTTGTTATAGAATTTAAACCTGTAAGAGGAGTGTACATGCCTTTGCTAGCTTTTTCAGCTGCTCTGGAGGGCAGAAGCAGAAGTTCTTTACCCCTCCCCTCTCCTTGCCCACAGGCTGGAGCCCACTTCTCTACATTCATGAAAACAATCCAAATGGCCACCCTGCACCTTTTGCAAAGTGGGGAGTTTGCTTTATTTTTCCGGTTTTGGAAGCATTTCTTGCTTTGTTCAACCTGGACACAAGAGGGTGGTATTTCCTCAGGAATTTGCTTACCAGCAGGCTGTAGGAGGCACATACTGGTAAAGGGAAGTGTTCTAGAGAGGAAATAGCCATGGTTTTACTTCTAGCATGGCAGGGTAAGCTTTGCTTCTGCTTGATATTGTGGTGCAGTGCTGGAGGGTGCCCTGGATTTGGGTGGACACTAGGATGTGCTGCCTTTGAGCTACTCTGGATTCTTCTCTGAGCCTGTGAAACTGCAGAACCATTTATCTGACCGACAGCAATTATTCCAGGGTTTCCTCACATGAGCAAGACCCTTGTGAAGGCCCCTTCCATTAGAGATTTTCAGAAGTGCCAGGTCTCTGGGTCCAAGCCATTTCTAAAGCATACATATCTTTTACATGAAGCACAAATGCCTGAACTCCCATTGCTGACTGCATTGCTTTCTAATGCTTGACAAGCACAGAGAAAACAAAACTGTTTCTTCCCCAGGCAGGGATTATGATTCCTGATAGTGTATGGAGCTGTGGTGAGAGAAGAGCTAACTTCAGGATAAGCACATCCTGTTTCTGCACATTAGATCTTGCTTTCCCCAAGCCAGTCTTGCTGGTTCAGAGGTATAAATCTTAAGTGTCAGGGGCAGAAATGGCTCTGCTTCTGATTTCCATTCTACTTGTATCTGGAGAGAGGAAACAGATCAGTCTAAACAGCCCCTAAATAGCAGCTTCTTGGGAAGTGACTTCTGCTCAGCTCTGAAGGTGTTTTTTTTAAATCCTGTCCACTGCCATGAAGTGTCCAGGAAGGGAGTGCCAAACACTGCTTCTCCAACACCACCCTGGTCTGCCATCCTGCCACATCTCCCTGGTCTGCTCTCAAACTTTGGTGCACATTTACTCTGTGCTGGGCCACTGCAGGTGGTTGTTGGAGTCTGCTTTGGTCTCACAAGTTTAGCTCCATGCTTAGATTGGAGACATTGCTTGGCCCACAAGCAGAGTAAGAGTCTTCTGGGAACTTCTGGGCATGTTCAGTTACAGAGAAGCAGTGGCTCCTGTATAGATGAACAAATGAGAAGGGTTGGATTCCTTAGGAAAAGGTGTTTGGCATCAGTGACAATTGCCCCCAACCACATACCCCAACCCAATCTTTCCTTACAAACTAAAGGCAGTGGAGAATTGGAGTTGGAAGTGAACTTAAGCAGCATGGTTTTGGTTTGGTTTTTTACTTCTTTTTTTTTTCTATTTTAAGGACTCTTTGATAACTAACCCATCTTGCTTTCTATGTCATAAAATGCCCATGACTGTGCCCTGTCCAGGGCATTCATTTTGGAAGACAGCAAGGCCCCTTGGTGTGCTCACAGCATTGGTCCCTTCCATGAA
This sequence comes from Phaethornis superciliosus, assembly GCA_023637945.1. NCBI lineage: Eukaryota > Metazoa > Chordata > Aves > Apodiformes > Trochilidae > Phaethornis > Phaethornis superciliosus. Next base: position 1,776,267 of record JAJQWJ010000021.1, read on the forward strand.
CAAGTTGCTCTTAACTCTTGCCCTACTCTGCCACTCTGCCAGCACAGAGATGTGGATCTGGGGCTGTCTCCTTGAGTTGCCATTGGGCTCTTCTGACTCATAGTGATGTCCTGGACCAAACTGTCCCCTCAACCCCTGGCAGCAGCAGCATGATGAGTCAAATCTCCAAAATTCCAGGCTTTTACCGAGTGCTGGATGCCTCACTGGATAAGTAATCCCTGCATTTGGAACCCGCAGGAGAAAATCTAAAGCAAATTACTGCAGACTCAATGTGCTGGAAGCTGGCAGTGTAGCTGGCTGGGGTAGCCAGGGAAGGAGGAGAGAATTGGTCGGCTTTCTCTTTTCATGTTGAACTGGATAATGTTTGGGGTCCTTTAAAAGACTTTACCATGCTTTTGGAGGGGAAGAGCTGGAGGAGATTCAGCTACATAAAGCTGGATGAAGGATGAAGGGTGTAATGTGCCTGGGACTTGTGAAAAGGGATCAGCAGCCAGCTTTGAGAGAGGATGAATTTGGGAGCAGATAATCTTTCACAGCAGTTCATAACAGGACTTTGGCACCTTCTGTGAATCAGGAGAAGTCCTGCTTCTGCCATCAGTTCCATGATCCCAAGGCTTCTTTTTGATCCTTTGTAGGAGTTATGCTACATTGGCAACAGTTTCTTTGAGGCAACAGTGGTATTCTTCTTAAAAGATCACAATTAAAATGAAGAGCAGCTGTCTACCCTGTTTTACTGTAACTAATTGTTGATGTTGTTCCAGCAGACAAATACTACAAAACAGAATTATAGCTTTGTGTTTTAAGTGGTTGATTTTTGTATTTCACCTGGTTTGCTCAGTGCAATTAAATTGGACTTTGCTTATTTTTTCCATTCAGACTCACTTTCTGGCCCTTTGCCCAGAGCAGAAAAAGCCCATGCTCTCCAGTACTAAATGCTGATTAGAAGTGGGGCCAAACTCTCCTATAATGCACTCTTCTTCAAATAGAGACACAGTTGTCCTGATGACTGTGACCTTTACTTTTGCTCTTGTACTCCCGTATGTGCTCATATTGGAAATCCAATCTGATGGTGTTTAAGTATATATATATATTGTCATTGTGCATTGCTTATTATTTTGAGCCATGATAAAAAGGGAAATTGACAGTTCTTGTTAGCATTTGAAAGTCAAATACCCACCTGAGCACCTTGGTTCTGCAACATTTGAGAAGAATGATGTGTTGATGGAGTCTAAAGAAATGGCCTTAGCAGCCTGCCTGAGGGCAGCACATTTCCAAAGCACCTCTTCTGTGAGTCACACTGGTTGTACTCATCTTGTACCTGTTCAGAGAAGAGAGGCTTCTTTCACAAATATGCTTTGAGCTGCAGTACTGTGTTCCATCACCTTTCTCCTCACTGCAGGTAGAGTGATATATCAATAGATCTTAATTTAGGGCTTCAAAGGTAACATGCAGCTTCTAGAGTAGGTCAGGCTGCCTAATAAATACTCCATGAACACTACTTTGTTTTCTAGGCATTCATCCACCCTGGGAAAGGGCATGGAGGACACCCCACCCACCAAAATCCTGACCATGCCTAGGCACAGCAACTCGTCTGCTAAGCACTTTCTATGAAGAGGGAATAGGCAGGTCCATCACCCTCTACCTAGTGCAAAAAGGACATGGGAACAGCTGTGTATGCTCAACAGACAGACCCTAGTGATAAGCTTAAAACACTGTGGATCAGCTGGAAAAAAATCATCTAACTTCAGTAGAACTGTGCAGGTTTTCATCACCTGAGGCTCCAGTTCTGTGCTCATTTGCAAAGTTCCCTAAGGTGACCCTGCTCTGGCTCTGCTGCCAGCTCACCAATATTTGTTTCTCAGGAGACTATGCTATCTTAACATCAGTAGGTATATAAACTTCCTTCTGCTGGAGTTTGAGGGCACTGTCACCTTCTGTGCCACCAGCTTTTTCAAAGCCTTCCCTGCACCTTTGCAGTGATGCAGACAGGACCTGAGGCATAGAGGAACTTGCTGGTTAGCTGCTAATGAGGCAGAATTCCTACTGTGCTGGGAGGCACATGGCTCAGCAAGCAGGAAACCTGGAGTAGGCTGGGTAAAGTGTGCTGTAGGTGAGGTGGAAATAGCACAGAGCTTGCAATGTTCCTTGTGTTGGGGCTTTCATCAGGCTATCAGTTCATCTAGAGCTCTATGTATCTGCTTGCTGGAACATATTGAGTAGCTAGTTATAAATGATAAATTTTGCTGCTGTTGGCATTTCTGGTGTTGAAATCTTATGCTAGTGCTATTATTTTGCACATGTTGATGCATGTTTGCACACACATAGTTTGGTCTCCCTCATGTGTAAGTCCTCTGAAGGAGGGACACCTCCTGTGTGTAAATATACAATGTGCTCAAAATATGTGTTTTTTACAAGGTTATTTCCTTTTCATAAGTGAACAGGACCATACTTGCAGCCATCATTTTATGGCTTACTTTCTTGTTTGCAGTCTTGCCATGCAGGACAGAAATAGTAAATAGCTATCAGGTGTTACCTCCCTAAATGGTTTGGAGGGCAACAATAAGTCTTTAAAACTATTAAAACTATAATGCTCTGTACCTATGACTTAAAAAATTTTAATTCTACCGAACAAGAAAAGGCATAGCCATGGGACTGACTACCCAGAGGACATTTCAGAACTGGAAAAAATGAGTAAGAGCTTTCCCAGGAAAAAAGACACAACGTGAAATCTGCAGTTTCCAGCAATCCTTATCTGTCTGCATAAAGCTGAGAAATGACAGGAGTCCCCCTTGCCCTGGGTGGTACAGTACATAGGCACACCATAAAGCAACTCCAGCTCCAGCAAATGGTTTGGGGTATATAACAGGTAATTTACTGATTTCTTTGCTGTTTCAGCTGGCAGTGATGGATTAAATCAGGCAGGAGGGCAGGAGAAAGCAGATTAAGATCTTAAGCTCACCAGCCACCCCTTGGGTTTTGTTCCTATGGGCAAGTGCTGATGAGCATTCCCCATTTTGTTTCTTCACTGATTAAACTAAGAAACCAAACCAAAGGACACAGGAGGAAAGGGTTAAAGGATTAGGAGACAGTCTTTGAACTGCCATGTGGCAAGGTAATGAGGCATGAATTATTAAAATGATTTCAATTATAACTGGCAGCCACATGCACCGCTTTTGCATTGGCTTTCTTCCTCTCTGTAAGAAGACAGGTTTGCAAGTGCTTATGGTTTCTTGGGAGAGAGATGCTCTTCCAGAAATATTAGTTGTATAAACAGTGCAATTTGTCGTTGGCTGAGTTACTTCTGTGTTAGATAAGTTGAAGTGTCAATGAAATGGGCATGGCTCAGCCGTGACACAAATTTTTCTCCTTGAAAAGCCATGAACAGCGTGGTGCTGAAAGGACATGGGTATTGGTGGCTTTTAATACTTGATTCAGAATGGTGAGCTAGGAGGCACTGGTCACGTGCTGCTAGTAGTAATTCTTAAAAAAATAAAAAATTAAGAAATCCTTTAACTGAAGAAGCAATATGTTTATACCATGTATTCTTTTGCTTGTGTATAGCCTGAAAATAGAGGCTTGAGGCAGTGATCAGACTGATTTATGGTCAGGGTCTGTAAAGACAGGCAGCACACTGCTAGCCCACTTTTCCATATTTCTTCATTATTTAAAGTGCCTATTTCTTCATTATGTAAGTGCCTATAGAAATTCAAATATTGTTAGGAATAGCTCCATCTGGTGGGTGTTAAATATTGTGCATGTCGACCTGTATTTTGAGCCAGAATGAGCAATCTTGGGTCTCAAAACTCATGTGGCCACAAAGACCAAGAATTACAAGTAGTGTTTGCTACAGCAGATGACTGTAGATATTTTCTGGAGAGATCAGAATTTAATGAATATTTCAAAAGGAATAATATACCTAACAGTTTTTTGTTTGGTTTTTTTTTTAATTTTTGCCCCTCATGAATGTTCTGAAAGGAGGTGAAAGAGAACTGAATCCACCGGGGGCTCGTATCAGTGAGTATATGTTGAAAATGTTAAGCTATCTTGAAGCTGCATCTCTGAGCAGCTCAGTTATGTTGTTCCTTTCCACTACTTTTCTCCACACCAAGGAAGTGTTCAGCCTCAGAATTCAGTTATCCTTTCTTTGGAAATGTGATGGCTGAAGGCCACTGCCAGCTGAACACCTCTCTAGTTGCCTTCTGTACCTTTTATCTTAACAGGGGAAGAAAAGCCACCTAAGTAACCCTCGTAGTCGACTTGGACACAGGAGGATGCCTCAGTGAGAGGAGGAGCTGGAAAGCCAAAGAGCTGAAAGCTCCTGCCCGGCTACAGGCAGGGACCGCGGTGCTGGTGCCTTGGGGAAGGGGCTGAGGGATGGGACTGCCACGAGAGGGCAAGGCAGGAAAAAAAACACGAGTGGAAATGAATCATAGAATGGGCTGGGTTGGAAGGGACCTCAGAGCTCATCAAGTCCAACCCTTGATCCACTCCCCCTGTGGTTCCCAGCCCATGGCACTGAGTGCCACATCCAGGCTCTTTTGAAATATCTCCAGGGATGGAGAATCCACTGCTTCCCTGGGCAGCCCATTCCAATGGCTGATCACCCTCTCTGTGAAACAACTGGATGAAGGCAGCTGCTGTGCCAGCCTGCAGAGCCTGGGAAGGGAGCTGGGAGCTGGGAGCTGGCAGGGCAGCCCTGAAGGAGAAATCTTTGCCGGGTCTGGCCGGAGCCATCACTCCCAGTCCACAGCAGGCAGCACTGGGCCCTGCTCCTCTTGGAAATACGAGTTATTAAAACGTAACAACAGCAGGAAGGCTTTTAAGCTAGGGTTCATACAATATTCCTTTTATAGTTCCAGGTTTTTCCTCCTCCTTGGAGCGGGGTTGTTTTCCTTTGGCTACGGGTGAGCTGAGGGTTTGTTCCTGCTGTGACCCTGCCAGCAGGTGACCATTTCTCCAGCTACTCTGGAGAGTTTCCTTTCAGAGGCTGTGCAGAAATGGCGGCCAGATTCCCCCTGGGGTTTCTGGATGACAACTGACTCTTTCCCATTCCGAGAGGCACTGGGGGATGAGGAGGGAGGAAGCATTCCTTGCTGCTACATTCACGTAGTTCCTGGCACCAGCCAGCTCAGCAAGCTCGTCCTGAAACCACTCCAGACTCTGAAATCACTTCTATTAGGAAACGATTCATGCTCTAGCTTGAGCCCTAGCTGACTCCTTAAAGCCCACTAAAAAGCCACTAAAAAGCTGACAGCAAGAGCCTCTGATGCTGCCTGGCTTGTCTTGGCAGGGCTGTGGGTCTGGGCTGCAACAAGACCTGAGTCCTCTGGTGTTCTCAGGCAGTAGTTTCCCAATGCGATTTTTCTCTTCCTGTCATTTCACACAGAACTGGAATCAAACTCCATTTCTGATCTCATAGTCGCCCTTAAGGCTATCCTTGTCCCTTCTACAGTAAGAAGAAAGGCAGCTTTGCACAGCACAACTGTATTTACTCAATTTATCACCCATGCTGCCAGTACAGGAATTGCCTGCAAAGAGAGTCAGTGCTAAAATATTGCAAAGCTTATGGTATTTTACAGAATTGTGAAGATACCTATTCAGGCTCTAAGGTGCTCCCCCACCAGCAAGACTGGGACTGTCCATTGTGGGGACTTGGAAGATCTGGCTCAGACAAAACTCTTGCTTTGGTTACATGTCTCTGAGACCTGCTCCCTCCACCCTTCCTCCCAAGCCAGTTCTAAAGTCCCTCTTTGAGGTGGGTATGTCAGCTCAGTCATGCTGCTACCTGCTGAACAGCAGCAGGCTTGTTTCAGTGTTTAAATTGCCTCTCTGCTTGTCTCTCCAGTGATGATTCATTTTGATTGATCAGCCTTGAGCTGGGTGTGAAGGCAGCCCCGGCTGCCTCATTACTGACACTGCTAAGCTTGAGGTGAAGCTGATTTTTACCTTATAAATCCACTGCCTGTTGCATCTCCCCTGCTTGTTAAGATTTGTTCCTTTTGCTGTCACTGGGAATATTCCCTGGGCCCCAGAAATACCCCCAAAATTTGGAAATCTTAGACATCCAGGCTTAGGGTTTGTTCATAAATAAATTAATTGTATGAGAAGCTGGTCTGTCTGCTGACCTAAGTTTTGTGCAGGTTTTTTTTTTTTTTTTTTGATGCTAGTTAAAGGCAAAGTAATCCTTTTAAATTTTGGTGCAAATTATGTACGTGGATGATAAGGAACGATGAGGAAAAAAAACTGTGTCAGTGTAAAGAAAAGAGAAAATAACAGTGGAATTATGCCCCTAGCAAGCAAGGCAGCAGCGTAAGTCATAGCTAAAGCTGAGTGATAGTATATCACAGATAAACCTACATCAGTTTCCAGGAATACTTAGTTATAAGTGTAATAATAATCCACAGCTATAACTCTAGATCTGGGTTAAACCATCTGCCTTCTGTAGCCTTTTTGTCTCAGTTTCCCCACCTGTAAAGTTGGATAATAGTAATTTCCTCCCAGAAGGGCTGCCAGTGCTGGCTTGAAGCTGCACTGTGTTACAGCATGAAGGAAACAGTGGCTATTATTAATCACGCCTGATATTTTTTCAACATTCTGCATAAATAATTTTTGTTTGTTTTGGTTTTTAAAACTTGGAATTGATGGCTGGACCAAATTATATCTGGAAGCTGAGATGTATAAGTAAAGACATCCAAACTGCTGCTCAGTTTGCTCAGTAGAGGACAGAACTGCTGAGGCTGCATCACTTGTGGCTCTTGAGCCTGGTGCCAGCATACAGAATTCCCTCCTTACAGCTTTTCCATTTCCCATGCCAAGTATCCAGCTCTTCAGTCTGTTATAAATCTTCCCTAATTCTGTAATTGCTTTGGTAGTGATTATAGTCAGACTCTCGTTGATCCTTCTGTGGTTTTCCTTTATCCACATTTTCTGTGGGCTGTTTTATTGTTGCTTATTCTTTCTTTCAGTTCCTTGCTCCCCTTTTCCAGTTCTAGCAGGCCCCATGGCTCCAGTCCAGTGTCTTCTCTCCAAGCCCCCTTTGCATCTGGATCTGCCTTCCCATTAAGAGCTGTTGGGGGGAAGGGGCACCTTGTGCCTCTTACACCCTTGCAAATATGAAAGCAAACATGTAAGTTCATGCATTTAAGAATGTGCTCTTAACCACACTTGCAGGACTGGTAGTTGCATTCAGGGCTGGATTTAGAAATCATGGCAGGCACAGTTAAGCATAGCTTTAAGCATGGTTGTGCTGTCCCCTAAGTACCCATGGATGTCTTTAAACATAAGCAGTTACAACAGCGGCAAAAAAAAAATAAAAAAGCCTGGTGGTTTGCTTGGCACATGTTCAAGTCTGCTGCCAGACTGGTTGCTACTGCTGATGGAGAGGTTTTAAAGAGGTGGTGTGCAGGTCCCTTTCCTCTGCAGCAGTTTAATCTCTCACTTTCCATGCCTCCCTGCTGCAGCAGGACCAGAAAACCTGTTTTTTCAGAGCTCTGGCACTTTGCCTCCATTCTACCTTTTCTCCCTCCTCAGGGATGTATGTTCACTTCTCTAAATTGCACTTGTGAGAATGTACCTGATAATCCAGCTTGACCAAGGGCAGGGACTAGGGTCAAACCCTGCCCTGGGTTATGCATGATGCTCAGATAACAAACAGTGATATTCCTGCTGGGTGGCAAGTGAGATTCAGATCTTTTCTGCATGCCTTTGGAAGGATGTGATTCATGCAAAGCTACAGTTGTTGTTTCACTCCTGTAGTTTCAACTAAAACTTTGGACCATAAAGGTAATAAAACAGGGTTGTCTATTTGCAAAAGAAATGGATTAGGCTTTGAGGGGGTTGAGAGTTTGACTTCAACCTGGTTTTGGTTTTTGGACTTCCAGTTAGTTCCAGAAGTGCTGGGCTGGCATTTCTGAAAGCAGCCCAGGGATTTTCCTGTTCTGAAGGGGAAGGTATTCATGTGGGTCAGCTTTGTGAAGCACCTTGTACAGCTTTGTTTTCAGAGACTGGGGCTATTCAAAATGGAAAACACTTATGACCTTTTGTTCAGGTTTCCCTTACATTCAGGTATTTTCCTTCTATTGAATAGGCATTGACTATAATATTTATTATATTGTCTGTTAATAATTTAGTGTTAATACACTCCTCAGCTTTAATTTCACACTGAAGTGTTCCCTACCCTAACCATGGCAAAGGCTGTTCTAAGAAAAGAGACATCTGATGTACCTTGTGGTTGAGCACATTATCTTGCTTGGTAATGAAATTCAGTACTGAATAACTGGAGATTATTCCTGATTCCTCATAATTAAGGCAGGAGAAAAGAACAAAACCTGCTGATTTGAGTAATTGCTTCATTGAGTTATTTGCTTCCTCACCATAACCATCAGCCCAAAGAGGAGAACAGCATGACCATCAGACCATATATGACAATGCTGAAATACTGTGGGTCTTTAGTGCTTCGTTGTCAGATGAAATCACAGAGGAAGGAGTTAGGAAACACACAGCTAAATGATTTAATTTTTAACCATATGCCCTTAAAACCACAGAATGAGTCTGGCTGTTGCTAGTTGTGCTGCATCCTAACCAAGTTAATCAGTCCTTGGAAAAGAGCAGAGGGCTAACACATGAAGCCTTAGAGCAACACAACTGCCTTGCCTCCTGTATCTGAGTACTGAGAATAGATGCTGAGAGGCTGAACAGTGTTCTCATGCTGTGGAGCAAGGAAGGAATGAGCTGCATTAAGTTCTGGTTACTGTAAAAAAGTGGCTCCGAACAAGAGTCTGACAAATCTTATCTGTGGTCCTAGGTGATGGCTTACATCACTGCCATTCTTTACCAGTCTTCCTGGGTTTGGCAAGCAGGTTCACACATGCACTGGGGTACACAATGAGTCTTTAGTGACCACACTGTTCACAGGTAAATGGGTCTTGTTCACCCACCCAGTTACATGGACTTAGCTGAGACCTCTGGCATAATTTTTAAATAGGAAACTCTCCATCCACGTGGAACTGAGCTCCTCTCATACTCCTCTGGCTGCCCCATCTCCATGATTCCATGATTTTCCATTCTCATGAGAAATAAGGCACCCCAAACACACCTAATAAACCTTTCCTTACTGCAAGCTTGAGAGCTTGGCTGTTTAATTGGAGCAGTTGCAGGATTTATGTGTGCCTGTTAACAAAGTCAGAAGTTGAAGGCTCCTTGGATGTGAATTCTGTTGAATTATGTGCTGTGGGAAGCAGTTCCAGGTCACTGCTGATCAGTCCTCCAGACCACTGCATGCTGTGCTCTGCAAAACCTGCATTATTCATGAATAAAACTTTGATCGTCAGGCTGATTTTTATCTTCCTCTTCAAGATCTGGGCAGGTATGTTTTGGGGGGTTTTTAATAGGAGACTGACTCCACTGAGCTCCGAGCTGACAGGCCAAATATTCCTGCAGCTTTTAAATTACACAGTAACAAGTTAGCCCTGAATTTTAATCCCAGTTTGGGCAACCTTTTTTCAGCTTTTGTAGCCTACTCATCTCCTGGCCAGTCTGGCAGCTGCCTCCCTGTGCTGAGCAGGGAAGAAATCTGCATCCTCTCTCTAGCATTACAGCCACAAAAGAGCAATTAGTCAGGAAAAAGGACCTTGGAGGTCATATGTAAAACCACCAGAGCTGAAGAGGGAGATGTGGGTGGTTTATAGTCCTAATGCTTGAGTTTCCACCTCTAAATCAGTCAAAGAAAAGCTGTTCCCCAAAGAGGAGGCTCAGGCCTGCTCTGCTGCTCACTGGCAGCTCTTAGCAGCATAAATTCCTGCTTATCCTTATTGCTGGTTACCTGGGGAGCTTTGCTCTCTGCCATAATAGCAACTTTTGCTACCAGGCAATGTCTTGGAGCCCCAGGGCAGTACTGAGTAATGCACAGCCTCTCCCTGGGAAAACTCAAATTTCCTTCTCTTTTGCAAGACGAGAAACTTGGTCTGAGAGGTTGAATGAGTCAGTTGGAGAAATGCAATCACACAGCTCGGCACACAGTGATGTCTACTTCTGTGCTGGTCCATCAGGGTGCAGGGGGTTTCATTTTTATCTTGTTTCCACCCTTCCCTCCTTGCTGCAGGATGCATTACTTGGTGCCTACCCCAGTCTCTCTCTCACCTTGCTACTTCCTTGGGCCCCAGCCACCAGATGTAACTGGTGGTGTGAGTCTCCCTGCTCTGATCACTGTGTGATGTTTAGTTTGGGAGATGTGTAGCTCTGTGCAGGATCTCCACGTACTGGGGAGTGTGTTTGCCTGCAGGATGCTGCTGGGGGAGAGACAGCACATCCCCCTGGCAGAAAATTCATGCCTGCTATGAAACCATCCCATGTTGCAGACTAAGTCGTGCAGAAGAAGCTGCCGAGGGCATCCCAGCTGGGTCAGCTGCTGCAGGAGGTGCAGTATGTGATGATCCTGGAGGTCTTTGCCAGCTAAGGTAATTCTGTGATCTGCAGCCTCAGCGGGTGCAGTTGTTGCTGGCTCAGAGGAGCCTGACCACGTTCACCCCTTGGGAAACATCCCTGTGTGTGTGGAGTTAAGCATTGGGAGATGGAGTTGGTGAGGCCAGCTCTGCACCTCTGCCAGCACTGGTGTAAGAGTGCCAGGGTGGGTATGTATGGCAGGTCAGATCCTAGCTGTTCTGGCAGGGCTGCATGCCTGAGGCTCACAGAGTGTCTGTGCTGTGGATGCTGGGCTGAGCCCTGCACTCTGATGCCCTCATTAATCTTATGAAAGAAGGGGAGAAAAAAACCCAACAAACTTGCGTATCTTAAGCTTGTGGGCTCTGCACTGTATTAAACATTAACCTGTACTTCTTAGCCATGTGACTGATCCTCTTTGTAATCCTGAGGCTGAGCAGCCAAAGAAAAGGTTTCTTTGTCTTACAGTATTGGAGAAAAATAACCCCTTCAGCCATTTTTTTTTCCCTCATCATGTTTGTTTGGCTCTGTGGTAGAATGCCAGCTCCACAATTTGCTGTTTGTGTTTGGGCAGTCAAGCTGATCAGATAGCTGCACCCCAGACATGGCTCCAAAATGCTGCTCACCAGCATCCCTGCAAAGGCACAGCCACACCACAGACATTACCAGGCACATGTGGAACCATGCACTTAAGAGCACACATAATCCCCCACTTATTCAGGCACACATGCACATGGACCCATATAGGAGAACAAAGTTGTCTTTTGATCTCTGTACAGTGCATCCCTGTGAGTATTAAGGTAGTCATGTCCATCAGAAAGATGCAGGTAAGAACAGTGTGAGGAGGATTAGTATTCAGGAGTAGGTTCTGCTTCTGTCTTTGCCCTTACTTGGTGTATGAGGTGGGGCAAGTCATTGTGCCATTGTTTCTCTTCTATAAATTGTGACTAATGATTTCCAAAGCACCTGTGGAAAGAGTAATGTATTGTTCCTGTGGGCTTAGAAGCACGTTTACTCAAGCAACAAAAGCTTTGGTGGTTCAGAGGTTTTCTTGATCACCAATCTTTTTGCCAACATCTTTGCTGAGCACAGCATAACAGCATCTCAGTGTAGTCATACAGCAGTGGGTGGAGCTATTGCATCCACAAACATGAGAAGGTGTGAGGTTTTGGTGCAACATCTGGCTGCTTAGCACTGAATTCTAACAGCAGAGATCTTTTGTAGTGCTCCTAATCTTGCACTAATTAGTGCAAAAGGCTCAGACAATACTTTTAAAAATACCTGCTATAGGTATTTTTACAGGTAAAAAGGTCCTTTACAGGTATTTTTACAGGTACAGGTATTTATAACAGGTAAAAATACCTGTTATAGCCGGGATAATATACGGCTGAGAAATGGTACCAAATATTGATGGCACTGTGCCATCTTAACCTGTATCATCTGTTTGCTTTATCCCTGTACAATGCCAAGGCTGGGGGCCAGAACAATTTCTTCTAGTGGTCAAGGGTTGGACTTGATGATCTCTGAGGTCCCTTCCAACCTAGCCAATTCTATGATATGAATAGTCTGAACCCAAACAGAAACCCTGCCTACTGAAATCGTGCCTTTGAGCTGGTGGAATTTTCTCACGTGGGCTGCACTTGTGGACCCCACCTTTGCGTGGGTGATTCACGCCAGCAGGCTGTGGAAATATCTCCAAGGATCAGCCCAGTCCTTCCTCCTGCACTTCCCTGTGCCTTTACCTTTCATTTGCTGTTTCTTCCTCTCTGGCTTCATGTTGCCCCTGGCTCTCTGTCACGGTTTAACCCTGGCCCGGCAAATAAACAGATTTAAACCGAGTAACATATTTATATAGTAATCTCTCTCTCCTCTGATAAAGGAAAGAGAGAGAGAATAAGGGAGAGAGAGACTTATGGGTTGGAAACTAAACTACAGAACTTTAATGAAACAGTAATGATAAATAGGAAAAAATTACTAAATATATACAAATATACAGGAAAAGTGATCCCACGTTCCTCCCCCCTTTCCCCCAATAACTCTCACATCACCACCGAGGCTGCAGGGCAGCCCTGGGAAAGTCCAGGCTGGAATCCTGGGGTCAGGAGCAGTCAGGAGCTAGAGGCAGAACACACAGATTCAGGCTGGCAGGGATCAGGACCACAGGCAGAGGAATGGATGGAATCCTCCCAGGATGCCGAAGGGAGCAGGGAGGAAGAAGGAGGGAGTAGAGGTGTTTGACCCTTGTGATCCCTCAAATTATACCGAGTATGAGGTGTATGGGATGGAATACTCTGTTTGGTCAATTCTGGCATCTATCTTGTCTGCTCCTCCCCAAAGGAGGGGTTCAGGTGGGACCTCTTTACTCCTTCTGGAGGGTAAAATGTTCCTCAGAGCTGAGCAGTGTCCTTGGCTCTGCACACCAGGCTCTGGCAGTAACTATAAACATCGAGTGTGATCAGTCCCAGAAGCAGACACTGTCTGAGAAACTTGCTGTTAATTTCAGCAAGTGCAGCTGCTTACAAGAGACTGAGCTGAAAGCAAAAGTACAAACCAGAAAATCACCTTTATCCTGGCCCAAACCAGGACACTCTCCTTGTGGAGCTGATTGTCCATCCCGTGGTTCCCAAGGCAGTGGGAACATCTCTCCGGGTGCTGAGGCACATGAGAAATACCAAACCCCAACCTTCCCTTTCCCAGTGACCTGGGGGAGAGCCCAGTGCTTTGGGGAGCTGCTTCTGGGCTACCTGGCTCTCTGCAACCCCCAGAACAGTGAGGAACTCTTCCCACGTGTGAATAGTTCTGACCTCACCAGCACTTTGCTCAATTTACACCCTCGAACGAGTCCTTTGACGGGTGGGTTGGAAGAGGAAAGAGAGGTTTGCACAGCAGAGTGCAGTAATAATGCACTTTGGACTCCAAATTGCCTGATTTGAGAGCAGGGCTGACCTGAGCCAAAGGGCTCTATCAAAGCCATGGGGTGCGCCAGGTTGGAGGCATCAAAATCCCCTCTCTTCCTTTTGCTGCCCCAGCTCCAATCCACGAGGAATTCTGGAGCTGGGAGTGGGCAGGACTAATCTCTGGGGACTGTTTGCTTTCCTGGGGGGATAACATCCAGCTGCTGGGAATACCTCTCCTTGCTCTACCCCTGCGGATGCCAGGGGAGTTGGAACAGCCCAGAGCTGTGATTAGGAAAGGTGTGTGCTAATTAATGGGAGTGCTGGGCTGCCCCTCGGCTGGAGCCCCACGCGTGGATGCGGTGGCAGAGCCCGAGTCCCCTCCCCGGCCCTGCCCGTGCCAACAAAAGGATCCTGCCCGCGGCACAGCACCCCAGGGACCCAGCACCCCAGGGACCCGGCACCCCAGGGACCCGGCACCCCAGGGACCCAGCACCCCTCCACCCAGCTGGCCCCGCTCCCATGTCACAGCTCGAAGAGACGGGATGAAGAAATCCTCGTATTCAGGTGAGCAAGTGGCCCCCCCCTGCCTCTCTCCCTTTTTTACTGGGGAAAGAATTAAACAGATCCCCCAAAGCATGACTTGTACAAGCTCTTTTTTCCTCCTAGTGGCTCTGTAGTAGTAGGGGAGTGGGTGTCTGTATATAAGCAAATCCTTACAATCAGTGTAAGGCTTAAAAAGCAAAAGGGTTGGAGGGAGGCAGCTTGGTCCAGGCGAACCTCGGTACTGCTGGCACCGAGCAGCTGTGTCAGGAGGGGCTGAGCTCCAGTACCGGCCAGGCAGCTTGAAATTTAAACAAAACGATGGCTGTGTGCGACATGGGATGCCCTGGGGGCTGGGGAGATTCCAAATAGGGTGTGGAAGAGCTGGGTTTCCCTAATGCTGTGGACTCTCCTTTCCCTGCTTCTCATCCCAGCCTTCCCCTGCAAGCTGAAGGGCTCTGCTCCCTCTGCTCCTTCCTAGAATCACAGAATCATAGAATTGTCTGGGTTGGAAGGGACCTCAGAGCTCATCAAGTCCAACCCTTGATCCACTCCCCCTGTGGTTCCCAGCCCATGGCACTGAGTGCCACATCCAGGCTCTTTTGAAATATCTCCAGGGATGGAGAATCCACTGCTTCCCTGGGCAGCCCATTCCAATGCCTGACCAAGCAACTGTGACTGATATAATTTTTCTGAGCCTCTGTGAAATCCTGCCAGCAGTCCTGGGCAGTGGCTGGCATATGACTGAGCTGCCACGTTTCTTACAAAAGTTCCACTGCTCACCCCAAAAGGCTCAGATGCCTTTGGCAGTTTCTCTGGATACAGGGCTTTGCTCTGCAGCTTATTTCTGCTCAGCTCCAGCTACCAGCCCATGACCCCATGCTGTACAAGCTTTGTTCTGCCCTGCTTCACCCTGGCTGCTGCAGGGATGCCATGTCACCATGCTGGCCCCTTTCTGATGTCCTGAGTCACCTCAGGGCTGTTTGGGGTGCCACAGTGTGAGCCACATCATGGCCAGCTGGACTCTGCCTGAGCTCATAAGCCACAGGAGCTGGGGGTTTGTCTTGATTTGGAAAATTCCCTGAATGATTCCACTACCTGTTTGCTGTTACAATTAATTAGTCATGTTTCCCTCTTGCACATTTCTCTTCTCTTGTTACTGTCCCTAAATCGACTGCCAGGGGGGTTTTGTACCAGCTGTGTGCTGCTAACCTGAGAAAGACTAAGTATGATTAGTGGCCTGTTGTAATGGATGAAAGTGGGTGTTGATGGTTGTGTGTAGAAAAACCTGTGGTTTGTGAAGTCCTCCTGAGGTGAAGGTGATGGCTAAAGATGCCCTGGAGCAGACGGGAGCAGTACCAGAAGAGGTCTGAAAGTAGCTGGCTGTCGAGAAAAAGCTCTCACTGTTGAGTCACCAGATATTATGACTTCTTGCAGATGAGGCCAAGTTGTCCTTAATTGCTTTGCTTGTGTTGGGCTGATAGTGCTGGAGTGAAGCTGTGGCTCTGCAAACCCCCTGATATCTCTGGTCAGTGTCTGAACCCAGCAGTGCTGGGTGTAGCAACTGAGGTTGGTTGATATCTGGTCAGTACCTTTCATTCACTAGGAACTGCAGTTGTGTTTTGGAGATGTTTTCCTTTGAGATTTCCCTTGGTACCCTGCAGCTCTTTAAGGAAAAACCAGAAGAATTGCACCAGCCAGGATACACTACCTTGAAGTGACAGAATAACTGCTGTGTGGCCACCTCACATCTTACAAAAAGCACAGGCAGCTCTTTATGAGCAGTTTGTGTGTTGCCAAGTCTGCTCTGCATGTTGCAGCTCCTGGCAGTGCTGTGCTGGAGCTTTACCTTGCTTATTCACTGGGCAGAAAGGCTCCTGAATTACCCCAGCCTGAAGAGGGTGCTTTGGAGAGCTGCCACCCCTGTGTGGGTCAGAGCCAGCCCTCCCTCTCCTATAAACCTACTGGTTTTGCAAACTGGGAACAGCAGTGGTGACTTGCCATGGGGAATTTTACTGGGAATCCTGATTGCTTCTCCAAGGCATGAGAACTGCAGAGCTTCTGAGCTTTCTACTGCCAGAGAAATGGGTGATGTGACAACGTGGCTTCTTGGCTGCAAAGCCTGTGCTTCATAAACATGTTGCTGACAACACCTTGAAAGGCTGAAAAAGCAATGCTTGGATGGGAATCTCCCCAAAATGATGAAAAAAGGAAACAATAAGCATCTTCTAAACACTTTTTCAGGTTAGAGAGCATCCCTCCCTGGCCTTGTTTGCTCTTTTCCAGTATATTCTGGATCTGTTTTGTAGTCTGCATCCTGCTGAACCTCACTGGAGGATCTCACTTGACTTCCCTGGGCTGAAGTTCCAGCCCCATCCTCTCTGAACACAACCTAGTGCTAACAGGCTGCACTCCAGGCTAGCATTACCTATTCTGAAATACTTCAGGGGAAATCATTACCCCTCTGCTATGACTTCTGAGCACATGCCCTGTAGGTGTGGTTGGGATAAAGAGTTCCTTTGAATGCTTTACCTCTTACCAGCAGAGAGAGGCTCAGACCTTTGTGCCACAGCCTCAGGCATGTGTGGCTCAGCCCAGTGCTGATTTTTTTTTTTTTTTTTTCTTCCCTGGAACTTCCTGGCAGCAGTGGTAGGAGGAGAGGAGAGTATAAAAAGGGGATTTTGCATGACAGGTTAAAAATGAGCAATAACAGCTCTGGAAGCCAGCTTTAATGTGTTTACTTTAAGGGTGTCTATTATTTCAGATTCCTAAGGAAAGGAGAGGTTTTTCCTGAGATGTTTTACTTGTCCTGGAATAACTGTTTTTTGAAGGATTTTTTAATTCTCATTTTCCATTTCTCAAGCACAATTTCATCTCCAAAGCGGCAATGGACAGGATTCATGATGACATAATGAATTATAGATATTTTCAAGGATGGTGTAAATTGCTTAGGCCAAAGATTACTTGCAATTTCAGGTTTATGTAAGGTGTTGGCATGCACTGAAATAAGGATTGCCCTAATTACTGTACCTCCAGAATGATCTATACTGGTTATGTGTGACCTACCCCTACCTGAACTATGGACTTCTAATTTATTGCTCAGGCATGTAGAGTAGAATAACTCCTGATATATGAGCTAAGGCTGTAGGAACAAATACACAAGAAACAGAAAATTGTGATCTGATCCTCACATTAGGATGTGGGAACAGGTTTTATTTGCTGTATCATGACTTGCAAGATGATTCCCTGTAAAACATGTGCAATAGACTATCAGTCAGATTGGAGCTGTTGGCATTATCTGGACTGGGAAGCTCTGGGGAAAGAGCTCTGTCCTCTGATGGGTGGGTTTGTAGTGTCTCAGGATCCCCCCCTGCTCCAGACCCATGACATGTCCTTGGGGCTTCCTGCAGATGCTGGGCACCTCCAGCTCTGATGCAGGTGACACATGGCAGGAGGGGGCAGCTGGGTTTGTACCCTGCCAAAATCTCCCTGCTTCTGCTCTGCCACCTGCAGCCAGTGCATAAAAAGAAGAGAGCTCTTACTGGGGAGCAGCAAAAGCTATGGTGTGCAACTATGATAGCAGAGGGACATGAACTGCAGCAAGTGCTCATCTGGCAGTAAATGAAGGAGTTGGTCAAAGTACAAAGAAGAAGTGGGTAGACTTGCATACCCCCCTCACCCCAAAATAAGCATCAAGGGCTGTGACTGGATAAGTGCTGCCTGTTGAGAGGGGCCCCAGTACATCTCTGGGGTTGATCTTCTGAGATGGTCTGGAAAAACTGAGGCTGGATGTTTTTCAGGCTGATGCAGAGTACAAGAGGCTCACTGCAGTTCCCTCCGTGGCTTTTAACCTTACTGCTGTAAGAGCTGCTGGGTGGGGCAAAGCCCCAGTGTTCTCTTCTGAACTGAACCCTCTCTCTTGTCAGTGAACTGGCACTGTGTTTGTCTAAGCCATAAAAAATAAGCAGAGTTGTTTGGGCTTTTTATTTAATTTTTTAATTCTTTATCTTGCTGGTAAAATGAGAGTATTGAGGAAGACACATTGCTTGGATCCAACAAAAACATTTAATTTGATATTGTCATTTTGCACTGGAGCTCAATGTTTTGAATTATGTAAGAATAAAAGCCATTTTTCTCTAGTTTAAACTCACAGCTACCTTTTACTCCCCCAAACCTGCATTGTTGGGCCAATAAACTAACACGAACAAATAAAAATCTGAGGTTTTGCAGCCAACCACAAGAAGCTGGATCTTTATCCTCTGGCTGCTTAAAGCCTGATTTCAATGCAAAAAATGCCTCCACCAGCTCAGGTGTATGAACTGTCCTGTTGCCCCATCTCTGCCTCTTATCTGTATCTGGAACAGCCCTGCCTGTGCCTGATGTGCCCGAGCAGGTCCGTGCTCTCTCTTTTGTGAGTCTTTGGCTGCTGTGGATCAAGACCACCGTCCCTGGCAGTCATTAATAAACTTATTAATGAAGAGATGCAGAAGCTGGTGGCAGGACCCTGCAGTGTTTGTGTAGGAAGGATCACAGTGGTCTTAAGGAAGGCATCTGCAGAACAGGAGCAGAATAAAATCTGCTGCACCCACCCAGAAGTGTTGGCATTTCTGTTTCATCCCATATCCTTAGTGCTTGGTGGGACAAAGCTACCACTGGGGCCACAGGTGTGGAGCAGCTTCCTGCAGATCCCAGCATGCTGGTTATTTGCCTCCTGTCTGTTTTATTGGAGGCAAAGCTTTCTGTGGTGGTTTTGTGTTGTTTACAATCTCGTGAACAGGGCAGTGTCACTGACTCTGCTCCCTGGAGGATGCCATGGCCAAGAGGCAGCATTGCCTGGGCTCGTGTTGTGTGGTTAATGGCTAAAAGCCTTTAACGATTATTTTGATTACTTTTACAATGAAAAAGGTATGCTTTAGAGAATTAGGTTTCTAATATGCCTGTCTTCTCTTGTGGTAGTAAAGCCTGTAATTTTCCTGTAGTGCTACAAATTGTTGGAGTCTCCTATGGATGAAAGTGCCCTCATCCTTGAACAGATTGTTCTCAACTGCCTTCGAGGCCTTCCAGTCTTTTTGTTTCTGAGCAGATATCAGGAGTTGTTGATGGCAGCTGGCATCAGTCCTGGCAGGCTTACCTCTGTGCTTCCTTGCTGCAAAAATGAGGTGGGACCGTAGGATGTCCAATCAAAAAGTGGGATTGTTATATTTTACTTGCATGCTGACAGAACATATTGCCATAAATGTCAACACAGTCTGATGGCTCATGATGATTGATGTAATCTTGTTAAATAAAAATTTTCCTATAACAGTGCTGTGCCAGGGTGGCAGGATCAGTGTAATGGCTGTGGTTGGGTTCTCTGCTGTTGCCAGATTTGGCTGGCATGTGTAGAGCTTTGCTGCAGGTAGCAAAACATCCAAACATGTGTTAGGAAATAGTTTGGAGAGAAGCAAGGGAATCCAGCCTGTGGAGAAAGCCAAAAAAACCCTACAATGTGCAGACATACAGAAGAGAATAAAAAGCCCCGTGGGGCCCAATGGGGTGATTATCCACCCCCCCACAGCACTGATCATTTTTCTGTGCCCACCAAGGGTGAGTCAGAAGATGCAGTGACACTTGGAATGGGGAGATGTGTGCCACAGAGGCAGGGAAATCCCTCCCAAAAGCAGGTTACTGGAGCTTTTTTCTATGAGGCTAACCTGTCACTTCTTGAACAGGAAATATCATGGATTTTGAAGCATAAGTTGGGATCCAAATCCAGGGCAAAGTCAGTAAGAAGAGAGAACTTTGCATCACAGCAGTTTGTGAAGATTTAACCTGTTGGTTAGACATGCAAAGTCCCTGCTTGCTTTTTGTAAGCTCATTGGTGACACCCAGGAATAAGTGGGATCCACCTGTCCCAAGAGGTGTTGGGAACTGGCTGGGCCAGTGTGTTTAGCAAGACACCAAGGAATTTTCCTTCCTGCCCAGTCCCAGTGTCCTCAGGAGAAGCAACCCTGGCTGAGCAGCTGCCATTCCCTGGAAAAGTCTCTTGCCACGTTGCAGTGTGGTGGGAGAGAGGAGGCACAGTGAGTCAGTCCATTCCCACACTGGTCTGCAATGACTTCCCAGTGACAAGGGTGGCTTCAATCATCCTTTAAAGGGTTTGTCTTTAAGAGGGAAGGTCACTGCTGCCTGGAAAGCTGCTGCTTTTGGAGTAACTCATCAGTGGGGTGAAAGCACAGGCTTTTCTTCCAGCTGCTGTGAGATGGGGTACCCCAGAGCTCAGTGTGATTCAGACATCCCTAGAGCATCAGGGTGGGATGACAGAAGGAGGACTAGGCAAGGAATAGTTTTGTCTTTGTGAAAGAAGATGGCTGTACTGGGCAGAAAGGGTCTCAGTGCTGTCCCTTCCTTTTCTTTTCATCATGTCCCTTCCTTTTCATCATGTTGCCTTTGAGGCTCCCAGGTAAAGCAGCTAGAAGTTGAACTGGAGGGATGACTGCAAGTTGGAACAAGAAGAAAAAGAGGTTTCTTCCTTTTTTTTTTTTTTTTTTTTTTTTTTTTTCCTTTGTCCATGCCAGATGAGTACTGTTTACAGGAAACACTTTGTGCAGTTCTGAGATTTGTTTAGAGGAGTGTAGAGGGAGAAGACAGCTGATGGCATAATGGAAATGAAAAAGGTCATGGTAATGCTCAAGCAAGTCTGTGATTTCCTGGTGTGGGAGTATTTGCTATTCTGGGGACTGAGGGACTAAAGGAGCTCAGGCTCTGGTTCCCAGGGGCAGAGAGAGTACTTGCTAAGGGACAATCAGCAGAGGAACCAGCTCCCTTTGGGAAGATCCTGGAGGGCCTCATGGGGCTGAACCCAAACCAGCTGCTGGGGCACAGTGTCCCAAGCACCAGTCATTCCTTCAGCTCACCAGGACTCACCTCCCTTGGCAGGCTGAGGAACTGGGAGTCCTGGTCCTCAAGAGCAGCCCCCGGGTGCAAGTTTGTGCTTTGGTTCTGATGTTATCAAGGGAAATGGGTTTTGCCTATAGCTTCATGTAATGAACAGAATAAACAAAGGAAATGAGGACAAGATGCCCTCAGATATTACTGCCAAGAGCTGCTGTTGAATGACTCAGTGGCTGAGTTGTAAGTGCCTGGGCATGCACAAATAAAAGATGCTGAGGTGAATAACAGAACTTGGTGTGTTGCAAGTCAGGACAAAGGACTTACACATGATAGACCATGGGAGGTGTCAGGAGTTTGTTCAAGTGAGTTTAAAGTTGATGAAAAGCCACAAGTTGAGGCTGGAGGCTTTGGTTTGCTTGCAGGAAAGGTTCAGCTCCAGGCTACAGATACCACATTTCCCTTCTGACTCAGCTGGTAGGGACCTTCCAACCCACCCAGTTCTGTGAGAAGGGGCTGCCAGCCATTAGTACTCTAATTCCTTTGCTATCCTAATATTCAGTTTCTATATTCCTTCCAAGAAGTCTTTCAATTATTTTTTTTTTTTTAACTAAAAGCAAAAATATTTGTTTTTAATCAGTAGGGATGAGGATGAAACAATTAGCTGCCTCTGTAGAATTTAATTTGAAGTATTAAAAGTTGATGTTGCCAGTCTAATCCCGAAATGCAGTAATCTTTTTCATCCTCTGGTTTGCTTTGGGGAAGGTTTCTGACCTTGCTGATTTTCAGTGTTCCAGGTGTTTTAGTGTTCTAGTGTTCCAGTGTTCCAAGCAGTTACAGGTGCTCTATTGCTTTTATTTAAACTCAATTGCTAGAAGCATCAGGAATTCCTTAAATTCAGTCTTTATATTATGTGCTTCTACAGCCCTGTCTGCTGTGTAAAGGTTTTTTTCTCTTTTTGGTGTCCTGCCTTCACATGTTGGAGAGCAAATTTTATGAAGTTGGGCTGAGAAATGTGAGCCTGAGTTGTGCCAAAGCTGTACCAAAGCACCACACCTTGCCATGGGCTTTGAAATTCCTCTTTTGCAAGTAGATTTTCTAGCAGATATGTTGCCTCTCTGAGCTGCTGAGTGTTTACTGAACAGTTCAGACTTGGGCAGCCTGAAGGACTAACATTAATGTAGCTAATTGCCCTTCAATATTAATTGTCGTTCATCTGCATCTGTAAACACTTTGCTAAACAACTGCACTGACAAATGAGATGCTTCAGTTGGTGAGCCCCATGGAAAGGATGGAAAGGAGCCCCATGGAAAGTGCTGGGGCTGTCAGGGCTTGGGTGGTCTCTCCTGTCCCACTTGGCAGCTGCAGTGCAAGGCTGCCATTTATTTCTTGGCGTGGGTTTTTGTCAGATAAAACTTCCAACAGTGATGTGAAACACTCTGACAGCTGATTTCTGAGGTTGCTGTTGGAAGTGATGAATTAATTTCAGGAAAGATAAGCTCAATCCTTCTGAGTTTGAGCCATCTGAGGAAGCTTCAAATGTGCCTCTGCAGCATGTGCTGTGCTCCTTCACATCCCAGCTGCTTCCTAGGAAATCAGCATCAGGTACCAATATTTTAAGATACACATCAGGGTTTTCAGACAGCATCTATGTGGTGGGGAGAGGAGAAAGGTTGTGGGTAAAAGGTTTTTGGGGTTTTTTCTTGTTTGGCTTCACAAAGTCTTTAAGTATCATGAGAAAAGTAAGAGCCCTGCAGTTGAGCCTTAGCAGAGAGGTAATAGTAAAGACTTTGTCCTGTTCCAAGGAACCTTCAATTTCATGACTTATTAACACAACCTGGAGGACCTCCTGCTAACCTTGAGGAGTGGGGGAATCTCTGAGTGTTTCCACAAGGTTTTGCCACAACTTCTGTGCTTGCAGGGCTGGGGACAGGCTCGGGAAGCAGTCAGCCCTGCAGATCTGATGGGAACAGCCTGCTTGCTCCCTGCAAGGCTGGCCATACATGATCAGGTTATCTGGCTCTCTTCAGGTAGATCTGTCCTGGCTTACAGAGGAGGGAATCCTAAGGACATGGCAGGGCCAGAGGCAGACAAGCTGGCAAAGTGCAGAAGGGCTCTGGAAGCAGAGATGCTCTGCCTGGCAGCTGCTGGCTTTCCTCACTGAGGATCCAGTGCACAGTGGTAATGGTTTGCAAAGGAGATGGTCTAATTCTGATATTTTACAAGGTGAACTTATCCTCCCAGGGCTGAGCTTGGGTGCTGTCAGCTGTTTGGTTTACAGGGCTCTGACAGCCCTTCCACACTTCCATTTGCCATGAGTTCCATCTCACCCTCCTGCAAGAACTTGCCTGGAGTACTTATCACCACAATTTCTGTGGACAGTGATGACAAAATCTGGCAATTCAGCCCATGTAGGACATGAATCTTTCATAAGAACCTCCTGCAACCCTGAACTTGAGGGAATCTTGTGTATAGATGAGCCTTTTGCACTGGTCCTTGCTGAATCACATTGCATCTTTCCAAGTTTTTTGTTTGTTGCCCATTTCTAGTGTACCAGGATTAATTTGAATTCTAATATTCTCTAACAGACTGGCATTTTATCTCCACTTGAGATCATCCTCATCTTTTAAAACTTCATTTTCCATTTCTGATGGTTAATGAATGATGGATCCTTAGGTCAAAACACAGCTGGGATATCAGGCTTTGGATTAAAAACTGTCTTGGCATAGTTCCTCAGAACATCCTGGAAGCATCCAATAAGACTGTAAACCAAGTAGAAATCTCTGCTTTGGGGGCTTAACAGTCCCCTTTGCTTTTCAAATCATGTAAATGTAATCTTTGCAAGGTCAAACACTGTTTCAGCTGTGGGTTGTTTTTTAATTTAATTTTCTTATGAAACAAACTGATGGTGACAGATGCCCAAAAGCCCTGAAGGTCAATGCTTTGTTTACACATGGGAAACTTAGGACAGGAGTGGTGACCATTCCCTCCAGAGAGGGATGGTGCTGTTTCTCAGCTTCTTCTGGAGCATGGGGCTACCTGGCCAGTGGCCTTGCTCTCTGCTGGTATCACCAAGTCCTACAGAGAGGGGCTTTGGGCTCCTCCAGGGGATGCGATGTGTGAATAAAAGCTGTCTTGGCTTTTGTGCTCCCAGAGCCTTCCCAAATGAAACACTCTGTGAAAAGAAATACTCATTCCATTTTCTTGCTGAAGAGACAAGCTGTTTAATTCAGTTGGGTTATGAGTGGATATCCTGACTCCTGCTCCTTGTCTAGTGACTGTGCAGATAACCCAAGTGCTTCCTATTCCTGTGTCTTCAATCTTCCTGACACTGATCTTAGAGCTCAGGGAGAGATAATATCCCATATCACAGAGGACTGAGGCCTGGAAAAAAAAAAAAAAAAAGTGGAATTTAATTTTGTCAGGTTGAGTCATCTAAAAGCAGGTCTCTGAGTCAGAGCTGGTCCCTGCAGCCTCTCTCCAGCCAGGGGCTGTCAGATGAATCACTTTCATTTCCATCTTGGGATGGCAGTGACTCACTGGCTGCAGTGCCTGTCTGCTCTGTTAAGGGTATCTGGGGCTCCTGTGTAGATGTTTAATGTGGAAATGTGCAGGCAGGTGTTGCCTTCAAGGCTCACAGGTATCTGTGGCAGAGCAAGGAGTTAAATCCAGGCCTCTGGAGACCTCTGGGTCTCGCCCTAAGCAGTGAGCATCCTTTCTTTGCAGACACTAAAGCACGTGGCCACCAGCTTCCATCAGTGAGCAGTGGTGCAGACAGGGACTGCTTTGTTTCTGAAGTGGCAGCTGGGGCTGTTTCCCCTGACCTGCTTGGGATGCAGCTCCTCATGCTACAGAGAGGCACCATTACAGGGCTGATGGCTCAGAAATGGTAAATACATTTAGTGGGTACCAGTGAACATTCTCCTCTGGCTCCAACACCTTTCACAAAGAGGTGCTTTCCCAGAGGGGAAGAGGGGGAGCTTGCTGAGACAACACAGAACTATTTTCTACTCATGATCTCAGCCTCTGGAGATAAGGCTGGAATTTCTAACACCCCTTCCAGAGCTTCCTCCCCTGGATCCTCATTGATCCCTCAGCTCTGGACAGGGGAGGGGAGGCTCCTGCCTGGGCAAAGTTCTTGGAGGGGAAACAAAAGGTTGGGGCATGCATGGGCTGGAGGGACACGACAGTGTCAAAGATCCCCTCTTGACAAGAGGTCTTGGGGTCCTCTGATTGCAAAGATGCCACTCTCAAAGGGTCACTTGCCTGAGAAACTCTGACAGTGGCATGGGGGTCATCAGAAATCACTTGGAGCCTCCAGAGAAAAAATCTTTCAGCTTTGCTGAGCATGCACCAGGGCAGGTCACACAGAGCCTGGTCTGTTGTGTTTGGCATAAGGTACAAATCTTGGAGCTTCTCCATGCTGGGAATCTTCTCTCAGGCTGTTGCTTATGCAGGGTTTGGGCAGTGATGGAGCCTGCATGGGTTTTTGGGTTGCTCAGTAGGTGCAGGCTGAGCTCTCCTGGGACAATCCACATCAGCACAAAGCTGATCCCAGTCCTGTGCATAGATGTGTATTTGTTACAGAAATAGCAGCAAGTCCCTTTTTTCTTGCAATTATTTTCATAGTGGAAGCTGAGCATTGGCATGGTTGGGGTGAGTTACTCAAGGGAGGGGCTGTGGATTAGGGCTGGACCTGGTGCTGCCCAGCTCTGTGGCCCATGGCACCCTCCATGCAGTGCACAATGCTGCCTTTCAGCCAGACCTACAGAACAGGCTTTGTCTCTCCTTGTGTGAGCCCTCTTTTAAGAGAGAAATGCTTCCTCAGAGGCTGCAGGCACTGCTCCATGACTTCGGATGGTATTCACCTGTGCCAGGAGAGATTTCACTCTGCCTGGTGCCAGGGCTGAGCTGTTTGGTGGTACCAGGTGCTTTACCTTTGCCTTTCCCTTGCTGGCAGCTGCAGAAACCCATTAGAGGAATGAGTTGCATTGGGATGGTTTGGTATCTGGGAAGAGGAGTGTGCAGTCATGGAGTAGTACCAAGTAGAGGGTTCCTACAGCTGAGGCTTATTTAAATGTACCTAGTCTTAATTTTCCTGTTTCCCCTCTGTAAAGCTGTTGGAGAGCATGGCTTGGTAGACAGGTGGGTGTTGGGTCTAGACTTATTTTGTTCCTTATAAAGATTTAAAAGGATCAGCTGATAAGGTACCAGCACTTAAGTACTGATTCATCTTGTTTTGAAATGCAGAATGATTTAGTGCTTCTGTCTTGGGTACTTTATTCTGCTGATGCAGGCTTGGGTTCAGCATGGATAATCATTACTTTTGAGAACCTGGTCCTCCTTTGGATGTCTGTAAATGCTTCATATGAGAGAGACTGGAGGGGAGAGAGGGAGATCATAGGAAATTTAACGTTGGTGTTGACTGCTGAGCCCTCACAGGGGAATGGGATTTAGTGACTGTGGTCCCTTGGCTGCTCTTTCACCTGTTGCTTGTTCTTTCATCCAGATGTTAGATTCCTGTGATGGAGCAGTTCTCCTGAGGCATGGAGGTAAAGAGTATTTTGCTGTGAGTCTGGAATGAGCCTTTGACTTTTATGTTTGCATTTAAGTAAAGGCCCTGGCTGGGCTTTTCCCTTTGTGATGTCTTCAGCATTAGACTTTGGGCTCAAAACCAAAGGCTGCTCCTTATCTCTTCCAGCTGTGCAGGAGGTGCTGCTCCCTAAGGCTGGGGAGGACAAAGTGGCCAGGTTTGCTCTGGATGTCCTGTTAGGTGCAGACACTGGCAGACCTTGGCCAAGGAGCCTGCTGGGTCATCCCAGGGGGTCCCCCAGGCTCAGGAGAACCCTCAACCTTTGCCCTTTGTCACTGGCAGCCCTTTGGCTAGTGAGCCACTGCCTCTTTGATCTTGGCTTTCCTCCTTTCTACCCCCCCATCCCTCTCTGGGAAAAATCAACATTTGCCTTTCAGAGCCTGGCAAACAGAAGGGGTCTGTATTACATCCTGATGGCAGCCCCAGGCTTGCAGGGCTCCGATGATAAATCCAGAGATGTTTGCTGTGGGGGGACCCTCTGAAACAAATTCTGGGAGTTCTGTGTGTCTGAAACACAAGCACTGAGCAGTCAGTGAGGAAATGCCGTGGCTGAAAAATAAAATTTGGACTGCATTGAGGTTACAGGAAGGCAAGAAATTGATTTAAAATCTAAGCAAGGAAGATTTTTTTTTTTTTCAGAAGTAACACATTGCTGCTCAGTGTGTTGAAGCTGTGCAGGGTGTCAGAGTGCAGCACAGAACCAGATGCTGGGATGGGAAATTTGCACCAGGAGTTCTCCTGTGTGGTCAGAGCCAGAGCATCACAGGCCTGTAGGGAGGAGAGCTGCAGGGTGTCTTGGGAATGTTTGATCCATGTGGAAATACCACACTGCAGTTTTAAAATTCCTTTCCTCTCCTTCTGGCTGGTTTTTTCCAACTAAGCCATGGCCATCTGAACCTCAGCAAGTCAGGTATACTGGGAAGTCTGGGTGCTGTTAACTGGTGTTTTGGCAAGGCAAAGGATGAGCACTGATCATTTTTTGTTCTTTGTTTGCAGTGCCCTGCCTGCTAAGCCTTGTCCCTTGTCCATTTAGGCTCTTGAGGACTCTTGTGCTATTAATGTTAATCATTAGCTAGCACATATCTACCTTGCTGAAGCTCTTGGGGCAGTTGGTTAATGTAAAAGTTTGGTTATTTCCTTCTTTGAGCAAGGCTGCAGCTTGGCAGAGTTCAGGCACCTTCCCTGCTTCCTGCCTCTGCTGGGATGTGACAATTCTGCAGAAACAGATGGGGCCAGTTCCAAGCTGCTATCATGATGGAATTATGAGCTGGGGGATGTACCCTTGCAAAACCCCTCATTTATTGAAAAAGCCTTGAGATGTAGGTTTGTAGATTTGTATTTGTTTGTAAATAGCAGGTCCTGCTGCTGCTTCTCCCTTGGATTTCAAAAGCTAAGAATTGTGAGCAAATGAGGATTGTGGTGAAGACAGGGTAAATCTAGAAAGACAAGATCTCTCTTGTCCCATCAGCTTCAGCAGTCAACTGCAAGTGGTTTTAGACCTGACAGTAGCTACCAGCCTCATTTCCAATCAGTTGAGTTTCCCAAGAACAATTTTCCTTTATAAACACTTTTCCCTTCCCTCCTGCTGCTAAGTAAAAGAAACACATAAACCACCAAAACTGACAGCACGGACAAAGGGCCTGTTTTTCCAGTCCCTTCCAATTTGTGTGGATACTTGCATTATAAATATGCATTTATAGAAGTCATCTGGTGTGTCAGTGTGCTGATGGGGCATCCCCTCTGCTGCCTGGCCAGATTACTGAAACACTCTCACCAAAGGGATTGCAGATGATGACTAACATGCCTTTTCACATGAAAAACTGCTTGTGCTAATTTTTTTTTTTTTTTTGGTGCTTTCATAATTGTCCAGTGTATCTATGAATGACTATCAGCTGTGAGGGATTTGTGGGCAGTAAAGAACAGGAGATCACACAAAGTGGTGAAATGATCTTGTTATTTCTATCAAGTGGAAATCTAAGGATTGAGTTTGCTCACCTCAGAATAAAAGCCTGGGGAGAAGCCACCATCTCTGTGCTGGTTGAAGGCCATTTTTGCTACTGAGCCTCTTGGCAAAGCACTTGGGGTCACCGTAATGTTTTAATCTTGACATCGAGCTTGAATGTATCTGGAAAGCCAAGACTTGGTTCAAGCACAAGCTTGAATTCAGATTGCCTGGTTAAAAATTTGTGGTGAGGGTTTTGCAGGTCAGTCAAGGCAATTTTCTGGCTTTGAGCTCTATGGATGCATCAATTGATTTCCTGAGAATTACTGCAGTTTAATTTGAGTTAAAAGCTTGAATCAGAGCCTGCATTTTGAGCTAATATTAAAGTGCTGGGTTCTCTGTTGTCTTTTTACCACCACGTTCAAGGTTGGTCCTTCTACCTAACCTAGTCCTTTGCTGAGGCCAGGAGCTCTGGGCAGGGCAATGCTGGGCTGGAAGAAACCTTTTTAATGCTGGAAAAATTGAGGCTTAATTATTGTTGCCTCTTACTGTTAGCACAAGCTTTTGGGATATATTTTTAGTGTCAGAATGTGTTTGGCACTTGTCAGAAATAAAACATTGTGGTAGGAATAGTTGCACCTCCCTAATGCCAATTTTCCTGTGGTTTTCTTGAGGGTTATCTGTAATTCAACCTCAGGCTGGGTTCTTTCTGTGTCTGAGCTCCTGGCTCCACTTGAGTTCATGGTGCTGTGCTGATGAGCAGTGTTGTCAGGACCCAGCTTGATGATATGCAGCTCCTACATTAGTGAAAAGCTTTGTGGTGTTGCAGGCTCTATGGTCTGCATTTAGGCTTTGACCTACACACATCCAGCTTGTTGGTGCACCCCTGTGGTGGTTACTGTTGGAGAAGGTTTTGCTCCCCTCCTGAGGCAGTAATCAGTGCCCCTTTGGAACTCTGCCCCTTCGTTCCACTGGCATCCCTCCATCCCAGTGAAAGCTCAGTTTCCTGCCAGAGATACTTGATCCAAAATGAAACCATGCACATGGGTTGAGGGTTTTTTTTCTAGCTGTGCTCAGCTTCTTTGTAAAGAGTCTCTATTACCCAGAATCTGGAAAAGTGGCTTTTATTATTCAGTGCATGGTTCTGATTAGTGATGAAAATGAACATGAATTTTTCCCCCTAGAAAAAAACAAAAAAAACCCCAACATATTCCTGTTGAGGTTAATGGTTAATGTTGCAAGTGGATTTCAAGTTAATGGAAGTGAAGTTTTAATTGTGTTTTTCATTGTGCTCGTGCTTGAAGCAACAGATTCTTCTTCCTTTGCTACCCTGCAAACACATTTCTCCCTTGCAGTCCTCAGCTCCCAAGCCTGTCCCCAGCTGTCCCCCACACAGCTCTGTGTGCAGGACTCTACATCTAAGGGCAGCATCCTACATCAGCATTAAAACTTTGCAGCTCAGTGTCCAGCTGGGATGTTGGAGAAGCCACTGAGGTGGTGGATGTGCCCTGTGGCTCCAGGCTTTGTTACTGATGAAGTCTTCTTCTCCAGCCATTTCATCTAAGGAGAGTTTAGAACTTGTCTGAGTGATGCAGGATGTAATCCAGCTGCTGAAGGGAATTCTCTTGCTCACTGTCCATATAGTACCTGTGAAATAGGTAAAATGAGAGAAATGTCACACCCTGTATGGTCCTGAGCAGATGGTCCTGAATGTTGTGATGGGTATACACACCTACTGCACTCCTACCTGTGCAGCCTTGCATCTGCTCCAGGGCAAATGAGATGGCATCCTTGCTGTCATCATACATCCTCCCTTGCAGACAGCAGGGATGGCCTGGGGAGGTGGCAAAGGGCAGGATGGATCAGAGAAGCAAAGGAGGGACCACTACAGGGGACAGGCTGGTGCAGATCCTGCCCCTGGGGGAGCCACCTCTAAAAATGCTGATGTTCTGTAAGAGCTGTTGACACCTCTGAAGTGTTATTCTGCTGGAGTTTCTCCTACCACCCCAGTGCCAAAGCTGGTGGAGTCCAAGGATGGCTCTGTGACCTGGCCCAAACCTGGACACCCCAGGAGATAGCTCTGAGGAGGCAGGAACACGGGTATGTCCATAGGAGGAAACTCATCTTGGATGAAGACATCCAGTCTCCAGTGCTGTCTACACACCCTGCTGTGTTCGTGCTGGGTGAAGAAGGAAACTGATCTCAGACCCACTGGAAAATACATTTAACAGAAGCAAGGGTCACACTCTCTGCTCAGCTGAGCTGATGCTGCTTTGCTGACTCCAGCACAGTGTGGGATGTCTCCTGATGGGTTTGGCTTATCCCTTTCTAACAGGACCTTTGTTTGGTTTGGGTTCTTTTGTTTGTTTGTTTTTTGTTTTTACTGGACTGTGTAGAGAAAGCAAGTTCCTGGGTTGCATCCTCCATTGTTTGTCTTTACCCTGTGGTTTCTCATGATAATGGAAATTGCTCATTTCTTCCTTTGATTTTTGCATGGTATGAATGTAGTGGCACGGATCACTTCCTGGGGGGAGGAGATAAATCTTGAGTGGCCTGGCTCATTACTGTGTGCATACACAAAGTTTGGGGTGTTCTCTTTTGGAGAACATATATGTTGAATGTATTGAAGTTGAACACCTCCAGTGGTTCCCTAGGGCCACTAGATTCAGATTTGCCAAAGACAACTAGAAAAGTCACACCATAGCAAAGATGGTTTCTCCAGACACTCTGGATTCAGTCTCTCTGCTACCCTGCACCATCCTCTGTACTGGGGCAAGTATCTAGAGAATGCTTCTGTTTCATTATTGGAACTCTTCCCATCCATGGTGTGGTGTATCAGCAGCTGCAAGAAGCACGAAATAGTAGAACTTTTGGTCCAATGTTGTCTGGAGGGAGTGATTTAAACATGAGCCTGCCTGAGGTCTTGCTCACACTAACCCAACCCAGCTGGAGTGATTCTTGGCTCCAGCAGTCCCTGGGTGAAGCCCAGTGTCCTTTGGTGCTGCTGCCTTTCTGCTGTGCCATATGGTCCCAGCCTGTGGATCTGGAGAGAATTAGTCGTTGATTATAAAACATGAAAAAATATTGCTCAGCCAGTGAGCCAAGGTGAGGCCAAGCTCTGCAAATGTCATAACTTTGTCCTGCTGCGGCACATCCGCTGGGTTGAATGAACTGTTCTTGGATTGACTGATTTTTAACTGTCAGATTCTTCCATTTTGAAGTAATTCTGCTGGGGACGTGGGGAAGCATTCCTAATTTCAGCTAAATAAAGTGCACTTCCTTACGCTTCTCAGTCCAGTGAGCTACAATAAATGTATGGCATGGCCTGAGGATGTTTGAACCCTTTTAAGAGGGAAGACTTATGGACACTGTGTCTGGGGTAAACCTTTGATTTTTATTTTGCAGCCCCACCCGGGGACTCAGCCTGCTGCTTCCATGCTATAAATAGAGGTAACCCCCAATAGTGCTCAGCACGCTGATGCACTCCGGTCCTGCTCATGTTGCTGGCTTCCTGGCAGTCTGCTCAGAACACAATATTTTTAGCTGTTGCTTTCTCTTATTACTTTTTTTTTATTATTATTATTTATGCATCTTCTCTCTTGCCAGGCTGGCAGCTTTCCCTGCTGTTTATTTGCTTTCCAGGACAGGATCATCTCTTGATGGAGGGACAGTGGGCATCACAGAAAGCAAGCTTGGCTTGGGTTCTGTAGAGCTGCCTCCTCTTTCCAGATTCACTGTAAAGGTGTTGGTGAGCCTGTAGAAATTCCTTGTTTGCTCCTTATTTTCCCTTCTGCTGACAGGGGATTAACAGTGTAATTATGTATTATTAATGTTGTTAACATGGGTTGAAGCAAAAGCTGTCAGAAATACTTCCTTCTAAAGCTGTCTGCAGTACAGAGCAAATCGATTCAACTTGTCCAGCTTTGGATTTAGTGTTTTAAAAAGGGTGTGAATGGTAATTACAGATCCCCAGAGAAAACCTACGAGACAGGGCAGTTCAGCAAATTCTCAGAAACGTTGCATAAAAGGTAGAAGCTCAGCCAGAGCGTGGATGCTCTGATGGCTGTGCCATGTTGTATGCTCAGAGCCCTGTGTGTATTTTTCCACTGGAGTGGTTGCTAAAGGGGATGAAGCCTGTTTCCTAAGTACAATCCTGTCCAAGCTTGTAAGCTCCTCACTCTGCTTCCGTCCTGCTTTGCCGCAGACTGAATGAAGGCTTTGAACATAAAAGGATGTGTTTAACCAGCTCAGCATGGCTGCATATCTGTTCTTCAGGGTGCCACCCATAATGGGACATTCTTCTCTGTTTTTGGAGCAATTATGAAAGCCACATTTCCACCCCACACCTTGCCCCCACGCAGCCCAGGCAGAGGTGTGGGTTCTCAGAGCCAGGACTCGAGTGCTCTTGCAGCTCTCCTGAAGAAATTCCATTTCAAACTCATCTGAGCAGAGGAAATTTGCCTTTTCATTCTCGGTAGTATCTAAAGAAAAAGTAGACATTTAGAAGGGAAGAAAAAGGAGTAAGCAAAAAAATCAGGGATTGGGTTTAACAGAAGAAATAATGTTTTAAAATTGACCATGCTGGTTCTAGTGCACAAGCTCCTGGAAACTTCCTCCCTTCTCTCTGTCAGGAATGGAAACTGGAGGCTGAGTGATGTGTGTAGCAGTGCCCTGCCTTGTGGCAATGCAGATAAAGCTCCCAAGAAGACATCCTTGGATGCTCCTGTGGGGGGGTGGACAGTCCCAACCCTATTTTGGGCCATGGGCTGGCCCAAAAATCCCCTGGGGGATGGCTTTGACCAGGGATGGCTCCGGGTGGTGCTGGGCAGGGGCTCTCCTTGTGCTGCTGCCCAGGGCCTGGCCCTGTGGTTCAGCCACAGAAGGTGGAAGGCACAGAGGCTTTTTTTTTTGTTAGAAAAGGAAAGGGACAGAGAAAGTGCACATACACATGCATATATATAGAAAAGTAGAGGCTTCTGAGTGTGACACACTTTTTCCATGTTGCTTTTCCAGGCAGTTTTTGGGTTTTTTTTTTTGCTTCTCCTTCCATCCCGAGGCTCAGTGGTATAAAAGTTTTCCTGCAATTTATGTATTTTTTTTTCTTTAATAGGATGCACTTTTCCAGCTGACAAGGCTTTCTAAGGTTGTCACAGATCACAGTTATGGGTGTTCTACAGCTTAAACTAATGCTGTGTTAACCCCTGTGCTTATTTTACAACAAATCTAGTAGATGGGGAGAAGATAGTTTAAGAAATAGAATTAAAAAAAAACATCACCAGAAAAACCGGGGAGCTTCTTACCTATTTGCAGGGCAGAAATCCTGATTCAAAAGTTTGGTGTGCTCAGACAAGGTTTGTATTGAGCTGAGGAGCCTCTGTGGCTCTGTTCTAGAGCTTGGTGGTTCCAGCATTTGGTATCTGAGGGGGTGGACACCATCGTGGAACTGCTGCTCTTCTACAGGACCCAGCAGAGACTGAGATACCAGAGCCTCCAGGAATCCCTTTATTGGGAAATCACAACATTTGGGATAGCTTCAGAGCATAGGATCCCACAGGAGGTGGTTCAATGCATTTCTTGTGCCAAGAAAAGAGAAACTGAGGCACTCCTCAGCATATGGTTTCTGCATATGGCTGGGTTTTAAGCAAAGGTTTGTTATGGTGATTTTTGGGTTGTTCAGCATGCCTGGGAAATGAGTGTTGTGGCAGTCACCACTTTACAAGCAGGCAGCAGATGGGATGACAGAGGAGTTAAATGAGTTGCTGATGGATTAGAAATGCTGCCACAGCCAGAAGGTCCTCCTGTCCTGCCTGGAGTCTGAGCTCCGAGGTGGGCAGGGGTCTGGGAGTCATTGATTACTTTCTGACACTGTGTGGGAATGAAGGAGATGGGTGTGATAGGGTTTTGTCTTTCAAAATAATTTATGGTGTAGAGGGGCTTGAGTTGTCCGTGTTTTTCTCCAATGCACATGTGAATTAGATTGCTCTGAATATGTAGACTTTATTCCCATGAACTCCCTTGGCCCATTCAAACCTTCTTCTTGCTTTAGGAATCACACAGACCTCCAGTGGGAGACATCGGAGACTCAGTGACCAGATAAGTCCAAGTAAGCTGCATGAATTTCTCACTTTGGAACTTCCTCATCCAATTAAAAAAAATAAAAATAAAAGGAGACAATGCAAGAGGTAACACATGGAAGTTGCATCTCTTGCCTGCTGGCCATGGTTTGGAAGGCCAAGCTGACTGCTAATCACTGCAGAGCTCTCTTTGCTGCAGAGAGCAGTATATTTAAAAAAGCAGTATATATATATATCACAAAATTGAAAAGAGAGAGCAATATAAAAGAAAAGATTAATTACTTACTGAATAATGGAGCCAGTGAGAATAATTAGAAAGCCCCATCTCAACTCAAGGGGTCTAACACAGGGTAGCAGAAAGCAGGAATAGCCTGAGGTTGAAATATAGGTTTAGTAATTAGCAGCTCTTTGGTACTCTCCTTAGCTATTATTTTTTATTGGATGTGGAGATTTATGGATTATATATGCTTGCGACTAAATTTACACTCCTAATTGCAGCTTACTGTTCTGGAAGCTGTTTCTGATTCAGAAGGAAGCAGGTGGGAGGGTTTCTTTCTTGAAAAGGTTGTTTTCCACTTTCAGGAAAGCAGTAACAAAAGCCCTGGTGTTTGCAAGTGTCTGAGTTTGTGTGTTCCACACGTGTGTGTGTGTGGCACTGGTTGGGACTGTCCAGGGATAGAACCAAGTCTGGTGCTTAACTGCATCAGCCTGACCTAAATTATCCTCTGCAAGTAGAAAATTTCATAAAGGCAGCCCATTTCTGGTCTTTCCTTTTGCATGCCCTTTTTCCTAGACCTGTCTGCCCCCCAGTCCTGATGGACCCGTGCTGCTCCATAGGTCCAGACCCCTGTAGGAGGCATCTGTCTCCAGAATCAGGGTCCTTATATATCAGAAGTTCATCTTAGCAGGTGCTTTGTGACCAAATTCTGTCACATTTGTTTCTCTGAGCTGTACAACCTCCCTTTGGCATTGCCTCCTTTTTTTCTCCAGGATGTTAACTGTTGTCTCTGCTGCAGTCAACCTGTCCCTGGCCTCCTTGACACCCTGCTCTTGCCACATTTGATTCAGGGCTGTCATTTACTCCCATCCTCTTGGTCTCTCTGTCACTCAGGGTTGTTCCCTTGGGGCTCAATTTGCTGTTTCAATTCATCTTCTCAGCCCTCGTATCCTGTCTCAGCTCCCAGATGGACTTACCAAAACAGCTGATTTCAGCTTTTCCCTCTGCATGGGTGGGAAGAGAAAAAGCCACCCTGGGGATGCCTTCCTGGAGTGGAGACTTCAGCATTTTGCTGTTTCAGGGCATCAGCACATGTGGAAAGGGGATTAGTCACAAACATCCTCTTTAGCATCTGCTTAAATCCCCTGGGAGCTGCCTGCCTGGCCAGATCACACACAGGTGACAAGCAGAGGGACAGGTAGCCACGTCATGGCATGGACAAGGGTGACAGGGGATGTAGTACCCAGTGATGCTGCTGTGACTCTGGAGCTTCACAGCCATGCAGTGTCACAGTCTCCAAGCCTAATGCTGTGATGTGTTGCTGGGAGGATGTGAATAGGGTCAGGGTGCACCCCAAATTGATGTCTAACGGCAGGAAAAACGCCTTGAGTGATAACTCAGCATGAAGTCACAGTTTTGGTCTGGCTGCTAAAGATTTTCAGCAGGGATTGCTCAGTCCTTCTCAGCAACATTTTCAAAAGTTGGCCACCACTCCAGCCGCTGCAGTTTCAGAACTGAAGTGCATGTTTATCTTCTGCCATGTGCAAAAACCGAGTTGCAGTCTCAGCCCTGGCAGTGCCTCTTTTCATACAGTACCTCCGAAGACAGAAAGGGGAATTGGTACAGCTCCAAAGGTAACTACATCTAAATTGAAAGACACAGTGCATTTGTTGAATCTTGTTTTCTTTAGACTAATTATATACTTTCCACTTTTCTGGTGAGAGACCTTTTAAAATGTAATTTTTTTTTTTTTCCAAGTGAAAACCAAATGAGCAGCTCAGTGCTCCAGTTTACATTGCAGTAAATAGTTATGACTCCATATAACTGCAGCTCAATTTCCCCTTGTTTTGGGTCCAATTTTTCCTCTCTGCACATCTGGCCTTGTATCCAGAAGCTTTTATTCCTGCCGAAGATAAATTGGTGTTGGGATGACTGAACAGTGGTTCTAAGTGATGCATTGAAGGGAGGGGGTTTCTTTGGGCTTTTTGCCACCCAGAATATGAAGAAAGAGATGAAATGCATTTCTGTAGCCACCAGCCCTTAGGATCTAGATAGCTATACAGTCATCTGCACACCACCTATTGCCTTGGGGCATGCAGTGATGGCATGAATCTGGAGATTTGATGTTGACCTCTCTTGGAAACCTTAACCTGTGGCTCATAATTTTTCTTGTCTCTTGAAGTGGTTGTACAGCACTGGCATTCAGCATTGCATGGTGAGCAGCAATTCCAGGGCTTTGGAGCTGCAGGTTTTTGTTTTGTAGAGGCCTGTTGCATAGTCCCAGGTAAGCAAGGAAGATGACTAGGGCTTGGCACTGTCCCCCAGCAATTAGAACATGGGACCATGCCCATAAGGCCAAGTTTTGTGAGTGGTTTGGACAGTCTATTCAAGATGTAGTTAGAGATGGGCAGAGAAAGAGATGAGTGGGAAGAAGCCTGTTTTAAAAGGCTTCATCAGAGTTCAGAATGTTGGCCCCTAAGATGCCACCCTTGCTTGGTGTGAGCAGCTTAGGGTAATATTTTTGCAGACTTAAGAACTCTGCACGTCAGGGAAGTTATTCCCACTTCACTTTCCTTCAACTGTACCTGACGAATTTAAAAGTGAGAAATATTTGCTGACATTTGCCATCTGGAGCAGAGATGTGTTCCCCAGCCAGCCAGAAAACAGCCCCAGAGCACTTGGACTGGAAGAAATCGGCTTCATATTCATCTCAGGCAGCCAGCTGTGCTCTGCACTTTGATTTGTTTCCAGCCTACAATTCAGTTTTTGCTAAGAGGAAGGAACTTCCCTGGCAGGGGTAAGGTAGGAGGGTCCAGAAAAAGGTAGAGTGTAGTGGTTTAGCTAAAACTGCAGGGTTTTTTCTGTGTTAGGTGAAAGCAGTGGGGAGGATGCCTTCCAGTAGCAGAACTCCTCCTGGATTGGGATTGGGGCTATTTGTGGGTCAGGTGCTTTGTTCCTGAGAGGTCCCAAAGGGGTTGGGTGGGGAGCAGGTGCCTCAGCTTTCCTGTTTCAGCTTTTGTCTGGCTGCAGGGCTGCCTGGAGCAGGGGCAGGCTGCCAGGGCCAGCTGCAGTCCAGGGCAGGCACAGCTTTTCCATCCAAAAAAGACAGGGCGCTAGCGGCCCCACTTCTGCATCATCAGCACTTGGCTGAGGGTCAACCACAACTTGTCTCGGTGCTTTTTGGAAGCATAGGGCATAATTTTGAGAGACATGGAGCTCAAGGCCAGTGGTCTGGGTTGCATTAGAAAGGAGCCCTCGCTGATGTCATGAAAAACTTCGTCAGGGCAGTTTGTCTCATACTGTGTAAATATTTCTCTTGGGTATAAAGGAGAGAAGAGTCCTGTGCCAGGCTGTTTGCTGTTTGTGCCAGCTAGAGACTCTTTTCCCCCCTTTAGGCTGATGGTGGTAGACAGAGGAGCCCAGAAATCACAGCAGGTGGACAGGTGTGGGCTGGAGATGTAGGACAAGTAAGATGGGTCAAAGGTGCTGGTTGTAGTGTGAGCCTTTGAGCTTTTGCTTAGGGTATGAGCTCTAGGACCCCATTGACCAGGATGACACTGCCCTGCCATGCTGCCCAGCACACCTAGGATGTCCCTGCAGGAGCTGGGATTTAATAGAAGTGGAGAGAATATAGTCCTAAGTTAAAATTTTGACAAGACATGTACAGATAAGTTCTTATTTTATTTTCCTTTTCCCTAATTAAGCCTTGGATTTTCCCTTTAATAGTTATTAATATTCCCAACTCATCACAGAGGGAAATAGAGCATCAGAGCAGGTGAAAGCTGTGCTTTTTGCATTGCCCGTGAATCCAAGGATCCTTCTCCATAGGCACTGAAATGGAAAGATGTGTGGCTGGGTGGGTGCAAAAGCTTGAACACAGATAGCTGTGGGCATAGCTTTAATTGGCATCATCACTGCAACATCTGATTTCAGCAGGGTTCACTAATTTGGGATGCTTCACATTCATTCAGTGAGTTAAAAGTAGATATGGCAATAGATCTTAGTGTTTCTTGCCCTGAGGACCATCTTTTCCCTTTACACCTGGAATCTGCAGGAGTAAAACTTCAGACATTGCTTTATGGGAGACTGCAGGTTAATCAGAACAGTGGAAATAAACAAAAGAGATAAAAATAAACAAAAGAGCCCAGGGCTCCCTAGTTGAGAGCACATGATTACCATTACATAAGCTAATTCAGACCACTGTAAAAAAATATCAGGTCTTCAAGTTTTCCCCCCAGGGCAATGCTGCCAGAACTATTGCACATCTACTTCAGCACAGACACAGGTACCCCCCTCCCCCCCAGCACCGAGCAATCTGAGTTTGGGAACTTTTGTCCAGACCTTCAGATTGTCCTAACCTTTACTTCATCTTGTTTTAGCTTCCTGTTGCCAAACTGGGGTGCAGGCTGGGAGTTCAGCACTTTGGTCCAGCTGGAAGCTGTACATCATCTCTTTGCAGTGTGGTGTTACAGCACAAAGTCTGCCTTTCACTTTGGTGGAGCAGCAGAAGGGTTAACAAGAGACCTGTGGTTGCAGCCTCATTGCTTTGGATGTATCCTTAGATGAGGTCATGAATGGCTTTGAGCAGCCTCTATTCCCCTTTGTTCCAAGCTCCACACTGGCCATTCCAGCTGCAGGGATCTCCGTGCCAAAGAGCATCCTCATGCACATGCCCTGCTCAG
This sequence comes from Phaethornis superciliosus, assembly GCA_023637945.1. Taxonomy (NCBI): domain Eukaryota; kingdom Metazoa; phylum Chordata; class Aves; order Apodiformes; family Trochilidae; genus Phaethornis; species Phaethornis superciliosus. The sequence continues at coordinate 1,815,519 of JAJQWJ010000021.1, forward strand.
TCTCCTGGGGCTCCCTCCTGACAAGCCCTCATTTGACATCTCCTCTTGGTCTTTCTCATCTCATTGTCTTTCTCATCACAAGGGCAAAGTAGCAAAGGGTGAAGCTTGGTCACTGGGGTGAAGCTTGGTCACCAGTCAGCCTGGAGAGTCCCTTCTGCAGCAGCCCCACAACTCCAGGACTGCAGCTCTGCAGGAAATCCCAACTCCAGGGAGCAAGAAGCTAACACCAACTGGCTGCTCTTCATTCAGGTGCTTGGTTTCCTGCACAGACACATGAGGATGGTGCTTGTATAACACAGACACGTGGGCTCCAAGCTGCCTGGGAAAGTCCTGTGGGGCTCCCACGTGCTTCAGGAAGAAAAGTGCATTACTTATAGTGAGAGAGGAACCACAGGCACTTGTGAGCACAGCTAGAAAATTAAGGAATAATGATAGGTGCCATGGGCCTGTTTGCTCCTGAGGGGATGAACTGAGCACTGGCTTGTCCTGTTTCTGTACAATACCCATGATTCATCTCCAGTCTCATGTATAATCTCTTTTAGTCCTAATAAGCTAAAAAAAAAAAAAAAAAATCAAAGAAAGAAAAAAAAAAAGAAACCAGAGGCAGTGAAATATACATCAGTATTTCAGGAATGACAAGGGATTTAATGCTCTGTAATGTTTGGAGACTTTGGCTGCTACTCATGTTTTTAGATAGTCCTGTTCCCCACTGGAATGTGATATGGATTTGTTGATGAGAGGTGATGAGTTCTGCAGGGTTCCCCTGAGGAAAGGAGCCCTCCTGGGGTTGGAGAATGAAAGGAAACACTTCAGCCAAGGTGGCAACAGGACATCTATGGAAATGTGTGTGTGGGGTGCTTGTACCTGTCCCCTTAGGAAAGGGATAAACAAACCAAAGGAGAAAGGAGGACTGGTGTGTCCCTGGTAAATATGTGCCAGCTCACACAGGGCTGCTCACCTAAGCAGTTGTGTGTGGCCACAGTTCTCTCAGCTGAAGATGTGCATCTCTCCCTGGTGTTTATTTTCTTCATTTTTTATTGCTGAAATGTCAGTTTGCAAATTGCTCTTGGGCATGTTGGCAGAGCAGACTGTGGCTGCTCAACTTTCCTTCTTCCCCTCAAAATCTGGTGTCCCTCATCACATGGGCAGAGGCAAATTCCTGAGCCCTGGCTGTCCACCACAGGCATCTTCTGAGCCTCCAAGTCCAGCACATCCAGCAATGGCTTGTGTTTACCAAAACCCCCTAATTGTACCTTTAGGCAGAGAGCACCAATTTACTCCTTGCTATATTTATCTTGTGTCTATGACTGCAAAAGAGATGTGAGTGCAGCCTTTCATGCCCTTCGTTGCAGAGATGACTTGCCTTTGGGACAACTGTGCAGCTGGGCTAGTCTCTCTGTCAAATTTTGGTAACCATGAAAGCAATGTGTGGTCCAAGGAAAGCAGCAGTAGCAAGAAGCATTCCTGACTGACCTGATAGAGCAGTCTTTCCTTGGTGTAAATTTATAAAATTAATATTTTATATAAATATAAAATTATAAACTTTCTGCTTGAAAGCATGTTATGATGTTCAGAGATGTGTCAGGCCTGGATGATTCTGCCAGTAAATCAAAATAGGGTCATCTGCCCAGTTCTGGATTATTTTCCTTCCCTCGGTGGATTGGCCCTTCTTCAGCAATGGGGACTGAAAGCAAGGCAAGCCTCTGGGGGTGGCCTCTGGCTGCATCACACCAAGGCAGGACCTCCCTGTTGGGTAGCACTACAGCAATATAGTGAAATCCATGCAGAAAGAGCCCCTTGCTGCCCCATAGACAGCAGTAGTTTGAAAATCCATGTGTTTAGGGCTTCACCTCCTGAAGGTGAAAGGAAGATCTCTGTTCTCAGGTGATGTCTGAGCTCTGTCTCAGGAACAGAGCTTTGCTTCTCACCAGCCTGTGCTGCCTGGGCAGGATGTGTCCAGAAATTGTGCAGCTTTTCAGCTGACTGCAGCCCCAGAGATGTGCAGGGAGCTGGGCTCCTTGGGGCAAAGCTGCCCTGTAGAGGGGAGAAGCCTGCAATACAAACTGTGCCTTGTCTTAATAAATAAGCCCATTAAAAAAAAAAAAAAAAGACAACTCCCAAAGGTGTTTGCAGGGACTGGTGCAGTCTTGCTTCCTTTAAACTATCTGCTTCTGAGATCCAGGTGGGGCTTGGAAACTTTGCTCCTTAATGGATCTTTCTGCCAGGCAGGAGTTGTTATAGTGACCTGCCCGAGAACAGGAGGGTATGGAGCAAATGGCTGGTGTTCAAGAGAGAAAATACAATACTGAATAATGCCAGTGGGAACCCAGCTTTCCTCCAGCAATTGCTCAGTGAGGGATGACCATGGACCTTCAGGTGTGGAGTAACTCCCCTGTCTGAGGGACTCAAGTAGGAAGCTGGGGAAGAGCAAAGTGTTGTGAGTGCTGGTAGGGAGGAGTCCTGGAAGGAAAATATAAGTGGAGGATTGTGGAAGAGTTAACATTTATCTGAGACTCCATGCAGTCTGCTGGGAGTGTGCATGTCCAGTCCTTCTGCCTCACCTTTGGCTCTGCACTGCCAGCTGCTCTTAATATTTCAGCACATGAGTGTTAAAGCACGAGTGGAAAGCCTGGGGAGGATATGCAAGGGATTTCCAGCAGTTTGAGGCTTCCAGGCAAAGAGATTGAGAGCTAGGAGCTTTCTTTAAAGACACATCTCTTCATGGTATGGGATGGAACAGAGCAGACTCATGTAGGCATCATCTCAAGGGGCTGGCTGGGCTCGGGGCAGGAGCAGAGATGGATTTGGTGCAGTTTCAACAGTCCCTGCTACAACTCTCATATATGTGCTTTGTCCCTCCCTTAGTCACCTGAGGCTTGATGGGTTAAAGTGCACAGGCTGAAATGCTTGTGCTGCCCTCATCTCTTCTTCCTTTCCATTTACCTTCTTCCTTTCTTGATACTTCCCCTGAGCTTTTCCCTTCCTCTCCATCAGAAGGATCTTGGCAATACAGGCTGCTCAGTAGAGGCAGTGCAGTGGATTTTGTGCTGCACGGGGCTGTGCAGTTCCCCTGGGTCCTTGCTTTGTGTTCAGCACCTTGGAGGTCTCAGACAGGAAACACAGTTTCATACTGTTAATGGGAAAATATTGCTTATTGTCCCCTCTCTGGTGCCTTAGGCACTGGCAGCAAGAACATTCAGAGATTTAATAGCAAACAGGAATTTGGGAAGGATTCTCAACCTCCCTGCCAAGGGAATAACCCACTGGGGATTTGAGAGAAACTTCCCTAAGGAATGGACTGTCCTGAGGCGGCCTCCCAGCAGCTTGTGCAATCTGTTGATTGAAAGTTATTGAAAAGCAATGCAGTGTAGGTCCTGACTGTCCCAGCAGTCCCTGTGACACCTCCAGTCTTGGCTTGGTAGTTTATTCATCCAGCCAACAAACAATTTATCCTTCTGCCCATGCTATGGGGGTAGATGCCAGGCTGTCACAGTTACCACACTTGTCATTTCTTCCACACGCACTCTGAGTATTTGGGGGCAAAAGGCATCACGTGTAAGGTGCAGAATAGAGGAGGGTCCTGCCAGCACCCCTGGGCTGTGTAACAACTCTGCCATCCCTGTCTGGGCTGCAGGGCCACAGCTGGGCTTGTTTGCCAGCTCTGGGGACAGAGGCTGTGTCCTCACATCTGCCTGGGTGACTCAGGCTCTGCACTATCAATAGGAATTGGTGGTGGATGACACGGGAGGGCTGCGTGGGGTGGTTTGGGCAGTGCTGTGCCTGCAGGCACTGTCTCAGCAGAGGTGCTAACGTGATGTCCCCGCTGCCTAGCCTGGCCACTGGCCAAGTGGAAGTTTCCACGTGGGGCCAGCCCATCCCTGCAGCCCTATAGCCCTCTGTCCCAGCCAGGGAAAGGAGGATTTGGCAACAGGCTCTGCGGGCTGCTCCGCTGCCTCTGTACCTCTGTGTCCTACCCAGGCAGCACAGCAAAGGAAAACTCATCTCAAATCCCACCTCTGCTCCACTGTGGGACCAAGGAGAAGACCAGGAACTTCTGTCCAGGACGGAAACTTTGAGTATCGCTTTGGGGCTGGCTGCAGACAGAAATCCTCCCTTTCTCCTTCCTTTGCAGTGGGGGGGGGGAAGGTGAAGCTGGGGTCGGGGTCCGTGGCTGAAGCTCTCTAGAGAGTTGGACGGGGTGGGTAAACGTGTGAGGTGCTCGGGTCCTGCCTGGGAGCAGTAGCAGCAACAGCAGCCCATGATGCTGTGCTTGGAATGAAGTCAGCCTTCATCAGCTGAATAGTTTATGCATGAATCGAAACTTCAGACCTGGCAGGGTGGGGGAACAAGCAGGATCTGCGTGCTTTGAAAATGCTGGAACCAAGGAAGGAGGAGGGGATAGAGGAACCAGCAGGAAAATAAGACTGGGGAAGAAGGGAGAGAGTTGAGAAACTGGATGAGTTGTTTGCTCTGTTATTGCGAGGAGCCAAGTTCCCGAAGCATCTCGTGGTGGATGTTACGAGGGAGCTGTGGAGGCTGAAGAGTTCCTCCGGACACACTCATGCTGTAGCTTTAAGACTGCTTTACAGAGGACTTGGGATTTCCAGTGTTCCTGTGCCTGGTGGAGTATTACAGGGAGCTACGGGATTTTTGGGGTCATGCACCCCCTTTTTATTTTTTCTCCCTTCTTTCTCTTCCTCTTCATTTCAAAGAGACAAAGCTACTTCAGTTTGGAGCACAAACATATGATCAGCACATGGAAATGCGGTAATTTGGATGCATTCATGATTACAACAGATTGAAGAAATTAGACCAGACAAAGAGCTTTTTTTGGAAGAGGAGGAGGAGGAAGCAAGACAAGGAGGGAGGGAGAGTGGGGGAAAGAAGGGGGCGCCACCGAAAAAAGGGACGGCGGTGACACACGGATGCTAAATATATCCCTTAGTAATGGAGAGGGACCGGATTTCAGGTAGGCTATTGATCTTCTGTTGTGTTGTACTCTGCCTCTGCCAGCCTACCTTTCCAGCAGCGTCTACACTTTAAGAAGAGAAACATCCACATTCCGGGTGGATTTCAGCTGATTCCTTTTTTTTTTTTCTTTTTTTTTTTTCTTTTTTTTCTTTTCCATCCTCCTGAGCCCTGGAGACAGAAGGTGGTTGCAGCAGAAGCCGGAGGGGGGGGGGGGAGGGTGGAGGGAGGAAGGGGGAAGCAGGGGGAGGAAAAGAAACTGCTTTCTAGGTCTGGATTTCATTTGAGTCTCTCTCTCTCCCCCCTCCTCTGCTCCCATGTGCTGCACGGCACGGGGGGATGAATGCTGAGCCTGTTAGCTCAGAGCTGCCAGTCGGGAAGAGGGAGGAAAATAGCCCAGCTCTTGGCATGGAGACGCGGTTCTGCTCTGAAGGTTGGCTCCTGAGTTTGTGTGTGTGGTGTGGTTGAGTTTTCCCTGCTTGCCAAAGTATCTTCCCTCGGGTTTTGCCCTCCCATCCTGCCGGGCTGGGCAGGAGCTGTGTGTCCTGGAGCCTTTCCTTGCCCAGTGCTGGAGCTGGAGGTGGCTGAGGACCCGGGGTGTGCTTTAGGTGGGGGATGGATGGATGGATGGATGGGGGGAGACCCCAGGAATTCATAATTCATTTTACTTCCCCAGCTTCCTTGTAAATCCCACCTACTGGTTTGTGTTTGAGGGGGGTTCCAAAAACTGCTCCCAGGTACCTGGAGCTGGGGGTTGCAGTGAGCTGCTTCTGGGGTGGCCATGGCTGTTGGTGGCAGCAGGGACAGGGACTGGGACAGGGACAGGGACAGGCTGCTGTCACCCTCGGGGCTCGCTCTCTGTGTGAGCAGGACAGCCAGGATCAAAGAGGGAAAGCAAGGGAGGGGTTGTGGGTGCCAAAATGAGCAGAGCCGGTGTGCTGCAGCCCCAGGGGATGTCCCTTGTTCCTCCTCCTGTCCCCAGGGCAGGGCACAGCTTGCCTGGAGCCACCGGGCTGCTCCTCCTGGGCGTTCCCAGCCGGCTGCCGGGCATCGGCCCTGGGAGGGAAACCACAGAGATGAGAGGAAACACTCAAGCCAGGGTGGAGCGAAACTGTGGCCAGAGAAAACTGCTTTCATTGCTAGCCCATACCAGACCTGCTGGGACCCAGCTGGGGATGTGCCAAGAGCACCCAGTGCCCTTGGAGAACTTTACCTGGAGGAGCATCCCCTGCTCCCCACGGCCTCTGGCACCTTCTTCTCATCCCTCTTTCCATCCCTCTCGCTCATGCTTTCTCCTTTGGTTTGAGCCACTTCAAAGCATTCCTGAGAGCCTGGTGGGTGTTTCAGCAGCACAGAGCTTTGTGCTGGGTTGGTCCCACCATGGTTTGGCCTTTCACATCTCCTGTTACATTACCCAGCACGGGGTCCCCTTCGTCTGAGCAGAGCTGGCAAAGGGCTCTGCAAAGGGTTGCTGGTGAGAAGGGAGATCCCCTAGTGATGTGATCTGGGGCTCTTTGTTTCAAAAGAGTAGCAGAGGTGGGTTTTTCTCAACCCTTGAGCTGCACATTGTGTTCAGCTGCTGCAAGGAGCACAGAGCCCTTGTATCTGGGCTGGCTGTCACAATCACACACACACACACACACACACACCAGAGTGTGCAGCACTCAGGGGCAGCAGGGAGGACATGGGGGGATGCTCACTGGCCTGGGCCCAGGCATAAATCAGCATGGTGTGTGCTACCTGGTGTGGGGTGATGAACGTGGCTAGAGCAGGAGTGTTGTGTAGGATCCTGCAGCCCCCCAGGATGTCTCAGTAGTGTTTCTGTTACGTGGCTTTAGCATGAAATATGGGATGGGGAAATAGATGGGCTGAAGAGCTCATCTCAGGTCTTCTCTGCAGGTCCCTGCTTGGAGGCAGGAAAATCTGCTCAGCTGGGGCAGTGACAGAGGGAATGCAAAACCCATTGTATGGTTTTGGTTGGGGAAAACCTTTAAGTTCATCAGTTCCAACTGTTAACCTTGTACATGAGTGATGACAGAAGGAAACTGTGCTCAAGGAGATCTGTGCACAAAAGCAATACTGTCACCAGGTCACAGTGCTGGCTTCCAGGTCCGTGATGCTGTATGGACCTGCAGGATGAACCATTTGGCTCGCTCTGGTCCTCCTGGGCTCACCCCCAGCTCCAAGGGTCTCGTGCTCTGGCCCCACCACACTGATGGAGAGGAGCTCAGCCTGTCCTGGGCTCCCCCCTTGCTGTGGCCATGCAGGCAGCAGGACAGCCAGGGCTCTGGCTTTAGTGACTAACTGAAAGATGACTCAGATGTAAGCAGATCTGTGCAGTGCTGAGGGCCATATCCCAGTCACTGCTCTGGCCCCAAATATGCTTTTAATTAATACTCTGCTGTGGGTGGGAATAGCTGACTCCTGAGCTGAGCGTGGGGCTGCTGGATGGGGCAAGGGCACCCCAGGGTGGGTGGGAATGGGGCCTGACCTCTTTTTTGAGGGCTGCTTTCCCACAGTTTCTGGAGCTTGGCAGGTCCCTCAGGGTCCCCTCTGCCCAGGGTTTGCTCAGGCTTTCTTGCACACTGAGATATCCCCTATCCAGGGTCCCATCTCTGGGATCACTAGGACTTTGTGCTTCAGGGGAAGGCATGGAAGGCGTGAGGTGATGCTGTAGGTCTGCTCGTGGTTCACTGCCAGCTCAGGGACAGGGAGGGTTCTCCTCAGTCTCTGTAACAAGGAACCAGTCTCAGGTGGTGGCTGTGGGTACTGGTATAAGAAACAACCTTGTAAAGCCTGCCAGTCCCTTTTAATCTGGTTAAATAATCTGTCACGCATTTCAGCAAGCTAATACTGCATGAAAAGCCCTAGTTCTTAATTAATTTGTTTCCAGGCATCCTTCTCTGATGGTTTTGGGGCCAGGGAGCTGTGCTTTGGGTCTGCTGAGTTCCTCACATCTGCCCCTTCTCTCTGCCTCGCCAGATTGTTCTGGTGGCAGTGGCCTGGAGATGGCTCTCCTGGCTTTCCCTAGCAGAAGGCTCTTTTGATTAGTCCAGATCTTTCTACAAAGCCATAATTGTTAATGCACTGGGGTCTCTTACGTCTCCTGAAATAAAAAGGAAGGGCCTGAAGCACCCTGGGCTTTGGCTACTGCAATGTTGGAATGACAGGATGGGTTCAACAGGGATGGGAGAGAAAGTCTGATCTCCCAGGTAAATTATGAACGTCACCTTTGAAACTGCCCTGAGAAAATTCATTTTAGGAGTTAAGAAATGATGATGATTTTAACACCTGACTTCAGTGAGTGGCCTGTGTTAGGCAGGGCCCAGCAACTGGGAGTGCTGGGGATGCATGCAAGCTGCTGAGCTCCAGAAAGAAGGAAGAACTGTTTATTAAGCCATTGATGATCATTCTTAATTTGCCAGTTATCTGTCCACTATGGATATGTTGGTATGTGCATATTCGTAGTTTAACATGGCTTTTACATCATACTATGCACCTAAATTATCTGAGCAGCAAGGAGACAGCCCCTGTCTGTAGCTTGCAGTGGCTCTGCAGGCAGCAGCTCTCAGATTAAATGCAGCAAGATTGGGTCTCTTCAGTAGCCTCAGAGCCACCTGGGAAGTACCATGGTCCTGGACTGGGCAGCAGGAAGGAAAGTAGCAACCCTGTGTGTGAGTGCTGGAAGTGCAAAAGATTGCTGGGAGGGAATGTGCTTGTTTCTTCCTTTTTTTTTTTAAAAAAAAAATCAATGTTAAGTTTTAAAATGTGGGGCGTGGGGCTTACCAGTATTTACTCCAGCTAGCTTTTCTGTCTCAGTTTTCTTGGTGTCCCTATTATTCCTAGGCAATGGCAGATAAAAACCTGCTTCAAGCAGCTATATCCCTTCTTTCTTTCACCAGGGATTTTTCTTTTCCCTCTGGCTTGCAGCACGTCTTACACGAGGGACACCAGATTGGGCTTTTACTGTCTGGGTGGTTCTACCTCCTGTTAGATCCCAGTGCATTCATCTAGCCCTTCCACTCAAAGACACTTTCCTGTCTGTCCTGCCTTCACTGGTGGCTGTTGGTCTGTCCTTAGCCCTCCCTTCTGCTGTCAGCCTCCCACTGCTCATGTCCCTGCCTGATGCTGAGCCCCATGGTTTGCTGCTGTGTGGGATTCCCTGTCCCCCCGAGGCTTGCATACCACGCTCTGTAAAAACTCCCTGCAACTTTTTTCACCCTTGTGTCTTGTTCAAGCATATACCTTAATCCCAGATGTTCTGTAGTAAGCTTTGAAATTGCAGGGTTTGGCTCATGTAATAGTAGGTGCAGGCACCGTCCCAGGGAAGGGTTTGGGTTTCGGGAGGCTGCAGGGTGGGCTCTGCAGACATTTGTGTTTGCAGTGTGCTCCATGCTGCTCCCAGCTCTTGGCTCTTTCCTCCTGCCTGGCCGGTGGATGCATTCCCCCAGTTGTCTGAGGCACGTCAAGGTATGAAGCATTATCCATTTCCTGATGTCTGCTCTTAAATCTGCTGGAATTTCTGCTCTTCTCTGTTAAATCCAGTCCTGTTGTGGGGCACAACTCATCAGACAGCACAGGTAAACCCTTCCTGACACTGCTCTGCTCCAACCTGGGGGCAGGAGCTCCAGCACTGCCTGCCCTCCTGCTTCGTGCTTTGCTGGATGACTTGGAGCCTCCCAGCAGAGTGATTCCCATGCTGCTGGGGTGAGGGAGGACGTTTCTCATGCAAGTCAGGGTGCTTCCAAGGTCCAGCATACCATAATGCTGAGTAGGAGCAAGTACGTAGTTGGGGAAGTATGTCTGGGTCAACACATGTCTTCTGTTGCCTTAATGATCTCAGAAGCACAGTATCTCTGTCCTGTTGGCTTCTCCATGCAGTGCTTGCAGCTGTAACTAATGGACAGAGTCATTTGTTAGAGAGCAGCAATGTCCCATTCTGTAAACACTGTCCTCAGGCTAAGGCTCTGAGGTTGGACCCCGACATCACAGACAGAAAGTTCTTGTGTCTCGTGGTAGGAGCAGTCTTATACCTGAGAAAATTGAGGTGAAATTTCTTTCTTAAATATACAGATTTTCAGTAAGCCCTGAGGAAAAGGTGTCTGTGGTCCTACTACCCTCTGATTTGGGGCCAGGATCAGTGTTCAGGTCTCTGAGCTGAAGCTCTCTGTAGGCAAAGAGGGGGTTGCAGCAGTGGCTGCCTGGGGGAAGGGGGCTCACAAGTGCAGCTGGAAGCTTGGAGCTGTTCTGAGACTGCAACAAAAGCAGTTCTGAGTGTCTGAACAGGTTTGGGGGGAGATCTGAAGCTGTTCTACCCAAACTGCTCTGAACAGCTGATGGAGACAGCATCATTTGCCTACATGCTTAACCAGTGTCCATGGAAAACAACCCCTCTACAGTGATTTTTTTTTTTTTTGGTTAATGCCTACTACTTCTTCCTAATGGCTTCTCTATGCAAGGGCAGCTTCCTTCCTATGCACAAGCACTGAAAATTCATTTCCCTGTGGCTGTCTCTGCTCTGGCTCTCCTCTAGCACTTCAGGTTGTTTTTATATTTCTCTGTCCTGTGCTAGCAGCTGCACCTCCAGCACAGGGAGGCTGTGAGCCCTTGCTATGGGCTGGAGCTGCTCTTTGAGTGGCAGGTGAAGTGACATAGCCCTTCTGTGAAACGTGCAAAAGAGTGAGAGGGTGCTGAGGACAAGAGTGGTGTTAAGTACAAATGACTCTGTTTTGTGGCTTGGGGGAGAGCAGGCATGATTTTACAGGTGAATAAAATGCACACATTTTACAAGCAATAATCAAGATATAAACTTGAAAGTGGATTTTTTCATGAAGTTGTAGAATGGCCCAGGTTGGAAGGGATCTCAAAAGATCACCTGGTCCAGCCATCTGTGGGAAAGGGATCCCAGATGAGGTTACCTAGCACGATCTCCAGTTGTACCTTGAAAACCTTCAGCATGTCTGTTGGTCAGGTTGTTCCAGTGACTGATTCTCTCTCATATCAAAATTAAGATTTATTTATTTATTCATTTATTTACCTTGGCCTGATCTGTGAGTGCTCCAGAAGTTCCTTGCTGCTTTGTTAGCCACTGGAGGGGGGGCGAATGAGAGCCTTGCAGAAGGAGCATCCTGGTTGGCTTCACCCAACTACCTGAATGCCTCTAAGCAGGAGGTACCTGCTGGTGCCAGGTGACTGAGGTCTTTGGGCTGACTTTGGAAGATCCCAGTGGGGGTCAGCCTGCATTTCAAGTGAGGTTATCAGCAGCTGCACCCCAGCAATCTCCATCCCTGGTTTCCAGCAGGAGAAAGACCGGATATCATCATCCCCAGAGACTTCAACCTTACTCTGACTCTGGAGTCTTTAGGTCCCAGTGTCTCATTCCCATCCCAGGGGTGCCCTTGGCCAGGGCTGACCTCCAGGGACAGGGACAGGTCAGGGATGCTCAGCCTCGGGAAGCTGGGATGCTGGGATCCCCAGGAGAAGGGGGGGGGGGGCCCACAGTGGGCAGGAAAGGACGGGGGTGCACTGGGTGCTGCCTGTGTCCCTGCTAACACCCATCCCCAGGGGGTTCCGAAGCTATCGGTACCACTGGGTTCTGCCTGTGTCCCTGCTAACACCCATCCCAGGTGGTTCCGAGGCTGCCGGTACCGCTGGGTTCTGCCTGTGTCCCTGCTAACCCCCAGGCCCGGGGGTTCCGAGGCTATCGGTACCACTGGGTTCTGCTTGTGTCCCTGCTAACACCCATCCCCGGGGGGTTCCGAGGCTGCCGGTACCGCTGGGTTCTGCCTTTGTCCCTGCTAACACCCATCCCCGGGGGGTTCTGAGGCTGCCGGTACCGCTGGGTCCTGCCTGTGTCCCCGCTAACACCCATCCCCGGGGGTTCCGAGACTGCCGGTACCGCTGGGTTCTGCCTGTGTCCCTGCTAACCCCCAGGCCCGGGGGTTCCGAGGCTGCCGGTACCGCTGGGTTCTGCTGTGTCCCTGCTAACACTCAACCCAGGTGGTTCCGAGGCTGCCGGTACCACTGGGTGGCGGTGTCCCCTTCCCGGCCGCGGTGGAGCCGAACCTGGGGTCGGGCTGATGGGGTCAGGGAGCTGCCGACCTGCCCCAAACCCCTGCCCATGGTCCTACAGCTCATCCCCTGCCCCGGGGCTCCCATCCCCTCCAGGAATCCGCTTGAGCCCCCCCGAAAACAGAGGCTGGGGCCGTGGTTGGGTCGGGCTGTAAAAAGGCAGATGGGTGCCGAGGCTTGCAGCAGAGGGGGGTGAATTCCAACATGTGCCTGTACCGAGGGATTTTATTCAGCGAAAATAGGTGTAAAAATACCTGGGTGCCCCTCTCCTAAACAGATGGGGTTTTTGACAGGGCTTTTATCTACCACTGGGTCAGGATTGGTCCAGAGGAGGGCAACCAGGCTGGTGAAGGGACTCGAACACAGACCCTATGAGGAGAGGCTGAGGGAGCTGGGGGTGTTCAGCCTGGAGAAGAGGAGGCTCAGGGGAGACCTCATCACTCTCTACAACTCCCTGAAAGGAGGCTGGAGCCAGGGGGGGTTTGGGCTCTTTTCCCAGGCAACTATCAGCAAGACAAGAGGGCATGGTCTCAAGTTGTGCCAGGGGAGGTTTAGGTTGGATATTAGCAGGAATTTCTTCCCGGAGAGGGTGATCAGCCATTGGAATGGGCTGCCCAGGGAAGCAGTGGATTCTCCGTCCCTGGAGATATTTAAAAAGAGCCTGGATGTGGCACTCAGTGCCATGGTCTAGCAACTGCAGCAGTGGATCAAGGGTTGGACATGATGATCTCTGAGGTCCCTTCCAACCCAGACAATTCTATGATTCTATGATTTTATCTGCTGGAGGGAACCATGGTGGCAAATAGAAGCTGGGCTGTCCGAGTCCTTTTCCACTGAATCTCTCTGTATCCTTGTGTAAATCTTTTAACACGTGTGCTCTAACTTCCTATCTGGAAAATGAGGTAGATGCTTTCCGCTTTTCCTAGGCACTTCAGGATCCTCTGTTAGACAGCTGCAAGGGATTTGTCATGATAAAGCTGGGAATTTGACCCCTCTGAGCTGCCGGCAGGGCTGGGATGAGGCTCACTACGGGGTGGAGGCACCAGCTCTCCCTGAGCTGAGATGTGGGGCTGGGGATAGCTGAACAGCAGACTGGAGACACAAATCATTCTCACCAGATCCGTATCTGCTGAGGGTTATGGGCCAAAAAGCAAGAATACGGGATTTATTCCCAGATTGTGATGTCTGTTCCTCTGTTGCCACAGGCCAGAGCTCCTTCTGAAGGGATTCTGGTGCTGAGTGGTGTAAAACCACCTGGCAGTGCCCTGCTCACAGCTAGAGCACTACCAAACACCAGCTTCCATGGCTCTGTGCCACACATCAGCAAGAGCCATCTCACTTTTCTCCATTCACTGGGCAGATGGAAGGGCACAAACCCTGTTTGCCCTCTCCTGTTGTTTTCTGCTCGTGATCTTCAGCTGAATTCTTTAACCAAGGATGAAGCTGCCACTCCAGAAATGCTGAGCAGGAGGGCTCATGTTTAAGTGTGCATTGATGGATCAGGTTACAGGCAAAGCAGGCAGCCTGGAGAGCAGAGTCCAGGAAGGGGTGGTCATCAGCACCTAAAATATTTGCCATGTCTTTTCTCTCTCATGTTCTCTCCATTCAAGTGGAGAACTGGTCAAACCCAACTTCAGCTGCCTAAAAAGGGCTGACAGGCATCTGTATTGACTGCTGCTCTCCAGGGAAGGGGGACCTGTTCAAAACTGCCACTGGTTTTGAGCAGTTGGTTAGTCGTGTTTTGGGGTGGTGTTTTTATTTTTATTTTCTAGAAAACATGAAAAATGGCTGGAGAGGGAAAGTGAACTATGGAAACTGTGTGACTTGTGCTCTCCGTTGAAACATACCCTGGGGAAGGCATATCCTCTGTAAGAGGAACAGCAGTGTTGGCCATGAACCAGGAAACCTTTTCCTCCCCGTGCAGCATGAGCACTGAAAGGGTGTTCCTGGTGCTTCTTCTCATGCCTTTTCACCCTTTGGAACAAGCTCTGGAGTTGTCTTTTTCAGTGTGTGTTGTGCTTCGGGGCTTTCTCCCCTTTAGTCATCAGTTTTTTTCCATCAGACCGGTGTTACTGGTAGTGCTGGGCTCTGCACTGGAGTTATTCCCTCTTTGTGCTGTGAGAACGTGGGGGATGTTGCTGAGGCTGGAGTCATCCCCTCAGCACTGGCTGAGCTACGGGGTTTTGGTGGCTGCTCCCAGCCTTGCTCCAAAGAATATGGCAAGTGGTGTCTCGGTGGTGGTCTTTGGCTCACACAGTACTGAAGCTGGTTGCTAAAGCTGGCCTCTTCTCTCAGAGCTGATCCCCAAATCAAAACCCACCCCTGGTGTCCTCTGCTCACTTCTCTTGATGCTCTGCAGCCCCTTTGTCATCTCGAGGCTGCTCTGAGCTGTGGCCCTTCTGCTGCAGCTGAAGAGGAAACTTCACCTTGCTCTGTACAGAGGGAAGAAGGGGACAGTGAGTGACGTGGGGGATGGAAGGGTGGAGGAAGGGGGTGTGCAGCAGCAGGAGCTCCAGAGGCACTTTGGTGATCGGGGCCGAAGTGCTGAGAGGAAACAGGAGCATTGCAGACCCCAGAAAAGGTGGAGTATTTTGGAGGAAAGTGCCTGAGAGGTAGAGGGAGGTTATCTGGAGGGCTGTGCAGCAGCAGGGGTGGGGACTCAGTCTGAGCTCTCCTTTTCTTGGCGTGATGCCTTCCTCCCCCTCCTCTCCCTATGCACGGCGTTTCCTCTTGCAGGCCCCCAGAAACCCGGACTCGGCTCCATCTCTGGTAAAGCTCACACTTGCCTGCTTGCCCAAGCTTTGCTCCTGCATAGCATGAGGTTTGTTTTGCTGCTGGTTACCCTCAGAGCAGTGCAGATCCCCCTGTGAAGCCAAACAATGGGCAGACAGCATGAGCCCCGTTTTTTCTGCATGTTCATCATACGGCACTAAGTAGCCACCAAGACTGAGCCATTTATTTATTTTTCTTTGATAAACTCCCTCTTGTACAAGGCCACATGATCTCTTGGTGGCTGCCAGCCCCCTGTTTCTGGTCAGAGCACCTCTGTGCCCTGGCAGCAGCCAGCAGCAAGCGTTGCACAGCATAAATCATGGGAAATCCGGTTCTGTATCCCACGTACTGTTCAAAGGCACCTTGGTTGCACTCAGGATGTTCTGCTGACAGATTTTCCCATGAAATAAAAAGTGCCAGCTGTTGACATACAAATGGATCCAGAGCACAAGCTTTTGCCATGAAATTTCACTGCTGCTAGCTTAAAATCAAGGATAGCTTTAGGGGGCAGAAGTTGTCTGAACTTTACTAGAAGTTCACGTTCTGTTTGGAGTTGAAATTCAGGTTGCTGCTTCTCCCAGCTATGATAGCTGCATCCCTTCAGGAGCTGATGCACAGTCCCTTGTGGCCAAAAGGACCAAGAGAAGCAGGACTGCTCCCTAACTGCCTCTGGCCATCTGGGAGGAGCCTTCTGAGTTAGCTGAACTGTCTGTCATGCTTCCTTCTCTCTTTAAGCAGTCATTAGGAGTTGCATTAAGCCCTGTAGGTCAGAAGTGTCTGTGGGATGGACAGAGTATGGCAACGTGTTTGAGGATGGCAGAGATGGTGCATGATACAGGAGGCATCACCTCCACTTGAAGCCCATGGTCCCACCTCTGCCTGTCTGAGGTCCTTAGCTCCCAGGGATTGTCACATGTGTCCCTCTGATTGCTTTAGGTCTTTGCTCTCAGGTTCCTCACTTGCCTCTTCATTGCCTCTTGAGTAGTTTAGGTCTCTTTCTTGTCTTGAGGAAAGCAAATTAATAGCAAGGGCTGCCAGTATCTGCAAAGCCACTCCGAGACCAACTGTTGCTCACAAGTGAGTACGAGTTTATTTTTTTTAAGTAGATATGTCAGATCCATCATCAAAATAACCTGTCAAAAAGTATCCCCTTCGTGGCCTTCTTGTTCATATGGCATCAACTTATAAAACCAGCTGGCTTTCAGTCCTTTTCCTGGTCTGGAAAAGAAACTGCTTTTAAAAAAAAACAAGAAACTTGGTGTATTCCAGCAGAGGTGCAGCATTTGCTCTGCAGGGAGCTGCTCTCTCTCAGAAAGCACTGGAAGTGGTCGTTTGGATTTAATACCTTGCTGATCAGCTCTATCTGTGGTGAACAGGAACATCTTACATTGTAAGGACTTTGCTGTTTTCCATTAAATAGGAAGCTGCCCTTTTAGCATGAAGAGTTAAGGGCAGATTCTTGACTCACGTGAGCTGTCAGAGTTCCCCCAGTTCCAGCAGCTGAAAGCATATTCCTTTGCAAT
Source organism: Phaethornis superciliosus (assembly GCA_023637945.1). NCBI lineage: Eukaryota > Metazoa > Chordata > Aves > Apodiformes > Trochilidae > Phaethornis > Phaethornis superciliosus. The sequence continues at coordinate 1,831,853 of JAJQWJ010000021.1, forward strand.
CCTGCTGCGCTTGGCGTTTTTCTGGAGTTATATAAACATCCCCGTTTTATAGATGGGGCCAGGACATGCTGTCTGCAAATTGCTGACAGTCCCTTGCAAGATGCAGAGCTGCACCAGAAGCTTTGGCAGCCCTGTGGTGGGGGGGGAGGAGGGATGGTGGGAGCCACCTTGGGCAGAGCAAAACCATTGGGGTCCCGTTGCGGGGTGTGTGCCGTGGTTTCAGGTCTACCCAGTGCCTGCTGCTGCTGCTGAATTGGTTGGGAGCTGATTCAGACCCAGAAAAGAGGCTGGAGCCAGCAGTGCTGGGGTACCTGTGCAGCAAAGGTCATCCTCAAGAGTTTTGACTTGCTTGCTTGGCTCTCATCTCCTCGTGCTTTCCTAAAGCGCTGCTGTGGATGGGATTTCCCATTGGTTCAGGATGCTGCAAGAGATGGAGCTGCACAGCTTCAGCCCCACGAGCAGGTTTTTCTCTCTAGGCAGGCGTAGGAGTGGAGGTTTATCTGTGTGCTGGCAGGCAAAGGAGGATGCCACACCTCTGGGAGCTTCTAGGGGCTGGGTGGAGTGGAAAAGTGGAGAAGCAGGATGTGGGCTTCGAGGAGCCGAGTTTCATGGGTTTGCCTTGAATCCAGGACACTTAGGGGTTTTCAGGGGCCCTGGGGGAGGAAAGTAGCAATAAATCTGTGTCATGAATACCAGTCCATTGCCCTTCCAGTGATTTTTGACATGCTGTGCTATTCTGACAACAAATACAGCAACAGCCTGTAATCCACTGGGACTTTTCTTGGCTCTCAAGCTGAGAAAGTGCTCACACCAAGTGAGCTTGGCTGCAAGGAGCTTCCAGCTCTGGGCGTGAAGGTCAGAGGGGAAAGGAAGAAGCACAGATAATATGTTGTGGGGCTCCTTCGTTGACAGACTGAGAGATTTTGTTGTCCTTAAAGCTGAGAGCTTTAGGAAGCTTGAAGGGTGATGCTGTGTCTGCTGGTATGGAATCTTCTCCTGCTGCAGCTCCAGGAGAGCTGCACGGATTTCAGGAGAAGAACCTACAGGAAACTGAGGCCAAGCCCATCCTGCAAATGCCTGACAGGTCCAACTGCTGGGGCTGGAAATTCATTGTTGGGTGACTGGTGTGGGCTCAGGAGCCCTTGTGATAAAAGAAAGCTATCTAGATACTCAGTTTGTCTCTGGATGTGTCTGAAAGATAGAGTTATCATCAAGTGAAAAATCAGGAGCGGTAATGAGATGCAAAGGGTTCCTTGGCTTTGGGATGGGAAACTTTTCAGGAAGGCCCAGACAGTGTAGAACATGTAGAACTGTGTCTGGCCTGGGATGCTTCTCCCTGGAAGATGCCCAGTCCATCCCCTGCGAACCATCCTTCTGCTGCATACCCTAACCAGCTGACCACTGTGTCCTTTCCACCTCCCATCAGCGATTTCCAGGCAAAACCCAGGCTGTGCCTTGGTATGGAGGTGCTGTGGCTTCTTCCCCTTGCTGTTTCCTTACAAGATGAGTTTTTTGTTTCATTTTATTCCTTTGTCAGCCTTTCTTTTTTCTTGAGTTTTGCCTGCTCTTCTCTTTGGTAGCTAGAAGATCGTTAGATGTAGAAGGAAATGCTGCATTCAAAATGCCTTTTTAATGCCTAATTTAGGAAATGAAAGAGAATTGTTTGAGAGAACCACTCAGCCTCTGAGTAACACGTTTTGCTAAGGGTGTGTGGAGGGAGACTGCCTGGTTCTCAGGATGGGGATGGGTTGTCTTTGCATTCTCAAGTTTGCAGATGCTCAACATATCTGGCACAGGAGAACTGGGCTGGACTATTTGCCTTCCTTAGTGACTGGAAGCAATCCAGGCTGCCAGTTCCGCCAAGCTCATCCTGCGGTTTAGTGGATAATACGGATCCTTGTTCAACTCCCACGCTTCTGTGTCTTGCAAGGGAAGAGTTTGCCAGCCTTGTACTGTGCAGGGATCTCGGTTCATCACTGTGGAAGGCAGCATGAATATTCCTTGTGCTGTGGAGTGCTTGATCCATGGTTTTAATAAAGTGTTTGTTATTACACAGGAATGACCGTGAAAATCATGGCAGGTTGTAGCTGCTCAGCATGTGTAAATGATGTGGGGTGGGAGCAATCACTGAGGAGGAAGAGTTGTTCCTTTGAACTGAGCAGAGTGTCTCCACAAATGCACTTACAGGAGTTTGACTGCTGACATTGTCATCTTCTCTGCCAGGATGAGTGTGTGTCTGTGTTCTTGTGCAGTTGTGAGGCTGACTGGAGTCAATGCAAGGTTGACTGAGCTCGGAGACCAGGAGCTACACAAACCTGCATTTTTCTCAAGCAATCAGCAAAGCTGCTGAACGATGCAAATTGAAGTGACAGCCAAGTCAAGACTGATCAGCTGGAGATGAGCCTGCAGGCTTTATTCTGGGACTGCACCAACGTGACTAAAAGGAAATCCAGGTGTCCCAAACCTAATGCTATCCCCAGAAAACCAAGGGCAATCTGATTCTGTTGCTAATGAGCAACTTGGTGTGGCTTGTGAGGCTGTTCCCTGTCCCCAGAGCAGAGCTGGGGCAGCCCTTCTCCAAGAGATGCAGAGGGGATGTGGTGTTCAGGAGGGTTTCTATGAGCAAACGTTGATGTTGACTTTTGGTGTTAGAATGTCCCCCAGCCTCTCTGCCCTGAGAGACAACAAGGTGTAGATACATCCCCTGGATCGGGTGAAGAACTGGGGTCTCAGATAGGTCTCATCAAAGCTGTGAAAGCCTATAGCTTTTAGCCATGTCTGCCATGAGGGTGCTGTAGCTGTATGGCACTGCTGGCCCCTACCTGTGTGTTAAACTGGCAAAGGGGTTCAGTGAAGCCAGGATGAAGGTTTAACCAAAGGACAGCACAGAACAGAGTGGAATTTGCGAGCAAGCTCTGCAATTCTGCCTACACTCTGCCTCACCTAAATGGGTGGATGTATAGAAGACAGATGAGGTGAGCAGATTTTGGTCTGAATGTGGCTGGCAGTGGACACAGATCATGGATTAAATATGTGTGTTGTAAGAAAGGGGCTTTCTTGAGGCAGACAGAGAGCCCTGCTGTTGCTGGGCAGCCTTATTCATCTCCAGCTCTGATGCTAACATCATTATCAATATGTTTATGTGAAGCTTGGCTGCAAAATGGCTCATCACCCTCAAGTTTTTTCAAACAAGTCTGTAGCTTTGCTAAATACTCCTTTTACTGTGCTGCCAGGGGCTCTCCCAGAGGCCAGAGGAGGAGGTGGCCTGTTTGGCCACAGTGAAATCTGGATTGGAGGTTCAAGTCCCATGTGTCTTAAATCTGCCTGCAGTCTGGCAAGAGACCAAGTGGGCACCTCTTTCTCCAAGTAATTGACTGCATATGTGCAAATCAGCCTCGAGCTGCTTCCAGAGTGCCTGGCTCAGCAGAGCTGCATGTCAGAATGCCTCTGCCTGTCCTGCTTCCAAACCTTGCTGGGCTCCAGGCCACGCAGGGGATGGTGAGGATGGGGACAGTGCTGCTTCTGCATTGGGTCAGCATCCATGGCTCTGAGCTTGCACCCTGGGCTGTTAGCACTTCTCCGCCATCTATGAAATAGCTGTCTGTCCTCCACCTGGCAGGCAACTCTCTCCCAAGTTACCAGAAAGTCTTGTGGGGAAATCTTGTTTGGAAACTACCTCTAGAGATGTCCCTGGCAGGGGATGTGTGGACTGGAGCTGGTGGCAATGGTGTCCATCTGCAGAGTGGCTGAGTGCTCCTTCTTCTTGTGGGAAGGTGGTGTTGATGTGTCAAGGCACATGTTTCTGCAGAGGGGAGCTCCCCAAGAGGCTGGGTGCTGGGTCGAGGCAGCAGGACTGGTTTATTTGGCTCAGGAATGCTGTCAGGTCATTGAATCAACCAAACTGGGGACAGTGGGAACTTTTCTGGAGGGTGGGGGGGGAGGAAGGTATACAAGGACAGAGTTCAGGTTTATTCCTTTGTGTTAGCATAAATGGAGCTGTGTTGGTCTGCCCATGATTACTTGTCTGGGAATAACACTATCCTTTGAGTTTACAGACACTGCCAGTCCCTGCTGAAGAGGAAAGGCTGGTGCCTCATGCATGCAGCACTTTCCTCCTGCCATTCCTTTATAAGGAAAAACATTTCAGATTCTGTTTCTACCTTATTTTAACTTTTCCAAAACAAGAGCAGTTTAATTCTGTTAGTGGAACATCCAGTCCAACATTGCCTGACCTGCTGTGGTTATTACAGGCACCAGCACTGCAATTTAAGATGAATTATTAACAAAATGTCAGCATGGTGAGGGTGAGTGAGCAGAGAGAGCCTGCCTGGAGTCTGAGGGGGTAAAGGGGAGCGAGCACCTCTTGAACTTCTGGTTGTGGCTCAGCTCAGAGTGAAAGCAGTGGTTGCATCTCATGAGAAGGGGAATTTGGCCTCTTCCCCTCCTGATGCTGGGTTTGGCCACAGAGGTTATGGATGCAAAGAGAGGAGAGGCTGTGTGTGGGTGGAGGTGACACAGCCCTTTCTGTCACTCTCAGGGAGCAGATCTAGCTCTGCTCATTCTGGACATTTGGACTCTGCAGCCCTCGTTTAAAGCCAGAAGGGGCAGAGCTGATTGTCTGGCAGCCTGGGGCCAGGGGCTTGCTGCAAACAGCCCAGGGGAGGGCTGTGTCCCACACTGATGGCAATGAGGATGCTTCTGAAGTGTTCCTGAGTTTCTCCCTGTTTCAGGACCCTCAAACCCCATCTCCAGGGTTATACTGTCTGTACTTGTAGAGAGGATTTCTAGTGGGGGAGATTCTGTCCCCCTCATACTGCTTGCTGGAAATCTCCTCCTCTCCTGCCTGGCTTGGTTCCATCTCTCTGGTGGCTGGTGCTCTGCCCCCTGCACACTCCCAGGTCCCTTTCCCATTTAGGGCAAACGCTGGATGTCCCCTGCTTTCCATCTGCTTGCAGCACATCTGACTTTTGTTTATTTATTTTTTTTTTTTATCATCTTTTGTTTCCAGAGGCTGAATTCCCCAGTGTCCCCCAGCCACATGTGCTGGCTGCAGCTCCTGGGGAGAGCTGGTGCTGGGGCAAGCAGGGATGGGGGAAGCCCAAGTGTTGTCCTGCCCTGGATGAGTCTGGGTGTTGACAGCCTTTTCTAGAAGGCAGAGTGAGTCTGAGGGTGGTGGGGACATCAGGGTCCTCCTGCAGTAATGGTTTCATCTCAGCAGGAACAAGTGCCCCACAGCAGAGCCCACATGGGGATGTGATGGGCAAGAGCTGGGGCACACAGAGGAGAGGTGACTGAGCACATGGAAGGGAGATTCAAAGGAAAGCCCCCTAAAAGCTTTCATGTTGAATCCGGGGTGACTTCTTGTTTTGTTGGTTTTATTTGCTTTTGTTTGTTTGTTGGGTTTTTTGTTTGTTTGTTTTGGTTGGGGTTTTTTTGTTGGGGTTGTTTGTTTTCATTTTAAATCCAGCTTTTTAGCTCAACCGTGCAACTTCTGCCTCTGTAGCTGATGTGGGTGGTGAGCTCCTGGTGTGCTGGGAGATGGTGGGTGGCCAGGTCAGGGGGGGCTTTGGGGTTCCTTTTTGCCCTGATCTGTTTTTCCAGCAGGAGAGGTGACTCCCAGGCTGCCTCCTGGATTTGGGGTAGATCCTTTGGACACACAGTTTAGGGTTGCTGGTTTAGGGCTGCTCAGCACAGCTCAGCTAGCTGGCACTCTGGAGCCAGTGGGATTATACTGGGATCTGGTTAGTGGGGATTACCTTGGTTGAGTGTTTTGTGTGAGTGAGTTGTAGTAAAGTTTTTGAGAGGACAATTTAATGAGATTTAACCTCCAAAGCAAGCCCTGCCCTTGCTGAAGGCAAATGGTCCCTCCTTGGGTCCAGACTAGCCCATCTCTTTCCCATTTAGACTCCCCAATTCCAGGAGTTTTTTAACAGCACCAATATTGCCTGATTTTATTTCTGTGCCTGTGTTGAACCTGCCAAATGCCTGCAGTGGGGCTGAAGGCATAGTCCAATGGCCAGACCATCACAGGGTGATACTAGGGGTACCCAAATTCCCATCCCACATGGATACAGGAGTGCAGATCCCATGGATTTAGGTAGTGAGGGCTGTCCACTTGTGCACCCTTCCCATCTCAACGTGGTAGAGCTGGAGCCAGTGGTGCTCAGTGCTGCATGGACACCAACCACCACACCCTGGCATTGCTGCTGGCATTTATGAAAGCTTTTGAAAGGAAAGGAAAATTGTGTTCATTCTTCCTCTCCTTCCTTTCAATCTGCCCTTGTGTCCTTCTCCTTCTGTGTAGTGAGCTCCTGTGCTGCCCAGAGGAAGCTGAGTGGGTGTGGGGCTGCAGCTCCATCTGGGAATTGTTCTTATCAGACTGGTTTGTGTCAAAAAAGAATAATACTAATGAAACCTTTAATGGTCAGCAGGGAGATGGGGAAGTACAACTGCTCCCAAGGCCTGACCTGTAGCTTGTGTGGAGTTTCCCAAGACTTTATAGGGTGTTTTAGAGTCCTTGTGCTGCAGCAGATGCTGTTGCACACCTGAAATATCTCTGAGGAACAGGGAGAAATGACTGAGGGCTGGCACAGAGAGTGCAAGCTGTTGGAAAGGGCTCTCTGAGAAGCAAAGTAGAAGTATAAGAAAAGCAAGTTTCCTGCCACGAGCTGGTGTATTTATGACTGGAAATTTTGGGGTTGAAAAAGGTTGAGAGCAGGCAACTGGGAGAGCAGCAGAGGCGGTGGCTGTTAAAGCTGCTTTCCTGGCTCCCAGGAAATGAGGGATGAGAGGGTCTCGTGGGGATACAGTGGCTCTGTGTGATGGGACAGGGATGGGCAGCACAGGAGGGGTGAGGGCTGGTGCCTGGGGCATGTGGGGATGTGGGATGTTGTGGGATTGGCAGCTGTGGAGCTGCAGGGGGTGGGCATGGTGGGAGCCCCAGTGTTCCTGCTTCCTCCCTTTGGTGTGCAGGGATGAACTTTCCAGCCCTGCCTCGGACACCACGTGAAAATGAGAGATGCACATCTGGAAGCAGAGTGCATGCCTGCAGCACTGCCAGTTTATTTATTCCTGCAAATTCTCCCTGGTTGGGGAGTGCTGGGAAGTTTGGAGTAGTGGAAGTGGCCTCTTTCGAAGGGGTTCAGTATTCTGGCTGACCCTCATCTCCCCTTTTTCTTTTCCCCTACAACTACCATAGCAGGCAGGCAGTGGAACTGGGGCAAAGTCTGCCCCACCTCAAGGACTAGGCAGTGAAATTTCTTCTGGAGTCAGATGTACCCTCAGCCATGTGGGAAAGCTTTGCAGTGTGCTGTGCTGTCTCTGTGTTAAATTCATTAGAGGATGAGCAAGGTTTCTGAAGCCTCTTGTTTCTCTCAAAATATCTGTGCTGCCCTGCAGCTCTGGGCTTTCAGCCTGTTTTGGTCTTAATACTAAAATGTAGTCGTTAATAATTAATGTGGTTTTTCAAATAATTAAGTCTGGTTTCTGCTTTGGTCCTAACTACACCTCCCAGTTTCTTAGGGAAGTCTGACCTGAAAATAAATGAGAAGAACCATGGCACAAATCTGAATTCATTTTAACTATGTGAAGTTCAAGCAGATGCAGTTTCTAACCCTCTTTCCATTTTTTTCTCCCTTGCTGCTTAATCAACACCAGGGAGCTGGGTTTTCCTTTCCAGGAACCAGGGCTGCCAGTTCCCTGTCAGTGTGGTGGGATGTCCCTGGACCTCCTGTCCTTCTGGGAACACCAGGAGGGATGGGTGTGCTCTTGGCTGGGGTTGGGATGGGGTTTCCCTTTCCAGGCTCTGGAAGCAGCAAGCTTGTCCCATCATACACATCACTGTGTGAATGAGCAAACTGCTTGTTGGAGCTGATGGGGCTCTGAGCACACAGTGGGGGGGTCTGTGGGGAGCAGAGCTCCCAGCCCAGCCATGTGTCTCTGGGTCCCTGTGTGGTGGGCATCCTGGCACCCACAGCATCCTGGCACTGGGACTGGGTGTCTGGTTTGAATCCTATCTCAGAGCTGGTGTAAACCCAGAGTGATTTTATCGGTGCCCAGGGAGGCAGGGGAGGTGTTGGGCACCACCAAGAATGTGACTACATGGGGTGCAGGGAAGTCTCATCTCTGGTTTTGAATAAGCAGGGTGAGAGGATGGGTGCTGGTCCTCCACTTGCCTTGCTCAGTGTGACAACATGTGATGAATTCCCTCGTCCTGTTTGAGAACCAGGCTACTCTGCACCCTGACTTAGTGGAGTTAAATCTAAGATCAAGTTGAGCCTCGTTCTTCACAGATGTCTCCCTGCTGAGAGTGGGAGAGAAGAGGCTGCAGACCTGTGTCTGTGGTTATCCTTCCACCAGTTCAGCCCTGAAAAGGCCTCTCGGCTCCAGGGTTGTCCCAGAACACTAAGTTCACTGTTTTCCCTGTTTGTGCACTGAATACCTGAGAAGCTGTAGGCTCAGGGACTGTCTCCTTGCCATGTCACGTTGTATTTCCTATGAGCAGCTGTACCCCACCTTGAAACCTGTCTGGCTTTTTGCCCCCTTGATTTCACAGCAGTCCTTTTATATCTCCTGTCACTAGCTGTTAAAATCTTCTTCTCATTTCCAGCTCCTCTTGACCTGTTTATATCACAGCCGTGCTTGGGTTTGGATTGGGGTTTTCTTTGTTCCCTTGGCAACAGTGATGTTTGCCTGCAGCAGCTCTCCCCTGGGACATATCTGCAGCCCCATCCCTCACCACCTTCATCTCTGTTTGCTTTCACTGATGCTGGGGTAGCCAGGAGGACTCCACCAAGCTCTAGTGATTTGTTTGGCTGCTGAAAGTCTCTCATTTTCTACGTTTTAGGAGTGTATTCACATTAACTGCATGGCATTGGTGACTTGTGGCCATGCTGGGACCCACCAGTGCAGTGAAGTCCTTCACCCTGTTGCACTTTCCATCCAAAGACTTTATTAAAAGCCCTTTGGGTACTGACCTCCCATCATTCTTCCAGATTTCATACTATTTCTGTTATCCAGTCTTCACAGTTACCTGACCTGTGCTCATAACAGGGGCCATGTGGATTTGTGGCACTAAGGGCTGAGGTCTGGCCACATTTCCTTTATGAAGAATCTTGGTTAATTATCAGAAATCTCTAACCAGCAAACCTATTTTAAAATTTTTAAACTTTTCCCACGATCTTTGTTTCCTTGCAAAGGAAGGGCAGCGTGACTAGCACTGAAGCACAGCCATCCTCACTGGATTTCCTACTCCTTTGGAAGCAGGAAGAGCCTGAAGCCTTGGGAAAGAGCCTTTTGTCATGACAGCTCCTGTGTAATCAGCAGAGCTGGATTCATGCCGTCATCTGCACGCAAAGATGGGCGGAGGAGATGGGAATTGTGTCTCTGCTTTTCCTTCCAGGGTCACCCCTGTCCCCAGGCAGTACCACCAGCACTTCCCAAGGAGCTGGGGACTGGGCTTGAAACCACTGCATCCAGGTCTGGTCTTATTATATACCAGCTTCCCATTTCTAAGTGATGGCTGGCATGTGCCTCAGTTTCCCCACCTGTAACATGGGGACCATTGCACCACTTCCTGCTGGATGTGGAAGTAGAAATGGTTGGGTTTTTTTTTGAGCAGAAGCACAAGAATTTAGAAGGTGCAGAGAGCAGAGGAACAGAAGGGAAAGTAATTGCAGCAGCATTTTTTTGGCTGAGAAAGAGGAGATCTGACTTGCTGTTCATTCACCTTCACAATCTGCCTTGCCTGGGTTGTTGTACATCTGTTTCTCACTGCTGCCCTGCATTGCTGCTTCCCATCTGACATGAGCTGAGTGGGTGATGCAGCTGGTGCTGCCCTGGCTTTCAGCTTGAGGTGACACCACAGGGATGCTGGACCACCAGGGGAGTGGGAGTTGGTGTCCCATGATGCAAGAGCCTCCACCACACACTTCACCTACCTGGAAAGGCTAAAAATGATTTCATTTTCACAGTTGTAGCTGTAATCAGCAGCAAGAAAATATATTTCCACTTGCAATAGTAACATTAGGTGGTTAATAATAATACTTAGTTGTTCCTACATAGTACTTTTGGTCAGTAAGTCTCAAAGCATTTTATTGAAAAGGACAGAAATAATAAAGAGCTTTGTTTTCTAATTAAAATAGGAGGAGGAAAAGAAAGATGTTGTGGATTAATTACCTGCTTTTGTGTAGGAGAAACTTTAAGTTTCAGGTAGCCACCATGACTCACAGCACTGAGCCCAACACCCATGACTGCAGCAGATCATGAGACTGACAAGAGCTGCACAGGTTCAGAAAAACCCTGACTTGTGGGAGGAAGAAAGTATGCCTTAAAAACTGCATTCTTAGCAGATTGCAAAGAAACTGTATGGTGCTGTTTAAAATGCACAGGTCTTAGCCTGTCTTGATAAGGAATCTTCTGATGCTGATACCAACCATCTCCTTGTTGTTTTTTTTTCTCTCTCTCTCTCTTTTTTTTTTTTTTTTTTTTCTTCTACTTTAAGTGACTTCCTAGGTCTGCTCTGCAGTGTGGTCCCTCTGTGTCTAGGTCATGGCAGAGGCAGTGGCCAGCACTGGCTCTTTCTGGAGGAGATCTGATGTGATCTGAGCTGTGATCTGATGAAGTCCTCGGGCTAAATCCTTGCCTGGAGGGCAGGAGAACCCAGGGATAGAGTACCCAGGGGGACAAGAGTGGAGGTTTCTTGCATCTGCCAGCTATCATGACACCAACCTAGTTTTAGCTTGGTATCTATAACAAAGTGATCAGCAGATTTTACAGGCTGCTTTTTTTTTTTTTTTTTTTGCTTCTTTTTGCTTTTTTTTTTTTTTTTTTTTAGGGCAGGAAGTGACTCCTTCTAGGCCAACAAAACAATTTTGCAGGAAGTTCATTGCTCATCTGAAGAGCAGAATGATGCTTAAGGAAAAAGGGCTGAGCAGTCAGTGCCCTCAGTGGCCTGGGTTAGTGGTGAAACAAGAAATATTTCCATTGTAATGTAATACAGCCAGAGAAGTCATTTACTTAAAATTCTCCTGCAGTCAGTGGTTTGCAAAACATGGATTGTGTCTGGGACAGCAGTTGCTGTCTGAAAGTCTCACCTGACCAGGAGCTTAAAGTGAGTCCTCTGATATTAAAAAAAAACAAACAACAAAACCAAACATCCAGTGAGACCCTGGGTTTTATGAGGCAGGGAAGCAGCAAGCAACAGGAGAAATGTAATCTACTCTCTTCCTTTTGAAAAGTAAGTTTTCTCTACTTATTAAAAGAAAAATCCAGTGTTAAATGCTTGTGAAATATTGGGAAAAAGGAACATGAAAGCCAGATAAAGAGTGAAAAAGATACCTGAAACAAAGGACAGAATGTGCAGAACCTGATTAGTTTATCAAAGGGAATGTAGGTGACGTGATCAGTGTGAGAGATCTTTCATCAGCAGAAGACTCAGGGTCCTTAATCTCCTTGATCTACCAGACAAGGATAAAGCTGGGCCAGTGCTGAAACTGGGTGTGAAAGAGCAGTAGGATGCACGCTTCTCCTGTGCTGACAGAGAGCCCCAGAAAGAAATTGCAGGGGAGGTGGTAGATTCTCCATCCTTCTGCAACGGGGGCTGAGGTTCCCAGAGTTGTCTGCCTTTCTACAACAAGTGTTTAGCTCTTGGGTTCAGGAGGCAGGTAGAAAATTAGATGAACTAGTGTATAGTTGTTATGTGCAAACTGGGCACACAAATGATTTTTTGGGGGCTTACTCTAGTGTAAAGCCATGCCTTTGACCATGGCTAAATCAGATAAAAGTGCAAGAAAGTCTCCAGGAGAGGGAAGGATGGACTTATCTCTCTCCCAGAGGAAAGCTTGCTTGCCTCCTTACTAGAAGGCACATGGGTTATGTGCTATGGGGTCAGCTGTTTACATACCTTCCTGCCTGAAATATTTACTATTAAAGGTCTGGATATTCTTGTTATTCCTTAGTTGCTGTAATTTTCCATTTTCCTTTCCTCTTCTCAGTGCCTTAGATGCATGTGGGTGCAATATTAACCAGCTGGTTTTAATGAAAATGAACTCCTGCTTACAGTCTGGGTATTTTATTTCACACTTCTTGGGGCTCTCTTCTAGGCCTGTTGATTTGCTAAACCTTTATTAGATCCAGGATGGCAACATCATCTTTGCGTAGGAAATAGAGTGACCCATGGAACTGGGGCTAAATCAAACTGCATTAAACTCTTCTGCTGCAGAGCTGTGAACTTTTTCACTAGCTTCATGAGACTGGTGGGCACCATCGTGACACTCACTGCTTACAAACCATCAAAAAATTGTCGTGCATTTGTTTTTCTTCCTAGTGGCTTACTTCTTGCCTCCAGTTGACCTCAAAAAGAGTCCCATCACAGTACTGCACCGTGGGACCTGGCTCAGAGAGTGCCAGCAAACTCCCAGTGATGGGTCTGACACCGTGCCTTAGGGGGTTTGTAATGGGAAGGAAACTCTGAACATCAAAAAATGTGCTTGGTCCTTTTTGATTGCTTTTCTAGGTCTTATTTCATGTATTCATTTTTAGTTTGTCTTGCTTAGCTGATTCCCCACCCCAGCCCCCTTTAAACTCATTCTACAACCTCGCAGGGAGTGTGCTGGGGAGCTGATGCTTTGTCAAAGGCTGATCCAGGTTCTGCTCCTCCAGCAAAGGAGCCAGAGGCAGCTTTTAACAAAGTCGCTTTTTTCTTTCTCAGTAATTAAGGTTAAATATTGACAGCTACATTTTTACCTGATGTAAACGGCTTGCGGATGTGACCTGCATAGGGGAACTTGAGAAAAATAAAGCCACTTGTTTCCCAAATCAATGCCACCAGTGTGGGATGCTGAGCCCACCTGGCACTTGCCACTGCTCCCAGCTGAGTGGATGTAAGGACAGCAGGGACCCAACACGCAGGTGCTGAGCTCAGTGGCACAGGATCTGCAGGTCCACTTTGGGTCCTTTTCTCCTCCAAGGCCTCAGGAGGAGGTGATGGTGTTCAGGCAGTTGGGCTGCTGGGGAGATGGGCAGTGGTGGCTTTAGGGACAATGTGCCACAGGTGCATCTCCATTTCCATCCTGTGACTGCACAGAGATACACAGCCTGGTCCTCTCTGCACTGCTGTGATCTGTTGGTTTCTGTTATCTCTAGGAGCTGCGAGAAATGAAAAAGCTGAGCTCTGCTGTCTGCAAAAGGGAAGGAAACACACTGCATCGAGCTTAAAACACAATACTTCTATTTTAAGGGGGTGTTCTCAAGACTAAGCAGTTCTTGTGTTTCATAGTAATGCCTTTTCTTGGATTAAAACCTCAAGCTATTAACAGAATGGATAACCCGGAACTTCTTTCTTGATCCTGGGAAATTGGTGCTGTTGGTTTCATTTTCTGGTTCACATACTCTCTTGGGGAGTCTGTGGTGTTTGCAGACTTTGGAAGTGTTAAATTAAAAGTGTGACATAAGTAATAAAGCGTGTACTTTCTGCAGTAACAGAGGGTAACTGTACTACTGTTTTACATAATTGTTCTCTATGGTTCACCCAAATGGCCTTAAAAACCCAGCCCATTAATTCATCTTTTCCTGTTGATGTGCCTGGACACATTTCAGTGGGTATCATCACTTCCAAGCGGTGCTAATAAAACACAGGGCGGGGAGGATAAAAAGAGGGTCAGGAGGGCAGGATCTGAATCAACAAGGGAAGGGGAAAACATGGGAAGGGATGGGCAAACCGAGAGGACGGGAGAGGTGGAGGGAAGGCAGCAGTGTTGTGGAAGGGGCTGGTGTGGATGCCTGGGAGCTGGGGGTCCCTGGGTGGCTCTGGCTGGAGAGGAGTGAGGTGTTTGGGGCAGGCTGTGCAGCCTCTTCTGGGGCTTTCCTGGTGGTTCTGCAGAGCTGGCTTGGATTTGGGAGTGATGGGTTAGCACTGCTAGTTCCTGCTCTTGTTTGATTTTGAGAAATTGTAAAAATAGAAGAGGTTGACTGAGCTGCTCCTTTCCAAACAAGGGCAGAATGGAAATGTGTGGATGGGTTACAACTGATGGTGTAACCCAGCCCTTCAGGCTGGTGCCATCTCGGGGTTGTTACCCACGGTTGTTCCCTTCTCCCGGGACCTCCTTCCTCATTGAGCAGGGGGTCTCAGCTCTTCTCGTCCCTGGGCTGGGGGGGGGGGGGGGGGGATGCGGGATAACCTGGAGTGTTGCGGATGCTCTTAGCCCCGGGGCGGGCAGTGCCTGGGGCTCCCAGAGTCCTTCCACCCCCGGAGCCCGGGGCGGTGCGGGGAGCGGGGGGGCCGCGGCGTGACGGGCGTGGGGAGCAGCCAGTGCGCGGCGAGGGGGCCGGGCCGGGCCGGGTCGGACTGGGCTGGGCTGGGCTGGGCTGGGCCGCACTGGGCCGGGCCGGGCGGCATGGCAGGCTGCCCGCCGGGGCTGGGGGCCGCCGCAGCCTCTCGCCCTCCCCCATTCATTCGGCCGGAGGCGGCGGAGGCTGCGCGTACCCGCCCGCCCGCACCCCGCCAAACCGGGGGGCAGCGCCCCGCACCCCGCCATGGCCGACCCGGCCGTCAACGCCCACCTGGAGGGCATCATCTCCGACTTCGAAGGTGGGTGAGCCCAGGGATAGGGATTTAAGGCCGGGAGGAGAGGAAGGGGGGGGGGTTTTGGGGGTAAACTGAGGAAAAAAAAACGGAGAAGTTGCCGCCGAGTTGGGCAGCTGGGGGGCCACCCGCACCCCTCGCAGGCGCCGCACCGGATTAGGGGGGGGTTGCGACAGTGCGGGGCTGTGTGTCCCCCCGCACCGGATTAGGGGGGGGTTGCGACAGTCCGGGGCTGTGTGTCCCCCCGCACCGGATTAGGGGTGGGTTGCGATAGTGCGGGGCTGTGTCCCCCCCCGCACCTCCGGCTGCTCCCCCAACCCGGGGTCTGGCTCCTTCCCCTAGGGTCCAGCTTGTTGTCCCGGCGGTACCGGGGGGGGAACCGCTCTCTGCTGGGGCCCCACGGCGGGGAAGCCGAGGGCGGGGGGTCCGCACCCCCTGGCAGTGGGTGCCGGGTTGCGGTGTCTTTTGTTCGGAGCAGGGTTGCGCCCGAGTTTTATCTGCTCAGGCAAGGTCTTAGGGGATGTTTTTTTTTCCTTTTCTCCTTTCCCCGAGTTGCTTTACGTAGATTTTTAGCCGATAGCCCAGGCTGAAAGAAACCCTAGGCACCGGCCCTTCTGTTGACTCCCAGATTTTGGATGCAAACACAGCCCTTAGAGAGTAGCTGGGAGGTGGGTAATGAACCCAAGTTTCAAACCCGTCTCTAGCGGGAGCTGTTACAGCTCTGCTCTTGTCCCATGGCAGAGCTCCAGCTGCCTTGCTCCTTGCCTTGCTCTCCCGTGGAGTTTCTCCTTGCAGTCCCCTTGGTGTGGGGATGGGGATGGGGATGCCTTCTCCCCGGGTGCCTCTGGCGCTTCCCCAGGACTTTTTCAGGCAGGAAAATGAGTTATCTGAGAAGTCTGCTGCTGCCAGATGGGTATGGGGGTATGGAGGGGCTGGGCAGGCGTTGAGAAGTTGCTTTGGGGGAGCTCATCTTCCTCAGCAGAGGTTTAGAAGAGCAGCTCCGTCCCTACCCACTCTCCCATCCTGGCAGTGAACCAAAGGGAGCTTTGTGCAGTGGTTTCTAGAAGAAGAAAAACCAAACAATCAATCAGACAAACAAAAAAAACAACCAACACCAAGAAATAACGGTGATCTGGAGACCTGGTGAAAGCTTATCCAGGGGCTGTGTGTGTAGCTATAGGCTGAGACAACTTCACTGCCTCCTGATGAATCCAGCCTTGCCCTGGGGAGGGAAGGCAGCAATGTTTTCCTGCTGGGTAGCTGAGGAAGCTGAGAGCATGGAAGTTCCTCTTCCAGGTCAGGCAGGAAACGGGTGGCAGAGCTGGGGTCTCTGCAGCCCTCCTGGTAAGGTTTAGCTGCAGCCATGTCCCTCTCGTTCCAGCCTCTGGGCCTTTCTCCAAGCAGAAAGCTGAGGGAAGTCACATCCCACAGGAAGACTTGGAATAAATGAGAGTTGGGAGAGAGTGACCCAAAGTCACCGTCACTGTGGCACTTGGGGTTCAACAGAGCCTTTGTAACTCTCCTTTGGGGACTCATGAGCTTCCCCACTGCAGGGCTCCCGAGTGCTGATGTAATTACAGCCTGCCCCAATTGCATTTAAATCTCTGAAGAATGAGTAATTCCCTACTTGGATATGATAAAGGCTCTGCTGTGAGCCTCGGGGCTGCTTGTTGGGGCTGTCTCTGCTCCTCCGTGGCACCGAGCCGCTCTGCAATGCGATTTTTTTTCAGTCTGTGGAGAGCTTTATAGTTCCTGCCTGTGCAGAGGGGATGGCTGGGGAAAGCTTTGTACATCTGCAGCCAAAAAGGTCTGGCCTTGCTCTTGAGCAGGGAGCTGGGTTACTCTTTCACAATTTAATTAGTTCACGGAGTTGCGTGGCTGTTTCCACAAGAACAAGACAATTAATTTCTAGACTGTAGGGCAGGAGAGGCGGTGTTCATGTGGGCTGAGTGGGTATCTCATTCCCAGGCAGCCTGTGGCCAAGCAGCAAAGATCAGCCAAAAATGCCATGGACCAGAAGCACCAGATCACCCGGCAGCCAGAGCCCTCTTTGTTCTTACCAGTCACACGCTGCCTGCCCTCCTTAAATCACCCTGGTTGTTCCTGTCTGCTTCTCTGGCAGCATCTCTGCCAGCTTCCCTGGTAGCATCCTTCCCCACTGAAGGACTGAGAGTTTCCTTGTACCTGCTGGGTTGCAGGAGACAGGGAGTTGCTGCTGGTGTGGGAGCTGCCAAGCTCTGTGGGCTCAAGGAGGATGCAAAGGCCCTTTGGGTGGGGAAAAGAGTACGAGATACTCAATTTCATCTTAGTTTCCAAAGCAAAGCAACATGTGAAGGAGAATCACAGCACAGCAGAGTGCATTCTTCCTTATGCCCCATGATGTGATGGGGATGCTCGCATCCTGGCAGCAGTATGTGTGTCCACCTCACACTGAGCCAGCAGATCCTATGGGGAGGGCACAAATCCTGCTTATTTGACTAACAAGAGCTTCCTCGTGGCTCATAGGGGAAATGCTCTATTAGTTCTGTGGTGTGCCAGGGTTTACAGAACATAATAGTTCTGCCTGTGGGTTTATAGATTTTGGCAAGTCTTCAGAAGCCTGGCTGCCCGAGCTGTGGTTGTGGTAGGACTTCCCAAGCTCACCTCTGCCTTGGAAGGGGTTGCAGGTCACTCAGCTCCTAACAGCCTCAGATGCAAACTCCTGAGGGGCAAGGGAGTGAATGTGTAGCAGTAAATTAACCTGGGTAGTGGGATGGTTGTGCAGTGTGCTAATGTTGTGTAAACCCCAAACCACCCGGGTCCTGCTGAGACTGGGGGATACTGAGTGTCACTATCTGCAATGTTTGACTGTGGATGTTCCTGCTCACAACTTGGCTGGTTGTGATGATGCCCAAAGATAACTGCAGCATGGTGCTCATCTTCCTGCTAAGGGTTTAAAGCCCTGTGCATGTTAATCTGCTGCCTGGTACTGAGACAGAAGAGATCTGCTCTGTCCCCTAATCCTGGTGGGATATGGCTGCTGCTGAGCAAAGACCAGGTAAATGAGGTGCATTTTTGCTGGCAGTCACTGGTAGTGAGTTGGTGATGATGCTCAGCACTCTTTGCCTTTGCCAGTGCTGTCAGTCAGCACCATGTTCCTTTCCTTATAGTGCTGAAACACCCAATGTCACAGTGACTACAGGCTGCCAATGATGGTACAGGCTGAGCGGAGCTGGAAGTGCATGAAGGGGCAGGGCAGTGAGGTGGGGTTCAAGATGAAGTCTGGAGATAGAACCTGGAGGTGACAGAAGCTTGCAGCTTCACTCTGGCAGAAACCATGAGACAGCCACCACTGATGATTGTTAATCCTGGTTTTACCCATTCCCCATAGCCCATCTTTCTCCAGGACTGAGTGCTCTGCATGGGCTGAGTGATTGTGCACTGAGGTCAGGGAGCCTCCAGCCCTGCCAGGACACCTCAGTGCTGGTACGAAGCCTTCTCTGGTTATTTTATTTAAATATTTTTTCTTCCTCACTATTAGATACTTCCCTTACACACACACCTTCCACTGCCTGACACATGGTATTTCTAGCATTTCAACCAAAGACTGTCTCAGTGAGATACTGATTTGTGCTAAGTTACGTTGTGGTTTTAAGGCTCACGAAAGACAATAAAGGCATAAGCCAGGTTGTTTTCAGGAGGGGACCATATTAGAAACAGGCTTTTCTACACGCATGAATCCCTTGAGCTCATCCTTCAAATGTACTTGAGCAAATGCCCAGGATGTCTGTGGAACATGTGGCTGCAGTGCATCCCCCGGGCTGCTCGGGGCTGGCACGGCTGCTGCGTGGGGAGCAGCTGCTCCCGGCCTCCTGTGGGTGCAGGGACACAGCCCTGCTGCTAATATTAGGAGGAATGCTCCAGAGGGATGGTCACAATGTTATGTGAGTGATGTGGCTCAAATTCAACATGGTGAAAAGCCCCGGAGAGGGGATGTGTTTGTGTAAACATCTCACTTGGATTCAGGGTGGAATGGGACTGGGCTGGGAGTCTGGGGCTGTGATAGCTCGTCCCACCTGTGCAGAGGTTCAATGCCTGGAAAAGGAAATGCAGAAAGATCTTTCAGATTATAGCTCAGATCTTCTCAACTCTGATAGTGAAGTAAAGCTTCTGAACACCAATTGTTGGATTTCCTGGTCTATCCCCCCCAAATTATCCTGCAACTAATCTCTTCTGGTACTCTTTGTCACCAGCCCAGCGTGTCTCTCTCCAAGCTGATGGTGCTCTGACTCAGCAAGTCACCTCTGATATCCTCAAAGATGAGCTTTACAGGTGCTTCAGAGAGTTTTATCTCTTTTTCCACTCTTCCTGTCTGTATTTCTGAATCTGAGATAATAGGGTAAAGTGAAGGGGAGTTTACTGCCAAATGAGTGTGTGGTAGGAGAGGCAGGAGCTGGGGGAAGGTGCCTGTGGAAAGGCAGGACTTGTGTCTTCCCCAGCAGAATTGTCCTTTCAAGTACAGAGTGGAAAAATTGCCTGTGCCTGGTTACAGTAGTGGAGATTTGCAGCTGTGAGTTAGGTTTTTTCCAATGTATATTTAGTTCTTTGGGAATAAAAAGGTTATGAGGGAGTGGGAAAGGGAAGAACAGGACATGTATCTCTCTGTCCACGTGAGCTGGGCTCTAGGGATAGCCACTGGCCTCAGTTAAGATGCAGGCTCACCCAAAAGTTGTTTTTTATAGTAATTTTATGCAAGGAGAACTGGGCTGCATCTCCTTGGGGACAGGCAACCACTGCAGCATGGAGCAGAGTGTCCTTGGCTCTGTGTCAGCATGGAGGGTTTCCAGTGTTGGCTGGTACAGACAAACTCTTGATGTCCATTTGAGATTAGTTTTGGGCAAAGTGTTGTGCTTATCATAAATAAACCTTTCAAAAGCGTCTGGATGGGAAGGGATGAAGAGGGGGATGAATATTTACAGTGGGTCCAGGGCATGGTGTGTGCTGGTGGTACCTGGAGGTAAGTCAAGGTTTTGGAGTGTGTAAACCATCCTGTGTCATCCAAGTTCTTGCCAGTGTCTAGAATCTTTGTAACATCTTGCCCTCAATAAGAAGCTTACCTAAAATACAGTAATTCTGCAGCTGCTTTCTCATTGCCTGTGGTGGCTTATGGCACTAGAATGAGCAGGAAGCACCTCTAGAAAAAATGGGTCATGCCTAAAGTGTTTGAGTGACCACGTCTACATCTCTTGGCCAATAAATGTCAGCAAACCTGATGCTACATGAGAATCTTGGCACCTCTGGGTGTCCTGTGGCCGCACGACCTGGATCTTGGTTTATTTTCTGCTTTGTGGCCCTTCCTTGCAGGGAGATGCTCAGCCCATTTTCACAGGAGTCAGGACCCAGACAGCAACTGTAAAAGCCTAGACTACAACTTGCCATAAATCCAAAGACAATAATGGAGACTTCAGGCCCATGATCACTCCAGTTATTTATTTTTCTGATTCTGATATTTGATATTCAAGGCAATGTCCTTCTGTAGGATCATTAGGCAGGCTCTTTCCCTGTCCCTTCCCTCTCTCCTGCTGCTGTGGGCTGTGGCACCTTCTTGGTCTTTAGAAGTGGGACACAGAAGCAGCAAGCCAAGCGACCCTAAATCCTGGTTTAAACTGTTTGAAGCTTGTAAAATGAGTTGATGGGTCTGAGTCCAGTTCCTGGTAAAGATGTGCCTGCTCAGGGTGCATCAAGGGAACTCCTTGTGGAACAGTGATAAGCTGTCATGCTCTTCAGCACCTCTCACATCATATCCTCAGGGTATCATTTGGTCCTGGCACCTCTCTGCTTTATTCATGGAGGCACCAGCAGGTTGCACCTCCCCGCTGTGCTGGTGGGGGAGAGTCCCCTCCATCCCCCTCCTCTGCTGCAGAAATGGTGCTGGTGAGGAGCAGTAGCCCTTGGGCAATGAGGGGTTTGTTGTTCTGCCTAATTTATTCTGAAGGGTGACCCCCAGATTGTTGAGAGCTCTGATCTCCTGATGGCTGTGACTCGGGGCACAGCCATGTATTGTGATTGCTTTTGCAGGGCTGCTGGATGGAGCTCAGCACTTGGGGTTCTTGGGGACACCTTCAGAGTGGTGACCCAGGTACAGAATCTGTCCAGGCTAGCTCTGGGTTTGCATGCAGAAAGGTGAGAGAGACATCATGGGTGGTGGTCTGTCTCCCTGTAGCCATCCTCAGGTGAGGACATTCCCACATGGTATTCCTTGGATAGCTCTGGGAGGGATGTGGAGGCCTGGGTGTAGGTACCAACAACACCAGGGGATGCTGGGACCACACTGCTCTGTTCCCCCATCCTCCCTGCAGCAGAGGTGGCAGTCAGAGTGAGCATCACAAAATTGTGTGGCCTCGAGCTCCTGGTGAGTTGGGTGCTCTCCAGACTGGGACTCTCAGCATCATGGTGGCACTGGCCACCTGGACTGGCTGGGGAGGGAAGGAGTGTGGTGAGGACTGGGGATGGGACTTGAGTCTTTCCTTGGTGTGATCGTTGGAAGTGCAAATATGCAGAAATGTGAAAAGGATGAAGATTTTTTTTTTTTTTTTTTTTTTTTTTTTAAAGCTGGTGTAGTTTACCAGGAGGGAAGAAAGGAGGAGAGTGGTCTGCTCCCTGCCAGCTTGCAGGATGTTTGGACAACTGTTGTCATTGTGGTGCTGGGTGTTCCTTCCAGCACAGACACCCAGAGCTGGCTGCAGGAACCCCAGCAATCAGCAGGCAGTGCTGCTGCCCTCAAGGGCTCCCAAGCTCCCTCCTTTAGCTGCTTTTACTAATTTACTCTTTCCTGTAGCTTTTTAACCAGCATGTTGCAACACCACCCACCAGCACACCTTCTTCAGTGGAAACTCAATCTCTTAATGATTTAATCACCCAGTCCCCATCACCAAGGCTGGTTGCCCTCCAGAGTAACTTGTGATGTCCTTTGCATGTGTGTTGGGACTTGTGGCCCATGGCGATGCTGTCTGGGTGCTTACAGCTTCCTACACCCAGTGTACTACCAGTGGTAAAGCTGGCAGCACAGGGTGATCTGGAGGCTGCAAGACTGCATCATGCTTTTGCCTTCTGAGTAATAATTTTAAGGTGTTTCAGAAACATCAGTGAACCAAACCAAATCTGAGGGCCCCTGGGAGGTGCAGAGATTTCCTTCTGTCCTTACTCCTCCCCTTATGAAAGGAAACTGGAGCACAGACCAGAGGCAAACACTGCAGAGAGCCTGTGGCAGAGCCAGTAATGCAATCTGCTGGGCTGGAGGCCCTGTATTTTATGTGATTTTCTGTACAAGTATGAAATGAATATAAGGGATGTAAAATATACGGGTCTAATCTGGAAGCATTTTGCTGAGGGTTAATGGTTATATAAGGCAAAGTGGAATGGAGAAGAAAAGCTAAAACTTTCCTGAAACTGTATTATAAGTACTGGAAAGCTAGGATTTTGAATTAATCTGAGCATGCTTTTAATTTTTTTTCTGTTCTTAGTCCCAACTTTACTTGAGCATGTTCATTTCTGGTAAGTGAGGGGTTTGCTGCATTGCTTTCTGGTTGTTTTGTAGCTTACTATGTGCAAGTGAAATACTGCTTGAAAAGCTTTGCTTAAAGTCAGAGTCCTAAACTTTCATTTATCTGCAATTTTCTTCTGTAACTCAGCTCTGGGTACCATTTGCACAGTTCAGGAAGGGACACTGCATGTTGACAACACATTGCCAGCATTGTCTTCTACACAGGATTTGTGTCAGACCATGCAACCTATTGCAGCTTGTTTTGAATGCTGTTTGTAAAATCAGGAAAAGGATTTATTTGTACATAAACCATTCATAACTGGACCCAGGAGAGTGTGAAAGTTGTGTTGAAACAGCAGATTGTTGTTATATATATATTTTTATACATGTGCTTTTATGTATGTATTGCAACAAGTTTGATTTATGGGTAAAGGAAAGGTGTGAAACCTGGCAAGCACATAGAGGGGATCCAGCAACCTGATTTCTGTCTTATGTTGAATGATTTGTAGCTTTGGGAGAGGTGCTTTTAAAGTTTCCTGCCTTCATTTTCCCAGATGTAAGAGGGGATCTGAATTTCTCAGGTTGTTTTGAAGCTGTTAGTACACTCACCAAATCCTAACAACACGATTAGCATCGTTTGCTGCTTGTGCTGTCAATAACACCACCTCAGCCCTCTGGTTTTGACCTCTTGGTGCTCTTGGAAGATGGGATAGAGATACCCTGCTCTGGCAGCAGTGTTGCAGTTCCCTCCCTCTTCTGCTGTGGGACCTTTAGGTTTAATATACGATTGCATGTACACCCTGTAGATGTGTGAAGAACATCCTACTTGTCCCTGTAACAGAGCCTTTAGTTCACTAAAATTCATCCACCTCTGTTATGGATGGCAGCAGCTTTTCAGCAGCATCGTGGCTGGTGGGTTTGGGTAAGGCAGACCCAGGTGGTCCCTCAGTAATGTGACTCTGGGCACTCAACTTGGGCCAGAAAACCACCGTGAGCATCCTGGTGACAGGGGGTCTGGGAAGCTTTAAGGGCTGTGAGTGGTTAATGCTGTGCTGGGTTTCCAAGGGTTCCTTGAAAGATGAGCCCTGCAGCTTCCCCCTCTTTCCTTCCCGGGAACAGGAGGTGACCATCTGGTAGCAGTTTAAAGAAAGTCAGAGCTCTCAAACGGTGCCATTGTATCGTGCAAAATAACAGGGCGCCTGCCTGGCCTGGTCCCATAAGGCTCTTATGTGTTGAAAAACCCAAGGAAAGCTTTTCCATGCTTAAACAAGCAAGCAAACGTAACCCTGGGGTTACAGAGACCACATGAGGGGCAGAGGATGTTTAATGGGAAGCACTGCAGCCCTGAGGAGCCGGAGGCTCCAGTTGTGAAGCAGGTCCCAGAGGAACCAGCATCCCTTGCTGTTTATTTTGGTCTCCTCCAGAGCTCTGTGCATAGTGGTTTCCTTGTATAAAGCAGTCCCTTGGCTGGAAGTTGGGTATTCTGCTTAAAAAGGAGTAAAAGGAGGAGCAGATGTTCCCTTCTTGACATCTCCTGGGTCTTGCGGGGTGCCCAGAGAAGGGCTGTGGGGTGGGATGAGCCATGGTGGGCAGCATGTTCTGTAACCCCGGTGCTTCCCACTGGAAGCTGCAGAGCCCTTGGGCAGGAGACAGAGCCCTTCATGACATCTGGGTGCCCTTGACTTAACTGGGACCCCCAAGGAAGTACTTACCTTTAGAGAGAGAAGTGTGTAGGTACAATCCCCTGGCCATGCTGCTTGTTTGTGATTTCTCCATAAAAATCTTGGCTGCTGTATGAGCTACTGGGATTTGACCCAGACCTCTGCCCCCCCTTCTTCCCAAGTTGCAAAATTCCTAAAAAGCATCTTCAACTGTTGGCATGTGAGCTGCTGAGGGCTGGCTGGGCAGTGACAGGGAGGACACAGCAGCCACACAGAGCAGACATCCCCGTCATGAAAAAAAAAGAAAGAGAGGGAAATATTTTACTACTTCTCATCCCTCTTCTTGCTTGGGAAGGATTTGAGCTGGGGGTGAAGCCCAAAGCTTGGGCTGGGACCACATTTGAGTCAAGACTGCAGGTTTGCAGAAACTGCTGCTGTTGTGTGGAGCTGCCTGCAGCAGGTCCGTCTTGGGAAGTTTGTGCCTTCCTCATCTGCCAGGATTAATGGTGTTTTGTAAAGCTGGACTTGTCTGGTTGACCCCATGGAATGGTGCCACAGCTTGGAGATGCTGAGCAAAAAAACCTGCAGCCTCAAGAGCTTGCAAAGTTCTGGTCTCCAAGGGACTCCGGGGAGACTGGTTCCAGGGCCAGTGGTTGGAGACAGAGGCAGGTGGCAGCTTTCTCCAAAAGGAAAGCACTTGGAAATCTCCTTTTAGGGGATTTTGAGGTTTCCCTGCTGTGGGAGGGGAGCTGGTGCCTCCAGTGATGGCAGATGAAGGTGGAGCCAACCAAATTGGTTTGGTGTTGTTTAAAAGGAAGGGTATGTCAGTGGCAGCACCAGTTTGTGCTCACAGCCTGTGGGGCAGGCATCTCCAGGGAAAGAGGAGGAAGGGCAGTGCTCAGCACCTCCACCTTTTTCCTTGCTAGCTCCCTCAGCCACAGGCCAGTGGATCAGATGCTGTTTGTGGGGTGAGGAGGCTCTTCTAGTGCTGAAAACCTGCTGGGAAAGGAGTGAGGAAAGCCCTGCAGCGTGGCCATCCCAGAACCTGCTCAGGACAAGGACACCTTGACCTGGGCTTTTGGGGATGGATGGACCCAAGGCTCCCCAGGGACCTGGAGCATTATCCATGCCTGCTGGTGTGGGTCCTGGGCACGGTGCGGTGGGAATGGTGTGCAGGGCCCTCCCTCCATCACTGCTGTAATGAATCTGGCAGCTTCCCTGCAGGAAGCCAGGAGGAGGATCATCTGGAGCAGAGGCTGTTTACTTTCCTTTCTTGGCTCTGGGCAGGACAGGCTATTTTTAAGCTTTTTCTCTTTTTTTTTTTTTTTTTTGAGAGTTGTTTTGCTTCCTGGTTTCCTTTTCTCTCCTTTGTGCAAGGAGCAGGAGAGAGCTGGTGCTGAGGAGGATGAGGGCCAGCAGTCACTGGAGGTGGCATCCCTGAGGATCATGCTCATGGCAGTGGATCTCTGCCTTGAAAGGTGGAAAGACAAACCCCGTGGATCACAGTCCCTCTCCCTTTTTGCACATGAGATGTTTGACTTTCTCCAGGCTGTGTGGGACTCAGGGCAGGATGAGCTAAGTACCAAAATTCTCATGCAACCAGAAGCATGAGATATAAATCCTGTTCTGCAGAGAGCCACAGGTGGGAAAGCTCTTGGGTTGTCCCCAGGCAAGTCAGTGACACCACTGAGGAGGGAATGCCACTGGGACTTGGGAGTCTGTAATTTTGCTGTCAAAAATTTCACATTTTCAGCCCTCTCCTGGGCCGTGGTTCCTTGCCCAGCCCCTTGGTACCCTGTTAAGTCTCTGTAGTGGCCACAGCACTGGCACAGGGAGCCTTATTTGGATGGCTTGAGCCTCTTGTGGCTGTAATCATAGTTTTTCAAGTCTTCCTTGAGCTATTTGAACCCCTTTCTGTCTGGGCCTTGACCTTTATTTTGACTTAAGGGAGCTGAGATGAAGCCTGGAAGTCCGCAGGGCTGTTCCTATCCAAAACTCATTATCAAGTCAGAGGGAAATCCCTTGGCATTGAGAAATTTCCAGGGCAATGTTCACTAAGGACAGATGCTCACCAGCATTTCCTTTGCTATCAGGTTCCTTGAGAGCATTTCCTTTCAAACTCCTCTTCCAGCCACATCTGTCCTGAAGTTATTAGGCTGCTCTACTGAGGGAATAAAATGAGGCTGAGCTGGTTGAAGGAGTGACGAGCAGCTTTTAAAAACCTGAGCTGGACAAAACTGAGATCCCATCCAGCAGGGAGCTCCTGGCCAGGCTGTCTCCTCCCCTCCTCTCTCCTGCCTGGTTCTGCTCAAGGCTGGGGAAGGGCTCCCCATAGGGTTGTCTCCTCTGCTCCCTTTGTTTCCTAAAAAATGCAACTGGGCTTGACTGGTGCATTGTTTTAAACTTGTGGGGGGGAAAAGTTGCTAAAATGTTATTTTCTGGATTAAGGGTGTGATGTAGAAGGAAAATGAAAGACAGGTTTGTGCTGGTGAGTCTGAGCTCCAGCATGGAGACCTGAGACTAATGGACATGTTGGAGCAGCTCTCAAGTGTGGGGCTTTTTTTAATTAATTGTTCTTGGGACTTGGAGACAGAGCTGCAGTGTAAGAGACGTGCCAGGCATAGACTGTGGGTCAGAGATAGCCAGAGAGAGCATCCTGCTTCTGCAAGTGAGCAGTGACATGGCTGGGAGGGCTTGGCAGGATTCAGAAAACAGGGCAGATAAAATGGAAGAAAAATATCTTTCTTTTTCTTTCCTCCCTCCCTCTCCCCTTCTGCTGATGCCTGACTATTTTTGAGATGCAGAACAGCCCATTTTGTCATTAAATGCTTTTCATGGGGCTCTTCCTGGTTTTTCCACAGTGGATCTTGTGTGTCATGCTTCAGTGCTTTCCTCTCTTGGTGGTCGTGCAGTGTCTGTGCTGCTCTTTCCATCCAGTTCCCAGCAAGGGTGAATCACCTGTGCATCCAGCCCCATCCTGCTCACTTCCCAGCAGAAGCTGCACCGGGATCTGAACCACAGCTGGGGGCTGTGGGTGTGTGTCTGTCCCTGAGCATGTAGGGACTCCCAAAGAGGGGCTTTTGCTGGGTCACTAATAAGGAACATCCCGAGGAGAGTCTCAATCCCAGTCTGCCCACTGCCTCTTCTGGTGTTCAGATTGAACAGTTTTGGGGTATTCCTCCCCAAAAAGGGCAACGTTCACCCTCGCGTGCCTCCCTGTTGTGTGGCTTGTCCAAGACCTGAGCTCTTAGGCTTTCTGTTTCCTCAACATCAGGGGAGACCTCAGCACTCTCTACAACTCCCTGAAAGGAGGCTGGAGCCAGGGGGGGGTTGGGCTCTTTTCCCAGGCAACTTTCAACAAGACAAGAGGGCATGGTCTCAAGTTGTGCCAGGGGAGGTTTAGGTTGGATATTAGAAAGAATTTCTTTACAGAGAGGGTGATCAGCCATTGGAATGGGCTGCCCAGGGAAGCAGTGGATTCTCCATCCCTGGAGATATTTCAAAAGAGCCTGGATGTGGCACTCAGTGCCATGGGCTGGGAACCACAGGGGGAGTGGATCAAGGGTTGGACTTGATGAGCTCTGAGGTCCCTTCCAACCCAGCCCATTCCATGATTCTATGATCTCCTTTGGGATCCTTTGGAGCTGCTGCCATGCACGAGGCCATCCCTGTCCCCAGCCCCAGCTGCCCAGGGGTGAAGCAGCTGCTGCTGGCCCTGTCTGGAGCTGGGGTAGGTCCTGGCAAGCTGCTGGGAGCAGAGCTGGGACAGCTGCCACCTGGACAGTCCCTTCATCCTGCTGCCTGGATCCAGCCCAGCCAGATGGCTCCTCTCCATCAAACGGATGTGTATGAGAGATGGAGAGTCCCCAGGTCCCCTGTCTCTGGCCTGGGGGGGTTGAAGCAGTTCCATGGAGCAAAGGAGATGTTTTCTGCATGGTGGCTCTTCTCCAGCTCCACCCCAGGCATGGCTAGGGATGGGTGGACATCCCAGGGTGAGAGAAGGCTGTGCTCCAGTCTCTCACCTCAGCTCCTGTGTCCTACGTGATCTCAAGCCCTGTTTATTAGAGGCTAAATCTCATTGATATTACCCTGTTGGTGTAAAAGATGGGTGGACTCATTACTGATGGTTGTGGTGGTTGTCAGCAGCATGGTCAGCATAACGCTGAGGCTGTCACTGTGCTGGCTCCTTTGGGACCCCAGGGCTGTGCCCCATCCTACCCTCACCCTGTGCCTGTCCGGGTGTTGCAGGCCAGAGGGGGAATGGGCAGCCTGTAGCATTTGGGTGGAATCCAAATTTTAGGATCTCCCAGTGGGCCCCTTCTTTGTATCAAGGTCTCATGCTAGTGTTTTCAAAGCATGTTAGTCTTTGGCTCAAGTGATCTCTAGATTTGTTTTTAAGGATCTGAGCTTCTGTGGCTGTCACCTTTGGTTTTCTTGTTGTATTTTTAGGGATTAGGTGCTCTCCTGGGACTGTTTTCCTGTTTCCAACTTGGATTTTGCTGGCACCACTCACCGGGAAGCCTGTGTTTATCTGTGCATCCTTTGGCTGTGCATGGGAGAGGGAGGTGTTAGCAGCTGGACTGCTGACCACCCCCAGTCCTGTGCCCTGTTCCACTCCATGGGGCCCTCTGCTCCCCTCTGAGCACACGTGGGGTGTGAACAGGATGGAGAGCAGTGTGGGCACAGTTACTCTTCTGGAGCTGAATTTCTTGGCTCTGGTTCTAGTTTCATAACTGGGTTTGTAACTTGGCTGAAGAGGCAGAGCCTGGTCCTCAGTGCCCACCAACTTAAATGGGTTTATGAAACCTTAGGTGAAGGAGCAGAAATGGGGTTTTGAGCCTCAGGCAGTGTCTATAGGTGTTTCTTAAAATACTCAGGTGGATAGTAACTCAGTTCTGAAATCCTTCTTGTGTTTTCCAGCTCTGAAAAGGTCTTTTGAGGTCGAGGAGGTAGATCAGTCTTCAAATTCCTCCACCCCACAAAGAAGGACCCCAAACACCCTCCTCAGGTCCACCGTGTCCAGCTCCACACAGAAGTTTCAGGAATTTGGTGCCAGGAATTCAGAAGCACCCACCCGACATGTGGACCCCACAGGCCAAAGATCACCCAAGCCTCCTCTGAGGAGAGTGGAGCTCTCTGGACCCAAACTGCCTGAGCCAGTGTCCAGAAGAACAGAAATCTCCATTGACATATCATCCAAGCAGGTGGAGAACTCCACCCCAGGGCTCTCGAGGTTTGGCCTCAAAAGAGCAGATGTGCTGGGGCACAAACCCCCAGAACCCAGCCCCAGGAGGACTGAGATCACCCTCAGCAAACCCCAGGAGCCGGGTCACCGGAGGGTGGAGGCACCACCATCAAAGATCCCCGAGATGCCTCAGAGAAGAGCCGAGACAACCACTGCTCCTGCACTCGACGTGGCCACCAAGAGGGTGGAAATTCAGGTAGCAAAAGCTGCTGAAGTCCCAGCTCCACTGGCACGGCAAGCGGAGAGCTCAGAACCTCCCCTGGCCGCTCAACCTCCCCAGGCAGAGCCAAAGCCACAACTGGTGCTGATGGAGAGCCCACCAAAGAGAGAAGAAGGTGAGTAGAGCTCTGGGAAGCTGCTTGGGTGAGCTGCTGGCTGACAGCAGCCTGTGCTGGGGGCTTGGAGCCCATGCTGGGATGCTGCCTGGTGGTGGAGTGCTGCTCTTTCAGCTTCAGTGGTGATGCCTTTCAAGGCTGGTGTAGGATCTGTGCTCAGATGTGTCTGCACACATGGCTGTTATCCTCGGGTTTATCCTGGCTGAAAGAGATGTCAGTGGGAATTAAAAATGCTATCAAGCCTGTAAGGAAATAAAAAAAGAAAATGCCAAAAGCTTCAATGCTTGCAGAAAACAACATTTCTGCCAGCTCGGGCCCCATGTGTGGATGCATCCACCTGTGCAGCACCTCAGGAAACCTCTGATGTGCTGGCGAGATGGTGGTTGTGGAAGTGTTGTGATGGCTTCTTGTTTAGTGTTGTTGCTGTGAGGCAGAAACTGCCTCTTCATTAGCAGGACTCAGGCTTTTTTTGGCCTTAGAGCCAAAATCTAATAACATCATGGACCAGAGCCACTATTAAACTGGAGTCCTGGCTTGTATTAGTTCTATCTTGTTTTCAATGAATCCTGTGTCACAGCCAGCTTCCCTCCCCTCCCTGCTGGCAGTTTTTCTCCATAATGTTTTGAATGTGGGTTTTTTTGGTTTTTTTTTTTTTCCCTTTTCTAGGCTGTTCGTTATTTTTCTGATTCCCAGCACCCATGAGCTCTCTCCAGTGATGGATGCAGCTGGAGGGCACCACGTCCCCACCCTGTGTTCTGTTCCTGGGGGTCGGGGGATTGCATGTGGTGGCTGAGCCAGGACCTGGGAGGTCCTTGCCTGGTGTCATGCTGTTGTCCCTTCTCTTGCTTCACCATAGGATGGTTCTCAGCTGCATCTCCTCACAGGGGATGGGTTGAGAGGTTGGGACAGGAGATGTTGGGTTTTGGTGTGTGTGCACAGCCTAAATTCAAATCAGGAGTTAGTAGTAGAGTTGTTATTCAACCTGTGAGGTTTGAGTGTGTTTCTCCCACTGTGTATGGCTTAGGGGGTGACTTTTCCAAGCTGAGTTTTAAAGAGTGAATAAATGCCTCCAGCAGGTAACAGGTTGGTTCATCTCCAGCTGGGCATGACTGAGCTTTAAGACACAGCCCAATGATGCTGTTCAGCCTGGGCCTCCCTCATAGACTCCCTGTCCCATGTGCATGGTGCCCAGGACCACATCTCCTGTGGGGGGGGTGCTCAGTCTTCTGCTGCTGGGTTTGGGCTTCTCTGAGCCTTGGATGGCTGAGCACTTTAAGAACAGAAGACCATCTAAGTTGTTGAATCCTGCAGCTGCCAGGACAGGAGGGGGAGGGCTCTCTGCATCATAAAGGACTCTAGAAGCCCAGAACAGCTGCTGGGGATGAGTTTTACCTCAGAGCCCAGCTGTCTGGGGTCTGTCTTGCATAGCAAGCCAGCCCCTGGTCCTGGTACAAAAGCGGCTTTGAGTTTAAATGCCGCCAAGAGCCAAGGTTGTAAGAGCAGAGAGGGTTCTGGCTCTTTATCCCTCTGTGTCAGCACCAACATACAGACAATAGTTGCTGCCAGAGCCTGTGTCCCCTTCCTGACTGTCTCCAGTCTCCTCCATCTCCATGACTTGAGGTTGCCCTGGGCTGTAGTTGCCCAGGACCCCATTTCAGGGCACTCCTAAGTCCACAATTCTTACCCTGGGGTGATGCTGAGCTGGTGAATGGCATCTCCCCTTGTGACTGGTGCAAGCCCCTAGAGAGGCTTTGCAGGGACCCTTAGGAGCCCTGCTGATGGGTGCAGCTCTCTTGCCAATGCTTCCCAGCTCTGCTGCAGCTCTGGCCCCACCACAACCCCTCCCCAGAGTGAGAACTTTGGCTCTCTGAGATCTGCAGCAGAGACAACACGTGGTGTGAAGCCCTGCTTCCTCTCACTCACCCCTGCTTCCCAGGGTTTGGGGCACAGGAGAGAGATGCTCCTGTGGCTTGGTGGCTCTCCAGAGCAAGCAGCTGAGTTGCAGGTAGCTGCCTCCAGCTGCCCTGTGCTGGGATTTGCCTTTTCCCTGCTGCTGGGGCTCAGCTGCCTTATCCTTACCCCTCATCCTGCTGCTGCAGGTATGCAGGAGAGCACGTCGTGCAGGAAGAGGCTGCTCAGAGGAGAAAGGCAGTGGGATGGAGCTTGGCAGTTCACAGCAAACCACAAAGAGTAATTATAGCACTGAACTTCATTAGGGCAGCCCAACCAGTGGTGTGGGCTGAGCCTGCTCTAGAGTTGGGATTCTCAAGTTGGGAGGAGGTGCCATGGTTTTCCTCCCTCATGGTCCCTTCTTGCAAGGATGCTCTGGAAATTGTTCAGATAAATCAAGGTAGATACAATGAATTATGGGAACAATCATTTAAAACAGAGGCTTGACCTTCCTCTGCAGTAGCTGTGACCCACCATGGTGAGGTGCAAACTGGTCTGAACCATCTCTGAGCTTTCATCTTTTTTGGAGTCTTGGTTCCACTCTTGGCTGATGCCCCCAGGTGGGACATGCAGGGTGCCAAGCTCCTCTTAAAAGGCAGCAGGGTCCCTCTGGTTTTGCTGCAGAACAAGCAGGATGACATCACAAGAATGAAACAAATCAACTTTTTTATTCTATTTTTTCCAGCCTTGGACCTCTGCGGAAAGCTTTTTCATTAGAACTTTCTATTTCAGAGGGTCCCTTAGAGTTGAGCTACGATATAAAGAATACAAAAATAACAGGAAAAAAAAACCTTTCAGATCCATTGAGCTCCTTACAAAGGCTGAATCCAAAAACAAGGGACTCCTCTGCTTTGTGCAGGGGAAACCACAGTGGGGGCTTCAGCCCAGTGCCCCCCTAGCCTGCCTCCACCCCCAGGGATGGAGAGACAAAGCCACCCAAGCCTGGGGGTGACTTTTCTTCTGTGCTGTCCTGCAAGGCTGACGCCGAGCGCGGGGCTGAGCTGCATTTCTGGAGCTGGGGTTGGAGGAATTTGGACGCCTGTTAACACAGCATCACTCCCTGCAATGAAGAGGCCAGGGCTGAGTGGAGAAACAGTGAGTAATCATTTCCAGCTCCCCGAGCTGCACTGCAATTTCACTGCACAAAGAGATTAAAGCTCTGTAGGGAAACGTTTCCTTAAAAACAGCTGACACATTTGGGCTAGATTACGGGTAGTCTTTTCTTTTTGTTGTTGTTATTATTATTTTTAACAGGAAAGTGCCTAGAGCCTGAGATCCCAAATGGAGGGGCTGAGTGGGAAGCGAGCCCCAGTTTGTGAATTCAGGTGCCAAAAATGAGATAATCTGGAAAAATGGAGACCTACGGCTCCAGTGACTTGGAAGGAAAGAGCAGGAGTGTGTGTGATGATTTCATCCCATCATGGAGATGCTGCCTGATCCAGGATGCCACGTGCAGGGCCTCCTGCCTGTGCAGGGATGCCAGCGGGAGGGCTGGGTGCTTTCTGCTTTCCTCTCCCACCCTGTGCCTTGTTTGGAGCTATGCAGGGAGAAGCCAGACCACCTCAGTTCCTTTTGGGGTCAATTTTGGGCATCCTGAGGATGTCAGGAGGGAGGTCAAGTGATGTAGAGGTGATGGTGTTTTTGCTGCATGTCCTTGCCCCCCAGGAACACTCCTTCCAAAGTGTGTTCATTCTGATTGTGTTCAGCTTCAGTCACGTTGGCATTCACAGGTCCCCTTCTTTGTGTCTGTTGTGTGCACAAGTTCTGTGGATGCCATCGTGATCCTGTGTGAGTGCTCCAGCACCTCAGGCAGGGAGTTCTGTCCCAGTCCCCAGCACAGGCAGCCAGAGCCAGGGGCATTCACATGGAGAATTTGTTTGCCCTGTTAGAAGTCCCTGGGGGGCTGTAGGAAAAGCAGAGATCTCCCCAGTGGAGAATCATTATGCAAAAGATTAGTTTCCCATAGGAAATGTTATGGTTCCCACTTCCTTCCTCTCATCATTGGATAGCAGGAGAGGGTGAACCCGTGGATGCTGAGCTGCAGAGTCCTCCTGGCCCTGGGCTTGAAGACCTGGCAGGTCTCTTCCATTGCTAGGTTGGGTCTGCAGGCTGAGTTGTGCATAGAACCTCATAGAACCTTGCAGGAACACCCAAGACTTAACATTCCTCATCTAGAGATGAAACCTCCTGCTCCAGGCAGATCTCTGCTCATTGTGTTGGGATGTCAGTCCTCTGCAGCTGCAGGACCCTTCTGGCTCTGCTCCTCCAGGCATGCAAACTGGGGCAGCCACTGCCTTTGGACAGCCCCTGGGCCAGGAGGTGGCTGTACTGCCCTGGGAAATGTGGCTGTGTGCTCCTGACTGCCCTGGTTTTGTGTGGGGGACACTGGAAGGTGATGGGAGATGCAGTCCTGGCTGAGGGTGCAATGTACAAACCAGACCCAAGAGCTCCTCTTTATCTTGTAGGATCTGCTCGTCTGGAGCCCATGGCAGTCCTGCTGGGAACATGCTCCCCACCCATCTACTCCTTTGGCATCTTCAAGCTTTCTCACATTTTGGTTAATCTGTCCTACAGGCTGATAAGGCAAATAAAATCCATTATCTTGACAAAGATAAAACAAAGAGCTTGCTTTGATCTCCTGCAGTCAGGCCACTCATTTTGTGACTTCTCTGCTATCTGGTGGGGGAGGGAAGTGATGGCAATGGTGATGAACCTTCTGTAGTTAAGAAATAATTTTCTTCTAAACTATTTCTAGGCCTCTGTCCCTGCCTGAGATGTTTCTGTTGGCCAGTGGTTGAAGGGACACCATAGGCTGGGTACAGTGCCAACTCCATAAACTGTGTAAGAGGACTTGAGGAACTGAATGGAGATTATGAAGAGATAACTTTGTTTGGAGAAGATCAAATGTTGTTGTGAGCAAAAAAGATAACTTGACAGCAAGCCATTTGTGTTCTTTACTCTTCCAGCAAACAAACAGGCAGACAGACACTTTTGTGTTTTCCAAGATGCTGCCATGAAACTGAAGTGAACGTGGCTATAAATGGAAGCAGCAGCCAGACTTGGACTGCAGCCTGTGCTCAGGCTTCTTTGGACCCAATTTTTCTTACATCTATTACAGGTTTTAAAGGAGGGACTTGGGGAGAGGAATGCTTTACTTTGGGTTAGTGAATTTGAGCCATTCATTGGGTTGCTCTTCTGAATAGGCCTTTACATAGATGTTCCCTGGATTTCTATAGGGTCGCACACATAAATATTTCTTTCATTTGAATTGTTTTATCTTGGTGTGAAGATAGCACCAAACATACTGAGAGACAAAGCTAGACCAAAGGGTCTGGTCCAAAACGTTTTGCAAACAACAAAAGTTTGCAGATGTTTATTCATTTATGAAAAATAAATAATTTTAGGGAGCCATCTAAAGTTGCTGTTCCAGCTGAGGAGTGAGAGCATGGGGCTTTTTGGTTGCTTGACTCCTTGACTTGTATTGTCTGCAGTTTCTTCTGTGTAGAAGCAGTGGGATGGTTTTTGCATAGTGAAGACAATTTGTACACCAGGGATGAAGAGTGACTGAAACAAAGCATCTTTCAGCACCTTGAAGTTCAAAGATTGCTGATGCTCTAGCAAATATGAGCATCAGCTTGCACTTATCTTTAGGTTTTCCACCCAAGAGACAGTGTCCAAGTTGTGTGTGAGCTGGGGGGTTTTATCAAATTCTCCAAATTCTGGGCCTGCAGGATCTTTCCATGGAGTACTTCTAGTGTGGTCCCTGGCTGATGTTTCCATGAGGTCCAAAAATGTGGAGTAGGAGCTGAGCACCTACATCCCTTTGTCTCCTTATAAATTCAGGCTCTGTCCATCCAAGACCTGTGTGGGGAATGCTCCTGAGGGATGCCTCAGATCCAGCATCTGTAGTGCACAGTGTCCATCCTGTTTCACTTGTGGTGGCCACATTTGAGTTAATCACCTGGGTGCTTCCCTTAGGCTGGTGTAAGCTGTGTCCTCAAAGGGTTCACTTTTCTTTGCTGAATGTCAGAAGATTCTATGCAATCAGTTCAGTTGGAGATGTCTCTGGGCGAGACAACTTTTGTGTATTATTCCCAGAGTCAAAGAGATAGAGATGAAAAAGGAGCTTGTAGCAGGACAGAACTGTCCCAGCTGTTAATCCCTTGTTATCAACAGTGCTTCACAGCCCCCTGGCAAACCCAGTCCCTTGGTGTCAGGTCATTCTGCAAACAGGTCTCCATGGACAATCATTTCCTTAGATGAATGGGTCAGACTGGCTTTGATGCTTATCCATAGGACTTTAACTTTTTATGATGGCTCTGTCTTCTCTCCTCTCCTCCTCTCTGGCTGTGCAGGGAGTGGGACAGACGTTCCTTTGCTCTCTCAAAGAAAAGTTTGGGGAGATCTCAGCCAGAGAAGATTAGGTGGGAATCCCAAAGGGTATGGTGCCTGGGAGGAGAGGGCAGTGATAAGAGTTAATGACACATAAGCTCTTGAAAGGAGCTTTCTCAGTTACAGCTGTGTGGTAATTTACAGCTCTTAAATTGTAGGGCATTTCTTTCAACTGCAGCATGAATGCACCTGGGGGATGTTTCATGTGTGATGGGTAGAGCTGGAGGGACATCACAGATGTTGCTCTACCCAGCTTGGGCTGGAGCCCCTGCCTGTGTTTGCTTCCCCTGCCTGTTATCATTCCAGATGGGAATTTTTGTTTACTCTGCTTGTTCTTCTCCCTAGTGTGGGAGGCTGTGCTGCTTTCTACTGATGCACCAAAGTGGTGGTGTCCTCTGAACCCTTCTCTGGAGCTCTGGTACACAAAAACACAGGACAAGTCCATGGTTACAGTCTCTGCAGCTACAAACGTGCAGGCTCCTGCTCTTACAGAGTAGAGGCTGTTCTCCTCCACATGTGAGCTGATGGACTTGGGGAATTGACTGGCAACTCCCATCCATAGTGGAAATAAGTTCAGGAACAAGAAGATGACAAAAGGTTGGATGGCAGGAGTGCTTGGTCAGGATCCTGCCTTTGCTGTTTGTTTGCTCATTGTCTTCATTTCTCCTTTGGTAACAAGGAGCTGGCAATTCTGGCAAGATGCATCAGTTTTGTTCCTTGCACTGAGGCCTTTCTTCTTTGAGCTGTAGCTGGTGGTAAGGAAATTGCTGGTCCCAGTTGCAAAGGTGGAGTGGGATTGTGCAGGATGGGAGAAACTGCTCTGCCCAGCTTGGTGGCTCTGCAGAGAGATGGGTCCTCAGCTGTCTGGGAGGAGAGGGAGGGTATCAAATGGGTTCTGTATAAAAACCTCTACAGTCTACTCTGCTCTTCAGTCTGATTTCTCCTAAATTTGGGGAGGAAAAAGGGTTTGGAAGGCAAGCTTTGGATGTGTGGGGAACAGATGTGGGCATGGATGCTGCCTCCTGATTTATGAGTGATGGAAACTGCTGACACTGAGGGAGATGGAGCAGGCACTGGTGGAGTATGTGGATGCTCTTTGCCTCATCTCCTCCTCCTCTGCTTCCATCTTGTGATGATAGGAAAGAGAATGGAGATTACCTTGGAATTGTCCAGATTTGTCCTGGGAAAAAAAGGAGTAGATCTGAGCAGCTTTTCTGATAAAACATTATTGTTTAGACAAACTCTGGCTGAACTTGTTTCCTCCTGCAGCCCAGCAGGCAGATAAAGAGGGTGAAAGTGGGAGGCCAAGTTCACAAGCTGTTGAGGCTCTCCCTAGTGTCATGCCTCCCTCAGCATCCCCTGCCCACCCGTTTTGGTGGCCTTGGAGAAGATGAGAGGACACAGTTGAGCACTGAGGTTGATTCCCAGGCTTTAGGTAGCTCAGTGCCCTGAAATGTGGAGGAGACCTTGATAACACAGCACATCACTGCTGGGAGAAGGGAGACATGGGTGGTCCTGGAGGGCAGTGTTAGATCCACCATCTGCAGAGGATGGACCTCAGCTGCATGTTGTTCTATGGGATGTGGGAGGTGAATTTGCTGCTTTCTCCAGCCCTGGTGGTCCTGGGTATAGGGTGGCTGGGCAGAGCTGTGCCCTACAGAGATTCCTGTTTGGACTGGAAACTACAACAACAAGCTGGACTTGGGTGGGATGTGGCCACAGGAGAGATGTTGTCATGCCCTGTGTGGCTCGAACTGAGGTCTCCAGGAGTTGCATTGTGGAGTCAGATGAAATCTGAGATCCTGCTATAATGCTGATGTTCCTCCCCTCTATTCCTCAGGGAAATGGTCCTCCTTGCCCTACTTTCTGTGTAGTAATTAAAAGTTTATTTACAGCCCAGGAACACATGGCCTGAGGTTGGGAGGTGAAGGGTTCCTGTGCAGCCCTGAAGGAGCTTTGGGGTTTCCTCTACTTCATGGCTTTGATTCCTGGGCAGAAAAGTCTTGCCACAAGATAAGCAATGTGGGTGGGAGCTCTGTGAAGCAGAGGACTTTGCATGGGTCCTGGGGCTTGGCTTTGTTTCCCTGTACCAAGGCCACGTGTCCATGCATGCAGAAGAAGAGCTGGGTGGAGGTAACCATTGCTCACGTGTGACAAGTGGGCTGGGACAGCCAGAGACAGGAGCAGGTGATGGGCTGCCATCTGTCTGCCTCCCCTCTTGGTCACCATCATCCAGCATCTCCCCA
The DNA here is from genome assembly GCA_023637945.1 of Phaethornis superciliosus. Taxonomy (NCBI): domain Eukaryota; kingdom Metazoa; phylum Chordata; class Aves; order Apodiformes; family Trochilidae; genus Phaethornis; species Phaethornis superciliosus. The sequence goes on from JAJQWJ010000021.1 coordinate 1,869,785, forward strand.
GAGCCCATGTTTGCATTGGGCCCTGGGAAATTTGTTTTCTTGTGGTATTTGTTTTCTTGTGTTGGGCTGAAGCTGGTCCTGGTGTCACCAGCAGTGGTGTACCCTGTTCCTCCTGTCCCAGGGTACTGCATCACCATTTGGCACCTCCCTGCTCTCTCCTCCACAGAGACACCTGGGCACATCTCTGAAGTTCAGACAGTGCATTAAAACCAGATCTTTATTTAATTCTTCGTTGAGAGGAAAGCAGCGAGGAGCACGAGTTATAAAGGAGAGGAGCAGAGGAGAAAGAAGTGAAAGGAAAACTTGGCTCTGCTGCCCTCCTGGCCCCATGGCTCCCAGCCTGGTTCACCCTGCATCTCCTCTGCAAAGCTGCAGTGGTAGCAGAGGGGATCTGTGGGGTTTGTGCTCTTGGTTGTGTCTGCCCTTAGCTTCAGGGCAAGCAGAAAGGAGAGTGTTGCCTCCCTCCTCTTCCTGGCTGCTCCTGCTCAGCACAGACTCCATCCAAAAGTCTTCAGTCTTGGTCCTGCTCTGTCTGAACACCCCTGAGCACTGCAGTCGGGGTCCTCTCTGGAAAGGGAGCTCTTGGGATGTTGCACTGGGCTGGATCCTTCTTCTTCATGCACAATCTCTGGCAGGGCTAAGGACTGCCTGCTCCTGGCTGAGGGTGATGTGGGGCTGGGGATGAGCTCCCCCCAGCTGGGTCTGCCAGGCACAGCCCAAAATTGCTTTGTGGGAGCTTCAGGGAATGAACATTTGGCTTCTTTCTCCGGCTCAGAGGAGCAGGAAGGGTCTCTTTGGGGTTATTTCTTCCCATTTGTGGGTCAGACAGTCTTTGGGATGGGCGTTTAAAAAGTGAGCAAACCAAAGCCATCCTTTGGGCTCTGCTGAAAGAGCAAAGCTGGGAAAACCTCAAACCCTGGCTGCAGAAACAAGGGAGGACGTGGCTGTGGCTTTCTGCTGGGGGGCAGTGCTCTGTCCCTTGGGAGGGACACAGAGAACATTGTTTGGAGTTTCTGCTTTTCCTTCTCATTTTCAGACATGCAAAAATTTTTTTTTTTCTGTTTTATTACCTGAGGCAATATTTATTTTACTGCTCTGCAGCAGCAAGGACTGGCTAAGTTTCACCAAGTGAATTTTCCCTTTGACAAGCCCCTCCTCTGATTTTGCACTTCCAGCTGCCAGGATCGGTTTTAACTCAGCTTGCACCGAGTCTGAAAATATTTGAAGGGCAGAGCGATGCCTTGCAGGAAATGGCTTAAGCTTCCTGCTCCCAAGATGGTGTGAGTGTTAAAACAGAACTGGAGAAATATTAGACATCCTACATCCGGCAGGGCAGGGGAGAGTGACCCTGGGGTGATGGGATGGAAAGCCCTTGCCCCCCACTGCCTCTGCCTGGCAGCTTCCGACAGGATGAGGGGCCCCCCATGGCCCCCCACACCCCTGACTTTGGAAGGGGGAAAAAATAGGCAAATTGTTTCCTGCTCCACTGGGTTTTGCTGTGTTTTGGTCTTGTGGGAAATGTGTGGAGAAAACTGGTCAAAGGAGGGGGAGACACAAATTGTCAGCGGAGTGGATTGCCAGCAGAGAGGGGAGAGGTGGGAAAGCACAGGGTTTAATGAAAGGGTTGCTACTGCTTTATCTGCCACCTTCCAGCCCAACGTGGAAGATGAAAGTCTGAAACAGATGATCAGGGTGTGGGTTGGTGCTGTTTTGTTTGGAGCAGGAGCAGAGCCTTCCACATCCGTCAACAGAAACCGCGTTGAATTATTGGTTCAATCAGAGGCAATTTAATTCTTACCCAGCCCGGATAATTTCCCACTTCGTGCTGGCTGAGCACCATCTACCTGGCCAGGCAGGGAACAGCAGCTGACTGGCTGTCCATCCAGGACAGAAATGCACAAGAATAAAAGAGAAATCAGAGTGTTTGTGTGCAGAGAGAGTGGGGAAGGGCAGGCAGGAGGTTGGGAGGGCAGCAGAGCTCCAGAGCAGGGTGGTCCCTGTTAGAGCTCTCTGATGGGTCTTGCATCTTCAGATGTTATTCACCTAACTGGAGATTACTGCCCCACTTTGTAAAGCTTCTCCAGACCCCAGTTTGTTGGCTGGAACATAGAGATTTAAGTGATTTTATTCAAAATTTTGTCAGTTGGCTTAAAAATGCTTACACCGTGTGGCTGTGAGCCCACAGTTGTAGTGGAGGAATGAGGTGGGAGCTGTAGGTGGGTGTAGTTCAGAACTTTTCTCTGCAGCACCTTGGGCTGGTCTGAGCTCACTCACGCTGACTTACTCTTAACAGTCACCAAGAATCCTAAAATTGCTCATAATGGAAGAAAAATCAGACTTCTTACACCCATGCCGGAACCTGAGTCACTTTGGGAGGTGTTGTTCTGGCTCTGAGCATGTGGGTGCCATCTCGGGTGGGTTTACCATGAATGGAACGTTATGCTGTGCTCCAAAAATCCTCCTCCCTGGTTTGCTTCCTTGAGCCCTTCTTTTCCTGCCACCTTTCACAGGGGGCAGTGGGAGCCCTGGCTGCACCTCAGGAGCAAGGCTCAGGAGGGTCAGTGCCCCCCTCAGTGCTGGGTGATGCAGATTGCTGCTGCTCACCTTTCAGCAAGGCACATACATGACCACACCAAACCCCAAGCAGAGCAGCCCCTGGGCTATGGATTTGGCTAGGCACACCCTGTTTGTTTTCCCAGGTTTTTTCCCCGAGTGTTTTCTCCCGGGAAAGCTTTGGCTGGAATACTTGGAGGAGGGGAAGATGAAGCTGATGATTTAAATCCCAAAAGTAGTTACAGCTGGCTGAAAGCTGTGCATGCAGGCCTGTAACAAATCAGTGGTGCCCACTGCTCTTGCACAATGTGCTGGGGCTGTGGGACTGGAGGAGCAGATGGTGTGACCAGTTTGGGTCCCTGTTTTCCTAAATGTCTGCAACACCCTGCAGGGACCAGGAGGGCGGTCACACAAAATAGGGGGGATGAAAAAAGGCTTTGCTGTTCCATGTGGTACTGGGTCAAAGCTCACTGCTGCTCTGCTCACCCCATCCTGCAGCAAAACCTTGTGGATGGAGATGGTGAAACAGGTACCTGTGCAGCATCCTCGGAATGTATGGGGGACAAATTCACTGGAAAGGGAAATGTCCTGGAACCCATCAGGCAATTCAGCATCCCCAACTTCTGCTGAGCAGCTGTGGTGAAAACGTGAGTCTACAGGAAGGAGTGAATGCTGCTGCATAAATCACTATGTGGTTGATTTATTTTTCTTTTTCTTGTTGGCTGACCCTGGGGGGACCCCTCCCAGCCCTTCCCTCTGTGCAACTGTGGGCCAGTGCATCCCCACGTGGGATGTGCCCTCCTTCCCACGGCTCCCACAGAGGGACACAGAGCCCTGGAGCTGGGGCAGTGGGAGAGGGAGGGAAAGAGGTTTGGAAATGCCTCATTGAAAGGCTCCGTGTGGGTCAGAGGCAGCACTCGTCTCGCTGGTCCACAGGTCCCATAGGGAGGCTAAAGTTGATCACTCAGCTTGTCTAAAATCTGAAATGAATGGGCAATTTGGGGCCCATTTTAGCAAGTTTTAGCAAGACTCTGAGAGCCTGCCTTGCCCAGATGTTGTGCGTGTCCCCCTGCAGCGGGATGGGAGGGGATGGGATGGGATGGGATGGGATGGGATGGGATAGAGTGGGGCTGTGCTGGACCTGCCTGTGGCCCCTGAGGGTTAAAGCCAGCACCCAGCCTTTGCCCCTGAAAGGGAGAAGACCAGGAGAGCCTGGCCTGGCTATGCTGTCAGAAGTTGCAGCTCCTTGTTCCTCCAACACAAAAGCTGTGAGATGAAAAGAAACAGATATTTTCATGCCTTAACTTTGCATTCCTGTTTCTCGTGCCTCAGGCTTTACTTTTTCCTGGTCCTGGCAACCCAGAGGGCTGTTAAAATATTTATTTAAAGGATGCTTTCCAGAAGCTCTGGGTCCTGTGTGCTGGAGCTCTAGGAAGAGTCTGGTGGGGACCTGATGATCTTAAAGGTCTTTTCCAACCAAAATGTGGAGGGATGGGAGACACTGTGGGGACCTTTCCCCCAGGGACATGCTAGTCAGCAGCACTTTCTGTTCTCAGTTACAAGAGGATATCAGAAACAGGAGCTGTAGTATCCTGCAGAACTGAAAACCTCAAACTGTAACAGGTTGTGACCTTTAAGAGGTTGTGAGCATCCTGGAGCAAAACCACTGCTTGTGTCTGCAGCTGACAGCCTGGGGAGGCTCTGAGCAGCTGGTGTGGCCTCACAGGGCTGTGCTGGTTCAGGGGGGTGATGGGGCTCAGCTCGGTGGCCACTTTGTTCTGGCCATGTTGTGAGAAGGGAGCATAGCACCCAGTGCATCAGAGCCAGGACACAAGTACTGCGAGTCAGCAGGGGCTGTTTCCCCTCCTTCTGCATTCCTGGGACATCTGGAGCATCCTCTAGCCACATTTTCCAGTCCTTGTAGGAAATAGAGACAAGGCTGGGGGGATGACCCTTGTTGTCCCGCAGGTTTGTGTCCAGGAAAGTTGCTCAGTTGCTCTGAATATGTCCTGTGAGAAGATCTAGTGGACAGAAAGTGTGATCTGCTGTTATGATGTTAGGTCTATGGGTGCTCTAAAGCCAGGGATTAGGTGTAACAGAGACAATTAGGTACAAATGAACCCCAGAATCAAAACACACACCAAGAGTGCATGGCTGGTATGAAGAAATGTTTCTTTTATTCATACCTAAAGCCAAGCTCTGATTTCTTAGAGGTGACTGTCTCCTCTGAAGCTCCTGTGATGGTTCCTGGTGATCCCTTGAGAGCCTATTCAATAGCAGTTACTAATTTGGGAGTCTCCACTTGCCCAGCAAACGCAACCATCTGCCTTCCTGGTCTCTGTCACAGCTATGTGGACATGGCAGTTTTGGTCCTGAGTGCTGGTCCCAGTCTAGGGTGTTACAGCTGAACTGGAATGAGGTGTCTAAGTACCTTTTAGGGTGGCTCTTCTGTATCTCTGCTTGCAGAGCATCAAAACCCAAGATGTGCCCTGCAATGGCGATGACAGGAGCAGCTGAGGGGAGGGAGGAAGGGGCTGGATGCTGGGGGGTGTTTCAGTGGCATTATTGGTCTTAAGAGAGCCCCAGGGTGCTGGTGATGAAGATACCCAGCATGAATGTTTTGGACCTGGGGCAGAAGCTTGCATTGCACGTCCAACATCATTGGTGGCTGCACCCAAAACCTTTCTGTCTTTCAGCAAACTTGCCTTGCCACAGCTTGCCTGAGTCCTGCTGGTGCCAGGAGCATGCAGGGGCTGGGCCTGGCCCGTCCCCTTGCTGAGTGTACATGGGCAGAACCACCCACTGGGGAGAGCCTTTTCCAGGAAAAAACCCATACACGTGTGAGCCACCACGTGCTCATGCTCCTGGGCTGCTGCTTTTTAATGCCTCTAGGCAGAAAAGGAGGGACTTGGAAATATTAATGCTGCTTCTTTCATGGAGCTGATCACAGGCAGACCTCATGTTATGGTTTAGCATCACTGACTTGGTAGATGATTTGCTGTAGACATTTTCTGTGTTCAGTAGAATGAGAGATGTTTCTCCCAAACAGCAGGTTAGGACATCTCAGTTCCAGGTCTACCACCCTGCCTTTCTCCTTTTTCTCTCCCCAGCAATTAGGCAGCTTGAATCCATCCAAACTCCTCCTTGAACTCCAGAATGTCCTGTGAGATTACTGAGCTCTTGAATGAGGGGCTTTCTTAGCTCAGCAGAGGCTGAGCAGACCCCAGAGTGCTCCCGTGCTGGGGGAAGAGCTTCTTGCCAAGTCGTAGGAGGAATTCCCACGTTCCTATTCCTTCCCTCTGGCTGCCAAGTGCCTGTCCTGTCCGTGAAAGCTGATGTATTTTGTTGGATTTAACCTTTGCTCAAAGAAGTGAATAATGGACATCTTTTGCTTTTGGTTTCTGGGTGTAAATTCACAATGCAGTGATGGTTTTGTATGCACAACACAGTTCTGTGGTGGGAAAAGCTGGAGAGGCAGAGAGAGACTTCACTTGGGTGAAGCTCTTTACAGCAGGGACTGGGAGCCTGTGGAGAACTTACCCTTCCTTCCTGCTCTAATGAACCCCCCAAAACCAGTCTTTAAGTCTTAGCCAGACCTTACCAGCTCAGTAGAAACAAAAAGGCAGCCCTGTGGGGTGTGGGATTTCTCATGCCCACAGTCTCCTGCGTGGACACACAGACACATTCCCACGCTATCCCTGAAGGCAGCAAGCGTGTCCGACTCCAGCAGCAGGGAGGGGAAATGCTCTTTTTGGTTGCTTCTTTTCACACTTCTGGAAGAAGGCACAGCTAGCACTGTTTTTTTTGTGGCCTGGACTCTCTTTTTGTTCTCGAGTTTGTCTCCTGTAGGATGAGCCCTGGTGACACCGGTGCTAGTGGTTGTCACCAACCACATAATAAGCATCACCCGGTGCTGACAGAGTGGTGTGGGAACCACAGCCTGGCCACTTCTGTGTGGTGAAGTTTGGGACTGACCTGGTTTGGGGAACCTGAAAGTGACCCAAACCTCAGCTCCAAGTTCCCAAACCCAGAGAGAACCAGCAGGTCCTGTGTCTGCCTGGATTCCTTTTCTGAGGACACCAGCCATGGCCCATGAGAGGGATCAGCAAGAAGGGTGCAGAGCAGGAAGAAACCATGCAAGGAGAAAAGTCTCTAAACTCCCACGGTGAGGTTTTTGGGCACCACATAGTTCTACATGCTGAAAATGCTCCAGCAAATCCCATCCTGACATGAACTTTGGTGTTTCCTGGTTGAAAGTGCAGAGCTGCAGTGAGTTCACTTCCACTGCTTCCCTGTGACCACTGGGTACAGCAAGGTGCTCCTCCTCCTAGAGCAAACATCAAGTTGTGTTACACTGGAGGTGGAGAGGCCACCACCAGGAGTAGATGTGCCCCATCATCTGGTACCCAGCAGTGACCCAGGAGACATCGTCCTGATGGGTGTCAGCTGTATGGCAGAGCCTCCAAAAAGCTGAAGTGCCCCCATCTCCAGTGTGATAGGATTTGGTTCTAATTAAACAGACAACAATGTAGGGGACCCTGGGGTGCTCCTCTCAGCAGGCAGTCCCATTGGGGTGGGAGGGAGATGCTGCTGGAGTCAGGCACTTGGGTGGGGGGGGGTTGCTTTGGAGTGGGCTCATAGTGAGACCCTGGGGAAGCAGCGTGGAGAGGTGGAAACTTAAAGACAGTGTTTGCTGTTCCAGTACCAGCAACTCCCTCCTCAAGCTGAAGCAGAGGCAGGGCCAAAATTGAAGTCTTTTCTTCCTGTGAGCAGATTGAAATCAGAGGCTTGTGACCCACTGGAGAACAGGAATTGGAGTAATTGCACTAAAAAATGACAAGCTGTTGGTTGTAAGAAGTGCAGCCCATGCCACTGCAGACAGCCCAGGGGTTATGACCAGTGCCATAACCCCACAGGTTTTTTTTCTTTTTGGCCTATCTGTGTAAATCTCTACTCTCCCATTAGTGCCTGCACTCAACACTCCCTGAAAATTGCCCAAAAATTCCATCTTGGTGCAATTTAGGATATGCTCCAGCCTGCCCTGAGAACATCTGGTATCTGCACATGGGGTGATATTAATCACAGCATGAAAGCAGCCAAGTGTTAAACGGCAGAGCCCTCCCACCTCCCCCCTGCAAATGAAGGTTGTTTCAGTATTCCAGCAATAAAATTAACCTAGCAGCCCGGGCAGGCGGTGATCTGGCAGGAACAACTGCTGTGTGGGATGAAGGGATGAAGAACACTCTTAAACAGGCCAAGAAACCATGTGCTCTTCTGACTTTTTGAAATCCCTGCGGTGTTTGGAGCTATTTTCTAGTCCTTGTCTTCTGGATCCGTGGCTGTTCCAGCTGCATCTGCAACTGCTCTCTCTCTCCTGGTATTTCGTGCTGAGGCTGATGTTGCTTTGGGTGTAAATGCTGCTCCCTGGTTTTGGGAAGGTAAACACCCCTCCCTCGCCCTGCTTTGCTCTAGAGATACCAAAGTGCTTCACAGGGGGGGAGAGATGTTGTTTCTGGTTTGCAGATGGAGGAATGAAGTTGCAGAGGTTGCTGAGAAACTCATGTGAATACGCTCACTTGGAGGGTGCTTGTGTTTGTGCTCCAGGACACTTAGTGGCTTCCTTTAGTGTTGGGCAACAAGCAGGAAGGACTGGCACAGGGAAAATTTTTATTCCCCTTTTCCTTGAGTGACCACAAGGCAGACAGACAGTGAGCAAAGCCCCAGCAGCACCGTCCTGTTCTTGTTGTCCCTCAAAGGAAAGTGTGGCTCAGATTTGCCCTAAGTTTCCCCAGTTTGTGGCTGAGGGTTTGCTTTATAAAATGAAACAAAACAACAAGAAAAAAAATGGCATAAAAAAATATAAAACTCGGCTGTCTTGGGTGCAGTGCTTTCAAGGGAGGCAGCCCCAGCACTGCTGCATGGGAGGGGTGAGGAGGGGGGGGAACTCTTGTGTGGTGCCTTTGATGTTGGAGGCTTTTGCCCATCTTACCCGAGGAGAAACTCGAGTGCTTTTCATGTCTGGTAGTGAAGGAGGCAGAGAGCCAGGGGGGATTTGCTTTGCGAGACCTTTACAAAAGGAATTGAGCAAAACTTCTCAGAAGCTGGGGGAGACTCTCTGGGGTGGCTGCTGGAAGAGGTGCTGAAGCATCCTTGGCTCTTGCAGGCACTGGGCTGTGTCATCCTCCTCTGAATCCTTGAGGAGGAAGTCTCTGCCTGAGCTCTCCCCAGCCTTAGGGAATGAAAAAGCTGTGGCTGGGACAGTGCTGGGATCTCTGCAGCCTTCCAGGGAGGAGTCATGGAGCAGGCAAGCTGGAGCCCTGGCCATGCCATGAGTGCAGGGGAGGTTAAAGGGCAAGGAGGGGAAAAACAGAGCAGGGGCTTAGCAAGAGGAAAGAACCAGGGGTGTGATGCAGATATGGGTGTAGAACTCTCTGTTAGGCCATTGCTAAGGGAGGAGGCAGAGCTGGCTGTGCCTCCTGCTTGGGTTCCCCATGGATGGGGATGTGCTGGGCTGGAGCAGACAGAGTGGGACAAGGGATGGTTCTGGGTCGTGGAGGTGAAATGGGGCAGCAGCAAACCTGGGGTGGGAGGGGGCTCCCTGAGATGTCAGTGCCCAGTGGGCTGGGACCCCATTCCAGGCAGGCAGCCCTCACCTTGCTCCCACAGCCCTGCAGTGAAAAGGGCCCTTGTGTGCTGGTGATTCAAAGCAAGGGAGAGTGTGTTGTCTGTACTTTTGCTGGATGTACTCAGCCCTGGTGAAGCCACACCTCGAATCCTGTGTCCAGTTCTGGGCCCCTCAGGTCAGGAAGGAGATTGAGGTCCTGGAGCAGGTCCAAAGGAGGGCAACCAGGCTGGGGAAGGGATCCAGCACAAGTCCTGTGAGGAGAGGCTGAGGGAGCTGGGGGTGTTCAGCCTGGAGAAGAGGAGGCTCAGGGGAGACCTCATCACTCTCTACAACTCCCTGAAAGGAGGCTGGAGCCAGGGGGGGGTTGGGCTCTTTTCCCAGGCAACTATCAGCAAGACAAGAGGGCATGGTCTCAAGTTGTGCCAGGGGAGGTTTAGGTTGGATATTAGCAGGAATTTCTTCCCAGAGAGGGTGATCAGCCATTGGAATGGGCTGCCCAGGGAAGTAGTGGATTCTCCATCCCTGGAGATATTTCAAAAGAGCCTGGATGTGGCACTCAGTGCCATGGGCTGGGAACCACAGGGGGAGTGGATCAAGGGTTGGACTTGATGATCTCTGAGGTCCCTTCCAACCCAGCCCATTCCATGTTTCTATGATTTGCTTTGGCATTGCTTTCCCTGAAAAACGCTCCTGTAGCATCGTGGGAAGCCTGTCCAGTGATACAAAGAAGGACTGACAGCCTTTCAGAGACACCGTGCTCTCTCTGCTTGGTTTCTGCCCTGAAGTTGTTTGTGAACTGATGGGGAAAGAACCTCCTGATCTTGGGTGGTCCCTTGAAGGTCCCAATGAGCCCTGGGTTAAACCCCTCTCCAGAGCAGCCCTCTGAGCGCTGCTGGGGTGGCAGATGAGGAAAACTTCCTCTCCCTGGCCCTTCTCTGTAGCTCTGTGCCCAGGTGGGAACCACTCCCCAGAAGCAACCTCTTCCTAGAATCACAGAATCATAGAATGGGCTGGGTTGGAAGGGACCTCAGAGCTCATCAAGTCCAACCCTTGATCCACTCCCCCTGTGGTTCCCAGCCCATGGCACTGAGTGCCACATCCAGGCTCTTTTGAAATATCTCCAGGGATGGAGAATCCACTGCTTCCCTGGGCAGCCCATTCCAATGTCTCTTGCTCTCCCCCCGGGAATAGGGGGCAGAATGTCGTCCACCGGGGGTCCCCACGCGTGGGACAGCCCACGAGGAGCGGGACTCGGCTGCTCCCGCCCCGGGAGCGTCCACCCCCCCCCGGGCTTTTCCCTTTAATTGGCTCTTTTGAACCAGCCCCGTCCAACCCCCTCCCGCCCCCCGCTGCCTCCGGCCCCAAGCGGGAGCTGCGGCCGCCCGGGTGAGTGCGGGGCCGGGGGGTGCCGGGTGTGGGGACAACGGGACGGGACAGGGCCCGGGGACAATGACCGCCGGCGGGAGGGGGAAAAGCCCGGGGGGTCCGGGGCTCGGGAGGGAGCGGGAGCGGGTTCGGGTTCGGTCCGTGTTCTGGCAGAGCGCTGCAGAGATTCGAAACAGTGCAGCCCGGAACTCGCTTCTCACACTCTATTTTCCTTTTTTTCCCTTTTTTTCTTATTTTTCTTCCCCACTTTTCATTTTCTTTTTTCTTTTTTCCTTTTTTCCTTTTTTTCTTCTTTCTTTTTTCTTTTTCCTTTTTTCTTTTTTCCTTTTTTCCTTTTTTCCTTTTTTCCTTTTTTCCTTTTTTCCTTTTTTCCTTTTTCCTTTTTCCTTTTTCCTTTTTCCTTTTTCCTTTTTCCTTTTTCCTTTTTCCTTTTTCCTTTTTCCTTTTTCCTTTTTCCTTTTTCCTTTTTCCTTTTTCCTTTTTCCTTTTTCCTTTTTTCCTTTTTTTCTTTTTTCTTTTTTTTCTTCTCTCTCTCTCTCTTTTTTTTTTTTGTTTTTTCTTTTTTTTTGTTTTGTTTGTTTGTTTGTTTTTTTGTTTTACATTTAATAACACCACCTTATTCTTCTCTCGCTGCTTGTCCGGGCTGTGTGTGAACTGAAGATTGGGAACACCTATGTTTAAGTTGACACAGTGGGACTAAGCGCTAAGTGCATGGTTTGTTCCTCGTGCCCTGGTCCAGCAGTCTGGAGGTGCCCAGGAATCCCTCTTTTCCCCTGGTACCCTTTGGCACCCAACAACTTTACACTTCTGGGAGGCAGTCAGGGAGATTTCTGCTCCTGCCTGTGCTCCTGCCTGCAAGCAACCTCTGTGCAGGAAAGCCTTTGTGCCAGAGGATTTTGGCCCCTGAGTTTTATCTCCATCCCTGGTGTGACCATACTTCATTCAAGGAAGAAGCATCCGGGATGGAGCTGGGCTGAGGCTATCTCCAGTTCTTTGAGGGGACCAGGGGGGGCAGCTGGGCTCCAAGAGGGAACTGTTATTGCTGCCCCATGCTGGGCCTTTCAGCAGACACTGAGCTATCTGTGTAGGGGCTCGCAGAGATTTCATAGTTACGGGCCAGAGGGCACTGACAGAGCGCTCTGTCTGCCCTTCCATAAATCACAGGTCATTACATCTTGCCCCCAAATTCTTCTTTGGAGCCGTGGACATCCAGTCCTCTGAGAGCTGAGTGGCTTTGTGCCCTGCATGGAGCACTGGGCTTGCTCTTGCTACTTGCAAGGGTGAGCTTGCATGGACCAGAGGAGCACAGGAACATCTTACTGCAGTACCAGGCAAGTTTTGGGTTAAATATCCCTTGTGTTATGTGCATTGCTTCGTTTTATTGCATTCCTCCTGCTGTGCATGGGGGGTTTAGCAGACGGAGTCAAGGCTGGTGGTGTAGGTTTAGGGTGGGAAGATATTTTATGCTGCTGTTGGAGATGTACTGGCTGAGAGCCTTGGGTTCCCTCATGCTAATGGCCATTGGTTGGTTTGACCGAATTCCCCTGCAAGATACCTGGGCCTGAGTCAGGGGATGAGAGATTTGCATGTGCCAGCCATGCTCCATTGAGCTTTGGTTTTGAGAAGAGTGGCAGCTCAGGTTCCACCCTTGGAAACACAAAGCAAGAACTGCTTTTGTCCTGTCCCGGTGTGATTTCAGATTGTAAGATACAGCATCTAGGAGGAGTGCAGCTGTGCAAGGTCTGTGCCCCACGTCCATCCTGAGTGCATTAAGAACGTGTTGGGATAGGAAAAAACTGCCGGGAGTGCATGGAGGGCTGCAATAGCTTTGGCAGCTGCAAAACCTTCAATTCTTTTGCAGTTGCAGTCCCTTATTTTCCGTGTCAAGAGCAGAATAGTTGTGGGGCTCCTGGGTGACTCGATGGTGGTGTATTGAATGTATGTGACCTTCCAGCCATCAAGCAAGTATATTCTCATTAGCATGCACTAGCCATAGCTCGAGGTATGCAGATGTGGTGGGGTCTCATGGCATGGTAGTTAATAACCCAGCAGCAGCAGTTCCTGGACATCTCTCCGTGGGGAATCCAGACTTCCCCTCTCCAAGCACAGTGGAATTTTTATAGCCTGTGGTTTTAAATTCTGTGATTTCCGTACGGCTGTGTCGCCACGTTCAGCCCTGTTTTCACCCAGCTCTGCTGGGGCTGAGAGAGATCCATGCTGGAGCTGTGGATCCCTCAGTGTGACATCTCTGAGCTTCACTCTGCTACCTGGGAAAGGGAAGGACAGCTCTCCTGAGCATGACCCCTGCTGGGTGCTGTGACTTTATGTCTGAATACAACTATATTTTATTTTTCTCTACAATTCGGAAGGTGCTTTGCAGAGGGCTGTGTGGGTACAGCTAGTTTGTTTGTTAAAACAGAAACAAAAACTGGTCTGAAGGAGTTAATGTTGGGCATACAGCTCAGCATCCTGGAGTGCCTCTCCAAAAATCCTGTGGGGAGTGGGCACATGGTGTTTCAGTGTAATAGGAGAACATGGGGCTGAGGAGATGGGAAAGAGCTGTGGCAGAGGGCCTGGCAAACCTCATTTGCTGCAGGAATGTAGTGGGGGAATGGACACAGTGCCATGGAGTGTCTGCCTGGGTGTCACCTAGGTGACAGTGGCAAAGATTGTCCATATCCGTGGCATGTGTGAGCACTGCCTGCTTCCCAGCAGTATTCCTGGCTTTGCTCCCTGGAGTCCCTGTCCTGGTCATGGGAAAAGGCAGAACTCTACTTTTACCATCCTGAAGTGCTCTGGCTCATGCTGGCTCACCCTCATCATCCTAAGATGTGGTCCCCAAAATGCCAGGCGGTGTGGGGATGCTTGTGGGTCCCTCCCTGTGTGCCCTCATTGCCACTGGTGGCAGCTGGGGCAGGGCACGGTTCTTCAGTCTCTGATAAATCACACAAGAACTGATACCAAGATCAGGTCACTCTGGGGGTGCTATGGGGCATCAGACTAAGATGTCCCCATGTCCTGCTGCAGGGATTCTGCCTGGGTCCAGCTGTCTCTACCCAGCTCTCCCTGCTCACAAACTTGCAGAAAAGAGATTTCTCTTCCCATTTTCTGGTCCCCTCCCAGGCTGGTTTAACACTTGCTGTGGATGCAAAACTTGCTGAAGGGGCTGGCCAAGCTGGGCTGTAAAAGCCACATTTTCTTTGGAAATGGGATTAAGGCCCATTCTTCTGCTCTGGGCGGATGCGGGTGACATGAAGGCTCCCTTTGTCCTGGACAGTATTTCTGGCCCAGCTGCAGAGATTTAACCCTTTCTCATCTCACACAATTTTGGTGGTGAATGGCCCTTTGCTTAGCAACAGGAACCTTTTTCTCTGCCGGCTGTAGGTGAAAGCAGGGACATTCTGGGCTGTGTCCTCTCCCTGCACAGCCTTGGCCACTGAAGTGGCAAAGCCTTAATACCTGTGTAGGAGACTGTGTTGGCATGTGTGTGGGATAGGGACCTGCTCTACCATGCTTTCTGCTGCTTTTCTTAGCCATTTTTCTCTCTGTTTATTCCCCCAGATAAACTGGTGGAAGGGGAAGTACGCCTGAGTCCTGCACCCTGAGACAGGACTTACCCCTCTCTAATGGGGGAGACCTCATCACTCCCTACAACTCCCTGAAAGGAGGTTGGAGCCAGGGGGGGTTGATCTTTTTTCCCAGGCAACTATCAGCAAGACAAGAGGACATGGTCTCAAGTTGTGCCAGGGGAGGTTTAGGTTGGATATTAGAAAGAATTTCTTCCCAGAGAGGGTGATCAGCCATTGGAATGGGCTGCCCAGGGAAGTAGTGGATTCTCCATCCCTGGAGATATTTCAAAAGAGCCTGGATGTGGCACTCAGTGCCATGGGCTGGGAACCACAGGGGGAGTGGATCAAGGGTTGGACTTGATGAGCTCTGAGGTCCCTTCCAACCCAGCCCATTCCATGATTCTATGATTCTAAGGCAGCTCCAGGCCACAGGATAGCACAGAGAGGGGTGAGTGGGACAGGGGATGAAAGTCACAAGGATTACAGAAGCCAGGCCAGCTGGTGAGAGCAGGAGAGCTGCTGGTGTGCTCCTGGGAGAGTAAATAGGGTGTTAGGGGTGCTCCCAGGGGCTTGGTGCCCATCTGGGGCTGGGGCAGGAGCATCCTCATGTCAGGAGAGCTGGAGGACTTCATTGCTGCAGCAGGGTGATTAGGGGCAGAAATTGGAAACCTGGCTGCTTTACCTGGGGTGTGTGGAGGGAGATTTGTTTGGTGTTTGGCTCTAATCTTCCATAGCCCAGCAGAAGTGGTAGTCTCACTGCCATGCCCTGGGGGACTGGTGGCTTTCAGCATCTTATGCCACACACCCAGGGACTCAGCCCTTTTTACTTTTTCCGGTCAGTATTCATCCATGTTTCTCTCAGCCTCCTCTTGGCTTACTTCTTTATGCAAAAGCCAAATCGTTGCAGGACCCTTCCCTTTCTGGTGGCCCAGCAGAGCTGCCAGGGGCCCCTGGGGCTGTCTCTCTGTGGTGTGGAGCCTGTGCTGTTATCAGGGCGACTTCTGATAAGGACAGAGCAGGGATTTCCCTGTGGGGGTCCTGGCCAGCATCAAGCTGGCTCCAGGGGAAACTCACCAGGTCTCCAGGCAGTGATGGGATGGCAGAGCACAGCTTTGAATTCTCCCCATGCCCCTCTGTGCTGATGGGTGTTAGGTTGTGATCTCCCCAAGGTTGATGGACGGGTGCCCCATCTCCCAGGTCTGACCCCAGGAGCAGATGGAGGACCCAGAGGGATTCGTACCCGGCGTCACCAATGTATTTTCCTCCTCCCCCTTGTCCTCCTGACCTTTCCCCATCAAAATACAAAGCACTATTATTCCTAGAGAAGCACCTCCAACAGAGGAGACAGCTGGCCCTGCAAGCAGCTTCTCAGGATGGGTTGTTATTCATTTAGCTGCAGGAGACAGCTGGGCAGCTTGAATGGGGCTGGAGCAAAAGAGTTTTCCTTCATGTCAAAGTTAGGGTGTCCTGAATTCTTTCTTTTTTACCCCCAAAGAGAATTTATGGGTTTAAAAGGTGAAGGACACAAGGCACAGAGAAAGGCCCCTTCCCTACAGCTTGCACAGATGTGTCCATCACACCACTGGTGATGACCGAGTGTGTGCAGACACCCCAGCACCCCCTTTGCAGCTGTGTCTGTACCAGGAAGATGCTGTGAACCCCTAGGGATGTCACTGCCTGGGCAGCTCCCCATCTAGGCAGAGAATGCCACTCAGGGGAGAAATAGAGTTTAAAATATGTGAGCAAGTTTGCTTGGGCTGTGGTGTGACCCAGGCAGCTGAATTTTTCACTCCATACCATTCCCTCTTGCAAAGGTGATTTATTTTTTACAGAACCCATCCTCTCCCCCTGCTGCTGATTCAGTTTTGATGGTGCTGGTGGTGGTAAGAGAAACACAGGCAGTGGTGGAGGAGCACTGGAGCCTTGCGAGGTGCCTCTTGGCATGCCAGACCTGCAGAGGATCCATCTGCACCCCTCATCTGGTGGAGTGGGGCTCTGGCAAGCTGTAGAGTGATGTGCAGAGGATTTTGCTTTACCTTTTTGAAGGTAACTGTTCCTTTTTGATAGTCCATCCAGGAGTGTCAGGGGGGTAGATCCTGCTCCTGAGGAGAAGGGATGAGGATTGCTTCTTAAAGAACACGCAGCAGCCGAAGGACAGAACTGCATTTCCTTTGGTGGAGCTGAGCTGTGCCATCTGCTGAGCTGTCCTGGTGGCTCTCGAGCTGCAGTGTTTTGGTGCCAAAGCAGAGCCTGGTCCCTGCTGCCAAAAACCTGTGCTCCGAGCTGTGGTGTGAGGAAGTTACCTGGAGGATGCTGAGTGGGTTTCGTGTTTGCCCAAGCCACCTTGTCGGTGGCCAAACCAGTGCCCCACTGGTGCCCCCTGGGAGAGGGAGGATGTTGAGAGGAGTGGTTTTTTCCTTGCTTTTCCAAATATTTGTGACCTTGGAGTGGCTTCCTAGCAAAGCCCTTTCCCTTCTGGCAAGTGATGGATTGCTCAAACATGGTGAGGAGCCTCCTGCCCTCCAGGCTCAAGAGAGCAGACACTGCAGATCCACTGCAGAAGAAATGTTCTGGAGGAAGGGACAGTGCTGCAGGGGCACTGCTGGGATGTGACACTGGGAAGTGAGGCATGGCCTCCCCAGGGAGCAGATGACTCACTCCAAGGACACGGTGCCAGCTCTGTGTGTGTGAAGTAATTCCTTCCTTCCTTCCTTCCCTCCCTCCCAGGGAATGGGAGTGGGGTGGAGGTGTCAGGCTGGAGGAGCCCCTGGTCCTTGGTGCAGTGGGAGTGGGAAGGGTCCTGGCACTGGGTGTAACACAAGCTCAACAAAATAGCCAGGGTTCAATGATGCTGGCAAGTTCTGCTGCCTGTTTCTGGCCAAGGCATGAAGGGGGTTGATGGTAGTTGCTGGGTCAGGATGTCCCTGCTCTATGGGATGGAGCCCACAGGGTCCCAAGATGCTCCTGGCAAGACTTGCAACCTGGGGTACTTGCTGCTTCACTGCTTTTTCTGTTTAGGGAAACATAAGCCACCAAATAACACTTTTTATGAAGAAACTGGTGTGCTACCTGCACCAATGTCTTCTGACAAAGGCTGCTCAGAGAAGCTGCTCGCTGCCAAAATACAGGTAGCTTGAAAGATAACAGCCAGCATCATCTAGACTTGGGAGTGCAGTACAGCCATAAGTGAGGAAATGATGTTGCTTTGTAGGTCATAACCATTTCAGACTTTCTGGATATTTACCCTACACTCTCAGAAGGGACCACGGTGGCTACCTGCCAGAGCCCTTCTCAGGTGGTATCACCTGCAGACCTGCAGCCAGGCTCCTAGAGAAGTGTTGGGGTTTGTTTTTAGGAGTTACTGGTTCCTTCCTGCTCCTGATAGAAGTGGTGGGGTCTCTTACAGTGTTTGAAAAATGTTAATTTTTGTCATATGGCCTTCAATGCCAAGTCCTTTCCTCAGTCACGTTGCCTTCCACTGAGCATTCTGGTGCTTCACTAAGGTCTCTGGATGTCCTTTTTGTTCTGCTATTGATCCCAGATTATAAATATAGCTGGCAGGATTTCCAGCTTTCACCAAAGTCATTGGGGCCTTGCAGGTGGTCAGCATTGCTGCACTATTAAAACAATAAAAATCATCTACTAAGCTCTAACAATGTACTTTTAACTGGTGGAGTACAAACTGGAAATGTCCCTTCAGCGTTCCTGTGAGAAAAGATGTCCTGCTCATGCTCCCCATGTTCAAGGGGTTTGATGTTTTCTTAGTGTTGGGCAGCTTGGGGTAAAACATTGTTGTTGGCAGCCCCCACACCTCTCTCTCCCTTACAAGCTGGTGGTCCTGGTGAAGCTGTCTTCATTCACAGATCTTGGTGGTTCCTCTAAGCTGGAGACCCAAAGCTCAAGTACTATGGAAATCTGGTGATCTGGTCCTCCTGCTGTCTCCCAGCCTTTCCTAAAGATGAGGGCTGGACCACCTTCTCCACTGAGCCCTGCTGGTGCTGTGCTAATGTGGGGGCTCATCCCCACTGCCCTGTGTAGTGTGGCTGGGACAGGGGAGCCTGCTTTCACCTGCAAAGGTATCAGATAAAGTGAGTATAGGTAGGATGACATGAGTGGAAAGCAGGCAGGAATCTTCCTTGTTATTTTGGGTAAGCTGTAAGCACAAGAATTGCATCTGTGGTTAGTTCAAATCTCTTGGTATAATTTACAACAGCAAGACAGCCATGCTAGAATTGCTTCTAACTCTGAGTATTATTCTTTTTAAAGAACAATGACTTTGTGATCTTTAAAACTCTGAATTGGGGGATTTGGATCCAGTTCTTGGCTCAGTTGTAAGTTTTCTTTAGGGGTAAGGAAACATGCAGTGGGAGATTAAGTACAGCAGGGCCCTGCTCTCCTTGCAGGAACAGAGATGCTCCTCTAAATTCTGCAAGTGCCTTCTCCATGCAAACATCCCCCAAGTCACCCTGAGAGCCTTCAGGTGAGCAAGCACTGTTAGCAAAGCTCAAGATACTTATTTGCTTTAAGGCCATGGATGCCACTTTATTGTCCTTCTGATCTGCTTGCTTTCCCACCTTGGGTAGTTTCTGGGGAGGATGAGATCTGAGTTGAAAAAAATATTTTCTATAAATTAATCTGAGAAACAACTTGCAGACAGTGTGAACTCCCATCATACTACAGATGGCTTTGTAGATCTTCAATAACCAAAGGGAAACTTTCCTATAGGCTTTGGGTTTTTTTCCTCCTTCACAGGCAACACTAGTGTATGTCTATGGTTTCAATGCAGAAAAATAACACCAATAAGTGAGGCACTGGTTCACGTGGTCAACCCTGTGCTGTGCTCACCCCTCTGCTATTGGTCTTGGTTTGGGCAAGTGAACCCTGTGCTGGATGCCCAACACCTGCACAGTGTTATAGATGTGGTTAATATGTGGGCAGGGACACGAAGAGTGGATCTTCATGCAGCTCACCTGCAGCTGATGTCCCACACATATTCCTCATCCAATTGAAGCACCTGAGTGAGCAGGGTGAAGCTTTGCACACCCAGGCTGAGCTGCATTCCAACTCCTCCCGCCTTTTTCCAGCTAACACGAGGCTGGAGTGACTTGCAAACAGCCCACTTTGGTATTTAGGGTCGGATTTTTGTGGAGATTAGGAAGATTAGAACACTAATGCCTATTGATAGGGGTTAAAGCTTTATTAAGTCATAAAAAGTGGTGTAATCCAGCAGAAAATTATGCATAGCTGCAGCGTCAGCAGATTGAGGCTGGGTTTCCTGCCTGGGTGCTGGGGTGGTGGTTTCTCAGAACTTGCTATTTGTGGCACTTGCTGAAGTGGGGAGATGTGAGCCTCACCCCTTTGGGAACCCATCCTCTCCAGGGGCAGCCCCAGCGGGCATTTGGGGAGAGGATGCTGCCAGCCTGGGGTACAGTGCCTGTGCTGGCTGGAGGAAGAGTCACCGCTGCCGGTGGTCCAAAAGGGGAGAAAAAAGGTGGGAGAAGAAAGGTGACAGCCGTGGGAGAGTCACGAGTGGTGAGGCTGTGGTGTGGGTGGCGGAGTTGTCTCTGAGGCTGAATTTTGAGAGCAGCTGGTGAGGCTGATAACTGCTCAAAGGGGATGGGCAAGTACCAACCCCTGGCTTGTGGGCTGTGTATGGGAAATGGAGTCCTGCGGCTATCCAGGGCTGCAAATGTGCAAATCCCTCTTAACCCTTTTGTCGCCTGCGGGGCTTTGTCTGGGAACTCAGATCTAAAGAACTGCAGGGAGCCGGGGGAAAAACTACCCTGACATCCTGGGATAGGTCACAGTAACATGTCAGAACCCAGAGGCCGAAAGAGGCGAGTTGGCTTTGCAGGGTGGTTGCCCCTCCTGTGGCCGGGGCTCTTCTTTCCACTGGTGGGAGAGAGGTGGTGGTGAAGCTCTGGTAATCAAGATGTAAGGCAGGAAGGACTTTTTGGGACAGATAATATCTTTATTCAGCTTAATTAACGTGGTTTTTATAAGCAGCCAGGCTGGTGGGTGTAGGCTGCTCTCTCATCCTGGGTGGACGCGGAGCCCAAGAGCAAAGTGAGCCCCCGGTCAGTGGCCTGAACACCCGCTGGGGCTGAATTCCATCTTCTGGGAGAATTTTGGGATGTTTGAAAGCGGCAAAAGGCAAATCTTAGCCCAGAGGGCGGAGTGCCAAAGGGCTGTGTGTGCTCAGCGCTGGGTACCTGGCCCTGTCCCTTTGTCCCTGGAGCAGTGGGACAGCCCAAGAGAGTCTGGGGGCTGCCGGTTTGTCCCAGTCCCCCTTTCCCCGTGGAAGCCCCCGAATCCCGCCGCCTCCCCCCGACACCTCCCCCGGGCTGGTTGAGGGATGGAAAGAGCCCTGGGGCGAAACAAACTTCCCGGGAAAAGGCTCCATCCCCCCGGGCCGGGCTGAAGGGGGAGGGAGGGAGGGCGGTGGGGGAGGAGAAGGCAGAGAGATGGGGGAGGAGGAGGAGGAGGAGGAGGAAGGGCGATGGGGGAGGAGGCGGAGGGCAGCGCGGGAGGAGGCGGGGAGCCACCGGCTGCCGGAGCCGCCGCGGGTGAGTCGCCGGTGCCCGGGGAGGGGGGGTGCAGCGGAAGTGGGGGGCTGATGGAGGAGAAGTGGGGGGATTTTGGGGGGGGGGGACACACGAATAATTCGTGGGCGAGTGGGGTGTGAGAACGCGAGGGGTCCCGCCGGTTCCCACGGAGGGCCCCGGGCATGGGCACCCGAGCCCGGTGGGGGGGGGGGGGTGTCGGGTGTCGGGGAGGGGGTACCTGGGCGCTGGTGGGGGGGCTCGACCCGCAGTCCCCCCCCTGGCTCCTCTGGCCCCACAAGAGGAGCTGTTGTTTGGCGGCAGCTGGGCCGCGATGCCGGCATTGTCCGGGGATGAATAGCGGCTTTGGGGAGGGGAGGTTTGGGGGGGCGAAGGGGGGGGGGCATCTCCTGCGGGGTCCCCACCGCCCCTCCCGCCATCAGTGGGGTGGGTTTCGGTGAGTCTGGGGTGCAGTTGCCCTGCGTTAAAAAAAAAAACAAAACAAAAAACAAACAAAAAAAAAGAAACCAACCCACCCACCGAAAACCTTACCCCCCCTAAAGAAAACAAAACAAAACGCCTACCCCCAAAGTATAAGTAAAAAACCAATAATAATCTTAACTAGAACCCCAGGATGTAAATCCTTCGTGGAGCACTGGGTGCTTTGGTAGCTGGGGGTGCTGGCAGCTCTGGTTTGCTTGTTGGGTCTGGGTTTTTGTAGCTGCAGCACCCAGCTGTGCCCTGGGTGTGAAGCTGGGGGGCTCTGGGCACACACAGCAGTGCCAGGGGCTGTGGGGTCTGTCCTGGGACCCGCTCCCCCCGCAGAGGTTTTTGGGGCAGGCTGAGCTCTCGGAAGGCTCCCGGCCTCTTTGTTTTCAAAGCACAGAGCTCTGAGGAGAAACCGTGACAGGGGTGAGAGGAGCTTCCTCTTGCCCAGGGGTTGGGAAGAGTCTGCATGTCCCTCCTGTCTTGAACACGTTTCCCGAGGTGGATATGGGGTTGGGAGGGGATCCACCGGGGAATTGGCTTTGTGTGGGTCCTTGGGGAGCCTCTGTAGGGAGCAGGAGCTGGGCTGGCTGCTGGCCTGAGGCTGGTTGATGGAGCAGCTTTTGCTGGCACTGGTGTGCAAGAAAGTTCCCCTGCGAGGGGACTGTCCCCAATGAGGCAGGGCTGGGCTTGGGGTCAGCTCTCACTCCACCTCTGTGGGAAGCTGCTTCCTGAGGGAGCTCCTGGGGCTGAGCGGCCGGAGCCCCCCGAGGCTCGGTTTGCAAGACTGGAGCAGGCAGGACTTTGTGTTGTTTGTGGTCTTCTCTTGGGCAAACAGGAGAAGTGGCTAATAACTCCTTGCAGGTCTCCTAAGTGCTTAGAGCTGCTGCTTCAGGTGGTTGGAGTGAGGAGGATGTGGGGCTGCGAAGGCTGGCACATGGCTGGTGGTCACCCTCATGCCCTACCCCACCTTAGGGGTGCATCGAGGCAAGACAGGTCAGAGGCTTGTGTCTGAGCCTTCCAGGTTGTGTCCAGGTGGAGATGGCACCATGGTTTGATCTCTGGGGTGAGTTTGCTGCATCCCAGCCCAGAAACACCCTCAAGTAGAGCCTGAGGCAGCCAGAGGGTTAAGCCAGGAAGGGAAGCAGCGATGGGGAGATCTGGAGAATCTGTGTCTTCAGAGGGGTGAGCTGTAGAGGATGGCTTCCAGCATGGGGAGAAGGAAGTGTGCAGTGAGGACAGAAGCACACATGGTGAGTGGGGACAGCACCAAGAGGGACTGCTCGACCTCTGCAGCTGCGTGTGGTGCATGCTCATGGCTCAGTGTTGTGGCCCTGCCTGGTCACTTACTGAAACACTCTCTCCAGACCAGGAATCACTGACTCCTGTTTTGATCTCTGAAAATGGGTTTATCCCCCAGTGTGAGTGAAAAGCTTCAAGCCTGGAGCATCTTGGATGCACCCCTCTGACAGCTCGTGGGTGGATTTGGTCTGACAAAGTGTAGTTCAGCATCCTCTGCTATTTCTAGGTCGTGCCTGTTAGCACCTGGTTGGAAATAAAAGCTGAGAAGGAAATGTAACTGGTTGGTTGGTAGGCAGAGCTGGGCTAGCTGCCAGCCTGAAGCCATAGTCTGGTGGCCAGGGATGCCAGGGACAGGTTCCAGCTCTGGCCTGGCTCTGCCAGTCAGGCACAGATGATTGCAAGTGAATAACAAATGTCCCTGAGTCAGATTTTGGTGCTGCAGGCTCTGCGGTGGTGGCTCCGGGTGCCAGGCTGGGCCCTCCCTTGGGACCAGTACCACAGATCTGATGCTGAATGGATCTGCTGCATTCAGCATCGGGTACCCCACAGTGACTCTGATTGGGAAGCTGAAGAAAGCAGCAGTGTCTGGGCCACACTGGGTTTGCTCCCTCCCAACTCCTTTTGTCCCTTTGGAAGGGAAAGCTGTGGCTTTGCCACCTCCTCTGCCTGTTGGATTCGTTTCCATGGCTTGTGGTTACCAGCTTGGTGTGCAAAGGGGAGAGGACCCCGAGGCTGTGCATGCTGCAGTCCTGCTGGCCAGCTGGAGGTAACCAGGAACTACAAATTTAATCTTTGGTTCTGAATACATCTCTATTGCACTCTACAGATGCAATTTTTTAAGACTGCTGTCCTTCAAAAGTGAAAGGTTAGGTGGTGGTCTGCACTGCTCCCTCAAAAGCATCTGCTGATGTTCAGCTGCCTGGGAAGCTGTTGTGTTTTCACACCCTGCACTGCTCTTTGCTGCCTTGAATCTTCTCTTTGTGTTTGTGTGAACCCATCCAACAAATCTGGAAGCCTTTGGTGTTTCTAGTCTCTGCTAGGGAGGGAAGGGGGGGTTATCCTCACTGCAGCATCCTTCTCTTCTGTGTGTTTTAGCTCTGCAGAACCAGCTGCAGAATCACTAGAAGGTGGTGAATGCTTGGTGCTCCCTGCATCCAAGGGTTGTTTCTTTACTTTACCCAGCAAATATTAGCATTTCTCCATCAATTGTGGGTGAATCCACATAGTATGTGAATGGTTTGAAGCCTCCTGGCTTCTCTCTGGTGGTTTCATGCAGCTGCTGGGCATCAGGTCCATGACCAGCCCTGCTCCAGGATCAGCTCTGCCCTCTGGATCACCAGCATCCCACTCCCTGTGCATTGCTGAAGCAAGCAAAAAGCTGTAGGGTCTATCCAGGAGCTAGGGTACACAAAACATTCTATATTCAGCCTCTCCAAGACTTATTTAACCTTTGAGTCTCTGCAGTGGAAACACCAGTCTCCTACAGATCCATTTCCCGGTCCTTCACGAGGACTGCCAGCCCCAGGGATCAGTGTTTCAGTGCCTGCATTTGCATCCCCTGCCTCTTGTTGAAACCCTGACCTGGGCTGAAAACACCTGGCCCTAGTGGAGCATTGCTGAGCCCTGGGTTTGCTGCCAGCCCCTGGCCAGCAGCATTGTCACAAAGTCCATCCCACGGCCGCCCATGCACAGCCTCCAGCTGCCTGGAGGAGTGGGGGGGTCCCCAGGGGCTCCTCGGGGCTCTCCTCCCCTCAGGGTGCTTTTCATCTGCTGCTTCACAGATGTTGGGTTTGGCTCATGCCCGAGGTGCATCAATTCCAGCACAACAACCCAGTCTTTGGCAAAACCAACTTTGGAGCAGCTGTCCTGAGTCAGCCTGGTACTCGGATTGCTGGCTACCCAGACAGTCCAACATCTCCGATGCTCACGTGGAGAGGGTTTCCTTGGCAGAGGTCTAAATATGGCCCAAGCATGTGTTCCCATGTGCTGCCTGTTTATCCAGGAACTGGTGAGCCAGAGGGAGCTGCAGGCCCTGGGCTCTCTGTCCCCATCAGCCTGGGCTCTTCCCCAGCCTCCCTGCCCATAGGAGGGACACGAGGTCATGTTTCAGTGGCACTGGTGGAGCAATGGTGTGTGGGATTCGATCCTCTTCTTGCCAAGGAATTACAATATTGGGTGTTTATTAACCTTCTTGGCAGTGCCCTGGAGGGGTCAGCTCGGTGGTGCTGGCACTGCCTGTGTCCCTGCAGAGAGTGTGGGTCAAACAAGAACAGGGCCTGCCTGCACCCTGTCCTGGGCAGCCACTGCTTCTGCCCCAATTTACTTTTAGGATCTTTCTGTTTCAGATAAGTGTCTGCCAGGAGTGGTCCATGGCACCTGGCACAGCTTCCCCCTGTGCCACAGTGTGATCCTTTAGCTCAGCCCCATCCTGCCTCTGCTGGCTAAAACCCCTTGGAGTCAAGTGGGATGCTGGAGTCCTTGTAGGAAAAGACTGGGAAGCTCAAAGGAAAAGTGATCATCTGGGTTGCAGCATTTCCTCTGGGAGTCTGCTGGTACCACCAAGGCATTTGTGTCTTTGCATCCCTGCTGTCCTAGAGGCTCTCCTAGCTCAAAGATACATTTTTATTTTATGTTTTCCCAAACAGGGAAGCAGGTTCTGGAAGAAACTGTCCTTGGAATCACTTTTTCCTTGCTGGGGAGCCAAAGCAGCATGGGCTGTGCTGGCTGAGCACGTCCCGGGTGGCAGCGTGCCTGGGTGACAAACTGCGGTGACAAACTGTGACACACTGCCACCTGACATCCTCCTGTGCTTCCTGTGGCTTTTGTCTTGGGGGTTGGGGAGTCTTGAACCCTTCTTGCACTGAAGGCCACGTGTCAGAGCAGCAAGGAGCATCTGTCCCCTGTGCTGGGGCCAGGTTTGCCTGTCCAGAGAGGGGTCAGCTCCTTCTGCACGCTGCTGGTTAAGGGAGATTGAGAGATGAGCAACACTCAGGAGGTGCTGGAGATACTCCTGGCCTTTATCACAAGCAGAGGGGGGGGCTTTCTGGTCCATTTGTTTAATTTTTTAATTTTTCTGTGCATGCTACTGGACCTTACCTGTGCCAAGGGAGTTAAAACCCTTGCACAACCCAGCCCTGCTGCTGCTGGCAGCGTATTTTTCCACATGATTTAGGTAGGTTTTGAGTACTACGTAGGGATTTTTTTTCCATTTTTTGGCTTTGCTGTTTTGGAATGGGGCTCATTCAGGATCTGCAGCTAGTCCTCAGGCATGCTGGGCTGGTCAGCTTTGTAAGGGGCAGCATGACAGGGTGTTACCAGCTGTGCAAGAACCCAAATCCACGTGTGCTCTGTGCAGAGCTGGAGAGGAGGGTGCTGCTACCCTGAGTTTGCTCTCTAGCAGCTCTGTGAGTAATGCTGCTCTGCACAGCCTGGACTGAGAGTTGGAAAAAAGTGTTCAAAGTGGCCCAATAGTCTTTTGGCTTTGCTTTTTATTATTTCTATGTATTATTTTTTTTCTTGGTCAGTATTTGAGCATGTGGAAGTGTGCTGTGCACGCAGAAAACGAGCACTTCTGCCTTGCAGATCCCAGCAGGTTCTGTCTGATACTGCACCTGCCCCTTATTGGAGGAAAAATGATGGTGAGCTTGTGCTCAGAGAAGCCCATTTGGACCAGTCACTTTCCTATGGACAAATCCCTTTGGAGGAAGGGAATAAAAAACAGGCAGCACCTCCTCAAAGGCCAGAAATGACAGTGGGGTGAGGAGGTGAGCTAAGCACCATATTCTTGTCTGAAGGAATGAGGATCAGGACTTGGCAATAAGTCCTTTGCAAATAATCATGGTAAATATAGTAAATAATATACTAATATAGTAAATAATATAGTAAATAATATAGTAAATAATATAGTAAATAATATAGTAAATAATGTGTTTTAGAAGCATTGCAAAAAGCTTATGGAAAATGAAATGCTTGCCTAGGCTGGTGGTTGCAGGGGCCTCAGCATCAATCAGCAACAGCCTGGGATAGGGAGGGCTCTTAGAAGTTTCCTAAAACCTTCCTCTCCCTGCCTGCATTTGAGGGGTTTGTCCTGCACAGGAGCTTGCAAGAACCAGGCTGACCTTGTGCATGCTTTGCCTTCAGGTTATCTGCTATATTCACTGCAGGCAATGTGGGACAGGGCTTCCTGGTGGCAGATGCCCCTGCCTGGTGCCTGGAGGAGTGGATGGTTCCCCAGTTTTTGTTGTGAAGGTGTTAAATAAAGCAGTAAGTGCACGTTTGGTTCTTCTTATCTGGAGCTGTCACGGAGGGGAGATGAGTGCTGTGTCTCAGGGGCAAAGCAAAGAGTTTGGGTTCCTTGGTTGGGTATTGGCAGAACAAGGGCAGCATTGTGGAAGCTTCCTGACTCTCTGGGTGTTATCTGGAACAATCCTTTTCATACACAGTGTCACAGAACCAGCCAGGTTGGAAAGGACCTCTGAGGTCATCAAGTCCAACCCTTAATCAGTGCAGAAGCATTGGTTTCTGTTTTTTTAAGAAGCAAGCCAAGGCCAGCAGCCTCTGTGCCATGTCAGCTGGAGCTTGAGGAGGGCAGGCAATGTTGGTAGACATCAAGGATTTTTCTTTGCAAAGTTCATCCAGTTCCCTGAAATGTGGCCACAAGGCATTCCCAGCCTTCTGCACAGTGCTGTAATGACAGTGGTTGGGAGCAGCAGGCAGGCTGTGCAGGTCTGCAGGACTTTACCAGCAGTGCTTGGGCTCAGGCCATGCTGCTCAGAGCCTTTGTCACTCACTTTGTCACTCCTGGACTTGTGCCGAGGACTTGCTTGCTACCAGGTCTCACTCCTGGGATCTGTTGCTTATGGACCTGGTGTAGCTGCTCCCCATGTAGCAGCATCTCTTTGCTACAGCAGATTTGGTGATATGGGCAGAGATCAAGGGGAATCCAGTAGGTTCAGAGGGAAATATCAAATTTAATGTAATTACAAGTGAAGGAAAATCCCACGTGCCTCCTGCCTCTTAGCCTTTTGGAGTTCCTAGCCGTGCTTTATTCCTGCTTCAGATGCAACAGGCAGCTCCTTTCATTCCCTGCCAGGGGCAGCATTCCAGCGTGCTTCAGCACTGCCTGCCACCCCTCACCACCCTCTTCTTGCCTCCACAGGTCCCGAGGCAGTTCCCAGCCAGGCACCCGGCATGACGGACGCTCCCCGGGATGCCGGCCCCAAGCAGGCGGCACCGACACGACCGGAGAGGCCAACTGCAGACTTTGGCTACGTGGGGATAGATGCCATCCTGGAGCAGATGAGAAGGAAAGCCATGAAGCAGGGCTTCGAGTTCAACATCATGGTCGTGGGTGAGTTTTATCCCCATGCCAGATGCCAGCAACGTTGCTCGGCGAGTTGTTTCCTTCTTCTGTGAAGATGTTTGTCCTGGCTGGAGCCTCCGTGGGAGCAGCAGCCTCGGGCTCAGCACTGGGGTCTTTGCCTTAGGAATCTGCAGTTCCTGCTTCCAGGGAGATGGCTTGGATTCAGCTGTTGTTAAAACTGGTGGGATGCAGCCCATGGTCCCGTGCTCCTCCCAGCATCCTGGGGCACGTTACCCAGAGGCACGTCCTGGAGGGCATCACCTTGAGGGGTGTCAGAGATCACCATCACCTCACAGAGAGCTGCAGCATCTCCTTGCATGCTCTCCTGGGAGCCCTGTGCTGGTTGAAGCTGTTGGTTCCTTGGGGCTCAAGGGGCTGCACTGTTGGGGTAGTAGAGCCTTGGTCTTTGCTAGTATTTCCAGCAAGTTAGCTAAAATTTGGCATGTGAATTTTGGCATTCTTGTATTTAAGAGATTGTGCTGAGCAGCTCAGAGAGCAGAGGCAACCATGCTGCCAGGGAAGAAATGCCATATGTGTTTTACTGGTGGGAATAAAGGCCAGGAGGAGAGGTTTGCATAGTTGGATTTTTTGGCTTGAACTGCTTCTGCTACTTCAGTCTCTTTGCAGACCTACAGTGTGACATCGGGGGAGATGAGAGTGTTCCAAAGGGTGTCCACATGTGGGGAGGACTGGAAGCTTGTGCATCCAAATCTTAACCCTGTTCATTACCTTTCCAAGGCTGTGGGGTGGATGGGGTGAGGGAGCTTTATTTCAGCTGGAGGCCAGTGGCTACATCACTGCTGCTCTGCCTGCAGCTTCTGCTTCCAACCTGGTCATTGCAGAGCCAGTTTTTGCAAGGTGTTTTAACAAAGCCAGCTTTTTGTTACCAATGGAGCAGCACTCTAGGGATGGAGGGATTGTGCATCACTGATCCTGAGAGTATGTAAGTGAGATTGCAAGAGCTGAGCCCCCATTTCTCTGCCAGAAGAGGCACTCGTCCCTCTGTGAGAAGGTTGTGCCACAGCCATGCACTCAGCTTTCTGCTTTGCAGATGTGGAGGGATGTTCAGGAAAGGGCCCAGCTTTGCCTTGGCAGCACTGTGTGTGGTATGAAAGCCTGTGCTTCAGCAAGGCTGGAAAACATTGTTCTTGCCTTGGCAGGCTCTGGGCTGACTGTTTACAGGCTGGGAAATTCATGGCAGCATAAACAAGTCGTGCTCTGGCCCTCCCAGAAGATGCAGGGGGGGATGCGGGAGGACCAGCACCTCGGGGAGGGGATGCTCTGCGGGGACTGGGAGGCAGCAGCCACCCCTCACCCCACTGCAGTTCTCCAGGGGACAGTTATGCTTCTAGGGATTAGTTTAGCTCCTTTATTCCTGTCCAGTCTAAGCTGCAAGTTCTTGCACTGAAGTTGCTGGAGTAGCTGTTCCACAGAGAGATGCGAGGAGGGAGGTGACTTCTCCTACGTGGGAGGTGGGAATGGAGCTTTGCTGTTGATGGGAATTGAGCATCACTGCCTGCACCTTGGCCTTGAGATGAGGTTTTTTGAATATCCTGTACACTGTGTACCAAGGTCCCTGTTCAAAAGGATTTGCCAGCCTAACCAAAGCTCTGGAGGCTTCAGGCTGAGGTCAGATTAACCTTGTGTTGGTTAAAGCTGTGAGGAAAAAAAGGGTCTATGCTTAAAAAAAGGAACAAAACTCAAAGCACATCTTTTCTGTGTTCAGTTATTGTTGCAGAACAGCTGGAAGGAGAGGAGAGCTGCCCCAGCAGGCTCAGCTGCTCTTTCTCTGCCTGATTTCAGCTCAGGCAAAGGTGCTGGGCTCCAAACCAGAGGAGGTGGGAGCAGGACTGCCCTGTACTCAGCCATCAGGTCCCTGGGGTGCAGCCACATCCAGCACTTAGCAGGGTCAGCATGTGGCCACGATTCAGTGGGGACAGTCATATCTGTCCCTTTCCAGGCAGTCCTGTTCCAGCAGCTTGGACAGACAGGAAGGCAGGGATGGACTGCCAGGAGCAGAATGTCTCCACCCTACCCCCTCTCCCCATGGGCTCCATTTAATGATGAGCACTATGCAAGGAGAGCTTTGGCTCCCTGCATTCACCACTGCAGACCTGTTTGCATTGGTCCCATGGGTTTTCAGGAAGCAGAGGATTTGGGAGCACTAGCCTCCAGCCTGGTCCATGTATTTCTTCTGCAGCCCAGTTGTGGCAGTGGCTGGTGAGCAGAGTTTTCCTGCTCTGGATTGCAGCGTGCCATGGGTAGTGTTGTCAGCTCAGCTCCCAGTTGCTGTTCAATCATCAGGGAGCAGGACTGGACATGGTGTGCACAGGAGATCTGTGGGGGGCATAGGAGCTAAGTGTCTGCTCCCTGGGGCTGAAGGGGTTGCTCTGGTTACTTTGCTCTGGAAAAAATATTCTTTGAGCTTGTGGGACAACTGGTCTGGAGTTTTGAGAGTTACTGATCTCCTTTTTGCATGGACTGACCTCAGCTCCAGGAGATAAAACACAAAAACACTTCTCTGTAAAAGCTGTTCTTTTGTTGTGGAATCTGATGTGCTTCCTGGTAGTTGTTTGTGGGATTCAGAGGAGCTCCTGGCTTGGACCTGCAGCCAGCTGGTCCAATTGCAAAAGTGAGTCCGTCTGGGAAGCAGCCGTGGATGCTGCAGGGCTGAGGTTTCCCAGGCAGTTGCTTCTGTTAATCCTGTCCTGCCTAAGGGCTTGCCAAGCTGCTCCTCAGTCTTCTGTGTAGAGCTGGAGGGGCAAGGCTGCAGGAGGGTAAAGACCCTCATTCCCTGGTCTGGGTGTCCTTCTTCAGGATGTCAGGGTGTCACCATAGACCTCAAGACAATGCTGATGGTGTCTGCCTGTCCTGGGGGATTTTGGCTGGATGCAAAGAATTGGCTCTTCCCTGCTGGCTCCCAGCTCTGTTTCTGAGCCAGGAGAGGGGCTTGCTGCCCACAGCATCCTCCTGCCCAGGATGGACTCAAGCTCCTTGAACTGGGGAGGCTGCAAGGGAGCAGCTGCTCCTCTTCCCTCCCTCCTGCAGACCCAGTGGAGGCTGAGCCCATCAGCATCCCCATCCCCTGGCCCCTGAAAAATTAACCCGGAAACAAGTGAGTACTGAGTGTGGTTTGTCCTGTTTTTTTCCAGGTCAGAGTGGCTTGGGGAAATCCACGTTAATCAACACCCTCTTCAAATCCAAAATCAGCCGGAAATCTGTACAGCCAACTTCTGAAGAGCGGATCCCCAAGACCATTGAAATCAAATCCATCACTCATGGTGAGGCTCTGTCTATCCCACCTGGTGCTTTGGCTTTTGTTCCTGTTCTTGTGTTTCCAGGGGCTTGCCAGAGTTGTGGACCTCCGCTAAACCTTCATTCCTTGCTGCATGAAGGGGCTTTGACCACCCAAAGGTGCTTGCAGGGCTGAGAAGAAAAAAAAAAATCTATTTTCTCTTTATCCACTAGCACTGACGTAACTGTGGTGGAAAGGAACAAGTGAGGTGGCCATGGGGGATAAAACTTCAGGTCAGATATGGCTGCATCCTTTTGGAGTGCTGATTTGTGCCTGTTATTAGCTGTGTAGGTGTGTTTCTCCCTTAGGGGAAGCTCTCCAGCTGATTTGGGGGAGGCAGGCTTGGCCAGAGCACCCACCTCTGCTTGCCTCATCACCAGCTTTCTTCTCCATTTCAGAGATTGAAGAGAAGGGGGTTCGCATGAAGCTGACAGTCATTGACACCCCAGGCTTTGGAGACCACATCAACAATGAGAACTGGTGAGCTGGGGACTAGGACAGAGGGAAGGCAGCTGAGCCCCAGGACATCCTGACCTGGTGCTGGGGGCTGTAGCCTGGTCCTGTGTCATCTATGCTCCCTGGGGATCAGGGGAGAAAGTTGTTTGGGTGGCAGCATGGTGTCATGCTCCCTGGGGCTGAGCCTGGACCCTGTGAGAGCCCACAAACATCCTGCTGTTCCCAGCATGAGACAACCTTTGTTTGCAGCCAGGAGCAGCTGTGCCAGCGTCCCCAGACATCACTCATGTGGCTCTGAAGGCTGAACTCTGCCAGAAGGGCCTGGGCCAGTGGCTGGCTGTGCAGGATGGCCCCCCTGGGACAAGGCAGGGCTGGCAGGTGCTTTCTCTTCACCACAAGCTGGGCTGGGCTTTGTGGGCTTTGATGCTACTCTTGCTCCTGTGCCACAACGTGGCCCAAAGAGCAAAGGGATGCTCCTGGTCCTGTCCTGCTCAGCAGCCAGGTCCTGAGGGAGAAAAGGGAGGCTGTACCAGGTACTTATATGAAGCACCCAGTAAAATCCCCTCCCACCATGCTGTGGGGAGTTGTCAAGTGGTGAATGCTTGAGGTTTGAGATTTCCCTGCTGCCCAGAGGTGCTGTGTGAATGGGAGCTGACAAGAACTAAAACTTTCCCCGTGTGTGAGTGTTTTGGGTTGCTTTGTGTGTCTGATGGGATTCTGTATGACACAGAGCAGCCACAGCTCGATGGGCTCTGCTTCATGCAGTCAGACCAGTTCAGGGAGGTTCAGGGTGGTCATGGTCTTCTCTCTTTGCAGTTGGCAGCCCATCATGAAGTTCATCAACGACCAGTACGAGAAGTACCTGCAGGAGGAAATCAACATCAACCGGAAGAAGCGGATCCCCGACACACGGGTGCACTGCTGTATTTACTTCATCCCAGCCACGGGCCACTCGTATGTACCCTCCACCCTCACTCAGACCCTTGGGCTTTCCCTCTCCTACCTTTGGGCTCGGGCAGCTCAGCCATTGGGATCTTCCTTGAGGATTTCCCTTGTGTTTCTGAGGAACTTGAGGACAGTGTGAAGCTGTCCTTCCCAGGGCTGGAGCATCTGGAGCTCCTGCAGGGCCATACCAGAAGTTCTGTGCTCCAGAAAAATAGAGTTTCCCCTTCCAAGGGGCCATCAGAGCCTTCCTGAGCTCTGGTTAGCTGCTTGCTTTGTTTTGGTCACCTTGTTTGCTTGGCTGAGGATGGATACCAGTCACTGAGTGATCAGATTGGACGGAAAGGCCTCTTTTGCAAACAAAACATTAATTTTCTTTTCTATGCCCCTGCCTTTGTAAGGGGAGAAGCTGGTTTTCCTTCTCACCCTTTAAGACTGTTTTGTAAATTGTTTGACTAGTCTGCAAGTGGCATGCAGTTTATTCAGAGCAGAGCTCTCCTGGCCCTGGCACTTCTCGAGCAACAGCATCAAAGGCCCAGATCTTGCTCTATTTTTTTATTATTATTATTATTATTCTTTTTTCCTAGGCATGTAGCCTGCAGTGAGAATCTGGGGCACTTAAAGCATCCTGTGACTTTAAAGTATCACAACATAAAAGAAGACCTTAGTTTCCTTTTGATTTGTGTTGATTCCTTCCACTCCTGGCTCTGTCTGCTTAGGGTTTTGGTTTTTTTATTGTTGTTCTGGATCAGCCTTTCCCTCCTCCCCATGCAGAGGTTTATTCCAATAGAAAAGCCTTTGTTTTGCTTCTGTCAGTGGGTAGACCAAAAATGCCTCCTTCACTGGAATCAAATGACTGCATGGGCCAGTTATGCTCCTCTTGTGTAACCAGCCCCTGATTGAGAGCAGAGAGGCCCAACGAAACATTTATGGCTTAATATGATAAAGCAGAAAACATTTCAAAAGGAGGTGATGTTTTCAGGCCAGTGGAGTGTGTTGGTCCTGCTTATCTCCACCCCAATCTGCAGCCCCTGCCTTGGCAGGTCAGGGTGTTGCAGCATTAGCTATGCTCCAACTTTAATTGCTTTGGGTTTTTAACCCTTACAAGTGTGACCAGTGTTACATCCTGCAGATGCTTGACCTGCACAGAGGCTGCTGTCCCCAGGGCTGTGCATCCCCCCCCAGAGCCCCTCCAGCTCTGGCTCTGGTTTCTCTCACCCCCCAGCTAACAGCCATTGCCTGGAAGTTCAGCTGCTTTTTTTATTTCTCTCCAACCAACATGTGTTTCCAATAGCTAAGTGAGCCCAGCAGCTGGAGGCCATTGGTGCTCAGCTCTGGGCTGATTCCTCCTTCCCTGACAGCCCGGCTGGGGCCAGTGCTTGCTCCCAGCCCTGGCTGGGGGGGCTGTAATTCCCTGCCCCCAAGTCACAGCTTGCCACTGGCTCTAATGTCCCCTCCTGCCACGGGATGGAGGTGAGCTTAGGAATGAGTGAAGGGGGACAAGACAAACCCCACGAGGAAGGAGAAGTCAGTGGGAAGCTTTGCTCCAGCAAGAGCTTGTGCAGGTATTGAGTTTCTTTTCTGCCCCTTAGGAAGCCCGAGTCAGATTTCTTATCCCCATGGATAGGCTTTTCCCATGGTCCATGGACACAAATGGATGGTGCAGCCACTTCTCCTGTGGGGTGGAGCTGCTGGTAGCAGAGGTCTGTGCTCATTTTGGAAGACAAGGGTTTGGGAGGCCATGTCATGGGGCTGTCACACCATGTTGAATGCTGGTTTGTGCCTTCTCTGAGACAGGTGGCCTGTGGTCCAATGTGGAGAGGTATGGGAAAAGGCATCAGGGTCCTTGCTTTGGTATTTCTGGCTTCACCAGGAGGCAGTGGGGAGCATGGCTGGCAAGGGCAGTGTCTCATATCCCTGCAGTGACCTGCCCTAGGGACAACCACAGCCAGCTGAGGAGGACCCTGCCATGGCACCATCCGTGTGCTTCCCATGCCACTTGGTATCCCAGGATGCTTGATGCCATCTGTCCTTGGACAGGGATTCCACTGGGCTGGTTTTCACTGTCTTTGGGGAGCTGCTGCCTTCACTGTGGGATGTACCCAAAGCACGGGTGACTCCTGTCCCTCCACATATGGTCAGGCACAGCACAGGACTTGCATCCCTTCCCTGCCATGTGGCTGCTGCAGGCAGCTGGGGCTAAGCCTGATGGGTCATTGGGTGAGGGCTGGCTTCCTTCATAAATAAAAAGGGGAGATGGGGAAAAAGCAAAGTTAACTAAGTGCACAGCTTCAGAGGTGGGAGTGAAGGGCTGCTCAGCTCCCTTTCACTCTGGCCTTCCTGCCTGGGCAGCTCAAGGGTTAATGAGCAGGGAGGTTTCCGCTGCTGTGTCCCGTTGCAGGGATTTCAGAACAGGCTTTGCAACCCCTCTAGTTCACACACACCCTGTCCTTCTTGTAACACTCCAGTAAAACCATGTTTGTGAGGGCTAAGTAACGTGCTGGCAGGGCTTTGGCTGCAGCTGCACGAGCACTGCTCTGCCACTCAATAAATATCTCAGCTCTGACCCCTGCGAAGCACCGCTCGGCTCTGAAACACTGCCCGGCCTCAGCAGCCCCTTTTCTGCCTGTACCACAGCTGCTGGCTGATGGACTGCCACCCACTGCTGCTTTCCCCACTAGCTGTGTCCCTCTGGGTGCCACTGGGTCCCTTGAGCAGGCTGCTGGGTCCTGGTGGTTGGGGCTGGGATGGCTGCCGGGTGCTCTCCGGCGTTTGCCTAATGCACGGCTGAAATTCTTGCTGCCAGTTTGATCTGGGACACAACCAAAAGGAAGTAACTGCAGCTGGCTGTGAATTTGGGTTCCTGTAATGGTATTTCAAGGGAACCAGCAGGGCTGAGCTCAGATCCTGTCCATGCATGGTGGCTGTGGGCAATGCAGAAAGAACATGTGCCCAGCCTGATAACACATCCAGCCCTGATAAGGCACACGCTGGCTCTGGATTCTCCAGCCCCACAGTAAGAGGGGATGGAGGAGCAACCAGCACTGGCTGGGGTGGGCTGGAGCTTTTCTTACAGCCCATCCACTCCTCTTAGAGCCCTTCCAACCCCTCCCAGCAAAGCCCAAAGTGTGCTTGTGCCCATCTGAAAGTTCACAATACCGAGAACCGTTTGAGAAGGGGAAGAAAACAGTTGATTTTTCTTCTTGAGCTCCATCTTCTTTGTGATCTACCTGGAGCAGTTTGTGTGGAGCTGCAATGAAATAACTCGCTTTCTCTTGCCCTTTTGTATATTTGTGTAGCTCAGGGTTTCACTGCTGATCCTCGCCAGGTCCAGGCATCAGTGTTCTGTGCAGATGAGCCAAGTTCAGGTACCCAGCAGGGGACAGCACTGCTGTGCCTGCAGCCTGCCACGGGTTAAACACCCAAACTGGTCCCTGCAGATCCCAGCAGAAGTCCCTGCTGTCCTGGGCTGTGCCCTCACAGCAGGATTTAAGAGAAATTAGGTCTGATCTTGCTCCATCATGACCTTTACTGTGTCTGCCTGGTCTGTACAGGGCTATTAGTGCAAATCAGGCTCTTTGCACTCATGACTGCCTTAAGCCATTTGTTCTCCTTTGAAGTATTCACATGAATGTGATGTCTACCAACGTCTTGTTCTTAGGGAAAAGAAGCACTCTTGCTTTTAAATACTTAAATTTTAGGGAGGACGTAGCCAGCAGGAATTGGTAGAACATCTAGAAACTTGCAAAAGTACCCTAAAACATAGAGTCTTCTGGGGACTCCCTTGATTCCCTTCCTGCTCTCCAGGATGCTGCAAGGAGGTGCCCATAGGGGGTGACCTTCATGGATGAGGCACTTGCAGAAGCTGATGGGAGCAGAAAGTTGTGTTGAAGGTGCCTTGGTGTCTTCTGGATTTGGGTGCTGACCTGTGTGGGACACGGTCACTGTGCCTGGGTGGGTGCTGGTGGATATGGGCTGGTTCTCTGTCTCCTGCTCTCTGGAATGCTGCTGGCATCCTCCAGGTGTGGGTGAGGGCTGAAACTCATGGCTGGCTGATTGTGAACTCGTCTTCATCAGCTACATCTGCATCCTGGTCTTCACTCTGAAAAAAAAAAAGTGATGAAAGAGGCAGGAACACAATCTCAGTAGGGAAGAGGCTTGTAGAGGGGAAAAATAGCAAAGTGAGAGGAGGGGAAAGAAATCTGCTGGGAGAGGAGCATAACTGCATTACTTCCTTGGAGGTCTGGGAAATGCATTATGCAGAGCTCCAAACAATGTTTGCCAGCAGCAAATCTGCTTAGATGTGTCCATGGGGGTTGCCTTGTGGTTTTTTTCTATTCTTTTCTTATTTTAATATCCAAGCTCTTTCTTTCCTGGGGCCCAGGGTGATCTGTGACTCCTCAGTTTGTGTTAGGAACTCCTTTGTCCACATCCTAATGATGTGCTCAGGGCTGTGTGGGCTCTTGGTGTGTGGGGACAAGGTCCACCTGGCAGAGTCCAGCCCAATCCCTGGGAGAAAAGAGGGTTTGACCAGGGAAGGGCTTGGCTGGGTCACTGGTGCTGGCTGGGCTGGAGCAACCTCAAGCTTCTCTTTATGGATCAGCTGGAGCCGTTTGGGTTTCTCTGGGGCTGGATGTCCCTCCCTTGGGGCTGGAACCTGGCAGAGGTGGCTTCACAGGATGAAGACACAAGTGGCAGAGGTGTCCCTTTGCTTTTGGGGCTCTGGTGCTGACCTTTCTGCCCCTTCCCTGCACGCTTTCACTATGGGCTCCTTTCCAAATGGGGTCCTGAGCCTGAGCACCCCAAAGATGTTCCTTGGCCTCTGGGACCTCCATGTTTCCTTTCCCAGGGCAACATCTACTCAAGTGTCCTCCCTAGGCCCGTGTCCCCGTCACCTCCAGAGCCACCAAGGGAGACC
Source organism: Phaethornis superciliosus (assembly GCA_023637945.1). NCBI lineage: Eukaryota > Metazoa > Chordata > Aves > Apodiformes > Trochilidae > Phaethornis > Phaethornis superciliosus. The sequence goes on from JAJQWJ010000021.1 coordinate 1,907,221, forward strand.
TGCAACAGGTCGGGGTGTCCCAAGGAGGGCTTTTCCCTGGCTGGCTTGGGAACACCCCCAGCAGTAAAAACCCCTTCAGAGAGGATTGGAGAGGGAGGGAGGGTCATGACCAGGGGCCTTCATCACCATCTGCAGCTGGAGCAGAGCCCTTGGACACAGACCAAGGTGGCACTGGAGGTCACATCCGTGCTGTCAGCAGGAGCATTTAGCAGGGAGGGATTTCCCGAGGGGCTGATCACTGGAGTTACAAAATCTCTGCTGCTTTCCTCAGCTGAGACTTTCCTGGTAGAGATTTTCAGCCACGCTCTCTGGAACGAGCCATTTCTCTTCTATGCTGTGTGAGCCCATGGAGGAACCTCTTAGGAGATTTACCACTTAGTGGAACCTTTTTCAATCCCAGCCAATGGATGTAAGATGCAATCTTCACTTGTGCACAGCAACAGGCTGGTCCTCTCTGCAAGATGGAGTGTGAGCAGGAAGAGTGACCTGTGGCCAGTTCCATGCCGTGTTGTCCCTGAGTGATTGGTGACAGCATATGACAGCCTGGATTTGGCTGGAGGAGGTTTCACACCGTGGTCTCTTCCCACTTTAATTTCTTCAAACCAAGCATGTATGAATCTCTGTGCTCTCATCCCAGCTTCACCAAGGCTGTGTGTAGCTTTGGGCAAGTTCTTCAGTCCTTGGTGGCCGAGCACCCGTGCAGAGATCATAGAATCATGGAATGGGCTGGATTGGAAGGGACCTCAGAGATCATCAAGTCCAACCCTTGATCCACTCCCCCTGTGGTTCCCAGCCCATGGCACTGAGTGCCACATCCAGGCTCTTTTGAAATATCTCCAGGGATGGAGAATCCACTACTTCCCTGGGCCGCCCATTCCAATGGCTGATCACCCTCTCTGGGAAGAAATTCTTTCTAATATCCAACCTAAACCTCCCCTGGCACAACTTGAGACCATGCCCTCTTGTCTTGTTGAAAGTTGCCTGGGAAAAGAGCCCAACCCCCCCTGGCTCCAGCCTCCTTTCAGGGAGTTGTAGAGAGTGATGAGGTCTCCCCTGAGCCTCCTCTTCTTCAGCTCTCCCACTTGGGGGGGTCTGGGAGGGTTTGCTGGTGGCAGCAGGGCACTTTGAGAGGGAAACGTTGTGTCTGCAAGCTGCCTCTGAGCTGGCCCCGTGCTGCAGCGCTCGGAGGAGAACGCCTGATTTTTCCAGCCTGAAAAAAAAAGTGATTCTCCCTGCATCTACTCTTTTAATGCCCCCTCTCTGCTGGGTAATTGGCAGCAGCCCCCACTTTGCTATCAGGGCACAAATCCTCTTGCTTTCTCCTGTGCTTTTCAGGCTCCGACCGCTGGACATCGAGTTCATGAAGCGCTTGAGCAAAGTGGTCAACATCGTCCCCGTGATTGCAAAAGCCGACACGCTGACGCTGGAGGAGAGGGACTACTTCAAACAGAGGGTAAGGAGCTGCTGGCTCTTATCCTGGCTCCCATCTCTTGTCTGCCATCCCTTCCTGCCCCTTTCCCCTCCCTGGCAGGGCTGGGAAGGCGAGTGCCTGGCCAGGAGCCCAGCGCATTCCTGGGGCTGCAGCGCTGAGCGATCCCATGTGGCCGGAGGAAAGGTCTGAGCTCCTCGTGTTCCTTGTGTTTCTTTTGGATCTTTGTCAGGGCAGGATAAGTTTTGAGCTCGAAGTCTTGGGGCCTGTATCTCCTGCCTCCTTTGTTATTGATGTTGGTATTTTCTGGCTGGTTTCAGGAGGCAGAGGGTGCTGCACATAGAGGCTGGAAATCACATTCTGAATTGCAGGGAAGTGAAGGGGTTCTGCCAAAAGGGCAGTTTTAGGGGTCACCTCCACTGGTTACGAAGAGGATGGCACATTAGCCAGGGCTTTTTTGATGCCTCCATGCAGAAGAGGATGAACCACCCCTTCCCACACCAGTGTCTTCCCAGTACTTGTGCAGGATCAGGTACTGAAATATCCAGTCTGGTTCTGGGGCCAGATCCAAACTCTGGGAGCAGTTGCCTTTGCAGCAGACTAAAGGGTGGCTGGAAATAGAACCGAGAGATAGTCCAGGCTGGGCTTGACTGGTGTGCCAGCCTGCTTGGATGGGCATCTGTGAGGAGCTGGTGCAGGAGGATGGGCATTTGAGTCCAAGCTGCCACATCTGCTCTCTGCAGTGGCTTGTGAAGGCATCTGGCTCAGTTCAGAGGTCACAAGTGCACTTAGCCAGGTGTCTGTGGGTGACTCTGGGACTACAAAGTCAGCCCTAAAATGTCACCTGTGCAATCTCTGCTGCTGATAAATATGTAATGAAAGACCATGGGGACAGCACCTGGCTCACCAGCTCTGCACTGCCTTCGTGCAGGATGAGCTCTCACACTATCTCTTAATTACTTTCCTGATTGTTACCAGACCTCCCAAAATTGTTCCAGATGGAGGCAGAATATGTAACCACACAGTGTGTACAGAAATGCCACTTCTGCAAGGGCTTTGCCCTCCTTATGCTCACTGCTCCAGACTCCCTGTTGCAAATGAGAGGGCAGGACCTTGGTCTAGGTGGACCCAGGCTGGGACCTTTTTCCTTTGCTCCAGCATGCCTGTGTGCATACTTCCAAAAGACAGGGCCTCATCTGCATCTGGGGCAGATGGTTTGGAAAGGAGAGAGGTTTTTGGGTGTGGATTGGGGAGAGCAGGTGGTGGTGAAGCATCGGCCTGGATGCAGACTATGGAGGTTGATAGTTGGGTTTGTTGAGTTGATCCCCTAAAGATAGCCTGGGCATTTGGCTGGGGGCTGGAATGCCAGCAAGGGGGTTTCTCTGGGCTGGATCTGCTTCATTTGCCAGCCTGCAATGTAGGGCTAATAGGGAGGGATCCATAGGAAGTGATGGGAGCAGACAGGCAGACTGGGTTTGGGTTTACAGCCTTGTTGGAGAATGCTGATCCTCTGTGCTCCCCGTGAGCTGAGCCTCCACCCAGGATTTAGACTGCAGCATCTCTGCCTCTTGCACAGAGGCAATGTCCTTAGAGGCCACTCTTCCAGGCTGTCAGTGTCCCTGTCCCAAGCTCAGGAGCTGCCATGTAAGCAGACACCAGAAAGCAGCTTCTTAACACTGGGCTACGTGCCTGGCAGCTCCATTCCCCATTGCTTGGTGCAGCTTGAATTGTCTCATTGTTTTACTTAATCCCAAAGCAACACCCAGCTCATATAACTTCATCTCAGCCTCAGCCTGAAACATGTCTTGGCACCAGGTTCTTGCAGAGATTCCAGGGCAAGTGCCTGGAGGTGTGTAGCAGTTAAACAGAGGTTTCTCTCTCTCCAGGGAGGGCAGTGTTTAGGATGGAGAGGGAAAATGTTGCTGCTGGGAATTGTTCAGGAGTTGGGTTGGCTGGGAGCTGCCACCATGGTGGGACTGCAGCTTGTCTGCCCGTGTCTCCTGCACATGTTCCTCTGTTCTTCTGTCCTAGATAATGGCAGATCTTCTTGCCAATGGGATTGATGTGTATCCTCAGAAGGAGTTTGATGAAGACTCAGAAGATCGGCTCGTGAATGAGAAATTCAGGGTTAGTGTGTGGTGCTGTGGGTTGGATGAGGCTGGATGGGCCCTGCAGCTCTGGGAGCTGATGGTGTCCTGGGGGGGGGGGGTCTCTATTTCTGTTCCAAAGCTGCTGTGCTGCTGTCCAGGAGGTCTGGTTTGAAGCTGTTTTTAGACTGGTTTTATACTGGGCATGTGTGTAAGAGGTGTTGTCGCCCTGGTCTTGGGCTGCCTGCAGTCCCTGGAGCATTAGGGACAGAGCAGCTCATCCCATGAAACTCTCTCCTGAAAACACCTTTATGTAGGACTTCACTCACCAGCTTGGTTTCCTGACCTGTTTTCTGGAGGAAAACATAACCTTTTTTTTTTCTCTTTCCTCAGGAAATGATCCCGTTTGCAGTGGTGGGCAGTGACCAGGAGTACCAGGTTAATGGAAGAAGAATCCTTGGAAGGAAGACCAAGTGGGGCACCATTGAAGGTACATTGGCCTTGTTTCTCTGCCTCCTGAACCCATCTCCCTGCTCTGACAGAAGGTCATGAGGTCCATAATCAGCAGTAGAGATTGAGGTGTATAAAGTGCTTCCCCACCCCTCCAAAAGAAAACCACTTCCCTTGTGTTTGGGGACTGAAAACACCTTGGCCAGTGCTTCTGCACCAAGTTCCTGGGCCTTTGTGTGGCTCAAGGGGCTGCTGAGTGATGGAGGGGACACTTCTGGGTTTCCTGTGGCCTGGCTTCTGCTGGTGGCACAGTTAAATGCCTGATTTGAGGGTACATGAGTGCAGTTCTGACATCTCTGTGTCAGATTAGAGCCTCTTCCTTGGCACCTGTAGGTCTCTGCACCCTCCACCATGCATGTGGATTGTACCCTTGTGGGATCTCTTCCTTATTCCATCTTCATCCTATCAGCATTGTCCTCTTTTATTCCCTAATTAAAATCATGGTTTAAAGGTTAGATGAAGGCTTCTGGCTTCAGTGGATCTACACATATCCCTGTCCCTGACAGCCAACTGCCATATCTCCAGTGCCACCCAAATTATCTTCCTCATTTAATAAGTTTCTTTCATTTATGAGTCTTCATAATTGGGATCCTCTGAGGGTTGGCTTAACAAAGATGCCAGGAAAATCGGCACATTTTAAAGCTCTGCTGCCCTCTTGTGCTCTGTCCCTGGAAGCTCTGAGTTTAATGGGGCTCTAAACACTCACCTTCTGCAGGTGGCATCAGCCTTCAGGACAGACCCAGGACATGGCTGTGGCCACAGGCAGCTTTTCCAGAAGAGTATTAATTGCTGTCTTGCCATTTCTGCATTATGTTCAAGCTGTTTTAAAAAGGGAGTCAGTCCTTTAAATTGAAATACCTGATAAACTGCAAACTATCAGACTAATTGTGCTGGAGCAACACCCCTTGTCACTGTGTGCCTGGGTTGTTGCAGGATGCTTGTTGTGAAGCTATAGATGAAACACCTGCATGGAGCCCTGCCTGGTGCTCACTGCAGAGCTCACCCCATCCCTTTCCATGCCTTGTTTGGGGCCCACTTAAGCTTGTGCTGGTCCTTATGGGGTTCAGGGTGGGAGATGGTGGGAAGGGGCTGGTACCTGGGTAAATCACTGGCGTCACAGCAGCAGAAAGGACTCTGAGTGCTGCACCCTGTAGCCCTGAAGGTAAGTCCCTTTCTTAGCCCTCCACACACTAGTGAAGTCCTGAAGGGTCCTCCTTACCCTCAGTGGTTGCCATATTCATGCTGTGGATGCACACTGATGGTTTTCTTTCTCTTCCTACCAGTGGAGAATACAACACACTGTGAGTTCGCCTACCTGAGGGACCTCCTCATCAGGTCAGTAGAACTGGGCCCTGTCCCTGTGGTTTTTGGTCACCAGGTGACATCTAGAGAAAGGGGAGAGCCCAGCCCAGCTTGAAGCAGCAGTCTCTTTGCTCTGCTCATCCATCCATCCCTCATCCATCCATCCATCCATCCATCCCTTCCCAGCCTTCTGCAGGTGGGAATGGTGATGGCCCTGGGGGGCTTTTCTGAGTTATAGTGCTGAGTTAAGGGAGGAGAGGAGCAGTGGGTAGATCACTGCTGGCAGTGTGCAGTGTGGCTCCAGATCACCAGGAGGCAGCTAGGAAACCTTTTTCCCTTAGGGTTCCCTCACCAGCCTCGGGTTCTACCTCCAGTCCAAAACCATCACCCTTCTGCACCCCAGCGTTGTGCCACTGGGCATCTGGGAACTCCCAGTTGCTCTTGGAAGAGGGGTCCCTGCTGGAGGGGAACGGGAGGCTGAGCCCCCTGGGCTTGCTGGAGGGGGCATTGGGCTCTTTCTAATTGTGGCTCCAAGGTCAATTGCAGACAGGAGCTGTTGCTGGCAGATAATGTGTGGGGCCACAAACCCCAGGGAGCTGCAGAACCAAGGGCTGCCCTGATGGGTGTTACACAGCCAGGGCTCCACATACCCAAGCACAGACTGTTGGTACCAGTGAAGGCTTCTCATCTTGCCTGCCCATAATTGCCTTTGCTTCCCTCCTGTGCCCTTAAGATGTTGTTAAACAGCAAAGCTGGACAGGAAGGGGGATGGATTGAAAACAGAGGTTGGGGGTGTGAGGGTTGGAATGGCAGAGGCTGGGCTGGGTGAACCTGCAGCCAGCAAGGTGCCATCACCCCTGTCTCCCTTTCCTGCAGGACACACATGCAGAACATCAAGGATATTACCAGCAACATCCACTTTGAAGCCTACAGGGTCAAGAGGCTGAACGAGGGCCAGAGCTCTCTCTCCAACGGTGTGGCTGACAAAGAGCTGGTGGCTAACGAAATGTAACCCGTCTCGCTCTGTAGCCAGGACCTTGCTCGCTCACGCTCGCTATTTCTCCCCTCTTCCCCCTTTATTTTTATATAAATCCTCTGCCACTCTCCCTCTTCCCACCCCCAACCCCCTGCCAATGTAAACTGACCAAATAACCAGACGCTGTCTCTGTCGTGTGGAGCGGGGTGGCCGCTTGTTCCCCCCGCTTTCTGGCACGGGTTTCCCTCTCACCCCCCAGCCCAGCACCCCGGGGCTGGGGACCATTCCACTGGTTCCCAGTGCTGGTCTGACAGCTGAGCTCAGGGGAGCAGATCCGTGAGGCTGCTGGGGTTGGGGTGTCCCCAGGAGCCCTGCCTGCCCCCCCTGCAAAGGCTTTTCTCCGTCCGTGGAAGGCAGGGGTTTCTCCAGGTGAATGTCGCCTTCAGAAGCAAGGTACTGGTATGAAGAGTGCAAGATGGTGCCATCCTTGTCTCCTGCCACCTCTGCAGCCCTCTGGGACCTGCCAGCCCCCTTAACCCAATCTCTCTACCCTTGCCTACATGCAATAAACTGGGAGTGTTTAGGTGTCACCTCGCCTGTCACCAACCCCCGGCCAGGCAGAGCAGCTGCTGTGGGAGAAGTGCCTTTTCAGACTGATACCTTGCAATAGAGTGGGAGAAGGGAGGGAGGGCTCACCTTGTCTGTCTTTGCAGCCTGTAAAAGGCCTGTGACACTTTGTAGAAACTCCTTTTCCCTCTCCCTTGGAGCACAGATGTGGCTGATGTCCTGGGAAGATTTGTGTATTTATTTTTCATTCAGCCGGGTGGGTTCTTTTTCCACTGAAGGCTCAGAGTGTGTTTGTCCAAAGGGGGCTGAGGGTGGAAGTTCTCTGAAAGCAGTGGTGGGAGGAATAGGGTTGTCCTGTCTGATCCTTGTGATTCTTGGGCTTTTCCCTACGTCAGAGGAGGCTGTTAGGTATTTTTTTAATTTTTTTTTTTTTTTTTTTTTTTTTTTTTTTTTTGATCCCCTGTGTGACATGTGTACATGTAACATTCTCCTCTGCTTTGCTTGTCCTTGTGCAAAGGGATTGTGCCTGTGCAGACCGAACCCTTGCAGCCGTGTGGAGAGCTGGGGTGGTTTTTGTGGGTGCTGCCCCCACACCTCCTCCTCCTTCACTGAGTCTCCAGGAAGTCAGATCCTGCAAGGAGGTTGGTGAAATAATGCCATGACACAGGGGGTCCTGGAGCAGAGCTCTGCAGTCCTGCCCTCACCCTGGATCCATTTGCTTCCCTTGTCTGTTTCATCAGTCTCCATATCCTAAGGGATAAAACTTTCTGCAAATCACCCTTTTGGGGGGGAGTCACATCCCAAAAGGGCAGCATGTCACATCCTGGAAGGCACCTACAGAGCCCATCCAATGGTCTCCAGAGAGGCAGAGCCACCTTCTTCAGCACAGGTGGCCAGGAGGAAGGAGGTTGCTCTCATCCTGGTGGGGATGCCCAGATAACGTTGCTCCATGGGGGGGTTGCAGGGGCTCCCCACATGTCCCCCCCCCAACCCCAGCAGCCCAAAGGGTGCATGTGGGGAGTGTATCACAAGGAGAACCCATTCTCCCCCTTAGCTCATCTTTACCCCCCCTGCAACAGCACGACTGTTGGGGAAGAACAATTATCTACTTGCTGACTTGCTATATTTTAGCAAAAACCAAACAAGTGTATTAACTGAAAAAAATATATATTTCAAATGTAAAAAAACCAAATACTATGAAAGGGGAGAAAAACTCTTGTGTGAGGCACTTCTGCAAATGTCATCTTAAACTTTTTTTTTTTTCCTCTCGTGGATATCTCAAGCTGGGCCAAGCAAGACATGCCGCTTTCTCCTTTGTAACCTGATTTTTTTCTCCGAAGAAAAAAAAAAAAAAAAGAAAATAATACAATTTTTAAAAAGCCCTTCATCCAGATCTGTTAAAATGGCCTTTTGGGGGTTATAAGCATTATGACAAATTTAGTCCATTTTTGTATAAATAATAGTGTTTAATATGTATTTCCCAAAATAAATGTTTCAAATGCAAATAGAAGGAGGCTTGTTTGGAAATGTCTGTTCCCAGCCACGGTGTGACTGTTGCTGCATGGACCCTGTGGAGCTGCAGGTGATGGGGACAGCCCAGCTCCAGCAGTGCTGTTTTCTGCTCTGTTTTAGGTGAATGTTTTATTTATTCTTCAGCCCTTAGCTCTTCCTACCCCAGGCACTTCATAAAATGCTGAGCCAGCCCAGCCTCTGTCCTTGTAAATTCTGAGAGGGGCAGGTGGGTCCCCTCCATCTATTTCCATTGTGAAGTTGTTTCCAGTGCAGCTGCTCATATTTTTCTTAAGAAGTGGGTTCACCTCATTCAAGGCCAGACAGCAGCTTGCCTGTCACACAGATGTGGCTTTGGCTTCACTGGCAGATGGTCCTCAAAACCTTTTGTGTCTGCAGGGTTGGCTTTGGGATGCCCTTGGAAGTTGGCTTCACCTTAAGGACTGAGCTTCCCAAAAACAACGTTTCTCCTTACTAAAGAAGACATTATCCAGTCTGGTGGATAACATCTGGATGTAAACATCTTACATGTTTATTGTAGTTTTCCCCCCAAGTCAGTTGAACTCAAAAGCCATCTGGACATGGACCTGAGCAGGGGGTTGGACCTAATGACCTTCAGATTTCCTTTCCAACCTCAGCCTCTCTGGGATTCTATTCTGGTACTGCATGAGAAGGAAACCAATAGGGCAGAACTGGGGTTGAGTTGGGTTTCTGTGGGAGTGTGGCTTTTGCCCTTGTGGTGCTTTCCTCTGGTGATGGTATCTGGGTGGGTTTTTTGCAGCTTTCCTCAATGTCAGCATCTGCCCATGCCCATGGAGCAGTCCTCTCCAAGCAGATGCTCTCCTGGTGACAGATTGAGAAACAGTTTGTGGCTGGGCTGAGGGGAAAGCAGGCAAAATTCCTGAGCTCAGCAATAAGGGCAGTTTTTGTTTAGCCCAGAGGAGGAGCTCAGCGGGTCAGAGGTCCATGCATGGGAATGGTGTGGGGAATGGCTTCCAGATGTTCCAAAGCTCCAGAGAGGTGGGGCTGGTGAAGGGGGAGCAGCAATGCCAGATGGTCTGGTGGAGCAAGAGTTTGTCTGGTGCTCTGGGAAAACCTCAGCTAGCAGCAGGGTTTGCCACTGCAAAATCCCCTCCTTGGCTGAAGGACTGGGACATCCCCAGAGGATGGGGAAGGTTTGGGCAGAGGAAGAGGCAGGTGAGTGGTTGCACCTCCTCACCTCCTACCTGTGCCCTCCCGAGCTGTCTTGAAGAGAAATTTGTTTAACAACGCTGTAGCTGACAGAAAGGGCCTTGTATTAATGGCTTATTGAGTGGCCTCACTTTAACAAATGAGGGAAATGAAGATGAGTGAGAGTTTAATTACCGATCCGAGCAGGGCTTTCCACAGCAACATCGGTGCTCTCTCCCTTGCTCCTGGCTGTTGGAAGGAAAGGAACCCCCAACACAGCTGGGCTGTTGAGGTGCCCAGTGACATGGAGGAGACAGCAGCTTGGCCAGGCTGGGCTGGAGGTGGGTTCTGGTTCTGCCTGACCCAGCGAGCATCACTGTCCAAAGAGAATGGCTATAAATAATAAGAATAAAAGGGAGTATAAATAATTAAAGCAGCTCATAGTGAGTAGATCCTGAAACGTCTGCCTGATTTAAAAACTAATTACTTGGAGGATAATCACCACCAGAAGTGCATGGATTTACCCACAATGCTGCTCTTCCCTTCCTTTGCTCACCCTCTCCTGCTTTCTGTACCAGGCATCAGCACCCAGACTTATCACTCATCCACACTGCATAATAAATTGTGCTGTGCTCGTCCATCTCCCTGATTAATAACATCACTGGAGACCTGTTCAGGGAGGAATAAATCCTCCCTGGGTAGGAGGCCAGGTGCCAGCAGGAGGAGATGCTGTGGCTGCATGGTGCCTGCAGAGCCTGAGCCTTTATTGCTGGGAGCTTGCTCTGCCCCAGGGATGGTCCCTTGGGATGCCTCTGCTCCCCAAAGAGGCCCTGTGAGCCTGGGGTACCCCAGGGAGAGGTATCACCACCTACTCAGGATGAGCTCCTGATAAGAGATGGTTCTGGCTCATCACTTCCACGCTGACCCCGTAGCGTGCGTCAAAACCTGGAGCTGGTGACGTGGGACCTGTCCTTAGGGAAACATCACCTTCTGATGTGCAAGCTGGGCTGCAGCAGGCAGAGCTGGTGAGCTCAGGCTTTAATTACTGTGAAGCTGCTGCACTGCAGTTGAAAGCCTGGGCTTTGGTTTGTTTGTTTTTTTTTTTTATCATCATCTTTCTGTAGCTTCAGCAGCACTGTCCTTCCATCTCCACCCCTGTGCCACCTTCATGGGTGCTGGCCCCAGCCTCCCTGCTCCTCAAAACCACAGCAAAAACTTTTACACATCCATGGCAAGCTGAGGTTTGTAATTCTTTGCTACAGTTTAGTTTGTATTTATCTGGTGGAGCTTCTGTCTGGTTATATACGTACTAGTAAGTAATTCTCACCATCAGGCTGATTTAGGAGTAATACTGCACTGCATTGCTTCATTTACAAAACTAGAATTATTTATTCCTAATTTATGGGATTCAGGAGACTTCTACCCTCAGCCCAGGATATTTTCTCATTAGCATTACCCAACCAACCTATAACCTGCAATTCATAAGGCATGCTTCCTTCAAGGATGCGTGGTTACCATCTTCCTAGGGACTCCAAAAGTTTACTGAAGCTTAAAGACGTACCTCACAGCATGTGGTAATGTACCAAAGTCTCTCTTCTTTTTACTACTGAAGCCATTTTTCCTCTAAGCTTCCCTCCCCTGAACTATCCCCATCATGAATAACCCTGCAAGGACAGCACTGCTTGCCCAGCCTTGCCCAGGGGTTGGCAGTGATGGGCCTGGGCACCCCAACCAAGCCCTTACAGACAGCAGCACTAGATAATACTTTGATTATTACAACCAACCCTGCACTAACGAGCTGATACTTCAAGCCAGAGCTTCTCAGTGGGGTTCCCAGCAGCCAAATTTATTGTAGAAGTGTGTGTGTGAAATGCACTCCTTAAGTTATTGATGTTGCGCAAAAGAAGAGCAGCCTTAAATCCCTCTTTATCAAGAGGTAAATAGAAAAAAATATTTAGTTGAAGAACAGGAAGGCAACTGTGGTGTAAAGGAGTTTGTGGCTTTTGCCCTCAGTGCCCCTTAGGGCTCAGCCCATCTCTTGGTGAGGTGCAGGTGGTCCTGTGAGGATGTGCTGTGGCTGTGCCTCCTGCCAGGAGAAGAGGCTCACAAGGCTTTACAGGGGTTACAGAGGTCCAGTGGGGCCTGAAATAGCTTTGCAGAGGACAATGACAATGAAGCAGAAAGAAACTTACCCCTTTCTGTACCCCCAAACTGCATTATAGCACGTTTGCTCTCAGCTTGAATTGGTGAGGGAGCAGAGGAGCCCTTGGTGAGCACTGCCAGCAGCAAACCCCTTCCCTGGCCTTCTCCCCTTTGCCACCATCCTCCTAAGAAAGTCAAGATTAACATCATATTCCTAAAGCAAAATTACACATTGAGGACTCCACAGCCCTCCCAGGAGGATCAGGGCATTCTTCTATAAATATATGTCTCGATATGTTTAATTTGCAGATGAAATTAAGCCTAGGAAGAAAGGCAAGGCTGTCTTTTCATGTGTGGGCTGTCCAGCTTTGCCTTGAATATCAAAGTGAGACGAGTTACAAAACATGGGCTCTCTGGGATTATCTAAGAAACCTTGTAGGTCCCAAGTGGCAGCAGTTATGGGATCAAAAGGTGTGGTACTTATGCAGAAAGCCAGAAAAAATCAGCACGGTTCTTAGATCTGCCCCAAAGAGCAAAATCCCAGGTCAGTCTGCAGAGTTCAGGAGGTAGGTGAGGAAGGAGGAGAGGCTGGGCTTTCATGTGGATTTATTAACTTGCTGCAGTGGGTTATGAGGATAATGATTTTCATTAATCATGTATGTGCTCATTCTTATGGGGAGAACAGACTGTTAGAGCTTCGTCTGCATGAACATTTCAGTGCTAACCTCCTGTTTTCTGCCTGTAGCTCTCTGTAAACCATCATCTTTTATGCTCTTTTTTAAGAAAACTTTTTACCACTGTTTTATTGGTTTTGGCATTATATTGGTTAGGCTTCAAATACATCAGCTGAAAAGATTTAGCCTAAGGATGAAGGGACAGGAGAAGATGCAATGAAACCAAGGCAAGTAGCAGGGGTGATGGTTTGGGGACAGTCCTTGTAGCTGGGAGCCTGATCTGGGGTGGGAAATCAACTCTCCCCAATGGGATCTGCTGCTGTGTCCCACTGACAACTTATAAAGGCATTAGTGTGGTGTGATGCCACAGCCCTGGTACACAGAGGGAATTCTGAATGGGATTTTTATTGCAAAGCACTTAGCTAGGCAGGACTGCCAGCCTGATTCATCTGTACAAATGAGAAACAGCCCATGATAGTGCAATAGGCCCTCATCACAATTGCAGCCTGTTGACATTTTTCATATTAAAAATACTTAGCTGAAAAAAAACCTTTTTCATCATTCATTTTCTTAAAAGTGGGAATTGTTCCTTCTTCAGTTTTATTGAACTTTTCAATTATAACTTTTTTTCAGCTTTCCTTCCTCTCTGTTTTTAACTGCTCCTCTCAATTATTTGGTGCTTTCCTTTTTATCCAAGTGATTTTTTTTTATGACTTGAATAGAAGGAAGAGGGAAGATAGATTAAAATTTATACTAGAACAGAAAGTGGATGTATGGCTGAGAGTCTAAAAACCTATCATTAGCAATATTTAACAAGGAACAAAATAATAAGGAGCAAGCTGAGACATCTACAAATGACTTCTGAAATGCTCCAAAATGGAAGGAAGCTTTTCTAGCAGAGGAGAACACCAGCTGATGGATGAAGATACAAAGCATTTGGAAAGAGGCTGAACAAGCATCTCCAATAACCATCTGTCCTGCAATAGAGATTTATGGATGTTGAGGAGAGCTGCCTCTGAAGGACCCATCCATGGGTGAAGATAAGACTGGGGGTGGCACCTTGAAGGTGCCTTTTGCACCCAAACTAAAGCCCCCCTCCCACTGGCACCTTCTGTGTCCCTCTGTTCTTCCTCTGGGGCTGACTGCAATCCTTTGCTCCACCAGCACATGCAGACAGAGACACCAAGACCATTTTCAGCCTCATGGAAGGAAACACACAGAGCAGATATTTGGTGTTATCCTTTTCTGAGCATGCAGTCTGGCATGCAGGAGGAATGGCCATGTTTGAGGCCATGCTGGCAGACATAGCTGGGACACTTCCCACTGGTTTGTAGGCTCTGGTTTTGCTCTCTGGCCCTACCTCAGCCTGACATCTCTGTCATTTTTAGCAGAGCCCACCACACTCTTAGTGCTCCTTGCTACAGGGGAAAGCTTTTTAAGTAGATGGGGTTTTTGCTATTCTCAGCCAGGTTGGTGTGCTAGATCATAAATGTCAGCTTTGGAGTCCATACAACATCAGCTTTTGTTGGACAACAAAGAATGTGCTGCTGCACTGCCACAGTGCACCCCGAGCCCTGCAAGGGTTGCTGGAGAGAAAGCTCAAAAATAATAGTTGTGCTATGGGAAAGGTGCCCAGGAACTCTTCCTGTCAGCTTCCTGGGCTTGTAGGGTCTCTTGTTGGGCATCCCTGCTCCCACCCCAGGCATGGGGAGGGTTGGCTGGGCACTGAGGGAGTGCTTGCACAGGTGTCCCTCCTCTTAATGCCAAATTAACTTAATTGAAGAGCAGAATTTGCTGTCAGCTGCTGCTGCAGGTGCTCCATGCCTAAAATCTTGGGGGCATTAAAAAGCAGCAGCTGTTTGCTATCAGGAGTCTTGGGGCTGAGAAGTTTTGCTCTGAGCCAGGACTCGGGTGGGGTTCTGCCTTGATGGTAACTTCGAGAGCTGGAGCTGTGGTCAAGTGCTACCCTGTCTGAAGAAGTAGGTTCAGTGGTTTTTTTATGTTTGTTTAATTCTGTTTTAAATGTAAATGTCACTTTTTGTACCGTGGGCTAGCTTTTTCCAAAAGCCCAGGGCTGTGCAGCACTTTGCTGCATGTGCATGGCCTTGAGCAGGATGAAGCAGTATTTGAGTGTTTGGTTTTGCTTATGCAAAGTGGAATATTCAGGAGGAAGGGGAAAGGAGGTGTTTGTTTTAAATCTATTGGAATATTTCTTACCTGCAACCTGAGTTTGAACAAAGGGTTAGTTCCAGAGCTGATATAGAAAGTGGGGAGACAGCAAAGAAGAGGCTTTGAGCACTGGTTGGAATGGCACAGTTTAGACCTCTGATGCTTTCTAAGGACAAAAGAGGGGCTAAAGCTGAATGCTTAGCTTGATACCAACTTAACTTTGCAGGCAGCACACTGAATCTTGTTCTGCTGGTTCTAGTTTGGCAGACTTATAGTTTTTTTAGATTTATTAGTGGTTTTCATTCCTATTGACCTAGGATGTATGTATGTGGTAGACAGAGTCCTTTAGCAAACAGAGCTCCCACAGCTACCCTTTTGTTTCAGCACCCCTTATATATACATATTTCATGTTTAAAAACTATATCAAAACTTTTGTGTAAAACCTGGGGGGGAGGGCTGGGAGAATTTTCTCTAAACCCCCGCAAGCTGTGGTCCCTTAGTGGAGCACTTTCTCAGGCATGCTGGGGGGAACAGAACCTGCTCCCAAGTGAGGTCTGTGCATTCTCTGAGGCAGTGTGAGGCTGTTCCCCTTCCTTTGGGGTCATGGTCCCCTATTTCTCTGTGTCCTGCACCTCGGGGGTCCAAACTGCTTAGTGGCCAGATCTTTTCCACTGAGCTGAAAGATGATAATTGAAGTTGTACTGCTGATGGGGTCTGCAAACCTGCAGAGATGCCTGGTTGCCCCAGGTGTAGGAACAGGGAGGAAACGAACCATTTTAAAATTAAAAGTGCCAGATTGAAAAGATGTGCTTGGAGAGCTCCTCTACCTTTGTGCGTGTTGTTGTGGCTCCTCTGACCTGGGACACATGGCAGCTGATGTGGAACAACGTGTGCTGTAGCTTAAGGCTTAATCCCTTTGTCACCAGGGAAGAGTGGTCACCACCCTGGCTTCAGGGTTACTGGTTCCTGTCAGTTCTTGGGGTTGGAGGTGTGACAGTGCATCAATTCAGTCATTGCTTTGTGTGTCTGAGGTCCAACTGCCTGCAAGGTGAATAGCTGTGTTTAAATTACTCCTCTTAAGTGGAATAGCTGGGGTGGGCACTAGGGCTGATGGGTTGGTGCAGTGCCTGGGCACTCTGCAGATCAGTGTCCCCTTAAAAGAAAAACAAGGTTGAGCTTAGAACATGAGTGATGCTTTGGTGGTGCTAAACCCCACACCAATCTCTGCAGGGGGCTTTGCAGGTAGGCATAGCAGAGCTGTGATGGTCTCTGCATCCCCAGGTGCAGGCAGGGGAGGTTGTCCCCAAGTGATGCTCTGGGAGGATGAACATCCCCCCCCCCATCAAATCCTTTGCTCCTGAGCAGTGATCAAAGTGCAGCCGTTTGATTTCATAACCCAAGTAAATGCTCAGAAGAGAATCACTCCCTAAATATCACAGGGAAAGTATTTTCAGCCTTGGCTGCTTTGCCTGGGAAGCAGTCTCTTCTGATTCAGCTTGTTCAAATCATCTTAACAGTTCTTAGCAGGAAAAAAAAAACCTTCTGTGTCCTCAAGGCAAGTATATTTGGGCAAAGCAATAAGAGAGACTTTAAGAGGTTTGGAGGTTACAGTGGGAAATGGCAGTTATTCCCAATAAGCAGTGCTAAATGAAGTGCTGCTGACAGTAGCCTGAGGCAGGTTCAAGAGTTTCAAGATTTGCAACTAGGAGATTAACCAAAATAGATGTCTTATTACAGGGAAGTTTGTATCTAAATCATTTAAAGTGACTTTAGTGCTGTATTGTTTTTTCTCCAAAGTGCTCATAGTATATGTGCAGCTTCCTCCTGCCTTTCAGGAAGGAGCAGAGGGCCCTTGATCTCTGAGTTTAAGACCCTCTGATGAAGGACCAAGGACCTTGTGGATCATCGGGGTCCTCAGTTGTTAGGACACTGCTTTAGCAGAGATCCTGGCCCCTCTGATCCCTTCTGTCCCCTGTTGGATGCTCTGCTGGGTGGGCAGCTGACAGGTACAGCACCAAGATGATGCAGCAAGCAGGGGGTTTTACCAGAGCTCGAGGTGTAAAATACTCCTGAAACAACAGCAGGAGCAGCGTGGCCCTGAGCTAGAACAACCTGACCCTTAATTTGTAAAAGCCTTATGCTCAGGAGAATAAGTGCTGTGTTTATTGATTCCCTGTCATCTTGCAGGACTTCTTGCATGCACCTGTCACCCAGCAACTGTTCTGAATGTTCAGTTCGTTCTTCTGTGCTGAACTGACACTGGAAGAAAATTTATTTAGGGTTAGCAGCACGGGGTTACTGAGACAGAAATTATCTGCCATTATCACAGTCTCTAGGTCTTGGCTGCAACTTGGATAAGTTAAATATAAGTGTGATGGCTGAGGAACCAACAGGTCCAAGGGAAACTATCCCCAAAAGAGGGGTAAACTCCATATGCCAAAAAAAAAAAAAAAAACAAACAAAACGGGGGGGTGTGGGGAGGAGAAAGGCAAAGATGTTTAAAGGTAGGTGGTCTAAACCTGGGGAGCAGGCTGGAGTGCTTACACTGAGCCAGGAAAATGGGTGTTTGTTATTTGGGTGAGATTTCTGTGTTTCTTGCATTTGCTCGAGTCAGGAGCTGCTGTTTTCTGGAAACTCTCCAAAGTTGGGATGTTGCTTTGCTTTGGCAATTGCACAGCCCTGTGGAGACAAGCTTGGCATCCAGGGTGCTTGCAGGACCTGAGTCCTGGAGAGGGATGAGCTTTTCCCAGTGAGGTGCTTAGGGACATCAGCAGTTTCATCAGGAATGTTGTGTGGATTAAAAGATCTGTGA
This sequence comes from Phaethornis superciliosus, assembly GCA_023637945.1. NCBI lineage: Eukaryota > Metazoa > Chordata > Aves > Apodiformes > Trochilidae > Phaethornis > Phaethornis superciliosus. The sequence goes on from JAJQWJ010000021.1 coordinate 1,924,568, forward strand.
GAGGAGGGCATAGATCTCCACTAAGGGACTATACCAGCAGGGCTGAAACCAGAGAAATGACTGAAGGTCCAAAGAGGCTTCAACATGCTGAAACCACCCTGAAGCAAGAAGGTGAGGGCTTGGCAAGGGCTGGGTAACATCATCTCATGGGGACTTATTAGGGCTCAGGTTTACCCACGAGCAGATAATGCAAAACACTTGAAATGCCTGTATCTGGAAAATCAGTCCTTCTGTACAAGACCAGCTTGAGACAGAAATGTGAAATTTTACTTTTTCCCTTGCTTATATCCAAGTTTTAAAGAGGAATGATACTTTTGTGTCATGCAATAAGCCTGAGACTACAGGGTTTTTTTCTCTATATGAAAGAAATGTCCCTCTAGGGAGTCAGATCTTCATAGTGATCTGATGACAGTGTGGCCTCCCTGTCTAGCAAGAAGATGTTTTTTCAAAAGCAACATACAGCAAGTGAAAGTTAATTTTTTTTTTCTCTCTTGCATGTTGAGTGATGTGGTGGCAGTAACTCTGAGTACAGAGTGAGGTGGCAGAGTGTGGCCTTGCATCCCCTCCAGTGCTAATGGTTGTCCAGGGTTTGCCAAGGAATCTTTGAAGCGTCATGTATGAGTTACAGCATAACTGTCAGCTGGGGAAGGGTTGTTTTATTCTTGTTCTTTGATAGGTGGTAGAACTGCACCTTGGAGAGCTTGTGGGCTGGCAGCAGCAGTTTTCCCCTTTAATAAAATAGAGGGGACATCAGATGTTGTGCTTGTCGGGGTTCTGCAATGACTGTTTGGATGACAGCTATCCCAGAAACCCTCTTTAAAAGTAACAGGAGCTGTTGTGTAAGAGAAGGTGAAGAAAACCCTGCTGAAATGGATATTGAGTGTCCTGCTTTTGCAGCACTTGGCACACTTGCTGTGTTGAAGGACCAGGTTGTTCCAGGCTTTGGTTTCCTGCCCTGAAAGTGCAGACTCCCAGCTGTTAAAAGCAACAGATGGAAACTCAGCATTCCTGGAGGCTTTTAAGGATATTCCCTGACTGCCATAACCACTGCAGATCCAGGAGCCAGGGGGTCCCTGGGCTTTCACTGACCAAGTGACCCTTCCTGCAGGGTCCCAGAGCTGCAGGGTGGCTGTGACACCCTGTCTGTACACTGACCCTACTCATGGAGATGAGTGTTAAATGCACTTCCTAGCTGGAATAATCCCCTTCTTGAGGCCCTTGGGGAAAGCAGGGGAGTCCTTTGAGCTGAGAGAGGGGCAGCCTGGAGAAAGGCTCCTCTTGGTCTCTCTGATATGTTGCATGGAGTCTGTGCCTTGCTGGATTTTGGCAAGAGACCTTGATTTAACATGGGCTTTCTAGAAGAGGGAAATGTGAACCAGCTGCTGTGATTGTAAGCAGGCAAGGGATGGAGAAGAGGGCAAGGCCTGTGGGCGATTTGCTTACAGACCTTGGCAAACAGGAGGCTTTCTTTTTTTTTTTTTTTTTTTTTAATTATTTTAATTGGCATTAGGAACATCTTTGAGACCTTGGAATCCCAAATACCATGGGTGGGTCTAAAAGGTGTCTCTGTGCTGAGATAGTAGCTTTAAGTCAGGGAAGGGGCAAAGGAAACTGGGGGGATTTGAGAGGGATGTGGGAGGAGATGGTGGAAAAGGAGAGGGAGACTTCTACACATCCTACCTCAGGCTCGTAAAGGCTTAAAATCACCAGAGCCCTACAGCACACTGGTTTTAAGGGGCCACTTAGCAAAACAGCTTGGTGTGAGGCTGGAGTGACCTTTCCCATTCACACATACTGTGTGGGGCAACTCATGATGCTGAATAACACTGGGACTATGAGAGCAGTTCACCCAATTGCACTTGGGGTGAGACAATAAATCCTGTGAAGGCTGTTTTCTCTGCTAAGTGCAGAGTCAGCATGAGAGAAACTCATACAGACCTCAGTGTCCCACTGAGATGCCCACAACAGAGCAGTAAAGTCTCTCCTATAATTCCTGCTAGAGAGCTGAGCTGAGAGAAGGGTTTGCCCAGCCTGGGGTCTCTTCTCTGGCCATTGGAATCAAATGTTTTGGAGAAAGATGTAAGAAACCTCCTGTAATCTACCTGATAGGGAGGCTTGTCCCAGTTATGATACAGCAGGTTTTATCCTTTGTATTAGATGAGTTTTCAAATAATTTAACAGTGTTTTTTCTCATCCTTCATATACTGATGGAGTTGGGGTTTTGGCTCTAATGTTCTCATGACCTTAATAATGTCTTTTGCAAGTGCATTTCTCAGGTTAATTATGCATTAGGTTTACATAAGGCTTGTCATTTTTTAATCAGTTCTAACCCTGTTGCTTTCAGATGTTCAGACTGTACTGACACTTGAGTGCTATCAGGGGGGCTTACAGGAGTACTGTACCACCTTTCTACCCCTCCAGTTCTCTTGTACACCTTGGTATGTCTCCTTTATTTGTCATCTTGCTAAATAAGAAATACTGAGGCTTCCTGCTTTATTTTTTTTCCTGTATGGGCTTCTCAGATGGGCGTTAGGGTAACATAACACCAGGATGGAAAGTGTTTACTGGTGTGTTTGAGATGTAGTCTCAAACTCACTTTGCTTCTCCCTTCTGGAGGAAATCCTACCTGGGAGCTGCTGGGAGGTCTTTTTCTTAAAGGCCACAGAGGAAATACTGAGTCTGAGTGTTAGAAAGCATTCCTTGTACCTGGTAGTGGTTATTTTGTTGTTGTTGTATTTTTTTGGTTTGGTGTTTTTTGGGTTTTTTTGTTTGGGTTTTTTGAGAACTCTCTCCTTATTGTCTGTCCTGGCCTCTGGGTTTCCTTTTTTTTTTTTTTCAGTAATCTCTTTTGAGCTGGACAAACTTGTTCTCTGAAGTCAAAGACCCTCAAAGAAAGGGTGATGGTAAGATTGCACAGAAGCAATTGGGATGATGTGGTTTGTTCATCAAGGCAAGCATTTCTGTTTGCAAAGTAACTTGGCAGTCTTGTGTATTTTGGATTTAGGTATCCTGGTGTATAAGCCAAAGCTAACAGATACTCATTAGTTGGAGGACTGGAGCTGTAATAAGGACACTAACTCACATAGGTTGGCATTTTTATTTTAAACACAAGTAATTAAAGCAAAAATTGTGTTGAAAAAGTCAATGTTAAAAGATGTTATTTAAATAACACATCCAGGGTGAGAGAGAGGAAGCTGAGTGAAAGAATTGCTGAGCACTTCTCATTGCACCTGGGCTCTGCTGCCTGCAGCCCTGCTGCTCTTTCTGGTCAAGCCAGGCTTGGCAAAAGGGTTTTCCCATGGAGGTCCCATGATCAGGGTCTGTACCCACGCAAAATTCATCTTGTAACAGGCTGAGCTACCCCAGGGCTTTGGATGATGGGGACTGTAGCTTTTATCTGACATACCAGACCCATGGGGAGGTTCAGTGTGCCAAATTGTACTGGGTGACACAGTCATTAATGTGCTTTTAACAAATTGTTTCGCTTCTTCAAGACCCAGCTGTCTATAAGGGTGTCCAAGTTCTTCCTCTGAGTGAAGGAGGCTGCAGGTATGGGATGTAAAACAAAGCTAAACAATGTGCTTTGCATCTTTGTTTGTTTGTTTAAGGAGATTAATATATTAGCTAATCATGTGTGTAAACAACCTTGATATGCAAACCAAAAAGTAGCATCCCCCCTGGTGTCAGCTGCTTTCCCTATTAACCTCTCCAGAGCAAAGAACCTTCCTGAACAGCCATTTCAGAGTGTGCAAAATTGATTTCCTATTCGACCACCACAGTGGAAGAAGATGGCGGCGCGGAGCCACGGGCACCTCTTCCTTTCCATCAGCCTTTTTTTTTTTTTTTTTTTTTTTTTCTTATGAGAGAGAGATTGTCTTACCTTGTGTGTTTTGGTGATGGAAGATGAGTGGCTCCAGCACTGGGGTTGCTGCCCTGCCACACTAGGTGCCAGCAGGTTGGTCTCACCTCCTGGGAACCCAGCTCCCTCCCGGTGCCTTCTGGCGAGCAAAAACAATAAGAAACAAATTTACAGCAGCCTCTCCTTGGGTAGTTTCCACGGTGCAAAGACCTCCTGCCTCCCACCCCCTTCATATGTGTCTTCTCTTAATTAATACTGCATTCATCACTGCTTAATTCCTGTTTCCGTAGCACCCGAGGAGGGGGGGCTGCTGGCAAAGGCGGGTGCTGGTGCAGTCCAGATCTGCTGGCTTAGTGGAGGAGCTTAATTAGCCCCTGTGACAATATGGGATAATTTCCTGCAGCCCTGTGATGGGTGGCTCCAAACTGGCAGCTCTGCCCAGCACAAGCAGCCCCCATGTCCCTGTGCTGATGCTTGTGCCAGCTGGGTTGTGTGTGCTGGTGGGGAAAGGTGACCTGCTGCAACAGCTGCTGGAATTTCAAAAACATGAAAAAATCAGGAATTAATGGTGGGTTTTTTTAGCTCTGTGAGGGTCAGGAGACAGGGCTGCTGGGTTTAGTCTGTCCTGGAGGTCTTGGTGCTGAGAACAGCCAGGCTGGATGCTGGGGCTATTCCATATTGAGCTGTAAAGGGTCTAGCACACCTTTCTCTGCTTGTAGCTGTTGCTGTCAGTGTTGTAGTGATCCTGTCTCCTTTCCTTTTGTTTACCTTAGACACAGCCTGTTGACATTTGTGGTGTCCCTTCTGAAATCCCATGTGCTGCCCACTGCCCCGGCCCTGATGGGGACTGGAGCTGGAGAGCCAGGGCAGCAATGCTGGGGCAAAACAACAAAACAACCAACAAATATTCACTGTTGTGGTGCTTTTAGGAGAATACATATATTTGAGAGTTGTCTGGGGGGAAACCTGATTCACTTATCAGCATCAATCTTCTGGCATGTGTTGGAGTATCACTGGGTGCCTTTATTTTTTATGTTTATCTCCCCATCTTTGAACTCTTCTCCTTGCTACAAAAACCCCCAAGGAGCAGGAAACCCCACGTGTTCATTTCTCATGGGGTTGTGGCAGGTAGTTTTCCTGGTGCCCATGCAAATCCCATCTACCCCAGCACTGCATTTAAGATAAGATGGAGACATCCAGAGCACGTTTATAAGGAGGGAAAGGGAGATGGGGAAAGATGGAGGGGGAACAGAAGTAGCAGCTCCACTGCAGCGCTGGGCTCCTTGCCAAGCGCGGCTGCAGCACGCAGCCCTGGTTGGGGTGGTGGTTCCCCCCCAGCAGACATGGCTGGTGATATTCCTTCCTGCCTTTGCCCTCTCCTTCCCAGTGCAGGTTCTGGTGGGCCGGGGTGTGAAAGTAGCCCTGGGCTGGGGTGCTGGATGCCATCTCACCCATCCCCACTGCTACACGAGACCCCGGTACCGGCAGCCCCGCCGTGCACGCTCCCGCGCTGCAGCCATGCTCAGTGAGTGTGAGTAATGATACCAGGCAGAGGGTTGGGGTCTATGGGGACTGCTTGGGGCTGGGTGTGTGGGATTTGATTTGATTTTTTAATTTTTTTTTTTTTTTCCCCTTGATTTTTTTGTTTGTTTGTTTTTAATTTTCATTTCTCTCCCTTTCTCCACCCCTTGCCCAGCCCATGGCATTAAAACTTGGCCACCTCCATGATGGTGGCTTTAGGAGGACTGGGGACACGGGGTCAGTTGGCACAGCAACTGCTGTTTGGGGACAAAAGGAGGCTTTTTTTTTTTTCTTTTTTTTTTCCTTCAGTGCCAGTAGCAGCTGCCAGCCAGAATAGCAAATCCATGCGACTTGGCACCACTCCAGCTTCCTTGAGGGTTGCAGAGGGATGGTATGTTGGAGGGTAAGACTAGCTAATTAATCTTCCGGCAGGGAACAATGTAATATCAGACAATTACAAAGACAGAATGAAATTACTATAGTGGGAAGGCTGGCATACAAATTTCTCAAAGGGTCCATCCCTCAGCCCTCTGCTGTGGTACTTTATATGCGGGAACAGCACCCACGGTACATGCGCTTTTCTGGTGCGTCGGGGATTTTTATTTTTTTTTTTGTATGAATTGAATTATGTGTTTGGAGGAGGGGCAGGGAGATGCGTGCTTGATCACAGGAATAAGCTTTGTGAGAAGCAAAAAGGAGAAAGGAGTTGTTCCAAGCAGAGATGTTCCCCTTCAACCAGACATGCCAAGGGGACGGACCTGGTGCACCACCCATGCTGCAGGTTCATGGGGCTGAGGAAGTTTTTTTTTGGTGATTTTCAGTGATTGCAGTGCCTGAGGCTTTTCAAGGGAGGATCTGACTGCTCAGCAGAGAGCGAGTGATATTCTTCAGCCTTTCTGCATGGAGAAGCTCTCAAAAATCTTTTGAGCTGCTGAAAATTATTAGGGAAATACACCTACCAGCTCAGCGGTGGTAATTGCCAGTAATTAGATGTAATCACTGCTACCCACAGTTGGGATGCTGTGATGAATAGGGCAGTGCAAGCCGCATGGTGCAGGCTCCCTGTCTCTTTATTTGCAGTGGGGAAAGAATTAGGCAAGTCTCATTTATCCTGGAGCATTGGAAAGCATCGGTGGGAGATCAGCCTGTACAAAATTAGCATAGGAAACACCTCCCTTCTCCTCCTCACCGGGCTAGGGATAAACTAATGACTCCTCCCTCTGCATATCCCTCCCAAGATGAAACTTAATGCCGTGGGATCTCTAGCATTGTCATTAAAAACCAACATGAAAAGAGAATCAGTCGATTTCTCTTTGCAGAGTTGCATGTGTATGTCTGCATGTGAGGCCCGTGGAGAGGGGGCCAAGAGGCATTTTGAGCCAGGAGAGGATTTGGAGCAGCTCCAGCTCAGTTCTTCTTTCTTCCAAGGAATTTGAGTAGGCTTTTGTTTGGTGCCTACATTGATCAGATGATGCAAACACAATGTTTTAAACCACAGCAGCCCACTCCTGCCTGCATTGGCTGTTGTGCTGGACTGCCAGTTGTTACTGAAACTATTGAAAAACTTAGGCTGAATAAGAGTTTTGGAGTTTTTTGTGGTTTTTTGGTTTTTAGTTTTTTTTGTTGTTGTTGTTTTTGTTTTGTTGTTAAGGGAGTAGCAATGCCAGGGTTTGGATTGGCAGGCTGGAACCCTTTTTCCAAGCTAAAGATTAGGGCTTGCACACAGCCTAGTCCTTGTCCAGTCCATGGAAAGCCATCTTGGTGAGTGCTCATCTGTGGCTGGTTGTCTAAATATTTCTCAGAGGTAGTTAGAGATCAGAAACCTTTTCCATCGGGATGAAGGGCCCATCCCAGGTTCCCATCAGAAATCCCTTGGTGTATGTTGATATGTGTATCTCCTTATCTGGCTGCATATATGAGCTCTGTCCTAGCTCTGAAGCTTTCTGCTGAAAGATCAAAAAAAAAATAAAAATCCCTGTAGCCAAAAGAGACCCCCAAAGTCTCTGTAGTCATTCTGTGTTAGCTCTGAGGGTCCCTCAGCACTGGGGTACACAGTGGGTGTTCCTTCCCTTCAGAGCAGGCTGGGCTCAGGCTGGCTGTCCCCTCCCTTTGTGTCCTTGTCCACCAACCTGCAGCCAGCCAGACCTCTGGGTTCTCACACTTTTTGGGGAGACTTTCAAGCTCAGCCCTGCTTGTGCACAGGCAGGAAGAGGTCTTGATGGGCTCCCATCCTGGTGGGGATGGCACTAGTTATGGATGCTGATGAGGAGTGTGAAAATAACCCCATCATCTACTAAACAGCAATGCAGTTCAACTCAAGCTTGAGTATTTGTTTGAATTAGAAATAAAGAAGTTCAGTCCCTGAACTGTTTGAAGTCCTGCAGAGGGTTGGGTCTCTCTGTTGGGGTCCAGTGCTGCTTTTGGCTCTGGCAGCAATGCTCCTGCATGGGAGTGGAAGAGACATTCTTCATTGTTTTGTAGTTGATGATTGGCAGCAGAGATGTTTCTGTAAATTAATGAGTGCATCTTCTCAACTATACTTCAAAGTTTTCACTTCATCAATCTTTGATGGAGTTGTCTTTACACTGGGAAAAAACCAAACCACTAGCACCAAAATTTTACCTTTCAAAACCAAAAAAATCCAACCTTTCAAAACCTGTTGACTTGCTGAAAGTGACCTGCTGGGTCCTGTGCTCACACTCTGAGGCTGAATTTGCCCATGAGGGTGATTAGATCCAAATGTGAGTGCTAAAGGGCTAATCTTGGTCTGGGCATCCTCTGACCTGAAGACATGAGCCTTGACACTGCTGAAATGCCTGCCTTGCAACAGGCTGTGTCTGGCCCTGAGTCCTGCCAAACCTCTCCAAGTCAACCTCTGGAGTTAGGAAATTTAATTTGTAATAAATCTGCATTACAGTACAAGTAAATCTGTTTCAGTGGCTATAAAAATTAATTCCTTATCCTAAACATTATTATATAGCTTTCAAAATGAATTGACTGTGGTTGGTAGCCTACTATGTGCCATTACTGGTAATTAGTGTAACAAAATAACATTGCTGTAATATTTCCTGTCTACCCCTCCCCCAGCTGGGAGCCATTTCCTATTAGAGAATCAGAATTGCAAATGCAATGCAGGCTGCTTGCTTTGAAATTTTTTTAAAGATACATTTTGTCTGTGTGTTGGAAGTTGAACTGTTCCTTTCTCTGTCTTAGTCTTTGGTTTTCGGGGGCAATTTGCTTCTGAAAAAGCTTTGGTGTGGCACAGGACAGGATCAGAGCCTGATGCTGGAGTGTGCAGCTGGCTACCTGGGGCTGCCCAATGCTTTTTCATCTCCTTTGAACCTGAGCTTGTGTGTGGTTGCTGCTGAGGTTACTCACCAGCTCCCAGGATCTTTTTGCCATGTCTGGCAGGTCGTGTGTCTCTCAATAGTTTTTTACAGTGATCCAGCACACACCTGTTGTCCTCATCCACTAGCTTGGTGTGTCCTAGAAGTGATGGATCTGCCCATGGAGGTGCTGGGACAGCTCTGACCCTGCTGGGAAGTGGAGGGAAGCAGATGCTTCCTTTGCTGAAGTAGATGGTAAGGAAAGGATGAGGCCAGGGCAGCAATTTCTGGGCAGCTGAAAGTGTGTATAGCAAAAAGACACAAAGATGTAAGGTTGAAAGGACCTGAGAAATTTTCCTAGGTTTTTCTAACTGGACACAGCAAGTTTCTACACCTTGCTGTTTTGGCTTGACTAAGAAATTTAAGTGGGATTAAAAGGATGGAAGTAGCAAGTCTGAGTTTAGTTCATATGTTTACACCAGTGTACAAATCAAAATATTTCAAATTTATTTCTTTGTTCATATTGTTCAGCCTGAAGAAGAGGAGGCTCAGGGGAGACCTCATCACTCTCTACAACTCCCTGAAAGGAGGCTGGAGCCAGGGGGGGGTTGGGCTCTTTTCCCAGGCAACTATCAGCAAGACAAGAGGACATGGTCTCAAGTTGTGCCAGGGGAGCTTTAGGTTGGATATTAGAAAGAATTTCTTCCCGGAGAGGGTGATCAGACATTGGAATGGGCTGCCCAGGGAAGTAGTGGATTCTCCATCCCTGGAGATATTTCAAAAGAGCCTGGATGTGGCACTCAGTGCCATGGGCTGGGAACCACAGGGGGAGTGGATCAAGGGTTGGACTTGATGATCTCTGAGGTCCCTTCCAACCCAACCAAATCTATGATTCTGTGATATGTTTACACCAGTGTGTGAGAGGAGGGCACCACTGGGCAGCTTTGCTCCACAGCCCATCTTCAACCTGCCCCTTGCCATCCTGCATGAGGCTGCTCCTCCCTGCTAAGTGATCCCATCCCAGTGCTCATCCCAGAGGTTTTGTATTTTCTAAAGAAAAAAAAAATCAATCCGATAAAAGTTCTTTTCTTTTTTTCTCAAAATAAAATTTTCCTCACTCTCTGAAAATCTCTATATAATGTTGAGTGTTGCAGCCTTTTCAGAAAGGTGTTGCCTCTCTGGGAACTGGATCTCCTGATGCCCTAGGGACAAAGATGAGCTCTTGCTGCTGCAGTGTGGTGTGGAGAAATAGTTCTTCTATATTATCATCTTTTTCTTATAGGATGATCTTGCTGTAATAGATGTTGGGACACAGGTAAAACCGAGGTGTGGAAGTCACTGTGGCACCCTTAGCATCTCTGAAGGACCTGTGGGGGCACTTGGCTCCCTGAGGTTTTTACCTGCTCTTTGGGAGGGCTGAATAAAACTCATTTACAGAACAGTGGCATGTTCACAATTTATCCAGCCTTCAGTTGTACGGGTGTTTTACTTTGTGCATCCATAGGGAGACTTCTTAGGAACTCTGGCATGCAACAAGGTTGGGATGTAACATCAGAATTTGTGTATACTTCCCTGGGAAAGCCCACCTGCCTGGCTTTAGATATGCACAGATTTGTTTGCTTGAATGGGGTGGTTGTGCTTGATTCTCATTATTATGTAGCTGTGTTTCCCCAAATCACATTTGTTTGCAGCACAAGACATGATCTCTTGTCTGGACTTCTGCTGTGGCAATAAAATGCTTGGCTTTTTTGAGCCATAATAATGGGGCAATGCAAGGAAAGACAAGCAGAAGGCAGATCAGTTCTCTCTAATGTGGGTCATTTGTGCTAGTCTGGTGGTATTTCTCCTCTGTTTGGCATGTGCACTATTTATCTGTTTTCTGTGACCCTAAATCACTTTGTCTGTGGCAAGCTTCCACTTCTGCTGGGAGATTTGTGGAGGGAAAGCAGCTACACTTAACCTTTCATTTTCTACATCGTATTTCTGACAACATAAATAGTTTTCTGGTCACTAGTAAGATTGTTGCATTGGCAAAGATCAGATTGTTTATCAGGTGTGCATCCTCAAGCTTTTCTTGCTGTTTTCCCCTGGCAGTTACTAAAATGGGTGCAGCTCTCCCTGATGTTCAGCAGGGGTGGGAATCTGCAACTGCTCTCAGTGCAAAGCTGAGCCACATTGCACTTGTGATCCAGGGTGAAAAATAAGGTTATTGCAGGCCTGTGGCTCATGAGCACCCCAGGTTCTGCTGCAGCTGCAGTGGTGCTGAGAGCATTGGCAACATCAGATTTGAGGGGGAAAATGTCAGGTTGAACCTCAGCTCTTGTTTAAGCATCCTCCAGGACACTTTGTCATGCTGCCTTGGCTCCCCATGTGTAAGGAGCAGGACAGGGGTGGGTTCCCTCTGCTCAACAGCAAAGTGTGAGCAACCACAAGGCAGGGGTTTCCCAGGATTTTTTAATTTTGTTTTTATGCTAAGGTGGAACAACCCACTGTGGCCCGGGGGCAGCTGCAGAGCAACAGCAACAATTTACTGTCCTGCTGCAAGGATGCTACATGGCCCATAAATGGCCACATAAAGGGAATCTGGGTGGGAGCTGGGAATACAATGACAAACACAATTCTCCCTTAATTTAATAGAACAGTCCATTCAGCAGAGAATATATTGTACAGCTCTCTCAGGTTGGATGGCCTCCTATTGTGTCTGGCCTTTGAAGTGCTGATTAGCTGGGCTGGGAACATGCTGATAAAAAGTTAATTTCTATTTGCTGTTGCTTTGTAATTGGATGAACACGAAAGCAATTAAATATTAAAACATACAAACAAATAATGAAGTCACTGTAATTAGCCAAAGTTTGATCACTGTCATATTTATTTAGGAGGAGATGATACGTCTCAGCAGGTGACATTTTAAATACCCTTGGCTGCTTTGGTGTTGTCTTCAGAGAATGCTGAATAATGTACAGAGGATTTAATTAAACCCCATTGTAAATCAGCTGTGATGACAGGGAAGTGACAGCCACATGTTGAAAAGAGAATTAGGCAGAAGCAAGAGAGATTAATTAACTATTTTCTACAGAGTTCATCCTAGGCATTGCCCAGGGAGTTTGTCCAAGGAGAAGTTGATTTGTAACTTGTCCCACTTGAGATTGGAGCCTGGAGTGTGGAGAAAGATGCTCTGGACCCTGAGATGTTGTAGCCCATGGAAGGGGATGGCTGTGATCATCTATACATCGTGAGAGAGGGAAACTGAGGCACGCAGTGCTGCAGCTCTCACCTCCCAGCTCTTCTATAGCCCCTGGGCAGGACAGTGCCAGTGGCTTCCTTGGTACAGGGCAAATCCTCTGCTGTGAATTGCAGCAATCATGAAAAACTTCTTGAAGCAGGAGTGGAAGGAAAGCTCCTGGGGGTTTACTCAGCTTTGACTACATCAGAGAACCCCAGAGTTTGTCAGCCAGAGTTAGCTGAGCTCTCTGCCCAATATTTTTGCAGGATGTGCTTTTTTTTTTTTGAGATCTGTTTGCCACTGGCCAAACCTAGTGAGTGGCAGTAATTGAGAAATAAAGTTAACAAAGCTGATGGGAATCTCTCTATCCAATTTGGTGACCTTTTTGATAATGCTTCTGAATGGCCCTTGCCTTTGGCAGCTCTTCCCTGCTGGCTCTTAGAGGGGCTCCAGCTGGTTGTGCATGGAGCCCAGGGAAGAGCAGGGAGGGAGGTGGAAGTGTCTGGGATAGCACTGGGAAATGAGCCCCTCAGGGAAGGGATGGGAAGCAGGGGCAGTAATTAGGAAGGAGCCTTCAGAACCTTCTGTGACTCTGCTGTAAAAGAGTCAGGAAAATAGGGAATGTGGTGTAGAGGTAGAAATGATGCCTATTGAAATAGCAAGAAGTGTCAGTAAAGAAGTTTAAATGCAATGATACAGGAGGAAGTTGGGCTGAGAAACCTCAAATCTAGCAAACTAGATTGCAACCCAGCAGAGAGTCCCCAGGGGAGGCTTTGCTGCTGCTGGGGATGTGGGGAAGGGCTTTGCAGGCTTGAGCTCTGAGGGGGAAGTTTAAAACCAGAAATAAGCAGGGCTGTGGGGCTGACTGGAGAGAGCTTTGTGAGGCTCTTGTGGGCCACCCGACTGGGGTTATGGGATGCTGCTGAGGGTAATTTGGGTTCTTATTAAACCATCCCATGCATCTCCTTGGTAGGGCCATTGCTGAGCACCAGGGAGCTGGGTTGAGGAGGAGCCTGGGTGGCTTGGTGCAGAAGAGGCAGCTCTCCTCCTTCCCCAGGTAAGGTGCTGCCTTACCTGAGATCATACCACATGGGGAAAGCTTTTGCTGCTGGGGATGATGATTTGCACGTATGGCTTTGCATTTCAAAGCCTCATTCTCCTTCTCCCTTAGCAGTGAAAGCTGGGAGTAATTGTACACATTGGAGGAAAAAATTCATTTTATTCCCAGAGGTGTAAATTAATCGATTGAGCCCAGGAAAAGACCTGGGCACTGTTACAGCCAGCTCCCTGAAGGCATCTCCTCGATGTATGTGTCTGATAAAAAAATGCAAATAAGATCTTAGGAGGTGTAGGGTATGGGAAAGGATGGGAAGTAATAGGGAAATACAATCTTGTCATGAAGCAAGTGAGTAGAGCTTCCTTCTCTGAATACAATACAACATAGTGATTTCTGCTCTCCAAAATGGTCTTGCAATTTTGCTGGGTGCACAGAGCAGAATGAAAATAGGGATCAGGGTCTGGGAAGTCTCCTTTCAGAGATTTTCTGTCGGGAGAGGATGAATGGCCAGTTTTGCAGAGCACAGGCCTGACACTGCACCATTCCTGGAGGAGGGAAACTGAAGCCCTCCCTCAGCCAAAAGGGCCCTGGGGATGTGGAGCAGCTCCCTCAAAGCTCCACACTTTGGATTTGGGGACAGAAAAGTTGCTTGTTTGTTTGTTTTTCCTGTACTATTTGGGTAGGGAATATGGATAGGAATTTTGTTGTGGGATTCTTCGAATCAACAGAGATTTTTATATGATGCTCTTGCTCTCTCTTCCTTTGGCATCTTTTTGCCATGTTTTAGGGCCTTCTAATCTAAGTCTTTAGCTCGCCACAGGTGTGTGAGGAAGTGTTTTGTGGTTGGCTGTGTTATGAGAGAAATTGTCTTTATGATATTCCATAGTAAATGTAATTTTAGCTGCCCCAAACTTCTGCCAATAAAGCAGATATCTATCCATGTAGATGTCACAGAATCCCAGAGGGCTGTCTCTTTGAAGCCAGTAAGACAGCCTGGGTGCCTGCAGCAGAGTTTTTGGATAAGATGCTAAATGCAGAGAAATTTCATTTCAAATTAACCCCAGCTCCTGGGTGCTGTGGCAGACAGGACTGGGCACCACTGGGAGATGATGGCTTGTCAGCTGAATGTGGCAACTGTTGGAGTGGTGCTTTAAACACTGAAATCTTGTAAAGCTCTGAGAAATTAGTCCTTTTTGCATCTCAAACAGAGCACCCAAACGCATGGCACCCTTCTGATTTTAATTTGGCTGTGACTCAGTTCCCCATCTGTACAAGAATAATTCCCCCCTTCCTCGCAGGGCTGCTGTAAGGCAAATTAATGTTTGCAAACCACTCAGATACTATGATAATAAAGGCTGTGAAAGCCCAGGAGAAAATTAATAGCTCATTATTTAGACTAGGGCTTCAATAGCATGCCATAGACAGGACACAGGGCTACATATTGAATGATGATGATCAAGAAAAATATTGAATAGATGCTCATTAAGAGAGCACTATCCATCTGGTGTACAAGAAAGGGCTTTTTTTTTCCTGCAGAAGAAGTGGTCCACGATCATATTATTACAACATGTGTCGCAATGCATCTCTGTGAGGAGACTTGGGCTTGGCTTGTGTGCAGTTCAAATTCGGGCATTTTTCAAGTGCCTGAGTGCAAGCTGACGGCTCTGCTAACACTGGGGTTGGCTTTAATATAGAGAGAAGAGAGAAAAGGGCCAGTAGATGGCACTCAAGAATATGGAGCATCTTTCCTGGGTGTGTGAGACCAATAAAATGTGGTGGTGTGTACCACAAATGGCTTCCTTTGCACAGATTTTTATATTGGCTTTTTTTTTTTTTTTTTTTTTTTTTTTTTTTTTTTCTCTAGCCTGGAAGTTTGGTGCAGAGAAAAAGGAGACAGCAGCATGCAAAGCAGCAGATGTTGTTAGATGGTCTGTGTGCTCTCCTCAGCTCAATTTGGTTTCTACCCTTTGGGTTTAAATTACTTAACAGTCTAGAAATCCTGGGCTGTTCTCTCCTCAGCTGACCCTTTTCTTTTTATGCTTTGCTTACAGCTTGTCTGTAAAGTGAAATGAGAAGTTAATGTGAGAGCAGAAGTTAATTGACCTAAATAAACTAAGAGCATTCTGTTGGCTTTATGATAAAAAACCCTGCATAACCTCAGCTCTCCTCCTGAAACACACTATAGAGCACCATGGCTCTCATGGTGTATTGTCAGGCTGCTGCTGTTTACTCACAGTTATTTTTGGCATGGTGTTGTCTAAAGAACCCTGTGATCAGCACTGATGTGCAGAGGTGGGGAGGCAGCACCAGCCTGGAGCAGCTCAGTCTGACTGGGAAAGAAAGTGAATTGAAATCAGGAAAGGGTCTGGCTGCAAACCCAAGGGCGAGGTAGAAAGCAAGCCCTAGAGCTGCAGGAAGGTTTCTTCATGTCTGCTTTGATGCTTGAGGTGGTGGTCCCAGAGCTGAGCCCTTCTCAGCCAGCTTTTTTCACTCCAGTTTGGTTGCAGGACTGACAAAGGCAGCTTCAGGCTGAGCTGTCACAGGAGTGAGGGATGCTTGTGTGGAAAAGACCCATTGCTACTGGGGCAGGAGCTGGAAAAGCATCTGGTTTTACAAATGTAGCTGAAGCTTGACCTTTAAGGTCTGTGCTAACCTCCTGGCACTGATACCATCTCCCTGCTGGGAGTGCAAGCTCAGACTGCCACCTCTCCTGCTCTTCTCAGCCCCAGCTCTGCCCAGGTCTCTCCTGGATGTGCTCTCTGAGCCCTGCTTCCCAGAAAATCACTCCTGGGGCTGCTACACAACTCCAGTTCTCCAGGGCAAGCAGAGGCTCTCGTGCCAGTTTAGATTCGGTGCTGGTTAAAATAATGCAATCCGGAATGAGGAGGGCTGTGTCCCTGCCTGCATCAGGGCAGTGATTTAAATGCTTTGTCTGCTTTCATGCTATTTTTCTAATCCAGGCAAGTCCCTGGGCTAGGCTGTATGATGCTTTTCTGGCACCTGCAGGGGGGAGATGAGAAGATAAAGGACAGAGTGTTAGCCTCCAGCTCAGCTCCTTGGAAAGCACTGGCTGCAGTGCTGGCTTTTGGGCACCAGACAGGGATGGGAGATGTTGGTTTCACCTCTCAATCTGCTGGAAACCCATTATATGAGCTTGGTCAGACAGGGGTTAGCCACTTCCTTTCCCTGTGCTGCAGTTTTCCTCTTGTGAAAAAGTTTTGGTGATAGCTTGCTTCCTTTGTGCCAGCTATTGCATGGAATTGCCCTGTTTTACATGGGGTTTGTGAGATGTATTCCGGGGGGGGGGGGGGGGGGGAGGGAAGGTACTCAGAATGAGACAATAAAATGAGATCAGATTTAGATTCAGAACACAGACATATTTGGGTATGACATTTAAGAAGCATGCTTTGGGTTTTGCTTGTTTTTTTTATAGCAAAACTTCCAATCTTCAGACATTTAGAAGAGCAGGGGGCAGCTGCCTGGCTGCCAGCACTGCTGGTGGGAGCCATCGTGTGGCGGCTGCTGAAGACGCCCGAGATCCCAGCAGCATCTTTTTGGGTCAGAATAAATATTTTATTTTATTTTACTCTGAAGAGGTACAGATTTTTTAAATCTGAAGCTGTGTGTCCAGAAATCAGCCATGATTTTCTCTTTCAGAAGTGCCCTTTTTAGTGCAGTGCAATAACAGCAAATGGCATTTCTTCTTTGAGAAGAAATGGTGAAGAATTGCCATTGCGTTCCTAAGCTGGATGGGAGAAGGGAATCGTCAATTCCCTTTGTAGCTCCTTTGCAACTCCTCTGCCGAGGTCACTGATAAAAAGCCTGAGGAGCAGGGACTCTAAAACTGAGCTTTGGAGAATGCCACTCTTGCCTGGTCACTGGCTGGATGTTACCCCACATACAGCAGCTCTGAGCCAAACCTTTCAGCCAGCTGTCTTGGGTACCTGTCTAGATGAATGCAGTTTTTGTCCAGAGGTTACTCTGAGGCCTGGTATCCGAAGCTTTGCCAAAATCCTAAAAAACCTCCAGCCACTGCCTTCCCTTTGTCTGCTAGGCGGGTAGGTTTTATTTATAAAAGGATATCAAAGTAGTGGAAGGCATGACTGTCTCTTCATGAACGGATGTTGGCTTTGTCCAATGTCTGTGTTCTCTTTCAAGTGATTTTCAATAACTCCTAGGATAATCATCTCCATCATTTCGCCAGGCACTGGTGTGAGACTGACAGGTCTATAATTACCAGGCTTTTCTTTCTTGCCCTTCTTGAAAAGTGGAGCAGCATTTGCTAGCTTCCAGTTGAGTGGGAAACCTCCAGGTTAGCAGGACCATTGGCAGAGAAGTGTGAGAGGTCTCACTGGTAACACCACCCAACTCTTTCAGGATCCTGGGATGAATCTCATCAACCTCCACAGGCTTCCATTCATTCAGGTGCAGCAGCAAACCCTGTACAAGCCCAAAATTGGGTGGGATCTTATCACTCCCCAGCTGTTATCCTCTAATATGGGGCTTCAGGCATCCCGGGGTGCATCACTGGTGTTAAGGACACAGCTGAAGAACAAATTGAATGCTTCTGCTTTATCTTTATCCCTGTTTGTTCCATGACCAATGCCATCAAGCAATGGACTGATGGTTGGGTTTGGAGAGCACTGGTGTGAGAGGGGTTGTGAGGGTGCTTTAAGCTCATCTGGAGGTCACCTCAGGCCTCCAGTCTGATCAAAAAGCTGGGCCAGGACTGGTGCTGGTTGCTGCCAGGGAGATGGCCTTGCAATGGTAATTGAAATCATTGCAGCCCACTGTGATAGAGGGGAAATCACTGGCCAGGGAATGGCACCTGAGCTGGCACTGGAAAACAGATGTTCCCCACTACATTTACTCTCTAAGTGAAAGTACAACAGATGCAAAACAACATTAAAATGGTAGCAAGGCTGTAAATACAGCTTCTAATTACTGTGCCAGGTAATGTCAGTCTCATCAAGCCAGAGTTCTCCCAAGGATGCTCTGCAAGCAGGTGGGATGTATAAAGACATTTAAAAGATGGTTTTGTTGGTTTTTGCTTTTCCCTTTAATGCAATGTATCTAAGCTTGCTCACTTAGGGCAGTTGAGAAGAATGTCACAGCCTTTCTGCCGGGTTTATCTTTAGTATGTGGTGCTTAGAATAACTAAGGAGATGGGAACAGAGCATTACATGCAGAGATTTGGGGATGGGGAGAGGTGGGTGGAGGAGGCTGTCTGGTATGGGAATAGTGTGAGCAAGAAGGGAAAGGAAGGAGCAGGAAAAAAGAGCTAAAAGTGACAGTGTGAGTGACAGGGAGAGAAAATAGCACTGAGCAGGGTGGCCTCAGCTGACTTCTTAGAAGTTACAGCATTTGCCATGAAGAGGAAGCATTTGGGATTCTCTGGGCCCTGGCAGTGCCTCAGTCACTTTGGGGTAGTAAAGGGTAATGGATTGAAATATTCCCCTCTGGTTCTCTGTTAAGTGCTCTATTTTCCAGTCTGATTTGGGGTTTATAATGCTGCCAACCACAGAAACAGTTCAGCATCTCTTACATGTTAATAGCACTGGCAGCTTCCCCTCCATGTTCTGGGGTCCCCCTCCCCAGTTGTGGGCATGACAGTCTGAAGGAGGTTGGTTTGCACTTTTTCTTCTAAAACTGGAAGCAGAGATGTTTTGGAGGGGATGGAGAAGATACCAAGTGTCAGGGTGGTGTCATTTTTAAGGTGGAAAGAGTCCTTTTCAAAGAGGCTATTGCAGCTTTTCCTGAGGCTGGGAGGATTACAACTGCCCAGGTCCTATGAGCTCTTTCAGATTTCCTCTGGGATCTCTCTTCTCTCCTTGAGTCACAGCTGTTGAGCACTTTACAGCTCCAGATTTGCCCTTTCCTGAGGTTGGGTGGTGGCTGTAAGATATTCAGCATAAGCAGCATCCTGCTGGTACTTAGGGTTTGTGGTGGGACCTGAGCTGTGGAGCCAACCTAAGGTACAACTTGATGTGGAATACCAGCAAGGCCATGGGGTACCCAGAAAGGGAATTGGATGTTGGCATGGACACATCTGTGTCACCACTATCAGTCTGCTGGAACTGAGCCATCACTCATCTAACAGAGCTGACTCCTGCATTGCTTTAGCAGCTCAGGCATGTTTCATGGTAAAATATGGATGATAAAGTGATATTTAGAGCCTGAAGGAGAGAGAAAAATGCATTTCCTTTTTTTGCTTCCTCTAAGTGCTCCTCCAGCTTTGTTGCTCTGTCTGCTGATGGTGGCTGCTGGGAATAAGGTGAAGGCACTGAAGTGAGAACCTTCAGGACAGTCATACATCACACACAAGTGTGAAGATCAGTGCCTGCCCAGAGGTGGTTATTTTTTTTTTTTTTTTTTTGGATGCTATTATGTATTAGATCTTTCCAAAGCTGATCCTGGGTTTCAGTTTGTGTTCCAAAGCCCATTTGACCATCACCTGCCCACAGCCCTTCGTTTCAAGCTGGAGAGAGCACTGCCTTACCCCTTGGGGTGTGCAGGGAAGGACAGGGGCTTTTGGGGTGCCTGGAGAGGGCAGGGGACAACCAGCCTGTCCCTGACTGGGCCATAACCCAGGGCACACACACAATGTCCATGCAGCCTGGCACAGCTCCAGGGGGAAGGGTGAGGAGCAGGGATGTGTTTGCTGTATGCATGAACCACGAGAGCTGTCGCAGGGTCACAAAGCAGGAAATCCCCCTCTCTCCTCCCAATCAAATTAGGAGAAGAGAGGAGCAGAAAGTGCATTAACTAATCAAACTGTGGTTTCAAATTGATTATTGCAAATTGCCAGCGATAACAATTCTCCTAATGGCAGTGATTTAAAAATATAAAAATAACTAAAACAGAGCCTCTATTAGGCACCCTTCTAACATCTCCCTGGGGGAGGGCGAGGGCTGGGGGTGCAGTGCAGCCCCTGTGTGGGGCTTTTTACACTGCTCCAGAGCCTTGGACCAACCCCGAATCCAGGCAGTGTGGGATCAGATGCTTGGCTCACTGCTGGTTCTGTTCTTGTCCCCCGTGGCCAGCGTGGGCTTGGAGAGGCTGGAGGGCAGCCTGGCCATGGGGATGGGTTGTTGCCCTGCTCCTGGGGTTGTTGCCCTGTTCCTGGCAGCCTTTCTGGTGCCTGGATGCAGGCAGCATCCCCGTACACCTTCCCAGCAGTTTCCCTGGTAACCAAGTCATCCTGCCAGCAGCCTGCAATGTCAGAAAATAAGATGACATTGTCGTTCCTCAAAAGCAACCCGACCCAAACCCAAACAAGAACCCCAACAAGCTGCCTCCTCTTCCTCTCTCCCACCCTAAAGTGATGGCCCCTTCTGCCTGGCTCCCAGGCTGTGCTTTTGCAGGCTGTCTGGGCATCTCCTTGTAGAAGGAGGAGCAGAAAACACTCTACCTTGAAGGCTGCCTGCTGTCACAGTTGGTTCAGGCTGGAAAATGGCTCCTGCAGGAGCTGGGGACATGGTCCTGCCTGAATGTTGGGCTGGTTCCTCTGTTTCTTCTCTGGCCAGCCAGGGGGTTTGACTGTGTGTGTTAAAAGCACCATGGTGCAGGGAGTTTGATGGCACCTGAACTGCCTCAGCTCTTTATTTTGGTGCAGATAAAGCCAGCAGCAAGATCACCCCTGGTGTGTCCCCCACTGCCACAAATATGGCAGAAGCATCTGTCATTTCGGGGTTTTTCCACCAGAGGAAGTTCAGATTTGCTGTTAGGAAAAATGGCATCAGCAAAAGGGTTGGCAAGCATTGGGATAGGAAGAAGTGGTCAAGTCACTATCTCTGGAGGTACTTAAAGGATGTGTGGATGGGGCACTTAGGAACATGGTTTAGTGGTGAACTTGGCAGTGTTAGGTTAATGGTTGGACTCAATCTTAAGGGTCTTGCTCAAAATAAATGATTTTATTCTACCTTGTGATGATTCTTTTTGGGCTTCTCACTCCTCTGTTGTCATGGCCATTCTTACGGGATCTTTCTGCTGCCTTTGCAGGTCTTGAGACCTCACTAGAAAAGGTTAGGGTTCTCTTTGTGGTGTTTTTTTTTTGTTTGTTTGTTTGTGGGGTTTTTTGTTTGTTTTTTAATCTAGTAATACAAAGCATCTGTCTGCAGGCCTGCTAGTCTGACTTTGACCAGCCCCATGTTCCTTTTCTAAACTGTTTGGACAACTCCTGCAGATTTTATAGTTTATCTTGCCCACATCCTTAGCTCCCTAGTGAAGGAACATTTCCTTATGTTATAAACAGTCCTAGCTCACTGCTACTTCATGTCAGATAAAACCCTGCTTCTAATCACTATATGGGTTTCCTCCCAGGCAGTTTGCCTCTGAAACTTAGAGTTACACTTGCAAGAAAGAAAAACTCATTGCTTCTCATGTCCAGGGGAGGCACGGGGTGAAACTGGAGATCTACTTGATTGCACATGTTGAGTAAACCATGTGTTTGTCAGACATGATTGTCCAAATTGTGTCTCAAGCAGTTTTGCTTTGATACCTGCTTATTCCAATGCTCAGATCAAATTCAACCAGTGGAGTTGTGTTTGGGAGCAGAGGTCAAAGTTTCATTTGCTACCAATGCCTCTGTTTATATCTAACTGGTTTTATTAATCCAGAAGCTCATAATCAGGAGTACTTGTGCCCATTTTACCTGATATTCATGTTAGGCCCACTGGGATTGAATATAATCACCTTCTCTTTTGATTACCATAAACATTGATAACGTAGCTGTTCCTGGCATTTGGAGCAGCCTTATCATTATTTTTGTGGGAGGAGTTCTGGCTCAGAAACACCTATCTAATGTCAAGAAGATAATTTCTATGGAGAAGCTTATCCTGTTTGTACAGGTCAAGTCTGGGGATGATAGAGTTACCAGGTAGGAGCAGTTGTTTGTCTCTGTGCAAGCAAGATATTTTTAAGATGGTTAAACTGTTCCTGGTGCCCTCACCTGCTGGTGTTGAGGGGCACTTGGAGGGCCCCATCCTTTCCTTTGCTCTGGTCTGGCAGTGTTCATAAAGTCCTGGAGAGCAGTTTTGTTTCCAGCTTCTAATTGTCACTTTGGAAAGACCAGATGATTCTTTCTACCAGTGTCCCATCAAATGCTGTCACTTATCTCACAGCTGTCTCTTTGCCAATGTAAGTGAAAGAGCAAGAGGATAAAGTTGTAGGTAATAATCAGTCATGGGAGAATGGCTGAGGAGGTCATCACCACTCTTTTTTTTTTTTTTTTTTTTCCTATGGCTATAGCAAGAAGGGTGGGGGGAAAAAAAAGAAGGAAAAGAGAAGGCATGATGGAAAATCTGGACTAATAAATACAAATTTCTTTGAGTGGGTGAGTATGAGTGTAGAAAATATCTGGGAAAAGTTCAAAATTGTGGCTTTGTTCTGCATACAGAAAACAAAACCCAGCTATTTCATATTGTGTGTGTTACTGTTGCTGTTTTTCTATTGCTGGTTTCTCTATTAAAACCTCAATAAGTAGTAGGAGTCTACTAAAGGTTTTCAAAATGAAACCAAGTTTGGCCATTATCACTAAATGGCTCTTTGGTGAACTGTATAAATAGAGTGAATGGTCTCACTGTGGTTCTTAGTGGAAACATGCCCAAATTGCAAAACCAGGATTTTTTGCTGGCCTCAAGTCAGGACTAACGTGCTGCAAAGAACAAGGGTGGGTTTCTGACTCTTCTCCTGACCTGTTTTCAGGACTAGCTCTGCCCCTGGCATGGAGGAGACAGCAGCTCTGCAGCCCTTTCCTGGGGTGATCCTTCCAGATTTACTTCTGGAAATCCTTGGGGGGTCTGCACTGCAGCTGCTCCATCAGATTTCAGCTCCACCTCAGTCAGGATGTTACCATTTATTTTTTTAAACCTGCACATCTCTTCCATGAATAGGGAAAGGCTGCTGAATGCAGTCTTTCTGACAGTCTTTTGCCTCTCAGGCCTCTGTTAGGACTCTCACCTGCAAAGTACTTCAAGTGGGGAAAACTTCCCCAAAAACCAAGTGCAGCCAGAGAGACTCCTGTGTGGGGTGAGGGTGACCTTACCCCAAAAGCACAGTGACCCCCAACAGCCCACAAAAGCAGAGTGCTGCAAAGCCTGTTTGCCTTCCTATTGCTTGAGGAGACTTCAGACAGGTGTAGAGGACTGTCTGACCCTTAGACAGATTTTACAGTGTTGTACAAGACCAGTTTTTCCCTTTGCCTATTAAGAAGAGCCAAATTTAGACCTTAGAATGAAGCTTGCTTGTATGGAATGTTGCTTGTATGGAATAGCAACAAAACGAATTCTGTCTCTTGGAAATGAAAAAGTTAGACAGCAAAAGAAGAGATTTGCTGGGATGTGGCAGTTTGTACTGTCATTTTCCTCTGTCTATTGCCAAACAGATACAGTCTGTGCTTGGGAAAAACAAGGGGATGAGTCAGTCTTCTCCTCTCAGGTTGTTATAGGTACCTCTTCCAGGCCCTGATTTAGTCTCTTCCTAGCAGGTCTGAGCTCTTGGTTCCACACCATCCTACTGTTCATGAAAGGACAGGTCACTGGCCCTAAGGTCTTGGTGTCTTCACACAGGGCAAATCCAGTCCACCAGAGGCTTAGCAGAGACTGGAAATTGAAATCTCCCTCAGCCAGCCTCTGGGAGGGCTGCCCATCTTCGAGTCCAAGGAGCAGCCAAATTCCTTGTTAGATGCCAAAGGGATTTGGCATTGGGTCAATAACAAACATCATGCTTATGTGGCTTGTGCCATGCTTGGCTGCTTGAGCAAGGAGCAGGGGGAAGGGTACAGGGGGTTGGTTCTGTAGGGCTGTTTGCTGGCCCAGCTTCAGCTCCTGGTACCATGGCTCAGCCATCCAGCAGCACTGGCAGCTTTGGTTTTACATCTGGGTTTTTTTGCAGTGACCCAAGCCCACCTAACAGGATAGCTGGTGCTGCCCAGGGCCTTGCTTGCAACCTTCCTTCATATGCTTTCCCTTTTAGGAAAAATGTCAAGAGGGGTAAAATCCAGGAGGGATTTCTTTGTGCAAGCCAGTGTGCCAGCAAGGCTGGCTAAGAAATCCACAGCTGAGTCACAGTGCTGTATCCAGGGCATGTTGGACGCAGCCATTGCTATTCTTAGGTGCCACTTTTATGGGCTCTAGAGGGTCAGTGCCCAAATTGTTGTGGTGGGAAACACTACCCAGGCCTTGCACTGAGAACTATCACAGGGCCCTGGTGCTGTAGCTGATCCTTTGCTTGGGAAGAAGGAAGAATGTTGTATTTTTAAATACTGTTCCTATTTTGCTTTAGTGGCAACTGGCTGACCTGAGGTATAACATGGAGCTGTTAGGTTGTTGGTTGCCTGCCCAATCTGAGGCTGTGTGGCAATCCTTAGGGAAAGCTCTCTGGAAAAATACCTTTCTAAATGTGAGCAGTGGGAGGAGGTCTGTGTGCTCACCCAGGCTCTGCCAAGGCTCCAGAGCTCCAGGTGTCTGCACAAGTGTCCTGCTCTGTTGTAAACCAGGGAATCAAACCTGAGCCTTGGGCTGTGTGGAAATTTTCTAGAACCGTTTTATCTGGTGTTCATAAAGTTTTGATGGATACATGGTGCTGTTCTCTGTATCATGCAGTAAGTCAATGTAACAAGAATGAAGTTTCTGACTGGCCCACTACCTTAGAAAATGTATTCTTTTTAGATGAGTGTGCTTTCTCTGAGCTTTGCTTTTCCACAGAGTCATCCAGGTTGGAAAGGACCTCTGAGATCATCAAGTCCAACCCTTGATCCACTATCCCTGTGGTTACCAGACCATGGCACATTCAGTTTCTTTTCAAAAACATCCAGGGATGGAGAATCCACCACCCCCCATTCCATCCAGCCCAGGCAGCCCATTCCAGTGTCTGATCACTCTCTCTGTAAAGAAATTCTTTCTAATATCCAACCTAAACCTCCCCTGGCACAACTTGAGACCATGCCCTCTTGTCTTGTTGAAAGTTGCCTGGGAAAAGAGCCCAACCCCCCCTGGCTCCAGCCTCCTTTCAGGGAGTTGTAGAGAGTGATGAGGTCTCCCCTGAGCCTCCTCTTCTCCAGGCTGAACACCCCCAGCTCCCTCAGCCTCTCCTCACAGGACTTGTGCTGGATCCCTTCCCCAGCCTGGTTGCCCTCCTTTGGACCTGCTCCAGGACCTCAATCTCCTTCCTGACCTGAGGGGCCCAGAACTGGACACAGGACTCGAGCTGTGGCCTCACCAGGGCTGAGTACAGGGGCAGAATCCCTTCCTTGGACCTGCTGGCCACGCTGTTCCTGATCCAGGCCAGGATGCCATTGGCCTTCTTGGCCACCTGGGCACACTGCTGGCTCCTGTTCAGCTTCCTGGCAATCCAAACTCCCAGGTCTCAAAAGATATTGAGGTTTTTTTTATGCTTTCCTCTTGTTTGGACGTTTGTGCTGTTTAACTCTCTAACTACCTGTTTGTTACTTGGCTGAATTAAACACTGCTGCATTTGTTAGCATGTACAAGAGCTCAGTAATACAATCAGGCACTAATGCATTCATTTTCTACTTGACTGCTTATTCACTGAGATGTTAGTACAGAGGAAGAATATGATGAGGGTGGCTGTGGGATGAACTAATCAATTCATAATGAATAAACTGAAAATACAGATGTCTGAGAGAGACGTCCTCAGCACAGACCTGAATTCAGCAAACCCATAGGAGAGTGGCTGGAGGAGACTTCAGCAAGGTGGGACATTCAGCCCTGAACTGATATGCCACCACCTCATTTCCCAAAAAAAAACCTCAGCCAGAGCTTAGCAGAGCAACCAGTTAAAGCTGAAAATCGGGTTCATCTGGAGCAGCCTTTCCCTGTTCACAAAACCCAGCAACCTTTGCTGAAGCAGCAGAGATGTTTATTTGCAAGGGCTGAGTGCTGGTAGTAGAGGGCTGCCAGGGTTTCCTCAATGACAACCTCTCCTTCCTATGTGCTGTTCTTCATCCCAACTCCTGCCAGGAATTTGTCATCTGGTTTTTTTGTTGGTTTTTTTTTTTTTTTTTTTTTGCTGGCTCTGGGCAGCTTGCTCTTACTGCTTCTACTTTAACTTCTCTCTTGGGAGTTAATTATTACAGATAGTTCTGCATAATCTTTCTGCCTGTATGTAAGAAAGCTGAGCTAAGGTATGGACCCGTGGCTGGGATCCATTTCCAGCCAGGGCAGGCACAGAAAGGTGTAAAAACACTTGTACTGTGGCTGGAGTGGGTGCAGATTGCTTACATCTCTGTCTCAAGCAAGAGGAGCTGTTTTGAAAGCCAATTTTTTTTTTTTTTTTTTAGTAGTAGCTCTTTCCCAGCTATCTGAGAATGTTCGCACAGTGGGAACTGAGTGTTGTTCCTTTATTGCCACTTTTCAGCAGAAGACATCCAGACTAGAAAGGGCTGGGTAAAATTCCCTGAAGGTTACTTTACAGCAGGTTAGGGAGTCCCTGCTTCTGTCCCCTGCAGTGCCCCTGAACCCTGCCTGGTTCTCATAGAAGCCTCCAGCTCTTGTAGGAAGGCTGAGATCAACTTTTACTGTAAGCCTGGAAGAATTATTTCCATGTAGCTTTTCATCCCTCTGCTTTGCAAAACCTCAGGCATCCCCTCCACACTCAAGCTTATTAATACAGCTGAGGGGTGTTTTCTTACCCCTGGATTAGGAAATACTCCTTTTCCTTTCAGCACCTCCGTGGTTCCTACAGACAAGTATGTCCTGAGTTTCTCTGACTTGAAAGTAAATGTGACTGGAACTCTTTCCCTTCTTGTGTCCTGCCATATCCCAATAGGAAGGTGGCATCCCAATCTGTTGGGTCAGTCCCAGAGAAGGGATGTGGCAGCACACAAAAAAACCCAAAACAAAACAATATTCACCCTGGGAATGGATCTTTTGATGTCCAGGAGCAGTTCTGTGATCCTATCACGTGGAATGATCCCTGTGAGGGATGGAGAGGTGATGAACACCAAACTGCTGTGGTGTTCAATCCCACAGCCCTGTGCCTACAGCAGAATAAACATTGCAGTCTTGGATTGATTTCCCAGAGGGCTACGTTGGGAATATTTACCATGGGAGTGAAGGTGGGGTTCCTGTGTGGTGCTTCTTTCACTGCTAACCAAAAGATTTGCAAGTAAATTCCAAAACTACTGAAATCCCAGGAAATCTCTGCCAGGTCTGCATCTGTCCTGCAGAGTGGAGGCTGCAGGGTCAGGGCAGCTGTGGGTTCAAGAAGGGGATTTGGGAGATTTACTAAAAACAGGGAAAGTTCAGATTGAGCTCTGTGTGTGCCCCTGCACATCTCCCTCTGTGGGATTGTTCCTCCTGTTTCCTCCACCCAGTGTTTTTCATTGTCTCTTGCAGGTAGATCACTCGTTGCTATAAATTTTCTTGTCTCCAGTGCTTTTCCAATTATGGATAACAACAGGAAAGAAGTCATTGGTTTCTAAAAGGTCATCAAGATATAGGGCCTGATTGGGAAGGGGATGACTTATGGAGTTAGCTTGTGGAAATCTGGGGAAGTTTTATGCACAAGTCAGGCACAAAATGTAAGCGAGATTCATAAAAAACAGATTTATACAGGCTTCAGTTAGTGGAAATCAAAATGGTTATGAAAATTTGCCATTCTCTCTATTCCTGTAGATGCAGAAATTAAGCTTTAAATGTGTGTTTCAAGTACCCAGGTTGGTGGGGAAGGGCTGGCAGGTCAGTGGAGTGGAGTGGGGCAGTGAGTGCTGGACTGCTCTGTGTCCAGAGGATGCTCAGGGTGCAAAGCAGTGGTAAATCTGAGCTTCTGCCAAGCCTTGCCTTGCTGCTCATCTAGAGGTGACCTCCTCCATGCACGAGGGGACACTTTGGTCTTGTCTGTGTGCTAGCAGTGGGAAGGGAAAAGGATCTCTCTCCTTTTATGTCCCAGCCTGTCCCACATCAGGTTCCCTTTCTGCCTCCCTGTCCTGCTGACATACCTCCTCTTGGCTTTTTTTCTAGCTATGGTAATCCAAAGGAGGCCAAAATATTGACACTGTCACAGAAGGTGACATGCATATAATGGGTTTCCAAGCTGTAAAATTACGTGGTTTGTGCAAAATGCAATGAATAAGAGACAATGGTTCGAGGGAGAAGGGGAAGGACTTTCTGACAACCAGTCCATTTTAGGCACTTAGCTGTGGCAAGGAAGTTCTGAGCCTCATCAGCTGAGCTTCTGGGGAGTCAGAGGGGAGAGAGCAAGGTCTGCCCAAGGACAAGGCATCCTGCCTGGAGATGTTTCTTGCTCTGTTTTGTGTGCAGGGAGCCCTGAGCAGCTGTGGCTCCCCTAAAAACCAAGCACGTGGGAAGAACTCGGGCTGCCTGGGCATGCAAAGCCTTCCTGCAAGGCTGAGAGCTCTGCAAAACAGGCTAAGTTCAACCATAACATGTGAAATAAAGAGAAGGCAGAAACTTTGGCTGGCACGAAGGGCTGTTTTCCAGAGGCACAGTTGCCCTCTTAAGAAAACTGCCACGTTGGTAAACTTTCCAATGCATCCAATGTGGGAAGTAGCCAGGGATTAAGTGTTTCTGCTGCCTCTCTGCACCCAATGTGATGTACAACACAGCTGATCTGCCCCCTCAAACCTGCTTCAAAACAATTCAGATTCAGCATGGAGGTGTCTGGCAGCAAAAAAAGGTGTTGGGAGCTGCCGTGAGCTG
Source organism: Phaethornis superciliosus (assembly GCA_023637945.1). NCBI lineage: Eukaryota > Metazoa > Chordata > Aves > Apodiformes > Trochilidae > Phaethornis > Phaethornis superciliosus. The sequence goes on from JAJQWJ010000021.1 coordinate 1,953,234, forward strand.
CTTAACCTTCTGACTAATACACGAAGTCATTTCTGTCACAGCTGTCTGAACAATACATTTGCCAATTAAGTTAATTCAATCAAATCCCTTGTATCCAGCAGAAAGGGCAGAGCAAATCCAGGTGAGGGAGAAAGAACAGAGCCAAAATTCCCCTCTGTGTTGCACAAAAGCAGAACAAAGGGGGGGTGTGTGTATATAAATATTTATGAATACTTACACTGTGGAGCCACAACATAATTGATGACTTGAAAACTGGTTCCTGGGAGTGCTGGAGTGACTCGTGGAACTGCAGACACTGTGGTAAGGGCTTCTGGAAGTGTGTTGCAGCAGGCTCTGCCCCTGGGGCTGGGGTGGCCACAGCATAAATAAAAAGGACAGCATCATGCAGGGGCTTCAGCTGCACATGGGAATGAGGTTTCTGGGCTCTGAGCCTTTCTGTGACCCTCCAGTTGTCCTGATGTGATTGAATAGGGAAGGCATGAAGGCTTTAATGTTTGAAGAGCAGGGGTATGGAGTGTATTGGAAGATGTTGGAGAGCAGTAAATAAATAAAAAAATCTGGTTTTTGGACAGTGCCTGCAGGCATTCCCTCCCTGGTACCTCCAGCTGTGCCTGTAAAATACTTCTTGTGTTGAGGCAGGATATAAGGACTAGCAGGATGTGCAGGATGGGGCTCGTGGGGTGTAGCACAGGTTTCAGGGGTCATCAACAGAAACCAAAAGGAAAGATGAAGGTCTGTGGGAAGACCAGAAAATGCAGGATATCAAAGCTGCGTGTGTTCCGGAGGGAATATTCAATGCATCCACAACAGTTGCTCCTTTGGAAGCAGGATACTGTCTATGATAGAGTAGGGAAAAACCAAGCAAAACTCTGCTTCTTTGACCTGTTCAGCTCTACCAGGGTGGCCCAAGGTCTGCCTAAATGAGGACATGATAGAGCCTGGCAGCAGCAGAAGTCAATCAATCAGGGGGCTGCCTGTTGCTGGTGCAACAATGATTAAATTGGGCTTTGCCAGGTTATGTTGTAATTTAGCTCACTGCCCATCTGTCTTGCCAGGTTAAATACAACCACAGCCACGTGGAGGTCATGGTCGAATCCAGGAGATCCCAGATGATGTAAATTATCCTCCTTATGCCCCAGTTTTATAAGGGATTGTAAGAGTGCTCACAGTTGCAGCATCCCCTCTCTCTTGTGGGGGTTTGGATAGAATCAGAGTCTGGGGGTGGACAAGGAGGAGGGAGAGGAAAAAAAGGAAAAAAAGTATCTTTTTTTCTTCTTTTTTTTTTTTCTCTTTTTCTTTTTCTGGCCTTGTTGGCAGGACAAAGAATGGCAAGTCAGCAAATATGCTGGTCCCCAGTTTGACACCAAGTGACTACAGCCACTCATAATCACCTCCCAGCATTTATCTCTCCCACAGATTATAATGTGAGGAGCAGGTGCCTGACCTGTGATGACAAAAACATGGAGTGGTGGTAGGGAAGAAGGAAATAGAGGTCATTTTTCAGCACAATTTTTCTCTTTAATGTTCTCCTAGATTATGGGAAACAATCATGGGACGGGGAATGCTGATGTTTTATGGTGTCAGTAGGGTTTAAGGTTTTAGGTACCAAAAAAAAAAAAAAAAGGAAAAGAAAAAAGTTATGTTAGATGTTGTATATTAAGAGGTATTTATAGGGCATACAAAGTTGTGGGATTTTTTTTTCATTTATTTACTTGAGTCAAGAAAGATAAATGGGATTCTGTATCCAAGTACTTGTATCTAGAGGAAATGAAAAGAAACACAGCCCTCCTGAACTTTGTCTCCACATAGGGCAGAAAAATGACACAGATATGGCCCATCTTAGATTAAATAGCTGCTCATGCCTCCATGCCTCATGGTAGAAATTAGTTTGTAAAAATCTTTCTCATATTACATGTTTTCTACTCCTTCTCATTTCTACTTATTTTTTCTGCTAAAAGTGCCACCAAAAAAACCCCAAAAAACAAAAAAAGAAAAAAAAAAACCAAACCCAACTGAAAACCAACCAACCAAAACACAAAACCAAAAAACCCACCAAGTTTGCTGTGGTTCTACTGCTACTTTGAAACAGTCTACGTGACCTCTGAATGCTGCTTTAATATTGACTTAAGTTTTCTGTCACTGAACATATTTCAAGATAGAAAATGGTTTTAACTTTCCTAATCTGCAATTTTGGGCTTAAAATAATCATTTTAATAATCGTAATATTATTATTCTGAACTGCTTTCATGTTTTCCATCTGAAAAGCTGGCATATGTCTTATGTGTTTCAGTATCACAACACTTTAGGACCAGCGAGTGCAAACTGCCAGAATTCCAGGCCAGTTGATTGCACAAATCAAAGCTGTTTGTCTTTGAAATGTTTTCGATTCCTATTTCAATGTGCTGATGGGAAAGGAGGAACTGAGGTGCAAGGGCATCTAGTGAGATGAAGGAGCAGCCCATCCCCGTGGCTTCAGGCTCTTGGGCTGCAGGTCAGCCTGGCAGTGAAAAACACTCCCTTGAGCTCTCCTTGGCAGAATTTTGGTGGTTTGGAGATTTGAAAGAATTTTGATGGTGTTGCTGCCATGGAACACTATGGGAAGAGCTTCTGCAAGGAGCAGTTTCCTCCCTCTGTGGTTGTTGAGTTGATAATGATTGATTCGTGTCAACTAATCCAAGAAAGGATTTGGAGCCAGAGGCTGCACGCCAAGTATGAGGGATCTCTCTCTTCTCTGTTAAATGAGAATAAATCAGATTTTTCTTTGTTGCAAATTTCCAAGCAGTGGGGTGTCTCTTCACCCATTACATGCCCTGCATCAAGCTCCTCCCCTGATGGTCGCTGTGTCTAAAGTCAGTGCCAAGATCCCCATGACAGAATGACTCCCATCCTTGCCAGCACTGCTCCATGCATCCTTTCTCTGCAGAGGAGCCCACGTGGGATGCCCTGGGTAAGGCACTTTGCACCCAAGAGGGAGGAAGGAACAGTGCCTCAACAAGCCAGCACCAAAAGTTTTCTTTGGGCAACACACAAGGCTGCAGAAGAAGAATTCAGTAAACCACTGAAGGGAAAGAGGAGGAAGGGAACCAAAAGGAGAGGTGGAGATGGGAGACAAACCTTGGACTCTAGCTGTGTGCAGGGTTTGTCTCTGCCTGCACCTAAAAATGTTCTGTAAGCAGGAGCACCCTTTGTGCATCAGCACAATCCATCCAGTCCTTACCCCCCTGTATTGCACTTTGGTACCACAAGGTACACACGTTTAGATCAGCCCCCAAAGCAGAGCTCCAGACCCTTGAAAGTCAACCCATCAACCCATCAGAAAGTATGGGAAAAGAGGAAGTGAAAAGCACCCCCCTTTTTTCTTCTTGCTGGGTTGTTCTTTGACAGAAGTGCGAGGGGAGGCATTGTTGTACCAAAACTAAATAAAAATATGGATGAAATTTTTGAGATGGTGGTAATGAAATTAAGAGGTTTGCTTGTCTCTATCTACAACAACCTTCTGGCTAGTAGTCTGAACAGAAATAATAATTTAATTATCTTCCCTTTCAAATTAAGCAGGCAACCAAACTGAAGGAGTAAGACTCTTGATGAAGAAGGGCAGCTGGGGAAAAAGTAGAGAAGCTGGCAGGGAAAAGCAGCGCATCTCTTTCAACTCTCAGTCTCTCAGGGCAAGGTTGCTGCAGACATAATGTCTAGTCCTAGTGAATTATCTACCACTTTTATTGTCTGTTTCTACCATAGAAAGATGGGGAGGTGGGGAAACTAACTTTTTTTTTTTTTTTTTTTTTTTTTTTTTGGACAGACTTAAAGAAGTGGCATCAAATTTGAAGGGCACCCAATCAATCTGTTGTTCTAGCTGCATGAAATTGTATTTCCCTGCCACTTCATATCTTATTTGCAGCAGCTGGGCTGTAAGTCATTGGTGATAACATTCTTTATTATGCAGCCGTGTTTATGAACTGTGCCTGGAAAGAGATGATAGAAATATGCAGCAATATGCAAAGGGGGGGATGCTGGGGGAAGGGGGGAATAAATGCTAGTTGCCAGGGCAACCGTGGGGCTATTTTGGGCATCAAATTTTGCAGATGATGAAAAGCATTTTCATGTGATGGTTGGTCTCTCCGGGAAGAGAAGGGGGAGAGAGGGCACACAATAAACTGGGAAGATAATATTCAAGAAGTCAGTAATTTAATTTTTTCACATATAAATACATATATAGTTTCAGCTGTACTGGAAATGTATTAAAAGCAGAGGAGTCAATACCTGCTAGTTAAGGGGAAGGGAAGATGTTTTAAATAACTAAATAGGAAATGGCATGGTAGTAATTTGTGAGGCTTTTTTAACTTCCCTTGGCACAGTCTGGAATCTCACCAGTGCTCTCAGGAAGCTCTGCAGGAGCTGTGGTGGTGGCTGCAGTTATCCCTACTTGCAACTTCTTCTTTTCCCCAGAAGCATCCAGCAGTTTTTTCCCCCCACAGGCTGTCTCCATCCCCACCACAGTAGCCATCAAGCCAATAAATTCACCACCTCTTCTGTCACAGGTTAAAAAAAACCCAAGTTATCAAAGGCTGCTCTTGAGTCTTGCAAGGATCAAATGCTCTCCAGACTTGGTACCCATAAAATGCTGAGAGTCATTAGAAACAAAAAAAAAGGGACTTGCTTTAAGGAAGTTGCCCTCAGTGGAAGATCTTCAGCCTGGAGGATTGGAGCTGCTCCCACCAGAGTGATACGGGGGGCAGGGAGGAAAGGGATGGTTATCCCCCCAACACAGGCTGGGACAGGCAGAAAATCCTGCTGGGGGAGATCCTGGGGACTTTCAAGACTGAGGTTTAGGCATGGGAGCCAGTGTGGGCACTGGGTGTTTGTGACTTGGCAATGCTTTGAGCTGAAGGTAGTACTGAAGAATTTCAGGGCTGAGGGCACTTTTACAAAAGGAGAACCAGGTTCCTATTTTTGGCCTGGAGAGAGAAATAGCAGAGAGAAAAGGCAGGTCCCAGCAGGAGGCAAGAGGGTGAAATCACTTCTATCTGCCCCAGCTAGGGCACTTCCCACAGCTGGTAAGTGATGGGCATGGAAAGGACACCCCCAGTTTGGGTTTTTTACCTTCACCTGGGGGTGTCTGACACCAGCAGGAAGGGCAGAGCTCAGGAGAGGAGAACTGTGAGCAGGGTAAGAGCTTCCCATCTCTTGGCTTCCAACTTCTCTGAATATAAAGTTTGCTTCTTCTCTAGATTAACTCTGTTGTAGTAATGCTTTTCCTAATTTGATTTTACTGGAATTGCTCGGAAAGAGAAGAAGCTTATGAGTGTTGTTTGCAGCCTCAGGATGATCACTGTTGCTTGAACCATTCTTAAAATCCTTAGGACTCTGAATATATTGGCACATTAAGCTGGTTAAAATGAACTGCACATGTTTTCAGCAAGAAATCTATTTCAAATGCAATATAACGTGACTCTTACTGCTCTAAAGTTGTGTTTTTAATTAAGTAGTTATCAGTGCCAGTGAGATTCTTGAATAATTAAATCAAGGTAGTTTAGTGAGTAATTGTAAAGTGAATTGCTGAGACCATCAGGCTGCTGTTGAGACAGTCTGTTTTCTTTCAGAAAATTAATCCAAGTGACGTGTGTTGCTAAGAAAGTAGTAGAACACTGTGCTGGGTAACGGGCATTTGTCTTGGTATGCTTTGTTTCTTGGAACTGCATCTTTCTAGTGCTGCCTTTCCATCTTTCACTTCTCCAGAAACAAATGCTGATGGCTTTCCACTCCCCGTCTTTCCCTTGCTTTTAATCTCTCCTGGGTAGTTCAGCACAGGAGGCTGAAAAGGGCAGTGGGTGATAATTCAGTTACTAGACAACATAAGCACAGACCTTATTTGAGCAGTTCTTGTGTGTATGAAACAGGACTTTCTGGCCTGGATTGGATTTTCTGGCTTTTGGCCAAGGCAGAGCTGAGCCAGCCTGGACTCTTACAACAAGGTTTTGATGCTTGTGTGTCAATTTGGTATTTAAGGTATCTTCCTCGGTATGTTACTAGATGCCATACATTCTCTCTCTGTTAGAGGCTCTAAATAGAAACAGCCAATGGCCATCTTCCATCATATTAAACTTTATTTACCAGGGGATCAAGGGGAAATCCTCTGCACAAACCCTGAATGTGTGTGAGTGCCTCCTGCTATGGTCCGTATGGACTGGCTACCAAACACCTCCAGCCACATGCCCAGTGAAGGAAAATATATGCACACTTTAGAAACAATATTTTTACCAGATTTATTTTTGCAAGCCTGCCTTGTGTTCTCCTGGTACTTTTCTTTCTTCTGCCCAAGGAGTATGTCCAACAAATATCAACATTACACAAATTCTGGGGAAGTAAAGCTGACACCAGAGCAGCTTGCTGGTATTTCAAAGGCAAAATGAAGAATTAAGTGAGGAGAGCCTGCCCACCACCCTGACATTATCCTCAGGCATCAGCAATCACACAATAATTTACCAGCTGAGGTTTTGTTAGGGCGTTTATTCCCTAACCACAAAGTCCATGAGGACTGATGGGAATACTCCTAACTTGTGGATTTACTTCTGTGAGGTGGGATTTTCCTACAGTGCCTCAATAATTTAGAAGTTCAGCCTTACTGAAAAGCATTCAGGTACCTTTGGAAATCCCATTCATGACTCTCTGTTATGCTTTATGAGCCTGCAGCCCTCAACGGGGATGTTATTTCATGCTCTAGGTAACAATGGAAAACTGTGGTTTTTATCACCATCCTGGCTTTTCAGGGGGAGAACATTTCACAGAGATATTGTTGTTACAGCAGGCTCAGTTCTGCCTTTTCTGGAGCCTTCCTTTTGTCACCTTTGGTTTTTCCTCAGAGCTTTCTGAGGGGTTTGTAGCAGAGATGAGGCAGCTTTTCTGTTACCTACTGAGGGTCTCTGGACAAAAAGTCTTTCTGTCTGTGTTTGGATTTCTCTAAAAGAGGGATGTTGACACCAAAAGGGCAGTGAATAGGGTGAGGGGGAAGCTTTAGGAGTAATATAGGCTGCAGGACTGCAGAGCATTCTTAGCAGTTATTGGGTCAAGTTTTGATCCAATGTCAGATTTTAAAAGTTTTTAGAAAAATTGTCCCACTTCCTGCAACAGAAGGTGGCAGATATTTAATTTTTTCCAGTTTGCTTTTTAATGAGAAGGTTTAGACAGGAAAAGGTTTTCTTATCTAAGGATTTTTTGTGTGTTTCTAACCACTTTCTCCCCCAGGAATGGGTTGGCTGTCTTTGGCTACATATCCATATCAGTGCTGAGAAATTGGAAAATTTTATATCTTCCTTTCTGGTCTCTCCTGTACTTGAGCTACCAGAAACACTGAGCTAAAAAGTTGAAGTTATCTTTGTGTGTGGTGTGCAGTGTATAAATACTGTTGAAACAAACATGGGTATACAATTTGGGAGTAAAAAATAAGTCAGTTTTTTTGTTTTTTTTTTTTTTTTCTTCCAGGACATGGAAGCTTCAGCCTGTGAATTTAATACCAAAGACAATCAAGATCTTGGTGACAGACAGAAGGTCAGTCTTTTAGCTTTGTTTAATTCAAAACTAAATCATACGTCTTAATGCTGTTGTGTTGATGTCTTATGTTTTACAAAAGAAAGATATGCACCCTGGTTGTCAAAAATTCATCTTTATCATTGCTGAGATGAACTCTGACAGAGATAGCCAGGCTAAGGTGATGGTTTTGACATGGATCCCAGATGTGAAACCCAGGTTCAACTTCACTTGAAATTCAGGATCACGCTCTGGATTTAGTAATCTGCATGTTCTGGCTCCTTTTTTGTAAGGGAGCAAAGAAGTGATGTTTTAAGACACTCTGTGGTCTGTGGATTTTGTCTGGAGCAGGACAGATATTTAAAAAGGAGCAAACACCCCTTGCAATTGTTTAAATGTTTTGGGTTTACTGTTTATATTCAATTTACATGTGGGATGTGGAAAAATGCATTTTAATCCAAGCAGTGACAAAGGTGATGGCTTTACTATCCAACATTTCAACACAACTATTTTTTTCTTTTTTTTTTTTTTTCCTCAGAAAGAAAATGCATTTTCATGTCCCTGTTTCTGTCACCTCACTTCCAAACTTAGCTTGCTGGTTTTAATCAGCTCTGCTTCCCTAGAAGGCCCCTTAGCTGTTCTGTCAAAGTTTATTTCTACACATGCATTTGTGTCTGACCAGCCTTCAATCAAAATAGGCTGCATATGAGAGTTTGCACAGCATCATGGGGTGATTTTAGTTTTTTAGGAAGTTTGTGTACGTGTGTTATATATATACCTGATATACATATAATATATGAAATATGTATATTATTTAGATACATATTTTGGATTAGCCTCAGTGGCAGTCTTAAATTTATCAGCTCTCCATCCTGGTGATATGGTTCCTGCCCAGAGCAGGATCAGTGTGGCTACCCCTTAGCAGATGCTTTTAGAGATACTTTGGTACCAAAGCCCATAGGAGTCCATGGAAGTTTGGATAGGATATTTTGGGTTGATGACAGAAGTAGAAAAATCAAAATATCTGAAGGCTGTCATTAGGCAATAGCAGGATAACTACAGCATCTGGTATTCTCAACAGCAACAAGCTGTTTCAAAAGAAAACTCTGGGAATATGAGAAATAATTGCTGAGGTAAGGGCTGTCCTTCAAGCTCCAGGATTTGTTTTTTTTTTTTTAAATCAAAAACCAAAAAAAGGCCAAACCATTTTTGCTCAGATAATGTTTTATTCAGTTCAGTGACCCCTCTCCAGGCAGCAGTCTCCACTGGGTAGATGTCTTCTCTGCCTTTCATTGACCCTTCATACACAGAGCCAAACCCTCTGGTCTGTCAGTGCTTCGAGGCAGAAATGATGGTTTAATGGTTATTAGTGTAGGTTTTGTGTATGAAAAGAGCTGAGATGAGCTGGTGCTGCTGAAGGACTGTTTTCTTAAAGGTCTTGGAAGGAGAGGCTCTTGTGCCTGTCCCATGCCTGTCAAACTTAGCATGATTTCTTGAGCAGGTTTTCTGCAATGTGTTCCATTTTCATGGGCAGGTACAGATAAGTTGGTTGCTCCAGCTAGAAAAATGGGATTACATGTAAGAGAAGCTTTAGATGACAGTTATTTTAAACCACACTTCTCCATCTCATCAGTATGAGGGTAACCTCAGTTCCCAGGGGTGAAATTGGAAGGGGCTGGATCAGGGAAGGGAGAGCAGGCATTTAGAGCAGGACACAGCCCTGCAGACTAAGCAAGCACCAGCTTGCTTTGTGGGTGCTCAAACCTAATGGATATTACAACATCAGCTTCAGTTTTACCTCTGCCTTTGCCAGGTTCAAGGGGGCAGAAACTTCTGCCTCTTCATTTTGAGCCTGAAATGCTGGCTGAGCTCTCAGCCTCCTGTCAGGGTGAAGGAGGTAACCTCTCTCCTGAGGGGGTCCTCATGAATTATTCTTTCACTCGCCCACCTGATTTCAGCTTTCCCAAAATAACTGACACTTTTCACACTGAGAGTGAGCAATAAGGGGGAAAATAAAATACATTCAACAGCTACACTGCCTTGAGAGATCCCTGAATGAGTTGGTGAGTAAAAAAAAAAATAAAAAAATAGGGTTTCTGTAGTACATTTTTAGGGTTGATGGGGAAAACACCATAATCCCCCATCTTTCCATTTGCAGTGAATGTCTGTCTGGATTCCTTCTTCTAGGATGTGACTGGCTCCTCTCTGTGAATCTGCATCCCTGGGGGCTGGAATCCCTGGGAAGATGGGGGGGAGGGTATGGACCATGCTCCCAGCTCAGCTTGATCTGCCATGGGGATCCGTCCCGCCTGCCTGAGCAGCCTTCCCCCTGCAGACAATTCAGAATTTCCTCTCTGAGTGTGACTCCCCTCTTCAAATGTGCTGTACAATGTCTCTCCACTGGATGCCCACTGAATGCCTAATTTTTAACCACTCTGTCTGTCAGATCCACAAAAGCTGTTACTGGAGGTGTTTGCATAAAAGAGCTCCACTATAGGTATCTGAGAGCAGCTGGCAGTGCTCTAGACAGTATCCAGCAGTGCTGAGCCAGGCAGGATGCTTTGGTCTCCCTGCCTTAATGGTTGTGTGCAATTTCTTAATGTACCCTCCCCCTCGATTGCCTCTGAAATTAGCATGCAGGTTGTGTCCAGCTTTGGAAAGCAGAGAAGTTTGGAACCTCATTGATTCAGACAAGACAGGTTGCTATTTCATTGAAAATAAAATGCAAATCTGCCAGCAAGAGAGCAGAGGAGAATGTGGGCTCAGCTTTGGGCCCAGCGCAGCTTTTTTGGCCCCATCTATGATGTAGACCAGGGCAGTGAGGAAGAGGATGGCTCTGCCTCATACAGATCTGCTCAGAACCATGAGCCCAGCCTGGGTTCAGCCTTGCCTTTAGCATGAGGTGAGGCATGGTCACGATGGTTTTGCATCCCCCAGTAACAGTTTCCATCTTTGAGAGCTGATGTGTTTCCCAGTTATGGGAGTATTTAAGATGCTGGATGATTTCTCCATCAAAATTCTCTGCATGGTTTATGGGCACACTACAGAAGTGTAGCACTGGGGGCATATGATAGTTTTTTTCTGTTCAATGTCCTCCTTTTTCCTTCTGTCCTTCACCTCTCCTGCCCTTCAGTGCTGTGCTTTTGAATTTAAAATTGCTTTGGCTCTAGATGAAGGGCAGTCCATAGGAAACAAAAGCAGAAATCCTGCAGGAGAGAGAGGGTGCACCAGGCACCAGAGCCCCATCCTGCTGCTGACACCTTTACCCCATGTCTTAGGATGCTCATCAGGAACATGCCTGCCTTGTGTTAAACACACAACTGCTCTTCAAGACTTCATGCTTGAATTCACAGGTATTTAGAGGTGTTTGTGTCCTGAAGAGCCTGGGTTGCAGGGCAGGAACTTTGTTTCCCTGGGAATGCAAGTGGGCACAGCATCAGCTACATGTTTTCTTGCTTTAGTGGCAGCCTCTGGTGTTACTGGAAACTTCAAGGTGAGATGGGATAATGATTAAAACCAGAAAATGATTAAAAAAGAAAAATTCTGAGGGCTGATTTGCTTTAATGGGAGCAGATGCAGAGGGAAGCAGGTACTGTTTTGCTGCTGTGGCTTGCTGAAAGCTCACCAGGTAACTGGATGTGGATGCTTGCAGGGCTCATGGTGTGCTTGGAGGTGAAAATAACTGATTCCAAAGTTGATATAATCAAAGTATAAAAGAAAATTGGATGTCATAGGTTAAGTTGTTGTAAATTAAAGCAGCTCTGCTGAGCTCAGTGCAGTTGTTGCAGGTTTTTGCAAATGTGAGAGGAATTGGCTCTGTTTTTCCAGATGCTGATTGGTTGGAAAATGCTGTTTTCTGGTATGTGGGTGGAAGGGAGTAGGGCAACTTGATCTTCGGAAGTTTTGCTGTTGGAGTCTTTTTATGTGTACTGTAAGCCAGACAGACCTGTTGTCTTCTTACAAACGGCAAATTACACAAGCAAATGTAATTACCCATTCTCTTTGTTATTAGTGTGCAGCCAGGAAGCTTCAAGCAATCCTCTTGTCCCTTTCTTGGTATTTCAAAGCTTACTCGCAAGATGCATCCTTGATATTGAACACAATGAGATGTCCTTTTTTTTTTTTTTTTTTTTTTTTTAAATTCAATTAAACATTTGCCTACTGTGACTCTTTATTCACTGCAAATTGTCTCTGTAAATAATCTTCATCAAAAGTCAGAACCAATCCCCATTAGTTGTTTAGATTAATTAATGAGTCCCCCTGGAGCCACCCAAATGAATTCAATTTAAACGTCAACAACTTGGCTATGGAGTTTCCCAGGTTGGCATTAAGACAATATTAAACCTGCAATAAGTCACATTTAAAATGTTAATTCAAAGAAGCTCTCCATTTAGAGCATTTAATTAAATCCTTAAATAAACTGCATGGGCTCAATACCAGATGGTTCTGCATTTTCATTGCAGCAGAGAGCCTTGAAGTCATTGAGGGAAGTAATATTGGAGGCATGGTGAAGATAACCAGGATATATAGTGTAATAAAATCTAATCTTGTTTCCAGCAGGGAGATTCAGTGTATGTACACAACCTAGGCTAAAATTGTAAGTTAATTACATTAACCCCAGTGTACTCTGGTATCTGAGCAGCCAGAGATGAAATTAGTCTTTTTCCTATCATAAGATTCTTTTCAACTTCACTATATTAATTTTTAGCCAAATACTTACTCATAAGGAAAATTGAAGTTAATGTAACCAAAGACAAAGTAATGCAGTCTTAATATTCTGAAGGGATTACGGAGGGCCATGAAAATACACTTTGCAAATGTCACTCACTTTGAATGGATTTGTGGTGGGAAGGTGGGGGAAAAAGAATTATGGCTGTGATCTGCACCATGCTGGGGTTTAATAAAAGTCACGATTTAAGGAATTCAGGCCTTGAGAAAAAAGAAAGGAAAAAGAAGAAAAGAAAAAGGAACTCTGTCTTAAGGTCCAATTTACTTGATTAGATGTGATAAGTTGCCTCCTCTGGCAGATGGCAAGATGTTTCAGCTTTGAAATCGAGCTGAAGTTCTGCAAGATGATTTGGTTTAGGATGCTTCAGTCAAATATAAATGTTGGGAGGTCGCTGGTCCTTGTTGAAAGAAACGTCCTTTTTACACTACCTGTTTGCCTGGCAAAAGTTCTTGTAACTAGTAAAGACTGAGGATCTTTTCTCTTGTCTAAAACTCAAAATTGAAGATGAGGTGGGTTTCTTTCTGTTTGCCTTTTTCTTAAAAAAAAAGTTGAATATTTCACCAGTCATTGGGTACAAACATCCTGATGTCACTTGTTGAAAAGATGTTCTCCAGTTTCTCTTTTTCCTCTAAATATCTGGCATTTTCCAAGTGCCTCCTCTCTGGGTGTTTAATGTCTCCTCCTTGAGCATCTGGCAGGCTCTGTGAGCAGCAGGTCAAGACTCTGGGCCTCAGCTTGAGAACTGAAAGTCACCACAAGAAAATGTAGTTTGTTCCCTCCCTGTGAGCTGTAAACCAAGGATGTTATTAATGCAGCTCAGCCAGGGGAGTAACTTTTTTCTCTTAATATTCAAGAAAGTGTAATTCAATTTCTAAAAACATGGGTTTCCTTCCGTTGGGTAATAAAACACATTGGAGAGGAGAAATTACTTTCCTGTTGTGGCAGGGGAGATTTGCAGTTTGGGAGTCTGGGGAGAGGACTTTGAGCCACGTCAGCTCTGCAGTTTTGCATCTTTGATTGCATGAAGGAATGGAGTTGGTGCCTGTTGGTGAAATTTACCCTGTGTTGGGGTTGAAAGGACCCAGAAGGGTGGCTTTGCCTCAGAAAGGTTAAAGAACTCTTGCTCTCCATCCTCCCCTTGCCCCATCCCCTGGTGCTGGGGGTGCCTTGGGTGCTTGACCCCGCTCCTTTCCTGTTGTGCAGCTCTGAGCAATGCTGCTGCCACCTGGGCTCTGCACCCCAGGATGTGGTCACCCTGAAAAGCAGCTCCTGCAATGAGCTTTTTGTGGTGTGCTCTGGGGGGATAGAAACACCAAAGCTTTGTTACTGCTGTAGTCTCAAGCTCCTGAGCTGCCCCAAAATTGGAGGAAGGACTGGAGTGTGGCTCCTCATGGTTTGAACCACTTCCCCAGGGAGCTGCCTGCACTGAAATTAGCCAGGAGAAGTTATTTTACACAACTTGAAGGCAGCAAGAAAGCTCAAAACCTTCCTTTCCATCCCTGTCTGTCTCCTCCTCCCTCCAAGCAAACTTGGAGCCATTTGGTGACCAGAAAACAGCTGGGGGTTGGTGGCTAACCCAGCCCTGGGACCACCATGCAGCCAGCCAGCTCTGCCACCCTCAGGGAGCCCTTTGGCTGCTTCAAGTCACATCCAGGTCCCTCACTGCAGGGTGCTCTGAGGAGGCTCAAAGGGAGGGAGCCAGGGTACCTTGGGCCTAAACTGGACCAAATACCACTGTGGCCAAGGATTTTCTGCCTGTGTGTTGGAGTGACAAGAGAAACATGTGAAACTTCCTGACTTTCACTTGATTAGAGAAGCCTCAACTGCAACACTCTGGAAATCCCCCCCCCTGGATTTTGACAGCCATAAAAAATAATTGCAGTTTAAACAAGCCTCAGACTGACTTTCTGAATCATTAATATTGGAAGTTTCTGATTGCAGCAGCCTCCCCTCTTGGTCCCTGCACCAGGACTGGGGGCTGGCAGCACATCTCATCATGTCTGGAGTTGCCTTTTGGAGGGATCCTTGATGGAATTAGCTTTCCTTTTGGTGTACATCATATTAAGTGGGAAATGTTCTCCACCAAGGAAGGTGTTAGAAAGCATTGGTGAATTTTACCTGGTCTTTTGTCCTCTAAGACATTTTAAATTCTTTTATTTGAAGGTCACTGCTTGATCACATGCACACTGTTAGTGTGGGGCAAGAGGCACAAAGAGATACTGGGAAGTGTCCTGAAGGGTTTTCTTTCAAGAATGGTGGCTGGGCAAAAGAAGCAGCTGTGGGCATTACTTGATGGTAGGGAGCTGGATTTGGAAGCTGGTGTCTTGGTCATTGCAGACAAAGCCCGGTTTTATTTGTTGCTTAATGAGGATTCATTTCATAGCAATATTAGGCAGCTCTTCATCTATCAGAGAGGAAACCTTGCTCAGCTCTGCCTGGTGCCTCCAGCACTGCTGTGCCTTTGCCTTTTTGCTTGCTCTGTGTTGGGCTCTGCTGGTTTGCTGCATGTTGCTCTGTATCCTGTGCTCTGCTCTCTGGGGCTTGATGAAGTTTCCTGATACTATGGGGATACAAAACCAATGAGGTGAGAAAAACCAGACCCAAACCAAAACAACAAACCAGAATGATGCTTCCATTACAAAGTGAGCTGTTTCCCTGGCAACCCAAGGTTCTTGTGAGGCAACTGCTCTTGACTTGCTCTTCCCTACCCTGAAACACCTGCTCGGAGCTGCTGAGACAGCAAATACTGCAAAAAGGCAAAGGGAACCACCACTGTTGGTACAGACCTGGACTGTGGAGCAAAAGGATGAGTTGTGGTGGTTCAGCTATCAATGTATTTATTTTCACAATATTTTTTCTATTGAGTCCAGGTCTGTTCCATTTCCTCCCTACCAGATCTGTGATTTTTGAGCCCACTCTGCCTGTGCCTCTCTGCCACAGGATGCACGTGTGAACGGGTGGGAAAATGTTGTGCCAGCAAGTTGGAAGAGGTACCACAAATGCCATTCATTGTGCTGGCTGAAGTCCTAAAGAGCTGGCAAACTCTGCATTGCCTAACACCATTTGGAAGTGTCAAAGCTGTGTAAAAGCTTATCCAGCCCTGGAGTCTCAGTGGCATGGCTCTGATTAACAACCCAGTGTCCATTTAGTGATGCCTTTTACAGCTCTGCTTGACCTCCATGGCAGCAATCCCCTTCCCTCTGCGGCAAGCTGGGTGGCAACCAGGGGGCCAGCTCAGGCTTTGGGGAGGTTTTTGGGTCCAACACCTAGCTGGTGTTTGCCTGCAATTTTCTGTTTGACTGCTGCAATTATGTTTGTCCTTTCCTCTGCTGATCTCTGCTTACCTTCAGATCTGCTGCTCCCCTTGCTAGATGAAGTGCTTGGCTGGATTATATTTAAAGCCTCTTTGATTTCTCCAGGGCTTGCTGGGCAAGGATTTATGAGTGTCTTAATCTCACAGTACTTGGGTCAGGGGAGTGCTTGCTGACTTCTTGGTGGCTGAAATAACTCCCATTATTTGGACATGTTCTTAGTCTTGCCAGTTATTAGTATTTGGAATATTACATTTGAATTTCAAACCAAACCCCCTAAAAAACCCGGAACAATCATGCAACAGGAGCAGTGATGTGCACCAAACGTAGTACCCAAATTACAAATGCAGGTTCCCATATGAAGGGGCACCTAAAGCCACAGATCCACTCTGTTCTGCTCCTTCACCTCCATGAAAATACACACTTAAATGTAGCTGTGGCTGTCACCAAGCCTGCACTGGCTGAAGGGTAGGGATACCCTGGCACAGTAAGTTCAGTTGCAAAGCAATTCTCTGCTCCTGTTGGCCACCCAGCTTCCCAGCCACTGGATTTCAGTAGGAGTTGCCAGGGTTTGCTCCTGGTTTTCCTTAGTTCTTCAATAAAGCTCCCTGATGCTAGTGATTAGGGATTGCTATGGGTCTTTAGTAGCAACATTTATTTTTTTTTTCATGTAGTTGAGCCTCAAAGTCAGTTCAAATGAAGTAAAAGAGCAGATCTTGCTTGTTAAAAACTCTGCTGCCCTGTGGTGCCTGTGCTATTAGAAGGGAGGATTTTTTAAAGAGCTTTGCCTGTTCAGTTCTTTTCTTGGTGAAGTCAATGGCAAACCTCTGCTTGCCTTTAGGGGAACAATAAGCTGCTATTGTGTTCAGCTGAAAATCCCACCCCTTGTGGGTAAAGTCTGGGCCTCTTGCTGGTGTTGTGGCTGTTGCCTAAATAAAAACACATCCTGAAGTAATAGTAAATAAATATTTTAGCAAGGATGGTTTTACAGCCTTTTCCACCCCTTCCAAGCCTGGCTGCATTCTTCGAGAAGGAAGTAGAAGAAAAATGGTAGAGATTCACATTCAGCTCATTTTTCCCCTGAGTAGTTACTGGAGTGGTCACAGGGTCCAGCTGAGTTCCTCCCATTCACAAAAGTCCCACAGCTTGTGGAGGGAGCTCTGGGGGTTGTCCAAAGGCAAATGGAAAAGTGGAAAGAGTAATTTGTGTGGGGTTTGGGGCTGGTGTTCCAGCACTTTATATTCTGTGTGCTCAGTTCCAAATGAGATGTAAATCCAAGATTGTCCTTACCTGTGGTCATTAAATGCCTTATGGCATTTTTCATAAAACCAGGGGATCTTAGTGAAATCCCAACTCGATTAATTATATACAGCTTCCCTAAAGTTCTTCCTGCAGCTGCAAATAGATACAGCATCTTCCCCTCTTTTCTGCATTGTCAATTAGAGTGCAGGCTTGTTAGCTGGTTTATTATCAGTTTGCTTTTTATAAAGGCTCAGAGGTGGTTTTGTCAGTGCTGGATGAAGCTATACAGTAAATAATTTGTATATGGGAATATTGTATGGGACTATTGTGCTCAGGAAGACTTTGGGATGAAAATTTCTGTTTGTGTGCGTCCCCTCTCCTCTCCCCCCCCTTAATGAGAGCAAGCATAGTAAATAAATCAAAGGTATTACCCACCAAGTACCTGAGTCCACCTGTGGCTGGAAAAGCAGCCTAGAAACTCATCTGTAAGAGGTGACTGACTTGTCATCTTTCTTTTTGTCTTCCTGTGCTTCCATCTTCCCTTATCTGTGTGTGGTGGCAGGTAACACCTGGCTCCCAGTAACAAAAAATCTCAAAGGGATTTGCTCAGCAGGGTGGGAATAGGGAACAGGGCCTGCAGCAATGCCAAAGACCTCCTGTTGTTGGCTGAAGGTTCCCACACAACATTGCTGGGGATCTCTGGAAAGTTTAGCCAGTAAAAAAATAAATACTTTTTTTTCGTTCTTGAGTTTGAAGGTAAAATTCACTGTTACAGCTCTGTGACAGATCTGGACTACTGTGTCCTAGGCCCTGAGCAAACACTGCTCTTTGCTCTTTGAATAAAGAACTGGAAGCACTGGAGACCTTCACCATGGGGCCAGTGCCAACTGCCCCTCTGAGGTCTTGCTCCCATCACCATCCCAACTCAGCACCAACAATGGGCAAATCATAGAATCATAGAATCACAGAATCATAGAATTAGCTGAGTTGGAAGGGACCTCAGAGATCATAAAGTCCAACCCATGATGAACGACCAAGTCTGTGCAGTCACCTCCCCTCCAAACCACTCTTTTAAATACAAGTCCATGAACCCCACGGATCTCTGGCTATCTTCTCTTGTTGCCATCAAATGCCTGTGTGCTTTCATGCAGAGGAAATTTTTTCTGGGTCTTTCTGTTGCATCTGTCACCAGCTCTCTCATGCCAGACTTGCTGCTTTGTGAGCCAAAACAGAAGTGAGGTTATTAGCTTCTTGAAAGAGAGAAAACATCTCGGAGTGCTCTGTTAAGTGAGCATAAGTGTTCCTGCCTGCAGGCATTAGTGCAAGTGGTGAACAAGCTAGTTAATTATCTTGAAATCAATGCTATTGGCTTAGATTTAAAGCTCCATTCTCCTTGCATTGACCCTGCCCTTCCCATCACAGCTGCTGCTGGGCTGCCCCAGAGGCCACCAGAGTGCTGGGGGCTGGTGTTGGTCTGCCTGGAGCCCTGGCCAGCCCAGGGAATGATGTACACATCTCCAGCTCTGGGTTTCCAATTGTATCCTTTATCCCAGCACAAGGATGTGGAGCATCCTTAGGAGTTCAGCTGTTTGGCAGCCCTGGCATGAGCAGGTAGGCAGTAGCAGGGCTGACCCAAACCCAATGTGGCAGTGGGGTCCCAGCACCAACCTGCTCCTCCTCCAAGCGATGCTGGGCAGGGAAGACTTCTTGAGACATTTGTGGCATGTCAAGCAGAGCTCAGTTCTGGTAGCTTCTCCCACCTTTGACTAATTGCTGACCTGACATCTTTCTGATAGTGACCTTGTTTCAGCTAGTAATTCAAATATCTTTCAGTGTCAGAAATAATAAGTGCCACAGTGAGATGAACAAGCAGAGCTTAAGTTGAGCACAGATTAATGGGGTTTTAATATTCCTAATTTAATCACCCCTTTCTGTCTGAATGTGTGCAACATGATGTAGCAGCTAATTATTTTTTTAACCATGATGAGGATCTTTCCTAATCATTTTTATATTTAACATGAATGAAGGGAGGGCAGTGATTAATGAGGGAATAAATCTTATGAAACAGAAGCAAGCACATGATCAGCTAAAAATACAGCTGTCTGATATTTTTTTTCCCCTGTACAGCAAATACTTACCCAGCTGCACCTTCTCAGCTCGATAGTGAGCTGTCTTCAGCCCTAAAGACCTGAAACTTTGCTTATCCCTCTGGTGGGTCTGTTGGTGTCTCAATGCATGATCATCTTTGTGATGAATGCAGAATTTTTATTTAAAAAAAAAAAAAAAGTTTCTCCACTAGATACATTAATGGTTGGATAGATGTCTTTTCAAATATTTGTTCCTGACAGGGTGTTTGGAATTGCAGATGAGAAGCAAACCAGCTCTCAGCATCTGTCTGTTGCCACTGTAAGTTTCCATTGTGTGGAGCAGAGACAAAGCCAGGCAATTCAAAGCTTTAAGTGGATGCTCTTGAGATCTTCCTCCCTCCCCCACTTCCTTTTTCCCACATTTAGTTGCTTCTCTTCTCTCTCAATTCTATTTTTTTTCCTCCACCCCTCAACCCTCTTGTGCTGGTTTTGGTAGAGGTCATCTTCCTGCAATTCTTCCCCTCCTTACCCCTCAAGTCCCTTTGTACATCCTGGCTGATTGGTAATTTGGGGGCTTCTGCTGAGCTCTTGGGCTGCAGGACAGCTCAGAGCAGATGATCTTTAAGGTCCCTTCCAACCCAAACCATTCTGTGATTGTTATAATGATCAGAGGGGTGGGATGGGGTATTTTCCCATATGGATGCAGCTTGGGGGATTGCCATTAGTGTGGGTTGATCTTCTGCATCCAGTGTATGTACCCTGCACTTGTGGTTCTCTTGTTGGCAGGTTGTTGTGTGCAGGCTGTTTGGTGGAGTCTTATTCAAGCCAGGCACTGCAGATGCTGCAATGAAGCCCTTGCAGTGAGGAATTCCTGCAAACTGAACCATTTGCTCATGGAAATCTGTAGCTGTGAACCCAAGAGTGCCACAGATAATTTGTAGTACAATCCAGAAAAGATTTTGCTGGGTTGTTTTGATTTTAGGGGGCTTTTGGGTAGTTTTGTGGGCAGTTTTTTTGGTGAGGACACTCTATGCAAATACTCCGTTCAGCTGTGGAGATGAATCAGTGAGTTTCTTGACAGCACAAGGTCATTTTGGATGCATCTCTTCTCACCAGCTAACAAGCAGAATTTTAATAACCGATCAAGATGAGCTGTGCCCAAGCAGTGCTGGCAGCTACCCTCTAACCCTGGTGTCTTCTGCAGGTTGTAAAATTGATCTAATTGGCTAAAAAAGAAAGAAAGGCTTAAATACAACTTCTGTTGCTTAACACCTTGTCATTCCTTGCTTGTTGAGTATGGAGCAGCAAGCTCAGGGAAAGATTGTTTCAGGCACTGGTGACACATCCCAATGGCTTGATGGATGCTTGGGAAGTTTGGGATCCTGACACCCAGAGCTCTGGACAAGAAGGCAGAGCCCTGAAGGGCTGCAGGCTAATGCAGTGCAGAGACACAGGCAGAGGGATGGGGGAAAGTAAGGAAATAAAAAGAGCACAGTGGACTGGTGCCTAAAATTAGGGTTTTCTTCTGGGAAGGCAATTAATTTTTTTCTCTTGCAGACCAGATCTAGTTCTTGCATGATGAACATTGTTAAATCAAAAGAAAAAGCAGGATGAAGATGGTTGCTTGCTGATCTAAGATAGGTAAAGCACATCTGGAACAGATGCTATCTGGCAAGGTCCTGTTTATGTGAGCCTGTAGCTAGCAGCAAAGATCCCTGCCCTAGATGAGGGAAGAGAGAGACTCAAAGCAAGAGCAAACATTTTTTCTGATAGTTGTTTTTTTTTTTCTCAAACTTTTTTTTCATGAAGTTTGATTGGGTACTCTCACATTGCAAATTGCAAGTGGCATAATCACATCTGTCTTTCCAACTGTCTTTCCTTGAGTGCAAGCTCCCCTTTGGCCCTGATTCAGTTTTATACCTTTAATCTCGAAAGTATTCATTACAAAATTGCATTTTATATGGTCATCATCCCCTCTTATAATTACAGGTTCCAGCTGAATGTCATTTCTTTTCTCTATCCTTGAAGCTTCCTTGCAGCATAGGCATGTCGTACTCCTGAAGCTTCTCCACATTCATGTAATAAATAAATAATCACACCTTTTCTGCTGTCAAAGCTGAAAGCATGCACAGCTGTTTGCCACAAGATATACTGGGACTGCAAGGTAAAATATTTCTTAATTAGACTGACCTGAGGTTGTTGGTTTTTTTCATTGTCTTTTCTTCTTTCTTTTCTTTTCTTTTTCTTTTAAAGCAGCTTCATTAGCTCAGGAACTTAATTGCAAATGACTGGACAAGCTCTGCTCTTGATCACTGGGAAAGGTTAGAGTATTTCACACTGGGGATTAGATCCAGGGAGACATTTTGCAGCTTGATTTTTGTGGGGAGTGCTTTAGGTGTGCTCAGAGCATCTTAATGCGTGGCTCAGAATTAGCAAAATAATTAGAAGTTCAAAGCAGAGTGAGGGGCTGGGTGGAAGCCCAGACAACCTTTTTGATCTTACAAGCCACACTGCAAAATCTGTATGGACTTGGGAGAAACAGGAAAAGGAGCTCTGGAAGATGGATGGATGGATGGATGGATGGATGGATGGATGGAAGATGCCACAATTTAATGCTGCTGAAGTGGGAGCAGCTGAAAGTCTGGCTGGGCTGTAGGACACAGCTGCCAGCAGGCTTGTGCTTGTCTCTGTTCACTGTCTTCCTCCTGCAGAGGGGACTTGCATTGTCCCACAGTCCTCATGCCAGCAAAATGTGGTCCCATACCAGGAGTTGGGGCTGAGCTACCTGGTGGCCAAAAGTAATGGTGGCCTCTGTCACTCAGTCTGTGTCATAGAATTAATCTGTTGGTAACATCCCTGGTGTGATATCTCTATTATTTGATATTAGCATCATTAACTCAGGACTTCTGCAGCCTGTGTGCTTTTTGGGGTTGTCTGTCATAATCTCATGAAGAAATCACCTTGAAACATGACTCTGCAATGAAAGGAAGGACTTGGGGGACCACTGTGAAAGGTTTGTGGGTTTTTATGTGGTGTAAGCAGGTGAGACAGTTACCTGTTATTGAGGGCTCCTGAGGGTCTGAAAATTTGGAAAGAGGTTAGGTTCTCTTAGCCAAATCCTCCTGTCTTTTTGTGCTCTGTACCTAATACTGATGTAGAAGCAGTTCAGAGCCCTGTATTCAAGTGGATATTCTACGTGATGATTTTTCCTACTGTACTTTCCTTCCATAAGGCAAAGGTTTGGATCTCTGCTGACCTTCAGTGCCTCTATCAATTTACCACTCTTGGTGTACTTGTATGTGAAAGCAGGGATGGTGTCTGCCTGGTGGAGCTTGGTGCTGGTGGTCTGGTCTTGCTGCAGTCATGACGAGAGACTTTGGCTCTCATCACTTGTAAGAGTGAAGAGAAAAGCAGCAAAAGCACCAAGTTCCCTTGCACTGCCATGCTACAGAGCTTTGCCTTGGCCCTGAGCAGTCTCTTCTAGGGTGACCCTGGGGAACAGCTGGTGCAGGGGTTGTTCCCACTGCTCCCTGCTCTTTGCAGAAGCTGCCAACAAGGTGCCTGCTGAGCTGGGGGATGTTATGGTTGTGTTCCAGGCAGTTGTGATGCAACCAAGCTCTTAATCTCCTTCTGCAAAACTGAGCACAAAACTGAAGGCAAGTTTTAACCCCTCACCCCTCAGAGAGGTATCCATGCTGTCTGTCTGAAGGCAAGAGGCTCTCTGCCCCTATTTTTTCCCTCCCTGAGCCTCTTGGTCCTCTGGACTGTGAGAAGTCTGAGTAATTCATGTCCCTTATTGGTTTGTGCTGGGGAAAAGAGGGGTTTGAGATGCTTGTGTGGCACCTGAGTTCTGCCACACAACAAATCCACTGGAAAGGCTTTGTCATATATAACCCACTCAAAGCGAGAGCATTCAGGTAAGGAAATGAAAGGTTGCAGGGCTCAGCTGTGCAAGAGGAAAATAATTAGGGCATGTTTATCTCCTGCTCCAACCTTCAGGGGTGAAGGGATGGGAAGACTGGTTCAGAGGGAGCTGGGGGTGGGGAGGGCAGGAAGGAAAGGACTTGAGTGAATTAAACACCTCCAAAAGACTCAGATCATTGGGATAAATCTCCCCTCTCTGCCTGCTCCTGCTCTAATAGAGGATGATCTCTGGCTTGCTGGCTTTTCCTTTCAAGGTCTTGATACCTGTTGTTTTCAAAAGGTTAAAGCCTAGAGCTACTGAGGGAAGGGTACACTCTTTGCTAGATGGAGAACATCTAGATTTCTGGCTTTCAGATTTGCTAGCATAAAACAGAAACGCATCCTAAATATGAAATAAGCCTTTGGGTTTTTGTTGTGTGGTGGGTTTTTTTGATTCTGACTCAGATGAGACTCCTATTGTCACCAGAGTTTGGTATTTTTCTGTGCACCCAGCTTCCCTACTCTATGGGGCTGAGTGCACACACAATTACAGCCAGCATAAAACCACCATGCAAAGCTCTGGGTTCTTCTGTCAGTGTCCTGTCCTGGGCTCAGGTGATGGAGACTACATCAGAGCAGAGAATGCTGAGCAATGCTATGCTGAGTTCTGGCTGTAGGAGCCCCTTCTCTCTCCCCCAGCCCAAAGAGGGATGTGGATTTCACAGCAGTTCTGACAAACTTGCTCAAATCAAAATACTTGGCACATCTTCTGCTTGTTCTGTGCTCTTTGGACTCCAGCTGCCTGTTGCTTCTGACCTGGATTTCAGGCACATACCAGAGTAAATCCAGCCCTTGCCAATCTGCTGGTCTGGTTCTCACAAGAGAATATTTTCATTACAAGCTTTGCCCCAGATCTCCCAAAGCCCTGGAGAGTTTGTGATTTCTCTCACTTCTGTCTTGCTTATGCCTTTTAGGGCTCCTTTTTTTCCTTGCCATCCCACCACATGCTGGTGCAGGCTGATCCTCTGGCACATCATACCTCTGCCCTTTTCCTACTCCCTGTGTTTGTGGATGGTTGCAGGAGGAGCTCTGGGCAGGGTGAGGATGTTGTTTGCTCCCCAGAGCAGGAGGATTGCTGCTGGGTGGGCACTCAGCTGCCAGGGCTGTCACCTCCATGGTTCCTGGTGATGGTGGGGCCAGGGAAAGGTTTTCAGCACTGGTTTGACAAATGCCTCCTGTCCAGCCCAGGTGGGTCCTGGGTGAAAAGCTAGAAATTGATGCTGTGAGTATTTTGAGTGTGACCATGTGGTTGCTGTTATCTTTGGTTAGCAGTAACAAGGTGAAGAGGAAGATGGAATGGGATTTTTAGCTAGGAGGGTCATACCAAGGCTCCAGAGACTTTTGCTTTATCTCATCCCTGGGAAATGCAGATTTCCATGCACAGTTCTGAGGTTCTGCTGCTTCCGCACTGCCTCCTGTGCAATAAAAACAGAACCGGGTGTCTCTTCATTAGCACAGCTCACCTTTATTTTTGGCAAAAAAAAAAAAAAATAAAAAATTGCTTTAATCCTACCATATCCTCCATGAGAGACAGCTTCCTACATCAGTTCTCTGCCCCTGAGGGTAAAGAATTATTCAAGGCAGCAAGCCTGACCCGGGTTTTGTGTGATGTGATCACATCCAGAGCATGGAAATCCATGCGATCAAATGGCAAATCTCTGAGTCTTGGCAGATATGCCTCATGTTCTGCAAAAGCACGTTGCCATGGCTACATCTCAGTGTGAGCATCTCCTTATTCCAACCCTGTTTCTTCTGCCAGGGTCACTGCCTGTGCTCAGGAGCCCATCCTGGCCTGGCTCAGGAACAGCGTGGCCAGCAGGTCCAGGGAAGGGATTCTGCCCCTGTACTCAGCCCTGGTGAGGCCACAGCTCGAGTCCTGTGTCCAGTTCTGGGCCCCTCAGGTCAGGAAGGAGATTGAGGTCCTGGAGCAGGTCCAAAGGAGGGCAACCAGGCTGGGGAAGGGATCCAGCACAAGTCCTGTGAGGAGAGGCTGAGGGAGCTGGGGGTGTTCAGCCTGGAGAAGAGGAGACTCAGGGGAGACCTCATCACTCTCTACAACTCCCTGAAAGGAGGCTGGAGCCAGGGGGGGTTGGGCTCTTTTCCCAGGCAACTATCAGCAAGACAAGAGGGCATGGTCTCAAGTTGTGCCAGGGGAGGTTTAGGTTGGATATTAGAAAGAATTTCTTCCCGGAGAGGGTGATCAGCCATTGGAATGGGCTGCCCAGGGAAGCAGTGGATTCTCCATCCCTGGAGATATTTCAAAAGAGCCTGGATGTGGCACTGAGTGCCATGGGCTGGGAACCACAGGGGGAGTGGATCAAGGGTTGGACTTGATGAGCTCTGAGGTCCCTTCCAACCCAGCCAATTCTATGATTCTATGAAGGTGTCTGTAACACTGGCCAAGGGGCCTGGAGAGCAAGAGGCTGCTCCTCTCCCCTTCCTGCTTCACTCTCGCTATAAGCAATGATGGAGGTTGCAGTGAAGATGCAATGCTGCAGAGCTCCCACCTCATCTGCCAGCCTCTCCCATGCCTTGGTGTAACCAGAGAGGTTTTATCAGGATTGGGGATGAAAGTTCTCCAGCATCGGGGGCACAAGAAATACAAGAGAGAATAGGGCAGTTGGGAGGAATCTGTTTTCCCTTACTCCCCAGATTTCAGGAGTTTCTCCTGAAGGGGGACTGAAAGCGTGTGTATTTTTTACTCTTCTGGTTTTAATTGTGTATTCTAATATTAAACTGCAATATAGGCACTTACTGAAGTCTCCTTCTACTGCTAGAGCTGCCATGTTTAATAGAAACCCCAGAAAATCCCCTGAGCCGCAACGTGGGAATCCAATTCTTTTCAGTTGATGAGACTGTAAACACATTTCCTTGGATTTGCAAGAACCATAGCAAGAGTTTCAATCATATGAATAAAGCAAAGAATATTTGATGGGGAATATTCCTGCTTTGCATATTCAAAACTTGCAGCCTTATTCTTAGGCAGCATCTTTTCAAAGGAATGGACCACAAAGAGGCAAAGCAGCATTGCCCAGGGGATTTAGGCATAGATCCTCCAAAATTAGCACAGTGGGGGGTATTCTTGCCAACAAATCTCAATCATCCAAATTAGATACCTAAATTTGGAGCCCAGGCACTGCTGTGGACATGTGTTTGTACAATGTTAGACTGTTTTGGGTGACCTCAGAGATAATTTGCCCTTGAGTTGAGCTGAAACCCCAAATCCCAGTACTTCCCATTTATGTGAAACTGGGTGCATTTCCTTCCCATGCAAATTTCCCCTAGTTGCTTTAGTAGGAAAAGAGACCTATAAATATGGGCATAATCTGAACCATGATGTATTCAATAGGAATACTGATTCTAACTGGTATTCATCTGGAATACTAAATACCTGATACTTTTTTCCTCTTTGTACCTTAAAAACAATCAGATTTAGGTGACTAAAGATCAATCCTCTTTTGGTGAAATGATTCTTTTATTTCCAAGATAATTTTGCTGTCCCTTGTGTTTAAATTTCTTTGCAAACTGGCCTGCAGAGTCCTTGTGTGGCTGGCTGAAAAACGTGGCTTGTTATACTTCTCTTCTCCATGCCATTTGGAAATGCTTTTTAAAAAGAAATGTTTTCCAGATTTTAAACGGTTTACTTTTTTTGGTCAAAGGATATTTCAAAAATGAAGCTTGTCTCAATTTTTAGAACTTTCTGAAACAAGTACAAATTCAGCTTTTAATTTATCTGCATATCGAAATATATATGCAATTTGACAAAAAGACAAAATATTTCCCTTTTCAGGACTGTTGGTAGGTTTTGATAAGAGTTATATTTATTCCATGAAGACAATGAGATTGAGGAGCAGAGAACAGCATGAGGAAGTCTTGCTGCTGGTGTGATAACTCCTTTCTAGATGAAGCAAGTCTTGTATCTTGGTTTGGCACTAAAATGATGACTTCAAGGGCTGTTGGTATCTCTTCCCCAACCCTTTGGTGTACAAACTCGTTAATGTGCAAGAAATTGTACATATGCAAATCGGTGGATGATAAGCAGCTGGCTGGCCCTGCATTGATCCCCTGGCATTTTGGCTTCTTCCCACTTCCACCAGTTCTTCCTGTGCCACTTTTCTGGAATCCGCTTGATCGGAGCATCTTACAAAGCCCTAAATGGAAGATAGTAGCATTTCTGATCTCATTTTCCAGTATTTCAGCTGTGCCATAATCTATTTACCACACAATTTGTGTCACTTTGATAAGCGGCTGCTTCAAGACTGCATTTATTAAAATCAAGAGCAGGGAGAGCTTTCAAGTCTCTCAAGTGTTGTAATAAATGTTTGAAATTAGTCATTACAGTGTTTGCCATGGTTCATATCATAGACTCTATCTAAATGACAAATGATCACAGCCTGGACATGCACTTTTTTTTTTTGGTGGTGGTATGTTTTCAGTGGGATGGAGATGATGTTGGGTTGGCCCAGCCTGAAAGTGCAGAAGTCAGAGCAGTGTTTGGAAGAGGGAAGGTTTCAGTAGGAAACCTTATCAGAATCTCAGGGCATTGACTGAGCCAGAGAAGTGCTGGCTCAGCTCTTACTTTTCTGGTTAAAAATGAAATAAAGCTGAAAAAGAGCCAAATGTCTGTAGGAGAAGCTGCGTGTACTTTTTGCACCAGGGAGCAAATTTTGGCTCTTTCCCCATCAAATTGCTCTAGTAGGGCAAATTCACCTTGTTGCTCTGTTACAGATGGCTTCTAAACATGTGCTTGCCTGGCCAGGGGTTTGTGCTGATGTGGTCGTTTCAGAAAAAAACAAAAAAATCAAACAAATAAAACCACAAGCCCGACCAAAATACAAAGCAAAAAGGAAAAAAAAAGCCAAGCCAAGCCCCCTTGTTAAATATAGTTATGGGATGTTGTGTGTATATTCATGCATACCTACACATGGATGTACTAAGCACATACAGCATAGAAAAGAGACAATTATTAAGACAAATATTCTGTCTCAATTAATTTTGTTCTTCATTTTCCCATCAGGAATGTAATAGCTGGATTTATAGTGTTGAGACCGGGCTATAAATTCCATTCTTTTCAGAGACTCTATCAATTACATCCCTAGAAAGGGACCCCAAGGCAAAGGGAGAAAATTGGAGACAAAATCTTCAGAAAGGGGGAAAAGCATCCCCTCCCCTTTTTTCTTCTTACTTGTTACCAATAAGCACAACTCTGGCCTTACATGAAAGTCTGCTGAGTTTCTCAGTGGTCCAGCTGGCATCCGAGCCAGCAGAGGCTGCAACCAGAAGTGTGTTACTGTGGAAATAATTGTGGTACTACACACACAGGTGCTGCCTTGGGAGGAGCAGGAAATGGTCTTCTCTGAATAGAAATGGTATTTATTTTGAAAAAATTCAATTATATTCAATTATTGGAAAAGAAAAGAATACAAAACAACAACTCCCCCCCCCCCAAAAAAAAAAAACAAACAAACAAACAAACAAAAAACTACTCCAGTCCTTGAGATGAAAATGTGGGATTTTTTTTAAAGGATTTTTGCTCTGGGACAAGCTTGAAAAAGGGTCAGCACAGAGTGTGCTGTTTCTCCGTCAACTCTTACAACTTTTTTGAGGGTTTTACAATTTCCCTGTCTACCTTAGTGCAAATATTATTGTGTAGCCTTGGCTGCAGGAAGCCAAATGCTTTTAGTTTGTATGGGCATGGCTGCTGGGATTGTATTGCTTGCTGTGGGACTGGGTTTTTCCAGTGCCTCCCACCACACTGCAGAGCTGGATCAGTTATTAGGGGAACACATCAGCCTGTCCTTGTTCATACAAAGAAAAAGGAGTCCATCCATGCCAGGGAGTGAAGAGCTGCATGGTGCTGCATATCTAAAATAGTTTGTCCCAGATATGGGACTAATTGGCCTCAAAACTTTAAATTGGTTTAATCTCTCCTCCTATGGATGCCCCTTCTGCCCCTTCTCTCTCCCTGGGACCTTTGTGTAGCCCATGCCTCTTCCAGATGAAATTTGATGTGAATTTCTTGAACATAAGTGATCAGAGCTGCCAGGCATCCCCACCTCTGCTGCTGCTATGGCTGATGCCTCCAGATAGAATATTGATCTTCCAAGTGGTGAAATTCCCAGTTAGCAGCAGAAATTCTTGTTTATCCTCCAGTGCATCATCTCCACAACTGACCCTGAGGGAGGAGAGGAGAAGTGGCAGGGGAGAGGGGGAGGTTGTGTCCCTTGGAGATAAGGTCAGGAAAGGGTAGCCCAGTCCTGAACTGGGAAGGGTGCAGGGAGTGAGGGGAGAGACCTTCACCAAAGTGTCAGATGAGATCAAGGAGAGTGTTGCTTGCAGCCACAGCCCATCAAATCCTTCCTGAGATCCCCTGGGCAGCAGAACTGGGGCTCATTTGCTGAGAAGCCTTGAAATCATAGAATTGTTTAGGTTTTGAAATATCTTGAGGTAATTTCCTCCTTTTCTATCACTGCATACTTGGGAGAAGAGACCAACCCCATATTGCTTCAGCCTTCTTCCAGGTAAATGTATAGAGCAATAAGGTCTTCCTGGATCTTCCTTTTTCCATCCTCCTAAGACTTGTGCTCCAGACACTCCACCAGCTTTGCTGCCCTTCTCTGGACACACTCTAGCCCCTTAATGTCCTTCTTGTAGGAAGGAGCCCAGAACTGAACACACTATTCAGGGCCAGCCTGAGCAGTGCTGAGTGCAGGGTGATGGTCAGTCCCCTGCTCCTGCTGGCCACACTATTTCTGATAGAAACCAGGATTCTATTGGGTCACCTGGGCACATGGCCAGCTCTGACCCTAGCCCTTGGCTCTCCCTGCTTGATCTGTGCTGCTTCCAGCTCTCTGCTGCCCTGAAACCCTGAATAAGGTGAGTTTCTGGGTGTCTCTGTCAAGAATTTCTTTCCTCTCATTGCTTCAGCTTCTGTTGAGATGCTCACCCATGTCACAGCTTCTACTAAATCCTGTCTTCCCAAGCGTAGCTAATGACAAATGCTCTATGGAAATCTGGCTGAAACCTGCTGCATCTCATTTGCCTAGAAAATCTTTCAAGGCAAGACAGCAGGTTGTGCTTCTTAAAAAGAGATGGGGGGGTGGTACGTTGTCCTTGAGATTAAATATTGAACTTAATGAAGATTGCTGATGGACAGCATTGTGTACTGGAGTCCTTTGTTTCCCCCAGTAAAAGATGGATGGTGGTATCCACTATTTCCTCCATGTTTCTGTCTTGCAGCATTGGCCACCCTGTCGTTCAGCTCTCTGCTCCTGAGCAGAAGCTGCCAATTTGTGGCAATTGCAATTTCACACCTCCCGCATTCCTACTTGGAGAGAGTTGGTCTTGTGATATATTTTTTTAATATATATATTAGTTTATAATTAAAGGATATTGTATTGAGAACATTAAGATATGACCTGCCTTACCTCCATAAATATTCTTTTTTTCCTACTTGCTGGGAAGGCTTTAAAAACATCCTCTTGGAAATTCATGCAGATGATATTTAGACATGCAGATATGCACTCCTGTTTTGCATGAATGTTTGACCTTGGGCAGAGCTGTTCAATGCAGGATGGATGTGTTGTGGCTGCATTTAATCATCTGAAGCAGAGATGAAGCCTTGAAAAACCACATAGACCCAATTCCCAATTCCCAGCCTCTGGATGGTAATGAACTTCTGAGAAATAGCTAATCAATAAATTGAACAAAAGACTCAGGCAGCTAAACCACTTTGTCAGGGCCTTAATTACAATTGCAGAAATAAATCGGGAGGGGAGGGGGGGGTGGTTGGGGGCCTTTGCCAGACAAAACTAACCCTTTACTCTCAGGAGTTAACCCTGTAGGAACAGCTCTCTGCTCTGTGTGAACACCCTGTCTCGTGCAGGCATTCATGGGGATCTCAGGGGGGGTAAGTGACCCAAGGGAAGATGCTCCCTTAATGCCAAGGCATGGCTCTTTGGGCTGTCCCTGTCCTCTGAAGCTACTGGAGGAGCTGGAGTGAGGTTGTGCTTAGCGGGAGGGAGATTTGGGATATTTTCACGGAGAAAAAGGGAGGAGGATCTAAAGCAGCAGGCCATGCCAGGGCAAGCTGGGCTATTTAACTTGTGGAGAAAGCTGAAGATTTAGGACCAGATGCAGCCAGCAGGATAAGGACGGACATCTGAGGGCATATAGAAGAGATGGGAGCCAAGCCAGTGGCCCATCTTACCCTCATATCCCTCTGGCAGGTTTCCCAGTAGTCCCAGCCCTTGCCAGCAGCAGGAGTGATGGAGGTGGGGAAGCAAGCATGGGGACTGCCAGCTAAACCCAGAGGCTTGCTTGTTCTTGGGGCAATGATAGCAGCAGGCATTTCACAATTGGGTCTCCTGGAAGCACGGGCTGGAAAACAGAGAGAAATCCTTAGGGATTGTCTTGGAGATGTGGTTTTACCTTAAGAAGTACAGCTGAGTAACAGCACATCCAGGTTAGTGCGAGTGTCCAAGTCTAGGTTGCATACAAGAGGGTGGATGTGTGTGCAAAGGCTACAAAGGCACATGGTGAGGAGGAAAAACAAAGATATTGAGGGGCTTTGGACTTTTTGAAGGGGAACCCCGAGTGTTGCCAAATCACTTGCCCTCAGGGAATCACAAGAAGTGGTAAGGCCTTAAAGGAGTATGTGCTTTGGTGCATAAAGTATTTAAAATTGGGCAGAACACACTATTTCATGCAACAGAATTAGAGTGTGGTGGAAGAACAATTTTATATCCAGTGCGAAGTGCTCTTCAACCTTGCCAGGGATGTTCTTTGGTAAAAGGCTCACTGCCCTTCTCCTCCTTGCTTCCCACAGCCTTTGGGCTTAGCAGAAAAGAGATTTCTTTTTGTTTCCTTAATGGAAATCCCTGGTAAGACAAGCTGGTCTCTATTGGGCAGCCTTCATTGCAAGTGAGTGGCTATAGCTGCTGTCATCCTCAGAGCTGATTGAATCTTGGTCACCTTCTTTCAGAGAGCAACCACCAGCAGCAAGAGCTCCGGGGACCCTGGGGCTCCATTTCTCCACTGTAGACACTGAAGAGGTTGATCTACATCAAACAACACCCCCAGGGCCCAGGCACAGTGGCTGGTGGGGTGTCTGGGGGGACACAGTGACTGTGCCACATGGCAGCACCATCAGCCCTGGCTGAACAAGCCTGGGAAGAGCTGATTTGGGTTATGGATGGCAGTGGTGCAGGCTGCAGGTATTGTCCAGCCAGGATGCAGCCAAAGGAGGGTAAGGCCAGTCTGTTTGCCTGGCTGTAATGGGTCATCTTGTGCTTACTTAGAACAGATCTGGTTAGGGCATGGATCATCTTGAATTTGTGAGAGATCTGTAATGGCTGAGGGAAATGGGAATTAGTGGTCTTGAAGCCTTCCTGCCAAACCTTAACCCTGGAGTCTGCAAAAAGAACAAACCCCAGGTGCCATAAACCCTGTAGCAGCCAGAGGACCTTTCTCATTGTCAGACTCCAACACATTTTAGTGTTCTGCTGGCTCGAGGCCTTGCTGAAGGAGCAGTTAGCATCTCTGCCTTCCTGCCAGCCTGGCTCCTGTTCCAGGCCTTCCTTGTGGAGCCAGGGAATTGCTCTGTAAGGAGGCAACAGCCACGGTGACACAAAACTGCTGGGGATGAGATTGCTGTCTGTGAGCTGCTCTGCCTTTGTGCCCAGATTCTTGAAGCAGCAGATAAATCTGCATCTCAGGGCAGCAGTGATGCTCACAGAGCAGTACCCAGGGGCAGGAGTGAGTTGCTGCTGTCGGCGTGGAGTTTACTGCACAGATAAAATATTTACAGCTCCATCTTTGGTATGAGATGTGGCTCTTCCGGTCCTTGGGAAGGTCACTGGAAAGTCAGGAAAATTTATTGATGGTTTATAGCACTTTTGTGTCAGGAAGTGAGGTTAGGGTATCAGATACCTACACGTGGCAGGCAGGAAGGACTAGAGAGGGACAGGAAAGGACAGTAGCTTGGTGTACATTGCTGGCTTCACCCCCCAAACCTGTGTGTTATTTTTAATTAAATTGTAAACTCCAAATGGCAGAGCAGGTGCAGGGCATAGGGAAGACAAGCTGCAGCCCATGTCTTAGCAGTTGAGTGAATTAAAGGTTTGCTGTGCTGATGCTTATTCCTTCAGAGGGAGCTGGGGGGCTGTGGCGTATTTATGACTGTGTGCACTGCTGCTTGTGCAGGGAAATCATATTCTGCTGTGCAAAGAGCAGCCACTCCAAGCCTGCCTCTTGCTTCTCATTAACTGTCTGTCAATAGCCTAGAATAAAGGTTGCATTGTACCAGGTGTGGAAGGAATATTTAGCATGAAGATGACTCCTGCCTCGGGGAACTGGGAGCCCTCTGGTCATGTAGGGACTTTTCCCAGTGGGGCTGAGAGCAGCTGGGAGAGTCTTGAGGTCTCTGGTGTCTCTGCAGCCTGCTGCGGGCAGGGTGGGCTCTCCTCGGTCCTCTCTGCAGGTATATTTCTTCCTTCTGGGCTAGTCCTGCGCACCAGGAACTCTTCTGCTTTATTTTTCCCTTGGTCTGAAAAGATAGGAGCAGATGGATAAACATTTGTGACACCCTCTGTATGGACCCACCCATGTAAAGACCAGTGAGATACCAAGGTGACTTTTGGCAACTTCCTACTAGGTATCACCTCCAGAAGCCATGAAAATGACTTGGCAGAACGTGCAAGGTCTAATGCCAGTTTCAGATGTCACATTGCAGCCCCCAGAAATTGAGTTTAATGTGTCTGTCTGCAGCTACAGGGAGGTTGGATTAGCTTTTCAGTCTCTGCATTTCCATGGAGCATCTCCTATCCACCCGTAGGTGAGCAGAGTGAAACACTGTGTGCTTTTCTTCTCAAATAAACAGAGGTGCCAGCAACATTTGCCATGGTCAAAAGCAATGTGTGGGAGAGGACACAGGGTTCCAAAAGTCTCCTGAAACAGCAGCTCCTTCCTTTGTGTTTTGAAAAATGGTTTGCATTTCTGTGACCATGGTAAAACCAGACTGTTTGGGGCTCCTGGGACCTCTTCTCATCAAGTTGTTTGAGAAGTCAGCAACAAGCAGAGGAGAATTCTTTGAATTGCAGGAACAAGTTCAAAGGTGGCTCCAATAATGCAGGTATTGGGCCGATGAATTTGTAGCTCAGGGCAGCACAGCTCAGGAGAGCAACCAACATAGAAACTTGCCTTTTTCAGAGCAAAAAAATGGTGTCCCCTAACAGGCAGCCTCCAAATTCTGTTGAGTGCCTCTGGACCATGCCACAGTCTGTCCCATTTGAGGACTATGAAGTACTTATTTTTGAACCAGAGGTTTTCATTAACAAGGAAGGCTGAGAGTCAGATAAATGAGAAATGCAGGAAGAAGCTGGGAATTAAGTTCTGCCTGTTTCTATCAGCTCCTGGTCCTGTTTAAAGCCTGATAATAGAAAGGCTTCTCTGTGATCTTATTACTAAGAAGGTTTGAGTCTGAGCATGTCACAAACCCCAACCAGCTTGGCAGTTAATAACACCCATATGTAGAGTAATGTGCTGTAGGAAAGTTAGAACTGGCCACGAGTTCCCACTGGGACACGAGCATCTCCCTGCAAATTCCCTCTGTCTGTTTTTTCTGACCTCACCCTAAAGAATGATCTGTTTGAAACTGAAGGCATCTGTCTGATCTGCTACTAGGGAAAGGAAATCTTGAGAACATTTGACAAAGAAAGCAGAGTTGAAATTAAATATTGTAATGATATAAAACAGTAAGCAGATCTGCTTGACAGCCCTGACAGCTATTTGTTATAGAAAACAGCGTTTATGATGTCAGTCCTATAAGGGAATGTGTTTGAATTAAAATAATTACAGCAGATAGTACAACAAAGACTCCCTGTAGTCAATCATCCTTCACAAATACACTCTACAAAATCTTCCCAATGAGTGAAGGAAGAGTAGGGACTGGTGCCTGGCACATAAATATCAATAGGAAGCTGCACTGCAAAGTCAAACACCTGCAATCAGTCACGAGATTTCCTTCTCTTTTCAGCCCTAGGTTAGACAAATGAGGCTTTTTTAGATTTTTATATATTTTATATATATATACTTCTGCTTCCAGCTTTTATGTTTTTCTAGATAAGGAACTGAAAATATTTCAGTAAGGACAGACTCTTCAGTTATTTCTTGTGGTGTGTGTCCACTGCCATTGCCTACATCCACATTTTCAAGGTGACTGCATTGGTGAGGTTTCTGCTGTAAATAATATCTGCAAAATACTTTGTCCTTCGTGTTGGGCCTCTGCAAGCATGGGTGTGTTGTGGGCAAGTCTGGTAAGAGCAATCTATGTTAAGGCTGTCTAACAGTTCCCTGTTTTGAGTGTAGCATCTTGGGCTGCAAGGTACAGGTTCTTATCTCATGTATAGGCTTGTTTTAGTTTGGGGCAAAATGGTTCAAATAAACTACCTTTCAGGAGACCTGGGAGGGGAAGATCTTTTTTCTACCCATTAAAAATGACAGAATATTGTTGTGTTCAGTGTCCCTGAAAAACTCCTGTTTGTCCACATCATTCAGTGCCAAGAGCCCCAAGGCTTGCCAAGGGAGGGGTGACCCTTCTGCTAAGGATGTGCCTCCTCCTCCCCTTTAAGAAACCTACTTGTAATGGAAGATTTTATAGTTTAAAATTAATGGATTTTGCACCCTGAGCACTGAACAGGTGAAAACAGTCAAGATTTTGTCCTTGTCAAACAGGCTGGAGCTTTGTGTCATATCTCAAACAATTTTGGGGTGCTCTGATTATTCATGAGCATGTACCTACCCCTGGAAGCAATGCATCAGTGGCTCTTTTGCTGATAAGTTGAGTCTGGTGTTATGTGAGTCCTTGTATTTTTACCCTTCTAATTTTAGATTTATGTTGCACATTAACTGCTTAGCAAGTTGTGTAAAACAAGGCATTTAAAAACTAGCATTTCTCTCACTCCTTTCTTTTGTTTGCTCTTGGTCAGCCCTTCCCACCAGCACATTCATTGCAAATACAAACTCTTGGCTGCCCTGCTGGTGTTTTCACAGGTGGGTTAAGCAGGAGTCCAAAGAGAAAAAGCCAGCCTAGCCCCATTCAGAGGAGCAGAGATAACATTGCATTGTTTTCCTTCTGCATTCCTCACCATTGCCATTCTTCCCAAGAACTGCTGTCCCTACCTCTCTTGCTTCTGCCTGTCTCATGCCAAATGCTGTCCTTATAGCTTAATCCTGATATGGAGGTTTGACAAATGAAACTCACTCAAAATAAATATATGTGTGTATATATATATATAAAAAATACATAGCCTGTTTTCTCTGACTGCTTCAAAGAGTGGTCTGGTGATCTTCTGTGGCTGCTAAATCCCACCACAGTCCTGGTGCCATACAATGTGCCATACCCTGACTTTTCATCCTGATCTTTTATCAAGATCAGAAGTGAAGCTGTTTCTGCTCTCTGTGGCTGCAGTTTGTGAGCTGACACCCTGTACCTGACAGCAAACCTGCCTGGCACACAGATCAGCTGCCTCCATGTGTTACACCCCCAGGCACCAGACCAGCCAGCTGGAGAGCTTTATTGCAATACTTTAATTTGCTACCCTCAGGTTCTCTGGTCTTGTGTAGTTTGGCATCATTTTGACTCAGTATTGCCCTGTGCTGCACAGAAACCTGAGATACAGGTGAAGTCCTGGTGTGAGTCAGGTTGGAGTCTAAGGGACAGTCTGTCTCTGCTTGCCAAAGGGATGTTTTGTGCCTGGCTGTTATGGTGGGTTGAACTCCTGGGCCTCAGCATCTCTGAACAGAGGCAATGAATATTATTCCTGGTCTTGGGCTAAGAGAAAACCTGGGGAAGTAACTCTGGGAGTCACTGCAGCCATCTGTACATGCCCTGTGCCTGGAGGTGCTGTTCCCACCATGGCAAAGTGCTTTTCTCCAAGCAGTCCTTGTCTGCTCTGCCAGAAGCTTAAGACATCCTCCTGGTTGCAACAGGATCATCCAAGCCCCCAGTAAATTTCTACAATGTGAATTTGTCTAGTGATGCTCCTCTGGTCTCCGCA
The DNA here is from genome assembly GCA_023637945.1 of Phaethornis superciliosus. Taxonomy (NCBI): domain Eukaryota; kingdom Metazoa; phylum Chordata; class Aves; order Apodiformes; family Trochilidae; genus Phaethornis; species Phaethornis superciliosus. The sequence continues at coordinate 1,990,147 of JAJQWJ010000021.1, forward strand.
GCCTCCCGAGGAAGTGTTTTCCAAAACTTATTATGCACCAAGGGCTGAGGTGTTTTGTTAATCAGAACAAGGGAGCCTGTCTCTCTCCCAGCCCAGAATTTGCATGTGTGACACTTGCAATGAGGGAGTTTCATTTAGTCCCCTGGAAGCTGTGAAGGGAGGAAATCTGCATAGCATCTCAGCTCTGCAATAACCAGCAAACAGCTCAGTAATCGAGAAAGCTCTTCTGCCTGGCTTCACATTTCTTGGCTCCAAGTAGTTTCAGTGAAACCCTTGATGCTGTTTGAACATGGGGTGGGTTGAGATTTTTTTTCTTGGTACGTGGTTTAATTACAGCGAGGCTGTGCACTGACTCCATTAATAACACAGTGCATTTCAGCAGCAGATTAAATTTCCCTAAAGTAGTAAATTGGAGGGGAAAGTGGAGGAAAGTCATGGTTGAGGAAAATAAGTACTTTATAGGTCCTTTATTAGATAGAAGCCCATGGCATCAGGCAGACAGGTTCTTACAAACACACACATATGAGAAAAACAGGGACTGCATCAATCAGCTTATCAAAATCACTTAAAAGAAATGGGCTTCTGCTGAACGTGTGGAGTGCAATAAAACATCAGTGTAACACTGGACTTATATTAACTGGCACAGAAAGATTATGACATGTCCATTACTGAGCTGCTTCTTCCTGCTGGCTGCAGAGAGGTCCAGACTCTTGCATAATGTGTTTGTCAGCTTCCCCCCACAAATTTATTTTATTACCCTTGTTATAAGCAGGCACACTATAAAATGACATTAGAGGCAGAACAGCCACATGAGAGATGCTGAGTCTGCCCTGAACATCAAATGTACTTCATAAGGGCTATGTAAATAGTCTGCTAATCTAGTGTGATCTGAGAACACAAAAGAAATGAAAAGTGGGTGAAAGCCCTGTGCAAGCACTTCTCTCCTCCTGGTGCCCTTCCCACAGCACCTTCCCCTTCTGGCATCACTCTCTCTTCAAGGGGCCATTCCTGCCAGACCCGAGGTTGAAGTAGCTGTAGTTTGGCTGACTGTTTATACCTGAAAAATACAAATGGACATGATGGCCACCTCTAGCATGGACAGGCCAAAGTTTTCCTTGTGAGCCATGGGATTCAGTTCACTAAAACTTAAGCTACTGTTAAACCAGAGTGATTGTCTGAACATAGAGCCAGGAGGTGATGGAGGATATGAAATGCTCAGGGATGGAAGAGCAGCTCAGGCTTTTTGTTCTGTTTCATCATCCTAATTTCACCTGGAGGTACCAGTGCTTCATATATATACTAAAATTAAGACCTATTTGCTGTACTGCCAATGGGCTGTGCCAGTGGGGGTTCAGGGACACAGCTCCAGAGGACTTTGGGCAGACAGGCACATGCCCACTGGAGAGATGAGATCCAGGGGAGGGGTGTGTGGATGTAAAGGCACCAGAAGACTGCTTTTAAAACCACTTTTTGGCCTCAGCAACTGCACTTAAAATCAAATGAGAGAATAAGGAATTTTTCAACCCAAATCGTAAGAGACCCTGGGGGGGACACGGGATTATGGACACTTATAACTAATGCAAAATAAACAAGGCAAAATTATATGTAATTACTCCTAAAGTCATTTGCTTGTTTCAGTAATTGACCTGTGCATTCTTTAATCTTTAATGCTCCTTTAAAATTCAGCCTCAGGGACTCATAATATTTATTGACGTTTGTCATGGTTAAGGCTCTGGAGGAACTGGGCTTTATTAGAAGTCTTCAAAGAAATATCAATTTAGGGATAAGCAGCATTAATATTTTGTACACAACATCATCTGCTTAGAAAGCTTCACTAGATTTCTTTCCATCTTATAAAAAGCAAGCGACAGCAAAAAAGAACAGTTCTGGGAGTGGCTTGGTAAAGAAGCTGCTGCTGCTACTTTAGCATATTTTATTAATAAAAATGTAAAGTTATGCTATTTTTTAAAAAGATGAGGCTGATGCAGGAGATACTGATGTGTCTGGTCATGGTGGTAAGATAGTGTTGCCCACGGCTGGGTGCAGAGGGCATCAGCAGTGCAGTTGAGAGAACTATTCCTTCTGCCACAGACTTTTCTGTGTGACCTTGTCACACACCACCAGCCTGAGCTCATGTTCTCCTCCTGCAGAAACACTGTCCTCCTTGCCTTGACAGTGGGAGAAGGTTCTTAAACCACCCTCAAATGTCATGGATCCCCCAGGTCAGAGGCTCTGCACATGTCTAAGTGCCTGTCAGAGCTGGTGGGAACTTTTTGCTGTTTCCCCACTGAAGTTTTATTCTTGGAGAAGTGTTCAAAAGCCCCAACCAAGCCCCAAGATGAGCAACGTGAAGCTGAACTGTATGGCAGTCAGTCACCCTTTTAGAAGCCTGTTCATTTTCCAATTAATAACCTTGCAAGGTGTATGTGTTGGGAGAGTGACACTCCCTGAATATGAGAATGTGAGGGGGTGCTGCTGATGGCTCTGAAACTTTGTGCCACTGCTCAGTGCACAGTTCCTGGCCTTCCTGGGCTTTGGGCATCTGCTTTGTCAGAGAATGGCTTGGGAGAAGCAGCCAGTTCATCCCTAAGCCCTGTATGGTGTTGAGTGCCCACATGGACTGATGATGTGCCTGTAGCTCGGAACAGCTTTTTGCAGGGGGACACTGGGTTGTACTGGAAAGTCTCCTTGTGAGGGACACCTTCTGTTTTGTCCTCAGAGCAGGGGGATCCAAGGTAGGTTGGACATCAAGAGAAAGGGGTCCCTAGCTGTGAGCCAGCTATCCCAGCCTGAACACTGATGATTTCTGTCTCATTAGCGTGAGTGAGGAGAGGCAGGAGAGCAGTCAGGGTGCTTGTGGGAGTCCTACTCAGCTCAGTCTTCATGAAGAATTGCTGCAGTAGCTTTGCTGGTCAGCAGAACTGAACCAAGCCTGGGGAGGACCTGTAAAACCTTCATCTTGTTGCCACACCAGGACAAAGGAAGCCCCAGTGCTGTTGTGGGATGAAGTGGCACTTCAGTGCTAGGCTGTCCAAGGGGACACCAAAGGGAAGGAGGAGCTGGCAGGCTCTCAGGCTGTGTCAGGCCACTCTGAGGATTTTGAGCTTCCTGTTGATTTGCTGTATTTTCCTTGGTCCCTGGGGTTCATCCAGTATTAAACCACTGAATTCACCATGGGGCTGATTGGCAGCTCCTCTTGCACCGAAAACGGGGCTCAACAAAGGATGGTTTTGAGGAATTTTTCTTGCTTTTATTTCAAGATAAAAGAAACCAAGTTGTTTTGGTTTATTTCTGTTAAAGAAATGAGTGCTTTAACAGTTGGTGTATCTATGGTGCTGTTAGAGTAATGGATTTGTGTTTAAATAGTGGCCAGATTGGGAATCCTTGTGACTGAGGAGTCATTTTCAGAAATATCCAAGTTGCTGCCAGCAAGGCTTCACATGGGTGTAAGGTTTGGGGACACCAGCAGCGTTCTTGGGGACCTAAATATGGTCTTTCTAGAGCTACCCACACCTCTCCATCTGGTGTGACAGCAGAGAAGCTGCTCCCAGCTGATGTTTTTGAAGCTGGGTATTCTTTTTGTCTCTAATGGATGCAGTTTCCCCTGCCTGTGCCTCAGCAATGCTGTTGCTGTGCCAGGCCAAGGTTTCCAGCAGAGTGGCAGAGTTGAGCTGCCTCTCACATTAAGCACCAGAGATTTCATTAAATGGCAGAGGAGGGAGCTTGTGTAGAGGGGAGGTTCACCCCAGAGACATTACAGATTGTCTCATGCTATTTAAGTGGGCTAAAATTAGAGGGAAAGAATCTGCAGCTAATTGGACTTGTGCATTAATCATAGTCTGCTGCTGGAGTACTTCACCCATTAGAATGTGTTAATTTGGTAATTACAAGGTGGGGGGGAGGTCTCTCTTTGTAATCCAAAGCCCTTCTTCATGCTTATTGCACATATCAGGAACAGGTACCGGGAGAGGTTGGAGATAAGATTGCAGTGGGGGGAGCAAGCTGCCTATTACCACCTCCTACCTCACACGTGAACGTGCAGTCTCCCTGGCTCCAGACACCTATAATTAAACTAGGTTAGATACTGGGAGCAGAAGGTCTTTCATTTTCAGTTAACAGGTAATTAATTGTATCTCAGATTCCACTGTAACTTCCCCCCCTCGCTTGTTATGAGAAATAATGCAAATGTGTGTGTTGGGAAAGGAGTTCCTCCTTGCTCTTCTTTTTCTGAGGGAATTAGGAAGTGTGTCTTGGGGAGCTCCTGGTGGACCCTGGAGAACTGCTCCTGTCCCTATTGCAGAAGGTCTCAATTCACAGGCATCGATCCTGCAGCTGAGATGAAGTAAATAATTTCCTTTCCTGTGCCATTCATTGGGTTGCCTATCTGTTAACTGCTGTCCTGCTTCTTCCAGCCACTCTCCTGGCAGGTTTTGCTAAATTCTGAGGTGATTCATAAGCCAGGGCAGATGGGAGAATAGAGAAGAGAATTAACAAGCTGGGAAACGGGCAGAAAACTCAAGCTGGGAAACATAAGAGAGTAAATAGTGAAACAGCCAGCACAAAATATGGATATTCAGAGGGGTGTAAAACACTAATGAGTAAAAACACTGAGACGTATGTGTTCTAATGAGAAGCAAACCAGACTGGACCTTGCAAAGCAATGGTGCCTCCAGTGCCTTTATTTGAGCAGGAGGCTCCATTCCCAACTCCCCCCTTGGAAATGCTCAATGAGAAAAAGCCCCTTCACACAAGATCTGATTTTTTTCCCTTTCCAATTTTATTTTCTGGCTTACCTGTGGGGGTAACAACTGTTCAGGATGGACCATGTCCACTCCACTTTCAGCCTGGGCAGGTTAATATTTGGTGGAAAGACCCTGCCATGCTGACAGGGCCCTGGACAAAATCCACTGCCCTTCCCAGCCCATTTCCAAGGAATTACAGCTGCTCCCCAATCTTTGCAAAGGTCGGACAGGCTTTCTGTGAGTGACTTCTGCTGTGATGTATTTGTGGGCAGTCCTGGCAGTCACAGGCAGCCCTCACAAACACTGACCTGAAATGCTGACCTCCACGAACCACATCATTTTCCACTTGGGCACTTTCAGATTGGTTCTCTGGATCTGCAGAACCAGAAGGCCAGTTTTGTCTCCATTGCAATAATTTGCTGGCTCATTAACACTGCCTCTTTAGAGGGACACCTTTAATGTTAGTAAACCAAAAAACGTGACCTATATCCCCCTCCTCTGTTGCATCTCCTTGCAAATTCTGACATTAATCTGTGTATACTCTCATCTTTCCATACCATCTGAAAGATCAGTAGTTTTGTGAGCAAATTAAAGCACCTGCCCTAAAACAGGTCCAAATGCTGTGTCACAGCCATTTAGAAACCTTTCATAATATATTTGATTTACTAACAAAAAAAATTGGGTGTAGAGGAACATGAAGGTGAGGGCAGCTGCCTCCCAAGGTCTGCATCCTCTGTGGTGGTGTGTTTTGAGACAACTGAAGAACATCATCTCCAGTTGTGTGAAACACTGAACAGCAAACCAACAGCAGGCACCGAGGACACAGTTCAACAGGTTTTCATTTGAAATTGTGGAAAGCTGGAACAAGCAACGAGAAAAACAAAGATGGTGAAAACAGCCCAGTCTATCCAACACTAAAAAGTGATTTTGCCTTTTCTGGAGCTTGTTAACTCAACACAGGAAGTTAGAACTGTAAGAAGGATCCTTTTAGTACTATGAAGTGTGTATGGGGATTGGGCCAGTTGGAATAAAGTGATTACTACCCTTGTTAATTGGATAAAGACCAATTCGCTGACTTCTATTTTGGGGATTACTAATGTGAAACCTTGTTCAACAAAATGGATGATTAAGGGATAATTTTGTTGGAACAAATTTGTAATGCACAGTGACTAGGTGTGAAAGGCACTTCCTCTGCACAAGCCACTTTGCACATCCAGGCTGTGCTTCTGGACTTAATTAGCAACATCACATCCATCCTGGTAGGAGCTGGTCCTTGCCAGGCCTTCAATTTGCTGGTTGGCAGGTGATAATCAAGTACTTTTAACTGTGTGATGCTAGCCCTGGTCTTTGCCAGGAGAAGTGACAGTCACCATTTCAAAACTACTGTGAGAGAAGATTGTTTTTCATTATGAGAAAATAAAATTAAGCTAACTTTCAAGCTATGACTGTCTCACTAGAAATGGAATTACTTCCAAATGTACCTCTGCTTGTTCACTTACGTATTCATGGAAAACTTTTTTTTTTTTCCCCCAAAAGGCCACAAAAAACTTCTATAATGAGAAATCTGTTTCAATTTCAAAATTAAATTTTGGAATTCTGGATATTCATCTTGATTGCCTCATGCTTTTATTATCTAGCTCCCATATCTCCCTGTTTTCCTCTCAGACTGACAGATGTCTGCTACAGAAGGCATTATTCTTTAACGCAGCTGAACACAGCACATAAGTCCATGCATTTAGTTTTGTGTGTGCATGCTTTGGGGTGAGCTTCAGAGAAGTGGCATTGGAAACCTGTTGTGTTTTCAGCATTTGATGCAAACACATTTTCTTGCAGGCAATAGCACGTCAGCACAAATCCAGTGTGTTTGTGGCTTCTTACTCCTAATGCATCCTGGTACCAGGCAATTAGTCTGGGCCATTTCTATCTCTGAAAGCTTTCTCTGGGAGGACACTGGAGTTTAACTGGTGGTGTTGTGTTTTTATAGCTGCTCAGTGTTGGTGGATATGCTCAGAGGGAGTAGAGGGATGTGAAATCAAACTGGGTTTGAAGGCTGTTGTCTTGGCATTTGGATTGCAGTTTTCTGGGAGAGGATCAGGTGGTTCCCATATAAAAACATTTAGGAGGCAGGTAGATACTGGACCAGATCTTCAGGAGCACAAGCCCGTGCCTGTTGGCTCCACTTAGCCCTTTATCTCAATTTTTTTTGATAGCTGAAATGAGGCAGAAAGATGCTATTTGCTCCGAGTGCAATGGTAGGGAATGCTGGCACTGGAAATGTGCCGCTGAGTTCTGATTCTTCCTTCTTCCCTTTAATTGTGTCCTTCGAAAGCAGAGTCCTCTAGTGCTAAAAGAAGATGATGGCAAACTGCCTTGTTAACCTATTTTAAGTAAATCTGTATTGAGTTTCCTGCTGTGCCTAAGAGCTGGAAGTCCCAGTAGAGTTTTATATTTTATCCCTGCACTCGCTTTCTCTGGACTTTAATTCCCTACTTCCTTTTTCTCCTACCCCAAAAGAAATGCAAATTTAATTTCAGAGGAAATAAGGATATACTTGAATAAGACAAAAATTTTTTTGGCCAATATCTCAGTGTCTCCCACTGGTTAGTAACTAATTTTGAGGGATCTGACATTTTGCCAGCCTTAAAACAAATTCTTTGCATACAGCAGCCTCCCACAGGCTTCTTTAGCACAGAAAGCCAAAGCATTTTAGCAGGGAAAAGAATATTGTATAGAAGAAAAGAGCAGCACAAGCCACCTGTGTGGTATTAGTAGGGGATGAAGGGAAAAGATATTGCTGATTTTTATTAATAATTAATTTAATTTTCTACAGCCATCTTACAAAAGTTCCTCAACAAATTTGCAGAGTGTCTAATATATGTATCACTGAATTGCAGCTATTTTTGGAGTACTTCATCTGGTCCACTGTAGACATAGTGATGGTGTTTAATAGTTGAGGTCAATAAGTCATTACGAGAGCTTCCAATGAAATAATACTTGTGGAATAATAATATTGGGTATGGACTACATTGTTAAAGGCTTGGGGATTTTTTTGCTTTTCTTCTTCGTTATGATTTCCTGCTTTCTTTATGTTGTATTATGACACCAGGTTTGAAGCAATATTATGACACCTGGTTTGCCATTGGACCTATGGGGAAAATTGAGTGTGCATCTAACTTTCTGTAGAGGGGATTTAATATAAGAAAATATGTAAGATATAGCAGTGGTCTGCTAAAAAGTTCTGCAGTCCATGTGTCCAATTAGAACTACCCACATAGATAATTTTTATTTCTTATCACAGAATTTGGCCTAGACAAGTGAGCAATGGCAAGTCAGATAAATCTCTGAAAATTTGTAGCTGTTCACTGGCCTTGACTGTATGTTTTACCTGCAGCATCTGCCTAGGAGGAACACAATCCTCCTGACCAGCACCCAGGTGCTGAGCACAGCTTCCTCTGCCCTTGCTCAGCCAATTCCCAAGCTGCCCTCAGCCCCATCAGTCTCACCCTTAGAGCTGCATTTTCCTGCTTTAGGACCTGAGCTATCACCAGCTCCTGGAGGGATGCTTGTTTATTCTTTTAGCTTTTCTTCAATAAGCTTCCAACCTGTCTCATTCCAGGGAGTGTGGCAAAACTCCCACCAGTGGTGTGGCTGGCAGAGAGGTCTGGGCAGCAGGGCAGGGCTGGGAAATGAAGTCTAAGAGGGGAGAGCAGCAGCCCAGGGTGCTGGGAGTGTGGCTAGGCAACAGCATGGGGAGCAGAGGAATGATCTCTCTTTGTCAGACAGCTGAGCTGTTAGAGGTTATGAGATTCTTTTATTGCACTAATTTGCAGTGCGATGTGCTGACATTCTCTCCCTGTTGCACAGAGAATATATAAATTATGCCTGCAGGACGATTAACTGTTTGTCCAGGCTAATTGTCAGTATTAAATCTTGCTCAGTCACAGTTTTAAAGCTTAATTTAAACTCTCTATCTTTAAGGAATCTGCACTCCCACTCCCCCTCCCACCACGGGGAAAAAAATAATAAAGATTTAATGGTTTAAGTCAGTTCCCTTTGTAAGAGCTAAAGTTATAATGGGGTGTGTGGATAGTGGAAGCATCTGCACATGATGAGCCTGTGGAGTTTTCCTCGCTTTGGCCGATAATGCTCATTTCAAATCCCATTGTCTTTGCTACCCTGTATTAATTTCTGAATTATGTATTATTGTTCTGAGACCTCGGAGCCACAGCTATTCCCCACATCTATTACTGCATAAATCTTTGCTGTGTGCTTACACCAGCAATGATTCATCCTGAAAGACGGAGACGAACACAAGTGCTCACGAAAAATCCCCCTCCCCATCAACTGGGCAAAAAAAATCAGGTGCACAAACCTTGTAGGGCAGCTGGGGAGCAGAGGACAGGTGTGCCCCAATGCAGAGAGCTCCAGCAACAGGCAGGAGAGGATGGAGCCAGGGTTTGCAGCCTGACTCTTCATGCTCAGCACTCAGCAAGTCCTGGGGTGCTGCAGCAGGGAGCATCCTGGCTGGGTGGGTGCTGAGGGACAGATCTCTGTGTGGACACTGTCCTTGAGGTGTCACTGGAGGTGATCATCATACTGGCACAGACTTTTCATTGTCAATTACTTGTGTTTTCTTCTAGTATTATTGTCAATTTGTTCCCCTGCAAAGAGAGACATGCAGTTTGCTCATCTCCTAAAATTCATAGGACTGATGTTGTAAACTCCGTTTCTCTTTTCTGTCCCCAGATTTGCTTTGCTTTGCCAGCACCATGGGTTTAGTTAACTTACTGGGGCCAAAAGTCAGCTGTCAGTACATGCTCATTGCACTCAAACCTGCCTCAGTACCCTCATTAGCTGCTTATGGTGCAGTTTCAGCAACCAAAAGGTGGCATCACACCTTTTCTTTAAAATCTACTTAAATGCATTGGGGTTGCCATCACCTTCATCTGCCACTAGAGACCTGGGGGGGTTATTGCTTAAAACCTCCTTGGCTTTACTTGACCTCTTGCAGGACTTTAACAGGACTTTGCAGCACAGGAGTGAAAGCTCTCCCTGCTGTTAAGCTGTGCTGAAGGATTTGTTAATTTGCCACAGACCAAAGCCAAACATGTTCTTGCTGGGTGAAAGGGGTCAAGGTTTTTTTGACCAGGGGCAGGCAGTAATTGCAAAGAAGAGACCTGTGGGTAGAAATGAGCCCAGTGACCTAACCAGGTTGGGTCCCTCTGTTCCAGGCAAATTGCAGTAGGTGACAAAGAGCAGGGAGAGGCTCTTGAACCAAACAACCCCTCTCAGCCCATGTATCACAGACTACTTTTTCTTTAGGGAGAATATTAGTAGCAGAGGATGATCCAGCAGCTGGTTTGGAGGTTGCTGCCTCACATAACTCATCACCCCAATGTTTCATGGGGATGAGAGGTGGGAGCACTGAGCGTGACACCTGAATACCTCTCCTCTGCTCCCAGGGCTGGGTGATGGAGCTGGTTTGGGACATCCCCACAAGTGTGGCTCAGGGGCTATCACTGGAGAACAGAGAATGGGGAGGAGGTTGATACCTGCAGGAGAAAACAGCCACCTGGGAGCCAAAGAGAAAATGCTTCTCACTAATCTTTCTCCTTTTGACATCTCATGGAGAAACAAACGGGCTCCTACTGTTCTCTTGCTCTATTAGAGCTTCCTTTAATAATGACAGCTTTTCTCACTTCTCTGAAATCTGCAAAATTAGGGTGAGCAAAAAGTGGGGGGAGGAAGGGAGAGCAAGTTAGTCTGGAAGAGGAATGCCTGAGAAACACAGAAGCCTATAGATAGGAGAAGAGAATTAGCAGATGAGAAAGCACAAGGGATGATAATTAGCCAGCTCGGCTGCATGATGGCAAAGTGTTGCTGTGTGACAAGAGAAAGTGAAACCTTGGCCCAGTTTTCTGAGAGAGAGAAGTAAGGGAGGTTTTGCAGAGATGTGTACAACACAGCTGAGCTCTCCTCTCTGCTGCTGCTCCACAGCCCAAGAGAGCTCTGATGTGAACAGAGACACAGGAGCTTGCTGTCTGTCCCTGGAAGCTGGCAGGACATGAATTGGAGGATTTGTGGGTTTGGGATTGTTATTATCAACATTACTATAACTTATTCTAATATAATATTAATAATGTTAATAATTTGCTTTACCACATCTGTAAGATTAGAGCAGCTTTCTCAGGCCCCATTTGCTTCCACATGCCTGCTCATCTGCATCCAGGTCTGACACCCCCACAGATGAGTATTTAGATGCCCAAGGGGTTATGTTGGGAAAAGCACCTCTGTAACTCCAAAGGGGGTAGGTGGGCACATGTTTTGTTTATGAATATGAGTGGCTTATTGTAAATTCTAGCATTTCTATTAAACCAACACAATGGGAAGCCCCATACTGGGAGAGGCTCTGGGCAGCACAAATCCATGGCTTCCAAGAGCAAGACCAAGGCTCCTTGTAAGGAGAAAATCCTGACAATAAGACGTTTCTGCCTAAGCCCCAGATGCAAGAAGCTGGGTTATGCCCCAGAACAGATTATTCTTATTTCTGGCTTTTATCCCAGCCATCATCAAAGCAAAAATTCTCACTCTCGAGCCAAAATACCTCATTTGCTTTTTGTGACTCAAATCTTATGTCACCCAGGTTTGTCTGTTCAGGTGTAAAAATATGAGATGGGGCAGCAGTAATGGCAGGGCTTTGGGTTCATCTGAAATGCCCGATTGCCTCTGCAGGTTTGTACAGTGAGAGAGGGTAAATACAGGGAAGGCAATCCCATGCTCCTATCAGCTTGATATTTCGGGTATGATTCCCGTAGTCTCTCATTTATCTCCCCTCTGATGGGGGCAAAGGATAAGCCAGGATGTACAGCTCTAGGTGTAATATATTTATTTCCAAGCAGGCAGGAACATAAAGTCTTAAAAACGATAAAAGCAACATGGGAGGAGGGGGAAAAAAAAAAATACTACTTCTAGGATAAGAACAAAGGACAGGGGCTGAAATACCTGGGCTCAGCAGCCCATGCTGGGGGAGAGTGTGGAGGGGGGAGGGCTGCTCTGCTTAGGCAGGGAAGATGCTGTCTTTAGCATATGCTCTGCATATTTTACTGCCAGAGAAGATGTGCCGATGATTTAATATGCAAAGGTGGGTATGGCATTGATATGCATCCACCCTGCATAACGTGTGCATAGATATTTCAAAGGTGGTACAAGAAAGTGCATCGCTGAAGGCAAGCATTTATCAGGCTTGTGGTCAGATGTTTGGGACCTTCACAGCCTTAGGAGATCCTGCAGGAGGAGAAGCAATAAGACGTCTTGATTATTAGTAGTAATGTTTTAAATACAAAATTGTCAGGGTGCCGGGGAGCAGGGAGAGCAGCAAATGCTTAAGCCACGGTGAGTGATGTGATGGAGGAGCAGCCGAGTGGGTAAACAAAGGCTGCAGAAAAGGAGAGCGAGCGAGGAACCTGAAAGAGGAAATTATTCACCTGCAGCCTCTGCTTCCCTCTCCTTGGCAAATTTGTACTCAAGCCCCAGTAAATGAGGCGAGCCCGTCTGACAGCTCTGCTGTGGGTGGGGGTTGGTTTTGGTTTCTTCTGAGAGCAGAGATCAGCTGCACAGGAAAAGGGAGGTTTGACACACAAGGGACACGACAGGTGAAGGGGGACACAGCCCTACAACCCCCGGGGCTGCCTGTCCCCCCCTCCTTAGCATTCAATTCCTCCTCTCTCTCTGGGGACTGCACCCACCCAGGGCACAGCCCCATCAAACACTGCACCCAGCTGCTGAAACATCAACCCAGGCAACACCTGGCTGGAAGGGGGGTGTTGATGTCACCCTGCAGTCTGCCTTGGGTGCTGTTGTTGTCCCCTCCACCCTCGCCTGGCAGAGGTCCCAGGTTGCAGGATGCGGTGCAGATGAAAGCTCAGACACTTTGTGTTTGTTTTGCTCAGTGACAGCTCTAGGTTTTAATGTTTGATCACAGCAGGCAGGGAGGTCCTGCAGGGATTTCAAAAGAGATTCTCTGCCCGCGCACCGACACGCCTTTTCTTTACATTCAGTGAGCGCATCTCGCCTCTACCTCGCTGGAAAAAAAAAAAAAAAAAACCCAAAAAAACAACAAAAAAAAACCAAAACAAAACAAAAAACCACGAGTTTGGGCTTAATGCAAATTGGCTCAGGGCACGGATTGCTGCTGATAGGAATCTGTCTTGTTCTGCTGCATCTCTAATGCCTGCAGACCCCCTGTGCTAGCCTGGCTGTGCCGGGACCTGTGTCCCCGCCGTGGGATGCAGGTGACACCCACACTGCCAGCCCAGGGCTGCTGCTGCACCAAGTCCTGCCCTGCGGTTCTGCCAGTCCCTTCCTGGGAGCTCGCACACCATTTCAGAACGATGCCATTCCTTCCTGCCCTGCCAGGCAGCAGGAGGGTTCCCACTTGTCCTCCCTGATGCCCTTAAATCCTTCTGGAATAAGCGTGGGATGAGGCTGGGTGGCATTGGGCTGTTTGCTGATGCTCAGCCTGCTCAGTTGTTTCTTGGGAGGGTGCTTTGCAGTTTGACTTTTGCAACTCGAGGTCTTTCCCCTTCTCAGCATCTTCTCATGGCAAGAGGGAACAGGATTTGGTGCTGTGGCCATGGGGCTGGATGGCTCCTGGGCACAGCCAGAAGTGAGGGGTGAGGAACAGGAAGCTGTGGATTGCCAGGAAGCTGAACATGAGCCAGCAGTGTGCCCAGGTGGCCAAGAAGGCCAATGGCATCCTGGCCTGGATCAGGAACAGCGTGGCCAGCAGGTCCAGGGAAGGGATTCTGCCCCTGTACTCAGCCCTGGTGAGGCCACAGCTCGAGTCCTGTGTCCAGTTCTGGGCCCCTCAGGTCAGGAAGGAGATTGAGGTCCTGGAGCAGGTCCAAAGGAGGGCAACCAGGCTGGGGAAGGGATCCAGCACAAGTCCTGTGAGGAGAGGCTGAGGGAGCTGGGGGTGTTCAGCCTGGAGAAGAGGAGGCTCAGGGGAGACCTCATCACTCTCTACAACTCCCTGAAAGGAGGCTGGAGCCAGGGGGGGGTTGGGCTCTTTTCCCAGGCAACTATCAGCAAGACAAGAGGGCATGGTCTCAAGTTGTGCCAGGGGAGGTTTAGGTTGGATATTAGAAAGAATTTCTTTACGGAGAGGGTGATCAGCCATTGGAATGGGCTGCCCAGGGAAGCAGTGGATTCTCCATCCCTGGAGATATTTCAAAAGAGCCTGGATGTGGCACTCAGTGCCATGGGCTGGGAACCACAGGGGGAGTGGATCAAGGGTTGGACTTGATGAGCTCTGAGGTCCCTTCCAACCCAGCCCATTCTGTGATTCTATGAACAGAGGGATTCTGCAGTGGTAATGCCAGAGGGCAGCTCTCTCACTGCAGTGGAAGCTCCTGTAACTCGATCGCTCTTTAATTATCTGGAATTATAGCACTGCTCTCACCCTTTTTATGTTACGGTGGGAGAAATCAGGACATACATTAATTATCTAATCCGTATGTAAAGTGTCACATGTAATTTTCCCAGAGCAAAAGGTTCTAGCTTTAAGACCTGCATCGTCTCTTAATAACCATGTGTAGGGAAGAAAATAATCTCCAGATATATTATTATTACAGTGGTTGCTGGCCAACGCTGCTCCTTTCTCTGCTTTTGGGGCAGTATCTCTGTTAGACAGCCTTACACAGGGACACTTGCAGGGTGACATTTAAATATCCCCAGGCTACAGCCTGTGACCCAGCTGGGTTGCAGGAACTGGGAGTGCCAAGGCTGTGCTGCTGCTTGTTGCAGTTGTCAGAATCAGAAATACCTTTTTGGTGTCTTAGGAGCTGTTTGTTTTGTGGGCTGGGTTTTGTTTTTTGGTTTTTTTTCCTTGGCTGGATTTTGAAAAGAGAGGAAGACCCCACAGCTTCCTTTTGACTAAGACACATGGCAGCTGAAGAAGTCGATTAAGAAAATCAGTATTGCATTTATTAGCCTCCATCTATGATGCATGGTGTTATGCTAATATGCATGAATTAATTACTATTATTAATTCAATTGAATTAATTTGATATTACTGATGTGTGCAGGGAAGATTTGTTGAGGGAGGGAGGGAGAGTGGCTTTGAGTAGGTTGCAGGGGCAGGATTGATGCCATGAGAGGGGGGAGGATGGGTTGATGTTGGATAACCGGAGCCACGGGAGACGAGTCTCATGCTATCATGGTCAACAAGTCTCAACTTTATTGAACATTCATGGCATTTTTATAAGGTGCAGGTTACAAAGCTAAGCTTATAATTGGTCCGTAGCTACTGACGTAATTGTAGCTAGGCGGCGCCTTGCGGTTTCTAGAACTTTACACACTGACCAGCTGCATGTTGTCGTGCCCCTTGTCACGTAGCCACTCCCCTGCAAAACTCTCCACACTTCCCCCGTTTTCTTTAGCTAACATTACTGTCTTGCTACTTGCAAAAGCTGATACTATCATTTTTTGAATGCATTGCAATACACAAGGCAAAAGCAAAAGCAAAATAACTATCACTATTATAACAAAGAGGGTTTTATACAAACGACAAAACATGCAAAACCTATGAATACAAACAACGATAAAACATTTCCTTAAGCAACTTGACTTACCAACATAATTTTATTTAACTAACTTATCATACGGTGTGGCGTCCATCAGTATGTAAGGCCAAAGGGAGGATAGGGAAGACCTGTCCGACAGAATTTTTGTCGAGGGGCCCCTTACAGGTGTTCCCGAACCCCACTGGCTCCCATCACGATGGAAATTCCTTCATGATTACCGAATTGATATATAAAAGACCTAGGCCTAGGATTATAACATATGACTAAAATATTCATGATGCTTCTTGGGGTCTCTGAGGGTACATGTCAGGGTTGAACTTTTTACGTTTCATGACACCTTTATAAACATGTAATAAAAGGTGATTGTGGTGTTAATTAAATTGGCACAAAGGTAAATAACAGTAAACAAAACAACCAAAACTTAAACCTATAGTGATACCTATAACAAGACTAATACAACAATCATTTCTGACCTGTTAACCATTCAATACAACCATCTCTGCTCTCGAGCTTTCTGCTGGTCCTAAAGGGGGTCCGAATCGTTCCCCAAGGGGCGACGATGCCGGCGAGGCTGGAACCTACGACAAGTGTCGTCCCACTCCTGGGGCTCCACTTGCCATGCAATAGGAACATAAATATTTTTCCCACAAACAGAATCTAACAACACCGAATCAACGCTTGCTAAAAGCTGTTCTACACTATACTGCAAATGCCACTTAAGAAACCTTAACAAAAGATCTTCTCTATTTTCTACTCTACGTATCGCTACGGGGTAGGGGTCTCCTGTCAAAGCAGCCAAAGCATGAGAGGGATCTTGCCTGTCCCTAGCCAAAGCACATGCTAAGCAACAAAAGATAAATCGTAAGTTACGTTGGGAAATCCAAAATTCCCTGTTACACATCCCACAACGCAATTTTACCC
The DNA here is from genome assembly GCA_023637945.1 of Phaethornis superciliosus. Lineage (NCBI taxonomy): Eukaryota > Metazoa > Chordata > Aves > Apodiformes > Trochilidae > Phaethornis > Phaethornis superciliosus. The sequence continues at coordinate 2,006,393 of JAJQWJ010000021.1, forward strand.
AAGCCAGATGTTCATAAGAAGAACAAACGATACAATAGGGAGGCAATCTGTATCTGTACTGCAGAGAGTCCAAAGAGGGGATAACATGAGTCTCCACATCCTCTTCGGTTTCAAAAGAGAGGTCAATCTGGAATCTCTGCAATACCGGGGCCAGCAGGGGTCTTAGCGTCGTCTGGAGTCGGTGTCGTCTCCGGGCCAGTGGACTGTTCATGGCGGAGGCGTCGACGGGTTTGTAGAAGGGCCAAGCGTAGACCGCGTGCTTCTTGGAGAACAGCTCGTTGAGGATCCCGTTGCAGTATTTGAGCTGTTCGGATAATTTTCCCCTTTTTTGGAGGTTTGGTGCTTCTGGGAATCCGGTAAATCTTTCCTGGGGGGTTTGATGGGGCGGCCGTTCTCCCGGCGAGCAGGGATTTTGGCAGCTTTGGCCTCCAGCAGCGTGGCCGAGGGGGAGGATTCCCCGCCGGTGGTGATGATGGCGGTGGTGGTGGGGGTGGGAGTGTCCGCTTTCCGCCTCACACCCTTCTTCTTGGCCAGGGGTTGGGTCAGTCTCTTTGTCTGTTTTTATTTTTTGAGGCAGTCCCATGACCGCCATACAGCTGCTTAAGTGTCTCTCTACGTGAATTGCCTTTTCCCCAGTTTGTACTGTAGCCCAGATATAGTGACTAAAGGTCCAAGAGTATCAGTTTAAAGAGAACAAGGAAGATGCTCTAAAAGATTTGGAAGATTTGGTTAAAGTTTGGGAGCTTACTCCCTCCCTTATCTTCAGAGCTAGAATCTGAGTCACTGTCAGAGCTGGATTCAGCCTTCTTGGTAGTCACAGCTTCAGGGGTTGTTTTACCCACTACTTTTTTGATTGCTCCTGCCTTTGGGGTCACCTGCTCTTCTTCCTCACTACTGTCTGAAGAGTCACTGCTTTCAGATTTCTTTACAGGAGCCTTGGCAGGGCCCTTCTTTGTCTGTGGAGCTTGAGGTGGTGGCACAGCACTGTACAGACCAGGCTTGAGCTTCTGTTTTGCAGGTGGCTTTTCATCTTCTGAGCTGTCAGATGAGTCCTCACTGCTGGAACTCTCCTTGGCACGTTTGTTTTTCCCTGGACATGGCTGAGTGGCTGCAGGTTTTGGCAGGGGTGATTTCTTGGGAACAGCCTTCTTTGGTGCAGCCTTTTCCTCCTCAGAATCCTCACTGCTGCTGCTGCTGCTTGCTGCTTTTCCATTGACCACCTTGGTGGCCCTCTGGGCAGCTTTATTTCTCAATTTAGGTGTTGCTGCTTTTGTCTTGGGCACAGCTGCTGCTTTAGCTGGCTTCTTGGCTGGGGTGGTCTCATCCTCCTCCTCACTGGAGCTGTTCTCACTGCTGGAGGGTGGCTTCCTCTTCACCTGGGAGCCATTGGTAACCAGCTTTCTCTTCTGGGCCCCTGGAGACCTCAGCCAGTCGCTGTAGATCTCCAGCAGCGAGGCGGCGTTGGGGTCCTGCTCCTTCGCCGCCGCCTCCCTGGCGAAAGCTCTGGCCGCCGCCTCGAAGCGGTTCTGCCTCAGGAAGCCGAGCACCAGCGGGAAGAGGTCGCTGGGCACCGCCGCCATCCCCGGCCCTGCCACCATAAGTGCCGCTACTTGTGTCTCGGCGCGGTTCGCCCTCGCGCTGCTCTTGGAGTTTCCCGAGCGACGACGACAAGCGCTGTTGTTGTGAGTGTTGGATTGGCACTTTTCACACCAAACTCCTGTGGCGTTACACTCGCGGCGAATGTGACCTGGGCGGCCGCAGCGAAAACATTTCATGCGGCCTCCTGGTGTTCCCGGTCGGCGCTGCGATGCGGTAGTTTGGAGGGGTGCAAGGGCTGCCAAAACCTGATTTTGAGCTTTGGCCTGGTTGTCTATACAGTCCCCTATCTTTTGTAAGGCTTGGACTAAAAAGATTTGATTGCTTGCAGGCATTGCTGCAGCCTTATCCAAAATATCTTGGACTGTCCAATTGCCTGGGGCTGTGGCTATTAATGAACGAGTGATGGGATTACCGTTCTGAATAATAACCTGTTTAACAAGGGCATCCTGTACGTGATCTGTGATACCTGCCTTGGTCAAAGCATTTATGATCTTATCTACAAAGGTCCCAAGAGGTTCCTCACGACCCTGTTTAATTCCCATATACATGGGGATTCCTCCAGGCTCGCGGACCTTTTGCATTGCCCTTTTGGCAACTGCCATGACCTCCCTGAGCTTTTCCACCCCTAGTGCCACTTGACGTTCTATAAGAAAATATTTTCCTTCACCCATGAGCTCATCTATTGTAATGCCATGTAAAGGGTCTCCTCGCTGGCGCCGTTGGGCGGCGCTATTAGCTGCCTCTTCCCTCCATCGGCTCTCAAATGTTAATTTCTGATGGGGGGTGTATATGAGACGGATTATTCCCTTAATGTCGGCAGGAAGTAAAACGGCCGAATTAAACAGGTAATCAATCATCTGCCTTGCAGGCTCACTAGTGACTCCGAATTGTACTACAGTGGCCCGTAGCTGCGCTAACAGCTTCCAATCAAGCTGTGTGATCTGGGCGCGTAAAGCGCCATCTGGCCCGTCCCCGTTAAAAACGACAGGAAACGCTAAAAGAGACGAGTGATCTTGTGCCGCCTCGACCAGGGCGAGGTCACCGCTCTCGATCCCGTGTCTCGCGAGACTAGCCCATAGTTCCCGTCTCTTCTCTGCTGCGGCCTCCGCGAGGTCCGAAGCAGCTCCGAGGAGCGGCTTCGTGGCATCGGGGGGGGGCGGCGCAGTGAGATTGTAACCCGACGGGTGCGCATGCTCAAGGGGTGACAAAAATGGCGCGGGCGGGGACCTTGGTGCGGGCACTTCAACCGAGGTAAAAACAGGGGGGTTTGGCGCGGAGGGATCGGGGGGACTTGGCGCAGAGGGGTCGGTAATTGTGTAATTTAAATTTTTCGCGTGAGCCTGACGGGCATTGTCCGCGGCCCGTCTCTCTGCCTGCGACATTAAGAGTTCATGCTGTACGACCTTCCACAACTTACTCACTTTTTTAGCTATTTTATCATCATCTAGGACTAACTCCCAGAGCCGGTCGCCATAGCGGCGCCACTCGTGTAAATCGTGAACTGAGTGTGGGTCGCTAAAGAAACCGTGAGATGTTGCATGTTTTAAAAGGTGCGGAAGGTCCTTATCTAGGTCTAAATCTTTAATGCCCCGTTTTTTAAGAAACGCGGTAAATAAATCATACGCTGCTTGCCTGTCCATCGTGACGGTACCGTTGCAACCCCCCAAGCTTCGGCAGCGCGTAGCGGCGGAGATCACCGATGTAATCCTCCGGGCGTGTCGGGCGGTTTAAGCCTTACGCCGTCTTCTGGGCGCGTCGGGCGGGGAAAGCCTTACGCCTGCAGATAGACCTGCACCCAACGTAGCTCTAAGAAAGGGTAGGTCCCTGTTCGGGCGCCAGATGTTGGATAACCGGAGCCACGGGAGACGAGTCTCATGCTATCATGGTCAACAAGTCTCAACTTTATTGAACATTCATGGCATTTTTATAAGGTGCAGGTTACAAAGCTAAGCTTATAATTGGTCCGTAGCTACTGACGTAATTGTAGCTAGGCGGCGCCTTGCGGTTTCTAGAACTTTACACACTGACCAGCTGCATGTTGTCGTGCCCCTTGTCACGTAGCCACTCCCCTGCAAAACTCTCCACAGGTTCCCAGCAGCCCCAGCACATCTGTTTGCACCACCTGATGTAGCACATGAGCTCAGAGACCTGTTTATCTCCCATCTCCTTCCACTCCCTCTGTGGTCTTGAGCATGACTTCATCCAATTCTGCAATTAGCAACTCAGAACAGGAAACAATTCCCTTTGCCAGGCTGCAGGCCCCTTTGGGGGTTTGCTGACAATTGTCCCCACCAAGTTCTGCAGGGAGGCACCAAATGCCCCCAGCTCCTCTGGGGGATCACAGATTTCAGCACAAGAAACCAACTCCCACGTTTCATGCAAGGAAACATCGTGGGGTCCCTGTGCATGCTCAGAACAGAGGAGCAAATAGCTTGCAAACTGGTGCCAGGCCTTGCAATGGTTGCATAAATTATTAAGGAGAAAATTTAGCTCAGCTTGAGAAAGCTGCAGCTTGCAGGCTGCTCGTGAGAAGTGAAACTTGTGTGAATTATTTGTTAGAGAGATCTGCTCTCAGATTGTGGCACAGAAGCTGCCTGCTCGGTTGAAGGAAAGTGCTCTCAACATACAATCAGAAATTAAAGCCCCAGATGCTGTTTTGGTTGTGAAGCCCAGATGGTGCTGGCAGGGATGGGACCTGGAGTGGTGGGGGAAGTTCCCAGAGGTCAGGGGGGATGCTGAGGGCAGGAGGACCTACAGCCAGCAAGAGTGATGGGTTAGAGCTGTGCACAAAACCTCCCACAACACCTGCTCTCTGAAGGGATGCTCTAAGTCACAAGATGAATTAATCAAAGGCAAGATGAAAAACTTCTAGCCCCAGTCCTGAGCACAGCCTGGTGCCCAGCATGGATACCTTGGGGAGAGGCAAAGCATGTGTGCATCCTTGAGCTGGCAGGGCCGTGTCATGTTTCTAAAATGACTGTAATTGGGCATTCCACAAGACAAACTACAGGACCCACAAAGGCCATCACTCCACCAGATCATTCCATCATGTTGAAGACCAAACTTGCAATTGCTTGTAATGGAAATGCAGAGCCAGGGAGTTTTTTCTGTTAGGAAGAGGGAACCTGTAGTTTTCAGTGACCTCTTTTGGGTAGCAGAGTAGCAGCTAATTGTAGCTCATTGAGTTGACAGATGTCCCTGCTTCATGCAGCAAAGCAGTCACATCTATTGATAAATATGAGACCTTCTGCTGTTATATATGAGTCCCATGCTTTAACCATCCTCCTAATTCATTTCATTTCAGTTTTCCAGTAGATTGGTGATATTTTACTGAAATTTCAAACCCCCCCTTTGCCCGTGTGGCAGTGTGTTGCTTCCATTATTTACTGTATCTTCCCTATTTCAGTCACCCATCAGCCAGTGACAGTCTTTATTAGGTCCTTTGCTCGTGGCTCAGCAGGGAGAACAGACCAATTTCACCTTGCAGTTGACTCCCTAAAGCAGAGAACTGCAGCCCCTCACTTCTCTCTGCCCTTCCTGGGGATGTGGGGTCACCTCAGAGCAGGGCAGCCTTTTCTTCACTCCAGTCTGCAAAAGGTTGAGAGAGGATGGGACATTGTAGAGATGGCCACTGCATTCCTATTGGCCTAAATTCAAGAAATAGGTTCTTAAATCTCAGCATATTGCCATTTATTGCAATAAATGTAGAAAAAAAACCTGAGCTGAAATGACCATCTATAGCCCGGGTCGATCTGTTTCACTTGATTTTCTGTGTACACCGTGGTAAGGCCAAATTTTGGGCTTGTTGGTCCCAAAGATGAAGGTTCCACTGTCTGGAAATGGACATGGCAACTTGAGGTGTTATCCTCAAGCAACTATTTTGATGACAGTGAAGGAACTACAGCAGCCCTTGGCTTGCTGGGGCTGGGCATGGGAAATGGGACATTGCAGGAGCTTGGATGCAGAAATAGAGGGTGATGAGAGTGTTTCAGCTATGATGGAGGCAGAAATGCTCCTTTGAGGAGAACCTGGCCATGCAAAAGGCTTGAACACATGGAATGGCATTGGAGTTTCTTGTTAAGGAAGCAGATTTCCAGCAGGCAGAAAGCTATGACAAGAAAAATAGCTGAATCTCTCCAACTGTATTGATGGCCTCCCTGAGAAACACTGTCAATCCAAAAGTGAACCATCCCTTTCAGTCAAACGTGTCTTTAATGAAAAATATATATCCACAGACTTTCTTTCAGCCTCTATTATTAATGTGACCTTTACTCAACTGCTTCCCTCTCCTTTTGATTTCTGTGAATAAATGTAATTAGGAAGGTGCTCCTTTCAGCCACTGCCACTGTGTTTGAGCAAGGGGCTCTGATGCTGGAGGGGTGGAGGAGATGGTTCCCAATTAACTCCTTCAGTAATGCAGAGCCAGGGGCAAGTGGAGGCTTAGCCTGGGTTAAAAAATGCCCTTGAGGAGGTGGAAAGGATCTTGTGATGGGTGGTGCAAGGAGGCATGTGGTGGTGTACATGGACCCAGAGCCCATGGTGCTGGGATGCTTCAAGGTAGAGGAAAACATGACTCAGGTCAAAAGTGTTTGCCCAGAAATAGTTTATTTCAACATTGTGAAGAGAAGGTGGCTGGCTCCTGTGAGGAAGAGGAGGAACATGATTATTTGCTTTAGAAATGTGCAGTTCTGAATTGCTTGGTTCAAGTGAGCTCAGCCAGACGTGTGGCTGAAAATTAATGGCCCAAAATCAGGGTGGTGGGAGAGTTTGAAACAGCCCCTGTCTGAATACTGCTAAGTCAAGCACCCGTGGCCCTTTGTTGGTAGAAATTCTCACTTAGGTGTCAGTAAATCACTGGGGAGGTTACTCAGAGCTCCCGGCACCTCTCCTCCTCTTGTTTTAGTTTCAGTCTCTGCTCTAGGGACTAATTTGTCCATAACCCTTCCCTGTCCTTCACACTGTTTTCTTCCAGACAACAAATCTTGCAGCCAAGCAGGAGGAATCAGGCCCTTCTTTGCAAGCTGCTTTGCTGGAGCTCAGTTTCCTCCAGCAACCTCTGAGATTTTTCTGCATAAAAATACCCAAAATATTTTGGAAGGGTTGGGGAATTTGGCAGGAGCTGGCTTTTGTGAAAGAGCACTGGCTTCTGCTAGTCTCAGCTGTGAACCTTTGGATTCTAGCCACAATTCCCATGACTTGCTTGAAGTCCCTTGGCCAAACTTTTCACCTATGGGCACTCATATGTGTTGCCCTTTTTCTGTCTTGAGATGCTTGGCTCTAATTTAGGCATGAAACTGTCAGGACATGGCCCTTGAGTGCATGTATCTAATGATTCTGCATAGCTGGGGGAAAAAAAAAGTATCCTCATCCCAAATACCTAATGCTTTTCTCTCCTGTGTTCCTTCCCTGCAAAAAAAAAAAAAAAAAAAAAAAAGGGCTATGGTATTAGTACAGCTTGTTGTGGTATATAAATAAATTCATTCATGTTTCTGTAGCACTAAGTAGTGTAGTTGTAATGCTGTGGGCAGGCCTGTGAAAAATGAGTAATTCTGTCTTCAAAGCAGAGTTGATTTGTGTGAAAGCCTGAGTTTGCCTGTCGAAAATAATAAAAACAACAAAATACTGAAGAGCTACTCTTTAAGCAAGCACCTTCCCTCTGCACAGCAGCAGAGCTGGGGTCCTGAGTGCCTCTGGGGTAAAACACAACTCCTGTCACAAGGCTGCCAGCCCCTAAAATACCCAAAAATCTCATTTCAGAAGTCTTACATTAGCACTGCTTCATGTCTCACATTGCTTTTACTGAAGTGTAAAAGTTGGGAATAAAACAAATGGTGCTACTTTGTACCATTTGGGTGCATTTTCTTGGGCTGCATGGAGCTGGTTTCCTCCAGGCTGCCATTTGGTGGGAAATTGCTGGCAGAAATGAACTTTTCAGCATAAGATGACTTGCAGAGGCAGCTCCTGGGAATAGGGTGCTATATGCACTCAGCAGCACAACCTGGACTTGCAGCATGTGTCACCTGTCCCAGAGAGAAGGGGGACAGGAGAAAGATTTGGTAGGACTGGGGAAAGATTTGGTTACAGTATGGTGTTGCTGCAGAGTGCTGAGAAACCCCAGGAACCTGGCAGTTGAGTGTGGGTATTCTGCAAATATAGAAATAAAAAAATAAATAAAGGGGGAGGGTGGGGGTGTGGGTGTCTCGTTGAGTGAAAGAATTGCATAAATTTATCACCAAAAGGTGTTTGCTCCAGTTTATTCCGTGGATGTGTGTGTGTGCTTGGGAAGGGGTTGTACTGAACCCATCACACAGAGCACAACAAGCTGTATTTTCGAGTCTTGCAGTGTGACCCATTAGGGTGTTTTTCTTGCCTTCTCGATCTAATCACAGCCAGCAGTGAAGGTTGAAGCATTTCCAGTGTGGTGATTTTTTTAATTTTTTTTTTTTTTTCCTTTCGTTGTCTTATCCAGCTGCCCTTTTACCGTTGTTATTGAACGCCGGGGCTCATGTTGATTTGCATGCCATTTTGCTTTTGATCTCCATGGCAACCGCTACCAAATGGCCTGAGAATAATAGAGGTGCTTTTTGGAGCTCTAAGCAGACTCCGTGCGGAGCGCTGACACCGGAGGTTTGCACCAAAAATAAATAAATAAGAGGAAAAGGAAGAATCCTGTTGTGGGCAAGGAGCCTCGTGAATGGGGCAGCATGGATGGTCCCCTTTCCCCATCCCTCTCTGGTCCTTACAGCTGACATGTTTTTGACAGCCACTTAAATACATGGCAGAGGGATGGAGGGGAGGGATGAAGCATCCCTGAGGTGGCTCCTGGCACCGGGCTGACAGGTGAAGCTTTTGGGTGAGTTTATGGCAGGGCCCTGCAGCCTCCCAGCCCAGCAGCCTCTCTGGGGGATGCTCCTCTCCTGGCTCCATCCTAGTGGCTGCTGCATGGGTTTCCCCTTCTTCTGCCTGCAGCAGGCAAAGTTTGGGATTGTTTTGCTGTGCTTTTTTTTCTTGGGTATTTTCTCCTCCTTTAACACATTTTTAAGAAGTTGCAGAGTCTGCCAGTGAGATCTGAGTCTCACTGGGGTGGGACATGGGGCACTGAGGTTCTGTATGTGAGGTCCTTCTGTCCTGCTCTTCTTTCCAGCCACATGTTAAGGATGCTAATTGGAACACTCTCCCCTATCACGCCTCCTCTCCAGCCCTATTAACATTCAGGGATGGCGTGGCCACACGGCACAGGAGGATTTGTACCGATTTCTTCAGGTTCTTGGGCACGAGCCAGCATCAACAAACCTCAAGGCAGAAATTCGGGCAAGGAGCAGGAAATGAAGGAGCTGTCGGGCTTAGTGGCTGCTTTAGATCACTCCAAAAGCATGGTTGAAATTCAGATTTGCAATTTCCTCCTTCCCACCTCCTCTGCTGTAAGCCCCACTGCCTGGCTCAGCCTCTTCACCTGCACCCGAGCTGGGCTCAGTTGAGGAGTGTGGGTCCAGGGGGTTAGAGAAAAGAGCAGGGGGGGGAGAGCTGGGGGAAGTAGTGAGGGGTAGGCACAGCTGCAAAGGTTTGCATGATAAGAGTCGGAGATCTTTTGCTCAAAGCCTGCTCCCCCCTCCTTTTCCTGCGGCTTCCAAACCCCTTGTGCCAGCAGCAGGGCCATGGGGAGCCTGGCTGCAGGGAGGATGCTGGAGGAGAAGCAGCCCCTGGAGCAGCCTCCAGCTCCTGCCAGAGGTCTGCCAGCTTCCCCAGCCTGCTTCTGGGCATCGGCATGGCAGAAGATAAGAGATCCCTTTTCTTCAAAGAATCACAGAATCAGTTGAGTTGGAAGGGACCTCAGAGATCATCAAGTCTTGATCCACTCCCCCTGTGGTTCCCAGCCCATGGCACTCAGTGCCACATCCAGGCTCTTTTGAAATATCTCCAGGGATGGAGAATCCACTACTTCCCTGGGCAGCCCATTCCAATGGCTGATCACCCTCTCCGGGAAGAAATTCTTTCTAATATCCAACCTAAACCTCCCCTGGCACAACTTGAGACCATGCCCTCTTGTCTTGCTGATAGTTACCTGGGAAAAAAGACCAAACCCCTCCTGGCTCCAGCCTCCTTTCAGGGAGTTGTAGAGAGTGATGAGGTCTCCCCTGAGCCTCCTCTTCTCCAGGCTGAACACCCCCAGCTCCCTCTGGCAGAGAACACAGAGCTGGGTGCCACCCGAGGTCCCCAAAGTCCCCGTGGCAGGAGCGTGGGGGCTGCAGGGTGGCCCAGGAGCTGTTGTGCCATCAAGTCCCTCCTGTTCCTCCCTCCTCAATTAACACAGCATCCTCAACTTTGTTATCCTAGGCGTGAAATGAGGCTAATGAATCATGTCGCACTTTGGAGCCACATTAGATGGGGAATTGACACAAGCTTTTTACATCTAGCTCACTCCTCCCCTTCAGCTCCCCCCCCAAACCCGGGCAGGCCATCTCACTGTTTACCTGTCACTCAGCGGAGGAATTTGCATCTTAGTTAAGCTGTTAGCATGAGTAATTACTGAGGGGGTCAGTGACTCCTCCCAACAAGCCGGGCTGAACCGCTTTGCCTGGGAAGCGATGTCTCTATCTGTCTCCGGCGGGAAATGAATGCAGAACCTGACTCAGGCCTAATTGCACACTGACACTAGCGGGTGGACGCTGCGGGCTTCATTAGAAACAAAATTGGTCCCGCAAAGCCTGAATGCAAAGCTGCAACATCGGGGGGGTTGGAGCCTTTCCCCCCCCCCCAAGCTGGGTGTCCCCTCTGCAGGGGCTTCTGCTGAGATCCAGGTGGAAAAGAGGCAGCAAGTCTGCCCCGGAGGTTTTGTTTTGAGGAGAGGTCCCTCATGCTGATGGTCTCAGAGGTCCCTGCCAACCCAGCTGCTTCTATGGTTCTAAGGAGAAATGGGAGAAGTCAAGGGGCTCTTTGCCACCTTCTCCACTAGGAAGGACCATTCCTGTCTGAGCAAGAACCTGCAGATGGCACAGTGTCTGCAGAGCTTCAGACGTGCCTGCCCTGGGCTGTTTCCTGGGTCAAGGAGGGCAACCAGGCTGGGGAAGGGATCCAGCACAAGTCCTGTGAGGAGAGGCTGAGGGAGCTGGGGGTGTTCAGCCTGGAGAAGAGGAGGCTCAGGGGAGACCTCATCACTCTCTACAACTCCCTGAAAGGAGGCTGGAGCCAGGGGGGGTTTGGGCTCTTTTCCCAGGCAACTATCAGCAAGACAAGAGGACACAGTCTTAAGTTGTGCCAGGGGAAGTTTAGGTTGGATATTAGCAGGAATTTCTTCCTGGAGAGGGTGATCGGACATTGGAATGGGCTGCCCAGGGAAGTAGTGGATTCTCCATCCCTGGAGATATTTCAAAAGAGCCTGGATGTGGCACTCAGTGCCATGGGCTGGGAACCACAGGGGGAGTGGATCAAGGGTTGGACTTGATGATCTCTGAGGTCCCTTCCAACCTGGCTAATTCCATGATTCTATGATTCTTTCTTAGCATTTATCCTCTCCTAAACTACCTTGTCACCCTTAGGTTATTCCTCTTTGGATCACTGTAAGAAAGAGGGGTGCTGGTTGCAGAGAGTGGGTGACTCACAGCACCACAGTAGATGTGGACATCACAGGAATGGGTGGGGGGGTGACCCTCTCTCAGGTATCAGGTGACTGCTGGAAGATTTGGTTTCCAAGCAGCCTTGTGTCATTGCACTGGTGGAACCCTAAGTTTTGCAGAAGTGTCTGTGGCCTGTTCTTGAGCATCTTGGTCCACACCAAGGCACATCTGACTGTCAACTTGATTGAAATTGCATATTTGCCAGGACCACTCTTGGAAAACATCAGCCCCCACCTCCCCAGAGTTCATATTAGCAGGACAGGCAGTGAAACTTTGGTTCCTGACCCTGTTTCCAGCTGCAGATGTACAGAGGAACCAGCTCTGCAGCAGAATAGTTTCTCAGGTCATTCTGGGATCAATGGGAATGACAAAAGCTAACTGGGGAGGAAACTGCCCTGGGTAATGGCAATGGGAGAACAGCAGGCAGTTTTCCAGAAGGGGAAATCTTGTATGGAAGCTTCCCATTGCTGGATATTCTCTGGAAGTTGATGCTCTGGCTGGGCTGGGACCCCAGGGAGCACAGCTGCAAGAGCCTGGCACAGGCTGGAGAAGCTTTGCACAAACACCAAGTCATGGGGAAAATTTTTATTCAAAATCTTTGTTGGTTTGGCATAGTAAAAAATTGCAGTTAAAGCATCAGTTATGTTCAGAAATGTCACTTTCAGTTTTCAGTGAAAACTGTGCAAACCCAGTATGAAACAAACCCATTACTTTAGGAAATAGTGGCATTTTGTGATTATTAACTTCACACAGAGCCCTTGAATATTTTTTAATATATTTGTATCTGGACAGCGTGCTGAACAACCTTTGACTTATCATAGCTTAAAGCTAGGGTTTTTATTAAAGTTATTGTTTAGTCATTTATGTGATACTAGGTTTAGTACTATTTGAAATATCTTCTTCTCTAGATAGAGTTTTCTCAGCTGTCCTATGGCAAGTTTAATGCATTCTTGCATTCTCCTGAACCTTCAGCTTCTCTTCTTTCACTTACACATTTTCATTACGTCATAAATTGGAACCACTATGAATTAGATAATGTTTCAGTCAGGGTTGAGTAATGGATGATCTGACCAATTGAAAAAAATTAAAATACTACAGGGTTTCAAGTTTTAATATGTCATTAAAATATATTACTTGCTGCCTCTACTTGAATAATCAGCAATAATTTAAAATTATAATAGAGGGGTAACACATTTTTATTCAAATCTCACCTCAACTTTAATGTTTTAAACTAAATAAAATAATGTAAAATTATAATAGAAGGGTAACACATTTTTCTTAAAATCTCACCTCAACTTGAATGTTTTAAATATTTGTTAATATCAGGGGGGATGTTGGGTAAGATTTTTCAAACACTGAATGAGTTCTGATTCTGGGTTTGTTTTTTTTTTTTTACCCAATCAGTATTGAGTGTAAAACACAAACGCTATGTTTTGGCTTTGGTGTTGCTGGTACTTACCAGAAACCCCTGCAGCAAAGTCCATTCCTTTTCCAGTTCACAAAGGCTACAGAATCAATCTTCCTAAGGTAATGTTTGTTCTGAGAATAAATCGGTTGTTTGGAACGCTTAAACTTTTGAAAGGACCTGCTCTAAAAGCCCAATTTTTAAACAATTGGATCGTGAGTGTAATATGAATGTAGTAAAGATGATAAATGCAGCTAATTTTCTCCCTCTATTAGCCCCTTTCACATGCTACTTACAAATGCCAGTCAAACTCAGCAATCCTTTCATTTTATTATGCGGTGACGAGGCGGCTGGATTAAAAATACATGATGGCATTTTCTAACTTGGATTTATAAGCACCACTACGGTGCCTAATTTGGGGCTGACATTTGCAGGGGGAGATGTGGTTTGTTGGTTGCACACCCGGGAGAGCTTGCTTCTCCTCCCAGCTCCACCACAGAGTCTCCCTGTGGGACCCCAGCCAAGCTGCTTCATCTCTCTGGTCCCCAGGATGCTGGCAGGGATGGGCTGAGGTCTCTGATTGCTGCCCATGGAGCACTGGAAGCATTTTCTGCAGGAGGGGCAGCCCAGTGGTGTTGTGGGGCTGGTCCCACCATTCCCTGCTTGGACACTTGTGAATCCTGCTCAGCTCTCACCCTGATATGGCAAGAAGCTTGGTTTCTCAGGCTTCCTCTCTAATAACTGTTCTCAACCTTATCTTAAGGCAGTGGTTCCAACCTGATTATTTAATCTCCAGAGTCACCTCTCTTGGCCAGTCCTCCCAGCTGAAGATGTTTTCCTTTTTGTTCTGAAGTGGTAGAGTTGTTGTATGGGTTTTCTGTATGGGTTGGACTCAGACTTGCTGGTGGCCACGGCAGTTCTTGCCCTACCCAAAACCTCTATCCCTCACACCCATCTCTTCTTCATCAACCTCAAGGTGTATTTCTCCAAAGTCTGTCTCGGTGTGGCATCCTCCAGATGCTGAATGTAACCAAAGGCACAGCTATGGGAGATTTCTGGTGTGTTGGGCTGCTTTTACTTATTATTCTTAGTATTGTTAGACAACATTAAGAATACTATTATTGTTGTTGTTGTTATTTTCATGTAAGTGAGGCACTTCCTATTCTGGGTTCATCCAATTATAGTTAGGTCTGTGACACAGGTCCCAGAGGTGAAACACCCTGTGTCCAAGCCATCAGCTCTCCAGATCAGCTATTGTTTCTTTAAATGAAAGGGACACTAAAGTCCAATTATTGCAATAGAGTGGGCTGCTTCTTTAAACTGAAGATTTTGACTCAGCTCAAGGGATATTTGTGATTGCCTCTGGCTTCCCTGGAGCTTAAAAATTATATGCTTTCCCTCTTCACTAAATTAAAACATAGTTGGATTGGTAGTAGGACTGAAGGAAGTTTCCACCTGAAACCCCAAGTGTCAGCCTGCTTTGCAAACTGTAAGCTAGTAATTGGTTTGGAAATACCAAGTGAATAAGTAAAAAAGCTTCGGAGTGATTTGTGCTGGATAATACGGACTGCCTGGAACAGCAGGGTTTGGCTTTCTTGCAAGATTTCCCAGTCTTGAGTTGTTAATTTCAGGTTTTGATACGTAAACACAATTAACATTTGTACTCTGTAAACACTAGATAGAATTCTGTTTCAATTGCACCGTATCCTCATTTAAGTTCTCATTAAGCAATTCCTTTGTTTCCCAAATGTCAAACTCAAGGCAGGCTCACGGCTGCCATTCTCTCTACTCACAACCTCCCAAATGTCTCTTTCTGGCATCTGGGCTGGAAAAGGGCAAGAGTTGGAGAGAGTAAATAGCATAGCTGAGAGGAGCTGAAGTATGGAGTGGTCACACTGTGGTCCAGGAAGCTCATCCTGATTCTGCAGAGCTGGTGGTGGGATCCCAGCAGCCCTCTGTCAGCACCTCCTGGTGAGCATCCACGGTCGTACAAATCTGCTGAACCATTGCCACGTGCAAGATGGTGAGGAATATGATTCTTTCAGCAACATCTACTACGTGGCCTCATCCCTGTAGACATTCAAGGTCAGCTTGCCCACTCTCTGGAAAGCTCCTGGGCACCTTTCCATCTGCTTGGGGCTGTCACCTGGCTTAAGGATCAGGTAGATGTAATCCATTATCAGATCAAGGGATGGGGTTTGGCTTCCAAAGTCATATAATGAAACTGAAGACTCAGAAGCTGGTTTAGATGCCTTTAGAAACGCAAAGGAAAGCTCTAAATCCTGGTCTGTGAGACCTTGTGCAGGAATGCTTCCATGTGCAGCCTGAAATCTTTTCTTAGAAGATTAAATGATACCGTTCATCTTAGCTGAAAGATCTGCTTCTCTGGAGAGGTCCTTCCCAGCCCAGCCCAGCTTTGAACACTGTCCCATCACCATCTAGCTCAGGTGGTACCATCAGATGATCTGGGGAATAGAAGAGCTGGATTGACTCCCCTTCCATCACTGCTGATGGTCTCTGCCTCATCCTGCACCTGAGACAGTCCCTCAAAGGGCAGAAGAAGATGCTCCAGGCAGGGCCAGTTGCAAATCCACTGGAGAGCAGGATGGAGAGCAGGATGGAGAGCAGGATGGAGAGCAGGATGGAGAGCAGCCCCAGCCACCGTGTCCTGCAGTCTCAGGTCTGCTCCAGCACTGCCAGCCCTCTGGCTCATTGTGCCAGGACTGGGGTTAAAACATAATAGCTATGCAAAGTAGCCTCCTCTTTTCTTTTTTTTTTTTTTCTTTAGCAAGTGAAAGTAAGTCTTCTAAGCCAAGGTTAACAATATATATTTATGAGTTGTAGCCAGCTGCTTCTATGTTTGCACATGTGTTTGTTAATGAAGAGTAACCTAAGGGTCAGGTTATTATGTAAATAACCGTTGTCAAGGGTAAAGGTGAAGAACCCAGTAATGAGTTGTGTCTCTCTGTCTCTCTCACAAGCCACTAATGAATATTGGATATTGCCATTTGCAGGGCTTTTTACCCTCATTTTATCAGGGGGTGAGGGGCAGGGGTGGAAAGAGAGGAAAGAGAAAGAAGTAAATTTGTAATTAAGCTGAGACAAGTTCTTTTTTCTCTCTCCCCCAGCCAGCTAAAGCCAGTTATTACTTCTGTGCAAACTGCATATATATATATGGATAAATAAACCTGGCCTGCATTTGGGCAAAAATCACCTTCCTTTGCCAACTCCAGGCTGCATCATTTCTTTTGAGCCTCTGCCTCTCTCACTTGAGAAGATGCCCACAAATCTGGAGTCTGCATCTTTGCAGATAATACTGAAGTGAGGCAAAGCCAGCAAGCCACTGAACAGACTTTCCATTAGGAAGGTTAACAGCAAACCTGCCTGCCTGGGATTACTGACAGAGTGTGAACAGAAGGTGCAGTCTCATTGCATATGCTTTTAATATCCTGCCACAGCCAGGGAAGCCTTCAGCTCGCAGACACCTGACACCCTGTGCTGTTGTTGGGATAAGAGTGCAAATAGGAGTGGGAAGGCTTTTTCACTGCTGTGTGAAAGCACAGATGCCAAGGTAGCAAAACACTGATTTTATTATCCCCTGTGCAGGGTATGGCCAAAGGGGCTTGCTCTGGGTAGTTACTAAAAGCCTTTGCCCAAAACCAGTGTAACCCTGCAAGCCTCTATTAACCCCTTTTTAAATTCCAGGTGGTAACTGGCCTCTGGTAAACTGAGGCAAAGGATTTGGTGTGTGCAGCTGGGACAGGGACTGTCTGTGCTCTGTGCTCTGTGCACAGCCTGAGAAGAGACCCCATGGCCACAGGCAGAGTGGGCACTGCTGTGCCCCAGCACATCACTGGCCTTGCAGAGGGACTGGGTCAAATCATCCAGTGGGTTTGCACATTAGGCACCCAGCTCCCACTGGCTCTGCTGGCAAACAGACTTCTTAACTGGTAAATCCAGTTAGGAACTAGGTTCCTCCTTTTTCTCCATGCAGCCTTTGACTCCTGGTTACTTGAGCCTAAGAAACCCCCGGACCAGGGAAGGATGAGGCAGGAATACATCCCACAGTGCCTTATCCTGGTGTCTGTAATGTGTGTCAGCAAGGCAGAGCCCCAGGGGGAATCTATCAAAAATAGTAAAAATAATAATAATAAGATACAACGGTCAATAATAATCCACTAAGCAGTGACAGTATTTGTTTCTAAATGCAGCTTTTCTCACCCTACCTAAATGTCAAAGCCAGGAGTTAGGGGGGCAAAGGGGGGGTTGGGGTGATGGGGGGAGCAGAGGGGAGTCCCAAGCTGCAGGGTGAGCTCCATAAACTGCTGGGGGTGCCAAAGGAGAAGGCTGCCTTGTCTGCACAAGCCTCATTTGGTGGTTTGAGTAATGTCGTGTTGCCACTAGGGTGTCTCTGCAAACAAGATATTGCATCTCCAAAGAGTTCCTCACACAAATAAAAAGCTAAATAGAAATGATGGGCTGACTAGCTGAGCCTGTGCTTTTTACTTTTATGATTGAGAAATAGTTGTTGAAATTGTCAATAAAAATAAATAAAATTAAGGTTCCCTAGTTAGGTGAGGAGAGGCGAGCCTACCTTTCTTTGCTGACAAGACTTTTTGTTCCGTGTTGGCTTTTATATATGTGAAAAAAACACCATTGAGAGCTTCCGGGGAGCTGCACTGGGGAGGTTATAGCCATTTTTACATCCTTTATATGGGCTTAAATCCATTTACAGATGTGCTGTAGACAGAGAGACATTTTTTACAAGTAATTGTCATGTATACAAGGGTCCTTATGTGTCACAAAAAGATCTCACTTAAGAGAAATAAATGTGCTTTTCATCTTTTGTTGGCAGGAGCAGTGGTGGTTGGGAAGTGGGTAATTGGTGATGTTTTCCAGTCTGATAACCAGGACAAATAGCAAGGAGCAGACAGTGGCTGTGGCATTGCTCTCCTCCCCGCTTCCCTCCTGGTGGAGCACTCTTCAGAGGCACTTTCCTGGCTTTGCTTCAGGTTGAAGCAATAGATATGATAGATGCCATCAGCCAGACCCCAGGGGTAGGTTAGAGGAGAGCTGGCTGCCCCTGAGTGACCTCAGTGATGCTCAGCAGCTCTTCTCCAGCATAAGTGTGATTTTCACCCATGTTGGGGACCACTGCCATCACCTTTACCCCATAAGGCAGCTAATCAGGACCTCTCTGCTCTGAGGCTGTGTAGAAATAATTGGGATACAGAGGTCTGCCTCTTTATTGCCTTTATTTGTAGGTTAGAATCTTCCTTTTGTAATAAGTCCCATGTGGTGGTTTGTTGTTGGTTTGTTTTTGTTGGGTTTTTTTGGAGGTGTTGTGTTTTGTTTTGTGTTTTCTTGGTGTTTTTTGGTTTTTTGTGGTGGTTTTTTTGGTTTTTTTTTTTTGTTTTTTTTTTTTTTTAGGTCATTGCTCTTCTCAGGGGATGAGGTCTTGAGGTTTAAAAGACCCCCTAGAGGCAGATGAAGCTTTGATAGCATCATACATCACCTGTACCTCCAGCAGGGGCAGGACTGATACTGTGGCACTCATGTTGGGAAGATCCTGGTGCTCCCAAGCAGAGGTGTGCTGAGCATCCCTGATTTTGCACAAGGCATTTCCCAGTATCTGTGTTTCCCCCAGGGATGCTATTCTGTGATATTGTTCCAGAGGAAGGTGTCAATAAGCCCACCAGGCTGGGAGCAAGAAGCTCTGGTGAGCACTCAGCAGTGGATTAGGCTGAGGACATAGCAGATGTGGGCAGCCTTTGCTGTGGGAGGGTTAAAGAAGGCCAGAACTGAGGCCAAAGAGCAAAAAGGCAGATCTGGCATTGCCTGCCTGGTCTTGCTTACAAATAGTTTCTCAGTCAATAGAAGGAAAAGGAGGAGTGGGACCAAAGGGCCAAGGTTGAGAACTGCAGGATGTTCAAGATGTTCCAACCCCTGCCTGCAGCCCAGCAAGCTTCATTTCCACAGTCAGTTCTTCTATTTAACAAATGCTTTATGCCAGTAGGTGCTTTGTGCCACGAGTGCAAGGGCTTGAAAGTGCATGTAGGTTTGAGATGTGGGGATGGAGTGTGGCCTTGAAATCAGGGACAGGGGAGAAGTAAACCCACCCTGATAAATAATGGATGAATGGCTCTTGGTTTTGCTGATGATGTAGTGACCTTTGGGGAGGCAAAAAGCAAAGCAGCAGCAAATGACCAGCAATACTGATGAACAGGCTAAGTGAACTGGACATATCATTAGCACCAGCATACCAAAATAATTACATGGGGCTGGGAGCCATGCAATCAGCAAATCCAGGAGTGAGGAACCTGTTCTGTGTAGGTTTGAGCTTCCCAGCTCCGAGCTGGGGGGAGAGATGGCTGTGGGACACTTGGTGCAATTGGGCTTCAGTGTGACTTGCTGTTGGGTCAGCAGAGCAGAGATGTGGCACCTGGGCTTGCAGATGTCCTTAGACCAAACTCATTTGGCAAAATGAGGTACTATAGAGCAGGAGTCATTCGGTACTGGAGGGAGAAAATTTTGATGCCAAAGAGGGACCAAAACCCCCAAACACTGTTGTTTTTCACACACTGTAAAAACAAGGGTATTGGCTTTGTTTTTTTTTTAATTTTCTCATCTTTGTATAGTCAACAGGTTAACCCCAGAGCAGCCACCTCTGTATTTCAGGCAGGCAGCTCTGGTGAGACAGCAGAACTGGGGTTTCTGAATGGCCAAATATTTGGCTGAATCAAGACTCTGCTTGCTTGTCCCTTTGGAGAACATCATTGTCAGTGGGGATCTATTGGCAAAGGAGAGGGGAAAGACTCTGCTTTTCACGTGCTCATCATGCATGCATGCAAAACAAGAGTATTTATTATTAGTTATTTATTATTCTCCCATCTAATAAACTTTCTGCCAACCAGGCAGCAAGCAGAAAAGACAACGTGCTGCCTTCTGGAGCCCATCACACATCCAGAGGAACGGGTAATGAACAGGCAAATCAAACCTTTCCCAAAAATTCTGTCTGCAAATTATTCAAACCAGCAAATGCTCCCGAATAGCAACTACATCTGCAGAAATTAAGCTTGGGTAGAGTGGGCTTACAAACAGAAGACAGACCTGAATTTGCAGTGAATGATTTGAGCTGTGTTGCTTGGCAGTTTCACGGTAGCAGAAATAATGATAATTTTCACTTTGTTTAATACCTTGCATCTGAAGGTCTCGGAACACTTTGCAAACTTAATTAATTGTGGTAAGATGCCTCCCCTTCTAATTTTGACAGTGCATACACCCCTTTAATGCTTAAGTTTAGACTGAATTTCATACATTTGCACATAGCAAAACACTGCCAGAGCTCCAAGCACAGCTCCTCCCTCCCCAGCCCTGCTAGAAACTATTGCTTTGGTGTTTGAGCTGACCTGGAACTTTCTCCTAGTGTTAAAATGATGTCAAATATGCACCTATTAGCACCATGCAAAATAGTCTTTATTTGTGCTAAACAGGCAAAACTAGAGGGGGAAAAGTAGCAATTTTTAAAAAGCAATTTCTTTTGCATGAAAGTGGCAACATTTCTAGGCCTTTTTTTTGTTTTGGGTTTTTTTTTTTTTTTTGAAGTTTGAAGTTTCCAAATTAAAAGGAAGTCAAGCAATTAATACTACTGGCTGAAAAAGAATAGAAATATTCTGTGGAAAATCTATTTGGATTTCTTTGGAGTTTTTCTGTGCATTTAACAGCTGTGCTTAAAAGCAAAACCCAACACCAGAATTAGCAGCCATTGCTTGGCTTCACTCTCTGATCTAAGCCAAACCTCTGGTTTGCTTGGTGCCTGATGCCCATCGTACTTCACCCCACTCATGTACAGCAGCATTTACCTGCTGGGGAAGGGGCTGTTTGTGAGTTGGGATGAGCACTGTTGAACAACCAGTACTGGCCACACTGCAAGAAGAATTAATCCCCTGCCATCTGTCTTTATTATGCTTCTATTGTTGGACACCACAGCCTGGAAATCCAGCAATGAAACCCAGTTGGTCCTTGCCATTCATCATAGTTATTGCTGGAGTTGTGTAATGAAGAGGGGAAGTGCTGTTTATTGCTCTCCTCTCTTTAGAAACTATCCTTAGGGGTAGTTATGGATGGTTATTGGATTCAAGCACAGGACTCGCGGAGGTCCTTCCCTTTGCTCTGCTTATGTGTTGAACCATGAGGTTTAATGGGGTTTTGTGTCTCCTCTTGCTGTGAGGCTGCTCTGCTGCCTGCTTTTGTTCTCAGTGGTGTGAAGTTTGGCCGCCTTGTTTCTGGTTGAACTTGAACAGACCAGGACTAGTGATATGGGAAAAAAAGCAGTAGGTGCCTGCCCTCCAGTCAAGAGTTTGGATATTGGTGTGGTCAGGGCTGGGACCTCCCAGAGACTTGGAAAAGAGCTAATCAGAAATGGCAGTGCTTTGTCTCCAGGGATTTCTGGGTGCTGACAAGTCAGAGAAGACAGCAGCAGTGTAGGAGAGGGATGGAGGGGGGTCTAGGGAATGGTGTGGGAGCTGGAAGACCCAAAAGTAGCTGTAACTGGGCAATTCAGCATGTCTCACTGAGGGTTACAAGGATAGAAATTTGGAGGCATTCAAATAAATCTGTAATGAGGATTTTCAATAAGTTGGCTAGTCAGCATGTTTGTGGTGCAGCAGCCTGATTTCAGAGGATTTGGGGTGAAATATGCTCCCTCTGAATTTGATGAAGCAGTGCCTGGACTGGTGGAGGGCTGATTCAGCTGAGATAATGTATTAAAGGAGCTGAATTTTACTCCAAAACTCAAAATTACCCTTATGCAAAGTTTAAACAATGACTAGCTCTTTCCTTTAATAATTTAAGCTGATTCTTGCAGTTACTATGAAAAACATAGATGGTGTGGGTATGCTGAACCTCAGAAAGTCACCACTACCCCCAGCTGCTTTACTGCTTTTGTGCATCCATGCAGTGTCCCCTGGATGCCTGCCACAGATTTTTGATGGGACAAGGAGTGCCAGTCCCTGAGCAAGTGACTCCTGCAGATAAGAAGAGCAGCCAACTTTGGGGAGTTTGCAGAACCCCAAAGAGAGTTGAGCAAAACTGAATCAGAAGAGGACTCTGGGCACCAAGCTGCCCATTTGGGAGATGCTTGGGATGCAGATAGATAGCCAGCATGGCTCAATCATCAGCAGTTTATTTGTGCTAGCACCAAGGGAAGGTTGAAAGGATCCTCTAGGGTGATAAGCTATGGAGGGAAGGAGCTGCCTATCCTGGTATCAGAGCTCATACTCTGGCAGTGCTTCTGGGCACGATGTGTAATAGGTATGAGACAAGCTTCAAGGGCTAAATACATGGAAGGAGTTAGAGATCTCAGTTGTGTTTCCAGATAACATATAGCCTGTGCCTGTCAGAGCTACTGCTGATAAGGGGATTCTGCAGAAAGTAATTAAAACTCAAGCCCCCGGTGTTTATTTAAAGGGGGAACTCTTGGGACTTGATAGGATTTTGTTGAAATGGACCAGGAAGCTGATTCTTAACATGCTACAGACAAGCTTGGAGAATTAAATGTGAAAAGAGAGTCCAGGCAAGTTTCACAGTTCCCTCACATAATCGGTATTGCTGCAGAAGCTGTTCAGGGTCTGTTGCATGTGGAAAATGCAGGATAAGTCGAGCAAAAAAACCCCTTTTGGTGACACAGGAAAAATTCACTCATAGAGAAAAGTGTAGACCTGTGTACGTTGACTCAGAAAGAAACCTGTGCTGTTATTTTGGACTGCGGTTCTTTTTTCCCTGAGGTAGATTTTACTGGAAGACAGATAGATCTAACCAGACAGCTTTGCATATTGAGTACATTTTTGCAAGATGCTGATTGTCTGAGAAACTAATTTGTGACAATAGACTAGAATTTAGTAGGCATTATCCTGAACAGTTGGCAGTGAAGTGTGGGTTCAGCAATATAACTGTACTGCCTGGTAAGACTCATCTGTGGGGTGGTGGAAAATTATGCCCAAGTAATAGAGTACTTATTGATGGGGTTTGCAGACTCCAAGCCTGATATATTGCTGGCTCTTTCAATTATGGAACGGCACCAGTGAAGCATGGATTGTTATCTGCTGACATCTTGTACAGCAGAAAAATGAAAAGCAGGAATTCCTATGTCAGAGTCACTTGGGACACAGAGACATATAAAGAAACAGATGAGGCAAAACAAACAAACAAACCAGAGCGTGGCTTAGGTCCCAAGAGCTGCCATCACTTTATAGTTTTCCATAGAGTCCCAGCACTGCAAAGGAACAGTTTTAAAGAGAAGTGGTGTCCCATGAATTTTCC
This sequence comes from Phaethornis superciliosus, assembly GCA_023637945.1. Taxonomy (NCBI): domain Eukaryota; kingdom Metazoa; phylum Chordata; class Aves; order Apodiformes; family Trochilidae; genus Phaethornis; species Phaethornis superciliosus. The sequence goes on from JAJQWJ010000021.1 coordinate 2,029,331, forward strand.
CATAGTGGTGTGGTTCTGTCCCCTCTGGCAGACGTAGGAAGGGTGTTCCCAGAGGCTCTTACCAGATCCTGGGTGGGAAGAGAAGTCACTGGTGTGAACAGCCAGAACAAGGCTGCTCCCTGACAGTCCTAACCCTTCTGTTGGGAGGGGAAGCACAAAGCCAAGCAATAGCCCTGCAGAAAATTAAGTGACAAACCTTACATGAGTGATTTCTTATCCTGTGCCTTGGCCGTTGGATTTTGGCATGGAAAATGATGTTGAAACTTGTGCCTCTAAGGCTGAGCTTCTAAGCAACAGGTGGCCATGATCATCAGGATATAGCAGCATAATCTCGTTTGGGTACTGACAAAGAGAAAAAAAACCAAAAAACCCTTTACAAGAGCTCTTCAAGCACTGGGAATGTGCTGAACTTCGTGGGAATGGCTCTTTTGAAGGCAAGTGCCTGCAGGAAGGTTGGACACCACAGATCCAGCTTGACTCCAAGCTAGAAAATTTTCCATTTTATTCATTCTGACGAATGACACCCTAGTACTTGATTTTAAACATCAGCTTCCAAGAAAAAGACTCAAGCAAGTGATCTAGTTAAGTAAAGCCTCAGTCATGGAGGAATTTAGGTGCTTGTTCATCTTCAAGTTCATCATAATGCTTTTAAACTCAGGAAGCAGATCATGCTTCAACTCAGAGCAAGACTCAGGCTTTTCTTTTTCATCATTTTTCGAGTTTACTTTGAAATAAAAGCAATTTCATGAGAGTTTGTTTTCAGGAGATACCCAGACAATCTGAGAATTATTTTAATATAATCTATGCAATTGCTGTAATTTCAGAAAGCTTGTTTGAAAGAAGCTACTGGACTACAGCTTCTCCTCACCTTAATAATAGTAAAATACATTGCCTTATGTCCCTACACAACTATTCTTAACACTTATAAGAAACATCCTTGTGTAGCAGTGCTAGAAATAGCAGCTCTGCCTTGATGCCTTCTTGACAAAAGAAACTTCTTTTCCTTGGTAGGACAATGGTCCAAATTACTCTTTCCAGGAGAAAATTGTAGCATAATCAACTACAGATACAGGAAGGAAGAGAGAGTGATTTTTTTAAGATATCAGAGATGGAGTCTCTGGTACCTGCAAACTACTTTGCCACTGGGTAACTGTTCCTCCATGATTCTGCTGTTTGATCTCACCTCTCCTCAGCTTATTCATCTGGAAGATTCACTTAATTATATTAGTCAACTTCACGGAGGTGTCTTAAAGTTTAATTAAGGTCTGGAAAGCCCGTCAAGAGCTGCTGGCAGAATGCTCTGGAGAAGTGGTTGGTATGAGACACGGATGTGGGAAAGGAAAATATATAGTGATGGGTTTGGCCATACAGCATAGAAGAGAACAGTATAGACCAGAGCTACCAGTTCACTGGGACTGTCACAGATGGTCTTTCCAGGGTGCTGCCATGAACTCTTGGGAAATCCCAGCATAAACATTCCTCCCCCGGTGTCAGTGTAAGGCAGTGTTACCCTTATCCCTGATTCCATGTAGCTCATTCCGAGAGGAGAGCAGACACACCAGGGCTGTGCATGGAAATGTTTCCGTTTTTCTTGTTTCTTAACAAAATTGGCCAGTGTATGAAAGTTGGTCTGGGGCACCTGTGGCCAGTCACTGTCAGCTCTTGTTTCACCCTCGGGAGGATTTGTGCCTGATGCACCCCAAGGGGTGAATTGACATTCATCACTCCTCCAGGGGAAGAAACATATGGAGGCTCCATCGGGACCAACTCCGTGCTCGGAATTGCCAAGCAGTTTATGTCTGAGCCTCAGCTGGGAAAACCTTGCTGCTAACAAGGCTTCATGCTCCTCCAGTTCCCCTGGCAATCTGGCAGCTGCTGAGTCTGGTTTCAGCAGTGCTTGAGCAACCTATGGCTCCAGTTTGTTACGGAGAGGTGGTGGGCTCTGCAGAGTTTAGGTGCAGGCAGCTTCCATTATAAAGCCCTACTTGGTCTTCCGTTTAACTTGGTAAAATTGGGTGGCTTTGGAAGTTAAATACTTAGTTGAAAAGCGTAAGAGAATAGTTTCTGCTTTAGCTGGAGGAAAAATTCTGATTGTTGCATTTGGAGTATTTAAATCCATCACTCTCTTTTGAAGCTTTGAATTTTGTCTATTTGTGTTTATGCTTCTTTTGCTGGGAAATGGCGTGCTATTGTTTCCTTACAGTTTCCACAGAGCTTGAAATTGCTGGCTATGCAGGAGGAAATTAGCCTGTAATTAAAGCCAAGTTAATAACGATTCCCATGGAGTCTAATTGGTCCTATTGCTTGGAGTGAGCTGCTTTGCCTTTGTGGTTGCTACAAGCATGGCCAGGCAGTGCTGCCCAGCCAGCAGGGAGGTGTCAGGGGATGGTTATCCCACTGTGGTAACCACTCTGGCGCATGTACAGGCAGGGCTTAACATCTTTCAAGCCCTTATGCACCACGAATCAGAGTTGATGGCATTATATCAAAACAAAACTACATGTACTGGAGCAGCCTGCAGCCAGCAGTTTATTTTTGAGAGGTTCAGGAAAGGTAACTGAGGAAAGAAAGCTTTAGGCTTAAAATCACCACATGCAAGTCTGTGGCTTATCAGAGATAGCTTTTGCATATGTATATATATATATTATTTGTTTTTTCTTTCATTGCTGTGAAAAGTCTGAGACTGTGCAGCTCCACTTGTGATGCATCTGTGTGCACTGCAGTGCCTGGAGGAGCCCATCCACAGGGTACACCCTGCCCTGTGTCCCCAGCAGTTCCATCCCATGTCCTCCCAGGTCAGAACAAGCTGAGCTGCCTCAGCTACAGCATCAGAGTGTTAGCCAGCTCCTGCCTCCAAGATTTTGGGCTTTATAGCCCTCCCTTAGCATCCAAGTCACAGAGATGTCTGTGAGCAGTGAAGTGGGTGACTCCTGATTGAAGGAATAGGAGTGGGACAGTGTTTGGTTTGTAAGGCTGGAGACATTCTAAAGGGAGTTCCATAAATTTCCAGTGTAATCTGACCATATTTTTGAGCTTGGTTTTGATTTCTTTTTTACGCTTGAAGATTTTTGTGCTTTTGCATATTGAGGATGAAGTCACGAAGGCAGCTGGAAAGTTCTGAATGCTTTAACTGAGCACCTTGTTTCTCAAGGAAACAAGCCTTACACAGTCATGTTTCTCATGCCTGCCTGCCTGTTCCTCTTAGGAGCTTCAAAACCTGTTGGCCAATTTGTAGGCAACTTGGCACAGGGAGAGTGGGTGTCAAATATGTGAATTCCTGGTGTAGAGATGCCCAGCAAACTGTTTTCCCAGTGTGCAGATACCTTGGGCATGGTTTAACTACCTGACTTTAACGGGAGGAAGGAAGGTTGGGGTGTGTGTCTGGTCTGATCTCTGGACTGAGTTAAAAAAGTTTAAAATATCAACAGTAATCTCAGTTTCACAAGTGACCTCAGCACTTGGCCAAAATCACACAGGGCTTGGTTCCAGCTCTGATGTGAGGAGTTAATCTCATCTTGGTGTAAGGCACATGAAGTAGGATAACACACTTGCAAACTTTTGCATCTCGGGATGTCAAAGCCTGTGTCTAAGTGGTGTTTGGGTTCCTGAGTGCCTGAGTCACACTTTTTGAGTCACAGGACTCTCTCCCCACCACCAATTTCCTTCAGCAGCCCAGTTGCCAAAGCTGAAGGATTATTTGCCAGATGTAGAGGACCAAAAGACACTGAACAGAAATGAAAATGTAGGGAATTCCTCAAATGGTTAAAACAAACTCCCCGGGGGGAAAAAGAAAAGAAAATACGAAGGAAAAGCTCCTTTTGAAAGGTTTCAATTATGCTTTATAGGCTCCATCTCACCTGGCTTGTGAGACAGCTCCTGGGTCGCCGTGTCTGCACTGAGCACTCAGACCTCATTTACCATCAATGGAGAGAAATGGGCAGCTCCAGCAGGCAATTGCTCTTATCCTGAGGTGGTTGCCTAAAATGAGTCAGACAAATCACTCCAATTTCTCTCCATTTATGTATTTAAGGGACTAACTCAAGCATAGACACTTGCCTTGTGGACCTCTGACACCAGGTGAGATGAATCCCTCCTTAAGTGACAACAAATCCTGTCCTCTCAAATCAAGGAAGGGAGTGACTGGGGACATTTCTAAATCCTACTCTGGTAGCATGATGACTTAACATGTTGGAAAAAGTGAATATTTCACCAGAGAACCTCAGTCTGAGCTCTGACTACTTGGAGGATTTGGGGACATCTGAAAGGGTGATTAGGATTAATCCATTTACCTGGGTAAGTCAATTTGAGAGCCTTAGCCATAAAACAATGTTAGTTATCAGCATCCTCCTGTGATGATGTGGTGTTCTGTGAGTTCTGAAAAAGGAGATTTTCCTCTGAAACAGCTTCTTCACACTTCCCTTGAGTGAAGTATTTTGCTACTCAGATTTGTGATTTAATAATCATAAATAATAGAGCCCTTAGTGCTATATTTTTAAATGACTGAATGGTGAGAATCTACTTTAAGAAATTGTATGAATGCCTATCACTTGTGTGCATATAAATGTATTCAATTAGCACTCAAATCTTGAGTTATCTCCTGATGGAAGGCAAAACCTTTTGAATTCAGTCCCATGCAAGAAATACTATGTCATTTAACTCACAAAAGGATGCCATGCACTTAACAGATAATGACTGAAGAGGATTTTGCTGTATTGCCTGCTCAGCTGCTTGCGAGGACAAAGAAAATAATTCCCCTTTTAGGATCCTATAGGGTAATGAGGAAACCCTCTCTGCACTGATCTCAAATAACACTGGGCAGGGGACAGGAAACAGCCCAATAGGCTAAACTGGCTGCAATTTCATTGTCATGGTCTTCCATGTGCTTTCCATGTTTTGTCTGTGATGCTAAGCCAGTGGCTAACCTGTCTCTGAACCTGCCACCAGCACACAGAGATTACTCACCCTGGATACTGCACTTCAGCAAATGCAGAATTAGCCCTGGATAAGTAATCTTGTTAGTGTGATTCAGTGTTAAATGGATCTCGATTAAATGGGCCTTTATATTGTCCCAGCTGGAGATGATAAGCCTCCACAAGGAAATGGCAGGAGACCTAAAGAAATTGCTTTACTTCAGACTGGGACATTTAACCTCCTCGACCACTTTCTGCTCCCTCTCTGCCATTACTTCTCCTCTCTTGCATGGCACCATTTCCTTCTGTCCCTGGTGGCTATGGGGGACAGGAGGGACCCAGGGCCAGCCTGGAGCATCTCTCCATGCTATGTGTGTGCCAGGATGAGAGCTGGGTGGTGGAGGTGCTCCTATGGGTGACGTGCTGCTGGTGCTCTCCCACTGGTTCTTCATGAGATGAGTAATTCCAGTGAGTACAGTTTTTTCCAGACTCTTACTCCAGATGTTGGTGCTGGGATGCCTGAGCATCTCAGGGCTGGTGCAACCAATGCCACCAATAGTTCATGAAGCACCAAACACCATCAGGGAGACTCTTCAGTCTCATCTTAGAACCATGTTGCTTAAATATGCCACTTCTTGGGAATGGCTTGGGTTTTATCTGGGTGAGATAGAAATCAGCATGATCTGTTGGTGTATCAGAGCCTGACACTTCATTGCTCCTCACTATTAGATTTGGCAGCATGTGCATGATCTGTGTAAGAGGGAAATGACATGAAATCCCAAAGAGACTTCAAATGCAGAGGCAAAACCATAGGGCACTGGGGTGATGGGACAGAGACCTGCAACTCTGCAGCCCCAAAGTCTTTTCCCCTGCAGTGGGAAGTACTCTGCCCTCCAAAGGGTCATGTTGGTCTGAAGCAAGGCCTGGGCAAGATTCTGTGTTGCAGGTGAAAGCAGGAAAGATTAGAGAGGAAAAAAAATCAGATTAAACACCTCTTCTATGCCCCCTGCTAATGGTCTCTGTTAGTAAAAGGCTTCCTAGGACAGATAACAAGGTAGACTTCAAACTGCCTGTTTTAAACCCAGATCAGCATATGCTCTCCTCCTGCCTCTCTGCTCTCATCCTGCTCTATATTATCTAAGAAATTTTCTCTATCCTTGTCTGATGTAACTTCAAAATATGGATTATCTCCACGGAGTCAGAGACCTTAACAGGACACGTGGAAAATCTGTGCTCCATATCACATAGATCTGATATCTTTTTTCCATACCTTTGACAGAAATATGGTAAACATGCAATTACTTGGATTTTTCCATAAATTTTGCATTTGAGGTGGATTTACATGCTTGTGATATTTTCCAGACATGAATCCCAGCCCTGTGAAAGCAGCCAGCTTGAGAATGGCTACAGATGGGCAAGGAATTATATAATCTATTAGAGATTTCCTTCATTATCCCTCTAATCAAGGCTTCTATCAGTCTCCTTTGATGCACTGCTGGAAAGAAAGATCTTCAAGTAAACTGATGCTGGAGATAATTAATTAACTTGCCATCCTCCTGCCTTACAGCCAGAGACAGTCTAAGAAAGAAGTGTCCTTTGCAATTACTGATCTGCAGTTTTCCATCCTAGTGCTGACAGCTTGTAGGACATGAAGTGGAAAAGCATTTTACCAAACTTTCAGGCTTTGACCATCAGTCCCTTCACTTGAGAATATTTTCTTCTTGTATTTCTCATGCTTGTACTTCTCATGCTGTTGGATAGCACTCTTGATGGTGAAAAATGGATTTAATACTTGAACAAGTTATAGCTTTATGCAGTCTAGCCTGGTAATAATATCTTTCACACGCTTTCCTTACAGTGAATACCCTCACCTCTGCCATCCTCAGATTAGTGGACATGAAATCCACCTTTTTTAAGACACAAAATTGAGAGCAAGAGATATGTCAGCAGGGTAATACTGATAAGGCAGCTTGCTATGAGTGTTCCCCAAAATTTTTCCTAGGGGCTTGGCAATAGGAGTGAGGAATGATTTGTGTCCTGGGAACCCAGCTTTTTCATGTCAACCTCTCTTTCCAGATACCTGTGTAAGCTCAAGTCCTGTAAAGACATGTGTTTTCTTTCTAATTATATAAAGGATAAGATTTAAATTTCTGTCAAGCCTAGGAAGGCAATAGGAGGTTTGCAGCCTGGTTTACCAACCTAAGGGTATTTCTTTTACAGATTATATACTTTTTCCCAAGGATTTCCTGTGTTTCAGGATGAGTCCTTGAAATAATATTTCTAATTCTGAAATAGTCTACCTCTCCTTATTTCCTATTTTTGGTACTTCTTGTGCAGCTACATGAGAGGGCAGAGCTTTAAACACAGGGCTGCTCAGTGCTGAGCCAAAACCCCATCAGCAAAACACTGATAACAGCCTCTTTTTGAAGGACATTTCCCCAGAAATATAAAAAGTGATGAAACAGAGGGGAAAAGTGCAGAATATAGGCAGGCCTGGGTTTTAAAAGTTTTCTAGCAAAATCTCAGGGATTTTGCTCACAGCCAGCAGCAAGTAGTGGGTACATGCAGGGTAAGATTTATGAGAAGCAAAACTTCTTTAATTTGGTTCAGATTTAGTCACCAAAAGCTTGTGTGTAAATCAAATCATACCTGCAGGAGTTATTCAAGACTAAAGAATGAAAGGATGGTAGTGCTAGTGCAGTAGGAACTTGTACTTTTCTTTTGGGAAAACGCTGTTGTTGTTGCAATGAAGCAGCCTGACAGGACCAGGCAAACACCTGAAAGATGAGCAAAGCTGGCATGTTTTTGGAGGACCTCTGGACACCTCACAGAGGATTGTTTCTGGGTGGAAAATGCATGGTTCCTGGAAACCATACTGCCAGGGAAGAAAAGTGCATGTCCCTGCTCAAAACTTCATTCCCACCAAAGCCTCACCAGCATTTATTCTTTTCGAAAACAACTTTGCCAAAGTCAAGGAATGAATCAATATGGGAATAAACATTTGAATATTTTTTAGTTATTTGCTTAACTAGACAGTTTTCTCTCTATCGATCCATGTTTTTCTTGTTGGAACATCCTCTTCCATGCCACACCTTGTATCAGCTCTTGTCAGCTGTATCTATTTCCCCAGTGCTGCTGGGTGACAGCTCTCTGGAATCAGGGACCAAAGGGAACAGATGCCTTTTGAAGAAAGTGGTCACCCTTAGAAAATCAAGGCCATCCCCCTCTTGATTGGCTTGCTGAGAAAATGTTTTTTGTCTTCAAGGCATCTGCTTGCAACATTGAACAGTTTGAAATTGCCCACTAATAAACCAACTCTTTTGCAAACTGTAAAATCTTGTCTTGGCCTATAAGTATGGAAAGCTCCTAATGAATGGCATTTCTCACACACTCCTGGTACACTGAATTCTCTTTTTTTTTAAAAAAAAAAAAAAAAAAAAAAAAAAATCTGCTAATTAATTTTAAGCATCTTTGTGGCAAAGCCTAAGAACTGGATTTACCAAGAGACCAGGAGGTCCATCTGGTACACAAAGCTCGCTCCGATGCCCAAGGTATTTGTTTCATGGAGAGGTTTAGGTCTAGAAATTTCCAGCTGGCAGCAATATCAGTTGTCCTAACCACTAGCACTTACTGTGTTGATGGAATGGTGAGAAGGGTCCTTAGCCAGAAGCCAGAGGGGCTTTTTCCTGGATTGCTCCCCTGTGTGGAGTGCATGATGGTTTCTCCACACAGGGTTGCCCCCAGAAGATGGGCTCAAATCTGATGGTAGTGCTAGGTTTTATAAGCAGAGCAAATAAAGCATCATGGGTGGTTGGTGAAGATTTTGCAAGGTTTATTGTCCAGATGCCCTAGAAACTCCTCAAGATAAAGACAATTAAATGTAGTGCTGTTTTGTATCACAAGGAACTGCACCTAAAGCCAAGGCCCTTAGTTTTCAATTTTAAGAGAATTCAGCAATGGCAAATATCATCTCCAGCACACAAGTGCAAGGCTTGTCCATGGCAGAGGGCAGTGGCACACACATGTGCCTTTTGCATCTTCCCTTTTGCAGAATTTGCTCTGTGTCTTTCAGCACGTTGGTTGCCCTTCCTCACACAATTTCTAGCTCTAATGCATCTTTTTCGAGGAGCACATTGTATCCATGTTAGTGCAAATGTGCCTGAATTCCCCAAAAGATTTGGATTGACTTTGGGTTGGAGAGAGGCAGGGAAAGGAACAGTGCCAACCAGGAAACCTGCTCATTTTAACTTAATCTGCTCCTCTGGCCGAATTAGCAGTACACTTGCTCATGGAGAGAAAAGAGTTTGATGGATGGAAAAATAAAATAAACTAGGTGGGGAGAATTCTGCAATGTTTGAAGTGTGAAATGTTTCTTTTCTCAGGAGAACTGGATCCTTTCTAACCAAACTGCTGTTTCACCAGCTTTTGTTCTTTGTTGTTTTCTGTCTTTCAGCAAAGGATAAACCATCAAATAAGCCCTTATTGGAAAACAGCCTTTGAAGAAGTCAAGAGAAGGTAGGGACTTTGCTGCGTACAACATCCATGAGAAAGAATTGCTTGTGTGTTTGATGATGAACTGTGTAGGACCTGCCTGCTAGGAGCTGGGGTGTCATTGTTCAGCCAAAACCAAGCTCAAAGCTGACCTCTCAGCCTACCCCTGTGCTGGCACGAGGGCTCAGACATGGGGCTGGCAGAGCAGCTTGTGTTCACGTGTCCGTGGGATTGTGCAGTGACCTTATTGGGTCAGGCCTGAGTGGGGAACTTTTGTCCAGCTCAGCACCATGCTGCCCACCTGGCACATCAGGGGCTGGTGAGACTGGGGCAGTGTGGGACCTCCAGTGATGCTCCCAAGACAGAAGGGAGAGCTGGAGTCAAAGGGAGCTGCTGAGATTTTCCTTTCTTCCCCTTTTTGCATGCTCTTGATGGAAATACTGGTTAGGGAATTGCACTCCATTTTTCTATTGTGTCTATAAAAAATAATGCAGATATGAGCAATATAGAATTATGTGCTTATGTGTGGTCACTTTGAAAAGCTGAGCTTGAATGTCTTGAATGGGAGCAATCTGATATTGTGCCACTTGTCACTCAAATGGTTATTTCAAACATTTGCAATCTTGAGGAGATTTCTTGTAAAGACTGTACTCAGTAATTCCCATTACATGCTCAAAACATTCTGTACAAGCATTTAAATTGTTAAAAATCTGGACCCGCTCCTAAAATTCAACTGCTTGTGCTATATGCAGTTTGAATTTGTAATTCCTCTCCTGTTATCTTTGCTTGCTGAGTGGTCAGGTCTAACTTTGAGATAAAGTTCAACCCTGTGAGACACAGCTTGTGGCTGATTGCATCTGATGGGGGAGAAAGGGGATTGTGCTGGAATCTTGCTTTTAATCTCTGTGTGTAAATTAGGACAAATTAAGGCTGTGTGAGCCATGCAGCTGGTCAGGGCTTGACCAGGACATGATGCAGAGTGAGCCCCACACCAGATAGTGCTGAGTGGGGAGAAAGGACCAGATGGTTCTGCTGGCAAACTGTACCTGTGACAGCTGAGGACAACTCTTGGGAGAAGCTAGGGAAGTTCACAATGAATATGGAAATACACCAAGAAGACCAAAGTAATTTGTCACCTCAGTTTGTCACCTGTGTGAGTGGTGCTGGGGCTTGGGGCAGGGATTCAGGGGCTCTTCAGGGCAAAGGAGGCTTTGGTGGATCCACCCTGTGGAGCAACAACTTCCCCTTGCCCTCAGCATCATGAGCCCAGTTCCTCTGGGATTTGGGGCAGAAATCTTGCTGTCTCTGCTGGATTGCTGGGTTGTTTTTTCATCTCTGTGCGTTACTGAAGACACAATCCTGTGTTTCATTAGCTGGAAGCTTGTTGAGTAATTTGCTGTCAGCAAGGGCTGAAGTTGTGCCCATCAAGGAGACATTCCTCTGGCTGCCAGTCACTGGCTGAAGAGCAGCCCAGTTGCCAATGCATTTGCATTTACATGTGTGTGGCATTGCCTTGCAGGTTTAGCAGTAGGTGCAGTTGTCACTTGATATAAATGAAAGGAATAGTTAGATATTAGGAAAAAATTCTTTACAGAGAAGAGTGATCAGACACTGGAATGGGCTGCCCAGGGAAGTGCTGGATTCTCTGTCCCTGGATGTTTTTAAAAAGAAACTGGATGTGGCACTCAGTGCCATGGGCTGGGAACCACAGGGGGAGTGGATTAAGGATTGGACTTGATGATCTCTGAGGTTCTTTCCAACCTGGCTGATTCTCTAAAATACACATTGCTTTTTCTTGATGTAACTCCAAAGCTTTGTACTTCTGGGTACCCCCTTGGCTACAGGAGCTGGTACTGGGGCTACCAGAGCTGAAGCCTGAGGAGCAGAGCACCCCTTTTCTGAGGGGTTGGGTGGCACAGGGGGACTTGTGCAGACAGTGTCACTTTTAGGCATGTTTCAGAGCATGCTTTTACGTGTTGTTATGGGGCAAACTTGGCAGCAGGTCATTTGAGGGCAGCCATCTACAGGAATTGCCAGATTGCCTTCGCTGTCTTTAAAGATTTTCTCCCAAGAGACAGATGTCCCTTTTGAAATCCAGCCAGCAGCCAGGTAGGATCCAGTCTTCCCCTGCCATACCCAGTCACAAGCCCAGAAGCTCTGACCCACATTGCTGGAGTGTTTCCAGCAGCTCTCAGGGATGTCACTGGGGTCTGGGCAGGCTGGTGCTCAGCTCTGCTCAGTGTTCCCCCCATCTCCTTCCCAGCCAGTGAGGAGCAGGGGGTGAATCTCCAGATTTCCTTCCAGGAGGGCAGTGCTGAGCTCTCGAGAAACAGATTAAAATATGCTGAACTGTGAAGACTTGTCTTAATTAATGCTTTAAATAAGGTTACAGCTAGAGCTGGGGAAATAATCAATAGTGAATCATCTACTCGGCAAATTCAGCTCTTTTCTGCGGGTGAGTTATCTGTAAACAGCTTGCAGTTTTCTCCCTTCATTCATTATTTAGAATTATTTCCCGAATAATTCCTTCCAATTGCTTTTGGTTTGCAGCTCGTTTGCAAGCAGCGTGGTGAGAGTGTCTGATAGTCAGTAGTCAAGCTGTGATCATTAGTTTTCCATGGGACGAGCAGGTTCTGTAGCCTCGTGCTGGGTACCTGAGTGGAGCAGCCCAGCTCTTACCATCCTCTTTAATGAATTCAGAATCCCTTGGAGCAAACATTCCCTGCCCCTCGTGCAGCATCCCTGTTTGCCACCAACATCCTCGTTAGTTACGTCCTTCACTAGGAGGCTCCTCAGGGTTGCAGAATGGATTATGAATCCACCTCTTCTGAAGATTTTTTTTCTGAGCAAGTCCCCGTTTGCTCTGTTGTTATCAGTAGTAGGAGCTCCAAAATAAGCAAGTCTTAGTGTCTGCTGGTGTTTTCACTGTAATGAGTCTGCTCAGGCCACCAGTGGGACAGGGTGAAAACATCAGGAGGTCACAGACAGCCTGTGCCCTTGCAATCCCAGTTAAAACTTCTCAGTGCCCAAGTCTCTGGTGGGCTGATCTCTCCCCAGCTGAAGACCAACTCTCATTTATGCATTGACCTGTCCAAAGTGGCTGCAGCCCTGGGAGAAAATCACCACCAATTCCAGGGCTCTTGCTCATGTCCTTCGCTTGCAGTATGCCTTCCCCAGTTATAATCACCACACCATCGCAGCTCCAGCAAGACTGTGGCAGTTTTGATGATTAAAAGGATTTCTGCTTGATAAGAACAGGAGTGAAACTCATTTCAGGTAGCAGCCAAGCAGCTGCTGGATGGTACACGGTTCCATTTACTGCTGACGTGAACTGGATTGTTTTAGGCAGGGGACATAAATAGGCTCTGACATAAATCAAAGAGAACACCAGCTGCGGGTCAGCCACACTCTGGGGATTTGCTTCTGGGTATCTGCTAAGAAACCAGACAGGAGGAGGCTGCTGCTTTCCCAGATTGCCCAGACAGGGTTTCTCTGGGCTGCACTAGGTAGGTTTGCTCCATGCTGGGGCATTTGGAGAGATGCCTTCCACTTCCAGCAGGTTTATAACCCCCATAAGGCAGAGCCTTAGGATGTGGCTGCAAAAGATGAGTGCTGGCAATTGGACCAAAATCTCTCCGAGCAGAGTCGTGCTGGGAAAGCAGCTGGTGCTGGTCGAGGAGCCCAGCTTTGGTCCCTGGGTGTGAGTGAGAGCCTTGAACATCAGATAACTGAACTGAGGGGAATTTGTTGTCTGTTGGCCCATGGGATATTCCTGTCACCATCCCTGGGGCTGCAGCTGGGAAGGGTCCTTCACCCCTCCATGGTGAGGCCACCATTTAACTCTTCCCACTGACAGCAGCTTGCGTGGGGCAGGTGTCACCTCTGCTGCAGACAGTGATGAGGAGAATTTGGAGAGGTAACAGAGTGGTTTTCACTGTATAGTGTGCCATAGTCCAGGTGTAGGTAGAGATCACTCCAGCTGTCTTCTCTCTGGAAGGCAGGCCTAAAAATTAACGAATTCTGACCTCAGTGGAAAGATGAGCCAAGTGCAAAAAGCCACTGAGCACCTGAAGAGTGCTGTCTGTTGGCATTTGTGCCTGTTTTCTATGTCCAGTTGTGTTTGGAGGGGAAATAAACCAAATCTGTTGTGATCCTTGCTGCTCTTTCTACTACTGATCTTCATCAAGCTGCCAGATGGGGCTGGATGTCCTCTCCAGGCAGCATCCCCACACCCAGTGACAGTGTCCTGGGGCTGCAAACCCACTCTGCTGGGTGCAGCAAATGCTCCTGGCTTGGTCCCTCTGTCCCTCCACAACTGAGGGACAGACAAAATAGAGGTAGCCCCCTTGGCCTGCCTCTTCCCTGCTCCAGGTGCCCAGCAGAGCAGCAGCTGTGCTTCACCACCCTGGTGCTGTACCAGCAAGGGGAGAGGGCTGAGATTTTTTATTTTTTTTTTTTTTCCCCTCTCCTTAAGTCAAAATCAATGATGATGATAGAGTTATAAGGTGAGTGATGGAGAAGGAGAAGAAAGCACCCCCTGTCAAATTTGATGCAGGAGGCAGTTAGAAGAACCTATTATGAGTTCTGTTGCCTTAGGGTATGTTGGTGGGTACATAGGAGAGTGTAATGTCAGCGAAATGGGAGAGCAGTCTCTTTCCCCTTGAACCCTTATCATTAATGTGGAAGGCATACATTGTCAGCTATTAGTCTGGAGGGGAGGGAGAATAGCAGGAGAGATGTCTTAGTTTGGAAATGGAGTCTGACTCACCCTCATCTGCTGTGTGAAGGATGGAGGGTTATTGTGACTGTTGTTGTTGTTGCTGTGATTATTATGATTATTAGAGGATTTGGGAGAAGATGGGGCTCTGAGGGCTCTGCTGCTGTCACTGCAGCTTTTGATGAGCCAAGACTGAAAAGCACCGTGTGGTGAATGCTCTGGGTGATTTGAGTCTGATTTCAAAGCCTGGTGGTGAAGCCCATGCCAGGGATGCTCTCTGTGACCAGGTAGGAAGCAGGTCTGTGTCCCCACCCAGCAGCTGGACTGTGTGCTGCTGAGGGGACACGGGTTGTTGAGGGAGAGACTTTGCAAGAGAAAACAAATTAAAATGTAAGAAAGCCATCTTAATTATTCCTAGTGCTGGTGGTGAATGAGGAGCTGAGTTCTGTGATGCTGGGAATTTCTGAAAGCAGAACTTTGGAGTCTGAAGTTTGCATGATTCCTGCCCTGAAAATGAGCCCAGAGACAGCATCAGTCTGTCTGCTTTGTATCTCAAAGATGAACTTCTATCCAAAGACACCAAATATTTTGTGCAACCCCAGATGAACCCATTTTCAAGAAGGCCAATGATGGTGATTCCTACTGGCACAGGTAGTGAGTTGTCCTCCTGCACCTTGGTTCCCCACCTCTGACTTACCACTTGATAGAGTTTCCCTTGTTTAGGAAATGTAAATAATTCCTTGGGCTCTGTTAATCCCAAGATTACACAGATAATTCCTGTTTGCATTAACAGGAAGATCTCTCAATTTCTCTGTGTGTGAATGAGCACCACATGGGCTTACACAGGGAGCCCAGAGAGTCCCTGGTTTAGACACCTCCCCTCCTCCAGCACTGCTGTGTTCAGGTGAGGATCTGAAAGGAAACATAAAATTAGATCTTATACCTCGGGATGTTCATTTTTTTGGAGGCACGTAGCAAATGATGTCCATTATTACCTCCAGCCACTTGTGCCTTCCTTCTCTGACTTTGCTGCTGTAGCTTTTGGAGTCATCTCACAGGTGCTGCTGCACGGGAGACAGGGAATGTGATTCTGCTCCACAAGGTGTGAGAAAAACGGGTATGAGCACATAAGGCAAATCCATCCCCCCTGTTTCTTCACATACTGAAATGGCAAATATAGACACCCCCCCCTAAAATCCCAGATTTTGGGTTCCTGAGCTGCCCATCTAGTGATGCAATGTCACCCCAAGCTTTTTGTTCCCACACTGCATGGGGAAAGACCAGTGAAAAGGTGAATACAGCTCCCCCGACCCCTTCTACAGATCCCTTCAGGCCCAGATCCAAGCAGCCGGGGATCCAATCCTGAGCAGATCCAATCCCGACCAGATCCAATCCCGACCAGATCCAATCCTGACTGGATCCAATCCTGACCAGATCCAATCCCAATCAGATCCAATCCCGAGCAGATCCAGTCCTGACTGGATCCAATCCTGACCAGATCCAATCCCGTCCGGATCCAATCCTGACCAGATCCAATCCTGACCAGATCCAATCCCAATCAGATCCAATCCTGACCAGATCCAATCCTGACTGGATCCAATCCCGACCGCTGCCCACGGGGCCGGGGCTGCCGGCAGCACCCAGGGCAGGGCAGGGTCTCAGCTGCCCCCATCACCTTCTGGCTGCGGACTCAATTCCCCACTGCTGCTCACAGGGGAAAATAATTAATTAAGCCAATTAATGATGATAAATTGGACTAGCAGCTTGGGAAAAATATCATCGGTCAACAGGAGGGTGTTCCCCTGGGTGGGCTGCAAAGGCAGCAGTGGCAGGAGGAGGGGTTCTGCTCCAGCCCATGGTGGTTCTGTGGTACCACTCAGCTTTCCTTGTTTTGCAGGGCTGGGAAAGGCAGCCCAGCCATCAGCTTTCACCTCTGGTTGTGGCCAGGAGCCCTAGGTATGGTTGCTGCTCTGTTGTGCTGGGTGCATTTAAGGTCATAACAAAAAAAGGTGGAGGGAAAGCAAAAAAAGAAAAACCACTAAAATACCTTAAAAAACCATCATAGCCTTCCAGTCCCTTCAGCTCAGGATTGAGTCAAGCCAGGGGATGCTGTCAAGATGGTGTCCTCCCTCCAGCCTCAGGGGCTGTCATTCAGCTCCTTCATTAGGAGGGAAAAAAGTGCCTGGGAGCCTTCTCTTCCCATAGTGATATTATTTCAAAGCTCTTGCAAATCAGGGTAAAGAGAGTATGAGGTTCACTTTTATATGTGGGCTGCTGACTGGGGAAAAAAAATGTCTTCATTGTAGGATTGGTTTGATAGTTGTAAAGAGGAGGAATCCAGATGGGCATGGAGAGATTTGGGGATGTTCTGGAGTTGGTGTGATAGGAAGGGGGAAATGCCAGAACCCCCTTTTTGCTGCTGTGAAATCTGTGTGCCATCAGCATACCCTGAAAAAAACAAAACCAACCAAACAAAAAAACCCCAAGCACACAAAAAAGCTGTTAGCTGAGCAGCATGATTGGTTTTCTTGTATTATTCAAAAAACATAGGGCTGATATTTATTTCATTAGAGTAAACCTCTCTGTGGCTGGTAAATTAATTCCAAGAAGTGAGAGGAACCCCAGGATCAGGGACTTTACTTCATTTGGGATTGTGTGCAGCTAATATTCTGGTTAAATAAATACATTTTACTAATTGGATTACTCAGACAGTGTAATATACTGCTGGATTTCCAACATGATGCTAATAAATTGTGTGAAGAACTTAATCATGTTAGCTTCCAAAAAGCTTGTAAGAGATGAAATTAAAAAATAAGTAGAAGTTGACATCTATTGCATTTCACAGTGTCTTCATTTTCCTCATCCTTTTTAGAGTTCTCCTTACCGTAGCTGATGGGGGTTTTTTTTCTTATTTTTCTTTTTTTATTATTCTTTTTTTTTTTATCTGCCTGTGATTAGGGAGGAGCCAGCATCAGAACGGGCCCTGTGGGGTGGTGGCACCCGTCTTGCTTTTTGTCTCTTCTTTTTAAGCTGATACCTACCAAAGTAGAGGGAGTGAGACCTTAACATTGTGTTCTGGAGGCAAAGAAGCTGTGGTTCCTTTTCTTGGATGTGTGCTGAGGGAAAAGAGGCTGGAGAGGGGCAGAGCACCCCATGCTCCTAAACGCTGGAAAGGCTGATGCTGAGGACACACACTGAGCTCACCATGGGCTCCAGCACTGGGGGAAGAGGGTGCAGCCCTGGGCTGGGAATTTCACCCAGTACATCCCAGTGGTCAGTGCTGGTGGCAGAAGCACCCTCTGGGTGCAGGGGAGGTGTTTGCTGGCTGAGCAGGGTGGGTGGTGCTGTGCATCCGAGCTCCTCCAAGGCAGCAACATGATGGAGCAGGCAGCACTACCACTGTAATTCCTCATTACTGAAACACAGCTTCCTTCACACTGCTGTTCAATTCACCTGCAGGTTGCCACCAGAAAGAGAAAATGGAAGAAAACCTTTCCTTTCCTCTTTTTTTTTTTTCTTTTTTTTTTTTTTTTCTTCTTTTTGTCTCCTTTGATAGAAATATACAGTGAAAGAGCAAATGGCTCTCCGTCTCTAGGAACTAGTGACAAATGGCCTGTTAAAAACAGATAACTTGTAGCCCCATCAATAGAGTAACACCATGGGTTACAGAGAGCTCTCAAGATGTATTATTTAAGTGCAGCCAGCTGTCAATAGGGTCTGCTCTTTACTGAGAAATAAATGCCAGGCAAAAGGAGTTTTGTGGCTTCAGCCAAGGGGCGAGGGAGCCTGCAAATTGATGAAGTCTGCCCTGAGCATCTGGGGAGAAGGAGAGAGCCCCCTTGCCTGGTACCCAGGTCAGCTGCAGTGCTCTCACACCCCTGGCATTACCTTGGGGTTAGGATTCTTGCTCCTAACTCACAACCTACCCCAGCTCCTGCCTGAAGGGTTCCTTCTGCTGCACAGGGACCTGTCACAGCCTTCCTGTGTCATGCAAGGTTTGATGTGGTTCTTGTGGACTTGACACCAGCACCTCCATATGATGGAAATAGCCACGTGTGTGTTTGCTTTTGCAAACAGCTCACCAAAGTGATACTCCAGAGCAAGGAGCTAAGGGGTTAAAGTACCCTGTCCCTTGCTCACAAGCTGCCTGTTTGGACTCCTCGAAATTTGCCGATGTATTTGAAGTGACAAATGGTGATAATTGTTGTATCAAAGGGGCACGTGGGGGAATAATTTGCCTTTCTGAAGTGCTGTGAGATCTCCAGATGAAATGCTTGGCTGCTGTGATTGGCACTAAAAAGAAGGAATTGCCAATTCTTGTTAGAGTCCCTTCCCCATGAAGGCTTAGACATGTGTCTTGGTAACCAGAAATCCTGCCCTCTATCCCTCCAGTGAGACCTCCTGGTTTTTAGGTCAATGCAGAAGATGTCAGTGAAAACAGGCTCTGAACAGGTCATTTCCACAGAGACAGCAATTCCCATGGGAGTCAGCATACTACCAGCTCTGCTCCCAGATGCATTTTGGAGAGTGGAACCCGAAACACCCAGATCAGGCAAAGCCGATGGGAGCAGCAGAGACTCAAATCCAAAAAGCAAAGTCCAGCCTGGCACCCACAGCTGATGCTTCCAGGCTGTGAGCAACATTGAATAAAGAGAAACAAAACCTCTGCTGCTATGCTCCCCCTCTCCCTTTCCTGTTTTTATCTCCTCCTGATCAAAGTTTCCTTGTTTTTTTAATTCCCCGTTAAAAGAAGACTTGTCTGCATGCAGCCTCACCCTGCATTTATTTATATTTTTGCTCACAGCGGGATTTAAAAACAACAAACCAGCCCCTGAAATGGCAGCAGATTCCCCATAACCTGAACCTCATTGCAATACTAATAACTAGGTTTTGATGCAGCTTTGTGGGTATTAATGCAAATGTTTTTCTGACTCTCCAGGTTTAATAGCAACAGCTTATACAACTCTAATTAGCATAACAAAATTCAGTGATGAGGAGTAAAATGCTTGTCTTGTTTGATGTTTCCTGATAATTAGCAAGAATAATGATTTGTGCAGTGGTCTTGGTTCTCAGCTCACAAAAGATGGCAGAAAGCACTCCCAGCATTTAACTTGGGTCTTGTGGGAAGGATGGAGCTGATGGAGAACCCATGTGTCTCTGCCTGCCCGGAGCTCCAGCCATGCCCCTGCAGTGCACATCTCACCATCCACCCAAGCACAGACACAGTCCCAGGGCTGGGGGAGGTTCCTGTGTCCACACTCAGTGTGTTGGTCCATTCCGAGCTGGGTGGCCCAGTGGGCACTGGCCACATGTGCTCTCATTTCCCTGCCTTTTGGCTGGGGGGGGTGGAAGCTGTTGAGAGGTGGCCAAGAAGGCCAATGGCATCCTGGCCTGGCTCAGGAACAGCGTGGCCAGCAGGTCCAGGGAAGGGATTCTGCCCCTGTACTCAGCCCTGGTGAGGCCACAGCTCGAGTCCTGTGTCCAGTTCTGGGCCCCTCAGTTCAGGAAGGAGATTGAGGTCCTGGAGCAGGTCCAAAGGAGGGCAACCAGGCTGGGGAAGGGATTCAGCACAAGTCCTGTGAGGAGAGGCTGAGGGAGCTGGGGGTGTTCAGCCTGGAGAAGAGGAGGCTCAGGGGAGACCTCATCACTCTCTACAACTCCCTGAAAGGAGGCTGGAGCCAGGGGGGGTTGGGCTCTTTTCCCAGGTAACTATCAGCAAGACAAGAGGGCATGGACTTAAGTTGTGCCAGGGGAGGTTTAGGTTGGATAATAGAAAGAATTTCTTTACGGAGAGGGTGATCAGCCATTGGAATGGGCTGCCCAGGGAAGGAGTGGATTCTCCATCCCTGGAGATATTTCAAAAGAGCCTGGATGTGGCACTCAGTGCCATGGGCTGGGAACCACAGGGGGAGTGGATCAAGGGTTGGACTTGATGAGCTCTGAGGTCCCTTCCAACCCAGCCCATTCTGTGATTCTATGATTCTATGAGAGCCAGGGCATGGCTGTCGGGTCGGGCACTGTCCCCGTCTGTGTGTGACGTGCTAAGTTTTCCCTTCTGCATGCAGCTTGGAAGGTTTCCTTCTCCTGTTGCAAATATTGGAGGCAGGGATCCCTGAAGCAGGTCTGCTGCAGGGGGCTTGGTTTCCACCCTGCTGTGCCCTCTCACTGCCAGCCTAAGGACGTAAGGAGGCAAAGCTGTTGTTGCACGGGCTGCGTTTGCTCATCCTGACAGCAGATTGCAGCATTCACCCCAGATAAAACCTTTCTCGGTGCCTTTGGCTAAATGTCTCACCTGAGGCTTTGTAAAATGGAGTGACAAGACTTGTGTGCTATATTTTGGGCCAGGAGGAGTTAAAGATCAGAAGAGAAGAGGCTGGTGTGGCAGACACTGGCATTTCCCAAGCTGCGGCTGTGTCTGCATAGCCTCTGTTTGCAGATCAGGGCTCTGTAGCAGCTTTAATTTTTAGCTCTGACTATGAATCCTTCTCCTTGGGTCCAGGGAGAACAGCAGGCTCTGCCTGGCCAGGAAGCTTCCTTCATCCTCTCTTTGCTTGCATAGGAAGGGAAGGATTCAAAGCTGCTCCTGGCTCTGCCACCGAGGTGCAGCCCCAGTGGTACCCGCAGTGCTCTGTCACTTTCTGGGAAGAGCTGGTGAGGACAATTTGGTGCTGAGACCCTCTGGGGAGTGCTCTTGGCAGTCCCTCTCCTTGCCCATGCCATTAAATACATAATGAGTTATGGTCTTCCCATCGGGCTGAGCACATGAAGCCCTTGCATTAGCCTGTTATCTTTGTCTCCTGCTAGCCCTGCCCCATCCCTCAGCACCAGCCTCTCCTTTCCAAAGCTTTCATTGTATTAACAGCCATAAAGTAAACCATCCAGGGCAGTAAATTTTCAACTAGTAAAAAGAAACCTTCCTTTTATGTGGTACATAGTTGGCTTTATGGAGGGTAGTGCTGAAGGCACTTATTGAGATAAACGTTCCGGCTAAGTTTTTAAAAGGACTAAATAATGTTGGCCATTTATGGGTATGTGAGATGATGGAATTAGGAGAGAAGTTAAACTACCTGGTAGTGAGCAGCAGATGAATTTCTGCAACAATCTGGAAGCAATCTCTGCTTGTTCACACAGCTCCCTGGGCAGGGACTTGGCCAGCACAGCAGAAAGGAGAGGAGAGCCCCTGTGCTTCTTAAGTACCAGAGCTCGGATGCTGCAGCAGACACGTCGGTGGCCTGATCCAATACAGCAAATCCTTTGTCTCTTTGCTAAGAAAGCTAATTTTGCAAAGCAAAAGACTGAATGATATATAATCTGTGAGTGCTTCTAGTCTGTGATGCTCCTGGGAGAGAGAAATTGTCATCTGAGGAATTGGGACAGATGCAACCAGGGCTGCTCAATTGTGTTTCCTCCTTCCCTTCACCCTCCCAGTGGTTCTGAAATGGCTCCTACCAGGAGACACCCAGAGACAAGATGCATTCATTCATATTAATAACATTTGTCTATTTGCATGGGTAAGGTGGCTCAGGGAGAGGCATTCATGATGAGAAGAGTCATTTGGTCCAGCCAGTCTTTGCAAACTACTCTGGGGAAAAGCTTTCCCACCCTGAGTGCAGCAGGAATCTTTCTTTCTGCTCTTTGCCTGGGAAAGCAGATGCTGATCTGACAAGATGCATACACTGCATGGAAATGTCCCCTTTGTCCCCATGGCAGAGCCATGCCACCCCTTGTCCCCAGGCTGCTCTCAGCAGAGGCAGAGTGAGGGGCTCCCTCCCCCCCTTCACCCAGTGTTGGGAACGTGTGGGACTCGAAGGGAGATCTGGGGTCACTTCTCCAAGCAATGCAGAAATCCCTGGGTGACAGTCATTCCACCTAAGGTGGTTGCCTCCTGATGCCAGGGTCAGAGTGCTCCAGCTCCATCTCACAGCCACCCCTGGGGCAGGCTCCAAGCTCCAGGAGGTGGTGACAAAGCACTGAGCTCCCATCTCTACTCATTGTGTTTCCCAGTGTCTCCCCCAGAGGGAATTCCCTCTCCAAGGGAGGTCAGTCTGCTGGGAAGCAGGGAGCCTGGGATGGGGAAGAGTTCCTGCCTGCAGCCCCTGCACTCCCACTCACCCAACTCCTGTCCCAGGGTGGGAATGGTGCTGCAGATGAGAGCTGCTCAACCACCTATCAACATGCTGCTGGTAAACACCCTGCTGGCATGGATAGACCCACTGGACCTACCTGTGGCCAGAGAGGCCCAAAGAGGCTCAAGAAGACTTTAGAGGAGGGATTTGCAGGTACCTGGGCTTCTTGTGGGGCTGCAGGAAGGAGCCCAGCATCTGCTCCAGCACTAGGTGACAGCCAGAGACAAGGTAAAGGGAGCAGAGCCCAGAGCGAGTGCAGGTGTAAAACATTTCTATTCTTTTCTGCTAGGAATGGTGTGCAGGCTTCCCAGAGCCTGTGTCTGCGTGGATGTGAATGATATAAATGTAAAATTGGCCTTCTCAGGTTCTGGAGAGAGCAGTTTGCAGCTGGAGATGGATCACCAATCTTCCAGGGAATTGTGCTCTACAAGGTTAAGCATGTTTGCAGAAGAAATATGGATAATGCTCTTATCATGTATGACCTTTACTATATGTGTAACATTGTCAGTGACAAAAATGCCATTCTTTAAATGGTTTTCACACTATGGTATCCAGCCATTAATCATGATGTATGTGAGTGACTCTATATTGTTTCTCTGAAATTGCAGCATTAGATTACTTTCTATCCTGGCTGCTCACATGAATTGTACCCCCTGTTACCATGAGCAAGGTTCCTATTCTCTGTGCCTATTGTCATCCTGGCCCTATGTTTACCCAGAGGACTAGAGAGAAACTTCCAAGGCACAAAGACTGCAGCTCTTCTCTCCTTCCTCAGCAGACAATTTGTGCATATGTGCGTATAAATGGTGCACTTACTTTAAGATGTCTCTCTAATCCAGGAGTTGATAAATGACTCTTTCAGACTCCTCTGCTGATGCTGCATTTTTAATGCAGACAAACGGTGGCTTTGGCTCTGGTCTGTGCATCCCTGCTACTGCCATCCCTGCTCTTTGTGGGTTAATGTTTCATCTCGCCTGCTGTAATTTGGAAGTTTTTACTTCCAAAGTGTATGTTGATTTACAGAAGGTAAAAAGCAGTTGGCAGTTGAGTGTTTACTCTTTTGTGGGTTTGCTTTTTTTCTCTTCTAATGCAGTGAGCTTTCAGGTACAGTGCCATTTCCCACTATACATAACTAATTTTTATCTTCCCTGCCTGAAGAAAGATGCCATGCAAAAGCGCTGTCAAACAAAACCCTTTATGTCCTGCTTGAGCTGTGGTTTTTGGGCTCACTGTGAGCTGAGGTCTAACTGCTTGCTATGGTGTCACCTGTCACACCTACTGGTACAGGACTTGTGTGGAGATCAAAGGGAAAACAAAGCTTGTGGGTAGAATACGTAGTCATTATTTGTAGCCCTAACAAATAAGCCATGACTATTTCTGCCTTTCCCCCCTTTACTGCTGCCATTAAAGCACCTACTTAAGAACAGGGCTGGTTTTAGCAAAGTTAAAGCCATGGACAGCCCCTTCCCATCCCTGTGCCCAGCCTCAGTGTGTGATGGAGCTGGTGTGCCCCCTGCCCCTCTTCATGCTCCCACTTGTGCAGGGCACTGCCAGCAGCTGGAAGATGCCATCACAGACCATGTAAACACAGCCTTGGATGTATCCCTGATCTCTCAGTTGGAAAGTAGTTCACATTATCCACGGTGTCAGTATGGGCTTGTTGGGAGCCGATCTCCCTTTGCTGCTGGAGCAGGAATGAATTAAATGAGTCAAAGAGAAACAAAGACTTTCTGATGGAAATAATGTGGACGTGCTCTGTCCATGCAGAGCCATGTGTATCCATGAGGGAAGAGAGATTCCCAGTGTTTCATGTCTCCAAATGTAACTCATTAAGGTCTAATCTTGCTCATTCTCATTAGCATCAAACAGGAGTGAGGCCACTGAGATCACTGAGCTCTGCAGCTGGAGTGGGGGAGCAGAGAATTTGTCTGTTATGATGAAAAGTATTTTAGAGGAACAAAAAAGGTCTGTGTTTTTCTAGCCCATTGCTGATTTTGGGGAAGACCTCATTAGCCCTTTGACATCCTAAGTGACCTTGGGTATGCTGCAGATACCTCTGTCTCTGGGCTGGAGCATCTCTCCCTTACTCCTACTTTAGTTCAGGGCTCTTTGTTTCAGAAACTTTCTATTGCTTACTGCATGCAGGTGTTATGCCCTGTACAGTAGGGACTGGTTTCCTTTACACCACTCCCACAAGGCTACTTCATCTCTTCACTTTGCTTTCTTAAATGGCTCTTCCATCCTTCAGAGATGCAGCAGGTCCCCTGGCATGGGGTGCCAGACCTTCTCCACTGAGCAGCCTGACCCCCCCAGCTTGATGGAGCAGGTAAAGGAGGGCAACCAGGCTGGTGAAGGGATCCAGCACAAGTCCTGTGAGGAGAGGCTGAGGGAGCTGGGGGTGTTCAGCCTGGAGAAGAGGAGGCTCAGGGGAGACCTCATCACTCTCTACAACTCCCTGAAAGGAGGCTGGAGCCAGGGGGGGGTTGGGCTCTTTTCCCAGGTAACTATCAGCAAGACAAGAGGACATAGTCTTAAGTAGTGCTGAGGGAGGTTTAGGTTGGATATTAGAAAGAATTTCTTTACGGAGAGGGTGATCAGCCATTGGAATGGGCTGCCCAGGGAAGGAGTGGATTCTCCATCCCTGGAGATATTTCAAAAGAGCCTGGATGTGGCACTCAGTGCCATGGGCTGGGAACCACAGGGGGAGTGGATCAAGGGTTGGACTTGATGATCTCTGAGGTCCCTTCCAACCCAGCCAATTCTATGATTCTATGATTACTTATTCTGTCCTCACAGACTCTCAGAGGTTTTACCTTTGTCCCCAGCACTCCCTGCTGCTTATCAAGAACCTCCTGGTACCAAACTGAGTTCTCGTGGCTGTAGTAGCTCTTGCCTAACCAGATTTCTGGGCTGTGAACAATCTGCAGTGTCACTGTTAGGGTTTGGCAGATTGCTGTACCCCGAAGGGTGAAACTGGGCAAGGTGACAGCCCTGCTGGGTCTGCAATGTCTTGTGACAGCCCCCCAGCCTTGTCCTCCCTCTGCCTGAGCCCATCTCACCAACCTCCCCTGCAACTGCACGGGAGCATCTTGAGATGAATAAATTATGCGTGTGTGGGAGCAAATGCAAAACAAATTGCACATGCACATGAGATCAGGCGTGTCTCTTGTCTCTTTGTCTCTATAGCCCTGTCTGCTTTTGTTTCAAACTCTTGCTTTTCTGATGAGTTTCTCTCCATGCTGCATGCCCTGAACTTTGAGATCAAGAATGCTGCCAGAGCTTCCCATTTGTTGGTACTAACACAAAATGTGTCTTTCTGTCTGCCTCTCTCAAACCTGTCTTAGACTAATCCCAGACCTTGTTTTATCAATCTATCCTGACTTGCTGTTTCTCATTGTTTTACCTTAATGATAAGCCCTGGAGAAAGGTTTGGGATCTTAAAAGACATACCCAGTCTGGCTGCTTAGGGGTGCAAAGGTTGTTTTGGGGGGATGGACCTCCTCCCTGCCTCCCCTCTGTGGAAGGGTTGTTGGAGGCATTATTCCATGTTCCACACCACACAGTGAGTCAAACTCTGCTAAGTAACTAAATAAAGATGTAATTTTAATGATGATTAAATTGAAGCACCTCATTAATTTCATGTGAGAGGTGGGGAAGTACACGGCAGCTCTTTCCCTAAATTCATTGTTTGTCTGGCCACGAGACGTCCCCTCTCAACGTCTGGTTGAGTCTAATTTAAGTATGTAAATTTAATGGTTCAGTAAGTAAAATTGCCTTTATTGTTTGGAATGGTTTGCACAGTAATTTATGAGCTAGCAAGGCTCATTTGATAGGAGTGTATGATGGAGTAGGTGACTACAGTGAAGGACATGTTTATCTTAAGGATACAGGGCAAGAAGGCAGATACGGAGCATCTGTAATCAGGGACCTTGGGATAACAGCACCATTGGGAGATTCAGGACAAAGGAGGCCTGAGAGCTGGGTCTTCAGGCACATCAAAGCATGGCATGGGATGGCATCCCTCATCCTACGTGGTTGCCACCACTGGAGATCACACCAGAAGCCAGTGGTGCACCTGGGGCAGCTGTTCAGGGTGAGAGCGATGTCACCCTGGTCCTCCAGAGAGATTTTTGTTGTCAAAACAAAGGGCAAGAGAGCTTACAGAATGCAGGAGGGACAAGGAAATGTTTTCAGATGTGTTCAAGGCTCTTTCCTCTCAGGGTGCTGCTGGGAAAGCCTGTAGCTGGGGTGCAGAGTGGGCTCAGGCAGTCCCTGTTAGGAAATGGGGGTCACCCTGCATTTGGGGATAGTTTTGCCCAGCAGCACAAGGAGCTCAGGTCTCACCTGAGGCTGGATCCATGGTGAAGGCAGGCTGAGATAAGGGTGGTCTCAATGACCTCTTTTAGTTGTGTTTTGCTGTCACTATTCAAGGCTCCTTCATGCTGTAACCAGTTCATTATTATGGTAGTTCTGACTTAAGGTGGCTTGTGCTGAGGAGCTTGAAGTGTTTTTCAACTTTAATTAGGCCTCACTACACACTTGTTGTGTCCTGGGAAGTGATTATCACTCTTATCTTGTAGGCTGGTACAGGAGGCCACAGGGCTCTGGCCAGGGTCACCCAGCTCTGGGCAGTGATGAGGTTAGGAAGAGGTTCAGGACACCCATCCCTGCAGCCCTCCTGCCAGCATCCTTGCTGTCAAGCACCACTTCCCAAAGCTGTCATTTGAGCACAGATATTAAGGCAGCAAACTCCAGTTTGCCTGACTGTAGTCTGGCTTCCAGAAAACCTCTGTAAGGCATGTTGCAATCAGAAAAATAAAAAGAAAATGGAAGTGTTACAGCAAGTACCTGTTCTTTATAAGGAAATCTAGTGATTCAGGTATAGATTGGAAAGCCTTATCCTTGGAAAGGGATTTAGTGTTCAGTTGTGAAGGGACCATTGTTGTTACAGATAAAAAAACCCCCAAACCTCTTTTTTGTTTTGTTTTATTTTAATTTTGCCATTCTGCCCAGCTTTTACAGCTGCCCTGGCTCAGGCTGGACTGATGTGTGTGTGTGTGTGCAGCAGACACTGCTGAGGGTTTCCTTCTCTGGCAGTTGGGGTGCAGAGCCAAGAGCAGGCACTGGGACCAGAACTTGGGTGGCAGTGATGGATGTCCCAGGGCAGACACAGGGCTTTGCTCTGCACTGGTTTTCCAACCCACAGTGGTGACTTTCCCCCTTAGAGGTAGCTGGGGAGACAGAGCTACTATGGCAGCATTTGCTGCAGCTTCCAGTTGCTACAGCTGGTGGGAGCAGGGCCATGGTTTCAAGAGCTGTTCAATTTAGTGCTTGAATCAGTGGTAAGAAATTTAAGATACACAGGAAGTATTTGGAGTCCTACTTTTACTCTAAGGATGAGAAGCAAGAGTGCAAACACTCCCTTGATGTGCTTTGGCCCTTCAGGTACCTTGTGGGTGGCCCAAACTACAGAGGCCCCCACCAGGAAAGCTTTCCAGGTAGGAAATATCTCCCTCAGCCCTGTCTGTGCTCGGGCACAGCTTCAGGAGCTGCCAAGATGCATTTAACCCTCTCATTGCTGCACTGCAACAAGAAACCATTAGCAAGCTGAGCAGCCCTTCCATCCCTCTGTGCTGAGAGTGGAGCCATTTATTTTGCTAAGTAGACAGTGTGTAGTGAAGAGTGTGATGAGAAAGGAGGGAGGGGCAGGCGATGTGGAAAAAGGGATAATTAAAAAAATGAAAGGAACTCTACCCGATAGTATGGACTGATTTCAGGGGTTGTATTCCTCAGGCTATGGTGGAGATCTTGGAGTCTTCTCTGCAGTGTGCTCTCCTTTTGTGTTGAGCAAAGAAAAGATGGAGTATCCTCAGCCAAAAAGATGGGGAACTCCTGTTCTCCCACTCTCAATTCCCACATTTGGCTGGTGAGCAGGACCCACCTACTGCAGAGGTTGTGTAAAAGAAAACAATGAACTGGGTTTTTTGGATAGTCTTCCTCCATTCCAGTCACCTGCTGTTTGGCTCTGACACTTTAAAAACTGCATTTTGGGGGTTGGTGTTTCCCATTTTCCTTTAGTGAAAACCCCTGCTGCCAGCAGGCTTGAGCTGCAAGGTTTTCCCTCTGCTGAAATGAACATCGAGCTAAACCCCAGTAATATCCTTATTTGCTTCTGAGTCTCAAGTATGAGTGAGCACACACCTGGGTTGTAAATGGCTGTTTGTTTTTAGTGGTTATTTCTTAGGCTGCCTTCTGAGGTCTTGCAGACCCCAGCTGGGAGATGCTGCTCCAGGCAGGGATGCTGCTGGCA
Organism: Phaethornis superciliosus; assembly: GCA_023637945.1. Classification (NCBI taxonomy): domain Eukaryota; kingdom Metazoa; phylum Chordata; class Aves; order Apodiformes; family Trochilidae; genus Phaethornis; species Phaethornis superciliosus. The sequence goes on from JAJQWJ010000021.1 coordinate 2,057,885, forward strand.
CGTTCCTTATGGGAAAGGGCTGTTAATGCAGCAGAAATAGAGGAAGAAAGGCACTGTTGGTGTGAGGAAGGTACCCTGTACACTTTGCAACATTTGGGCCAGAAATGTTCAATTAACATAAAAACCAACCAAGCTTATTCCCAACTGACATTTTAAAGCTGCTTCTGTACCCAGTGATGAGCAAATTGAGCCCATGTGCTCTGGGGCAGCATTGGGGATGCTCCAGCTGGGGCCAGCTGTACCCACTGCGGGACATCCTGGGGTGGCATTTGGTGCTTCTGCACAGATTGAGCTTTTTTTTTTTGCATCAGCATTGCATTTCTGCTCACAGAGGGCTACCCCCTGGGCAGTCATGCAGATTTGCAGCCTTTTGTCTCCAGCACTGGCTTGCAGTGTCAGGCAGCTGCATCCCACCCAAATGCTGGCAATGCCTGGCAGCTGCTGCCTGTGCAGGATCCTCAGAAGGATGAAGAAAAAAAGTGCAGACACTGAGGACTGAATACAGAGGCACTACCAAGGGCCTTGAGACCAATTAGACTATATTAATTACCTTTAGAGCTAGCCTGCAGCTTTTTGAAATTCCAGCATCATCCCCACCATGAACACCTTATAGATCCTTCAACTGCCCAGGGCTGTTGGGTGCCCTGGGCGAGCTGAAATCAATCCAGCCACCCAGGCTCAATTCTGTCTTTCAACACAGCTCATCACCTCTAATCCTAATGCCCAAATGTGAGGGTACTGACCTTTTCAGGTCTTGGAAAGGTTGCTCAATGGAGGATGACAACACAAAAGGAAAAAAAAAAATATTAGGAAAAGAAAAAAAAGAGAAAAGGAAACTTAATGTGACATGGTAATAATTTTGCATGTCCACGTGAAGGGTTCACTTACATAATTTATCAATTTAGAGATAAGTAAAATTGTACAGTCTGTGAGGAGAGGCAAATTGGTGCATTACAAAGCTCTACAAAAGATTTGTCCTAACAGTGATAGGAGAGAGAATTAACTGCCACCCCTGAACAAAGCAGTTCAGTGTTAAAAAAATGATAATGTCAGGTTTGGTTTTGCCTAAAATATATATTTTGCACAGTAAAATGAGGACAATCTCTGCTGAAGTCTTGATATGATGGTAAATATTTTCAGCTTCTTTGTTTTAAATTCATGGGAAGGGGGAGATGCAGCAGGGGTTAATCTTTTGTTGGGGCAGGTTCTTGCTATTTATATTATGGTATTAGGGTGCTGAGAGGGCTGGTAGTTTGGTTGGTTTTGATGGAGAAGTTATAAAAATTTAATGATAGAAAACAGATATGCAAAGCAACAACAAATTATCTGCCTGAGTTGTGCTGCTTTTTCCTGGGCAAAACACAAATAAAGAAAGTGCATAAATGGTAATGAACTAAAATGTCAATAATTGAAGATCTGAGTCACATGGGCAGGGAAACTTTTGTACTGATTATCCAGGTTTCAATCTTACAGCATCTCTTTCAGGAGCAGAGGAGCTTCAGCTATTTGAATCATTTCTTGATCATGCAAACATCCATTGAAATAAATTCATTTTTCTTCTGTGCTTTTCTGCTCTTTTCCATAGCCCTGGGATGTGACTGTCTTTGTATTAATCAGTACTGCTGCCTGACAACCATTAAATGTACATTTAAGCCTTTTGCATACCCTGAACATGCTAGAGCTGTTCCATGTCATGACTGCTGACGAGCAGGGTCAGGCCCTTGCCTCAGTAGATATTGCTGAGCCTATTAGGCTCTAAGGGGGTTAGAACAATTGATATTTACAGCCCTGCCACGGCCAGAGAGATTTTTGCAGCCAGCACAAGGGGTCTGATACTGGGCTGAGCCACTGGCTGAGGAATTTGTTTCTCATCTTAGTTGCTGGAGGGAGGTGAAATTAAGGGGAAAAAAGGTTGCTGGCTGGATGGGATGAGTGTTGCTTCTGGAAAATGTATTAACAGCATCAACGTTTTTGGGAATGCTGTTGTGGGAAGCAGAGTATGTGGTTTGTCAGGCTGGAAAAGGAAGGCTCTGCCCACTGCTCATCCCTGGGATGCAGGCTCACCCTTTGCCTGCTCTCTGTGCCATCCTTTGGTCCCCTCTGGAACATGCAGTGATGACAGCCTCCTGAGCCTCATGCACTGGGATCCGGGGGTGATGGCACAGCAGGGATCAGCACTGTGCCACAACCCCTGCTCTGCCTCATCCAGGGGTTTGATAGCCTCAGGGAGTTGTGGCTGCTGAGTGCTTTTGGGGAAGGCCCAGGGAAAGGTTAGAAACTCAATGTAGGGTGCAAGTAGAGGTGGCTAAAGCAGTGGTTTGGAGCTGTCATGCTGTGCTGCTCCCTCCGTGCAGGTTATTCCCCAGGGTGAAATCCCCCAGGATCTGGAGCTTTGCACATCCAGGTGCCATGGCAAACCCCAGGGGTGGCACTTGGGAAGGTGACTAGTGGGAAGCCTGTTACTTGAATTCATGGGTTGTTTTTTTCCTTTGACTTCAGACAGAAGAGCAAACCAGAGCAGAGCCTGACCTGGTTACATAAGAGAAAATGTAAAAATAACCCAGGAGCATGAGAAGGGAAAATGCAGAAGTGGACGTGTGTGACAGTTCCTGGAGCTGTCCCAGCTCCAGCAGAGATGCTCTTGCTCTTTGGTTGGACCACTGCTATGGGGTGATTAGTTCAGCCTACAGAAGCCTGTTGCTGGATTTAAATACTCAGAAAGAGCTGATAACAGAGGTGAAAAGAGCAAATAGAGAGGTCAAATAGAGTCTTGCCACACTGAGTATTAGGAAATTATCTGAAATGGTTTTGGGCCTAGAAGACAAGAGAGAGAAGGGAAGTGATGGATTTTGCTTGGAGCTGGGACTTTGGAGTGCAAGAAGGACAGCCCTGCAGAAGAAGCTACAGACACATTTTTGGGCTTTGGCACCAGAATGAGACTCCCTGGAGCACCAGATCGGGGGCACGTCTGGTCTGTGCCTCACACCTACTGCTGTCCTCATTTCTAGAGATTACTTAGGGGAATGGATGAGAAAAATGAAGCAGGGACTGCTATTTCCTTTCACCTAGGGATGTCACAGGGCTTTGTAGAGATGGGCAAGTACTGTCTGGTGAAGGGAGATCTTGCAAACTGAGCAGTTTAAGGTGAGATATATTTTTCCTTAGGAAAGAGAAAGCAGAACTGCCGAGCCCCAGGCTTCCTGATCCATGCAACTGAACAACAACAAAAAAACTAGAATTGAAAAAGCCCTCGTTCTTTCAGCTCCCCATAGGTGACCACTTTCCCAAGGTACTTGTTCTTCTTTTTATTCCACTCACTTTAGCATTCACGCTGCACAAGCAGCCGTCTCGCTCCCTCCCGGCAGGATATAAATGTCAGTCAAGACAAGGAAAGTCCGAACCCCACCATGTCACAGCGTGACAAGGAGGCCTGGATGGTGGTTAAGTGAGGAGAGTAAAGGCTGATTTAGCACTCTCTGTGTTAAAAAGACTTTGAACAGGCATGGAAGTGTCAGCACAAGGTGACTGAACAACAACCCCGGGTGTCCTTAGGGTGCACTTGCCACTGCAGCAAGAGCTGTTTGTGTGCAAATCGCCTGCTGGAAGTGCCAGGCCAACGCTGGAGTGGCTGGTCTTGCTGCTACTTTATTTTCCTTTTTAGTTTCAAAAGCAGATACGTTTTGGAGCTGCCAGCAAGGTGGAGGTGTGGGAAGCATTCGGAAAAAGCAGGCGGGGTGTGCCACGGTCCCACCATCACCAGAGGGATGGGGCTGGGGCTGGGTTTGTGGTACCCCGGGGTTCCCCACGGAGGGGTGCCCTGCTTTCAGCCTCTCCCTCCTTCCAGCCCCCGTTTTTTGGCTGAGCTGCACCCATGCACCCGGTGCCAGCTGGGTTGGGGGCTCTGGCTGCAGGGTGGGTGAGTGGCTGGGTGCGGGGTTCTGGGCACCCCACAACCCCCTTCCAGCCCCTTCCCTACCCAGGGCATGGGACCCGGGCAGAGCTACCAGCACCACCCGCTTTTGTCTCTGGCAGGGCAGGGTGGGGAGGACGGGCTGTGATTAATATTAACACTGCAGAGGCTCCTTCCCCACCGCTTTAGCAGAGGATTTCTCCTCCACCATCGATCCACCCCACGTCCACCAAGGGCTGAGGATCAATCGGCGAAGTGCAGGCACAGCTCGCCTGCCGCCTTTTATTTATTCCTCCCTCTTACTCATTTATTAGTTAATCTGATTTATATTTTTCCAGCTGCTTTCATCTACCGCTGGTCTGCCTGGCGTTTTTTTTTTTTTTTGGGGGGGGGCTCAGTGAGCTGTTTTACCATGTGGATGGGCTCTTTCTGGCAAAATTGCTTGGGAAACAGTGCAGTCTCCATCCTCTGCCGCCGGATCTCGCTGTCCCGGTGCTGGGTGCCCCCCACCCTGCCCACCATTGCTCAGCCCCTCTGCCACGCTGCTCCCCCCGTGCTGCCACCGCGCTCCTCCTCTGCTCGCAGCATCTCTCCCCTCCGCATCCGCGATAATTGACATTTTCCATCTGACAGGTTCTGTTTTCCCTTCCCGCAGTTGCTAAGGAAACGGGAGAGAGGGCCCGGGAGCCATTAGCTGCCGTCATCGCCTGCCCGTCCGCAGAAATGTCACTTCTGCTAACGAACATGGGAGGAGGAAAAAAAAATAATGAAAATAATAATAATAAAAAAAAAAAAATTAAGAAAATTTAGAGCCAAGCTGCCCTTGCCTTAAAGGGGATGGTGTGACAGCCCCATGTCACCTGTCACCTCCCCACCCCACTGCTTTCGCCTGCACCACCTTTGCCTGGTCAGGCTCTGAAAACCATGGGGTTTGAGGGGTTGTCTCAGCCAGGTACTGTGCCCTCCAGGCTGTCCCCAGCCATGGGGAAGGACAGAGAGGTGGCCAGGGGGCTTCTGGGCCCCCAGATGGAGGTGTTAAACCCCAGCTGCCCTCCTGCAGTGCACAACGTGACCAGCACCCCCTGGGCTGCTTGCTGCCCTGCTTGTGCTGCTCTGGTTTTTTAATTTTAATTCTTCTTGAAGCACTCTGGTTATTATAGAATAGATGTTTGTCCCTTGCTGCTCCTTGCTTTGATGGTGGGAAGCCCTGTGGAATTAAGTTTACAAAAAGCAAACATCCTTTGCCCAAACTGCCGTGGTTCTGCATCGTGCCACGCACAAGTTGCTGTTTCATGTGGAAGTTAAAACTTTGCTGCCTCCTTCATAAATTCCCATAATGTTCCTTCCAGTTCTGTTTGGAATGTTTTATTCCCCATCATGGTTTCTTCATTCCCTTCTCCTCTTATTTAGAGAAATGCCAATATTCTACTAATTAGAAAATCAGATACAATGTGGTCCAGCATCTCATTGGTAATCCCACCTGCAATGTGGTGGAGTTAGGGAGAAAACTGAACCTGCCTGTATCCCACTTGGGAACATTTTCCAGACTACTGTAATTCTTTACTCCATAGAGGTATCAAACCAAAGGAGACCTGGGATCCTCAGAGACAGCTCCACACCCCCCCCAGGTTGTCTTCTACAACCTGCTCCAAATGGAGATAAATCCTTCTCTGTTCTACCAAGTCTGCATGACCCATGCGATTAATGGAGATTCAATGAAGATTTTTTTTTTTTTCTCTTGAAAGTGCCCACATGTGGCAAAACCTTGGGGGACTTTTGCTTTCTTATTTGAAATAAGGTTTTCAAATATTTGTCCCAATCCAAACAGTTTTAGTGAGACTGTGCTATGCTACAGCTGGGACCAAGAACTGTATCTTTGCCAGATCTCAAGCTGTAAGAAAATCTTGAACTACTTGGAGGTTCAGGTGACCTCTGAGAAGTTTGAATTTCTGATCGCTGTCAAGTTTTAGTGTTTGATGTTCATGAAGTCAGACACTAACATGCGTCAATGTTTTGTCCTTTCCTACTTGTGCTCTTTTGTCAGTGGAGAGCAGAGAAATGCAACCTCAGAGGAAGGCACAAGATCCATCCTTCCCTTCTGAAGTCCTGTGGGTAATGCCAGATAAAGGGTTCCAGCCCTGTATTTCCTTTTCCAAATCTATGGCAATACAAAACTAGGAGCCACGTTTCCTCTGCTGGAGCTTTGCCCTGAGGGTTAATTTTCAGGCTGCTGGCTGAAAGTAGTAATTCAGAGAGAAAGGTGGTGGTAAGAAGCAGCCAGAGGAGATGCCCTGAGCAGTGTGTGATTTCTTGGCTCCATAACCCAAACCTCTTCCACCTGTCTGGATGGTACTTGTTGCAGATTCATGAGAAGCAAAAGACACCTTTGGATTGTTTCAGGATGGGCACAGGAAGCCAGCAAGGCTTTGTGGCATTGGAGGGAAGGGGGATGGTGTGTTGTAGGGTTGTCTCTCTGTTTTGCCACCACGAGCCACCTCCTCCCCCAGGCAGCAGTGGTGGTAGCAGGGGCAAGGTGCTCTCCCCTCCATGGTTTTGGGACTGTGGAGCCTCCACTGCTACTGGGACACAGTCACTGCCTCCCCTGCAGCTGCCTCTGGGGAGTCTTCCCCTGATTTAGGGAAAGAAATGGCCACATCAAATGAAATCAAACACTTCCCCGAGTGGCTGCAGGGTCAGTGGGGCAAAGCACAGGAGGAAAAGGAGGGAGAGAGCTGAGCTGGCTGTACCTGGGTGGTGGAAGGCAAGAGGGATCCTGGGGACCTTCTGGCCAGTGTTTTGGCTGTTTGCTCTTCTGATTTGCTTTGTTTTCTTCTTTGTGGAGAGTGAGCAAACCCCAAGGAGACACCTGATGTACAGAGCTTTATTTCCATCTCCTGCCTGCTTTATGGTATCCTTCCTTACCTCTGTGGGTAAATGTTGGCTCTTTAGTGGCAATGACTGCATCTATTATGCAAGGCTGAGGAAGTGGTGAAATAACAGCATGAGAAATGTGCTCGAATGAGTATTCAAATGTGAACATAAAAAGTGCTGTCAGTGTAGCAGGGGAGTCCTGAGGGACGTGGGAGCTTTGGTTTGACTTTTATTTCTTTAAAAAGAAAGCCTTAACCCTCCCACCCCCTGGGTATTATTTTCAAATTAATTACTCTCATTACATTAATTGTGTGAGTGCCTGTTCCATTTTCCCCCCTTGCAGTGGGTTAGGCTCGAACAGGGCTGCTAAAAATATAAAACCCAAGAACCACACGGCAACAATTAATCGAGAAAAAGGAATGCTATTGCTGCACACACTGTCCTTGTTTAACAGATAATAAATAACAATTAATAAATGATCCTATGTTGGAGCACTCCCTCCCCCCAGATGTAATGCTGATAAATTTCTCCCTCGCTTGGGGGTTAGGGAACACTGTCTGTTTAAAGGCAAACCACAAATCTAAAATGAAAATTGAGTTCTGCCTTGTCATATGGCTCAAATGCCCTCCTGTCTAGGCTGGGGTGGGCATTCATCGCAGCCGTGATGTATGTTTTAATTTACCTACTATATGTTATTAGATTATAAGCCCCTTAGGGCAGGGATCTCACGTTTTATACGTCTAAAGCACTGCACACACCTATTGAACTATATAAATACCTTTTACAAAATGAATTTGTCCTCCTGCTGTGAAATCCTGCCATGCCTCCTGGTTTGCATAAATATCCTAGGACACAGCAGCGTGTGGTGGTGTCAGCTCAGGGGCTCCTGTGGAATACTGGTGGTGCCAATGTCCCAAATGCTGTGACAAATCTGACTGCCCCAGAGAGGGTAGAAAGGTCCCATAACCATTAAATGGTTTTGGGGATTCATTTTGGGGGAGAAGGGATGTTTTGTTGTTTTGTGGTTTTTTTTTTCTCAAAACCTGGTGTCTTTTCTAGTATGTTTTAGGAGGGTGGTGCTGGGACATTCAGGGGGTATTTCATGTCTTGGCTCTTTTTCTGCCTTAGTGCTATGGCTCCCAAGGGCAGGCTGGGTTTTCCTGCCATAGGTGTTTTCCCTGGTTTTACCCTCTCTCTATAAATGTCACCAGCAATGGGTGATCCCCACTGAATTTTCACTTCTGTATTTTCTTTGTTTAATCTTATCCTGCTGCTTCAATTTCTGGTTTAATCCTAAAGCTTCCCTCTCATGCCCTTGGTGCTGTAGTGGAGCATCTTGTCACTGAGGATCCTCAAAGCAGGGAAAGGATTGATGTGCCAAGGCCTAGGGAAATGTGGTGGGAGACAAGTTCACATTCAGTTATTTCTGATTGAATAGTGGGAGCAGTAAAAGCCTGTGCTGCCCATCCCTATGGGTTGTCGTGTGGCCTGGACTCACCTACCCTGACTCAATCCTTAGCCCCAAATACACCACCAATAAATTCCTCTGCCAAACTCACAGCTTCTGCTGGGGTTACAAAACAGCTTAATGAAAAATATCCAGTAGAAAATCTACCGTATCTCATAAGTCGATTTTAATTAAGCTTTTAGGTCCTCACATTAATATGCATCTCTGTTCTGGTCTAAGGTACCGGAGTTTCCTTTTTTTATTACGCATTTATATTGAATTAGGAAGAGGAACAGGCAGATAGATTCACATCACGAAATTTTCTTCTCTAGTCGCTGCCAGTTGCAGGCTTTGGGTCTCCACTTCTACAGTGCTAACTCAAAAAAAAGATCATTAGTTTGTTCTCATTAAGTCAAAATATTTATTATTAAAGCAGAGGAATCTGGAGTTAATCCCTGATATGAGTGGAGGTGCCTGCTATTTACACTGTTTTAAATGTCATAAAACTTACCAACTGCTCATATCTCCATGCTCCAAGCAAACCAGAATCATAAGAAATGACTGATGGCCCAAAGTAGTCAAAGTATACAAATAATTTCCTACTGTGTGAGAAAGGCAGAACGAAAGGTGAGCCAAGAGCTACATGGGATTAGGTGGTAAAACATTTTTGCTGCTTCAAATATGGCTCCTGGGGGTGTGATGCTCTGGGAGGATTGACCTTCCCAGGGAGGAATTCAAACCTGCTCTTGATGGGTGGATCTCAGAAGAAAGTAACTTCAGGGTTTCTGGGAGCAGGGGGCTGGAACACAACCCCACTCATCTCCAGGTCTCAGCAGAAGGCTTCCCTGCTGCCTCAGCAATGCTTCTCCAGGTGCATCCTCAAATCTTGGGGTCCCTCTGTGTTAGAGGGGAGACCTCCAGTCAGAAAGTTCCTGCAGTGCAACTGCATTGTTAAATAACCCTTGGGATATTTTGAGAGGATTTTTCACAGTAGTGTTTATTAGCTAAACTCTGGGCTGCTCCATAGGTCCTGGCTGCTGTCTGGAAAGGAGTAGGGGAGGAAGCAGCACCTTGTTCTTTGCATCAGCCCAGGTTTTAAGAAAAAATTAGTTATTCGGAGCTCACAGCAGTGTGGCTGTGATGAAAATCTGGCAGGAGATGCCACCATCCTGTAGGAAATCAGTCACAGGGCCTGTTCTTTGCTTTCTTGCCCCTTCTGCACTGGGAGCACATGGAAGAGGATGCTCAAGAGCCCAGTGTACATGAGAGCAAACCAGTGTGTCCTGCTTCCCCCAGGACTTTGTGTGGGTTTGTGTGACCAACCCATGATATCACTGCACTCACTAGTGCTCTGGTGTCAGGTCAGCCTCCCTGTTGCTGATATTGAAGAAAAAGTGTTTTCATTGGTGAAGGACCCAGCTGAGCAGAGCTCTGCATGGTATTTCTGTAAATTGTCCTGCTCCAGGTGGCCATGGTGCCTCTGGACAAGGCAGTGGGTGATGCCATAGGGTATTCCTGGAGCTGCCTCCTGTAGGGATGCTGGGTGGGGGACAACAGGCTGGGCCAGCTCCACTTTGTGTTCTTACCCCCATCACCACTTGGCCCTTTGTATTGCATGACCAGGCAGAAAATGATTAATTAGTTTGCACTTGGCTCAAGCTCACCACTCAGTCTGTGTGTGCTTTGGAAAGCTGTGGACAAACCTGGCCTGAAATCAGGGAGTCTGGAGACAAACTGGGAAGATTCGTTTCCCATTAGCAGGTTGACCCTTTGCTATCAGATGTCTTTTGGGGGCAGGATTTGGTGACAGTAGCATCAGCCCAGGGAAGTGACACTGAGAAAGCACTCTTTCTTGGCACACACATGTCCTGGCCAAATGTTTATCCAGACATCATCCAAAACATCCAAATGTTTACCCCTGGCCACCAACTTGGGCTTCAGGTGTCTTGCAAGCCAGATGATACATGAGGTCTCTCCTGTAAGCAGCATGTACATGGCAGCCATTGGCTTCATCTAGAACTGCTCACTCCTCTGCAGGCGTGTTGGAGATCAGACCTTCATTGAATGGAGCAGGAAATTCAGCTATTTCATAGAGTGAGGAAGTTGTGGGATGGGGAGTCATACTCCTGTCCTCTCTGCACCATCCAGCCCCTCTGGGGCTCAGAGATGTGATGCTCAGAGAAGGTTCCTGCTGCCTGTGGGACCAAGGGGGCTGGCACGTGGGGGACCAGGGCCACCTTGGTCCCTGGAGAGCTCAGCTTCAGGGTCAGGCTGGTGGCTGGGATCTGCAGGGACAGACCATTGGTCTAACTGCAGGAGAGGAGCCTTTCCTGAATTCCCCAGGGACACCCAGCCTGGCTGAGGTGCATTGGGGCACACCAGAGCACTGTGACTCCTTGTCACACAGAGCAGCTGCACCCGTGTCTGACGGTGTCCCCATGATTTGCTCTCTGTTCTCTGCTCTGACGCCACACGAGGTCTGCAGGGAGATGGCTGTGAGCTCGCAGGCTGAGCTGGGATGGAGGCTGCAGGATTTGTGTGCTGCTTCCTTGCTGTGCAAAGGGAAAAGCTGGGGAAGGGCAGGCACCCAAGCTTCTGCGCAGCTCCTGCTCCCTTTGTGCTTGCCTGCCAAGATGTAGGGAGGATCCCCAAAGCCAGAAAGATTGGTTTGGTTTTTTTTTTTTAATTTTTATTTTTGGGGGTTTTTTTGATTGTGGTTTTTTTCCTTTTTTTTTTTTTTTTTTTTTCTTTCTTTTTTTTTTCCTCTGGAGACATGCTGTTTAATTTGGTGTTGAGCGTGGGTTTTTAACGTCCCTGAGCAGAAGTGTCCACCGTGGTGGCATTGTTCCCGCAGCCCTGGCTCTGCCTGCTGAAGGCTGTACTAAAAATAGGATGCAAACATCATCCCTCCACCAGCATCCAATCAGTGGCACCCAGCTCCCCCTCAGCTGCCTCTTCCCTCCAGCTCCCAGGCTGTTGACAACTCCGGACAGACTGGAGAGGAGGGGGATGGTTTTTCCTTCTAGGAGAAAACAAGAGCTGCTGGTTGGGAGCTGGGAGTTGGAGCAGATGGGGCCATGCAACAGAGTGAGTCACGCCAAGCCTCCTGCCCTTTGCTGCCCCAAAATTCTGCTCTGGCTGCTCATGTTGGAAAAGCAATCCGGAAAGGCTGGAAGCTAAGGTGAAGAGTGAGCTCATTTCCAGTAGTGCAGCCAGAGGTCTTATCTGTAAGTGTCAGCATGCAGATTTGGTTCTGAAGGAGCAGGGTTGAGATTTGCAGCTCTCATCTGCAGGACAGGCAGTGTTACCAACGTGCTGCTGTCACCCAGAGTCTCCAAGACCCTGTTCCCTTCCTCAGGAGCATGAGTCAGATGCAAGGTTTTGGAAAAACTAGCCTAGGGGGGTTTAATTTCACAGTATTCTTCTAATATGTGCATCACTGAGCTGTAGATCATTTGCAATAGGAAAGGGCAAAATCCATTTTTTCTTCCAAGAGGAGTTGATTCAAAACTGTTATTCCTTTTCCTCTGCCATAATTGTTCTGTCGATAGAATTTGAGAGAATATTTACAAGATATAGTGAATGCCATAAAGCACCTATAATCTTAGACAAATTCAATATACAAGCCACGGCTTCAAGAACCTTTGCTAGAAATGTAAATCAAAGCTTTGTTGAGCCTCAGAACGTGGAAGACTCCCCTAATATTTAGGTTTTATTAGGTTTCAATTCTATACCCTCTCTATTTTCCAAGGTTGAGTTAGGAGTAGACATGCCAAAATCCTAAGGGGGAACCTGTAATTACAAGATTCACAGCCTGTTTATACAAACTGATGAAACGTGAATAGGTCTGACAGCTACTGCCTTCACTTCCCAACTTATGACTGTATCTCCCATCCTTGGAGCACAGGGAGTTTTATCTGTTGTTCCTAACTGGGCAATGTTGTAGAGGTTCACTTCCCAAGGCAGTCCCTACAGACTCTTTTGGTGAAATTAGGAAAGGGCCACCAACCTCTGCCATGACAGTGGCTTGGGTGGTACCACTTGCTCTGCTTTGTAGGTGTTGGCTGGAAAGCTGGGAGGATGATCTGGCAGGCTCAGAGGATGCAGAACTCTGGTCTCTCTGAGCATGGGTGGTATTTCCATAAACCCCAATGGAAATCCAGGACTCAGCACCCCCCAGCAACCCTTGTCAAAACCAGCCAAAGCCAAGAGAGGACAAAGGAGATTTGATGGGGCTACCCAGGAAAGCAGTTTTCCATTGGCCCCTTAGTTTTCAAAGCCTTAAATCTATGCTAAGATTTCCCAGGAACCAAAGTGGGAAGGACAAACCCAGGGGAGCTCTCTGTGACCCTGCTCCAGGAATTACAGTACATTATAAAAGTGACTAAAAGCAGAGCTGCTCATTTCTGTTAACCCCATCCTCCATGTCCCTTTAGCATGCTGCAGCTGCAAGGGCTCCCTGCCTGGATTTTGACAAAGTTTGATATTTGAAGGCTTCCAGATGTGAGGACACAGCTGAGAGCTGGAGCCCTGTCCCTACAAACCCTGGTGCCAGGACTGTGCTCCTGGCCCAGCTGTGAAATGGCCCCAGTGTCCCAGCCTGGGCAGATCTGTTTGGGGTTGAAGGAACAAAATACCTTGGGAAAAGCTCCTGGGCTGCCACTGCCAAATCTGGATATTTTGCAACTCCCGTGAGGGGCAGAGCAGAGATACTTGGGTTCAAGGTTAGTTCCTGAGAAGCAATCCAGCTCCTCCACCCTTCTTCCCAGGAAATCAAATCCCTGCAAAGCCACATCCCCCTTCAGCTCTAGCCCATCCACATGTCCCTGTGCTGGTTCTCCCAGGGGTTTTCACTGGAGCCAGGAAGATTCTGTTCAACTCCCCATCAGGTCCTTTTGACCAAAATGCAGGAAGCTCAATGATCCCAGCTCCCAGCCCCTGCTATTCACCAACAAATCCCTTTTACTAAGCCTATTCCCATGAGGAGCCTCTTCTCATTCAAATGCAAGAAAGGTTGTTTGGTTTGCCTATTCCCAGGACTTTTTCCTGCCCATGCTCCAATCTTGCCCTGGAGGCCTTCCTCCCAGCATCCATGCATTGCCCTTCACATCCCCAGCCACCAACCCAGCTCCATCTCCTCCTCTTCCTCCTCACCCTGCAGCTGTACCAGGGTCCTGGCACGGTTCCCAGCAAGCAACAGGCTCTGCCGAGCCTCAACCACATATTTTATTTCCTTCCAAGATAAAAGTTATAAGGAAAAGAACATTATCTCACTGCATCCCATCTCTCCATGCCGAGGGCTCTGAGGCTTTTGGCAATGTCAGAGCAAGGGCTGGGTGCTGAGGGGGGAACAATGGGCGTTTAACAAAATCACCATTGCTTTTGTGTTAGCTGCATACTTTAAAAGCATCGTTCTCACCCTTCTAAAACGCTATCTTAAGTTTCTTGCTGGGCAATTAACATTCCCCCAAATGGCAGGAGCTGGGAGTTGTATCAGTGAGAATGGATGCTGCTGGAAAGATGTATTATACTAAAAGGTTGGTTTGGTTGTTTTTTAAAGGGAGGATGTTTTCTATTAATTATCTTTTATATACTCAAACACTGTCTCCCATTACTCTTCCAAGTCAGGGACAGTGAGAGATGTGTCTGTGCTGGGGAACAACACACAAGCAGCAAGATTAATTGACACTTAGAAATCAGATTGTGATAAATAGATCTCAGCCTCCCAAGGAGATCCATCTTCTTTAGGGTGCATTTAGGGCTCAGGCTGCCTTCAATATATGCAATGAAGCATCTTTACCTTACCTGCTTCTAACCCCATGGCATGACATCCACACTGTGTATGGCTGGCCGGTGATAGGATATTTTACAGTCCACCGCTTAGTAGTTTCTTGCTTTTTTTAGGCACTTTTAAGTGCTAGAGTGCAATGTACATGAATCCAGTGGCCAACAGCCTGAGGGCTTCTGAACCTCCGGAGGGGCCAAAGTTTTTCTCCGTCTTCCTCTTCAACACAGACACATTTTATTTCAAGTGTAAGAGACACTGTCACCCTCAGGCAAACTGCCCCCTCCCAAAACTCTTTTTTTAATCAGGCTGTTTTCTGATGGTCTACCTTGCAGTTCAGCCTTCAAAGCATCACAGATGCTACTGGGGAAGCGATTACAATTTCATTAGCTGTACGAGGCAGGCAGGAGGAAAAGAGATACAGGAGGCGTTTGATGCAGCATCCAGAAGGACACAGGGTACTCTTGTCAAGGAGAAGACAGAAAAATAGGTGCCCTAAACACATAAAGCCACTTTTAAAAGAGCAATGCAGACTGGGGAACCTGAAGGAATGATGCAGGATGGGAGACATGCAGCTGGCATGGTGCAAACAGAGGTGACCTGGCATCTGCAGGCCTTGCCAAGGCTGTGTCCCTTGTGGGGTCCTCCCTGGGACATCATCCCTGCCCTCTGAGGGGCACACTCCCTCCCCTTCCTGCCTCAGAGGGACAGCAGAAACCTGGTGGCTTTGAGAAACAGAGAGAAGGACATGTCAAGGAGTAAGACAGAGGAGGCTGGAAACAGCAACCCTTCTATAGTCACTATGCAAAACCATGGGGGTCTCCTCCTCAGGCAGAGCTGCCAGGGGATGCTGCATTCCCAGCATGATTTGTTGTTTTTTGTTTGGTTGGGTTTTTTGTTTGTTTGGGTTTTTTTGTTTTGGTTTTTTTTTTTTTGTTTATTTGTTTGGGGTTTATTGTTTGTTTTTTGTTTTGGTTTTGGTTTTTTTTTGTTTTAATAATACTGGGCTTTAAAATCCAGCAGTGGCAAGGAGGGAGGAGAAGGGGATAGAGCATTTCAGCATTAACACTGCTCTTCTGTTCATAATAACATGCTGGTACTTTTAGGAGTGTCTCGGAGCTTAAGGGGTGAAAGGTGAAGTTATCTTTCAAGAACAGCACTAACACCACAGAGCTACTTAATGTGAGCTGCCAATAATACAGGGCCACGAGTTTAACCGGACGAGGTTGTACTGCCTTGGTTTCATCCTGCCTGCCTTGGATTGTAGCGTTTTCTCATTGAGTCAGGGGCTTAGTTTTCCTCCTCCTTCCTTTTTTCCCTTCTCTTCCCCGACTCTCTCAGACCCAAATTCCCGGATCTGCTGCTTCACCGGTGCAGCCACAGTGCTGAGCTGCTGGGAATGCAGGGAGAGCAGGGATTCTGCTCCCTGTGGCTGCATCCCAGGGCATCCCCACATGCTACATCTCCTCTCCCAGCAAGCTGTGTTGTGCACAGGAGAGCAGAGGGGGGATTGGTTCTGTCGGGGCTTTTGTACAAGGGGAAACCGCAAATCCTTTCGTCTCTATCGTTTTTCCCTAGTTTGGGTTGGCATGATGCTAGGAATAGCTCCACTGGGTAGGTTTCCTCCCTGCTGCCCCAGGTGAGGCTGGTGGCTGTCAGCAGAGTCTCCCCAGGGTATCTGGGAGTGCTGCTCTGGGCTGGCTGCTGGGATTTTGCTGTTCTCCTTAGCTCTGGAGGATTCATCTGCATCATTTGTTGCTGCTTCGTCAGACTGAGCAGTCGCTTTTGTACCCCACCTCGTGCTGGAGCTGTAAAAATTTTAGGATTGTGTCCATCTCTGTGCCTATGATGTGGGAACAAGGGAAGGAGAGGCCCAACCATGTTGTCTCCCAGTTGCAATACTCCTTTTCTCCTTTTATTCTGAATCTGGACAGAGCAAGGCAGTTGTAAGAAGCACCACGCTGTGATGCAGCCTGGTTGGAGTGGGTGTTTGTTAACAGTGGGCTCTCCATGAAAAACAAAGGCCCTGTTTTCAAACCTGAGGCCATATTCAAATCTTCAGGCTCTGGGTATTGCAAAACAAGCTGCTCCTTGAGCTGCAGCTTGCCACAAGCACTGAAATATCCTTGGTTGGTGCCAGGGCCTGGCAGAGCAGACTGGACACAGCTGCCACCATGGGAGAGGAAAGAGCTGGTGGGGAATGCCATGAGAGCATGAGCAAGGATTCACATCAGACATTTACATTTGTTCTATCTTAGGAAAGACTAGATACTATTTATATAGCCTATTCTCTCATTATTAGTTTGGCTCCTAAAAAAGTGTGGCTTAGGTGGTTGCACTCTTTGTACTTGTCTGAGACTGGTTGTCAAGCCTAACCTACTAACTTCTCAGCTCAGTGCTTTGCTTCAGTGGCATGTGATTGAAGGAGTAAAATCTCAGTTATTTTAACTGCATATTTCATAAAAGTTGGTGAGCAGGTAAAGGAAAGAGACTCTAATAGTAAAAGACCCCACTGAGAAAGGCTGCAGCATGGGTTCTGGCAATGTGAAACATCAGAGAACCCACCTGGGAAAAGAGAACTTAGACACAGGCAAGGAATAGTCTACACAGGCAGGAAATAGTCACATTAGGAAATATTAGGTACCAGACTGACTAGGGCTGGCTAAGGAAATTTTAGGTACCTGACTAAGGCTCCTCAAATGACAGTGTCATCTGTTGGTAACAAGATGTCCCCCAAAGCTTATCTGGTGGCCAGAACTTTCAACTCTGTCTCCCTTCTGGATTCTTTATTATCTGCTAAGGGGTTGAACCCACAATCTTCCTTGGCTAAAATGCCAGGCCATGAGACATGGTGCAGAGCAAATCAGCTTCATTAGTCCTCCTGTTGGCTGAATTTTGGCAGTGGGATAATAAATGTTCAGCAAATGACGACCACACCTTGGTGCCTATCTTGGCCAGTCCCTCTGCATCACCAGTAGTTCCCTGCAAGAATTCCTTGTCCCCTGTGGTCAGCATGGAAATATAATACCCATTCCTCACCAGAATGTCTTTGCCAGCATTAGGGTGATTAGCCATGGGCTCCTGGTCAGACTCAGTTTCTCCTTGTCTGCCTGTGCCTTGGGATCTTCAGAAATCCCAGAGCTAAACCTTCCTTTGGGCTGTGGTAACTTCTTGGTGCCATCAAAAGAGAAGAGAAGCATGTTGGGCAGAAATCTCTGCCCCAGGTAATGCTGCAGGCTTCATCATGTCCTCGTGGCACTCCATGGGATGGGTGGGTTTTGTAAGGAGGAGGATTCTTGTGATTCTTTTGATTCTTGTGTCTGGTGATGCTGAGACATATCAGATGTCCTCACACAGCTGTGCTTGGTATAATCCCTCTGATGCTTCCTCCTACCTGCAGCTTCTTCCCACTGTCTTTTAATGAGCAAGGGGACAGTAAACTTGCATCACGAAGGACAAAGTCTAATTGATGATTGATTTTTACTTTGCAAGACTTTTTTTGTGGCTGTGAACCCCATGCCAGGCTACACCTCGCTCTGCCTATCTGCTTGTCTTTTCTGATGAGATGCTGCCTCAGGAGCCCATGGCAGTGCTGTGAACAGTTTAAAGCAGATTAAGATCTTAATTCTTCAGAGAATGATCTCCTTCTCCTGCCAGTCAGCAGTGGCTCTGGCTTGGCTGCCCCACATCTCAACTTTCCACCTCTGAATGGAGATGACAGCTGGGGTATAATGCAGGGAAGATGAAGAATCCCTGGTTTGAGGTGCACGTGAGGAATGAGAAATTGTCTTCCAAAAGCCAATGGTTCTCAAGGACCAGGTGGAGTTTCTGACCCACAGCTGTGATTCAGAGGTGGAGGAGTGAGATTTTGCCACCCCTGCAGGATGCAGCCAGCCTGGCTGTTACCCCTCTCCACCAGCCTGGTTATTAACCCATCTTGCTGCTCCTTTTTTGGAGGTCCCTCACATAATAAGGACAAGCAGAAAAATCAGTCCTTCAGCCAAGAAATGAGTGGCTGGTGTTGCAGGTGAGGTCTGGGATGTTTCATTCCTCCCATGTGCACTGGCTCTGTCTGGTGGTGTCTGAACCCTGTAGAGCTCCAAGGGGCAAAATCACTGCATGCAGAATAGGAAAACAGCAAATTTTGTGGAGACAGGGGAGTGCAAAACAGTGAAAAGGATCTGGTTGGGAAAAGGTTTCTAGAAGAATGAGTAAATCAGCATGAATGCTGCTGTCCCTCAGGAATGCTGCTGTTCATCTTCCTGTCCTTGTCCTCTTGGCTTTGGTCAGTGGCTCTGCTCCCTCCAGCTCTTTCTGTGTCTTCTCAGCCCCTGTCTTGCAGATGTCAAGCCCTGACTGTAAAGGGCCTTGTTTTAACATTTTGGATCTGTGCAGGAATGAGGAAAAAAGGCACAGGCAGTCCTACTAAACAGGTGAACATCTCAAATGGGCTTTTCACACTGAGCTCATCACAAGTGTAGATGAACCTGGCATGCAAACCCTCCTCTCCCTGGCCTGTGAACAGCAATTTGGATATTGGCAGCAGCAGCCCATCTCCAGGAGTATTTTTCCCTCATTTCTGAGCTGCAAACCAGCACATTGATACCTACAGAATCCCACTGTGGACCCAGAAATGTTTGAGGTTGAGAGGGCAGAGGGCTGTGGTGATATTTAAAGCTGCTCCCAGCTGCTTGGAAGATGTGGCCATCATTCTTGTGTCCTGGCAGCTTGCTGGGTCCTCGCTGTGAACCCAAAGCAAAATAAATAGGCTGCTTACTGCATCCTTTAGTTGCTTGGATTACAACTTTTGATTTTGTAATAAAGCTGCTTGACTTGACTGAGAGCACCATAATAAGGATGCTTACTGGGGAGCTTTAATTCAGCCATCTGAAACTGAGGTCCAAGAGTCCCCATTAATGAGCCTTTCATTGCACACACATGGCTACTGCAGGAGCAGGGCTGGATGTCCCTGTCACTGCCAGCTGCTTGTCCCTTGCCTTGGTGGCAGATCCCTGCACCTCACTTACCCCAGCATGGCTCTGCAGGGCCTTAGACACCACAAATCTCTGAAGCTCAGGGTCTGGACATGTGTCTCTGTCTCCCTTTGTGGAGCTCCCCAAGGGAAGCAGAGTTACAAGGTGGAAAACACTCACAGAGCTCAGCCAGGGGAGGATGTCGTGGGATGCTTATTGGCATTTGCCCTGCCTAGATTAGTAACTGCATTTAAAAAAGGGGAAAAAAAAAAAATCTTGTGGCTCCTGGCAACTTGCAGAAATCTTGCTCTCCTTCCAAGCTGGCAGAACCATTGGCAGCAGCAAAGCTGAAGTTTAATTTGGAGACACTTTGCTGGATTTTTGAGACCCTTATGAATCTCCTGTTTTATAAATTGTCCAGGGCTTTTCTGTCTTCCTGCTGCTGGTCCTCCAGACTCCCTGGGGACAGCCTGCAAGGAAAGTAGGTGCTGCTCAGCACATTTCTATGGACTCCTTTAGTCTTCCTTCACCATGGTGGGGTGTCACCTCATGGTGTGTCACCTCGCTGGGGACATGGGTGCCACCCTGGCCCCATCCCATGTGCTGTCTGGGACCGAGTGCCCAAATATAAGAGCAAGGAGCAGGGAGGAGGATGGTGAGCAGAGAGATGGGTGCTGCTGCTGGCAGTCAAGCTCATAGACTCCTGAGTGCTGCTGAGATAAAAGAGCAAACCAAGACACACAGAGGAAGCAAAGGGATGCAGGAATGGCTTTGCTTTGCTGCACCTGGTGTTTGACTGGAGGCTGTGGGAGGTGCTGGGGATGGTTTGAGTTCCCCTGTAGGTAGCACTTTGGGGGGGCTGGGGGCTGTGATCCCCCTGCTCAGGCAAATCCTGAGCTGAATTTTGTGTTTCCCCAGCAGCTCTGGGCCCAGTGCTGTGGCACATCACCTGGGCTATTTTCTGAGCTTCTCCCTGTGGCACTGGAGAGTTCCCATGGTATCTGAATGAGGGAAAAGCTTTTATGCTTTCACTGTCGTTGGAATTTTGTTGATTATGAGTCATTTACAAAATAGTCCAAAACATGCCTGTGCTGTGAGCAGCTCTCTGAGAGCAGCTGGCTCCTGGGCACTGCTGCCTGCTACCCTCCCAGCTCTCATCTCCATTCCTCCTATGGCTGCTGGGCTTAAATCAAAGCTGGGTGAAGGCCACGGAAAGGCTTCTTGTCCCTGGGGTTTGAATCAGCCCCTTTGCAAAGAAAACTCTGGGCCATACCGAGGCATCACAGTTCCCTGACCACCAAGTACTGGGGTCTGGCAGAGGCTCAGACAGGCAGAGCAGATGATGTGATAAATGCCTGTTTTCACTCTTCTTTTTTCAGTCAGGTTTCTTTCCCCACCATGTCCTTGGGAGATTGCAAGGTAAACCCAAACTCACACCCTCGAGGATCAGCATTCTCCCAGAGGCCAAGATGCAGCCAGCAGGGAGGACGTCCCAGAGCAGAGGATAACACAGAGCCTGTTTAGCTGCTCCAGCTGCTGACACAGCTGAAAGCCTCCAATTCCCACTGAACAGGGGACACACTGCCTGTAACATGCAGCATCTCTCAGATGACCACACTTCTGGCTGGCATCTCTGCTCAGATGTGCAATGTACCTGCCACCGTGACAGCCTGATGGCCATGTGGCATTATAATAGGATTTGCTCCATGTCTATGAACTGTTATCCTAAATATCATCCCAAATCCTTTGATGCCCAGTGACAACCTGTCTCTTTAAATCTTCCCTGCCCGCCCCCCGAATAAAGCAGCATGCTCTCAAATCATTGGGAATTCCACGTATCCACCATATAATTGGATTATATTTTATATGTCTCCTAAAATAATGATATAGTTACATCTTGTTCTACCAATGAAGTGACTCAGAACAGAGCAGAGACTCACTGTGGCTGTATTAGAAATAATGCTGCCAAGCTGGATGGGATTATCAGTGAAAGAACTTGTTAGCCTCTTGGAGAGAAGATGCTTAATTAGAGCTGGGTGACACAGATGGGTGCCTAATAAGAGCAAAACACCCGTTTTGATCTTCAAAAAAGAGCTGAGGCCAGTTGGTATGGCTTTTGCTACCTTATACTTAACTATTTGGCCAACTATTTCTTCCCTACCCTCCAGTTAGAAGCCCTAGGTCCAACTGAAAAATGGTGGTATTAATGATATTATGATATTAATTAGATATTTGGCAAGACGAATGCCAATCTGAGGCCAGGTTCAGGTGCTGCACGTGCTGTTTCCAGAGGCCTTTGTGACAAATCCAAAGGATTTGTGCTGTTTTGGATACACAGTCCACACTTCTGCTTCTCTTTGGGTCTGTAGTCTCAGGTTACCTGCAGAGGGTGGAAGAAGTTTCTGGTGTTTTATCCCTGGGCCACCTCTGCTCGCTGTGCAGGATCAGTGCCCAGCACAGGAGTCCTCCAGATGCAGAATCACATTTTACTCCTCTCAGTGGGGTGGTGGTTGCTCTGCATCTGAAAAAAAAACCAAAACCCAACCCTTTTCTTCTGGGATGGCTCCAAATGGAGGTGGTCAAAATTCGAGGTTTAGCTGTGGAAATTGTGGTCCAGTAGCATCTTCCAGGCCCACACGTGGGATCCTGATGTTTCAGCCATCCAGCATGTCAAATGTTTTCCTCTTGCCCTGCCTTTGGAAGCTCATGGTGGCTTTGTGTAGCTGTTTGCTCTGGCAAGCCTCCTAAATTAGATGTCTTAAATAAATGTCATGAACAAATAACTCCAGAGTCCCTCTTCCATGCCATCTATCCTGCTTTATGTCAGGAGGGAGCAGATGGGTGAAGCAGACAAATGAAGACTGCTAGGATGAGAGGAGTGAAGTGACAACAGGATGACAAAGTGTTCTGCAGGAGCAGCTGGCCCAGCTGTGCTGGAGGAGAGCTTGGGTAACTCTGTCCCAGCCCAAAAAGCTCTGTTTCACCCCAGTTTTGTTGAGAACTTCTCAGATCAACAAATTGCTCCTTTATTCCACTCTGCTTTGCTTGCAAACAGACTCAAACATTCTCTCTTCTCCTACAGATGGACACTGTACTTAAATAACTGCTACCTGCAGTGGATGGGGGTAAATTTGTGCTTAAATCCTTCATAAAGGTCTGCACCACATAGAGCATCTGATGTCAGCATTTTGGGAAATGTTAGCCTGGGTCTTCCTGCCTTTTAGGGAATAACTTGACAAGTCTGAGTATCTATGCAAGTGTCTAAATTTTACTCAGACCTTGACTGAGAAGGAAGAAGTGACTTTTGGCTCTCTAGTGAACAATCTGGACATAAAGAAATAAAAACATCCAAGGATTTTTATCTGTATGTGTTTCAAAACCAGAGCTTTAGGAGTCACAAAAAAAAAAAAAAAAAAAAAAAAAGAAAGTAAAAGGAAAAAAACAAAACATGGTTTCATGAGTTTGTAGTACAAATTACCCCGTTAAAAATACCCTGCTTATAAAAGTGAAAAAGAAATAAAACGAAACAAAACATAACTGGTTTGAGGGAAGTGAAGAAAGTATTCAGCAGTGAGAGATCTTCAGTGAATGCATTTTCTCTGGGCCGTTGTAACTGCTGGAACTTCTCAAAAGAAATTGTTATTTTGATCATAAATGTAGCGGGTGGCTTGGTTTTCTTGGCATTTATTTGGCTTTAAGATGAACAAATTTTTCCGGTGGAAAGAAAACAAACCAAACCAAACGAGAAAGGGAATAATTGGTGTGTTAATAGGTGATTTCAACGTAAATGAGCAGAGCTCATTCTGAATGATATTTGCATTAGCTGAATATATTTTTCCGTTCTGAAAAATGACTTTTTCCTGCCTCATTTTCACTCTGGTGATGCGTTCTTCTTCAGGCTATACCTGAGTGGTCACTTTGTCTTTCTGGGTGCTCCTGGGGAGGCTCATTTTGCAGAACAAAGCACTTGCATCCTGTTGCCAGACTAAAGAGCTGCTCATTCTGCCCCAGCTTTACCCCCTTCACCTGCCTTTTGCTGCACTTTATCTCCTGAATCAGGTGGCTTTCCCTTGAAAGCTAATATGAAATTGTTGCTTAGTAAATCAGGGGCACTTTGCAAAGCTAGATTGGGCAGATAAGTTTTGTTTCCTGTGGCTAATTCTTGATATGGAGGAAATTCAGTTTTTATCTCCCCGACATATCTTGGGGGGAAGATTATTATCTTCCCTATTATCTTGGGGGAAGAGTGGTGTTTCCTTGATGGCTTTGGAATGAGGGTTGCTTTGCACCTGTATGCAGAGCCATCAGTTTCTTTGGCAAGCCCCAAAAGATGGGGATTTTCTATTCATTGCCCAACTGAAGAGCTGTGCTCTGGAGCTGATCTCTTGGGACCTTCTCAACCTCAACCTCTCAGCCAAGGGCTGTCTCCACCCATTGTTATGGGCTGGTTTGCCATTGGGAACACAATGGCCCAAATGGGCCTCTTTACCCTGCAAGCTGAACTGCCCTTTGGGCTTTTGAAGAGCCTTTTTATCTGCAAACAGCCTGATTTCCTCTGCCCCACCTTGCTCCCCCCATGGCACCTCCAAGGACAAGCAGGGGGAACATGGGTCACCAGCTCCAGCAGAGCCTGAGGGCTGGTGGCCTTTGTGCTGTTGACTTTTCAGGATATAAATAGCAGAACAATTGAGTTCGAGGTATTTTTAGCTATCTCCCTGAACATCATAAGAGAGCCTGGGAGAACAATAGAGTCTGGTCTCGTTGGAAAAGTGGAAATTTCAGTCGCTCTCTCTAGGCTGACCTAGCTCAGATGGGCTTCTTGGCTCTTTGCATCAGGATTGTGATGGGAGAAGGGGAAGTTTGGGGTAGCTGTACCAGGCTGTGTGGAATGAAAACTCTAATTGACTTGAAAATACCTTTCAATATTGTCTTTTGCATGGAAATGATTAAATCTTTGCTACTTACAGTTTTGTTCCTGGGTATCTTGAGTGGAGGAGTAAAACCTGTGTAGCAAATGCTGAATGCTTTGGTGAATAAGCCCTGCCTGTTTCCTAAATTTGCTGGCAGGCCTGAGTGCTAAAAATCATAGATTTCCTTATCAGCCAGCCCCTAAAGCATCATCAAGACCTGCCTGAGTTGCATGCACTAGAAATTCCACAGGTTCACCTGGTTCAGGGAGTTGTCTGTGTGGCAGGACACCCTGCAGGGATTCTTTGAGTCACCTCTGGCTCTGCTGGCAGCCAACACCTGGACCAGACCCTCAGCCAGAAACTTCTGTGGGGCAGGAGGGGAGATGATTTTTCTTTGGAAAGGCACAGAGTGAGCGGAATCCTGAAGAGGAAAATTATGATTGATGCCAGGGAGCCAGGAATACAATAAATTAATAATAGTAATAATAATAGTAGTAGTAATAATAGCAATAATAATAGTAATAATAGTAGTAATAGTAGTAGTAATAATAATAATAACAATAATAATATTTTTTAAAAATCAAACAACAACCAACCAACAAACAAGCAAACCCAAATCAAACCTTCAAGGTTGTCAAGGTGGCTTTTAGCAAAATGTTTCTGGAGTCCAGGAATGTCCCAGCAGCCACCCCAGGTGTGGGCAGAGCAGGATGCTCTGAGCAAAGAAGCTGCTGCCCTGCAGAGTTTCCCCACTGCTGCCAGGGGAAAGGGTGTTCCAGTTCACCTGAGGTTTTTCACAGAATTTCACTGAGCGCAGCCAAATCTGGTTTCAGAAGGCTTGGCAAACCTTTTTGCTGAGGGGAGGAGGAACATCTGTTCTGCCGTTCTGAACACACTCCAGATTTTTTTTTTTTTTCCTTTACGAAATTTAAATGTACTACTGTTGCCTTTAAAAAGCTTACAAAGAAGAAAGCTTTCATTAGCAAGATTGATTGCTCTTTGCTCTCCTCTCCAGTTTATCTTTTGTTTGGCGTGTAAAATTGTAAATTTGGCTTTTGTCTCATATTTGAGTGGTTTTGGTGGCCAGAAAAACACCTTCCTGGCCAGCTCCCCAGGCTGGGTTGGGCTGGCTGCAGGCTGGATCTCCTCATGGCTGAGCCAGCTGATCCATGCTCCTGGATTACTCCTGCTTTACTTGGAATGAGTAAGAGAAAAATCAAGCCTTTGCTATCCAAATCAAAATGTAAAACCACAGAACTTTCCTGGGCAGTCAGTAACTTTTAACTCCTAAGGTATTTTCTTGCTGTCAGAGAAAACTGGGGCTGCTCAAGTGAGATTCTTTCAGCCTTTGAATCCCATGGGCAGGAATCCCATAGCCCAGGGGTGTCTCTGCACCCACCTTGTGCAGTGGGGGGGTTTTGCTGGTGTCTTCCTTCCCCTTCCACTTTTTCCTGTGTCCTCTGGGAGCTCAGACACCTGCCCTGCTGCCTCACCAGCATGCAGGGAGCTGCAGAGCAGCACCTGGGTCAACACCAGAGGAAAGGCAAGTACTTTGGTGTCATTTATATCTGTCTCAGCCTCCCAGGAGTCTCCTGCAGGAGCAGCAAACTAAGAGTAACAAGCATGGTTTCATATTCCCTCTTGTCCAAGAAAAGAGGACACAGTCTTAAGTAGTGCTGAGGGAGGTTTAGGTTGGATATTAGAAAGAATTTCTTCCCGGAGAGGGTGATCAGCCATTGGAATGGGCTGCCCAGGGAAGTAGTGGATTCTCCATCCCTGGAGATATTTCAAAAGAGCCTGGATGTGGCACTCAGTGCCATGGGCTGGGAACCACAGGGGGAGTGGATCAAGGGTTGGACTTGATGATCTCTGAGGTCCCTTCCAACCCAGCCCATTCCATGATTCTGTGATTCTATATTAGGAGGCTGTAAAATATGAGCTGGGCTTCCTCTTGCTGTGAAACCACTCTTTCACAGAAGTTTCCCCTCTTTGCAATTGTCTCAGTGTTGCAATAGCACCTGTGCCAACCAGATTTCTGCTTATGCTTTCAAATACATTTTAATTTTTATCATCTCTGGAATCTACTGCCAGAACTTCTGCTCATGTTTTTGATTGCCAGATGAGCATTGCCCTGTGCTTTCATTGCTCTCTGAAAATAACATCTTAAACCACATTATGCTGAAGCTGCTCTTCATCAGATTCTCAAATGCCACCCAGCCAGTCTTCTCTGAAGCAATTTGGTGATGCCATCAGCCTGGGCAACTCTGCTGCCTCTGCTGTTGTGTTCAAAGGGCTGTCCTGGCTGGATGGAGCCCAGCTCCAGGCTGCTGATGGGTGAAATTCATCCTGACAGAGAAGCCTTCCCTGATACGAAGTGCTTGACCCCAGGAGGTGCCCATCTCTGTACCTGCAAGGGTGAGAGGCTCAGGAGTAATCACCTGTGGGTTCTGCACAGGAACAGGGATGTTGCCAAGTTTTGTAGTGATGTTATCACCAGCATTTCTAAGTATCATCCTACCTGGATTGCCTTGGTGTGGGATGAACCTGGCTCTCAGGGGCTCCCATGTTGGGACTTTTATCTAGCTGCTGGTTTCAAATATCCCAAATGGAGGAAGGGAGGTGCTATGGCTTTCCAAGCTCACATTGCCCCGTTTTGTAGCCACCGTGGCTGGGCCCTCCAGGATCCAGAGGAAATGCTGGAGGAGTGGTACTTTCCTGCTGGTGCAGGTGGGATGCCCAGAGCAGGCAGATCCCTGGCACTGTGGTTGCCCCAGGAGACCTTCCACATGGGGCTGGGTACCCAGGAGGAGCATCCATACAGCCCTTCTCCCTCCTGAGTCAGTCTGCCACTTCCTTTTTAATAGACTCCCTCATTCAGAAGCATTATTACAAGCATTTGTGCAGACCTTAGGTTAACTTGCAAGGAGTGTCCTGGCAGAGCAGAGGTCTGGAGAGATGCAAAGTTAATGTATAATCAAACTGACAAGATCAAGTGAGCTGCATACGCTTTCCCTTGCATCCTTCTCTGCAGCAGTTCTGAGATTTAATTACCGGCTCTGAAGCACTTCAAGATTTTCAGGTGGAAACTACTACACAGAGTAAGGGGAGAGTACAAAAGCAGGCTACATAATTAAGTGCTGCTTGTTTAATTTAATTTTCTCCTTCATTTGATCTTCTCCTAGAATCTTGAAAGTAACGGTCTCTTATAGCAGCTGGGTCCTTTTACACTCATGCTACATTTGCATGATGCAGAAAACAATAGTTCAGGGACATGTGTCTGCCCCTTTCTGTGAGAAACAGGGAATGTGCTGGGATGCTGGTGGCTGTACATCACACCAGTGCCATGGTGAAGATGCCCACTCTGAATGTCTTGAAGGGACATTCACCTTGTGAAGTGAGGCTCACCAGGGATGCAGCCTCTTAGCTGCAAAGCTGAGCTCTTGGAAGGTGTCAGGGATTTCATGTACCAGTGCACTAAGATGGTGTGCCAATAAAATACGATAAATAATTTGCATTTGGTAATCC
The DNA here is from genome assembly GCA_023637945.1 of Phaethornis superciliosus. Classification (NCBI taxonomy): domain Eukaryota; kingdom Metazoa; phylum Chordata; class Aves; order Apodiformes; family Trochilidae; genus Phaethornis; species Phaethornis superciliosus. The sequence continues at coordinate 2,085,306 of JAJQWJ010000021.1, forward strand.
AGATAAGAGCTGTAAAGAGAAAATACAAATGGGTTAAGCTGTAAATTACTGCAGTTCCTTGCTTCCCTCTCTCCCTATTCCCTTGGAAATTAGCCAGTTGGTCTCTGGAATCACTAATTCTTTTGAGCTGCCCCTGCCAATCTAGCATCAGAAAAACAAGGAGGTTTGTTTATTTGTTTCTTTGTTTAAGTGTCCTTTCTTTCCAAATATTTTTAAATAAATTTTTTTTATGGAAATGTCAGGAGACAGCAGGATTCTTTGCATGGCACCTCTTAAACAACCCCAAACCCACCCGTGTAGAAAAATGAGTGTTACAGGTCAGGCTATCGTGATTATTTGTCAGGAAATTTCATGGTACAAGAAAGGGAGCTGGGGTGGTGCTTGGGTTCTTAAAGACCTGCTCTTGATAATGGTTCTGAAATGGTGTTAGGCCACCAACTAACCTGCCTGGTGCCTGGCTCCTCTCAGGTCCTCACCTGAGAGCCACTGTGGACTGGCAGTGGTAGGGAATTTCATTTTGGTTCAGGAGAGATTTATATGATGGGAAGAGAACTGGAAGTAACCAAATGCCAGGAAAGCATCTCTTCCCATCTCTCACTGGAAAAATACCGGAATTCAGAAGAGAGAGGAGCTTCTGGAGGGATCTCCCTGGGTGAGAATCCTTCAAGGCTTCCTATCTCATCCTTCTTAGGGGTAAGGAGATTTGAATACATCAAAGTTATCATATATTGGTTTCTCAGGGGTATGAGACCATTAGAGTTGAATGCAGAGAATTAGTATTAATTAAGAGCAGTAAGAGAGAAGAATGAGCTGAAGAGGCAGGGAGCAGGCTGGATTCATATGTAACAGCACAATTTCTGCAGCTCCAATGCAGGTCTTGCACCTGACCCAGCTGTGGCTCCACTGAGAAGCATCAGGATCATTCTGCCTGCCCTAGGTCAAACCCATCAAAGGTGAAGCCAGCCAGGCTCCCTCCATCCATTTTGTGTGTTCTGGTTAGATCTTGCTCCCCAGGTGTGCTCATGGGGGCATTGGTGTTAAATCAGATTGAACTACAGTTTCTTTCATGGTTGGGATTCAAAGATATTGGAAGTGACTGAGATGCTTTGGCTTCAGGTTTTAGGTTGCTCAAGAGGACACAGTGCACGTAGGGATGGGCTTCAACACAGCCTCCATCTTCCCCCTCATCCACTCCAAAAAAAGATTCAAACTGGTGCTTCTCACCCCAACAGGGTGAGACAGGCTCAGGGCTTCCCCAAAACTGCTCTGGGAGCTGGACAAACGCTGCCTGGCAGAGATAGGAAAGCTTGTTGTTCCTGATTCTACTCCCTGAAACTTAATGTCATGTTTTGCTGATCACAAAAAGCCTCAGAGGAGAGACTTGCATGGCTGCAAGCCTTGCCCATCAGATGGCTCAGCAGTGCATAGGGCCAAAGCTCTCAGCACACCTGGAGGTGCAGTGTGTCCCTCTCATCCTTGTGGAGAGGGCAGGGAGGGATCCTGGGGATCCTGACTTAGCAGCTTCCCTTTTTTTTTTTTTTTTTTTTTTTTTTTCCCCAGTGAAACGAAGCGCATGGGAATGTCTCCATGTGGAACTGAAAGGTGCTGCTGGGTGGGTTGGAAGGGAAGGGGGAGTGGGTCCTGCTCCAAACCTGGGGCTGGCACAGAGTGCCTGCTGCCCCCTGGCAAAACCCCCTCCTCCCTGGCATATCCCTCTGCCCCCTGGCATATCCCCCCCCTTAGCAAAACCCCCTCCTTGCTGGCAAAACCCCCTCCTCCCTGGCCTATCCCCCTCTTCCCTGGTATATCCCTCTGCCCCCTGGCATATCCCCCCCCTTAGCAAAACCCCCTCCTCCCTGGCATATCCCCCTCTTCCCTGGCATATCCCCCTTCTCCTTAGCAAAACCCCCACCTCCCTGGCATATCCTCCCCCTTAGCAAAACCCCTTCCTCTCTGGCATATCCCCCTGCCCCCTGGCAAAACCCCCTCTTCCCTGGTATATCCCTCTGCCCCCTGGCATATTCCCCCCCTTAGCAAAACCCCCTTCTCCCTGGCATATCCCCCCCTCCCCTTAGCAAATCCCCCTCCTCCCTGCCCATTCTGCCCGCAGCTAAGGAGCAGCATGATGTTTCCCCCCGCCGTTTCCATCTCCCTGGATTTATTTCTGCCTTTTTTGAAAGCTGAGCTCCCCAGGATGAGAAAATGGCTCTTCTCGCCTTTTTTCCTCCTTCTCCTTTTCTCGACTCACTGAGCCAGCTGGGGCAATGCCACAATTCAAGGCGTCTGGAGACAGAATCCAGCTCGCTGCCTTGTGATCTGCATGTCAAGGTGAAACTGCAATAAGATAATAATGTCAGTATCCCCAGAAGGCAGGCGGTAAAAGATACTAATTGCATTTCACTGAAGGCTTCAGAAACACTCAGCAGCTGGAAAGCTGAGGAGAATTTTGATGCCATTCTTATGAGGGAAGATCTTTTTTTTTTTTTTTTCCTTCCCCCCTTACACTGTTTGTAAATCTATTACAGAACATGGGGAGTGGGAGCGGGGGAAGAGAATGTATAAAACCAGTTAAAGGCTTAATGTTTCCCATTATATTTTGTGAGCTGTAGGTGGTCTAGAGCTTATAAAAATGTAGCACATTCCCTTGTAATCAACCATAATAATTTATTATTATTATTTATTATGATTTGCTGTTATTTTGCACATAGAAAGGCCCCTGCCAAGGCACCGAGAGCTCTGCACAAACAGTTAACATTTATTATAGCAGTAGTAATGTTTAAAAATATTAACTAAATAAAATAAAAACACCAGCTCTAAAGAGCTGTGGACAGCTTTGTTATTGGAAAATAAATGCAGGAAGGCAAATATCTTACAGAGTGGCTGATACTGATTTGCATAGAAACATGCCTGGTGAGGGGGGAAATGCATTTTCAATTCTTGGAACAATGCAGGGGCCTTGGCTTGGAGATGTGTGTCCAGTGGGCAGTTCTGTACCCATCAGAAACAGGGACCCAGAACAACCCCCGTGGGGTGGGCAAGTGTCTGCCCCCCACGCTTGGGCTGAGGGCTGTGTTAGCTGGGTGCATTAAAGGACTCTTCTTGGAGAGTGGATTTATTTAATCCCAGAGGGTTGTGATCCTTTTTCCAGCTGTTTGCCTCAAGGTGCTTTATTGCTGTGGTTGTCTTCTCCAGAGAAGCTGGAGGCCAAGTCCTGGGGTCCTGACTGGTGTTTCCCAGCCTCTTTCCCATCCCTTGCCTTTGTTCTGTCAGGGATCTTTTATCTCAGAGAGGAAAGAAAAGTCTTCAGTGTCCACAGGATGCAATAGAGGTGTGTATGAGGCTTAGTACTGCATAGTATATGTCTTGATGATCTGGGAAAAAAAGAGCCAAATTAGCAAAATTAGCAAGTGCCTGAGATATCTGTGGGTTAGTCAAGAAAAGAGGGTGGGAGGCCTGGCAAATGTTTTGCCCTGATAAGCTGGTGAGCTGGGCAGTGTGCTGGCACACTAAAATACAGGGTGCTGCATGTGGGAAGGGGATAGGGGAGCATGATAAGGTCTAAATTAACTGTAACCTTTTGAGAAGAAGAGAGCAGCATCAACAGCCAGCCATGTGCAAAACTCTGCTCTCTGTGTACAGCCATGGCCAGATAAGCAATGAAAATATGAGGAAGAATGGGATTAAAAATATTGCTGAGAATATTATAATGCCAGCACGTAAATCAGTGCTGTGGTCTTGCCTGGAATTGTGTGTCAGTTTCTAGTCAATCTGTCTCCAAAAAATACAGGAGGGATAGGGAGGTCAAGTGATAGGCAACAAAACTTATTTGAGGCACTGAAAGACTTCCAGGTGATGAGAGACTGAGGGATGAGGGGGAACATTTATTTTAAAGATGAGATAAATACAAGGGGATATGATCCACACACATAAAAAGGAGAGGGTAAATTGAGCATTGGGAATCACCCTTTCTTGTGAGACAGAAACCAGGGAGCACCTGATGGGGCTGAACAGCAGTGAGTTGGACATGGTCTGCAGCACATGTTTTTTCCATGCTATTAACTGACAGGAGTAACCTGGAGAAGAGCAGGGGGTAAAGAGGGCTCAGGGAGACAAAAAAAGGGACCTGGGGACCCCAAGCATCCCAGCTCCATGGGGGGAGGAAACAATGGGGGGGTACAAACCTTGTCCCATCAGCAGGGGTTTGCAACATTTCCCCTGTTCTGGCACCTCTGGCTGTAGCTGTATTAAGGGGGATACAGAGGAATCCCCAGGACACCCTCTCCTCACTGGGCTGAGGGCTCTGGTGTCATTTTGGGTGCTAATCCTGCAGAAGAGCTGGGTAGGGTTGGAGGAGATGCTAGGGGCTGTGTGGGCAGAGTGGGACAGAGGTACAGATCCCCTGTGACACCCCCGGGCTGGGCTCTGCCTGAGGATGGGGAGGGATGAAGGCTCAGTCCAGGGAGGTGCCTGAACACTCCCAGTGATGGGTGCAAAGCAGACATGTTGATGGGGACTGGTGGAGCGTGTTACTGGGGTTATCTAATCTCCTCTATGCCATGGGCTGCTTTTGGGGCTGCCCCAGGGACACACTGGGGTGACGCAGCCACACACCCACGTTCCCACTCCAGGATGTTCAAAGGCTGTAAACTGGTGTGAATTAAAACTCCTGGCTCTGACCTCTTCTGTACTGGGGATTATGATGTTTGGTGTCATTCTGCACCATCAGATAAGGCTTGGCCCCTGCCCGGGCATGCAGGAATCAGCGGGATGCTGAGTGAGTGTGATGCTCCCTGCACCCTGTCCCTGCCTGTGCCCTGTCCTGCAGGTTAAATCCAGGTCGGGACACTTGAGGACACACGATGTGCTACAGACAGGCTGTACCATGGCTGTAGAGGCAGTGGGTGTGGATATACACAGGTGTGCACACACAGCACAAGATCCTGAGGTGCTGCAGGATCCTTCATCAGAGCCCCTTCCTGCAACACCCTGACCAGCAGTTCTCACATGGGGCTTTTTTGTCCTTTCCTTGTCACCCCAGGGGCAGAACTGTGTGTGGTGGAGTGTCTTGGTTTTGGTAGGGGTTAGAGTTTGTTTTGTTAAAAATAAAAAAAACGACCCATGTTTTAAATATATTGCTTGCTATGTGCTGCTGTCAGAGAAAGCCAGGTCAGGGCTGCAGGGTTTGCAGTGAGTCTCAGTTTCTGGTTTGCTCTAGGTTTGGCCTCCCCCAAGTTGTTTCCCACACAGATGAGCTCTGGTTTCACTGTGAGGAATTCCATTCCAGAGGAAAAAAAAAAAAACAAAAAACAAACCCAAGACTGTCAAACCCTGAGTAGTCTTTGAGTTTTCTTCCTAGGAGGCCTCCTCTGTCAACAGGAGCCACATCTGGGTTTGTCTGGGGGCTGAAGGTGATGGCAGTGTGGGAAGCAGAGGTGTGGGGAAGGGAGGCCAGATGGAGGTGTATGGAGATGTGGGGCTGTGCTCTCCAAAGCTCTGAAGGCTGTGTGCACACCTGCATCACCATGCTGCAGAGTCTTGGTAACCACAGTGTTGTCAGGATGAACCAAGGGGGAGAACACTCAAACTTGGGGCTGACAGGAGAGGTTGCCAAAGAGGTTGCTCCTTGAAAACAAATCTCATTAAAGAGCCTACATCAGTCCAGTGCCCTGAACCTTCAGTCCTTGGAAATGCCCCTGTGCTCAGAGCAGAAAGTGCTTTCCTCTGTCTTGTTGGAGGTCAGTTCACTCATCCCTCTTCCCCAGCTCACAGAGGGGTTTTGGCAGCAGCAGTGTGATCCCATGGGATTCAGAAGGTGTCCACACTAAAAACACTGTAGACTCATTCCAGGCTGGGGCTAACACCCACTTCTGACTCCTTTTGACACATTCATCTGCCTTGATTTAGCAACCTGGCCATTAAGGGGGTGCTGGTTATTGTAGAGGGCTTTTTAGTTGCTGGGAGGAACAGGGCAATGCATTCCAATCTGAGATAAAGCCAGGTGGTTACTCTGGAGATATTCTTATTTGGTGTGGTTATTCTTGAGCTATTTTAAAGGGAGCTTTCAAGTCCAGGTTGAAATTGTTCATCTCATTCTTAAAGCTCACGGCATGAGTCTCCCTCTGAAGGTAAACACCATTTAGGTGTTTATCCAGCATCCAGCTCACTGCAAAATCCCTGCAGGAAAAAAGACCATTAGAGAATGAGGCATTGCATTCATTTCAGTTGGGGAAGATTATGGAGATCATGAGCTGTTAGCAAGGCTGCAAAGGATTCTTCTTACTGAAATGTTAAGGGTCTCATTGGCTGTGTTTTATTTGACCAAGTGGGACCAGAGAGTTCTGGGCACCCGTGCTGGCTGTGACCAAGGAGCATCCTCAGGCCAGGCTGTCCCTGTATCCCACCTGCACCTGAGAGCCAGCCCTGGAGACATCCAGGAAAACCTCACACCTGCGATTCCAGGTTACAGATGGTGACACTCATGGTCAGATTTTCAAAGGTATTTATTTGCCTGGAGTTGCAAACAGCCATTTATTGTATAAGCTTTGGAGGACTTTGCAGAAGGACCTCAGCTGTCTGATTTTGGAGCCTTGCTCACTTAGGGATGTTGTCATCTTGTGTAGGAACCCACTTACAGCTTTAGGGAGCTTTGGGAATTTTCTGCTGAACATCAATTCGTTGTCCTAGTTAAAATATTAGAATTTAGTTTACCAGCAGAGGGTCTTCTGTGGTCTGAATTACAGCAAATTTACTTGCAGTTTTCATTATTGGAAAGTTCAGGAGAAGGAATTATCCCACCAGGGAGTGCTGTTTAATTTCTGAGGAACCATTTTCTTGTCCTGATATAAATTTGATTGTAATGACAGGCAATTGTGGCAATAGCATAACAGTGATAAAGCGTGGAAATAGCAGTATTTCTGGTGCAACTTTACGAAAATCCCTCAGAATATAAACTAATTTAAACCAGAAAAGCAGCTAATATGGCCTTAGTGCATTATGCCATGTTTGGTTCGCTTTTTACTCACTAAACAGTAAAAGAAAAGGGGAGAGGCACAGATTCCAGATTGGGGCAGGTCTCACTATTTGACCTCATCCTCCTGTTTCATTAAGGTCATTAAAATCCTCTTTCAGATTTGTATAGAGGTCTTAAAACACCAGAAATTACCTTTTTCTATGAACAACTGATCCAGAACTGGGCAGGAAAGAGTCAACGAGGGCTGGGTGGCTGCATTCAAACTTTACAAATGTGAGTCTTGCCTCCCACAAGTGGTAGTACTGTCATGTTAGACCCAAGAAAAAGCACAATTTTTAAAATCATGAGCCCTTGGAACCTTGGTTTTCATCCTCCTTTTCCTCTAGGAGGGTCCAGGTTCTTTCTGTCTCATTTGAATTTTGTGCACCCCAAGAGCTGGGCTATAGATATCCACACATTTTATTGAGACCAAGTGAACATTTCACCTATCCTCTCCTTTCACCTGGAGCTTGGCAATGTCATTTCCATCTCCTCCCCTTGCTGTGCTCTCAGGCTGTTGCTATCACCTTTATTAAAATTTCACTAAATATCCCAGGCAAAGTTCCGGCGTGCAGAATCAAAGGGATATTCACGTTTTTAAATTAGCAGACAGTGGAAATGGATGAATGGCTCTTCCATAGAGAAATATTCTGGGTCTGCTCTAAAAACTGCTGGGAACAGCACAACCTTAGCTGGAGGTTGTTCAGCAGGGCAGGAGGAAGCAGCTTGGTGTCTGACACCCTTGATCTTTGCAGTCAGTCCAGGTCTCCCTTCTGAAGGAAACAATGCAAAAAGCCAGACCTCTCTCTGACTCTCAGCCCTTGATTTCTGGCTTACAGTGGGCTCTTCCCATTTTCTTGGTCAGAAAAGCATGAGGAGCTCCTCTTCCCTGACCTGGGCAGAGGCACACATGTCCCAGACACAGTATTCTGATGGCTCCTAGAGTAGGCATTTTTATTTTTCCTGCTTTGCTTCATATGACTTTTCCAGTGGCAGCTCACCAAGCTGGAAAAGGAAATCAACAAAAGGGAGTATGTAAATTGTATGGATTTTCTCAGCCCATGCAGGTAGCTGCCAGGTCCCTTCTGAGAATGGTGGGACCCATGAGGTTAATGTCACTGTCCTTGCATCATGGTTCTTGGTCCCTGTGCCTGAGGGATGCAATCCCATTGCCTCTCAAGTTGTCCTCCACTGTGCATCCTCCAGGATACCCTGGTGAAACAGAAAGTCAAGAGAGTGCAGATCACACAGGTGGGAAATCTCTATTTGAGATTTTTTTGGGCCTCTGGCTTAGGAAGGAAAAATTTCTGGAGGGGGGGCTGTGATATCCAAGGCGTGAAAAATTGCCAGGGAATTATCTGATGAACCCATTTGATGAGATTAAATAAAAAGTGAAAACTAAATGCCTTTATCTGTGTTTCTTTGTCACTATTGCTAAAATATTGAAGTTTAAACAAGGAGGCTTTTAATGGAGGGTTGTCTCACAGGGTGTATTGTATTCACTGGAGTTTGCTCTCTCCTTGGCTAATTATATATATTTATCCATCTTATTGAAAGCTTCTCCAGGGCAAAGAGATGCTGTTTTATTTCTTTACTTTATAAAGGAAATGTGTATCAAAGAGATCTGTTAAATACCGAGGTAGTTCAATCTCTGATACTCCAGGTTCTGGTAGGGAGCTGGAAGGGATGTTGCAGAGGGGTAGATGGGAGCAAAGATCTCCCAGCTCCATGGAGCACAGCAGATCTCATCAGCAATCTGGGCTGAGGATATCCTGAGGATCTTGAGGGGAGCCTCTGTTTCCTTAGGATCCACTGAAGAGTCAAGTCCAGCCCCATTCCTACTCCATTTTCTGTGCTAGCTGGTCACTCTGGAGATGTGAAGTCCCACTTTTTGATCAACCCAACCCCTCTGTGCTCAGGTGTCATTAAACATCCATCTCCCCCTTCCCTGCATCTCCCCCACTGCCTGCTGCATGCAGAACCAGCTCACCCAGCAGCATCTTCAGCTCCTTTCTGCTCAGTGAACAACCTGCTGTATCAAATGTTAAGTCTTTTAATTAGTGCCTCTTTTAGTCACAGAAAAGTTGTAACACTGGGTGAAAAATCTTGGCCCTGAATAGCCAGGGACTGGCCTGGGCAGGAAAGGATCTGTGTGATAGCAGCCCAGCAGAAGTGTCATTATGGCCTGCCAGGGAGCAGTGCTCCTTTTCCTGCCAGCAAGGGTTGTTTCTCTGCTTGCAGCTGTCAGACTCCTGAGTCCCTGGAAATGACACAGATATAGGGGGTTATTTTCTTTCTTATCAATTTTGTTTTGAAGCGTGGTGAAAAATGTGAGATCTTCATTTGAAGGTGCTGCTAGACAGCTATGTGCTGGCTCCTTTGACTTATTTATGTCCTAATGATGCTGCTTTATTTATTTCTTTTTTTGCTCACCTACCCAGTTGAGTGCTGTATGTTTTCTGATGCTGGCAGATGAGCTCTCAGCAGTATCTTCTGCTTTATGGCTTTGTGCAGAGCCTGTAGCTTTGGCCTGTTACTTACTGTCACTTATGCATTTGCTTTTTGAATCAAAGGATGTGGTCTTATACCTAAAGCATTTATTTGGAAACAACTGCCTTAGGTCAGATAAAGGATTGGATTGCTCTTTGGATTCACATTCTGGATGTGCATCTCCCATCTGTGATGCCACAGCTGGTGTTATGAGACACAGGGATGACATCAGAGGGGCTGATTTCTGCTGCAGCACCAGTCTTGATTCTCTCTTTTTCATCTCAGCCAAGGTGCTTTGTCTTTAAGCATCACCTTCATCTCAGGTGAGAAGCAGGCGAGTGAAGTGTCGTGAGGTGAGAAACCTGGATTTTAGTGGAAGAGCATAAATGAAGTAAATAAAATGTCAGCAATAGTTTCTGTAGAGGAGCTGACAGCCCCTGGGTTCCAGCACCTGGAGCTGGGCTCAGCTATCCAAGAGCAGAGACCTTCAGCTGAGCTATTCCTTCAGATTCCCCATGTAGCTGCTAGGCAGTGCTGGTGCACGATTCATCTCATCCTGAGGTGTATGTCAGAAAATAGGTCAGATGGATTGTGCTTTAGAAGTGCTCATTTTCCTAAAGGCTGTTGTGCTGAGGAGCACAGATGTAGATAGTTCTGTGTGTCTGGAGTAGGGGGAGGCAGAATCTGCCTTGGAAACGGCAACGTTGTCACGTGGAAAAGGATGCTGGTAGAATTCCTGCTCTTTTCCTGAGGTGGCATCAGTCCCCCTTTCCCATACCACCAGCTATGGTGGGGCTTGGCATTGGTAACAAACCCCACCCAGGGCCAGGATAAAGAAAATCATCATCAGAGCACCTTTGGTCCATGGAGCTGATGGGGTCCAGCACCTGCCATGCTGGCCTGCCTCCCAAGGGCAAAGTGCACGTCAGCAAATTGCAGAGAAATTGTTAACAGTGAATTCCTGTCAAGGTGAGTGGTGGGAGCAGCCTGGTCCTGGTACCTGGGCATCAAAGCTGAGCTCAGGTGATGAATCCTGCTGCACCTCTTGTCTCCTGGATGAGAAACTATTTTTTTTTCCAACGTGTTTCAGTGGAACGTAACTAAAAGCTGGAAATATCCCCTTGTGCCCTGCCAACAAGGGGGTTTACTACAGGGGTGGTGCTGGGGACCTCTCTGAAGGGAGAAGGGCTGGGGGAAAATCTCTGAGGGGAGGTTTCAGCAGTAAAACTCAGCCCTGCTTGCTGCTTTCCCAGCAGCTGGAGCTGTGAGGCCAAAGGGCAGTGAGTGCTGTGCATTCTGCTGAGTGCAATTCTGTTCTTGTTTTTAATGGTAATATTTAGAAGTTAGATTGCCATCTGATTAGGGCAGGACCTAGCCCTTTCTGAACAGCAGTTAGCATATTGTCAGCCATCAAGGGTAATAGATAACACTGGGAGATGATGATAATGCCTGAGATGGAGTGCAGGATGGAAGAGGAGGGACACAGCATTTTCAGTAGAATCCCTTCCTGCTGGCGACTGTGTTGAGGTGGCATTTAATTAATTAAATGGGCAAATGTCCAGAAGCTGCTGCATGAGGTACCCGAGCCAAGTGTTGGTCAAAAGTAGGTCCAGCAAGACCTGGTGGTGGCCACCACATCCCTGAGCTACTGGTGCTGTGCAGGGGGAAGTTGACAAACAGGAAACGTGATAAAAATAACAAAAAATCATGTTTCACTATGCTGTCCAAGAAACTGGTGTCAAGCTGCCTGTGGTTTGTGGCTGTGGAGGTAACATGGGGCTGCTGGCAGACAGAGAAGCCCTCACTCCTGGGCATGGGATACCAGGAGAAGCATTAACTCATCAGCTGAGCAGAGCCCTCAGACCTTCTGTAGCTCTCTTGGGTGCTGGGTGCATGCTCAGAGATGGGCACAAAAAGTTTGCAAATAAATGGGTAGACCTGGCTGGGCACCAGCCCCTCCTGTCACCCCCTGTCACAGGCAGTGCTCACGGGCAGAGCCTTTGAGTGATGGAGATTTTTGCAGCTGTAAAGAGCTAAAAGGACAGGAATCTGGGAGAAAAGAGGGAGAAGGACACCACAGCCTGATGGAAACCCTGACAGTGCTGTAGCCCCCAGCATGGGCTGGCATCACCCCATTGAGCCACAGCCCTGCTGGGAGGTGGTAAGCAAAGGGGATGCTCCAACAGCAATGGCTTTATGGAAGGGGCAGGCAGCTGGAAGCAATGGGCTATTGTCTGAAAGATAAAATTTATTACAGGGCAGCATACAAAGCCTAAATTAAGCTACCCAGGAAAAGGGGAAAAACATCCCCTTGGTGTGTGTTATATGTATGCAGAGCTCATCATATCGAGTAATGTGGTGCAATAGGGCTGAACCAGGCTGTAATGGGCTGTGTGGCTGCTTTTTTCTTTCTCTTTCCATGGTTTGGGTTTTTTTGGGTTTGGTGGTTTTTTGTTTTGTTTTGGTGTTTTTTTTTTTTTGTGTGTGTGTGTGTGGTTGTTTTGGGTTTTTTGTTTGTTTTTTGGGTTTGTTGTTGTTGGTTTTGTTGCATGAGGACCTTAATGGGGTTCTTTAAACAGATGCTTCCAGTGACCAGTGATTTAAAAAAAAGAAAGAAAAGAAAGAAAAGGAAAAAAAAAAAAAAAAAAAAGAAAAAGAAAAAGAAAGAGAAGAAAAACGTTGAAAGCACAAGATTGGCAGAAATCATTTTTCCAAAGAAAAGAGCTTGGGGGTGGGGACAAGCTGGGAGAAGACTGTCAGGCTGTGGAAAAGTTTAATAAATTCCATGTCACTCTAAAGACCGTCGTGTGCAGAGTTGCCCAAGGCCAATAAAACCTGATAAACCTCTGATAGGCTGGCTCTGCTGCACTGGCACACGTTATTGCTTTGATACCTTACACAAAAATCGGGTGCTTTTTTGTTGGTTTTGATATGGTAAGAGGCCTTGCAGTGTGCTGCTCTTTATAAGGTACATATATATAAAATCCATTATAAAAACACCGAAGGATTTAAGTGTGTAGCTGTCATCAGTTACTATTTAACTGAGCGAAACATGTTAAAAGCAGCAACAATACAATCTAGCAGTGAACGCATGAAGGCTCAGGCAATCTTCCTCCCACATTTAAGAGAAAGTGCTTTATAAAACTGTAATCTTGGTAGGATTTACAGGGAGGGGGAGAGGGGGAAATGAAGAAAGCGGGGAGAAACATCTTTTGTTTTTGTTTAACTTCACTGAGTCTTTTGCTTGATATGAGAAACCTTGGAATATTTGCTGAATTTTTCTCCCAGGACTGGCTCAAAGGGCTGTGACCTGCCAGGTGCACAGGGGACTCAGGTGTCTATGGACTGTGTAGCACCCATCAGCTTGGGGAGCAGCAGCAACCTCTTGTGCTGTCACCCTTGGGTGATTCAGCTGAACTCTCTGAGCCTTTATTTCCCTCAGTGGTCCTTCTCCTGGAAGTCTGGGTGTGATTTTCAGGGCACCCTTCCCCAGCACAAGCATGTGGTTTGTGTATTTAAAACAGATTTGCTGCAGGAGCGATGGAAAACGTGGTGGTTTCTCCTTGTTAGGAATCATGGCAGTGTTTTCATCAGCTTTGAGTTTAGATCCCTGCCTGTCATCCCTGAGCACCAGCTTTGAAATGACTTGGGAATTGCCACTAAAAAGGGGGGGGGAAGGTGCTGCTGCACCCCAGCTTGAGCCCAGGAGCCCCTTCCCATCTGCCTTGGCATTCCTTGGATCTCCAGCAAAACCTAAAGGGTAGGGGCTGGGCAGGGGAAATAACCCAGATGGGCAGCATGAGGCTCTGGTGGTGGGGAAGACCTGGCCCCAAGGAGGACCATACCAATGGTCTGTGCCAATTTTTCTACACATTTTCTTGTCCTGGATGATGGGTGGACAGCAGGAGTCAGGGAGCTGCCAGGTCCCCGTGGTCCCACAGGCATCCTGAGCTCTGCAGATCTCTGTTCCTCTAGTTGTTACCTAACTTGTCCATTTATAACTGTTTGTTGTGCTGGTACCTACAGGTCATGACCCAAGCATGCTCAGAGCTGACCAGATTTGTAGCATTTATTGCATGGTTGTCCCTCTAAGGAGCTGAAAGTCAAACTCAAACAGGTGGAAAAATTCCATGGGGCTGGGAGATCTGGGACTGGTTGGACAGGGGACAGGATTTCCCTCTAACCACTGTGTTTGAATTTCCAGATAACTTTTCTATATCTTCATTTCTTAGGCAAGCTGAGGTTTTCTAGGTTTGGGTGTTGGTATGAAGCTGAATAGTTGGAATATTTTGGCAAGGTCATTTTGGCTGGCTGCAGCTGCCTGGCCTTGCTGAAAGCGGGATAAAAAATATCATTGTTGTTGTTGTTGTTTTTGATGATGATGATGATGATGTCAGTACTTGCAGTGTGTTATTTCCAAAAGACAAAATTTGGTCCAGGATGAGCAGCCACCAAGAAGTGCTTCTTGTTCTGAAAGAAACCTGGGGCTGATGGGGTTGAGTTATGAACCTGGGGTAATCATATACTTAGTATAGTCAATACATTTTTCCTCTAAACTGCCAGCTGTTTTCTCTGGTTTTCTCCCTCATCCAGACACACTTAGGGAAAAACACAATTCCAGAAAATTCCTCTTCTTCCTTCAGTGCTGTCGCTGGCAGGAAGGTGCTTACTTCCAGAGTTTGCAAAATACACAAAAATAAAAGCTTGTTCAATGAAGAAGGTTTTGGCTATTTTTCTCCTCTGAAAAGGATTGATTTTCTTTCTAAAGTGTCTTTGGAGCAAAAGGTGCACAGCTTGAAATTTAATTCCATCAACTTGGGAGATTCAGGTTGACTCTCCCTTTCTGCTGGGTAATTTGGCTGAATCACCCAACCTCTTGGCTTCTCCCTGGCCAAACAGAGCCAGGACTTTTCCTTTGCTTCCACCACTCACTGCTTTTGCCTATTAAAATACAAAATCCTCTGGGTCTGGAGGATGCAGTCCTGGGTGGTTCTCCTCTTGTGCAGTTGCAGTGTCTGTCTGTGGAAGGATGAACTGTGAGCATCCTGGCAGCATATTACAGGGGGGTTTAAAAAAATTTCCAATACATTACTTCTGGCCAGATAAATAATGATTTTCTGGCAAAATTCCTGCTTGTGTAAAGTTTTGCCTCATTTCTCCCCTGGCTTTTTTCAGGAGGCCACAGCTCATGTGGATTTGCTTATACAGATACCTGCAGCAGGGAAAGGTAAAGAAAAGGAGCTGCAAATGTGTGATGCTGTCCACATATCAGCAGTGTTCACTCTGTTCATCATAATCCCATTTTCTGCCTTGGACGTGTCATTACTGCCCACCGGATTTGGGGAGATAGCAGCAGGAAATGAGCTGGAAAAACATCAGACAGTTTGGGTCTTTTTTTAAAAGTCATTAACACCTTTAAGATATTTAATGAACTGTAGGAGTGGAGAAGGATAAATTCACTGTGGGTGTGACAGGGAAGGGAGGCTCTGCAGAAAGGCAAGAGGAAAGACTTTGGCTTCTTTTGGACTGGAGTGCAAGGAGAGCCAAGGGCAAACCCTGTCTGGATGCCAAAGAGAAGAAGGGAAATTTAAAAAGGCAGAAATGTGGGGTTCCCTCTCCACCAGAGATGTGCAGGCTGCTCCCCTGCCTGCTTCCCTGACACAGCAACATTGCAGGGCTTGCAAAGATGCTGTCTCCATGGAACACACCATCACCTGCCCCTTGTGTCTGCTAGCTGCAGTCTCCTGCAGCAAACTGGCAAAGGGGGGTGAAGCTGAGGAGTTATCACGAGTTCAGCTAAATTCCTAACTCTCCCCACTGCTCCTAAGTGGCAGCTATAACTCAGCAAGTCCCAGCCATCCCCCAGCCATCCTTTGGTTGGGGCAACACATCCCAGGACAGCCCCTGCTGCAGGTTTGTGCCAGCCAAGGTTCAGACTCTTTGGTTTGCAGATGTGCAGCAGCCACCAGCTCAGACCTGGGCACCAGCCCCTGGGACCTGCACTCAGGTTCCTGCCCTTGCCCTCTCCTCTCCTGGCTGCTCCCTGTCTGATCCTGCTCAAGCATTGGAGGTGTTGTTATTTTGGGTACTTGCTGTACACCTCCGAGTGTATCTAATTTGCAGCAGATCTCTCAGGTGGGAAGAGGTATTTATCCTTCTGACAGGCAGAGAGGGGCCAAGCCACTTATCCAAAGCATGGAGGGAGCCTGCAAATTAACAGGGACTCAACCCAGACCTGAACTGGTGCCCCAGCTCCTGGCACACCATCCAGCCTGCTGGCAGCTGATGGAAACTGGAGGTGGAAAGGAGAGTAATTTGTTCTGCAGGTTGCTTATTTGTAAGGATGGGCTTTTTTTTCTTTTCTTTTTTTTTTTTTTTTTTTCTTTTTTTTTTTTTTTTTTCCTCTTTTGCAGTGCTTTATAATTTAAAATTACCCTCATGTTCTTAGGGTTGCCAGGGGTGGCAGAGGTGAGAAGCTGGGATGAGGAGGTGGCACCAGGGGCAGCACAGCCTCACAGGAGTGGCACTGGAGGCTGCCTGAGGGCTTTGCTGCATCTGAGTCCTGGCTCCTGTAGGAAACCCTGGGCTCCCTTCCAGGCCAAGGAGGACTTACAGGATTTAGTAGGCATAAGCTACAGTGCCACGTCTCTGCTCTTTTGGCCCTTTCCATCTCAACCCCATCAGCCTGCTATGACGTTGTCACCTCCCCAGCTTGTCCCATTCACTGCATCTCCTGTCCTGCCCCACTTACTACCCCGGGAGCATCTCAGCCAGGTTCCTCCTTTCTCTGACCCACCTCCCTTTCTCCCATCCACCCTGCCAGACTCAGTCCTCCCTTCCCTGGCTCTTTCCCCAGACCCCAACTCTGCATCACAGCTGTCACTAGGGCCCAGGGGGGACACCCATGGCTTTGTGCAGCTTCTCACTGGGACAGTGGCATGTCTCTAATAAAGCCTTGGCTTCCACTGGCTGAATTTCAAGATGCTCCTTCAAAGCCTGAAGATGTGTCTAAAAACTTCCTACCAACATATTTTTCCCCATTTTCTCCTCCAAAATGGGTTCACTGCAGAGGCTGAAGGTGGTGGTGGGACAGCTGGAGAGGCACACACTGGCTGCAGAAAGTTTCAACCCAAACAATTAAATCCCCAAAGGAATTTCCAAAAGCCCCTAAGCAGGTTACATGCCTAATTCTCAGAGCCCAATGGGACTCTGGACACCTAATCTGATTAGCTGCTTTTGAAAAGCTTTGCCAGGTGCCTGTTTGCATGTTTAGGTGCTCTAAAACCTTTGCAAATCTGAGCTGAAGAGTGTGGTCAGTTTGGGTCAGAGGAGAACTGCAGCAAATCCCATCTGGACACAGCTATGTGGGCTTAAAGCTGAGCTGGGCACCTGGTGTGGTCGCCATCCCTGCTAAGGGACTCCATCTGACATTCCTCATTAGACCATTCTGCTTTATTCTCCTTTTTGAAGACCTGTTATGGGCAAAGCAAAAAGGTAAAGCATTCCCAGACCTGTCCCAGCTCAGAAGAGCATCAGCTCTGTTAGGTACCACAAGGAGTGACTCAACTGGCAAGAGCATTTGCTGTGCTGAGCTTTTTTGGCAAATCTGGCCCATAGTGACCATTGCTTCATGGGACCAGAGCCCCAACTCAGGATGAATGAAGGCAAAACCTCCAAGCAAGAGCATTGCATAGTGGAACTGTGGATGTAGAAGGTAATAGCAGCACTTGTGTCCTTGCAGTGCCGTTCAGAATCAGAAACTGTGTGTATAATCCTTGTGCAAAGTGCTGAGCCCCTGGCCAGCACCACTGATGGAAGGAGAAACACGGACTTGTTGGTGCTTTGGAAAATCAGGCCACAGGTTTGAAGTTTGAAACACAGAGATATGTGGAAGTTTTGGCTGTAGGACACCAGATGCTCCAGGTGAGAGTGTGAGAAGCCAGCACACCCATCAGAGCTGTGTCCTTGCACACCCACCAGAGCTGTGTCCCTGCACACCCAGCAATGCTGTGTCCTTGCACACCCATCAGAGCCGTGTCCTTGCACACCCATCAGAGCTGTGTCCCTGCACACCCAGCAATGCTGTGTCCTTGCACACCCATCAGAGCTGTGTCTTTGCACACAGGGCAGTGTCCCAGCTCCCAAGACTCCTGAAAGTTTCCCTTCTTCAGGAAGCTGCCCCAGGGATGCCCAAGCAGTCACCTCTCCCAAGCCCCAAGGACCACTGGGACTCAGACTCCTCCCTTATCTAACCCTACCCCACCCCCAGAAAGTGACCCCATTTTCTGAAAAATTATTTCCAGTGCAATAATTGCAGCCTGGAAATTAGAGCCTGGTCTTCAAAGAGCAGGCTCTGAAGTGCACATTAGCTCTCTTACCAGTCAGAGCCATCTTACCAGTCCCTGCTCATCTCCTGCCTGAAATTATGTTTGACTACAGGGCATGAAATGTTATTCATCCTTCCCCATCTCCCTCCCATCCATTTCTATTCAGATTCAGCACGGAGTGGTAGCAGCAGCAGGTATATGAAAAAGATTTTCAGGTGTTCATGTGTCTTTTCTTTCTTTTTTTCCCCTGGTTCCCCTTTTATGTATGAGAAAGCAGCATGAAAGGCAAAGCAAATGAGAATGGGAAAGAAAGTGTTGGATTTAAAGCAATCTGTTAACAAGGGAGAGTTTATTATCTGCTCATATGGGGCCCTGGTGTTTCAGCCAGCATGGGGTGAGCACAGCCTGGTCCCCAGAGCCACCTCTCCCCATGGCCATGGTCAAGGCTGGTGGTGTTGAGGCAGCTGATGGGCACGAGGTTAATTCCCATTTCACTCCCTGGCAGTAGCAATTTCACGGATCTTGTCATCTGTGGACAGTTGCAGAAAGGGGAGATCAGGAATGACAAATATCTACATTACCTTCAGAGATTAAAATGCCACCAAATGTTCTTTTCATATGAAACCTCCGGCAGTTCTGGGATTTGGTTTGTGTAAGAGACTGGTTTGGGTCTGGTTTGGTTTTTTATTTTTTATTTTTTTTTCTTAAGAACAGAACACAGAGAGAAAAACATAAAAAACCACAAAGGAAGCTGAGATTTTGGGGCTACCATAAAAAGCTAGATAGGACTAGATATCTAGGCTGGACATCTTCCATTTGCATAGATAATTGATAGTCATCTATTTTTCCTACCAGTCAAAAATAGAGTAAGTTTAGAATAGAAGGGAACAGCTCTTGCCATTTTTTTGTCAAGTGTTATCTCATTAAGATCAGTACTTTTCTTTCCTTTTCTATAAGCCTGGGAAAATCAGGGGGATGAATTTCCTCTAACAGGATAAAACCCTCACAAAGGCCTTTGGAGAGGTGAGATAAGAAATTAACATTAAGAAATAAGTGATTGCTATCGTATGCAGAGGTTTTGCTTCTGAAACCCATCTGAAACTTGTTTTCTAGCATATTTGCATTTTGAACAAGCTACAGCTCTTGTTGATTTTTAAGCTGCAGGGTATGAAAACACCCCAGGGTTTTGCTTTGCTGAGAATTGTTCATCCCAGCACATGAAGCATTCGGTGTGGCACAAACCTTGCAGCTCAGAGGGGACCATGGGAAGAGGGGCAGGAGGATGTGCAGATGTTGGGTGCTTCAGGTCAAATTAAAACTGAGCCATAGGAGGCTTTTATTTCATTTTCCCTGCTGGGGAGCACAGCAGTGTTTGTGCAGTTGGACCTGACCCCTCTCCCATGTCACCTGAGGGCAGTTTGGGTTCTTTTTCCTTGTGTAATTTCTTTTGCTGCCTTCATCTTTGCTCCGCTGTAGCTGCCACCCAGGTCTGGTTTTGTGTTGTGGGAGGGGAGGAAAGGGAAACAAGGGAACCAATGTGGGGTTCAGACCAGGCTCTGGAGTGCAGAGCATCAGCAGAAGAGGAAGGTAAGGAAGAGGAAAACAGCCAACATCCCCTTGCTGCCCCCTCTGGTGTTGGCTCTTTGGGGTCTCTCAGAGCTCCTGGTGTTGGGTGCTGGAAGCTGGAAGACACCATAAAAAGATTTTCAAAAAATCAAAAGCCTTGCGTGGCCTTTGATGAATGCCTGGGGAGGCATGAGGGGGCAGTGCCAGTGTCCTCAGCCTGGGAGGGGGTGACAGGGACAAATCTGTGCCAGAGTGGCTGACACAGTTAGCATTTGCAGAGCAGCAAATTTGTAGGAAAAATGGGGGGGGGGTTATCCCTTCCCCACCATGGGAGCAGCATTGTATGGCTTGGGAGGGCATGGGAAGTAACCAGGACCATGTCTGCAGCTCTTTGGACGTTTCCTGGGGAAATTTAAGGTGTTTAAGGTGGATCCTTCTGGTTTGGCTAGAGAGAAACCAGGAGAGTGAAAATTGAATGGGAGGGTGATGGAATCTGGCTGATGAGGGGTGGGAGCTGACAGCTCAGTAGAAAATGAGACATGACAGAAAGGGGGGAGATAATTTAACAGGCCTGATATTGGCCTGATATTGTCCTTCATAGTCATGTCTTGATTTTCTCTTGCTTTACATTTGTCAGATCTGATTTTACACAGAAGATGGGGGGGGGCGGGGGGGATGCTCTGTACCATCCGGGCTGCGCAGAGCTGCCCCTGCAGCCATCTGTTGCACTTCCAAGCCACAAATGTGGAAGAAGAGCTTTATTTTAAATGGCTGGAAGTATTTTAGTGTTTTTAGGAGGACCTCAGTTGATTTCTTGAGAACTTATGCTCTATTTTTGCTCCAAATTCCAAAACAAATCCCCCCCTGCTAAGGCAGAAACCAAGAGCAGGAGCTGTCGGTTTCACTGAACTAACCAAAACCTGAGATTTAATAACAAAAACCTTTGACTTCTGCTGATCATCTCTCAGCAAAGGTCTGCAACTTCTCCCCTGAGGCTTGGCAGCTCGTCCCAGCTGCAGGAGATGTTTGGGGTGGAGCAAGGAGGAGGTCTGGGGGCTCTTATATTTTGCTCAAGCCTGATGCAGGCTCATGGGCAGCCACATCTCCAAGCCTTGGTCCTGCACCCAGCTCAGCCAGGCTTGTGCACTGGTCTGGAGCTCATGGGATAAATCTGTGCCCTGGAAGCTGCTGGCTGTCAACTTTTCCATCGGGAAGGGATGTCACCAGTTTCTTGTCAAGATAGCAAAGTGCATATTATCCCCCATGGCTCCTGGGCTCACCCTTTGTGACAGTTTGGGAGGAGGGGACACTCAGATGATTTGATGTGGTGACAGCAGCCTGCCTTTTCCCCAGGGAGCTACAGCCCCACAGCAGCCTGGCACTGTGGTCAGGTCCCTGAGGGCATCAGCTCAGCACCAGGCACAGATCCTGCTCCTAGCCCTGGCCCATTGCAGGTGGGTCCCGAGCCACAGTTGTGTTTGTGCTCAGGGGCTTCCCAGACCTTGCTGGGTAAAGGCAGGTCCCTAAAGGCACCTAAAGGTCCAGCCTCCAAGGTCACCACGGGTTGGGTGCTTCTCTTCCAGCTCCATGTAAAAATAAGAACAATTTTTTTAAAATGTAAAACAAAATAAAAACTGAGATGCTTTTATTTTTTTAACCAAAGTGGCTACATAAAGTAATTTCCTAAACCCTTTCTGCATGGCAAATGGCTTAGCAGAACGTAAAAGTCAAGCTCTTAATTTTCTTCTCTAAATACCCTGGACTTTTTTATGGCTACTGCCTGGCACAGCTCCTAAGCCACAGGTTCTTGCAGCTTTTTGAGGCTGAAAGTTCCCCAGTGGGCAGGCAGAGGATGCTTGCAGCCTCCATAAAGCCCAAAGGCAGTGTGCTGCTGGCAGCCAAGGCTGCTCAGGAAAGGGATGATGCTGCTATTGCTGCTGGGAGAGGTTATAATTGCAATTTCCCTCCAGATATTTGCTTTCATCTGTTCAGGACGGGCTCTCTTGAGCCCCAGCTGAGAAGTGAAGCTGCCCAGGGCTGGGCACAGACCTGCAGAGCTCTGATGTGGTGCAGGCAGCATCTCAGCAATTGAAAAATCATTCCTCAAATCCCAACCTCCTGGACCGAGCCAGATGGGGATTAGACAGGGTTTGCCACAGCAAAAAAAAAAAAAAAAAGAACCAACCCCAAAGCATGTTCTGGTGGTGAATTTAACGATCACAAAAGTTGCTAATTACAGGGAGGGGATGAATTGGCTGCCTGGCTCACAGGGACAACACTCAGTGCTGGGAGACAGGAGGGCTCTGGTTGCTGCATCCCCCCAAAATGAGCTGGGCTGCTGGTGATGGTTCCAACTCTCTGTGCCCCACAGCATGCTGCTGTCCCACCAGAGCCCATGTCATGCCATGGACCAGCCCCTCTAGCTGCCATCTCCTCTGAGAGTACCCTCCAGGAGGGCTTGTGCCCCACCAGCAGAACACTAAGGTGCTCCTGAGCTGGCAAGGACAGCCTGATGTCTGTCCTTGCTCCACTTATTGTCACAACCTTTCTAAGAGCTGAACTGCCCTCAATCTGCCCCCATTTCCCTGCAGCTTCAGAGCCCCTGGAGCAGGCAGAGGTGGGCTGGGCAGTGCTGGTGGGCAGAGAGGAGGAGGCTGAGCCCCCCCAAGAGCCACCAGCTGTCCCCAGAGCCCAGCCCTGCCTTCTGCAGCACATGGAGCTGCTGGCTGGCTTTTCTGTAGGTGCTAAATAACTAACTGGAAGGTTGTGCTGGGGCTGCACCAGCTCATTGGGTTGGCCTCTCAATCAAAAGCCACCAGTGCTGTGGTTTGAGTGAAGCATCAGCTGGTGGAAGCAGTTTTGGGGAGAACAGGAGCTGAGGGGTGCCAGGAGCCAGCTGCATCCTTGGCTAAAGCTGTGTGATGAGGTTCTTCAGGTGAAGTTTCGAGCAGTTTTGTGGTGCTCAGGCTGGTGGGGACAGGGAAACCAGACCCACAGCACTGGAGGCATTACTCAGAAATTTTTAAGCCTGGGGAGTGATGAGCAAACTTTCGAGAGGAAGGAGGAGCAGTACTGGGCTGTCTTGGTGATGAGGAAATGTCAGTGAGGATGGAGGCTGATTTGGTGGAGATTTAGTGAGAGATCAGAGGATTGGATGGGCACCAGCTCTTCTTGTTCCTAAAACCTCTGGGGTTTGGTGCTTTGGTCTCTGGTGTGCAATGTCCCCTCTGCATTCCCCTGCTTCATGTGGTGTCCCATTCTCCAAGGAGGAGGGATGCTGGATGTGACACCACATCACTGATGAGCTGTCTGGGGAGCTGGCTCTGGGGGGGACCAGGTGGGTGGCTGCATCCAGGTCTGGCTCTGCTGATCTCTGGGTGCATCATTGGTCCAGGGGACAGGCTGGCTTTCTGGGCCTCCCTGGCATCTCTTGCAGAAGGTATAGAAATCTGTCTGTCCCTCCTGAGGGAAATCCCACCCTGTTTTCCCAAGCTATGGATGGGGCTGGCCCTCCATCCCAGTATCTCCAGCATGAGCAGTCCAGCTGGGGGGCAGAGCCAGGTCACAGAAGAGCCTTTACCCAAATGCAAGGTTTTGATGCTACAGACAAAATGTTCCAGCAGGGGAAATTTCTGCACCACTTTAACTTGGTCTTGATTACACCTCTGTGACAGATGCTCTGCATACCTTTAATGCTGCAGAGACAAAACCACTGTAGGGCTGGGGAAAGCACAGGCACTGATTAATTTCTCCTCCCGTGGAGCAGGCAGAGCTGGAGGGGAGGGCAGGCAGGATGGCCCCAGCCATACACAGCCAGAGAGCAAACCTTCACTCACCTGACACAGGGAAGAGATGCTGAAGCTGGGAATTTCTTCCCCAGGCACTGCTTGCTGGGGTGATCTCCTGGGAGAAGGGAGCTCTGGGGGGATGAGCATCACCAGCCAGCCCTGGCCATGATGCCTCCCTGCTGTGGCAGCCCCAGTGTCACTTAGTTTATTAATAGCCTGGTGCAAGATAAATTTTAATTGTCTGTTTCTTTCTGATGCCCACTTCAATAGGCTGGGTAGGTGGCCTGAGGATCTAGTACATGAGAAAGGTGAGATCTTTGCTTAAAAGGACATTGCCCAGTGATTTTTCACAACCCTTTGAACAGTTTGGCTGATTCTTTTATTTTTAATTGGTTCCCCTTGGAAAACTTGTGCAGAAACCTGTGTCCTTTCATCATTTTGTGCTGCCATTGATGCCAGCAGTCTGCCTGGCACTGTACAGGGCGTGTGAGGAGCTGGGGTCACCTCAGATATCCTGCCCATAAACTAGGTCAGTTTTTGACAGATTTTTAGCCATTGGTGGGTCTGGTGCTGAAATCCTAATGCAATGCCAATAGGGGTGGACATGGAGAGGCTTGAGTTGTCCCCTTGAAGGGCACCATGGAAAGTTTTTCCTTAGCTGAGCAGCATCGCAGACCTCTACACAAGGGGCAGGTGGTTCAGGGTCATGGGAAGGGGTACAGCATTTCCCTGGACCAAAGCCTGACTGGAATGCCCAGGCAGGTCTGCTGTATATTGGGGAAGAATAAAGCAAAGAACTGCCAGCATTTGGGTGCTGAGGTTGGATGAGCATGGATGGAGCTGCTCTGCTGGGGGTGTTGGGGCTGGGATGGCAGCATTGGCCATGGGACCCACAGCACCTTCCACCCAGCACCCTCAGGCAGGGACCCAGGGAAAGCCCCTGAGCAGCTTTGGGGGCTGTGTTTTTGGGGGGTTGACACTGAGTCTCTGGTTCCCCAATGAAGAGATGTAGCCCTTGGTCCCCTGCACACTGGGGCCTGGCTGGGATGAGGTTGAGCCCTGACCACAGCCTGGCTCCCACCACGATGCCCCCACTCAGGGACCTACCACCATCTCCACAACCTTAGTTGTGTTTGCAGACAGAAATGGGGTTATTTTAGCAAGAGCCCTTTCAAAGGCAAACAACTGCTGTCCCTAGTGCCCTCTGCACGGGTGTTTTCTGCACTTCACTGCCTGTGTGTTGCACTGGTTTTGATTGCTTTTCAAGCCACAGACTCTTGGCAAGGAAAAAACATTCTCCTAAAAGACTAAATTATGCCCTCCTTCCCACCCAGGCCCACAGCAAGCACAAGCAGCACCTTTCTAGCCTATACATGACCTCAGGAGTGGGTTAGAGAAAAGAGAAGCTAATTGCAGCAACACCTCCAAGGGAAAGCTCTGAGTGGCTCAGGTAAAACAGCCAAATGAACTTTGGTTTCTCAGCCCTGTGAAGCCCAGCTGGCAATTTTAAGGCAAAGGGTGGGCCATTCTTAGGCACTGTGAGGAAAGGAGAGGTCCCTGAGACACAGGAGGGTCACCAGTGAGAGGAGCAGGAGTCTGGTATAAAAGGAGGAAGGGAGGGATAGAAATTTGATTTGTTCATTTAAATTATTTTTAGGAAACTATATACAAAATGCCCTATTTCTTTCACTTGTGGTCGGGTGAGTGCAGCGTGGGTGTGTGTAGATTAGCAGTGATATTTTTGTTACATGAGGGGGTGCAACAAGGCAGCACCCACCCACCAGCACGTCCAGGGTCACCTTTTATAAAATGCACCCCTAAGAGCTGTGGAGCCCATCATCCCCTTCCTCATTGTTTTTCCTTTGCTTGGCACATGCTCCTCAGACTCTTTCTTTTCCTTCACCTCCAACCCTTTGCACTTAAGGTCCCCTCTTCCTATTTCTTGTGCCAGATGGGTTCCCTGGAGTCTTATCTCGGGTGGCAGAGCTGTGAGGGCTTGGGAGTGGAGGGTCCTCTGAGGCTTTCAGCAGAAACTTGAAAAAGTCACCTTGGGGGTGAGGGGAGGTCATAGGAGGGGAATGGGCAGTGCTGGGGGGTGGGTGCAGGCAGAGGCAGAGCAAAGCTGCTGTCCCACATCCTGCCCACCTTCAGAGCAAGCTGCTTGTGTCCCTGGGGCCATCCAAAGGCAGCAGGTGTTTGTCCCCTTCCAGCAGGAGCCTGCAGGCAGTGACAGCAGTGAGGTTGGGGACACACACCATGTCCATCACCCCACAGCAGGGCTGAGCCCTCCCTCACCTCTGCCAGGGCACTGGGCTTGTTGCTACCTTTGGAAACTGTTTTATGCATCTCAATTCCCAGAAGAACGTATCCTGTGGCTTTTTTTTGGAGTGGAGTCAGGGTGCAGGGAAGTTGTAATTCCTGCAGTTTGTCCCAGGGCATGTCCCCAGGGTGGGGTGTCCAGGCTGAGCCGTGCAGCTCCGCTCGGCAGATTGGGAATGAAAGCAGGATCAAGCCCAAGGGCTGGGCCCATTTCTGCATCCTGGGCTGGTTCTGGAGAGGTAATGGTGGGGAGCAGAACCCCCCAGCACCTCTCAGCAGTGCCGGGCAGCAAGTCCCCACTGCTGGTCCCTTCAGACATCACCTCTGCCATGCAGCCAGGCAGGACTGCACCTGGGGGGGGGGGAGAGCAGGTGAAAAAAATCATAGAATCATGGAATGGGCTGGGTTGGAAGGGACCTCAGAGATCATCAAGTCCAACCCTTGATCCACTCCCTCTGTGGTTCCCAGCCCATGGCACTGAGTGCCACATCCAGGCTCTTTTGAAATATCTCCAGGGATGGAGAATCCACTCCTTCCCTGGGCAGCCCATTCCAATGGCTGATCACCCTCTCCAGGAAGAAATTCTTTCTAATATCCAACCTAAACGTCCCCTGGCACAACTTGAGACGATGCCCTCTTGTCTTGGTCAGCAAAACTGAAAAAAGCAAAAGCAGCAAACTGAAATCTTTTGCACAGTTAACTGCCTCCGTTTTTCCTCCTTTGCTGCTCCTCTTCACTCCCCAGCTCCCTTTTTAGTGAAACACCAAGGGGAGGATGAGAGCTGTTGCTTTGCTGTGCCTCTGAACCCTCTGCTTTGCTGGGGGCAGGAGGAGGTGGTGGCTGTCCCAGCCTGGGCTCTGTAGCCAGCTGGGGACAGAGCCTGGAGCCAGAAATGTCTCCATCCCCCTCCCCCAGGTAAGCTGCCTGCCTGCCTGCATTTTGCCTGCTGTCATAGACATGCTTTTAACTTAGTCTTTAAAGATAATAAAAGGACTTACAAAGCTTAATATGAGTCAAAGTGTTTTCAGGAAATGTCAGCTGCCACGTGTCTCTATTTAAATAGGAAAGGTTTGGGGTTTTTTGTTGGTTGTGGGGGTTTTGTGTGTGGTTTTGTGTTTTTTTTTCTTTTTGGGTTTTTTTTTTCCCATCTGTAAAGCACAAAACCCCACTGCTGTGTTAATTCATTAAAATGCCATGGAAAGTAGCAGGAAGAAGTAAAAAGGGAAATATGGCCAGGTCAGCTCCACTGCCAGGGATGAGTGAAGTGCCAAAAGACTGAGCAGATAATGTGGTGTTTGAAGAGATTTGGTGCCTGGTTCAAGGCTTTCCTGTGCTCTGTAGTTCCTGTGCTATTGGATTGCACACAATGCACCCTTAAACAGAGGCATGGCCTCTGCATTCCAGCCGTGGGGTTTTATACCTTGTATGGAAAAAGAAATATGCAAAATGCGATTTTTTTTCTTTTTTTTCGGGGGTGACATTTAACTTTAATAGCCTTCATCTCCTTTACCTCTGCCACAAATCTCCTTGCATCCAGTTCTGAGCTGCTCTCAGGACACTACAACCCCAGTGCTCCCTCCACCACAAGCCATGAGTTTTTCTTGGCCTGTAAGAAGAGGCTTTACCTCTCCATCTTCTTCTTACCAAGAAAACCCTGGGGCAGAAGCAGAGCCCCAGGTCCCCACATGCCTGGAGGGGCTGTTTACAGAGGGGGAATTTGTTATCTGAGTTACTGCTGCCATTTCCTACTGGGATGGGCAACAGGAAACATGGAACTGGGTAATTAATCTGAGTCTATCTGAGTATCTTCCATTATAGCACGGTAATTTCTGGATCTTGACATTCTTCTTTCTCTTTTTTTCCAAGTCAGAGAGAGAAGGGAGATGTGAATGTGTCACTTTTCTCTTGAAGCCTCATGAAGTGCACCTTCATGGTCATAAATCCCTGCATATTTATGATCCAGGGCAGTTAACCTTGCAAATCAGATTACACAGATGATTCTATGCTTTGCCTTTACCTGGCTGGCAGGAAGGAGATCTGCTGGGCAAGAGGCACGTATTCCAGCAGTGGAATATGTTGTGTGCAGGAATTTAGCAGCATCTTTCTGAATAAATGGAGAGCTTTCCTTTGGGACTCACTGGGTTTTATTGCAGAAGCTATTAAAAGTCTATGAGAGCAGCAGGGTTCAGGGCAGCAGGTTTTGTCTATTTGCAGAGGGTAGTTAACCTGGTTATTTAGAGTCCAGCTACAGATGTTCCTCTGTATCCTTGAACTGCAGAGGCAAAACACAGCAGTTTGCAAATTCTCCTTCCACGCTCCACTTTCAGGATTTGCCTTTTTTTCTGGCTATTGCTCAGCAACCTGCTCATGAAATCTGCTGTAGGTCTGCCAGTGCCTGGTGTGATGAAATGCTGCAAGACCCAGCAAAACCTGGGAGCAGAAATGCAATAGTTCCACTTAAGCAGGCAGGAGCCAGCATTTTAAAGACAAAGCCAGGCAGCCCAGGTTTTGCTTAAGAAAAGCCCAGGCTGGAAGATGCCTGGAGGCTGACAATAGCTGAATTGTACAAAACAGAGATGTCTCCTTTAGGGTTATTCTGGGCACATGCCCTTCAGTGATTGATGCCTGACACCTTCAATGCAAAGTTCCTCTTCACAGGGTCTTGTTTCCCACAGTGCAGCCTTTCACCCCAGCAAGCCATGCCAGGGCTGTGTGCTGGCTTTGCCCATCCAGGCAACTTTGAATAAAGGCAGTGATCACAAAGCACTGAAGAAAATGCAAAAAAGAAAAAGAAAAAAAAAAAATCTTTGCCTGGTCTGTAGTGGTAGCTTGATCTCCAAACTCCTGCATTCAATAGTCTTGTCCTCACTGGGAATATCAGCTTTTTCCTAGGTCTTTTCCTGACTTACAACATTGTTGTTGGGACAAGGTAAACAGTTGCCTGATGCAAACATCTTTTATAACAAGGAGGAAGCTGAGCTGCAAAATTTGGGCTCACAAAAAAGCAAAACATCTCCCGAGTGTCACAGAATTTGGTTCAGGGCTCCCAGGGTTATAATGGGAGAAGAAGAATGGTAGATTTGCATGCCCTTCTTTTCTTTCCATCAAGTCCTTCGTTATTTTGATGCAAATAAGTGACCCGTTCCAGTGGGGCCACTGGAGGGGCTTGCTGAGATCTGTGCAAGTGCTCTGCACATCTCACTGTCAGCTGGCAGAGGCTTTTATAATCCCACAACTCTTCCACCACCACCCCAGATCCTTTTCTTCTGTTTCTTTGAAAACTTTGGCTCTCCTTAATTCAGTAGCATCAGCATCTCTAGCATCAGCATCACTCGGTGGTCCCAGAGTTGCAGGACTTGGGTAAAAGGTGAAAGCTGCAGCACTGATTTGGAGGAGATATTGGGCACCCTGGCAGCTCGGGGTGAGTTTTCAACTCTCTGCCCTGTGTTAAGGCACAGATGGAATGAAACTCAAGTGGAAATGCAGTCCTCGGTATCTTCTTTAAGAGAATTAAAGAGCAACTACCCCGTGGTTAAGACATGTAAAACTGATTTTGTGATCTTCAGTGCAGCCTAATAACACTGACTAAGGGTGGCAGATAGGGGATTTCCTTGTACAGCCTTTACTGATCAGTTCTGGAAAAGAATAGCTATTGATGCCAGGGATTGCCCAAGGTAGAGGCTGCAACCTGCCAGGTTTGACAAAGGAGACAGTCCAGCCCCCAAAAATTGGTTTAAATCCAACAAAGGTGTTCCTCTAGTGACTTCAGAGCCACTGGGACATGGATCTCCAGAGATAATGTAAGAAGAGCTCTTGAAACAAAGCCTTCTGGTGCCCAGCCAGCTCAGGGTTTCCTTGCAGCCTGTGCAAAGGCCTCAGGAGGAGGTTTGGTGGTGGCAGGACATGTGCAGAAGGACATCTCATCCACTGCTCAGGTGCCTGTGGCTCAGACTGCCCTGATTCCTCTGCTGCTGGTTTAGTAGTGATGTGCTGTGGACTCCCTAAGAAAAACCTCTGGATTTCTGTGTCTGCCCATGGTTACTGTGAAAAAAATACTGCCAAGTCTGACAGTCTTGGAGCAAAATCCTCTCCTCTGCTTGTGCTAAGGAAGTAATGAGGAAAAGCAGCCTTGCAGCCTGCCCCTCCATCAGGAGTATCTATTGTGTGGGCTCTATCATGCTGCCCAGTAGAAGCAAGGTTGGGGAGAGTGGTCAAGTGGTGACCAAGTGGTATATTTATTTATAAATGTCCCCAGAGGGGTGTCCTGGGAAGTGTAGATCTGATCTGTGATTGCTCAAAGGCCATAAGAGAGGTAGAAATAAGCAAATCAGCTATGAAAATTATACCTTTGCCCTGCCACTTAGGAAAACATTACCTGATGACCCCAGCAGAGGTCTGGCTAATGATAAAGGGGTGCAGGTGGAAAAGACCAAGTCGATCTGGCAGTCATCCTTATGTGTGACCCATTTCTTACCCAGCCTGTGACATGAGCTTCAGGTTATGGGTTGAATCTTCATGCTCTTCATCATTTGTTGAAAAAAAAAAATGAGAAAAGCATATCTGGGCTTTCATGAGTCCTCCTGAAGAGCCATGTGAGCTAAGGCCACCTCTCCTCCCCTGGGAGCTCCTGCCACCATGGCATGAGGCTGCATTTTGGATGTAGCTCACCTAAATGCAATTAAACTGTTTAATAAGTAAGAGCTTGTAAGCAGCAGTGCAGAAACAGTGTCTCTGGCATTTATTCTCACTGTGGTGTACTTGTCTTGGCTTTGCAATACAAACTTGTTTGAGTTTTGCTTCCCTTTCTTAGCACGATGACAGGAGTTGGGTTTACCCCAGTATGACAGTGCACAAAGCATTTATTTTTTTCCTTTTCGTGAGTGATGCTATTTTAATGCTCTTATTTTTTGCTGGAGAAATTCTCAACATCAAAACAAAGCCAGTGTGTGGGGAAGGGAGTGATGAAGAGTGAATTCTCTCAGCTGCTCCTCACTGTAAGCAGAAGTAGGAGTGGAGTGCCTGAATTTTGGTAGAATTTGGATCCAAAGCTGTGCCTCATTGTGGATGGGATTAGCCAAAGCAGTCCCTCTGATCAGTGTAATTCATTGAAAGAAACAGAGAAGTTTCCTTTTTCTTTCTCTTTCACTAAACATGCAACCCCCCCATTCTTTTAACAATTAGTCTAGAAGATAGTAATTCTCATCCTGTTATCGTGTACTTTAGTGAGCTCATTCATAGTATGGCACTTCTTGTATCAGGCTCTAATACATTTCTCAAAGGTAATCTCTAAATACCCAGGCTGGTTTTGGAAAGGGGAAGATATTGTTGGTCTTTTATAAATCATTTGTTTTGAGGAATCTTGGAGGAAGGGTTATATATATGTATTATGAAAAAGCAATAGCATTTTAATGAGAAAATACTGTGTTAAATACATATAGCATGTATCTACTTCTGAGAAAATTTATATTGTTCAATCTTTGCTTGAAAGCCAAGCCCTTCTAATAGTTACCTGACATGATGTAGCCCCGTGACAGAAAGTCTAATGAAGACTTTCTTGATAGGAATGTAATTGTAAAGAAAAAAAATGATTAAAAAATTGGTTCCAGTGCTCTGCAATCCAAGAGTTCATTTGTTTCCTCATTCATGCACTAAACAAGTCCCTAATTAATCTTGAACCTTGGAGAAAGGAGAAAAGGAGACTAGATTGGCATCTTCTGAATACGAACACACTTCTCATTTTGGAAAGTTTGAAGAGGCTCTTAAGCATTCTCTTTTAATGGTATTTTTGTAAGGGTTTAAAGTGGCTTCATTAGCCTGCCAAAGCCACTAATTGCATTACCATATTTTTAAACTTTGGAGGATCAGGTTGGGGTTTTTTTTTTTCTTTTCTTTTTTTTTTTTTTTTTTTTTTTTTTTTTTTTTTTTTTTAAATAAGAAAAAATTAGATTAATTTGCTGCTTGAAACCGACTGAAGTGTTCAGTGACTGTCAGGGTCCTCAGCAGAGCCAGGGTGGCACCAAGCAGCCCCTTTGCTCCTGGAGCTGCACCCAGCAATGCCACCACTGCTCTGGGTCCTGCCCTCCCTGATCAAAACACCCCTGAAGCTCTTTCCTGCCAAGCTCAGAGCCTGAGCCAGACAGAAGTAAATCCTTGCACAGAGGTAAAACCTGTCCCTGTGCTAGATCTGCTGCTTTGTCTTGCTTAGGGAAGCAGAACCAAGAAATCCACCCCCCCCCCCCAAGCTTCAGCTTGGAAATGAAGCCTTTTGAGCAGCTCTTCTCCATCACCAAGGGATCTTTGGCTTTCCCTGGGGTGCAGCCCATATGCCCTGGGTGCTCACCCTGCAGCCAGGCTTGCAAAACCACTCCGTGTCAAGTGGGTAAAACCCTTTTTGTAATCCCAGGCCTTGTGGAGAAAAAGTCACGGTGCTGATTAACTCCAGCTCCTCTGTTCCTCTGTGCTGTGAAGTGTGAAAAGGATCAAGCCAAAGCCTCAGATGGAAAGTGCTGGCCAAGTTCAAAGTGTGGCTGTGTTAGTCCAGCTGTTCTCTTTACAGTAAATAGGCATCTGAACTTTAATGAGGTCACTTCCTTGAATCTTGCTTGTGTGTGGCCCCAGGTGGCTTATCGAAGGTAATATGAATAATAGAAACAAGATAAGAAAAGGCTGCTAGCCCCAAACAATATTGTCAGCCTGTGATTTCAGCTGCCTACCTACTCCTACCTGACAGCAAGGGATAAAAGAAAACCTAAAAACTCCAACCTTGGAGACTTGTAAGAGCTGTGTTAAAACCCCTACGAGAGCTCCTAGAAGAAATATTATCCTGGCTGGGGGAAGGGGGTGGAGGAGAATCAAGGGCACCAAGAAGAAAATACAGCTCACGGTTGAGGGAGTTGGGTTTTTTTTTCTTCCTTTGCAAATGTGTTCTTGCTCATTTCATTGTGAGGAGTGCAATATATTATCAGGTTTCAGGGAAGTGAAGAGTCGTCGGGGTTTCATTAGTTATGTTTATGCCAATAGAAATAAATCTCTGCAGGCATCAGAACAGGTTTGTTCATGCTCCCGGCCCCATCTAGGGAATTTCACTGGCCACATCCCTGTTGTGCTGGTGGAGCAGATACAGTTTGAGATATACTTTGGCCTTATTGATTTGAAGGCTTCTTCATTACTTCTCCAGCACTGCAGATCAATAGCCATGCCTAGAGCAGCATAATAGATTTTTTTAAAAAATCAATTAAATAGAATATTTTTAACAGAGCCTAGCGTGAAATTCTGTTGCATTTTGATATGTGGGGTTTAAGGTTTACTGCATTCACTTGCTGATCTGGATATCTTACCAAGGGCTGGGAGTCTTTGTTTCAGTATCCATGTACTGTGGTATTCACACTTAACCTCCAAAGGAGGAGGAACAATTCAGATTAGAGACAAGAACCACCCAGCTTTTCTCTTTTGAAACCCATATTCATCACTGCAGCCTCGCTAGAAAGTGAAATAATGTTTGTGGTCTTAGCTCAATCCCCAGTGGACAATAATTCAGTTAAAATATACCAAAACCTGTCATGCTTTTTCCTTGCTCCATGTCTCTGAACATGAGGAGATGAGCTCCTTTTAAATTAGCTTTCATGCTTGAAGGGTTTCCGTGTGCATGCAGAGCCTGATCCTGTCCCCAGTGAGGCTGGTGACAAGTTCCCTATTGATTTTGGTGGCCCCAGGCTGGGGTCAGGCAGCAGTGTGGCTGGAGGGCAGCCCTGGGGCTTGCTGCCATCCCAGAGCTGGGAAAAGCTGCTCCTGCCCTAAGGTCCTGTAGGACCACGTAGGTTGTGTCCTGGCCCTGGCAGTGACACTTTGGCAGCTTTGAAATCTTCTGTGTCAGGTTTCTGCAGCAGTGCAAGTGGTTAACGTGATATGACAGAGGAAGGCAAAGACTTAAGGCAAGGAAAACAGTTATTTTTCAGAAGCTTTTCCCAAGTGAAGGATGGAATGAAGGATCTTGGTGTTGTTCTGAATGGTGGTGCTCAGTGAGACCTTTTTCCAGTCACCAGGTCTCCCAGATGGAGCCACTTCAGGTCAACTTAAAGCAGGACAATACCAATTTTTTTCATTGTAACTTGTCTTTCTCCCTTCTTTCCACCTTCTCCAGCTCAGTACGAGCTGCTTGGGGCTTCTGCTCAGCCACCTGCCACTGTCCCATCGTTTTTTCCTTGAATTATTTATTTGAAATACTTGTGTGTCAAATGACTCTCTGGGTATTTTCAGAACCTGCCTGCTCAGGTCACAGCACCTGCAACCACATTGGCTTTGTTGGGTCAGGGCCTTTTTGCTTTGCAAAATGCAAATATTTGTGGGCATGCTTACCCATGCACTTAGACCTCCTTCTGGAGGCTGCCAAGTTGGGAGGGTTTCTCATTGATCCAAACCAGGTTGTGGACCTGACACACCAAGGTCTTAGAGCAGAGGTGCAGATCCACCTCCTGGTGACAGGGTGGCCTTCATCTGTCACCACACCAGGCTCCTCCAGCCCAATCCCAAGAGAGAGGTTCTCTCAGAGGATGATTTGTAAGGGGCAGAGTTCTCTGCATCACTGGCAGAGGAGCAGCCAGCTGGCCAGGGAAGAGGCTGGGAGAGGCTGATCTGAGGTAGCCAACTCCTCAGATGTCAGGAGCTGAGAGGTCTGGGAACCTTCTGCTTTCTGTCATCTGGGTGTGTTGGGGATGTGAGGACCTTTTCCAGAAACCATGGCTTCCCTCTGCTCCCCCATTTTTATGCTTTTACTATCTCAGGCAATCCAAAGAGTTGGCCTTTTCTTTTATAAAGCTGTTTAAGCCCAGAATGGGATGAGGAGTCAGGCAGAGTCCAGCAGTGCTGAGCACATGGCTCCCCCTCACCCCATCATACTGCCAGCAGCTCGAGTTTAAAGCCAAGGGGGGTGTTTTCTCTGTGGATAAAAACTGGGAAGGAGGCAAAACTTCAGTGAAAGCTGCCAGGTCTGTCTCCAGCTGCTGGGGCTGAGCTGGGTGGCAGCAGGAGGGCTGAGTTTGGGGCTGCCAGCAGTGGGGGGGCTGTGGTGCTGGCGCAGGTTGGGGCCGCGGCGCTCGCACACGCGCCTCATTCATTCATTCATTCATTCATTCATTTTTCATGCCTCGTTTCCAGGCCTGCCTGATTTATGAATCCCGTTCTTCCTTCCCCTTAGTTTAGATTTATCTTCTGAAAACAAAGATGGGGTTTAGAGTAAACCCTCCCTTCCCACGAGACAGAGGAGTCTGGGTTGGTTTAAAGCCACCGGCTTTAGCAAAGGCACAAGCGGTGTCCTGGGGACCTGGGAGCATCCTGGGTGAGCAGCTGACACAAAAAGTGATGATCTCCCTGCCCCAGATCTTGCCTTTACCCCAACCAACCCTCCAGACCCTGTCAACAGAAAGCCAACAGAAAGCCACCCAATTTGCCAGCAGCCAGGTTACCCTGGGAAGCACCAGAGCTAAAATGTAGCATGAGCTGGGAAACCAGGGGAAGAAAGGTTCTGAGGTGGGGAAACATGGAGACAAGGGGAGCGGCTGGATGTTGTGGAGATGGAAGGTCTCCTGAACCAGTTCTGATGCTGGTCTGCTGGTGTCACAAGTGGCAAGATGGTCCCACTGCCCTCACTAGCCCAGCAGACACTGTCACAGGGGCTGCACCAGCTCTTCCCTCCCACAGCCATCAGGGTAGCTGCAGCTCTGAGTCGATGGCAGCAGTGTGCCTTGATGTCCTGCACCATCACAGTTCCTCTGGAATGAAGCCTTCTTGGGTGGGAACAGCACAAATTACTCACCTGAACTCTGGTGTCTTCCTTGTACACAAGGAAGCAGAGACATGAGCTGATTTAAAGGAGAAAAACAGCCCCTGGACCTGGGGTGGAGCTTGCAGGCCACTGTGGTGGCATCCATGAAGCTGAGTTGTCCCCTAGCAGTCAGACAGGTGGCCTTTGCCCAGGGTGGTTTTGATGGCTCCAAAGGTGAGTCTCTGGCCCTTCCAAAGCTCCTCAGGACCCCTCAGCCACCTTCTCCACCACGAGTCTCAGAGGTGTGAATGCAGGAGACCGCGTTTCCCATGGGTGGCTCTGCCCTGGCACAGGTCCTGGTGTGCCTGTGCATCTTCTGCCAGGCTGTGCTGACCTTCTGATGGTGTCAGCAGTGCCAGCGCTGTGAATAATTACCAGGTGCTAAGAAGAGACTTTCTTATTAGGCAGCTTTTTTTTTTTTTTTTTTTTTTTTTATTTCTTTTCCCCCGGTTATTTTTCAGCTAATTTTTCCCCGTTCTTAATTTGCACCTTGCTCCTCAGAGCCATTTCAGATCTGTCAAGCTCTCTCAGTGAAATGCTTGTTTTTGTTTGAGTAACACGTTCTGGGGGAGGGGGGTGTGCGGTGCTTTGGAAGAGCCGGTCTGTTTGCTTTGGTGATAGCAGTGATATTTGGGAGAGACAGATGGAAGGCACTTTTTATTTTCTGCAGACACTTCATGATCCAAGCTGCTCATATTGTATAAGAGAGGCCAGATGCCTTGTTAATTCATAGACATGTTTACAGCATGGAGCTTCTAATAGGTGAATATGAATACTAAATAGTGATTAGTGCTTGTCTGACAGACGTCTCCCTCCTGACTGAAATTGGATCTAAGTTTGACCTTTGGTGAGCAAGGAAGGTGTTCTGGTATATAATAAGCTTATATGTACATATATGTGTGTATATATATATATACATATCTATGTATATCTTGTCAATGTGTAGAATCAAAAGACACTGACCTGCTAAGCCAGGTTGTGCCTCCCTGTCCCCATGCTGGATGGGATGGAATGGGAAACATCTGGCTGGGTGCTGGGAAATGATGTGCCCAGTGGCAAGTGGGAGACCAACAGTGATTTAATGGTGCTGGTGATTGAAAGGATGTTGTTTGGGATTTCTCGGGTGACAGCAAGGAGCAATGTGGCTTTCTCCCTGCAATGATGGGCATTTCTGGAATGCTTCTGGTTGGATAAGAGCCAGTGTCTGTGTGCCCTGGGCAGGGAGCAAGGGCTGGTCCTGGCACCAAACTGAACACACAGGGTGGAAGAAGATGGGATAGATGGGAGAAGGAAAGGGCAATAGAGAGAGAAAACAGTGAGCAAAGAGTCTAAATTTTAAAATAATCTCCAGCACCGCTGGTGAAAGAGGCCACCAGCTTTTCAAGAGGAGGGACCCCAATGCCAGCCCCCTGTCCACAGGGCTTTGCATCCCCTCCCTGCAGGACCCAGAGCTACTGTGTGAGAAACCCATCTGGGAGCAACATCCAGTGTATGTTTAACTGTACTTGACATGACCTAACACACCTGAAAATAAGCAGGTGCCAGCACCCTGGGAGGGGAACGTGGCTCTGGAGGTGGCAGAGGTGGGAGAGTGGAAATAAAAGTGAGGGAAGCAGAAGCAGGTCTCAAAAGTAGGTTTTGTGTTTGGTTTTTTGTTTTTTTTTTCGTAAACTGCTCTTCCAAGATAAGCAAGTGTAGAGTCCCAGACTTCTTGTCATTCCTTACGGATTCATTTGGATTTGGGATGTTGCACACTGACTGTGGCAGGTTTGCAGAGTTGGGGGGGGAGTTGGAAGGGACAGGTGGCTGTCAGCAAGGTCCCTGCACACTGGGCTGGTGCCACCGCTCCCTGGGGACTGTCTCGGTGGCACTGAACCTGTGGGACCTGGGGAGCAGAGCAGGACACTGGCACAGCCCCGGGGTGATCTGCCTGGCACAGAGATGCCTGAGACACCCCAAGGGCATCGCCTTGGTCACACCATCTCTCTTAGGGGCATTTCCCACTCTGCTTTGGTCGGGAGAGCTTTGTAGTGCTCAGGGACCAAGTGCGGCCTCCAGAAGTGAGGATGCCAAAGGAAAGCTCGCTGTGTAAGAGCCCCTTTTCCACCCTTTTTGGCTTCTCTGAGTGGCCACGGTGAGGGGCAGCTGTGCAGGTCCAGACAGAGATGGCTCATGGCCAGCGGGCAAGCAGAGGCAGCTGAGCAGGCAACCAAAACACTGAGGGAGGAAGGGGTCAGGTTCTGCATCCCCAGCCAGGCTGCCCACCCCTAGCCTGGCTCCTCACAGGGAGGAGGCAGAGGTGCTTGCATTGTCTCTGCATTCTTGGAGCATCCTTTCACACCTGAAAAACCATCTGCTGCTCATCTGAGGCTCTTTTAGGGCTACTCTGAGGCTGAGGGGCAGCATGTGCAGTGATCACCCAGAGATCATCCCCTTAAGCAGAGCGAAGCTGCCTCTGAGATAAGGGAGACAGAGCTCAGCCCCTCACCCAGCACCCATCATCCTCCCACCATTCCCAGGAGCAGACCGGGAATCATTTGCCAAGCATTGGCTTTGGAGGTTTCTCCTGGTGGCAGACACCCAGATCCCCCCAGCTGTGTAGGAGAGCAAAGAGCCTGAGTCCTGCTGCAGCCAGACTGCCCTGAGCCCAGCAAACCCAGCTCCTGGCTCCTCTGGGGCTGCACACCCAGCCTGCTGCTGGGATCATGGCAGCACTTGGCTTGCCCTCCTTTTATCCTTTTCCATTTTTCTTTATCCTTAGAACTAGTTGTTAAGTTTATTCCCCAATTAGAACAGGATAGGATAAAATGTTTGGTTTGGGGAGTATTTTTTTTTTTAAAATTTTTAATTTCCTTTTAGAGTCTTGCTCTTGCTGTGAATTTATTGGGTATTGCTGACTGCCAAAGAAATCTTACAGTTTTTCTTTCCCTGCTCGTTGGTCAGATGTGAAGGTGCAGAGGGTGTTTGAACCCCTGAGTGGGCTCAGCTCTCACAGAAGGCAAAGAGAGCACAAGGGGCTGAGAAAAATCAACCCATGGCTCTGGTTGCTGCTCTCAGCCTCCCCTCTGCTTGGACTGGAAGCTGAAGCAGGAATGCGGTTTTGGCAAACAACCTCAAAAAGTAAATTACTTGTTCTGTGGACCGAAAAACACACTCTTTCTCCTCTAACTATTGCATCTCTGTAGGGAAAAACACCGACAAATGAACAAGAAAACAGACCTGGCCTGGAGAGCTGAGCAAAGCAAAAAGGCAGAGGCTGGGGGGATGTTCTGTAGGTTTGGGGCTGCCGCTGGGGTGTTCACACCCTGGGTCCAGCATCAGCTGCTGGAAAGGAGGAGAAAAGGGAAATGCTGTGTAAAACACCATTAAGAACTTTGCTTTAGGTACCAGCTGAGTGCACTTTGGTGGCCGTAGATCAAATAATCTGTGTATATCCCCTGGACACGTTTGTATGGAGGCACACACCCTATACAAGCTTGCTGCAGGTTTTTTAAAGGCAGACCCAGATTCCTTTCAGCTTGGAGGGTGCAAACCCACACCATCGTGGGGTGATGTTAGTGCTCCCCCCAGGACCCCACTTTCTGGGACGTTCTCCTGGGCTGATGCCTGCCTGTTCCCACAGCCCGAGGCTGCTTTGGGTCCAGCCCCCATCCCTTTCCAAAACAATAGGCTTGGCAAATTCTGGCACCATCTCCCAGTGATGGATGGGAGGAGGGGCCATGCTTTAGGGGGTTTCAGGTCTCCTAGGGAGAGCAGAAGGGCAGAGCTGGCAGGGGGGTAGAGGGTGGATCTCCCCAAGGCTGTTTCTCACCTCCAGCACAGTTTTTCTTTGAGCTCTTTGCTGCTGCTGCTGTGGCTTACATCCATGCACTGCTCTCTGCTTGCATATATTCAAACTCCTCTGGGTCAGCCCACAGGCAAAATGTCCTCTTTTTTAACCAAACCTCCATTATGCCTCTGTAACATTTACCTGGAACCCTGGCTGACACGCAGGAGTCTGGCTCTGAACTTTGCCAAAAAAAGTGAGGGTGTTTGGAGCGGGGATTTTGGCTTCAACCCATCTTGAGTAATATTGTTTCTCTTGTTTTTGAAACCATAATGCACTTGGTGGTGATGTCAGGTACTTGGGGGTTATAATTACTGTGTAACCCGGCAGCCAGGAGAGAGATGTCTCAGGAGGGGGCAGCCTGAGGGGAAGGGAAGTTAGTTCTTTATGAAATGCAGAT
Organism: Phaethornis superciliosus; assembly: GCA_023637945.1. Taxonomy (NCBI): domain Eukaryota; kingdom Metazoa; phylum Chordata; class Aves; order Apodiformes; family Trochilidae; genus Phaethornis; species Phaethornis superciliosus. The sequence goes on from JAJQWJ010000021.1 coordinate 2,124,851, forward strand.
GTTTTAAAATAGCTGTAATTAACTGGACTAGATGCAGAGAATTGCAGATATAAAAGCTAAATCGGCTTTTGTTTTAAAATGTTTGCTGTATACTTCAGGGGGTCACTCAATTATTTCAGTTCCATCTGCTCTGCCCCCAGCATTGCCCTTTTACTTACAAATGAAAAGATATAGATCTTTTTATGTCGCTTTTTCTTCCCATCCAAAAGCTGAAGGACACCTAAATGCAGGGCTGCATCCCTCGGCTCCATCCCTCAGCCTGGCACAGGCAGGAAACCAGCTTTGGGAGGATGCAGAGAATGAGGCAAGATGGGCAGCGTAGAAAAGAAAACCAAACCCCCTATAGCGCTTGGAGCTGAATAGGAGAAAGCTCTCCAACCCCAAGTTATGAATTTTGTCAATGAAATTAGCCAACAGTGTTTGAGAAAGAAGAAAAATAAAGCAGTGAGGGCTTAAAGAAAAACCAGCAGAGCCCCAGAGTGAATGGGGGCTTTGTTCAGGCTCTGGTCCCTTCAATAGGCAGCGAGTCACTGCGTGCTGCTGGCCAGGCACAGGGCCTCCTGGAATGGGCCAGTGGAAAAATCTGCCCTGCTCTCATTTGACAGGCTAAGCAGCAAACGAAGAAAGTTAACTTACTGTTAAAATTAATTTGTTGGGTAAGAGAAGGAAACGAGAAGCGTGTTATAATAAATGCAGCGGCAGAGGGGCTGGCCTGTGGGAAGGGGTGTCTGAGGAGAGGGGTGTCTGAGGAGAGGGGTGTCTGAGGAGAGGGGTGTCTGAGGAGAGGGGTGTCTGAGGACAGGGGTGTCTGAGGACAGGGGTGTCTGAGGAGAGGGGTGTCTGAGGACAGGGGTGTCTGAGGAGAGGGGTGTCTGAGGAGAGGGGTGTCTGAGGACAGGGGTGTCTGAGGACAGGGGTGTCTGAGGAGAGGGGTGTCCTTCACCCCATTAATAACCGGGTTCGGTTGTTCCTCTGGGTCTCACCCACGTGTCTGGCCCAGCCCGGGGGCTACTAGGATACTGTCTGTAGGGAGAACCCCCCCTCTCTAGGAAATTCCTGGGATGGCAGAGGTGTGATGCTGGCCCTGGGGATGCAGGGATGGATGGGTGTGAGCCCCATCTGCACCTTCCCAGGGACAGCACCTCGGTGGGTGCTGGAGTGGCCCATCCGTGTCAGGGTGGGCTGGCCCAGCAGCCTGGCTCCTGTTTTGGGAGCTGAAGTGCTGGCTGGTAGCCCACCTTTGGCTGGAGCAGGGATGTTGTGTGGGTTCTGCTGGGGCTGTTTGAAGCGGCACATTCCCAGGCTTCCTTTCATCCCCAGCTGCAACGCTGAGACCTGGGGAGATTTGGGATGTGCTGCCTGTGCCTTGCCAGCCTGCACCAGGCACACCCTGGGGCTCCTGCTGGGGGATGGACAGGGACTGCTTTGTGCAAAATCACTTCTGCCCAGGACAGGGGCTCTTGCACCCAGAGACACCCTGCGTGATTTTGTGGGAGTAGCTGCGGTTTCCAAACAAAGGGTTTCTTTCTTCCCAGCACGCAGAGGTAGCGGTGTGAGCTGAATACAACCTGCCTCCAGCCTTTGTTCTGCGGTACCTAACACACCCATTACTTGGTGCTTGGCATCATACAAATATACAGCAGGAAAAGATGGCCTGTCCTCCACAGAGCTTGGCTGAGCTGCCTGGCTTGCTTCCACGGTTGTCTGCGGCCCTTCCTGCAGCCAGGGGTGCCCCAGCCAAGGGTGATGGCTGTGCAGGGGAAGGATTCCCTGCCTGGCACCCACCCAGCATGCCAGGAGCTGTGTAAATGCCTGCCCTACCATGCTGGCCCCTGGGCATGCTGCCACGCTGCTGTGGTTGCCGACAGGCATGGCTTGTCTTCAGAGGCTGCTGCCAAGCAGGAGAAATTAGGGCATTTCAGAGCCTCTCAAGCTTGCTGCAGGGTGGGGGGGTGGGGGAACGTGGCAGCAGAGCCACTCAGGCCATCAAAGGTGACCTGAGTGGGTCCCATGAGGCAGTGCTGAAGTCCATCTTCTTCTCCTGAGGCTTTCCTGGGGTCCAGAGAGTGGATCTGGGGTCACATAAGCTTCCTTGCCATGTGAGCAGGTATCTAGTGAAGCAGAGAAGCACTAAGATGGTTTCTGGATCATCCACTGCTTAGGAGGAAATTTTAATAATTTGTTATAATATTTAAAAATCTGGGTTAAGCCCAGACTCGGCACAGTGGAGGTTGCTGTTGGGCAGCCAACAGGACTGTAACATCTCCCCTTCCTGGCTTCAAGAGGCCATGTTGTGACCAAAGTAATCCTCCTTCCTGCTCACATCACCTTTCCAGATTTATAATTTTAATGTTCTCTGGGCCACCAAGCCCCACAGCTGTAAATTAATTTTTAAAGTAATACAGGTTTTAAAACTTCCATCTGCTTTAATGAGCTTGGGGGAATCCTGTTGTATTAAAAAACATGCATGCAATTATTTTTCCATCTTGGGTTCCGCCAGTTCCCAGCACCACTCAGCGATGACATCTCCTTCCCCTCTCCAAAGTGTTTTCTTGTGATAATGTGGTGGTGTATCCTGATGGTGTGTGTTTTGCTGCACGTGGGCAAGGCTAGAGAGGACTTCTCTAAGGACTCAGCAGTATCATTAGCAGGTCCCTGAGTGGCTTCCCAGTCACCTTTCCATTAATCCAGTTCTGCATCACAGAATTAGGAAGCGGCTAATGAACAGCTCCAGTGCCAGGAGCCTGGAGGTACCATATTAACTGGACGTCTCTTTGAACTGCATGATTTCTGGTGGGAAAACTTTATGGAAAAATGAGATTTTGTTTGTTTTCACAGCCTTTTGCATCTGTTTTAAAATATTTGCTCTAAGTAGTTCTGGAGATTTTTTTGTTCTTTCTTTTTTTTTTTTATTTTATTTTATTTTATTAGCAATTAGCCTAATAAGCCACCTTTTCATTGCCTCTGCATGTAGATTAGCCACTTCAGAGAGTACAAAATAAACATTTTGCAGTGCATGCTTGTATCTTCTGGAGAAGATGAGTAACCTGCTTCCACAGAGACAAGGTCCTCCTAACATCAGGGCTTTGCTCTAATCATTAGCGCCTGAAATTTTTTTCCCCCCCTTTTATTTCCCCTAAGACAACTTCTTACAGCATTCGTTAACCTGAATTTTTAACACAATTAATTCTTATTTAGCCAGTGCATTCAAAATTATGTTCTTTATAAGTAACAAATAAATAGCCTGGGAACGTGCAACTTCCTTCTTGTGCTAGAGCATTTAGAGGATTTGTCACTGCTGAGGTCAGGCAGAATTGAGCAGCTTGGGACAGATTTCTGCTGTTGCATTGAAAATGAGTCTATAGGAGACAGTCCTTCCTTGGAGCCCCTGGATGAGCTGGGTCTTGTGGAGGGGCAGGAGATGGAGCATCCAAAAAGAGCACATGTCCCCAAGAATCTGTGTGCTGAGGTGCCTGCTCTTACAGCCTGATGGAAATCCCATTTAATAGCAATACCACACAACACCACATATTCTTGGTCGCGCTAAGAGTGTTGATCCTGCTGATATCCTGAGCTGTAAAGGCAAAGCTCCAGGCAGTGCTGTCATCTTTTTGGTGCTTCTGTGCCCATTGCTGCCATCAGGGCTGAGGCAGAGACCATTCCTGCAGTGCCTGGAGGCACCAGGAGCAGCCACCAGAGACCCAGGTGCCCTTGGAAGATTTGACCCTTCCAGTTTGGGACTGAAACCCACAGCTGGGCTGTATGGAGCAGACTTGTGGGTGATGCTTCCTGTTCCAGCATGGGAGGACCCCAATCACATGGATTACATTAGCTTGGTTTTTCTGAGCTTTCAGGTGACTTCTGAGTAAGTTGTTTCAGAACAAATTAAGCCTTTCCTCCAAATCTGAGATAAGCCCCTATGTCTTGCCTGCTGGAAGAGCTCCAGCACCCATATTTCCTCTTGCTGTCCTCATGGCAAGTGGTGGCACAGCTGGGATGGGGCCATACAGAGCAGCTGGGTGCTGCTTTATGGACTCTCAGTGAGTTACTCTGCAGCTTGGTGGGGACCCTTCTCTTGTTTTTTTTCCCCCTGCATACAAACTTCATAGGATCTTAACATCTTCCTGACTTTTCCATCAAGTGCAGTAAATGATTTCCAAAGTAAGCAGGGGGACAGCAGGTGAAAGGCAGCAGCTTGACTGCACGAGCTCCATTTCTGTGACCGGTCGGGTTAAAACCACCTGAGCTGTTTATGCTTCTTCCTTGTCCTCACAGCATCCCCACACAGCATCCTCCCTCCTCCTGCAGCAGAGATCCTGGGTGCAGCACTCTACATTTTCACGTCGCATTTTTCTGTTCAACATCAATTACCTGGCACTCGATTCAGAGGAACCGAGCACAAGCAAAGCTTTAAAACTGCAGCCAAAAAGCAGGCCCGTGGATGACTGATGCCAAGTGTCCAAAAATGACCCAAGGCAGTCAGGAATGTGGCTGCCTCTTCCCCCACACTGAGCCCCCCGAACATGTCCCGGAGGCCCCTCCCTGCCTGGCCAGGGAATGGCCCAAGCTCTAATAAGATCAGTCCTGCAGCATGTTTCCTGAGCAGCAGGAACAATGAGCCTCTGTCCCACAGGCTGCTGCACTGAGAACAAGAACCAGACCGAAAGAAAAAAAAAAAAAAAAGAAAAAAAAAAAAAAATAAAAAAAAAAAAAAAAAAAAAAAAAAAAAAAAAAAAAAAAAAAAAAAAAAAAAAAGGGGGGGGGGGTGGGGAGGAGGAAGATCTTCATCTTGTGCTGGAATTCACCTCCTGCCTGAGCTGAAATGCAGTGCCTGTTCCCGCAGACAGACAATAAGTTATCAGTGAAGGGAAACTTTTTTCCAGCACAAAGCTTTACCCACACCCCCCTTGGCCGCATCTCATACCCACATGGCCCTTTTCCAGAGCTGGTGACACGTTCCACCTCACCACAAAGGAATTTCCTTTTCCTGCCAGAGATGAGGGCCCATGCTGGGTACAGCAGAGTGGTCCCCCCTGCCCCAGATGGAATCTCGGGCATCCTGCACCAACCCTGTGGGGTGGGCTCTGCCCTCCTGCCAGAGGGATCTGCCCCAGGGACAGGTAGCAGCCTCCTCCCATCAGCAGATGAGGTCAGTGGTCCAAAGGTAGATAATTAACTGGTGAAATGGAGATCAATAACTGGTTGGATGCTGGATGGTCTTAAAATCCCATTTTGCTGTTGGTCAGGGCTTTCAGAGAAGCACAGAACTGTTTTAGTTGGAAAAGGCCATTAAGATCTTTGACCCCAACCTTTAAGCCAGCACTGCCAAGTCTGCCACTAAACTATAGCCCTCAGCACCACATCTACACAGCCCTTAAACACCTCCAGGGATGGTGATGCCATCACTGCTCTGAGCAGCCTGACAGCCCTCTGGGTAAAGAAATTGTTTCTAATATCCAGCATAAACCTCCCCTGGTGCAACCTGAGGCCATTTCATCTTGTCCTAGCACTTGTTACCTGGGAGAAGAGACCAACCCTCAGCTGCAGGTTCTTGGGGTATTTGCTCTTTCCCCCACCCACATGGCCAGGACAAACCAAAGGTTTCCTGCAGAGGTTTCTGGCCCCTGTCTCTGGGATGGCTCCACAAAAATGTTCCTCACCCTGTGGGATCCTGCCCATAGCACAGCCCAGAGCCTTGGGGAAGCAGTGATGGCCTTGGAGCAGCTGGGCTGTGTTGGCCCCACAGCTTGGGTCTTTTCTTTGGAGAGGTTTTCAGGAGAAAAGCTCTCAGAACAAATCCTTCAAGTGTTGCAGGAATCGTGCTCTTTCCCTGCTGCATTTTTGCTGAAAGCTTTCCCCTGGGCCAAGCCATTACTTTGTGTGACTCAGTAGGTTTGATGGAGCAATGCTGATTTACACCACTTGATGAGCTGCTCTGATTTTCTTACAGAAAATCACTGTTAGGCTGTTACACTTAACCTGTACTAAACTGTGCATGAATGATTTATTGTGTACTTCTCATGCAAATGACATTAATAGACTCTGTCATACATAGAAGAAGATGCTAGAAGATTACTAAAAGCTGCTGCACTTAAAATTGTTTCAGAAGAGAAGAATGTCTTATATTGTGTTACCTGAGAAATGCCTCTCCCCTTGAAGACACGGATGTGAGAGAACAGTGGGAAGGCTGCACTGTGTGTGACAAACCTTGGGGCTGGAAGAGAAAAGCCACAAGAAGTATTTTAAAGGAATATATACTGATAACCACAGCTGCATTATGGGGAAGGAGAGAACTGTTTTCCTCACGGATCTCATTCAACACAACTCATGATCCAGGAGTGTTTGATGACTTCAGACTGCAGAGAAGAAACAAACCAAAAGCAGTCCTGTCTAATTAACTGAGCATATTTACATGTGTATAACTCTCCTGTAGTCCTGGTAATGACTAATGCATAATTATGCACTGACAAATCCCCACAGTAAACACAAATATTTTTGTTTGTGATTATTTCTCTCAGGAGAGCTTAGCAATTTGTTAGGGCTTTGCTGAGCTGCTGGGCTGAGCCAGGGGAGGTCTGGGCACTGGGTGCACCCCAGGAGCCACTTTAGCCAAGCAACACCAGCCTTCTGCTCACAAACTACTTTTTGCATTGAGACATGTAGATTTGCTTCAAAAGGAAGTTATTCCATGTTTCTTTCAATTCCACAGAAACACTGTGGGTTCCCCCAAGTTTAGAAAACATTCCCAAGCTCTTCATACTGGAACCTTCTCTCCTGTGCTTGGGTGGGAATGGACTCCCGTGTACTCAACATGTCTAGATGTGATTCTAGGTGTTTGTCCACCAAGAAAAGCCCTTTCCTGCTGGCTCCTTCCTCTGTCCATATTCAGTTCTTGGAATTGAGCAGCTGAGCTGCCAGAGACAACCAGGACAGGGACAGGTTGGATGGGGCCTTGGGCAGCCTGCTCTAATGGGAGGTGTCCCTGTCCCTGCAGAGGGAGTTGGAACAAGGTGATCTTTAAGGTCCCTTTCAGCTCAAACCATTCCAAGCTTCTATGATCCTCCTTGCCATGTTGCAGAGGGGATGTGTGTAGAGGAAATGGACATCCTTCAGTGGCCAAGTCCCCTGTTCCCTCCACAATGAGAGGACCAGCATGGACACAGCAGGTCCCTGTAGGGAAATACTGCGTTCTCCCAGCACCTGCAGGAGAACCAGTGACATAAAAAAACACATGGGAAAAAAAATGAATGCTTGTAACCAGTCTGGAATGAAGATTTTAGCTGGGATAGAGAGAGTCTATTCTATTGGCATGTCTGGCCATGTAGCACATGTGCCAGGGAGCTGAGGGAGTGCTGAGCAGGGCAGGAAGCCAGAGCACTTTCAAGGTATAAAAATGGTGTTTAAAAGTCTTCCCACTGCCTCAGTGGGTTCTGGATTCTTCTACTTTGACTTCAGCTTTGTTTTATCCTGGGGTGTTTCCCAGCCCAGCTGCAGGGAAGGACAGGTCTCCCCTAGACACACGCCAACCCATGCACATCTTACAGCAGCTCTGATGTCCCTCAGTTTCAGTGAGATACCTGGATCAGAAAATCCTTAGTAAATCCTCTTACACAGCACGTTATGGTGCTCTGGAAAGATGTGAGTGTAGGAAAGCATGAGGTAGCATTCCCAGGCCAGTACTGTGGCTCTTTGTGGCAGGAACTGGAAGCTGTGGGGTCCACCTGCCCAGCACCCCAAGCTGCCTGGACATGTGGGAGCTCTGATTCACCCCACGGGTGTCACTTCTCCTCCCTGGCCATGCCATCACCCTGCTTGGGAGCTGTGTGGACATCTCAGCCCACACCACTGCCTGTGCAATGCAAAGAGCCTTCCCAAAGCCCTCAGGAATCCCCAGCCTCTTGGTTTGCTCTCTGAGTCCCTTGTGCCATCTCATGTCATCTTAATTCAGGGAGCCATGCAGCTCCTGGTGATAAATTCATCACTTAGTCAATGGCTTTCCTCCTAAAATCCTCTTTAGGGAACAATTCTCCTATGTCTGATACAGTGACTAATTGATAACTTTAAGGGGACCACATGATAACTTTCTTTAAAGCAATATATTATGATCAGCAGGTTTTCCAAGGAGTGTGCTGCTCTCTTAATTCTCACCTTCGTTATTTTAATACCTCTGTAAAATGGATTTCTAATGGATCTATATTACCATAAAACTTTAGGGATGGTGGGTGGGTATCAATAAATTTTTTTGCAATCTGAGTAACTGCCAGCCAGGTAGGGAGCAGAGTGACAAGCTCTGAGAAGATGCCAGGTCTTGACTTCAGGACTGCAGCTTCCAGTGGTGTGACCTTCCCTGATTTGACCCCATCCTCCTGTCTCTGAACACCTTGCAAAATTTCATTAAGCAACATGACTAGTATCTGTCACAAGCAATTCTTTCTCTCCCACCTCCTCACCCCAGGGATAAATCATATCAGCTCTGTCAGGAATACGGAAGCTGCCTGAGGTACAATCCAGACCAAAGTTTTGAAACCTGGTAAGTCTGTGCAGAATAATAGGCATCACATCAGAGTATTTTCACCCAAAGATCCCAAGGCAGGCAATAAGTGTACATTATATTGGCATCAACTCTGTTCTGAATATTCTCTGCTGCCACTGGGATGGAAAGCAGCAACACTATGCCCAGTTTAATTAAATAAAAAAAAAAAAAAAAAAAAAAAAAAAAAGAAGCTGATGTAATGGCCCTTTAAAAAAATTTGGGAAGATTTTAGAGAGGAAAAATCATTCCTCTGATGATTAGCCAGGACATTGGAAAAGCTCTTACCATTGGATCCAACACTTGGTCTCATGAAAACTAGTCAGGAATGTTATTATTTTTGTCTCATCTGGGTTCTTGGGCTATAATAACTCATTTCTACTTTGGTCATTGAAGAAGAAAGTGCAGCAACTTCTTGCAGCCATGCTTGCCATTCTGCTGTCCTTTGCCTTGAAAAGCTCCCAGGAACACCAGGTCTTTTTTAGAAGTCCTTTAACTGCTGTTTTGATAGCTGATGGGGTGCTCAAAGATATTCTCCTCCCCACCACTGGTTTCAGAAGAGTTGTTGTCCCTTGGGTTTTTTTCATTCTGGTGCAGCTGTTTGAGGCATCCATGTCAAAAAAAAAAAAAAAAAAAAAAGTTAGCAAATTAACATACAGCACATTAACCTTTTTGTAGCCTGCCTCCAACTCTGCTTTATGTCAGGGTAAAACCCTTTAAACAGGTAGGAAAACCAAAAGGATGATGAGTTTTGAGCACATCAGGAAAACATCTCCCATGCTTTCCATACATGCAGGAGGCTCTGTGTGGGATGAAGAGAAAAATCACCAATGTGAATGATACTGAAAGAACTTTAGAGCAAAGAAGCACTGGCACCTTCCTTCCAGTTCACTGAAAGGTTGGGTAGTCAGGTCATTTTTTTTCCCCCTTTCTGCTGCAGGATTTTTATTGCAGACACTTGGCCTGGCATCCCCATCATCTGACAGTGCCAGATGTAACAACTTCAGTATTTCACTGGGGTTTTGCACACTTGGTGCTGGTTTTCTGTGACATCTGCAGCCATGCCTGGCTGCTGAGCATTCTCTCTGCCACCACAGCAGGCTGTGTCTTCTCTCTGCTTGTTCCAGCTCCCATGTACCAATAAATGATGTCCATGAAGCTTAAAACCTGTTCTTGGGAACACTTGTTCCAGCAGAAACATGATGTATCTCTGCACAATTTTTCACTCTCTAGACTGAGCTCAGGATGCTGCGTTCACATATTGCAGCCTCTGAAATGTTCCTTCCTCTCACCCTGAGTAAGCTCTAGGGTAAGCTATAGGGTCAAGTCCTGAGCTCTGGCACCTCTGTCCAGAGCAGATTATGTATTCGAAGTTAAACAGCTATTGGTAAAAAGCAGAATATGTTAGCACAGCTGCTGTGTGCTGTGGGAAGTAGGATAGAGAGTCATGTGCTTCTTGCTTGCTTTTTGGCCTCAGGACACTTGTGTTCTTGTTTATACAATAGTTCTGCTTGGAGAGCAAGAATAAAAAATACCTTGTTTCTCCCCCTTGCCAGATTGCTGTTTAGCATCATGCTACATCTCTCTCATGGGAAATACAGCTTAGAGTCTCTCAGGTTGGGGAGGGAATTGAATCCAGATGTTACCTTTTCTGGACAAGTGTTTGAAGTAATGGGTTATTTATACAAAAAGAGGGAACCAGCTCATCCAACCCAGCAGTACTGGATGAGCTTTCAGACTCCTGTGATGAAGCTCCTTGGTGCAGTGGGTTTGCTGATGTTAAATGTCTGTGCCAGAGATCAGGAGGAGCTCAGGGTACCAGGTTTTCAGGTGTCCTTTCTGCTTTGGGCCCCCCTACAGAGGGGACATTTCATAGCTGGATACAACCACCCCATTGTGGTTGTCTCTCACTGGGTCATGGTCCCACTAACTGGGCGAAGATCTGTTACTTCTTTTTATGTGCAAGTGTGGGGACAGAAACAGCATTTATTAAGATGAGTTTTTTTCTCAAAACAAATGATCTGTAAGTTTGTTTAAGCATTCACCCTAAAGATGCAGTTTGTTGGTAGGGTAGCCAGGAGGGCTGTGTTTGCATCTATCAGAGGGAATGGGCTCAATACAAGAATCTTGCATATCTGTAACTCCCTTTGAAACCAGGGGAAGAGTCTGTTGTGTCCTGGATCCTGCCAGGTATGAAATCTATCCCTGAGCATCATCTCAGGCAAGGGAGGGCTTTGGAAGTGTAGCTTCACCTTGTGTGAGCTCTAGGAAAAGTTGTTCAGCATCAGAGACCAGACTGTCCATAAGGTATGAGGTTGCATTTGTCATTTAAGAATGGTTAGTGATGATGTCAGGCTCTGAGATGGTTTTTATGTGCTTGTTACTGGTTGGTATGAAGTGCCTGGTGACTGTTTGGACCCACTTTTGTACTCGGTTGGATCACAGGAGAATAAGCAAGAGGTGCACATTCTACAGTGGAGGAATATTTTGCATGAAGACCTCTGCTTAGGTTAGACTGAGCAAAGATAACACCTACTCCATGTGGTTCCTCATACCCACATCCATCCACTCAACATGTCAGTCAGTCCTCTGAACATTTTGGTCCCAGCCCTTTCCCTGAGATGTATTGAGAAGTTTGAGGTTTACAATGCAGTGATACAAGCAGAGGAATTCTTCCTCCTCTGCCAGCAAGGAACCTCTGGCTTTGTATGTCCCTTTTCCTTCCCTTCACACTAGATCACATCTGTTCTTACTCATGTGTGACAAAAAAAAAAAAAAAAAAAAAAGACTACCTAAGCACTGGGGGGAAGGAGAGAGTTCAAAGGCAGCAGCAGATGCCTGAAGCCATGGCTCTGGCTGAAGCTGCTCTGGAAAATGAAGCTGCAGGAGAAGTCTGAGCCTCACCATGGTCCTCAGCTCAGGACAAGGGGCTCTGAGGGACAGATGTGCCACAGGTGGTGCCAGCAGTCACTGGGCACTGTAAAGCTTCAGCCCATAGCAGTGGGGGGCTCTTTGAGATCCTGGGGAGCTCAGCCAAGGGAGCAGGGAGTGCAGAACCCCAGAGAGAGACCAAAGCAGGGGGGGAAAAAAAAATCACATTTGCGTTGGTTAAAGCCCTGTACTAAATGGCAAGAAAGGAATGATTTACTAGAATGCATTTTTACCACTTAAAGATAGTATTTTAGAAGATGGGTATCAAACACAACTGGCTCTCTGTGTCTGTGAGGCTACATCATGTTTTTTATGGTAATTTTGGCAGGGCCAAGGAAACATATTAGTACACAAATCCCTTTCAGTTTTATTCCATTTTGACATTTCAAGGTCTCCTGTAACTTGGCATCACTCTGCAGGGCCAGACATTCTAGGAAATATTTGTGTGTTGAAAGTGTGTTTTGAATTACAAATATTTGCACATTCACAACACATAATTCCAGGCCACATTTGACCAGGAACATTCTTCTGTGCAATTCCCAAGCAGAGTTTTGGATCTAGGGCAGCCTCCTGTAGCTCCAGGATGAGTATGGGGACGCTTGGTGGAAAGGACACCTGGTTTTATCAGTCCTGCTTCTTTGGGGCTGTTGGTTTATCAGAAGAGCAAAATCTCTTTCGAAAGAAGCAGTGTGGCAACCTCCTGCTGCTCTGGGGCGGTCTTTGTGGGCAGGAGTCTATAGGTGCTGACCTACATTTAAGTAAGAAAAGCACCAGTGCTGCTCTTGGGATTGCACAAGCCAGGTCTCCTTCATGTGTTGCCACCATGGTGGTGTATGAATTCACTCCCGGTGAAAGGTGCTAGACAAAGCGTGGGGGGAAAAAAAATAAATTAAAAATCCTTGTTCTTAATAATTCCTTCCTTTCTTTGTGCTGATGAAGTACAATAGGGCATTTAAATCTGATTTTTATAACGTTGTGCGTATATATAGATCATTGCCTGACCTGGAGAAGACACTTTGTCCTGACTACAATGATCTGATATTTCATTTTTTATTATTTTTTTTCTCTTCCACGTAGTATTCCTGTTGCATTCTGGCACAATATGGGCTCCCTCCAGTGGTCAAGGGACTCCGGGCTCCTGCTGCCGCTTGCCCAGGCTCTGGAGCTGCCGAGGGTGGCTTTGATCCCTGCAGAAATCCCAGGGGGACTGGGCTGGGTTTTCTGTTTCCCCAGCTCCTGCTGTGCCATAGCAAACGCTCAGCTCCGTCACCCCAATTCGGTTCATTCCGAAGCGGAGCAGGCTGCGCAAATCCGGATTCGGGCTTTAGGTTTTCCTGGCAGCTCCTGGAACATTCACTGCAGAGCAGGGAGAGGAGGGAAGCAGCAAGGACCTGCTGGCAGAGCAAGACTCACCCATTTGTAGCAAAAATAACTCGGGTTTGCATTCTGCCCTTCCCTTTAGCGCCTTGGGAATAGATCCCGGCTTTCCCCTCAACCCTGCAAATGGCGGACGTGGATATTTGGGGGGGTGCAGACCCCTTTGAAATCCTGCTGTTTCACCTCACAGTCCCTGGCAGTTTCCCCGGGTCGGGTTTATTTACAAAACTGCAGTTATTTTTTTTTTTTTTTTTTTTGGTGTCTTGGTAGGGCTGAGCATCCCCTTCGGATGACCTGAGGTAGCTCAGCCCTACCGGGGCCCGGCCCGACCCAACCCAAAAGGGGTTTGCGGTACCGATGGGGAGCCTGGGGAGGAGAATAGAAGCGGGGGTATCCAGACCCGCACCCACACCCGCACCCATGGGGCACCGCTGGGTGACAGGGACAGCGGGGCTGGGGGTAAAACCATGCGGGGGGGGGGGGGGCCGGTGGCACCTCAAGGTGCACAGAACCCCCTTTCACCCCAAGACCCTCAGGGCTTCGCTGCTCCGTGCCCCCCCCAACCCCGCATCCCTCTGGGGTGTTTGCTGCGGGGTGGCTGTTGGCAGGCTGTGCAGGCACCGCCGGGTGTTTGCACAGGGTGTGCGGGGAGGGGGGGGGGGGGAGTTGTGCGTGTACCGAAAATCATTGCATTGGGGAGGGTTTGCATGCGGGGCTGTGCGGGGCTGTGCGGGGCTGTGCCCTCCTCCCCCCCCCCCACAGCCCCCCCCACAGCCCCTACCCCCCGCACCCACTCCCCCCACAGCCCCCCCCCCCCCATCCTTCCCCCCCGTCCCCGGCGCTGCGGGGGGGGCTGTGGGGGGAGCTGGGGGGGAACTGGGGGGGAACTGGGGGGGCAAGGGTGGGTGGGGGCTGTGGGGGGGAGTGGGTGCGGGGGGTAGGGGCTGCGGGGGGGCTGGGGGGGAGGGGGTATGGGGCTGGTGGGGGTGTGGGTACGAGGTGGGGGGGCTGTGGGGTGGGGGTGTGGATTCCGTTGTTGGGTGGCGCGGAGGGGGGGGGGGGGGGAAGGGGCGTGGCCGGAGCGCGCGGGCTGGGCGCTCTTTGGCTGCGGCGCCCGCGCTCATTTGCATGTGGCGGGGGCTCCCCTGTCACGTGGCCGCGCCTGGGCCGGAGGGGGCGGGGGCGGAGTGTGGGGGGGTGGGGGTGGAGTGGGGGCTGACTTCCTGTTTGAGGTCAGTGCGGGGAGGGGAGGGGAGGGGGAGCGCTTGGCGGAGCCTCCCCGCGGTCTGGCGCTGCCTGGCGGGGCTGTTGTCAGTTAGCAACAAAATGGCCGCGGTGGCAGCAGCTCTGCTCCTGAGGACGGCGGCGGCGGCGGCGGTGGAGGCGGCGTCCCTGGTGGTGCTGGTGGCGGCGGCGGCGGCGGTGGTGGCGGCGACGCCGAGGAGCGGGGGACCGGCTCGGCAGCACTGAGCCAGGCACCGCCTGCCTGCGAGCGGACGAGGCGAGAGCGAGCGGGAGGGACGGAGAGAAGCGCTGCGGTTCCCCCCCCATCCCCCCTTTCCCCAACCCTCTCCCCAGCCTCCGGCTGACACGCCGACTGCTGCAGCCCCTTGGGGAGACGCTGCGGCCTCCGCCTCCCCTGCTACCCGCTTCCCTCCGGGGGTACGGGCGTCCGGGTCCCTGTCCCCAGGCTCAGGGCTCGGCTGCCCAGCGAGCCTGCCGGATCCCTCCGGAGGAGACGGAGAGAGCCCTCGGGATCTCCTCCTGCCCCCGGATCCCCTGTGCGAACGCGGCAGACAGACTCTTGGGTTTCCCCACTCCCCCCGTCGCCTTCTCTCTTCCCCCCCCACCCCCCTCCCTCTGTGAAAGACTTTGCTGGATCCTCCTCCTCCTCCTCCTCGGATCCCCTCCCCGTGCTCGCTCCTTCCTGCGAGAGAGCCTGCCGGATCCTCCTCCTCCTCCCGACGGAGAGGCCGCTGGATCGCTCCGCTGGGGTCCCTGCCAGAGAGACGCGGATCCTCCTCCTCCTCCTCCTCTTCCTCCTCCTCCTCCTCCTCCTCCCCTGAGAGACTGCGGAGGCTCCGCCGCTCCCTGGAGCGAGAAACTCGGCGGGATCCTCCTGCCCGGAGCCCCATGTGAGACTCCGGATTCCCCCCGTGGCTCCGTGGTGGGTTTTTGTTTTGTGTTGTTGTTGGTTTTTTTTTTTCCTTGTGTATTTTTTAAGGTTTTTTTTTTTTTTTTTTTGGAAGGGGAGGGATCCACCTGAAAACTCTTTTCTGGATCCCAGTTTCTCTTTTTTTTTTGTTGATTTGCACTTTTTCAAACCCTCTCAGATGCTCCTCCATGTGGACTGAGAACCCATCAAGACACACACGCGAAAACTCATCTCGATCCACTCCAAATCCAGCCTTGCGTGGGTTTTGCTGCAACACGTAAAAGCAAACTTGTATTAAGACACACTCGTGCAAAAATTTAGCTGAGGACTTTTAAGGTGTATTTTGTTTCTTGGTCTTTTTTTTTTTTTTTTTTTTCCCCCCCCCCCCCCCCTCTCCTTTGCTTCACTGGAAATCAAAAGCGTGGTTTGGAATTGGAGCTGCTTTTGCTGCACTTCTCTGGGCTGGATAACACTGAAGCTCCTCGCTTTTCTACTTGGATCTGTTGGGTTTTTTTTTCTTCTCCTGTGTGGCAGATTTTTTTTTCCTCGGGGGGGGAGGGGGTAAACAACGACGACGACAACAAAAAAACTTCATTTTTTTTGGCCGTGTGAGATTTTTTCGTATTTAGATTCGTGAAATTACGGGTACACTTACAAAAAAAAAAATCAAAAAAACAAAAGGAAGCATTAAAATAAGAAAGGAACACGTCAGAAAGACCCCTACACGGTAGACAAAATACTCACTTGTTTCCTCACAGCAAGACTGAGTCGAAAGCTGCCAAAGAGCCCCATAAAGAAAAGACTAAAAGGTAAGAAGGGGTAAAAGCCTCTCTTAATTAATCTGGGCATGGGAGAAGTTAGCAGTGAAGAGATCTGCTAAACCAGTGCATTCCTCCTCAGCTCACAAGTCCAAACCAAAATTTTTATTTTTTTTCTACCACTTATTAGTCGGTGAAGCAAGCAACACCCCAAAACATTTCAAAATCTATTTATTTTTATCAGATCCCTTTTCCCCTTTAAGCAGCTTGCCGAAATGGTTTTTTGTGCAAGAATTCAGTATTTTTCGGTATTCCCAGTTCCCATAGCTGTTGTGCAGAAAACAAGAGGTGCCATTTGTGTGCACGTTGTGAATGCAAACCTGGTGTGTGTCAGTACCTTGTGCCCTCGCTTTAGAACTTACACGTGTGAAAATTATTGCAGAGCATGTTGGAAATGATCCCGAGTCTGGAAAATGAGGGGTGGGAGTATAGTCAGGAGTGCTGCTCTGCTGGGAAATGGGGCTCCAGCTTTGTCCTTCCGGGCTCCTTTCTGTTAAAAGTTATGATTTCTTGATTTTTTTTTTTCCTTCTTTTTTTTTTCTTTTCTTTTCTTTTATTTTTTTCTTTTATTTTTTTCTTTTATTTTTTTCTTTTCTTTTTTTTCTTTTCTTTTTTTTCTTTTCTTTTTTTCTTTTCTTTTTTTCTTTTCTTTTTTTTCTTTTCTTTTTTTCTTTTCTTTTTTTCTTTTCTTTTTTTTCTTTTCTTTTTTTCTTTTCTTTTTTTCTTTTATTTTCTTTATTTTCTTTTCTTTCTTTTCTTTTTTTTCTTTTCTTTTTTCTTTTCTTTTTTTCTTTTCTTTTTTTCTTTTCTTTTTTTCTTTTATTTTCTTTTATTTTCTTTTATTTTCTTTTATATTTTCTTTTATTTTTTCTTTTATTTTCTTTTATTTTCTTTTATATTTTCTTTTATTTTTTCTTTTATTTTCTTTTATTTTCTTTTATTTTCTTTTATTTTCTTTTATTTTCTTTTTATTTTCTTTTTATTTTCTTTTTATTTTCTTTTTATTTTCTTTTTATTTTCTTTTTATTTTCTTTTTATTTTCTTTTTATTTTCTTTTTATTTTCTTTTTATTTTCTTTTTATTTTCTTTTTATTTTCTTTTTATTTTTTTTCTTCTTTTTTTTTTTTTGTTTCTTCTTTTTTTTTTTCCTTTTTTTTTTTTCTTTTTTTTCTCTTTCCCCTCTCTCCCCTCTCTCCCCCCCTTCCTTCTCTCTCCCCCACATAATGAGATTATGGGCAACTGCTGTAAATTTTCTCCGGAGTATTCAGAGAGATCTTCGTCTAAACATGTAAATCTCCGGTGGGAGAGAGACTATCAAACAGTTTGTTTTAAACTTGCGACGCTGAAGGGCAAGAAATTAGCAAGAGTTAAGTTTTTAACCTGAAAAATCTTGAAACACTTAAGTTTATTAATTGTTTGAATCTTCTTTGTATCACAACTTCATGTCAAAGGTTAATCTTCTTAATATGTAATTAGTTGAAGGTCCAATTAGGGGATTTACTGAACTCGATTCCATTTCCCCCCTTTTTTCCCATTAAATTAAACACTGCTAGTCAGACTTTGTGGCTTTTATTTTCTGCTACGACTTGAGTCTATCAGTGGGTAGGTATCTGTTAGATTAATAATACCACCCAGTTTAAATTTAGAAATAATCCTCACTACGTCACACTTGTCTGTTGCCAATTTTTCCTCTTTATGCACAGGTATAGACCTGAGGAACTGAGGGCTAATCCTGAAATTTCCTCTGGACTTTGGGCCAGTTAGGATAATTAAAAACCCAAGAAATCCCTGGGATATCTGTCAGGCTACTCCAATGTGTGATTTGGGAACTCAAAATGGAACCTGCCCCCGGATGTACTGTGATGTCTCCTCCGGCTTCTGAAATGTTAAAAGCCTCAATGTCAAATTTGTGAAAAAAAAAACTGCTTTTGTCTGCTGGAATCTTGCTCTCTGATTTATAGCATTGATCCTGCTTTTTGGGGAGGGATTCCAGAGGCTGTGTTCTGCATGGGAATGGGGTAACCTTGCTGCTTTGACAACTAGCTCTAGTAAATCAGATTAATTTGAATTATTTGTTTGCAGTGGACATGGCTGTTCAAGGGGAGCTAGCAGTGGTATAATAATGCCTTGCCTTGCTTTGTCCTTCCAAGGAGAAGGAATCTTTTCTGTCTGGAAGTTACCTGGCTGGCATGGAGCTTGAGAAAACAAGAAGGTCTCAGCTCAGCCCTTGCTGAACAGATGCTGCCAGCAGGAAAGCTGAGGAACAGGGCTTGTTTCAGGGCAAGAGTTATGTTTATCAATAATAGGGGCTGTATTTTAGGCAAAATTCTGTACTTTGGATGGAACATTGTTTCTAATTAAAAAAAAACAAACCCCAAACCAGGCCACATTAGCCTGTTTATTTACAGCTCTTCTGGATTGCAGGATAAAATACTCTTGAATTTAATATTTCTGTTCTTTCTTTATGTGAATTCTCATATTGACAAATTCAAGCATCGGCATCCATCAGAGTAAAAGCTGACCTGAGCATGTTTGTGGATGCTGCTGTGTCTGTTTCAACATAGATTATTTTGTAATTGGGCTGTGATTGTTGCAGGGTGTTAGCCTCACTTACTAAAAATGTACTTGTGGGGAGCCTTGGTCTGTGCCATTTCTGTCCTACTACAGAGCATGGTGAAATTAACCCCGGGATGCTGCCTTTGAGCCTTTCTTTGGTGTGAAGAAGCATTTGGTAACTCTTGTCCTCTTGTCCTGGCATCTTTGCATTTTTCAAAATCTCTCTGATCACCTGTCAATGAGGTTTACCTCAGCTGCTGTTGCAAAGCCTGCTTGTTTGGATGAACAAAAAATCCACCTCTCTGGCTTAATTTTTTTTTTCCCCAGGTTGTCTTTCTTGTTAAAGTAACAAGCTATGCTTCTGATGACTTTTGTGGTCCTTCCCTGAGGTTTAAGTTAAGTTATTTCTATCCTTTTTTTGTTTGCAGGAGCTTTTTAAGGCTTGGAAAAATAATAGAATGAAATTTGCCTTGAAGTGAGAAATAGCATGAGTTGGTGTAAGAGTACTTTTAACTTGAAGATTTTTTTTTTTTTGGTGTTCTCAAAGCTCCCAAGTTCCATACCTGGCCAAGCTGGAGTAGCAAGAAACCAGGGTGAAGGTAAAGGTTTTGTCAAGCAGGGGCTGTAATCTCTGTGTCTTTAAGTAAATTCTTACTGGAGGGCAACCTTATAAAAAGTATTGCTTTAAATTAGTCTGGAAATAAACCTCTTATTTTTCTGTTTTTAGTTCATTCAGGAGAACCAGGGAATTTTATTCATTTAAATTCAGGATTTTCTGCCTGCTTGTTCCTCAAAATGAGCCCCACTGCCTTACAGCCCTTTCAGACACCATCTCTCTGCCTTTTTAACTTGGTTACCAAAAGCCCCATAGCAGCTTTTACTTTCAGTTTGAGCTGTTGAGACTTAAGCAAGAGTGGTGTATGTGGGAAGGGGTAATATGTTAACTTAGCAGCTGGCATTGCTGAGATAAACATGCACTTTTCCAAATGCTGTCATCTGGCCCCTTTCCAAAGCAAGGCGAAGGAGGAGGTCAGGGGTGGAGCCATCCTTTGCTTCAGTGAAAAGAGCCTTTCATTAGGGGGGAATTGTTAGATAGGATTGACTCCCAGAACTGCAGCTTTCAAAATAAACCGGCCAAACCTCTGCTAAATAAACCAAATAGGCTCTGATTGCTTGTGTCTCTGCAGGTTACTGTGCTGCTTCTCTTTAAAGCTACAGCAACTTAAATGTAGAATCCATATGGCTCATTGTTTCATAAAATCAGTGCTTTATATGTGACTCAAACATTAGAAATTCATCGTCTTTGGTTTCAGTAAAGATGCGCAACAAAAAAGTGCTATTGTTTTAATTGTTTAAAATTCAGATTACAAGATAATGGTAATACCATTAGAAGGTTTCCCTTTGGCCTAAAAGCTGCAGGTAAGAGCCTGTCGATCCCTTAGTATTAAAGATGAATGATAAGGAAACCTCTTAAATGCCTGTGACGCTGCAGTCTGGCCAATTTGGGATCAGCTGATATCTTCTAGTGATAATGGTTTGAGGTTTTCAGCTGTATTATGAAGATACCATCCAGGGCAAATAGTATTTAGAAGAGAAGTGTCCTTTATTGAATGGGGGGATGATCTAGAAGTAGAAGTAAATTACATTACTAAATGATCTATGTGCTTTGCACAGGCTCTTAACAGGTAAATGCTAGTGGAAAAATGAAAGGTGGTTATTCTTAATGTATGAAAGCAGAGGAATCAAACTGTTGTTTGATCCTCCTTTACGAATCTGAGCTATTCATGAAAAATCTACAAAAAGCATGGCTTAGTTTTACATCTTAACTGGGAGATGTAGAGGTGCTTATTTTAAAATTACTTAGTCATGATTAACTTCACTGTGGATTCCTATACACACAGTTGTGTTTTCTGAAACTCACTAGGTGCAGTTCCCCACCTGGTCACCCCATTGTTTTAAAAACATACTCATGAGATGAAAATGTCTGAATTTGATAATAACAATAAGATCCTCTGAGACAGAATAGTTACAGTGCCCCCTAAGATTGTATCAGCAATATATCACTTGCATAAAATGCAGCAGTACTTTAAAATATGCATCTGATTCTTTTTTTTAATTATTATTTTTCAAATTTAATGTATCTCTTCATCCCAATATAAAAGCTTCTGTCACCAAAGACATCTGGAAAACACTACCTGTTCCTAAGTCTTCTGCTTCAGGGTACCAAGCATCAAAAATCTGGGTTAATTTTGGTTTTAGCCCCGGCTACGAATTAGCACTGTAATTTTTCAATGTTGAGGTCTTGAATTTAGTTGTAATTCAAGCTCATAAAATATTAGAAGCTTTGCTGGTAGTGAGCTCTGTTTTCTGGAGCTCTTCCCCGTGGGTTTCCAGCTCAGGATGGCTTGAGAGTGAGCAGAGTTATCTGTGCTGCAGCAGTGATGTTTTATGGCTGGATGCCCAGATTGTCTGGCTTTGCACACAGCTTTATAGTTTGCCTTTGAGGGCTGTGGAGGTGGAAGTCATTTGTAATAAACAGCTATCTGCAGCTTGCTTTTTCTCTGGTTTGAAATGTACATCCATTAAAAAAAAAAAAAATTGCAAATGGGCTCCACATTTACTTAAATTTCAATCAGGAAATTTGATGTTTTAGAAGCTCACTTATGAGAAATGTTAACAATTGCTTTCTGCTTTTTATGAAAAATAGCTAGTATTTATCCCCTGGCTGTTAGGGCTTTTTTAGCAGTAAGCTCTGAGAGAGAATGAGACTTTTTTTTTTTTTTTTTTTTTTTAATTTGAGAGAAAGATTGACTTTTCAAATCGATTGGCATCCTTTGCGGTCATTAAACCCCAGAGAAAAATATGTTTATAGGTCTCAAAATAGTTATCATGCAGCTACCAGCCAGAGGCTCATTTAGGAAAAGATAACACCACCAACCCCCTCCACTGCAAGAAAAAATCCACCCTGGGCTATGAAGTGTTTAGTGTCTGCCTGTGGGTTTTTTCCTGAGGCAGAGCCATTCCTCTCCCTCCCCCAGCTTCTCCATAGTGGGGTCTGTGCATGTTTTCCCCTGATGACTTTCTGAAGGGATAGTGGCAAGTGCCTTTGTTAGGATCTTGCAGTTTCCTAGAATAGCATATCTGTTTTTTTCTTCAATGTGCTGTTTTCCTGCCTTTTTTTCCCCCCTTCCTGTGTTCTATCTGCACGCTCTCTGCTTGAACTTCAGAGTTTTTTCTGTCATACTGCCTTTGCAAGGATTCCTGGTGAGAAGTGGGAGGGCTTTTTTGCTTTGTTTGGGGGGGATACAGAATACTCAGAGGCTTGGAGTCCATTCTGGGTGGTCAGTATATACACATATTGATTGTTAGGTCCAACTGACTTCTGCCAAGTCTATTTTAAGCCCAGCAGATATCTATGTTGAGTCAGCCTGCTGCTCAGTTGTACTCTAGTCTGGGATTCTCAGGTCTCTTGGTTCTTTGGGATTCCAAATGTTTCCATGGCTGATGCTAAACAGTAGCTGGTTACTGGTAAGCAGTTCAGTGAGGATGCAAAAAACCTTATCAAACGAACCCCCCAAAATGTACATATACACAATATATGGATTTTTATTTTGCTATGTTTTCTAGCAAGGTCATTCAAAGAAGAGCACAGGCAGTAGTATTTGGTATTGCTTATGTTTTTGCTTGAATTCAATATATGTTCATAACATATTTGAGAGAAGATTTGGTACTAAAGATGGTATTTCATATGAAATGTAAAGTTGAAAACTTTACTAGCACTGCAAAGAGCTTTTTGGCTGTGAGGATTCCTCATTATCTCTTTGCTAACATTGTTCTATCTGTGGTTATGCACTTTACTCTCAATGTTTTTTAATGCATTACATAAGCTTACTTAACAAATAGGAGATTTGCTTCCAATGATTCTGTTGTTTGATTTTTTTGCCCTCCCCCACTCCATTTTCAGTTTTGAAATGGATGCTTCATTTGAAGTTTCTCTTGTTTCCTGGCTGTGTAAAGAAAGATGTTACAATCTAATCTAATCATGCAAATCTAATCATTTTTATCCCCTCATGGTGTCATGGCTGTAATGCCATAAGTGTGTAGTATTCATTCTTGCTTTGTGATGCTGCAAAAAAAATTGCTGTTAATTAAAAATAACCTAGTGGCATAAGAATGCTCATCACATCTACTCATAACATACCTCTTCATCTTCCTGCTTATGCAACTGTTGGGTTACTCTTTGTATAACATTAGCTGATGTAAACTCTGAAGAGGTATATTGTTATCTCTTTAAGCCTTTAAAAAAACCAACTAATATGGAAAATGCAGCATCTTCTGATAATGAAGAGCAGCCTGGTGGTAGCAATCTAGATGCTATTATTTTCTAGTGTGATCATGATAAAATATTTGCCTGATCCAGATGTGGATATCAATTTGGCCTGTCACTATAATAGAATTACTGCTCTTGAGGAGAGTCTCTGTGCTTTTTCAGGTGAGAGATGTTAAATAGGACATAGTGGAGCTTGACAGATGTGCATTTTTTACTTTTTCTATTCTTCTAATCAAACTTTTAGAAGTCCTTCGCTTTTGAAAACTGTGACCCGAGTGAAATAAGTCTCACTGGATACCAGCAGTCCCTTATCTAGTGATGGCAGTCTTTATTGTGCTATCACACTTATATGGTTATTGAGGAAGGCAATGGTTCTGCTGGGTGGATGCTTACATAATTATTTGTTTTAGAAAGACCCTCTACTTTTTTTTTTTTTTTTTTCCCTCTTGTATCTGGGAAGGTGAAATGTTTGTCACAAATTTCTGGGTGAAATATTTGCAGTGACATCAAACCACCATGTGTTTGTAATAAGTAACCCAGAGTGATAGATGTAATCTGCTTTATCTGGAGGGTACTGCACCACTGATAGTCTCCTCTAGCCCCATCCATCCCCCATCTCTCTTATCAGCATCCAGACAAGCAAGAGGTCATCTTTCTGGAATTCTGTCTGCATCTACTGATCTGATAATATCCTGGAAGATATTTTGGGTATATTTCTGAGAATATTTGCTCCCCTGGGCATTTCATGGATTTAACTGAAGGCATAAAACAGTTATTACAAAGATCATAGTTGATCCTAAACTGATTTCCAAAATGGTATTTACTGCAACTGGTTACTATGGAAAGTGAAGTGGAGGAAAGGGAACTTTGAAACCTGATGAAATGAATGGGAATAAGGATTACTTTTTCAGCAATGCAGAGTTAATCCTTTAAACTCTGCTTGATTTGTGGAGGGAAGGGTGCTAGCTCTGACCTTTGTTTCCTTTCGTATTCTAGAATAGAATAGTCTTTCTGAATTCTGTGGATTCAATTTCCATCTTAGAGATAGGTGCAAAGGAATATAGGGGTTTCTGATCTGACTTAAATTAATGGTGATCAATTTTCAGAACATCATTGCAGCTGAAGATGCAGTAGAACAAAAACTAAGTTACTTCCAATACGTTATTTTGAATTTGCATGAAATGATTCTGACAGGCAGCATTTTGAATTTTGTAGTTAAACACTACGAGTATGTAAAAAGTGAACAAAACAAGTAGATTTTTTTCATTTCTATTTAAACTTTCACATGTCAGTGCACAACTTTTAGTACAGTTCATTAATCTATAGTATGTTTTGTCTTCCTTGACTTGGATCAAATTTGGTGTTAACCTCCTGCAGAGAATTCCAGGGCCCATGACATTTTATTGTGACTCTTGATTAGCTCACCAGGGTTCCTGCTAAGAATTCTTCTTTCATTCATTTGATAAATTGAATTCCCTAGTCACAGTGCCTTTAAATAGAATGGTATTTGGAAAACTTGAAGAAAAAACCTGAATGTTCAATGAGCTCACTCAGCAAATTTTAAAACGCAGAAATAGTAAATTATGGGTTTGTGTGTTCTGAAATCTTTAAAAAGAATAAACACTTTAGAGAAACGTAAGTCTTTATATTCCCTGTGAATTTATTTCCCTTGTGGTTTCTACAATAAGGAGTTGGTATCTGTTTTCCCTTTTTCATCTTACATTGCTTTGTTGTGTCGGGAACTCTGCATTCCTCCAACTTACGGCTGTATCTGGGAGCAGGTATAATATAAATATTCTGACCTCTCCACATCACCAGGGAGAGTTTTTTGATACCCCATGGAGGTGCATCCTCCCTATGAGGCCACTGTCCTCAATCTGTGTTTCTCTCCCTGAGACTCTGGGGCTGTAGCAGTGTCCTGTCCCTGGGTTTTCAGGTGACACCTGACCCAGCTGGAGATCTGGGTACTGAAATGGCAGAGGGATGTCAGGCTGGTTTCTGCAGGCTTCTGCAACACATCTGAAACAATTTTAATACCATAGGAAAACTCAAGCTGGAAGGGACCTCGGGAGAACATCTCAGGTCTGTGTTAAAGCAGAGTGACATGTGCGTGTCTGGTAACGTGTCTGCTACTCACTGTGTTGCTGATATCTCTTGGTTTTATTCTTAGACACAGTTTTCCTGCCTGTGGGCAGGAGTGAAGGCAGTGCAGATGCTTTTTTCCACTGTGCCTGTGGCAGGAATGCTACCTAAAGGAGAGGTATGTCTTCTAGACCTCACCTTCCCTGCCTTTTTAGTTACACTGGAGCCACTCAGGAATGTGGCAATGGATGTGTACAGCTGTGCCTGCTGGGTGCCTTGGCATTGGCACCACCTTTTCCCCAGGATAAGTAGAAAGCCACCATCATAGACATTTGCTTTCAGCATAATCTCTGCTGCCTGCTTTTTGAGTCTGTAGGTTGTGTCATGTAACATGACCTGTGTGAGTGTACCAGCCTGGTCTTCAGCTCTTGGAATAGGCAAGTTGCTCTGTGGCCAAACATCCTGTGTAGCTCCTACTCCTGTCCCACTATCACAAAATCACCGGGGTTGGAAAGGACCTCTGAAATCATCAAATCCAACCCTTAATCCTCTACCACTGTGGTTCCCAGCCCATGGCACTGAGTGTCACATCCAGTCTCTTCTTCAAAACCTCCTGGGATGGAGAATCCACTCCCTCCCTGGGCAGCCCATTTCCTGGCCTCCTACTTGGCAGTGTCCCTGGGCAGCTGTCCCAGGAAGCAGTTGCTCCCTCCTCTGACAGCTTCTTCAAAGCCAGCTAAGTAATTTGAGCCAGAAACTTGTCCATAGGTTGCTTCTGCTTCTAGGTCAATTGGTCTGTGATCCTTGGTTGAACAATTTGTCAGTGTGAGGTTTTGCCTCCGTTGGCACAGGGCTATTCATGTCTAAGTAGCTGCAGAAATAAAAATAACAAATGTAGTATCTGGAAAGAGACAAACTTGCTGGGCTACTGGATTCCAAAGCTGCTTTCCTTTGTGTGTTAAGTCCCAGGAAGACTGGAAAACTCTGAACCAGATGCTACAGCAACTGCTGGTAAATATCATCAGGCTTGGGAGGGAGGCAGTGCTGTGAAAGTGAATCTGCACTCTTCGTGGTGTGTTGCTCAGTTTTCCAAGAGAGGAGTCTGTCCATGTTTGCTGGGGAGATGTTGTTTATAGCCTACTTCTTGTTGCTTGTGTAACATTCTTTGAGGGGTGAATGTAATGCAAGCCTTTTGCAGTTATTGTTAGTTGTGTTTGGGTTCTCTGTTTTAATTATTATTTGTTTGGGTTTTTTTGTGTATTTGGCTTGGATTTTTTGGTTTGTTTTTCTTAGCAGGCTGAGGAAGTAAATGCTGGTATGCTTTGTGCCTGAAAATTATCCATGGGTGAGGTTTTGTGTGCAATGCTCCAGCCTGTAGCTGAATTTCCCTACCAACCACTCAAGTTGCACCTGAATCTGGAGCCTGTGATAGATTGGTAGGACTGCTCTGCAGAGAGCAACCCCTCCACCAAAGAGGTGCTGTACCTGTGGGACAGGAGTTTCACCTTTAAGCAAACCTTCTGATTGTTTTAAGTTACTGTGTTTTGATGGTTTATGTAGGAGCAACAACTTTGTTCCATTTAAGTAAAACTTCACTGGATGATGTGCTCCACGGGTGTTCAACCCTAAAGCTTTCCTTCTGCAGGTGAGCATTGAGCACAGGGAAGCAGCTGGGGGTGTTCAGCCTGGAGAAGAGGAGGCTCAGGGGAGACCTCATCACTCTCTACAACTCCCTGAAAGGAGGCTGGAGCCAGGGGGGGGGTTGGGCTCTTTTCCCAGGCAACTATCAGCAAGACAAGAGGGCATGGTCTCAAGTTGTGCCAGGGGAAGTTTAGGTTGGATATTAGAAAGAATTTCTTCCCGGAGAGGGTGATCAGCCATTGGAATGGGCTGCCCAGGGAAGTAGTGGATTCTCCATCCCTGGAGATATTTCAAAAGAGCCTGGATGTGGCACTCAGTGCCATGGGCTGGGAACCACAGGGGGAGTGGATCAAGGGTTGGACTAGATGATCTCTGAGGTCCCTTCCAACCCAGCCCATTCTGTGATTCTATGAGTGTGGCTGTCGAGTCCTCTGCACTGCCACTTTGGCTCTGCCAGTCCACTCCTGTTGGTCTACACTGCTTCATAATGAAGATGTATCATCCACCTCCTGAAATGTTCTCCTTAGTACTCCAGTACTCTCATTAGTCTGCCATCTGTCTCTGGTAACAATCCAGGAGAAAGTGAACAAAAGGAAGATTGTAGATGAAACCAAGAAACCTAAAAACTCTACAGACACACAGTGGGACTTGGGCACTGCTCAAATATAGATTCTTCAAACTTTTAATGTCTGACTTACCACTTCCAGTTCAACTGTCTTCTTAATTTATAAAAGCTTTTTCTTCTTTAGTTTTATTTCTTGCTTCTAATGACTGGTAATCAACCAGTAGAGGCTCAGACAAGGCCAGGCCAGGGTGCTTTTGGAAAAAATCTTGAATTGAATGAGAGTATCTAGTCTTGCTTTGTATTTTCATCTCATTTACTTCAGTTCTCTCTTATCTTATCACTTGTATAAAGTGAGGTCACAGTAAGTTAACAATGAGTGGATTGGAAACCTCTGGCAAGAGTTTAGGTCATGCTGTAAACAGTCTGTGAGGTCTGGCCAGTATTTTGTTGTTCTTTGACCAATAATCCAGAATGGCATGTAAAACCATTTTGTACTGCTGCTGGAGAGGCAGCCTGGAGACAAGGTGTGCAACACAGGTGCTCTTTTTCTTCTAATCATGGAATTTCTATTTTACAGGTCATAAGAGCAAGATTATTAATCCAGTCTCTGGGCAACCTGAAATCTTCCTGCAGTTTCAGGAAGCTATTTTAATTAAACATTCTGCTTTTCACACCCCATTCTCAACTAATGCTGTAGTGTTCCTGGGTATCTTTAAATGTGAGCTGCATTCTGCTTCTGCACAGATTTCAGTAGTGAATGAAGTTGTCTGAACGTGTCTTGCACTTTAGTCAAGTGTAATTTAAAGAAAGCCTGGAAGGGAGAATTTAGGGATTAAGTCTAATCTCTGACAATTACAGGCAGCAGTAGGGAAGGGTCCACAGAGCAGCTTAGACCTGCAGATACCTACCAGTGCTTTGTGACAAATTAATAAAAATACAAAAGAAGACTTAAAGCCACAGCTGTATGGTGCAGTAAAAGGAAAGATCAAGGGCAGTGTTAGTGGTCAGTTCAAGATAAGTTGACCAGATAGTGGGAGGATCAGAGTACCAGGCCCATGGTTGTTCACAGTGGATTATATTTTCATGTTGGAAGGTAAGGGAGGAATCCCCTGTCAAGACAAATAATGTATTAAGGAGTGACAAGTGCAGGACAGGAGCATAATCTGGCAGCTAGGAACCCCAAAGCAGGGGATTAATAAATTATAAATAGAGGTCAAACAAAAACTCTCTGAAAACTTGGTTTATGACTCCCTATAAGAACAAATTTTGCACCCAAACTTTGCCATTTGCTGTGGTTCTGGAGTGCCATCCATCTTCTGCTGATTCTTTATGGTAATCTGTAATGACTTAGACACAATTGTTCTTATGGTAAATTACATCAGTCCCAGCTTGTAGAAACACATCTAATTTCTCTTGGGACTTCTTAAGCTGTTCTTAGTTGTGCTGGCCTGATTTTCCTATTTGAAATGCTAGCAAAACATTTAGTTCCATCTAGTTCCTCCTTCCCAGATTTGGGGAGAAAGCACTTAGGTTGAGTTTCACCCATTTGGTGATTCTTGTGTGGAGCTGTGTTCACCGTCCCTTTTGGGTGAAAAAGCCAGAATGCAGCATCACAGTAGTGGTGGTAGAGATCCTGCTTTTTCTGCCCCTGCCACCAGCTTGGAGCAAAGCCTCCCTGTGCAGGGAAGAGCACTGAAATCCCTCTGGGAAGCTGTCATCATCTCTGGGCTCAGCACGGGTTCAAATGGTTGTTGGCCATCTGTTCCCAGCTGACCTCTTTAGTGAAGGCTAAAGCAGAAAGAAAAGTACTATCACTTCAGCCCTCCTCGAGTCATCTGTCAGTAGTCTCCCTTTCCCACTGAGCATCAAAACTAGTATTTGCTCTTGCTTATTAGTGGTTATTTAAGGTTGTTTTATAGTTACTTATATGCACGATGCTTACTGATTGGTTTTGGTCTTCCTCATTTTTGTCCCCATGTGTTTATACTGGGGATTTTGTTTTGTTGGATGGTTGGTTTGTTTTGTTTTTTTTTTTTTTTCCCAATACTGATTTATTTGACCTAGTTTTGTGTGCTTCTTTCTATTTTGAGGTGATTGGAGGGTCTGTAATAAGGGACCAGCTTGACTTGTGTTGATTAATAGCTGAGCCTAGATACCAAGGGAAAAAAGCTGCCACTTTTTGAAGTCCCACCAGCTCCTTGCCTTCACCAGTGTTTACTCTAGAAAGGTCACAGAGAGCTGGGCCAGATAAGGATGAGGTAAAAAACCAAAATTAGCCATAGGCAGATGTGGAATTTTTGTTTATCTGTTGTTGTGAAGACAAGGACTGATGCTGACATGGTGACCACGTGCTTTGTGCAGTATTCCTTCTATACCCTACAGTATCTGGATTCTTCTTTAGATTTTAGCCAGCTTCCAAGGAACAATTCCTGTCTCTTCGTGTGTGTATATTTTCCCCTCTCATCATCCTTGTGAGGGAAAACGTGTGATCAGAAATGTGTGATGCCCTGGTGTGTGATGGAGGAAGTCAAAACCTGAGCAGTACTTAGGCAATTATAGGCAATCTCTTGGATTTCTGTCAGTAACAGCAACTTTCACAACCATCGAGGGAGGTTTATCCAGCATAAAGTAGGATGTGAATGAGAGGAACAAGAGGTATTCCACAATTAAGCTATGGGAGCTATTCTTTCATCGAGTTAAACGAGGCAATGACGTCTGTAGACCAAGATTAAGAATGCTGTAGTGTGTTGGTATTCCAAGGAGTTATCCTGTGTGAAAAAGCCTTCAGTGTCTTAAATACATACAAAGAAAACTCATTGGACTGTTAGTTTTGGGGCTGTGTCACCTCAGGGACAAGAGAGCCAGGTCCCTGTGTGTCAGCTATTGCAGGGACTTCTGAACTATAAGACACTGTAGGGCTGCAACCTTGCATGTAATAACACAAACAGACTCTTCTTGAGGTTTAGGAATGTGATATTCCCAAAGGACACATTGCAAAATCCTGTTAGAATGTCACATCACTGCTAATTCAAATCACCAGCTGTGACTTCAGATGTGAAAGCAATCCAATGTCTGATACCAACAATAAAACTGAACGTCTTGGCTTAAAAAATAAAATCAATATATGTTGGGCTTCTTTTTTTTAGGGGGTTAATAAGCCTTTGTGCAATAGGCACTGTTAGAACACAGCCATTTTTAGTTCTAAAGTTTCTCTGATCATGAGCTGCCTTTTGTGTTGCTTTCCTATTTAGTGAAAACTTCTAAGAATATATACTATAAAGGTAACCTAGGTTTGGATTTAATAAGCTAATTGCAATCTTTAAAAACAGCACTTGATACTCTAGTAAGACTCTTTCCTCTCTGCTCAGAAAAATCCCTTAGGATTTTACACGAGATCCGTATGGATGAAGAAGGCAAACTCCTCCCAGAATTATTCTAAGATGCTTCTGGTTTAAATCATATGAGCTTTGTATTCATAATTTTTAAAGTGTATTTCCTGTAATAAAGAATAAATTAGAAGTAAAACTTCAACACATGCCTTTGACAACATAAACTTTATATAGCAATTTGTTTATTGTTTTCCTTTTGTTGTACTTAGATGACTAATTTCTGCCTAGAAATGACAGCAGGAGTTACCATCTGAGAGGCCACTTGAAGCTTTATTTCTATTTTAAGCCTATTTAAAGCACATGTATTCAGAAGAGTCATTATGTAAATCAGTTTTGAAAATTGAACTCCATTAAAAATTGTGGTATCATTTTCTGAATTAATTTGAGGCTATTTTAATCTTGGAAATGAAAAAAATAAACACCAAAACAAAAAAATAACCAAAACAGCCCAAACTCACAACCAAAACCAAGCAGGTTTCCACTAGGAGTGGCACCTCTGCCTCTTATGTTGGAATTGATAGGATAATATGGTAACAAAATAAAATTTGTTTTTAATGGAGCAAAATGCGTGCTCTTCTGTGATTCAGAAAATCATCTGACCTTGAATTACCTGCCCAAGGGAGGGAATAACATCAGTGCTTGGGAAATGTCAGAACAATCAGCTTTAGAGGACAGAAAGACCAGAAATAGAGAAGTTCATAGTAGAGTCCAATGTAAGTGTTGAGACTTTAGCAGTGATAAAAGGTACTCAATTAAAAAAAAAAAAAAAAAAAGCTCTGAGAAGAAAATTGAGAAGATATATACTTCCATAGATTCAATAAATTCTGCAAATTTAGTGAAGTGGTGGTGATGTATTTTGGTTGGTTTGGGGTTTAAGAGTTGTTGTTTGGGTTTCTTTTTTCAATACTGCACTATTAAAAGAGATTTAAATGTAATTGTGGTGTTCTGGAATGGCAGTAATGCTATGGGTTTTCTTAAGTACTAGTAGCAAGAGGAAACCAAAAGGTTTCTCATTGCACTGACTTGTTTTATTCACTTGCTTTAAGACAAAAAATGTATGAAGTTGAGTGGTCATGCAGGGGATGTGTTTTTGGTCATGACATAGTGATTGAAGCATTTAAAATACAGGTATCTAATGTCACTTCAGGTGTCCTGACCTCCAGTTGTGCATCACTCACTTCCACATGTGCCTGACCTCAAACCCAGAATGACCCAACTCTCCAAAAATTTGAGTACAGTATTCCCTTTTTATAAAAGGAAAACCATGTAAGAATGTGCAGACTTGTTAAAAGACCTTTTATAATAACAAACAAACAAAAAAGCCTTGCAGGCTTTAGCAAGTTGAATGTAAAGCAATAATAAGTTAGCCTACAAGTGATCTCTATAAATAATTGGAAGACATAAAATAGAATAGTAATAATAATTGTAATGGTTTCAGCCCATCAGAATTGGAGTGTAATCTCAGATGATCTGTAGTCTGGATAAATGATCAGGACTTAAAGAGCTGTCAAGGAAGATAAAATAGTTACAGAGAATTAAATGTATTATTTGCTTTGGAATTTATTTGGAAGGGTGTTGGGGGGTTCATTATTATAACATGCATTACAGTGATGGATAAAGAAAGCTTGGGGGTGAGGTGTCAAAGTATATCATCTTCATGATTTGGGTCACCTTATGCTAAATTTTAACCAAATTTGAACTGCGGCAGTCTTGTTTTGCATTTATGCAAATTCTTCAGCTCGATTTTGAGATGAGCATTTGAATTCACCTGGGCCTTAGTTTACAACTTCTTGAGGATGAACTTGATACATAGGAGAAATAATTACAGTATTGTGTTTGATAAAGATAAATAGTTGGAAAATAATCTACCTGCTTGTGATCTTTAAGGTATATTGTGAATCAGAGCTGTTGAAGCCATTGGAAGTTTCATTAATTACCTGGGTTTTGTTCTTTTAAATTTTTTAAAAAATTCCAAATAAAATATTTTCCTTCTGAATTTTCATTGCCTACTATTTTATTTGTCATCGGTTTTGATTTTGAAACAGCTTTTTAAAAATGCTTTTATTTTAGCATTAGAAGCAGCCTTCTTTAGATAGGAGATATAAAAAGTTGGCAATGTAAGCATGGGTTATTTACCTTCCTAGATAAACTTCATCCTATTGAAAAGTTCTTTCCAACCTTTTTCTTACCAGGGAGAAAGAACAAGAAACACAAGAAGAGAAACATTTGATGGAAGAAAAGAAAAAGAAAAAGCAGGAAGAAAAGAAAAAGAAGGAAGGTGCTCAGAAAAAGGTTTGTTCATGTTCTTTGTAAAATGATACTTTCACTGCTGCCTGTAATGTGTGGATACTGAGTCTGCAGCCTTTGTTTCTGTGAATTTCTCAGAGTAATTCTGACAGGTGAGCAGTCCTGTCAGCTCTGAGGCTATGGGCAGAAAATCAGAAGCAGTTATGACAGTTCCCTAGCACTCCCCAAGCTGCTTACCATCCCCTGGTGTTGAGCTGCTGTCTCACAGCTGTCTCATGTGAACCTTCCCTGTCCATGTCAATGCAGAGTTAACAGGATTAGTCTCAACTGGTACTGAAGTGACTCTGGATTCCAAGGCTATTGTGTATTTTCTGTGGTCTGTGCTCTCCTGCCTTGTTTTCTGGATTATGTAGTTAGTTTTAATCTTCAGTTACCCCTAGGAAGTCAAGAGGTTGTTGATTTCCAGTAGTTGATTGGTCTTTTCCATTATCAAAATTAGGCATAGTTTAAAAAAAAAAAGGTAGATTCCAAACATATTTAAAAAAAAAAAACAAAAGGTGGTGCTACACAAAATGTGCATTTAATCTCTATAAGATAATAGTATGTATGGATTCAAAGAGGTACTGGACAAATTCATGGAAGCTCATTCTGTTGAGCATTCAAAAGCTCAAAATTGTACTGTTAGGTTCTGGAAGCCTCTGAACCTCAAGTGATGGAAGACTGGGTGGGAAGATGGGGTGCTGTCATTCTGCTGGCACATCAGCATCTGCTTTTGGCTTCAGTCAGAGAAGGGTGTTCAACTTTTTTACACTGCTAATACATGGAGTTGCATTAACAATTTTTCAGTCCTTAGTTTCAAGTAAAGTTTGATTTAAATGAGGAGTTTCTGCAAAAAGTTAGATCTACAGCCCTATAATTAAGTATCATTTCAAATATTGTAAAATAGTTGATTTGTATTGTTCTTTTCTTCTTTCAGGCTGCTGAACAAAAAACCAAAGGTAAATTCATTTATTCTTTGTAAACCACTTGGTATTTCTGTAAGTTTGTTTAAATAATGTGCTTGTACTTCTTATTCTTTGCATATTTTTAATGGAGAAAGTATATCTTAGTAGGATAGTTCTGTTCTTTGTTTTGTTGGGGGAGATGACTATGTGTTGATTCTCAGCGTAAGCTTTTTCTTTGTTTATCTTGCTGAGTATTGTATGACAACTTTTTGACAAGAATACATGGATTAAATTCGTGTGAAACATAGCATAACATTGTCATCTTTTTTTTTCCTAACATCAGGACAGATGTAGTTTTCCATTTAGTTGTTAGTAGTTATTTATATATTTAAAAAACAACTAATTGCTGCCAAAAAGGTAAATCTCTTCCTGAGTGCACAATTCAACTCAATTTAGTGGCAAAATCCAATTCATTGGACTTACAAGGAAGCTGTTTCCCCCCACTACCACCACGTTTTTTTCTTTCCATGTGTTTTTTCTTCCTGATAAGTGAATTTAATTGGCTTGCAGCATGGTCTAGGAAGCAGCAGAGATATGCAAGGCATTCTTCTTTTTGGGGCAGTGAGCTCCTAGGAGAAATGCTAATGAAGCTGTGGCCTTAAAAACCCTGAGGAAGAGAGTTGAGGTAATGCCTCTTTGCTGCAACTGTTACTTTACAGTTATTTTATGTACTGTAGTTATTTATTAGTTATTTTATGTACTCTGTTACTTGATTTACATGGCACCACACAGAACTCAGGGCCATGGAACACTTCTGAATGAGTTAATATGCACTGTTATTTATTGCTGGGTAATTAGGTGACAGACAAGTAGAGCTTCCCAGATTCCCAAAGACTGGGAATTAGAGAAGAGCCAAGCCTAACATATGGGGTTGACAAAACAACTTATGTTTCAAACACTTTTTATTAATTTATACAGCAAAAATTAAGTATTGCTCCAGTAATATTGAATTCAGAAAAATCAAGTCTAACTACACGATGAAGAAACTGCCACAAGTAATTTATTGAAACTGTCCATTCTTTCCAAATGTTTCTTATGTAAAAAGTGTTAAATGAGAAAATAATAGTCTGAATTTTGTTGCATCTGCCCTGTAAGATCTCATTTAGTTTGTAACAGTGGATTTTGCTTTCAGGATGAGAAGGTAGCAGAAATAGCTAAACCCCTCAAAATCTTAAGTACACAAAAAATTTTGCAATTAACATAAACCAGAGCATTTTCTATCCAAATGGAGTTTCCACACTACTCTGTGTTTTATTCCCTGAATCAGCTCATTTTTTGTGTGAAAAGGTTTCCCTGTTCCATAATGTATTATAATGACTTTTAATACCCTAATTCAATGGCAGATGTTTTTACTGTCAAAGTAACTTAAATTCATTTTCCTGTGATAATACAGTAGTGCTTCATTTCTGTTAATATTGAAACACTGTGCCTTCTGCTTTCCTCTGTGGTATATTATTTCTGTCTTTGTTGTGACAACTTTTTATTTAATTTCTTGAAAATGTCAAGTTTAAGACTTTTAAAAGTAGCATGCTAACTCCAGTTATTCAGGTGCACGTGAGAGTTCCTTTCTTGCAAACTTAAGGACTGCTTTTCTCCATCTGTTTGGTTTTTTGTCCATTATCTTCATATTTAAGCATCCTGTGCTACTGCTGTAAAGTATGAAATGGGAAGAAGACAGCAGTAAATAAAGGTAGTTATGCTAAAGATTAACCAATTCTGGCTTTTGTTGTTGCATCTGTCAGGAAGCAATAATGAACCTTTTGATAGTAAAATTTCAGTGGCAACAGTTGACCTGACCTGTAGAGAAACCAAACCTCTCCTGTTCATTTTCAGTGCAAGAGTTAGTGGTGATTTAGAGTCAGATGGATAACCCTTCTTTAATTGCCTTTGGCAAGCAGCTACTCATTGCTTTTAAGGTTGGTCCATGGGAATGTTTTATTTTCTCTTTCTGATACTTTTCGCTTAAACTTCAATGCAGTACTGCACCAACTGTTTTATTTTGATAACATTTTCAAGGTTGAGTGACAAATGCTACTAGAACTAAAAGGCAACCTGGGATTATTATTGAATTTAGTAAACTTACTTCATATCTTGTCTGCAGCAAGTGATTTTCAAGACAGGATGGCACTACGGGCCAGTGAACTGGCTGCAGCAGTTCAGGGTGTATTAAGGCTGGGGCCTGAATCTTTTGCAGGATTTTATTATATCTAGATTTTGTTCTCTTTAGAAATGTGGTAGTTGCTTGTGGTAATTTAGAAAAAAAATCATTCTGTGCATGTGTCATTTAATTCTGCAACTGCGTTGCCATAGCAGTGAGAGATGTTTACACCTTTGGATCATACTGCAGCAAAATTAATTGTACAGCTGTATGTGATACAGAAGGGGGTTTCAGTTTGTTTTTCATCTGACTGGAAACTATTTCTACTGTTTCTTATTAGCCCCCAGCCCTATTTATGAAGGTGGCCTTTTACTCCAAGTTGCTAGGATGGGACTGGACGAGCTGTAGGAAAAGTTAGCCCTTATTTTTGCCTTATGCTGTGCTGCCAATAAGGCTCTTGAAGTTTTTCAGTTAAGATTTCCACTTCTCTAGCATAATGGCAGATGTGTGTAGTTGTTATCCTATCTAGCAATTACCTCTTATGCCTTGTATGTGGAGGTATAATTTGCTGTACCATGGTGCTGGCTGTTGCATGTTCAGTTGCTGGTGAGGCCTCAGGAAAGAGAAAGGAGTGAGGAGGAAAGAGGTTTCCTGTGGGTGTGTGTATGTGGTGTGTTGTCAGTTAAATATTGCTCTGAGGCCTCAGACAGAGCTGAATGTTCCCATTGGTGATGTGGTGCACAAACCCCTTCCAAAATAAACATGGATTTCCACCAATAGAGGAAAGGTATGTGGCTGCTTCTGGAATTACTGGTCCAGGGGTAGGAAGTGCTCCCTTGCACAGCTCTTGCCTCTGTTTAAACAGCTTCAGTTATTTTTTTTCTATTTAAACAAGGATCCAGCTCTTTTAAGTCTTCTCTACGTAAGGGCTTCTTCAGTTTCTGATTTTTTTTTTCCCCTGCAACATTGTTTGCCAGAGTATTTTTTATTAAGCCGAATCTTTTATAAATACACGGTTGGCCTCAGCTGTCAGGAATGTCTGAAAGGAAAAAAAGATTTGGAGTGCTGATATGTAGC
The DNA here is from genome assembly GCA_023637945.1 of Phaethornis superciliosus. NCBI lineage: Eukaryota > Metazoa > Chordata > Aves > Apodiformes > Trochilidae > Phaethornis > Phaethornis superciliosus. The sequence continues at coordinate 2,161,651 of JAJQWJ010000021.1, forward strand.
TGAAATGTTTCTCAGTTACTTGAAAACAAGTGAAAGGAGTCTTCCTGTTCAGTTGGAGAGGAATACTGCAGAATTAGATGAGGTGGGAAATGAACAGGCTTTTATTGCATGCTGTGCATTGTATATCCACGTTACTATTCTTCTGTGGTAATTTTTTTTTTGAGAACAGGGCTATTGAGCACAGCCTTTTAGTGTTTATTTTAAATATGTAAACTCTTGCCAGTTTATACACACTTGATAAAGAAACTTTGTGTATAAAAGCTTTTGTAATGAAAACATTCAGCTGTAACTACCAATAGGAGTTTTGTACTCTATGGTAAATAGACACTAGCATGGTAAATGGCTGTAACTTAATAACTACAGGGGACTTAAGACAGCTGTGCTTGTGATAAATACCATGAGGTTAATGCATTTTACTGCCTGCTTTTCTTCTAATCATCTTGCCTCAGGTTTAGTCAGCACACAGGTGATCAGTTCCTTAGCTGCTTTACTCCCATCTCAGCTGCTCTCTGTACACTTTGCCTAAAATGGTTTAAAGCAGCTGAAATGGTTTGTTACTCAAATATTTGCCATGGTAATTGAAAGGCAAAGTACCCATCCCATCCTCCAGCATTACAATGAAGGTAAGTGTTAAATCTGCAAACATGTGTAAAAAAATGAAGTATATACTGATTTAAGTCTAATTTAAAATACTTTGCTAAGCATTTGATTAGAATTGTTAGTCTGGAAATTATTTTAATTTAAATCAGAGGCGGCCAGTCTCTGCCTCTTTGAACTTCATGATCCTTGCAGATCTGTCTCAACCATGCTCATGGCTTGAGCCCAAGAAGAAAAGTGGGCTTTCCAAGGGGAAAATGGGAGCCTTGACTCACTGCTTATGAGATGAAGCAGAACTGCAGAAGCTGCAATAATCCTGGAATTCAGCAGCACTGCCTGTCCTCTGCTGGAGTGCTACAGTGAATCCTGACCTAATGATCATTCCCTTCTGCCTGTGGTCTCTGTCTGGAGCTTTCATCTCTCCCGGGGCTGTTTCTGACTTGTCAGTGTATGATCATTTTAACAGGCAACTTGCAGAGTCAGAAAGGTTGTCTGCAGACTGAGAGATTATTCTACCAAGGAGATGCTTTAATATACTTTATTTTGGGGGACTTAAAAGAACAGAAAGCATTTAACAGTACGTGGTTGCTTGAGAAACTCTCTGTGGTGTTGCAAATGTTGGCATATTTTCTTCAGATTCTTCCTAAATTTGCATAGCAATTTTACAGTACAAGCAGTGCTGTGTATTTTATCTGGAGGAACATGGTCAACTGTATTTTAAATGGAATTTGAGAGGAAAATAGGGTGGAACCAGAGATCTAAGATCCCATCCCCTGCACTTGCTTGGATGACAGTAGTGCCATGTCTTTCTACAAAGCCAGGTGTTTTAATTTCCAAATCAAACATGTAGGTTGTTGCATAGTTTTAAATTGATCCTTTACTTAAACAGCCAAATGGGCTGTTAAACACTTTCTGCTTTTACTCCTTTGGATTTGAATTACCTTCCTGAAATCTACACTCCATTCTGCTTATACAGAAATGCAGTTTTACGTACATTGATAATGTGCTCTTTCTGGCTTTGATAGCTTTTACAGATAGTGGTGGTTCCATAGGCAATAAGGAAGAGTAACCCCTTTAGAGACTCATCAGTATTTTAAGTAGAATTATGACAGTGTGTAACACAGTATTTTAAGGGGGAAAAAAAAAAAAAGCTTTTTTCATTTTATCGTAGGAACCATCAGAATTTTATTACATAGGGTAAGGAAATGTGTTTCAGTCTACAGACCTGGTATGACTTAAAACAGAATTATGACCTCAGACTCATTTGATTCGTTTGGCTTATTCCTGATTACGTGCCTCTGCCATCTTGTTGGCTAAATGCTGTGTTTGTACTGAACTGGTGAACACTATAGTGACAAAACGTGCCATAAATAATCATTGCAGAAGGAGGGGGAGCACTTTAATAAGCTCTTTAATTAGATCTTAATAGGCAGTCATTTGATAACCTAATGATAACCTGTTGCCATACATCAAAGGTTTATAACAAAAATGTTTTCTTTTTGATAAATGTTATCATGGTGTTGGTTTGCTGTTACAAGTATCTTTAAACAAACATGCGTTTGTTTTTCTTGTAACTGACTGAGGTATCTCTGATACAGAAGTAAGCATGATTTTATAATCCACCAAGAATAGCATATGAAGATACTTCAGAGTCACTGCCATAATAGTGGGTGAAAAGGAATAGAAAATACAGGAAGATTAGAGCAGACAGGAGGAGGAATTTGCATGTTCAAGGAGACAAAGCAAGAATGAGGTAGGAGGCTTGGAGTTAACTGGTACAGAAAAAAAATTTTGGTTTCTTGCTTATTGTTTCAGATGTGATGGTTGAAAGTTGTGGGGTCCATTAGAGAAAAGTCATGGAATTGAGAATTGGTGTCTTTTTGTGTGTTTGTCAAGGCTTGACACCCTGAGCTCTGAAACCAGGGGTTGACAGTTCTGGAGGTTTAAGGCTTCTGTAGCTCTTGTGAGGCTGTATACTCTTCAGGTTTCAAATAAACACTCTTCAGACAATGAGGCACCAAGGCAGTTACTACAGGTTTTTGTCAAAAAAACATAACTTAAAAAAACAACCAAACACAAAACTCCAGTGTCATTTGAAAATAAACCAGAAAATGTCAGATACATTCTTCCTAATGTGCTTCTGTCCTGAGCTGAATTTATGGGACAGCAGCCCCCTAAATTGGTGTAGAGCACTTCAACATCTTTGCCTAGAGTTGCTGCTGCTTTACTGCTCAGGTACAGACATGCCTCCAGTCCCATTGGGTGCCTGTAAGCTTGTAAACTTTACAGGTTTCCCAGCTGGGAATGGAAAAGTAAGAGCTCAAGACAGAGATCCATGATATTTCTTAGTACTCCTCAGAGGTATTTTTTATTCTGTGTTGGAGTTTGCCATGAGGCAAATTTATACACTTGCTTACAATATAAATACACACAGATATTGCTCTAGTATTCCACATGGTTTGTCTTTTCTCAGTTGCCTCAATTAGGAAACGAGCTGGGGAGATTAAGGATGGCAGCAGTCTGAACTGTATATACTTAGTTTTAAAACTAGATGAAAACAGGAGCTTTCTAACACTAGAAACAGTTGATTGAAAGTATTTTTCAAATGCTTTAAATGTTGTAAAGGTTGATACTCTGCTTGAAGGCAGTAGAACTACATGCTTTCATCAGATGGTTCTTTACATTGTCCATTGTCAAATACATTTCAGGCCAGGGATATTATCCCTACAAGAGTTGTTGGTGAAGAGAGAATAAGAACAAATTAGATAACAGCAGTTTGGCTTTTCTCATCTAGACCTAATTATCAGGGTGCCCCTTGGTGGTAATGCCTCTCAGCTAAATCCCTGGCCTGCATTCTGGCAAACAAAACAACTGCCAGGTCAGTTGTTGACAACTGTATATTCTACAATATAAATTTTAACACAGCTACACAATGATAATAGTAGTAGTTATGATCAAACTGCATGATGTTATATGGTTATTTATCTGCCCATAGTGTGTGCTTTTCTTCTTGGATAGACTTTTCAGTAATGGGCAGTGCCTAATGCCATGTATTTAAGCATGTAGTCTGTGGAATGGTCAGGCTGCTGCACTTTTGGCATTACAACAGTTCAGACAATAGCTTGTGTTCTGTTCTGCTAGCAGTCTGTTTATCACATAATTATGTTCCAGTTATAAATAGAATGTTGTCTGCTCTTGTTCTCCATGGAGCATATATGGAGCACTCACCCTGAATCTCTCAGCTTTCTTACCCACCCAGCAGAGATTTTTTCTTGCAAGTGGCTATTACAGCACAGCTGCCCTGCTTTACCACTGTGCTCCACCCTTTACTTTTTGCACCAAAGTCTGTCATTCACTTTTACTGTTCTTAAACATGGATGTGAAGGCAGGTTCTTGTCTGCCTTAAGGAATTTATCACTGAGACAATTAATTTATGGAGGACTGTGTTCACTGCTGTGATGCCTTCTCCATGCAAACCTATCACCTTTGATTTACCTGCAGCGTGTTGACAGCTTTCCATTATTAGATTCTCATCTTAATGCCTAGAGGAGGCTTGTACTGCATGTAATATCTGCAAGACCTGCAGACCATAAGCTCAAAGAGAGGTTCATCAGGAAATGTGCTGTCTCAGTTTGGTAATGATTGTTTTAAAATAAATGTTGGGGTTTGGATGCTTCTTGATCATTTCCTTGAAAAGGATGAATACTAGTGCATGCTCTTGGAGTAGTCACTCTGCAAGTGCTGAAGGAGGGTTATTTTGTGAAAATGAAGGAAATTAAACTCTTTTGATTCTTTTACACTGTGTGTGAAGCCTTTGGCCTGAAGGATCTCGTGTTCTCCTGTTGACTCTCTGGTGTTGGCATTCCTATACACTGAGAACCCAGGCTGTCTCCTGACTTCCCCATGTTTTGCTAGATTATTTTAATGCTTTTCCTGAGTTGTTAAGGGTGTTAGCCCATACTTTACAAATCCTACAGGTCTACTTAAAATGTCTGTTCAACCAGCTCACACAGGTAAATGCTCTGAAGCATTCTGGTAGAGTTTGCCTTGTGCATCTGATCATTCAGGTTATTCCTGAACTGGTTTAGGCAGTGTAGTGTGCATTAGCATCCTAAGAGGTGGTTACTCATGAGGTTGATTGTAGGTCCAAGATCACTGTGAGAGGAGGTGATTTGCTTTTTAAGCATCCTGGCCTAGCTTTGTGGCATGGCAGCAGTGGCTCATACTAAGCAGTCTTGTGGGACCTGTGTTTAATAGCAGCAGTCAATGCTTTGGACTCTCCTCAGCTGCCCTGAAAATTTCAACAACTGTTATTACTGTTTGCCCAAGGGGAACAGCTGAACTTGAGGTATGATTGAAGCTCTTGATTGCCTCTTCCCGTGTTAACAGAAGCAGTTCTCTGTCTTATCATAGTTTCCTCAAGGTCTGTTCTCCTGTTTTCAGGATGCTTTTAACATCTCTGACATAATTTCCGTTTTGGCTGTTTATGCTGTCTTACTTTTTTTCAGCAGTGTTTATGAAGTTGGAACTTTCACCTTTCTGAGGCCAGACTGTCATGAGCTTTAGTTCTGATGCACGTGATTTACTAAGCTCCACAACTGATTCCTCAACTCCATCAAAAAATGCAAATACCACACTGAAGGAATCGTGGAACTAGATATATCCCTTTAGATGAGAAAGAAGGGATTGTCTTACCCATCTCCCCTCTGTCAGACAGACCCAACAGTTGTTCTTGGAAGATGTTTTGATTATTGTGGGAAATTCATCTTTGTACTCAGTCTGAACAGTCTTTCTTATAACTTAGGTCCATTTTTTCTTGGCTGATTTGCCTGGTATGTGAAGAATAACTCTCTCCCCTTCTCTGCAGGGGCCTTTTTATGTATTCTCTTTTTTACTTAACAGCCCATTCAGTCTTCCCTCATGGTTGTGTTTTCAAGCTGTTTTTCAAACCATAATAGTCTCTCTTCTTTGCAAGTTTTTTCACTTAGTCCACTTTTTAAATGTAGTATCTGTAATTGGAGGATTATTGAATAACTTTTGAGTTAACCTGTGCAACTATAAGTGTACTGCTGCTGTTTACAAGTAAAATTGAGGGCTTATTTTCATGGCTTTCAGACTCGCTTCATTGTAGAGCTCTGCAATCCAAGCTGTTTCATAGCAGTCCTGCTTTTATTTCTTCTCATTCAGTTATCTGTCCATGAACTGAGCTTGCTTTAAGAAGCTTCTGGATTTCAGATGCCCTCTTCTCTAATTCTGTAAGGATCTTGAATTGATAACATGGAGTTTCTTTTTCCAGCACTCCCCTTCCCCATTTTGATTGCTGTCTGCAGGCAGTACTCTGAAGTATACCTTCATATGGAGTATTTGCTTTTATTTCCCATCAGTTTCTGCTGCAGTTTAAGCCTGATTGACAAAGGATGAAAAATCCCTGGCTGTGCTGGAGGTAGTAGGCTGTCCTGCTGCATTTCAGTTGTTTTCTGATGTGTGTGTCAGGGGGGCCCTTCCCTCTGTTTGGGTATCTGAGTAATGACTTCTCAACAAGACAAAGTCTCCAGAGTGAAATAGGAAGAAAATAATGTATACAGTGCTACGTTTCTGAGATTGTCTCAGTCCAAATTCTTACCTTGCTGTCAGCCCCAAGATTAATGATACAATTTTTGTTTCTTTGTTGCATGTTTTTTTTCTAATCTTTTCCAATAATCACCATGGGAAATCAATGGGAGGTCTCTTCAGCAGGCCTCGGATTGTTCAGCTCTTCCTTCCCAGAAAGTATCCATGGGTCTGTGTTCTCCAGCTTTTTTCCCTCACCAGTTAGCACATTCCAGAACTCATCTTTCTGCCTCACTTTTCCTGCAGTGTATTTCTCAGAAATCTGTTTTGCCTCCCTGTTACCATGTACTGCTCTCTGCAGAGAGCCTGCCTGGAGCTCAGACCCCACTAAATTTGCTAAGGTGACCCCGACCACTGCTTGCTGCTTTCTAGTATAAAAGCTGATTTCTCAGCTCAGACTTCTGCTTTTTTACTGTAGCTGAACGAGGCTGTAACACATCTGTAATACCTGGATATTCCAGATACCTGGAATGTGGACATGCTGTTCCAAAGCTGACCTTGTTCCACTCTCTTGGTTTCTCACCACATTCGTGCACACTTGCTTTTATCATTTGCTTTTTTTTTTAATGCCTGTTTTCCAGTTGAAACTGGGGAAATGCTTTAATACTGATTTACCAGACTCTGGAAATCCTGACTTTTTCCTATGGGTGCTCAACAGAATTGGAGCTGAACCTTGTGCTGGTGTCATTGTCACCAGCATGGTCAGTGGAGTTACAGGAGCACTGTGTGCTCCCCCTGCTGTTAGTAGCTGCCCTCTCACATGGAAACCCAGGTTCTTTTTGAAAAGTAAAGTAATAATGTGGTTTCTAACTGTGAAAGATGGTTAATGTGAGATAGGGCCCATTTTAGCCTGAAGTATCCTGGTGAGCCTTTAATATGGGTTAAAGTCTGGGCTATCAGGAGAGCACTAATACCATCAAGTGACAATTACAGCTTGCCCTTTATTTACACTGGGAACTGGGAGCATCTTAGATTTGCCTCCCAGCTGACTGTTCTACTCTGATGTGCAAGAAACTGCTTTTAAAAAATGAAGTTAATAATACATTGTTAGGTAGATCTGTAAAACCCTTAAAGAGCTACTGTTTTTGTAGGCTGTCTAGACGTTTTCTTTGCATTTCAGCTTCTTGTAAAAGGTTTTCTTCTTTTCTGAAAAAAACCCAGCAATAAAACTTTGGAAACTGGACACATTCATTGAAGGTGGGAGAATTTACCAAAAGCTTAAGTGTGTGTGAGAGAATAGAATCTTAGGGTGTCATATAAGAAGCCAAGCTGTATTTCACAGGTGCACAGTCCTTAAAATGCTGGTGTTATGTCTTTTGGATAAGTCAAAGCACATCTATGTGAAATAAATGTGTATAATCTATGTAGAGTAATTGGATATTCCTTTATAGTAAAGGGAAGACGTGTCTAAAATAAACTGAGCAGAATTTTTGAATTAAAATGAAGTAATAATATTAAGTTATTATTAGTAATCTTTATTAAAACATCTTTAATTTCTTTTAACATTCATGTAATAGAATCTGATTTACTGGGAGTGGCATTTAATTAATTTAATTCAATTTAGAGAGTTAACTCTATTACATATTAGTACAGAAAATTACCTCTGAACAGTCATTTCTCACTGGTGACATGCAATAAGTTAATTTAGCTTGGAGTTCGTTTGGGTGCATTGTGAGTTCTAAGTGAAAGTTGCTATGGTGACAGCCTGATCAACCAGAGCTGTCATCAAAAACAACAAATGCACCAGCCCTGCTTTGCACAGTGACACCACTGCTGCTGGGCTGTAAACACTGACAGATGGATCCTCTCTCTTCCATGCTTTTTTTCTGCTCCTGGTCTTTTCAGGGAACTTGATTGCCTAAACCTTCAGCAATGCCAAGGTTGCATTGTGAGCAGTAGTGAAAAGCTTCCTGAGGAATGCTTGGTCATTAAGAGACCTGCTGTGGCTGTACCCTCCTCACAAAAGGGGTTTTCTGTCAGACCAAGCATTTTGTTTTATTTTTTTGGCTTCATCTTAGCTGCAGTGAAATGATTGCAGAATCTCAGTCAGCCCTTGGTTTGCTTTTATTAAGGAAATTTTCCTGAATAATCTGAAAAGCAGGGGATCTGAAAACTACTGGAACTGCTTTCTTAATTTTTCTTAATTTAAATCCTGTTTTTCATTTGTGGCATTAATGCACAATGGAAAAAAACACAACTGTGTGGCTTAAACTGAATTAATGAATAATTTGCTTCAAGTTCTGTGTTGAATCTGAAATGAAACATTTGCTTGCAGTTCTTCAGGCTTTGCTAATGGGTAAATGAACTTAGTTCAAAATAAAAAGCTTCCAATGAGAAGGCTGTCATTGGGACATAGAAAAAGATTATCTATCTATTAAAATGTCATACATTTAAGAAGTAGTATCAAAATAATTGAAAGACAGCTTTTGAGTTTAGTGTATTTTGTTTTTTTTTTTACCTTCTGGACCAGTACACAGACTTGAGCAGTAGTTTTTTCTCTAGAGCTGAATAATTCACTTCTGAATAAGTGATCATTCTTATTTTGGGGCTCCAGATTTTTTTCAGTTGCTAATTTCTGAAGGCAAAAGAATGACATTTCCACATGACTCCTTGTCTTTCTAGTGCTGGGAACTGCATCTAAAATAGGATTTAGAACCCCAAACCTTTTTCTATATAGATAATATTTGAAATTTGTGTAGGTACAGTTACATAAAGTGGTAACATCTCCATGTTTCTTCTATCTTTTTAAGAATGCACTTGGTCAAAGCATTGATTCTCAAAACAGTCTTGTTAAATAATGAACGTGCATTATCCAGTAAGCATTCAGACTTTGAAATCTAAAGCCAAAATACTGAAGTTTAGCTTTCACTGAGCTGGCTACATAAAGAGTTTCCCTGGGTACCTGAGACTTATGATGTATCTACACTGCTGGGGAAGGGGAAAGCTGAACTCTTGGCACTGCTTCAGTTTTTTGTGCTGACTGATTTAAAGTCCTAGCACAGTCTTCAGCATCTTTAGGAATGTAGTATGAACATATTCTTTAAGCCTTCTCTTGAGATAAAATGTGAGCTGGAAGAGTTATGCCAAAATGACAGAAGCATTTCATTGGCTGCCCACAAAATTGTTACTGTTTTAGTTTTGCACATAAAATAATAATTTGGTACCATTAATGTACATGACAGCAGAGCTCAGGCTTTGTGTTTACACAGGACTCGAGTCAGTTTGATGTGAGCACAGTCCCTGATTTCAGCAGAGCAGCCATTGTCAGTAAAAATAATGCTTCATATTTCACCAGCAGACTTGACATCTGCAAGCAGGTAACAGTCTGCTTACACAGAAATGTCTAAAGGGGGGTTAAATAACAATGCAACCTGCTCCCCCCAAAGCATAGCATCACAGGTTGGTTTGGGTTGGAAAGGACCTTAAAGATCATTTAGTTCCAAACCCTTTGCCATGGGTAGGGACACCTCCCACTAGCCCAAGTTGCTTCAAGCCCCATCCAGCCTGGTCTTGAACATTTCCAGGGATGTGGCAGCCACAACTTCCCTGGGCAACCTGTTCCAGTGTTAAATAAAATAATTGGAGAAGTTGTTTCTGGTTTCCGGAACAAAAACGCGTGCACATGTATTAGTGAATCAGACGTGTCCGAGTGCTGGTTTGCTACAAATTGTTGTGTATGCATGCTTTATAGACCTAGGCATCCCCAGGATATTGATCTTAAACACATGTGCAGCTAGCCTGCACACCTGGTAGGTCTGATGTGTCCCAGACAGTCCACGTGTTAAGATATTTAATCCATAAATACACAGAGTTTCCAGACATTCCAGAAAAATAAGCAGAGCCTTCCTTCCAGCTCAAATTTCTAAATGGAAGAGGAAGTTATACCTGACATACTACAAATGCTTCAGTATTTTCGTATTTCCTGGGTAGGATGCTAGCACTGACTGTGCACAGGGACACCCTGATCTGAAACCATCTACCTTGAACACACAAACCATGGGCACAGCACGTGCATTTGAGGTGTGATATAATCTGTGCACTGAAGACTGCAGCTGAATGGACTTCTGTCAAGGCAATCCAAGGTAGGAATGATGGATATGTGAGGCATCTCTTTACAGAACTCAACCACTTATGTATTGGAAGCTGGAAGCATTTGTGCTGTGATTCACTCTCTTCAAGCCCCAGCTGCATTCAGGGTCTCTTCAAACCTCAGCAGCTGCTAAGGGTGATCTGGGTCCTCCAGACTCTGAGCAGATTCTGCTGCAAAAGGGCTGATTCTGACAGCAATTGTTTGACACAGTATGGGCATTAATCACTTCCTAAGGAACAGGTTTGATAATGAGATTTTTGTCTCTGCTTACTTAAATAAAAAACTTGGTAAGCTGTAAGGTGGCCGTTCATGGGATTTTTTTAAACAAGTCTCAAGGCTTCTTCATGTGAGCTGTAACCTGTAGATGTATAACGGCTCAAGGTGCAAATGAAATTTTAGGCTCTCACAGACAGTAAACTGATCGACACTGAGATTGTCTCCTAATTCTCAATTACTTATGAATGTGCTAATTAGTGAATTTTGATCTATCTGTGTGAATGGCTTAACAATGCGTGGATTTCTGATGTTAATAATATTTGCTGTCCAGTCTGTGCCTGTTGAAATAAGAGATTTTAAGCGTGATAACTTCACACTGTGTGTGGATTTGTTTTAAAAAAATTCCTTTTAATATTAAAACTGTGAGAAACATTGTCTAATGAGATTAAATGCACACATTCAGCATAAAAATAAAGGGTTCGGATCCTGGTTCTGCCCCAACTTCTTGTGTGACTGTATGAAGTTATTTAATTTGTAATTGTATGCTTGGATTTTCCCACTAGTAGTTGCAGTGATGACAGTGCTGGCATTGTGTAATTGAAGCTGTTTCCTGTCTTCTCTGACTCTTTTGTTGTGTAGTTACTGATGGGCTTGCTGTGCCTGGAGCAACATTTTGGAAGTGTTTCCAGGGTGAGGGCAGAGGTGAAGGAGGGAGCCTTGTACCAAGTCATGCCTGTGACTCCTTCCACATATGTAAAATGGCAGAAACCTTTATTTACTGTGTTACCAGGTGTTGAGATTGTGTGTGTGTGATACTCACTACCCTGTTGATGGGCTGGAACTTAGTGTGTGTTTGCCTAATGGGTTTTAAAAAATTTATTGATGGAGTTTATATGTTTCTAAACACTCCAAAGGAATAAAAGACGTGAATTCTGGAGCTGTGAAGAGGACTGAACTTGTGCATTTGGAAAGTCTTCTATCAGAAAACTAAAAAAAACAACCAAACAACAAACTTCTGCAAATGTTTCTAAACACCAGCTGAACAATCTCTTCATCCAGAGCTGCCCTCTCACTTCTCTGTAGAGTAATAGTATAATACACAGGCAAATTCATCTCAGCAGTGACTCTTGCCTACCTTCTGTCCTGTGTAAACAATTCTTATTAATGCTGCTGTTTAATTACTCGTGTTCCTAACATTAAGAAAAACTTCTAATAACTTCATTATTTTCCGTTTGTAATAGGCAAGTTGGCTCTCTGTCAGTCACTGTCCGTCTCTGGAGTTGGATTCTGAATTTAAAGAAATCTGAATTCCAAATTCAATGTATGATGACATGTTAAGCAAAATATGCCCGTGCTGAAATGTCAAGAGGCTTTAGGAAAAATACAGTCTAGAGACCAGCTTCTAGCTAAAGGCATTTATTTGTCTTCCCATTCAGTGGGTGTATATTTGGAGAAGCCTCTGTGTGTACATGATTAATACTGGTATTTGAGTTGCATGGATTTATAAATGCAGCTTTACATTTTCTGTAAATCAGAGAACTATTACTTGGAAAAAAACCCAGAAAAATTGTGAAGTCTTGAAAGTTACCATGTGTTGTCAGTTCACATCCTGAAGAAGGGATATAGCTGCAGTAATTTAACTGTTCCATTACCCAAGATCTTGATTTGTAGCTAGGACTTTTACGTTTGAGGCCTGATGTATGGGGTCCAATTTCTATTCCTAATTAGGCCCTGGTAAAACCATGTGTGTGCACTCTGAGCACATGAGGGAATTTGACTTGCAGTGAAAGAGCATCATATTTGCTTTGGATTATCAATCTATTGTTGATGACAACCTATCAACCTAATTAGCTGTGCCACTTTTAATGGCACAGCTAATTAATTGTGAATTTAAAATTAAAATTATAATCAGTGCTAACATGCACGAAAGCAGCGAGGAAAATATTAGAAGCTGCTAAAACTATTAAGTATTCTTCACAAGATTTTGCTGCATGTGAAACCAACCTGAATAATGTAGAATGTGATTGAAAAAAACTTCTGTAAACACATGTTGAATTGCCCAAAAAAGGTTTTGTCTCTCTCTCTCAAAAGAAGCATTTGGCTCCCTCTCTGCTGACAGATCAGAAAGACAAAAAATTTAGGTGCCCTTCAAGAAAGGGAAACAAAATCTAGTATCTGAGCTCTGAACTATGCCGCTATTTTTTTTCTTCCTTTTTTTGCTTAGTGTATCTAGACTGAACTATTCTGTCTGCTGTGGTAGTTCATGTTTCCAGCTTTCTGTTTCCTTTATTTTTTTTTCCAGGTGGTCCAGCTCTTTCTTAAAGAGAGAGATGGTCAACTGTGGGTACAGGCAGTGATTTTAAGGTGGCAGAAGGAAGCTGAAGGGTTACTTTGAGCCTTGCAGCTGGTTATTTACACTTGCTTTCTTACAACAGCGATTTTTCACTTCTTTGGTTTGTGATCTGCTAAAACTTTGAAACTTTTTCTGCAGCACTGCTGTGAGGTGAATTGTTTGCTGTTCTGTATTAAATTCTTCCTACCTAAAAACACAACTTTAATCATTTAATCACGATTGCTTTTTTTTCACATCACTTTTCCAGTTTGTCATTGCTGAGTTCTGATCCTATCACACAGCAATCTGATCACCCTCATCTTCTTTCTTCCTGACTTGGTGTCATTTGCAGATTTAATAAGGATATTCTCTAGTCCATCATCCAGTTTTTAATGGAAACATTGAACAGCATAGGCTTGGATCAAGTCCCTGTGGAATCCATTTGGGAATATACTTCTGTTTTGACAGCAAACCATTGATTCTCCCAGGGAATATTTCAACCAATTTAACATTTAGCTCACATTTCCCCAATTTGCTTTATGACAATCTCAAATAAGACTTTCATGTCAGAAACCATTGTGAAGTTAAAATATGTAGAGGGAGCTTTGGATGTTGGGACACGGATGGAATATCTGAGAAATGGGTAGAATTTGTTTGAACTGAAGCAGATGGCTGGGTCTGAGTGCAGAGAGGGGCAAATGAATGTCAGGGTAGGAGTTAGGAATCAGCTAGTTTTGTGGCTGTATGGCTCTAGAACCAAAATTGAGATGGGTGTGGGATGGTGTCCCAGTGTCTTTCTGTTTCAGACCTTTGCATAAAGCCTAGAGTTAGAAAGTAACACTGGTAATTAAATTATTTATTAAGAAACACAGAAGAGGAGGAGAAAAAGATTATAAGGACTGACAAGGGACAGATTGGAGGCAGACATGACTATCCCAAATGATTCTGATAAAGCAGGTGTATTAAGACACCGAATTCCATCTGAGGAAATGCCATTAGAAACCTCAGAAGCTCTTAAAGCTCAATGTGGAATTTCCAGAGAAGGCACAAGGATGAATAGAAAGCAAATCATAAATTTGGTGCTAGTGGAGAGATTTTGTTTGCCTGGACTCCTAATTCATTTAGAAAAAGCTAGGAGACCCTTACTTTGTACAGATGGTGTATGTTTGCCCATCAGTAGCTGGTGTGATATTTGTTTAAAATTTATTAATTTAAATACTCAAATTTCTCAATTCCACGAATTAGGAAGCTATAATTTGTGAATTACCCTGTTGATGTCTGTTAATTTCCCCCAAAAGTTTTCTGCTCTCCTTTCTTTATCAGTATAGAACTTGTCAGTATTACCTCTTGCAAAAATGAGTGCAGAATTGTCATTTTAGAAACACTTTATATAAACAATGGAAAAAATGCTCTGATACATGAATTTTCTAGGTATGCTGTTGGCCTAGTTTCCTAAGGGAATACTTGGAGATTGGGTTGTGTTCCTGTCTCAATCTCCCCATTTAGCTGTAGAAACTCCTGGCCAGTCCTGACCAAGTTCAGTAGGAGGTTTGCAGAGGTTCTTTGAGATGTGCAGCTGGGTGTATGTCATTGCTTTAGTTAATTCCCTTCCATCCCTTTCCCACCTACTTCTGATGTCTCAAGTAGAGTCTTTAAAGTGAATTTAGTGGTTATCTAGTCTGGGGTAAGTCTGCCAGCTGGTCAGCCAGCCAGGAGACAGCTTTGAACAAGCCATGGTACTGTTAACACCAATGTCTTTAAGAAAAGAATGTTTAGTACTTAAAAAAAAGTGAAATATAACCAAATATTGAAAGACTTGAGGAAAGAGGCAGGAAACTCCGCCTTTTCCATCTTATTTTAATATTTATGGGGTTCTAACAGATCGAGGAATGAAGATGAAAATAAAACCTTTAATTTCTAAGAGGTAATGTGGAAGTCTTGCTCTTGGGAAGATGATTTGTGACTGGCTTGTCACTGTGGGCCATATAACTTATTATGATTTCCACATAAAATACGGGTTTCCCAGAGAAGGCTGTAAAATCTTTCTGGATGTCATATTTTCAAAGGAGGTTTCCCAGCATCAAAATTAGGAATTAATTTTAGACTGAACTGCAATCCACTGAATAGATAACAAATAAATTTCGGTATTTAATAGATACCAATTTATGGTGGGTAGTTATCTGTTAACTTCATGCAATGATCATATGTCAGAATATAATTTTAGAATAAATTATGCTCATATCTTGATGAAGGCTGGGAAATGTGTTCAGATGAGCGGATCTGACTGTGAGCTGCAGAGTGGGGTTTGAATTCATTTTAGCATAGGGATCTTCTCATGCAAAGCCAGAACCATTTATTTATGGTTGGAGAGCTCCATCAGCCAACAAACATGCTGCTAAACATGACTTGAAAACTACTCCAGAGAAGCAGGGAAGCCCTAGCTTCTGGGTATTTGCTGAATAAAATGTCTTTCATAGAATCAGTTTAGGGGGTACGTGTGTGTGTATTGAGAGCTTTGAATTCTTTATCATTTCTGGAGTTGTAAGCATTTGCTGTTGTAATTAATTATGCAGTATGTAACAATGCTCCAAAATACTGCTTTAATCAGTTGCCATTTAGGTAATACATAAGTGATGGCAATTAGTAAGAAGAACTAAAGCTGGTTTCTGGAGACGTGTGGCTTGGGCTGTCTGTATGACCACACCATATTCCATCACTCCTAAAGCCCAGAGAAGACTGGAGCAGGGATGAGGGATTGGAAAATACATTTTTTTGAGGCATTCCTTGCTTATCTCTAAATTACAAACAAAATTGAGTTACCAGGATGATACATAGATCATAACAATTGATGTAACTGTTTACCGTAACCTTTGCAGCTTTTTGTTAGTTTTTAGACTGACTTCCAATTGTCCATCAAAAATTTCAAGATTTTGGTCTAAGGGTTAAGTTAGTTGAAGTGAGAGGAGTCTGTAGAGAAAGGAAGGCTGTGGTGAGAGATTTTGGAGGTGGGATGTTGAAAGACTTGAGGAAAGGGGCAGGAAACCTGGCAGAAATTGAGGAGGAAGAAATGTCTGGAAGAAGAGCAGGAGAAGATGAACCAGGGTCCTCTGGGAGGTTAAAGGGAGGGGGGAAATAGAGCGAAACCAGGAAAATACTTTATTGTGCTTAATATTGAATAAATATGTTAATGGAGAAGTTACAAAATCGAAGAATTTCTTTAAATAAATGGTGTTAAAGTTTGAAAGCCATAATCATGTATTTTCACTCTTAACCCTGAATGTGGGCTTTGATGTAAAAGTGCAGGTTCTGTTTACATTTTTAAAGCCATTATTAGTACTACTGAACACTAGTATTGGAATTTCTCTTGGCTTGAGACTGTACCTTTTTTGCAGTGTTTTTTAGGAGAAGTTTTTGTGCCTGGGGGAAGGGAAGATCCAGACAGAAAATTACCCACTTCTGTATAGAAACATAAGGAAGCAGTAATTTATGCAGTAGTTTACTGAAATAACTATACTTTTGCCAGTAGATGTCACTGTGGATAAAAAATACCAGTGCTTAGTAGACAAAGGAGGTAATTTGCTAAATGAAAATTCATCCTTTGAAAGTAGATGGGGGGGGGCAACAGATTTTTCCTAAAGAAAGCTTCTTTTTTCAGCATATAAAAATGGATTTCTTACTAATCAGAGTATCTATTTTTACCCACTACAATCTCCTATTTTTTTGTTATCTTCACCTGACTTGGGTAAGTTCCTGGCTTTCTGTCTGACTTCAAAGGGGCTGTGTGTGTGTCTGTGGATGAGAGTGCTCCTGCTCAGCTCTGGTCTGGAAGCATTTTGTGTTTGGAGGTTGCTTTAACCAGCTCCAGTGTCTGTGTGGGGAATTGGACATGGAGGAAGTGGCTTCATTAAGGTTGATTTGGAGGGGGGAGCAAGATGAGAAAAAATATTGCCCGTGTGATTGGCTGGGAGAATAGCTCTGAATTATGGGATCCATCTGTTTCCTGTAATGAATTCATAAACCCATCAAACAATGACCTGAACGAATTGCTGAAGGAAAAAAAAAAATAATACACTGGCATGATATGTTTAACGCAGTGAGGCATTGGCATTGTATAATCAAAAATTCTTCTCACATCCAGCACTTTGTAATGGAGCTGCTGTGTTTAATAGAAGCTGTAAATAAATCCTGTCACAGTAGCAGCCAAGAATGCATTTCTGGGTTTAACTGTTTCTCTTCTGGAATGTCTGCTCCTTGAACGCTTTGGAAATGCAAGTTTTATTGAGCTGCAATGGGAGATTCTGAAATACAGAGAAATGTTAATGAGGTGAATGAAAGGAAAAAGCTGCTATAAATCACTATTATGTGGCTTAACCAGTTTCTTTCATTTATGCGTGTTCTTTCCTTATGTTGTAGAAATGTACTTAAAAGCCATTGTTGTAATTGAAATCTGTTGGACTGATCCTATTCATTATATTAATAAAATCCACCTACAATTGCTCGTAACAATTTTTTATGCAGTTGGGATTCCTGAGATTGTAATCATCAAAAAGCATATGGAGTAATTATTGGATTTGTTTGGGTAAAATTGGATTAAGAAGTTTAGATACCATTAAGTACTGATAATTATTACAGGCAAGCTCATTGTTTAGTATATGTGCAGCTCTCAGAATGTAGAATAAGCAGATACCCATCACAAACATCTTAAGAGCAAGCAGTCTCAAGGCTTGTATTTTATGCCTTTAATTGTATTTTCACAAGAAGCTTTCTACTTGAATGTTTTTGCTTTCGCTCTTTAATCATCTGCTGGTACAAAAACCACTTTGCATCCCCCATACTTTTTTTTTTTTTTTAAAAAAAAAGCATTAAAACAAATTTATCCATAAAGGCTGCATTTGGATTCCTGGATTTCAAGCAGCTGCCTCCATAACATTAGCTGTGACAGTGTATTACTTTCAGGTGAAAGGGTAGACAGGCTGCTCCTTCAGGGATCAGCAGGGTCTCTCTCTAGATTGGCAGGTTGGCCCCTGGGGCTGATTAAATGTATAGCACACAGAGCATCACTGTTCTCTGCTGACCACAGGCACTGCCATGCTCTCTGCAAAAGGTTACTGTCTCCTTTGCTTTTTTTCCAGCCTGCAGTTTGCTCAAATATTATGTTTTTGTATATTCTGCAAGGGATGCCCATCATTCCTACCCCAGCCGTTGTAGGCAGGAGAATGTCTGCATGGTTTATAAAGATGCTCTTAAAGTATCTTATGACAATTAATAATTAGGAGTTCTCCTGCAGACACTTTGAATAGTAGGTGTGCCTCTCAGTGCATAGCAAATGAAAATTGCTGCTTAAACATTGCTGCAGATGACTTTAGGTGTTTTCTCTAAAGAATAGAGTTGCATTGCCTTTTTAACATATATTCTCCCAATATTATTGCTGTATTTAAAGGCTAAATTCTACCCTGATACAAAGGTAGAAATCCAGCTGATTCACAGCTGATGTTGTTGACTCCTTTTGCTTTATTTCCCGTCAGTGGTTTAAATGTTTTTTTTTTTTTCCCAGCTACCATGGCTTGTTATACATAGTATTTTAATAAGGTTTAGCTTCTATTTAACTAGTCTTATAAAGAGATTTTGATGTACAAAGTAAAAAACACTTTGCTGTGTTGATGAGAGAAAAAACAGAAATTTTAATTTGCAGACATGTTTTTGTCCTAAAGTACAGCATGTTTGATATTTTGATTTTCTTTGTTCTTTTATACATGGTTAAGGTAGAGGGAAAATTTGTTTCTAACAGTGAAAGTGACATCTCTGGCCACACCTTTGTTATGAAAGAGCTTCATTAATTTAAGTTAAAGCAAAAGGTGTGTATTCTGTGGCTTGTGCTAGCAATGTAATACACAGACACACACCTATTTACAAAATATACAGTACTGGGAGTATAATGCTTTACAAAAAGCAGCCTACCTTGTTCTCTGAAATATGTTTCACATTTATTAATATGCCTTAAGAAAATCTTGGGGCTAGGCAAATACCATCTCCATTGGCATGGTGCCAGTTAGTGGTTTTAATGGTTTTAATCCTTTTGTACAGCTTCATTCCACAGAAAATTTCTTTCTTAGTTTAAAAAAAAAATAAATCAGAGGGCTCTAGTTTCTCAGTTACCATGCAGTTGGCCCTTTCAGCTTTTTTTGTCCTAGATCAGAACCTTGGAATACTTCAGCATATGATGATGGGGCTGAGCTGGTTTGGGAAGAGGTTTTGGGGAGCAATTCTGGAGGGAGCAATCCTCATCCCCCCCCAGCTGCCTGGCCTCTCCTCCTCCTCCTCCTCCTCCCTGGTGCTCCCTCTGATCTGCTGGCAGCAGGGATTCTGTGGTTGCTCTGTATCCCAGTTGCAGAAACTGCCTGGCTGGAATGGTTTGGTATTTTTGGGAGGTCAGCCCAGGTCTGTGTGGTAGATCAGAGGTGCTCTTTTTGTGGCTGTGGGCAAATCACCTGCAGCTTCATTCTTTGCAGAAGCACTGAGTACTCAACATTTCAGTGTTGGTAAATGCTTACATCTCTAATAATAATAATAGTAGTAGTAGTAGTAGTAGGTAAATGCTTACCTCTCTGTGATAATAATAGCAGCAGTTGTAGTATTAATAATAATAATAAAACAGGATCTCTAATTTTTCCCTTTTCTGTTCTCCATTTCCCAAATGAAAAGGAAATACAGACTTTTTTTCCAAGAGCATGAAAAGTTACACTATTTTAATTACCCTTTCTATTTTTCAAAGTATGCAATACAAAGCAGGACTTGGCTTTTGATGCAGTTCCAGGTTTGGACAACAAGCACTTGGCTGTGCACACACACACAGCCCCAGGCTGCTGGGTGCTGAGAGCCTGAGCTTGTGTTTTTTGAGCAGCAGGTTTGGTACCTGGCAGACAGGCAGAGGCTGTGTGTGCTTCTCTGGCACTGTCCAGAGCACTGGAGAGAGATTATTTCCTCCAGGGACTGCTCTTCAATGAGAGAATCATCTTAATTCATGGGTTATATACTAAATTTTTTTTAAAGGCCAGGGGGAGTGATGAAGTCAAAAGGACTTTAAAGACCCATTAAAACCAAGTGATAATTTGTATCATGCGAGTGACAGATTTTTTTTGTATTTTGGAAACAGAATAGTTTTCACGTACATGTTGGAAATACAAATTTGATATTCAAAATTTTACATTTCATGGCACTTTTAAAATGGCTACTATGAACCTTGTTTCTCAAGCTGGTGGTATAACTTGGAAAGGCAAAAACCCCTTTATTCTCTGGACTTCAGATATTATTGTCACTTTTAAATTTTTTATACTCAGAGTTGTTTTTTGTTAATAGAGGTAAACACAGGATAAGTTGTTTAGGCTTCCAAAATAAGTACTTGGAGAAGCAAAGGGCTGATTGCTGCCCTCAAGCCTGGCTTATTTTTGCTTGTCCCTGTCTCTGCTTGCTTTGAAACCACCCTCAACTCTATATTGATGCCTGTTTACTATTTCTGCTGTGAAAGTCAGTTTTTCAGGCACGTCACAGCTTGAAGAGAGGGTGAATACTGATTTCATGTGTAATGACATGAGATGCAATTTTGCACTCGTTGGGCATGCTTGTGGTGAGCTGGAAGACAACTTAGTTCTGTGCAGCTAGGAACCCCAAAGGGCTTCTTTTAGGTGTCTGAGTGACTTGGGTAGGTGCTGGCAAGTCAGTGGAACAGATTTCTCACCACCACTTCCATCCCTGGCTGTTCACCACTCTCACACCAACTCTCTCAAGGCTGTTCCTGAGCAGACCCAGCACTGCTGACTTTCTGAGCCAGGCTGTGCTGGCAAATCCCACTGCAGAGCGAGGTGGAGCTGGTAGTGTGGGGTTTATTGGATATGTGCCTGGAGAGCAAACCCAGGAGACGAGGGTGTCCTGAAATGCTTGGTATGAAAATTTAGGTAAAGACCATGAGAAGACAAAAGCTTTGTGTGAGTGCCGAAAAAGCTGGTGGATCAGGGACGTGCACACTGGTGTATATGAGAGCTATTTGGGTACTGCATGGCCTTGTTATCTGTATATAGACTGCTCCATCTTCAGCCTTTATGTTCTCTGCTCAGGCAGTGGATACCAAATATTTTTTCTTTGTTGTGTGCTGCTGATTTCCAGTGCAGCCTGGGAAGCAGAAGGTGTGTGATTTTTAACTTTACACAGTTAAAAAAGGATGTGCAGGCTCTCATGAACTTGGGTGTGAAGCCTTTCTCAGCTCTCTTCTGGTACATCAGATTTTGCCCAGCTGTACAATTTTGTTTTTAAGATTTCAAAATTGCTATAGAAAATGTGTCAGGGTGCTACATACATAGCAACCTAGCCCTGAGTTCTGGTTGTAACACTTCTATTTTGAATATATTTTATGCATTTGATAGTCCATGTTTTCCCAGCTCTGGTTTGGGAGCCTGAAATCCCCATCCCTTGGCTCAGTTCCAGAATAAAAGACCCCGCAACTTTTCGGCTATTAAAAAAAGCACTTTGTTTGTTTGTTTGTTTGTTTCTTTAAAAATCTAGTGCCAGAACCTATTAAGACCAGTTTAAGCCAGCCCCAACCTGCCGGTACCGGTACCAGTACTTCCACCAGCACTATTACCAACAGCAGCAATGGCAAACGTGCATCTGCTCCCGGGCAGCAGCCCGCTGCGTCCCGTTACCTGCCTCGTGAGGTGCCTCCACGCTTCCGCCAGCAAGAACAGAAGCAGCTCCTAAAGAGGGGGCAGCCACTGCCAACTGGGACTCTGAGCAGCACCAGCCCAGCACAAGGTACTGGACAAGCAGGGGCCAGTCCTCCTCCACAGCAAGGAGCAGGTGGACAGCATCATCCCAGTAAGACCCAAACAGGTAAGAGTCAGAAGCCAGTGGGAGAGCGACGTGGCTGTTGGTGCAAGTGTGGTTAACTTCAAAAGATGGTAGAGTTGTCTTAAAATCACAGGTTTGAAAGTGAAGTGTGTGCTGTTGCTCTTTTTCTTATGATTCTATGTAGTTTCCAGGATGGAGTTCTAAAAGCTTTCCCTATTTATTTAGTTATTCTGACCTGTGGGGTCTTTCTCCATTTGGCCCTGCCCTTTCTTTGGTAGTTATACTGGGTATGACCTCCAGGACATTCAAATATTTTTTGACTGACCATTCTTACAGAAGCACTGTTAATTGGATTATTTCCAAGTTTTGAACTGTAATTTTGGTAGTGTTAGTGTTCTTTGCATATAACTATGTTCTTTTATATATAACTATGTAAATCAAACCCAGGAACTTTGCTTATGTTGTGTTGTGCAGAGAGACACACTGACCTTTTGGCTATTGGAAATAGTGAATCGAGTAGTAATTCTTTTAGCCACCCTTTATCTGTGGAATTGCTGATGAGAAAAGAAGCAGCAGCTCATTCCTTATTTGTCCTTTTGTGTTAGAAGTAGTGTAACCTGAACTTTCACAGGGGAGACGAGGTTAGTCAGTAATTGGTATAAATCACCTTTTCATCACTGCTGTATATGTATGTTGTGTTTGCAAAGCAAGGAGTGCTTAGGGTACAGTTATCTATGGCTTAGAAAAAGTTACCTGGACTGAATCACAAGGGGTTTTTGAAATAATGAGTATTAGTAATTTCTCATTACCACTTATAAATGTCAAACATCACAAAATTTGGCTCTGGAAAGCCTGCAGTTTTTCCCCTTGGGCATTAGTGAATCTTTTTGCTCAACTTGCTGCTGTGATCTTGAACCCTCAGCAGAGGAAGTTATTTGACATTGTACTTGAGAATTTTATTTAGGTAAAAAAATACTATCTGTCAGAAATTTTAACTTTCATGGTTATGGAGATTACTTTGAAAATATTACTCAATTACTCCCCAGAAATACAAATCAGAAAAAGCAAAATAGAACAATTTACTTGAAGTATTGGGGTTTTGTAGGGATGGGAAGAAGTTCCGCTTCTGTATTCCCAAATACTTGGCTTTAGTGAGATGGAAAGTAATGAATTCCCACCAGTTAGCTGCTTTAAAAGTCAAAGTTCAGCAGGAATGGTGGCTGACTTTTTTGGCTTCTTTTTGATTTGGACATGTTTGCTAATCATCAGATTGGTTTTCTGTGTTAAATTTTTGTATTTTTAGATCTATATAGATTTAGTTGTTGATTATTTTCACAAGTCTATTAATTATTTACATGTTAGAGACAGATTGACCAACTCATGTGGCTTGGGCTAGCTAGGGATCAGTATTAGACTTCTTTCAAGCATTATTATAGATGTATCTGAAACATGTTTGATCTTTAGGAAAGCATACTGTAAATCAGGAAACAAAGTCCACCATAAATCATAACATAATCCATGAAAGAACATAGCTTGTAAGAGCATAGTATGGGCTGTCTGACTTTGATCTTGCCAGATGCATTTGTACCTTGAGGCTGTAGACTTCTTTTCCTGATACCTATTTGAACTTGCTGTATAAAATAAGCACTTGTTTCTGTTGTTTGTCAGCCTGGCAATTATCAACAGATGTTTCATACTGCTGAATTAGTTTGCTTCTTTACTCTTTTACTGCTTTCTTGTCAGTGCTGAAAAAATTCAGAATGCAGTATATGCTAGTACAAATAGGAACAGGACTGCAGCAGCTTTTCTGCTTCATATTATTAGATTCCATATTGCACAAAACAAGCTAACTAGATGAAAATTCTTAAGTATTACTCGAAAGCAATTAATGCACAAAAAGGTATTTGTCAGGTTGTTGTTTACTACGTAAAGTCAAAACAAAAACTTTCAAATGCATCTGAAAATCTGTGCACAGTTCTTGGAGCAGGGAAGGGAATCTTAGACAAGCTAAATGCTTTTTGTCTACTGACAGCAAGAGGCTGTGTTCTGAGACCTAAGTGGCTACATCTTCCTTGTAGAAAAGAACTTGGATGAATACTAGAGCTTACGTATTTCTCTTTCCAGCAGGTGGAGCATCAGTTCATTTACTCACTACATAGTTACAGAGAAAAAGAATTAATCTCTCTAGCTCTGTTTATAACCATGACAGCTGTGCTCCTGGCTGCTTTGTGAGGCTGAGGACTATTGGCATACCTCACTCCTAAGAGATCATTTTAGCCATGAAACACGTGTTGACAGTCTTATTTGGTCTCACAATGGTTTCATCTTCACCTGGATGGATGATCATAAAGAGCAAAGAAGTTAGGAGAGTATCTTGGCAAGGCCAGAATCTTTTCTTCTCAGTTGTTAGGATTTGAGTAATTATGAACCTTAAAAAATTTGTGATTCTGTCTTCTGAAAATCTCCAGCACTGAAATAATGATTTTCCCATGAAATTTAATTGAAGCTGGGATGTATTTTTGGGAAGATGAAAATGAAGACCTTTAAACATTCTTAAACAAGAGGATTCTGACTGAGCAGTATGTTGTCAGAAGGGAACTTGCCACTTCCTCCTCTTAGCATCAGTAGGAAATCCCTTTAATGTTTGTCTCTGGTTCCCAGGATATTTCATTTGCTAAAGAGTCTTGGCAAGTAAAAGTTCTCTGGGGAGGTGAAGGGAAGGAACAAAATAATCAAAGTTGTCCAGAACAATCAGTGCAGGTACCTGATGCACATACAGACAGGAATTTTGTCTCTCTGAAAACAAGAGTGATCACTTAATGAACATTATTAGACAACTTCCCAAGTCTGGAGGCAGTCAGTAACACATCAGTGCTTTGTGCTTTCTCACTATCTGGTAACCTGATTAACCTCACCAGAACTTGTTAGACCCATGCTGGATTCTGCCCAAGCAAGTCTGCCTCTGTGGCTGCTTTACACTGCTGCTGAGCATTCTTTTGATAGGTATTAATCAAAGAGCCAGGATTGTTGTGCATTAGCATCTTGTATCCAGAAGATGCTCAATGTAAAGTCATGTCTGTAACTTTGCTTTTCATAGGGTCTTATTCCTTCTTAGTTAACATGAAATTATGTGGCCACATTCTTTCCAGGCACTATTTATAACTATGTGGATACAAGGAAGACTGTTAAAAAGGCATTGCCAGCCTCTTCACTGTAAAAACACACTATTTTATCTCTTTATTCTCTGATCAGCAGTCTCTGTTATCTGCTGCTTTGGCCTATCCAAAGCACTTATCAGAACTCTCATCTACAGTGCCATGAATGAAAAAGGATGTTTTGCCCATGGAAAGGGGAGGGGGAACTCATGACCACTAATACATTCTTTGTCAGGTTTATAATCTGGAGATATTACTGTAGTGGATGAGAGTAGTGACTTTTTTGTTTCTCTTTTAAGGTAATCTGTCAAACATCAGCTAGACAACCTGTGAATAGGAGAAATCAAAATGTTTCAAATTGAATAGAATATTGTAGAAAATGTATCCCTTGAAAACAGTTATATTCATTGCTAAATATCATGAAGCTTTTTTCTGTAACACTATGGACAATTTTCTGTAGGATACTTACTGGTCTGCAACTTCTATCTTGAGCTGCAGGGCCCATTCTCGACGTGCCTGCTCTGTAATCCTTTTTGGGATTACACTGTAGGAAAGCTGTATCTGTAATTTATGAGCAAGATTCTAATACCTACTTCAGTTTGTTACTTCTTCTTAAAGGTGGAGCTTTCTATCTCTTTCATCCCCACTTTGTCAGCTGAGTCAAATGTGATGAATAGTCAATTTCCTTCATTCAGGTGCAAGGCATTACTGGAGAGATCCTTTTGCCATGTGATTGAAAAGCATTCAGGTAATTTCTGGCAATTACCATGGGAGATGAAAAATAGCAAGTCATGTATCCTTCTTTGCTTCTTTATAAATTGTGAAGTTTGTGTCAGAGTCTCCGGGCAACCACTGTGTGTTTGATTTTAAGAACAAAGATCAAAAGTAATCAGTGTTTCTTGAAGATGCCTTTCACTTTTCTGCAATTCAGCAAAATGAAACCAGCATCCATCACCTCAAAAGAAATGTAACAGGTCTTGCAGGAGTCATGATGAAACTTGTGTACTTCTTCTGTGTTGGCGAGTTGAGTATTTAGTGGAACACATCCATAGCATGTGTTTCTGAAGTCTAAAAAGAAATGAAAGCAAGTAATTAACGCAGTACTCAAAATAAGAGAACACACAAACATTGTGGAGACTGAACAGTTATACTTTGATTTGTTTTCTTTGTTGTCTTCTGGGAAGTGAGAAGTTGACAGCAGCTACTAAGATTTATTTTCCTGCTGCGAACTAATGCCAGATTCTCAGCTGAACTTTTCTGTCAAGATAGAAATTTTATTTCATTTTTCAAGATTTCTTTAGCTGCAGTTTGCGTATTCATTGCTTACTGTTAAAATAATGTCTGACAGTACTCACTGCACACATCCAATCATTTAACTGTGTAGCACTTTAAAATTCCTTCTAATAAGAGTGATTTTATACAGCTGTAAAGTCAAATTTGGTCGAACATTTTAGGGAGAAATAATACCTTTTCTAAAACAAATTAGTGTAGTTGGAAAAAACAGATAAGCTTTGACATGGATTGTTTCACCAGATCTAGTCCAGCAGAGTAGTAACTTTTGTGGTGAATGCATGTTTGAACAATTGTCTGGTTTAGCTGGCTGTACTTTGTGATGACTGTAGGTAGTAAGGCATGCATATGCAAAAGGTTGGTCTGCAGTGTTTGGATTCTCATTTCAAAGTCTGAAATAAGATTTAGCTCAATTTCCTGGAGGCATGGCAAACACGCTGATTTTTAATGAGTGGTTAAAACACGTGAGAACTGCCTCTGTGGGAATGATTTGCTCAACCTTATCTCTGTGGGCTCCTTTTTCTGTAATCTCACTAGCAGAGTATCTTTGATGGCAAAACATTACTGTGGTTTTGCTTTTAGTTGGAAAGTTAAGAAACAAAAACTTCAGATCCTTCATAAACAGTATTTTTCATATGTAACAGCTAAAACACCAATCTAAAGGAGAAATGAAAGATTAGGTTACATATATTTATTCACCTTGTTTGTGTATTTTCTTTGTCTATCACTTCACACTTTCTATAGAAAATAGATTTTTCAGAAGGGTGCTACCTAGTACCTGAAAGCAAGTTAAATTTTCTGTCATGGATGTTGGTGTTGGATGAAGGAACTAGCATGGTGATGTTCTGTTGTAAACACAAGAGGGGGTTGTTTCTGTAGAAAACATGTTAGGAGCTTTATTGCAGATTAAGCATCACAGCTTTCAGTTTTTAGTTCCCTTTACAAGGTGTTGGCTGTAATTTGCAGAGCAGTTCATTCTACAGCTCATCACTATACACAAGGTCTCCACAATGTGGCTGTGGACAAGTCTTCCTAGTTGTGGGATCAAATTTGATGCTATGCCAGTTTTTAAGAAACAGGGACGTTTTCAGTATTGTATTTTGATTAAATTTTTTGCCAGTAGTCTCAGTGAATTAGTGTTGCAGAGGAATGTTCAGCTGCCACCAGAGGTTGCATGAGTGGTGATTACGTTTCTTCTTGGTTTTTTCCTTAGGGCTTTGTTTAACATTTGGTAGTGCTTGTTATCTTGTACATGTCCCTGGAAAGCAGGCAGTATTACCAAAGGTCACAAGTGACAGGTACGTGTTTAGACAAAAAGAAGTTAAAAAAACATGGCACAAGGACAAAAATGTAGCAGCTAACGTGGAGATGGGATCTAGCCAGTGGCTGCTGGCTGGGTGTGCTCCTGAGTGATAAAGGTTTTCTGAAATGCTGCAAGGGCAAAATCTGGAGAAGCAAGTTGCAGCTAGTAAAGGGTTTTGTCTCCTGTGTAAATGTTCAAAATTCCATATAATCCTTTGAATATAGATAGAGAAATAGAAACGGCTGTGTAGAACAAACCTGGGCATTATGAATGAAAAATTATGGCAAAAACTCATTAGTAAGCTATTCTTTGGAATGAATTTTTCTGTATTGTGTATGTTATCTGACACCAGGCAGCAGAGTGTGAAAAATAAATTTGCTGCTTGAAATCTTGGATAGTGACTAGAATTTTTCACCAGGAGAAGGAAACAAAAATGTGGGAAATAAGTTTGGTCCGTGGGAAGAGCAGAAAGGGAGCAATGTCATGTGAAAATTATCAGAAAGCTGAATTTATATAACTCAGGAAACAGAATACTGCACGGAATAAATATTAAAAACAAGTTTGTAGCTGTTAGGAAAACAAAGAATGAAAAGATAACGTTAGAAAATGTCAGGAAAAGAAAGGCCAAGGGAATTTGTCTGATGTTCAACAGGGAGAATTATTGTTAGATGGCATCAAGAATATTTTAAATGCTTTTCCCTTCATCTTTAAACCAATGATTGACATCGAGCTAAGGCTACTTATGGGAATAAACTATTTCAAACTGTCCAGAAGTGATTAAATTTGTAGTAGACTGGATTGAGAATGGGTTGGAGCAGTCTGTTCCACCAATATGCGTTCAGAACGTGAGAACTGGAAAACAAAACCACCTGATTTTAAAAGGTGACAAAGGAGAAATTGGGGAATTGCAGATTAGTGATTGTAACCTGCTAGAATGGTGTTGGAAAAAAAATGAAGTGACTGTTTTGTGCATTTTGTGCGAGAGAGAACAATGGAGCCAAATGTGTTTGTGTAGAGCAGGTCAGGCCAAAGGAGAGTAGTTCCCTGTAACAGGCACGGTGAAATGGGAAGGAAAATCATGTCCTAGAAGTTGGCTTTGTGCAGGCTTTGATATAGTGCTTCAGAAGACTGTCTTGTGATGTATGTGGGGTGGTGTAAATAAGTGGGAAGCAGAAGATGAAACTATTGCAAGAAGTGTCATAGCTGCTCAGGAAGCTGCAGACAGCGAGGAGCTGCCAGTCCTTACTGGCAAAATGAGAACCTTTAGAGTGAGAGGGCAAATTTGTACTCTGATATTTGTATCAGTCTTTTGGTTATAGAGAACAGTCTTTTGGATTTATATATATATATTTTATATATATATATATTAAAATTACAATATAGAATAATGGTGAGAAAACTGCTTAATTAAATAAGAATTAAAGAAAAGAGAAAGGTTCTTTATTTTGGCCAGAACATCTCTGCACACAAATCTGGTTATATGAGTATCAAACTGCAAAAATGGATCTGGAGTTGGTCACAGGCTACACCAGATGAATGGTGTCAACAGTGTTGGAAAGAAGACAGGCATACTGAGGGAAATAAATTACCTTGCGTTCTGTGAGGCAGTTCTGATAAAGCCTCTGAATCCAGTTTTGGGGAACTATGCATTCAGAAGGAAGTGAACCAGCTGGAAGAAGAACAGAGGAATGCAACGGAGATCTTGAAAACAATCCTTGCAAAGAGTGAAGGAATTGGAGCTGCCAAGCCAAAGCAAGACTGAAATTAGAAATGCAGAAATACCTACATGACTGCTGCAAGGAAGAAAGTGATATGTTCTGTATGCCTGTGATGGATCAGATAAGAAATAATGGGCTTAAATTTCAACAAGGAAGATTAAGGCTAGATATTAGGGAAAACGTGCCAGTATGAGAGCTATCTTAAGAAGTGAGAGCACTTGGGAATGTGCAGTGTCTCTTGCTGGAGAGCTTCCTTGGTGGATTGGGCCAATATCACTTCGTGTGTATCAGGAGCAGTTCCATACATCAGGTGAGTGTTCTGCACGACCTCCCAAATTCTCCCTTTTAGTCTTTCAGGATCTGTAAGAATTTCAGATTTATCAGACCCATGCCCTGTCAAAGTTGCTACAAGATTGAGCATGTGGAAGGGAACAGCCACTTAGCCTCCAGCAGGGGCTGGAGTAGAAGCTGTGCTTTATTTTGCCCCCAGACACTGAATATGCTCCTTGGGGCTCTGCATTGCCTTCCTATGTACCCCTGTCTAGTAACCCCTTGATGAGTTGTCCTCTGCCTCCTGGAAAGTAGATTTCAGGAAGTTTATGATATCAGATATTAATCAGAAAAATTTAAGAAAATGTGAAAATATGCCTTGCATTCTCTTCCAGCCTTGACACATATTTTTAACTAACGAAAATTACAATTATGCATAGCTGATATAAACTCATATAATAGCCCACAATAATATTTTGACTTTAAACTTGTTGCAAAGTTGACTTCTAGGCGTTAGGTCCTTGTTGCATTTGAAAGAGTTTTCTGAATGGAAGCAAAACAAAACAGATTTGATTTTCATTAATTTTGGGTTTAAAATGAGGTTAAGTCCATCCAGTATTCAGAGACTATTGCAAAGAAAGAGAATAAATGTCTTCAGAGGGAAACCGACTATTTTCAGAAGTACTTTAGTGGAACAGTTCTTGAGCCAAGAATAGCAGCAGCGATTGTGCTTTGGTAGTGAAGTGGCAGCAATTCTGAGAATGCAGCCAAACCTTTAAAGAGACATCAGTGGTGTGCAATCCAGTGCAGAAGGGTGAAACTGCTCAAATAAACACCTGATAAGAATTGAAACAGCAAATTTAAAACGTGCTCCATTTACTGTGTAATTAATATGTATTTGGGGCAGATAGGAGGAAGAGCAAGGAAGTGAGAAAGGAAAATAATTGTAAAGGAGTGTATTAGGCATGCTGGAACTGTGTGTGTAAATTATCCTTTGAGATTCATATATATGCACTGATAAAACTTCCCTGTGCGTTCTCAGGATTTGTGATGATATTTAGGTCCTGTAAACATGAAGCTGTTGTCTCTGTGTGTGTCTCTGTCCCTCTTCTGTGTCCCCATCCTGTGTGTTCAGATGTTTCAGAGGCAACCAGTGCTTTCCAGCCTGCTGTGGGTATAAGAAGGTCCCTGCTTGTGTGCCCTGATCCATGCTGCCTTGCAGAGGGCACCTCTCTTCTGCCTGGATAAACAAGCAGAGCCTTTGATTAATATGCTCTCATGTTTGCCACTTAGAGCTTGGTTTTTGGTTGGTGTTTGGTTTTTTTTGTGGGTTCCCACCCTCCCCCCTTTTTTTTTTTTTTTTTCTTTCTTTCTTGTTTGCTTTTTTTTCTTTTTTTTCCTTCCAGATAGAGGCAGGGAAGTCATTAAAGGCTTGGCAGCTCGCCAGTATACAGCTGGGACTTGGGCTGGCAAACAGGGTGGGAGCTGGTGCTGGGGTGGGCAGGGGGGGTCAGGAAGCAGAGGGGGGCAGTGGGCAGGAGCTGGGGTTGGGTTTGGGGTAAGCAGTCGGCAGCCCCCACGTCTTCTCTTGGCTGACTTTCAAAAAGCAGCCAGGGTGTTAATTGTAGCTGGGTCCTGAAGTGAAAATGTTTTGTGACAGTTGAAAGAATTTAAAGAGGAAGGAAGATCGGTTTAGTGTCAGCTGCAATTAGATAATCAAAGCTTAAAAATCCTACTCTGTTGATACCTTCACCTAGAGTTAAGGAGCGGAGCGAGGGGAAGGGGGAGGAGGAGGAGGGCTGTGGGTGGAAAGGGCATTTCCATAGCCAGTGCAGCCGAGGCCCGACCGAGCTTGCAGGTTGTCTGGGCGCAGGCTTGCACAGAGATTTTCTTGGCAGCTCTACAGGATGAGGCTCACACTGTACACAGCCGACATATTGAAGCCGGGAGCCCTGGAGAACGTAGATGCAGGAGTAGAAACAGCTCTGCACACAATGTAGCGTCTCCTAGGATGGTTGGGCGGCTCCTTTCTCCAGGTATTTTATATTACCCGTCGGCCCTTTTCTAGAGCCAAAAAAAAGAAAAGGGGAAAAAAAAAAAAAAAAAAAAAAGAAAAAAGAGGGTAGCCCTAACCCTGAGAAAATAGCATCTGCTTCTGTTAAATCAATTTATTACATAACATTTCAGAGAGCCAGCAGCAGCACAGCGCCCTAAGCTTTTGGCTGCGTTTCAGGTTTGATAAAATGGCGTCTTCGCACCGAGCTGCTTGCAAAAGATATCTTGCACTAAGCAGCAAAATGCAATTATTTGCTGGTTTTCTACTGCTGCTTTTGTTTTGGAGAAGGTAGCGTTTAGTGGGATCTCGACTAATACAGAGAAATGTTGTTTATTTTGGCTTGTTTCCTTAATGCATTTAAAAGCTTTCAGCATCAGAGAAGGGAACTACGTTTTAATGTCGTAGTGCAGAAAATAAAAACAGGCTAACAGGCTTTCCCACCTTTGTACTTAACTATGCTTTAGGTTTAAAATAAAGCTGCTTTATTCAATGCTTCTATCTCTTTTTCTGTCTTTCTACATCATGTGTGCTGTTCAAGATTCCAGCTTTGTAATGTTTGTGAGACTTCTTTTAAGTTAGCTTTGTGAGTGACTTAACATAGATGACAGTTTTCAGATTTGTCCTCAAGCAGCGTATGCATAGAGCTGGATGTAGCAGGTAACCTAAAAAATTAACACTACAGTTCCCAGATTTTCTACTTTATTATATTTTGTTCTTCAGAACAGGTAACTGTCTCCTCTTTTTTATTATTCAGTGTTTAATCTGGCACTTTAAATGTTTCTGGCAATACCTATTTAATTCAGATTTAGGAAAAAAAAATGTGTAGTCTTTTAAAGATCTGGTCATGTTAAATTGAAAACTGTTTCTTCTGTGGAAAGAAAGTGATTTACCCTTTTTTCATGCCTTCCTACTCAGTTACTAACCTTTGTGTGACAAGTAAGTACCAAGCAGGGCTGTCACTGGCCTTTTGGATTTTTCTTTCTTCTTCATGTCAAAGCAAACACCACCACCATCTGTAATCTGTCCTATGGGCAAGGCAGGATGAGCCAATGAATCTGGTTGTTGTTATGCTGACATGAACTGAAAAATACAACTACTAGTAAGAGGGAGAGTTGCTATTGGATCTGATTTAAAACTGGTTGAGCACAACTTATTAATGTTTCTCACTGAAAGTTTATCCCAGGTTTTGCTGTTTCACACCCTCTCCATATTTCTGTTCCTCAGTCAGCTGAGTGTTATGTTATATAGTTCAGGATGCATAATTTCACTGCACAGCATTTGAACTAATTACAGTAATAGAAGTTACAAGCATAGTTACTTATAAATCAGCTGAATAAAAACGAAAAATAGTATTGTAAATGACATTTTCAGTACAGGATTGAAGTAGTGAGTAAACTGGTCGTGCAGGCAAAAGGTTTTACTTTTCTTAGAAATGCATGCAGCATCTCCTATTTCACTTATGCTTTTGTAATCTGTTTAAACATCAAGCTGTTTTTGTAATTAATTCTTCATATTAGTTATCAAGCAGCCAAAACAGTTTTCCATTTTTAATAAATACTAAATAAAAGTCGATTAAAGTATGTTTGGTACACTATATAACAACAGCAATCTCCTCCCACTCCATTAAGGACATTATTAAAAAAACCAACAAAACAAATACACAGCTCATGCTTATTGGTAGCACTCATCAAAGCCATGCATTTTTCATGTAGCTTGTATGATTGCTACTTGAGAGAAGTTGTATGCATGTTTAAAACAAATTTGAGCTGTTAGATAAATTTTTCCCTTCTGATTGCTGAGTAAATGTTGTTAATCAAGGGAACCATACTTTTTAAAAGATTCATAATGAATGTTTTAAAACAAAGTATTTAAAAATCAGTTTTACTTTGCAATGTACTAGCACTAGAATTTGCTACCACAAAATACCAGTGGTTCCTGTTCCTGATGCTTTGTTTAAAATCTTTGCTTGGTTCACACAGGAAGGAAAGAAATGCTGCTCCTGGTGGATTGCTGTGCATTATTTCTGACTTTTGCATAAATCAAGAACATGAAAATTATTACTAAAATGTTTCTCATTTCAGTCTTACCAGCTTTGAAATAAAATAGTGATATTTTAAATGAAGAGTTGGGTTTCCATGAAAGGTGGAGGAAATGCCTGTGTTTAAAACATATAAATTTCCAAATATAATTGTATAAAAAACCTTCCATTCTCTTCCATAAAATGTTTAAAGTATTCATGGATTAAGTAGGTCTGTGCTGCTCTCAGGTTGTTTCATTACGGAATGAACTTCTTTTAATCTAGACAGCATTTAAAAATGTCTTTGGTTGTTTGCCTCTAGAGCCAAGAGTTTAAAAAGTCCTCTCTTCAGGAGTAATTCTATACTCAAGCTGCTCTGTTTGTTCAGCAGCAAAGTCACAGTTTTTGCAGCTTTCTGTTTATGTTGTGACTTTTTTTCATTCTCTTTATTTGTCTTGTTTCTTTCAAGTTTCAGAGCAGCAGCTTTTGGTGTTAGAACCAATTGTTCCAGGTTCTGTTTGGACACTGTCAACTTATTACATGTCTCTGGTTTTTCACTTTTTTTTTTTTAATTTTTTTTTTAAATCAGTGACTTGTGAAAAGTCCCAGCATGGTCCTATCGACTCCAGAGCAAGAAGGCACTGCTACTCCAGGGGCACCTTGCTTATTTCATGTCACCTGAAAAATTACTGAAATCCCTATTTAAATAACCACTGTCTTATTTGCCAGTGGTTATTTTTGAGGGTATAATCTGAACCACAGCAAAAGGAACTGTGCTCTGGTGGT
This sequence comes from Phaethornis superciliosus, assembly GCA_023637945.1. NCBI lineage: Eukaryota > Metazoa > Chordata > Aves > Apodiformes > Trochilidae > Phaethornis > Phaethornis superciliosus. The sequence goes on from JAJQWJ010000021.1 coordinate 2,195,932, forward strand.
ATTTGGTGTGATACTGTGATACCTGGAGTAGATGTCCTGATCCCATCTGAGGCACTTGACTGTTTTCTACTTCTAACGTGGTTATCTCTTGGTCTTCATACTTCTCCCCCCCTCAAAAATTCAATTTTCTCATTTATTTGACTGCTCTTCAAAATCCTTGTATGTTATTTAATGAACAATTTGCTCCCTAGTCTCAGGAATCTTTATAAACTTTGCTGTCATCTTCCTCTTCCTTTTCTTTACTTCCTGTCTCCAGAGTGCTCAAAATTGAGCATTGCTTTAACACCATCTTAGGAGAGAGAAGGGAAAAAAACCCCACAAAACAAGCAGCTCACTGTCATCTCATCTTGTTGGTCTTAAAGCCATCTTTGAGGCATCTTGTGCTGTGCTCTTCATCCTTCTTCATAAACCTGCCCTGCACAGACACTTTCCCTGTCCTCGGGCAGCACCATTCACACAAGTGGCTTCAGTTTTGGCTTTGACAAACCCTCTTTATTGGAAAAGTATGTTTCAAGCCTCTTTTCAATCTTTGTGTCATGTCTGAAATCTACTGCTGAATCTCACCCCCCACAGTGTTAAAAAATCTCATCAAACTCCTCTTATCTGATTCCGTGGTTGTTTCAACTTCTTATCTTCTGGCCTGGACTGCTGCTGCTTTTTTTCCTTTGTTCATTTCTGCTTTGCTAAGGATGCTGCTTGGCTCATTTTCCTGACCCTTTTAAAGCCATTTCACAGGCTTTCTTTCACCTTTCACATCTTATCTGGGATTCTGGTCTCTACTTAACACCTCTATAACAAACATATCAGGTCAATTTTCAACCTTTTTCCTTAGCTCCCTCATGTAACCAGGCAGCTCTTCAGCCAGGAATACAGGATCATTTCCAGCCACTGAATTTAGAGGAGAGAATCCAGGCAAATGTGTAATCCAAGTGGCTCCTTTCACATTCTCATTTGGATTTGTTGTATACATGTCAATTTTTCATCTGTTCCTGTGAAATGCCAGGCTTTTCTGTGATCCAAGACACTCTTCCCTTCCTTTCTCTAGCATTCAGAGTTTTGTTTCAATTGGTTTACGTTGAGGGGGGGGGGGGGGAAAAGGGTTCTATCCCTATCTTGATGAATCTTCATGAGGTAACAAAGTCATCAGCCCTTCCTTTCTTGAAAAGCTACAGGTGAACTATGTGTATAACAAGACTTTGTCAAAGACAGGGCTTTTCTTATTCTTCAAACAATTTTTTTGCAGTATTGGAACACCTCTAATTGGAGGCCGTTGGGGAGGGTTAACCAAAATGTTTGTGAATTAATTTAATGCATATTAGGCATCTACTGGTAAGTTTATTAGGAAGGTTTGTTTCATCTGTCTTAGCTACAAAATATCATTTTTATTCAAACAATATAAAAATAAAAGTAATGTTTCTGCAGATTTGCAGTGAGTAAAACTAATTTCCATCTAGAATTTCTATCTTAAACATATGAAGTTTTCTCCCTTATTTCAACAACCATTTAAGAGGAACTAGTCTACAGATGGTCACTAGTACATATCTCTAGGATAAGACTGAATTCCTTGCTATTAAGTTCCCACGAAAGAAATTAAAAGGAGTAATTTGTACTAGAAATCTTAGAGACAGCTATGAGAATGGAAAGTAAATGCAAAAATATTACCTTAGCATGAGAAGTGGTGTGTCTTCTCCTTGTACTTTGTACCCTAGCAAGCAATCAGGTGCTTAAGAGGTTTTGTTTCATTTTTTGGATTAGCATTTCTGTTTGAGGATGTGGGTGGTGCTTTGACAAATCTGACTGTACGATGTAGCATTGATTTTCATAGGTTTGGGGAGAAACTGGTCTGTATGGGCAAGTGCAAAAGAATGTTTAAACCACACCAAAGTCCTTTAAGAGAGAAGTTTCTTGATAGAACCATCTGCTATTTAGAAAGGCCCAAGTTCTCTGCGAAAATATAAGTTACAGTACTGGTGTTTAGTTGCATAATTGACACTAAATAGTAAAGCTGGCTGTCTATACTTGTTCCTTTATTTACAGGAAAGGTTGAAAAACTAAATGCAGGATGACTATGGTATGTTGAGTTTGATGGGAGTGTCTGTGATATCTAATAATGGGCAGACATTTTACACTTTTTTATTGGCTGTTCTTTCTTTGTGTTTCTCTGAAGAATGAGAATTGAGTCAAAATAAATGGTAAGAGTCTGCTAAGATTATCATGTTTGTTTTCTCCAAATTTGCTTTTCAGATTTTTCACATAGATAACTTTTTGCTATCCTTCTTTATTGCCTGCTTATTATTTTTACCAGTATATTTAGGGATACAAAACACTTCGGTTACTCTGTTCTAAAATGGAGTTATTCCATTACTTTAATTGAGAGTTTTGCTAGAATTTAAAAAACACCACCTAAATATGAGCATTGTGCTTTGATGCAGAGAGGAAAATTGCTGTATTATGTTAAAGAATGTACTCTAAATTCTAGCAGGCTGCAGTGTTGTGACTAGCAATGTAAAATAGTGCTTCACAGAGGGCTTTTGCAGCGCTTGAACAGTGGACTCACTTTTAACCTTGTTGGATCCTTTCAGATCTCAGCCACAGTGGATTGGGAGACCATTATGAGAATTCCCACTGGGGACAGCAGCCCGCTTTCAGGAGTGAAGGCAACTGCAGCTGGGATAAAGTGATAATAGACAGGACTGACAAGGAAGCGTGGCCTTCCATTACCGGAGCTGAGACCGAGTCTGCCTCAGAATGTACTACAGACACTGACTCTGCCTCCAACTGTGGCTCAGAGAACAGTAGCATGGCTACAGGGAGTGCCCAAGGCAACTTCACTGGACATACAAAGAAAACTAATGGCAATAATGGCGCCAACGGAGCACTCGTCCAAAGCACTTCTAACCAGAGTGCCCTTGGAGCTGGTGGAGCAAATGGTAATGGCAACTCAGCCAGAGTGTGGGGGGTGGCTGGGGGCTCCAGCTCTGGCCTAGCTCACTGCTCTGCCAGTGGTGGGGATGGAAAGATGGACAACATGATGGGAGATGGTAGAAGTCAGAACTGCTGGGGTGCTTCCAACTCGAATGCTGGCATTAATCTTAACCTTAACCCTAATGCCAATCCAGCTGCCTGGCCTGTACTTGGACATGAAGGAACTGTGGGAGCAGGCAACCCTTCCAGTATTTGCAGTCCAGTCAGTGCCATAGGTCAGAACATGGGCAACCAGAATGGGAACCCAACGAGCACCTTAGGTGCTTGGGGAAACCTGCTGCCGCAAGAGAGCACAGAACCACAAACGTCCACTTCTCAGAATGTGTCTTTCAGCGTACAACCTCAGAACCTTAACACTGATGGACCAAATAACACTAACCCCATGAACTCTTCACCAAACCCTATCAATGCAATGCAGACAAATGGACTGCCGAACTGGGGGATGGCTGTTGGGATGGGGGCCATCATCCCGCCCCACCTGCAAGGCCTTCCTGGTGCTAATGGAACATCAGTTTCTCAAGTCAGTGGGGGCAGTGGTGAAGGGATGGGCAGTTCAGTGTGGGGGATGTCCCCAGGTAATCCTGCCACAGGAAACAGCAATTCTGGGTTCAGTCAGGGGAATGGAGACACTGTGAACTCAGCATTAAGTGCTAAACAAAACGGATCCAGCAGTGCTGCGCAGAAGGAGGGAAACGGGGCGAACGCGTGGGATTCGGGACCTCCTTCTGGTCCTGGGGTACTGGCGTGGGGCAGGGGTGGTGGCAACAGTGGTGTTGGTGGCATGCATTCTGGAGCTTGGGGCCACCCCAACCGGAACACCAGTAATGGTGTGAACGGGGAATGGGGCAAGCCCCCAAACCAGCATTCCAATAGCGACATCAACGGGAAAGGATCAACAGGGTGGGACAGCTCTAGTGTTACCAGTCCCAATCCTGCCATGCAGCAGGGCAGTGAACAAATAAACTCTTGGGCCAAAGCTGCAGCCTCTGGCACCACAGCTAGTGAAGGAAGTAACGACAGCGGTGGGAGTCAAAATGAAGGCAGTACTGGGAGGGAAGGGGCTGGAGAGGGCAGGAGGAGAGACAAAGGGATGATAGACCAAGGGCAAGTTCAGTTGCCAAGAAATGACCTTGACCCCAGGGTCCTGTCCAATACGGGGTGGGGACAAACCCCCGTAAAGCAAAACACTGCCTGGGAATTTGAAGAGTCCCCAAGGTCTGAACGAAAGAATGACAATGGAACAGAGGCCTGGGGTTGTGCAGCTACTCAATCTTCAAACTCAGGGGGGAAGAACGATGGGTCCATCATGAACAGTACAAATACCTCTTCAGTATCTGGGTGGGTCAACTCTCCACCGGCAGCTGTTCCAACAAATACAGGTTGGGGAGACAATAACAACAAAGCACCAAATGGCCCAGGGGGGTGGGGAGAGTCAGCAAGCTCTACTACTGTTAATAATGCTGCTTCTGCCAAAAGCGGCCACGCTTGGAGTGGGACCGCAAATCAGGAGGACAAATCACCTACCTGGGGTGAACCTCAGAAACCCAAATCTCAGAACTGGGGAGATGGACAGAAATCAAATCCAAGCTGGACTTCAGGAGGTGGAGATTGGACAGATTCATCATCTGTTCCCGGACACTTGGGTGATGGGAAGAAGAATGGGTCTGGATGGGATTCTGACAATAGATCAGGGTCTGGTTGGAATGATTCCACAAGGTCTGGGACCAGTGGGTGGGGAAACGGCACAAACAGCAAGGCTAATACAGGTACAAGTTGGGGGGAATCTTTAAAGCCAGGCCCCCAACAAAATTGGGCTAATAAACCCCAGGACAACAATGTGAGTAACTGGGGAGGAGCTGCTTCTGTAAAACAGACGGGGTCAGGGTGGGTTGGGGGGCCAGTGCCAGCCAAACAAAAAGAGAACTGTGAGGCAACTGGCTGGGAAGAGCCATCTCCACCGTCCATTCGCCGCAAGATGGAAATCGATGATGGTACCTCAGCTTGGGGCGACCCGAATTACAACAACAACAAGACTGTAAACATGTGGGATAGAAATAATCCTATAATTCAGAGCAGTACCACAACCAACACCACCACCACTAGCACCATTATCAACACAAACATGGTTGAACCTCAGCCATCGCACCAGTCAAGTGCCCAGCCGAACCGGTCCCCACTGCTTGGTCCAGGTATGGAAAGTTTTATAAAGTACTTTAAGATACTATAAAATACTGATTACTGAATGCTGTCTGGCTTTGGCAGTGTGTACTTACGGATTAAAGATAGAAATCCTGCATTTATGCCGTAGAGTAAGTTTATTCCTTTACTCTGAAGCAGTGGTCGTGCCCATGGAACCTTCCAGGCATGTTTCCATAGTCCCTGTCAGTGTGAGAAAGATTTGAAGCAATACCTGGTAAAAAATGCCATATATCCTTAGAATGTTTGTCCCTATTTTTTTCTTCAGGTCTTCCACAGTTATGTGGCTTTTTCATTTAATTCAACCATTTAAGAGTTTGGGCTTTTTCTTCTAACCTTTTTTCTCGTTTGTCTTCTGTTACCACTGCTGTCTTTGTTCTTGTTTAGACACTTTGCATCTTTTCCTTTCTGCAAATTGTATCTCTTGGCAACAGATGTTGTTAAGGGTTGCATGAATCTAAGTTTTTGCTGTTGGTCTTCTGTTTGTTGTCTTTTATATAAAAAAGAAATTGTTCTATACTTCAGGTCTCGAGTATGGGTAGTATTCTGGACTTTGATGTGATTCTCATAAAGCTGGATTGGTTAAAGATGTTAACATTCAGGGTAGCAGGGACAAGTTCTAACTTCAGCTGTGTTCCAGAGACAGGGTTTTAAGCATCTAGGAAACCTAGGAATTTTTTAAATCAAAGATGGGTACTGCTGTAGACAAGCAACAAGAAATTAAAATGGGGAAAAATGCTTAGAAGGGAGGTATTTAAATGGAAATTACTAGGAGCCTTACTCTATATCATGACCACAGACTTCTTAAAATAAATCTAATCTTGCAATGCTCTTTGAAATTCTTCATCTGATTTTTCTCTCCAAGGTTTTGTTTCGTCTTGGTCACGGCTAAATATTGACTTTTTAACTATGTTTTTCTCCAAGTGGGATTTGTTCTCCTTTTTTCCATCATTTTTCTCTTTGATGTTTTGTAATAATTCATGTCTGTGTAAAAATAGTCTCATGTTCCCTACTCTAATCAAATATTTTAACAGTTGAGGCTAGTTATTTTAATAACATAATACGTGCTCCCAAAAGAGACATCTGAAAATAGGTTTTTACTTGGTCAGTCTAAAATACCTGATCTATCATTCATTTACCCTAAACTTTTTCCATCCATGTTTAAAACTTTACCCAGGAAAGTGGCAATTCAGTTCCTTAATTGTAATGGAATTGTCATCAAAGTAGTTTTTTGTTTGGTTTTGGGATGGAATTTCAAGTGGGTTGTTTTTTTGTTCAGCTCATTTTTTGATTATTGCATCTGTGTTTGTGAAAGTGTTCATAGACAGCAGTGTATTGTTAATGCTGCTCAAATAATCTTAACACCTTGCAGAGGAAAACACTGTTACTAGTCCTTCAGATTTTAAAAATGATATTTAAAAAACTGGTGGTGTTCTACAGTGATTTCTCCAGAGAATACATGGAAGGGTTTCTTTGAAATAATGTGTTTATGCAGTCAGAGAACTGCTTATTAATTTGTAACCATCCACTCAGCTACCACATGAGGTTAAAATGACAATATTGTGCACTTTGCAAAAATGTTCATTAGAAGGATTCTAAGATACTAAACAAAAACAACTCTCAGAATATACCCAATACAGCCTGCAAGAAAGAGGATAAATTGAGTAATAGTGAAGACAGCTTAAAATACAATTCTAGTATCAAAATTTAGGTAGAGTTACTGAAGACATAAGTTAGGCCATAGGTACAAAGATAAAGGCCATACATGGAAGGATACAGCTGACTCTTTTAAAGGATTTTTTTTTAAAAAAGGATTATAGCTGACTCTGCAAGTGTATGCAGTCCCTTGCGTCTTCATGTGTTGTGCATATTTTTACTTTTGACCATGCCTGAGTGGGGCCAGTCATGTGTTTATCTTAGAGAGAGAGCAGAAAACCTAATTTCAAATGACCATATTAGCTTCCCCATTCAAAGACCTATCTTTAACACTGAGTGTAGCACATAGCAGCTGTAGAGCAATATCCTGTTGGTCTTAGTGGAAATTTACACAGACTTTAAACATCTACAAATCATGCCCCATCTGGGACAGCTAAAAAATGAGAAGCAAGTAATGGAGCTGCTTTCCTACCACACAGGCAGAGGCTTACAGTTTGTTATGCTTTTCAGCCTTCTTTTTCTTTTTTTTTTTTTTTTTCCCCTGCTCCAATTCCCTATCCCATTGGCCACGCCTTTCCAGCCTCTGCTGCAAGGGAGACAAGAATCAGTTTTCCACAACAAAATTTCATGTACACTGTTTCCATGCAAAGCACGATCGTGTCATTCAAGACTGTGCCATAAGGCTCAGGCTGAGTGCTCATCTAAAATCTTCCACCACTTGAGTTAAGTAGTTACCACTGGCATTTTGTCTCCTGCACAGGTTGTGACATGCTTTACCAATCATTTTTAGCATTCCCTGTTATTCATGGAGTATCATGAAGAAGGAACCCTGCACTCTGTTCCTTTATTAGTAGGGAAGTCTGGTGTAGCTGTGAGATGGCACAGTCGTGCATCCTGAAAGCAAAGCAGTGAATTTTAATTTTGCTGTAGAGCACAAAGGAGCTTTAGTCCCTTTTGGGTTTTAAGTTTATAAGATATTAGTTTAGAAATAGAGACCAAGTTTACAGTCTTGTTATTTAAGTTTTCGCCCATGCCCAGAAGTTCTGAAAATCCCTCGAATTCAGAACTTTAAAAGCTATTGATGGGAAGCAGATGCTGGTACACACTAGATGAAAATGCATAATATTGAAAAAATTTCTTTTTCTGTTAGGGGACAGGGGGGAAAAAAAAGCATAATGTGATAAACACAGTTCTTCCTGGTGATAGCTCCCAAACCACTGGTGAGCTGTTTGAAAAGAGTAGCAGAAAGCTAGTGGTTTGAGTTTAGATTTGATTTTAATATCAGTTGCTCATGCATAATACTTGTTTTGATAGAAGGGGAATAAGAAGTGAGGAAAGGTTTTGCAAACAGGGCTTGGATCCCAAGCAGTACCAGATCTTTTCCTGTTAGGTAAGTCATGGCTGGCAGGGTTCCAACCTCCATCCTCCAGCTAAGAAAAGAAACACAAAGGTAAGTCAGGCTTCCCTGTGGAGATTTTAGGTAAAAAAAACATGGTCTTTGTGGTTTCTAGAGATGAAGGAGCCTAAGTTTTAAAAATCTGAACCAGGTCTAAATTCTGAATGTATAAATTCCTTTTAGAATCCTAGTGCATTTATCTCAGAGGCAACTTATAGCACAGAATTTATGTGAAGCAGAGAAACCAAGTGATGCCTTTTCCTTGCTTTAAAGTTTCAGAACACACACACACACTCTCTCTCACCTGTATAGCTTATTTATTTTCTATTATTAGCAGACTAACTAGTAAATATTTAGTAAACAATATCATCTTTCTACCTGTTTTTCATACTTTTTCATCTACATAAGGTTCTAATATTTTGATATGCCTGAATTATATTCATACACTCTGGTACTAATCACAGACCAAACAACTTCAAGGAAAACAATTTCTGCCATCCAAATAGCTATAGGGTTATTTTGAGGGAAAACAACTGCATCCTGCCATGGCTTAGTTAACATTTCACTTTCCCTTAAGGATTTCCTGTTGGCTGAGGCCCAATGTTAATTATGTTTTTATTTCTATAAAACAGAACTCTGCCAATGTGTCCATGTTTATTACTCACTGTGATCTTTTTGTTTCTTGCAATTCTAACAGTGCTTTAAAACTTCAGTATTAAAACCATATTTTGTTGCCAGAGAGTTTTTTTAACAGAGCTTGGTCTATTGCAGTACAGCATTCATGCAGATCTGGCTGTTATTTAAACCATGGATTTTTTTCTTATGGAAGTCTGTATGCATATTATTTTCATAAAGAAAGCAGATTTCTCTGAGCAGAACTTTTTCCTTCCAAAGGCCTGTTTAAAGGAACTCAAAAGCAGCTTCTTGTGCTCATTCAGCCCACTGAAGCACCATTTGTGAGCAGGTAGATATTTGGTAGGTAAATGACAGGACTGTAAAGTACTGAGTTTCCAGGAACAGCTGTTGGGACTACAAACTCTGACCTTCTATTCTGTGTCTGTTTCAAATACAAAGTATGATGAGTTATTTCAAAAATCTAGGAGGAGCCTGGGACAAAAAAACCCCCTCAAAGTAAATATCTTTTTTTCTTCTGGCTAGTAGAATTTTGTCATTCATTCTAAAATGTAACTTTATTTACCTTTTTAAGTTTTTAAGATAGAGTGGTATGGAGTCATAAAAAGATAGCACAGAGATAGTAATGTTAAGTCAGCATGTACTTACCACAGAGAGAAAAACAGATTTGTAATTGAGAAGTACTTGGGAATTCATGTACAGGTTACTTTTTTCAGTGTGCAAGTTACTTCTCCAACAGCCTTCAGATTTTATTTACTGATTTTTCTGTACATAATTTCATCTGTTAAGATAGTTTTGGAAATTTTAGCTGAGGCCTTTTGTCTGCTTTTATGTATTAGTAAATGTTATCTTTTAGTAAAGGTTGGCTCCCTCATTATTTGTAATCTGTGTTATTTACTGCTTGGTGTATTTAAAGCACTTAACTCAAAATAACTTGGACATTACACATCTGTGGTCTTTCATCAATGTTGTTGACTTTATAGTAAAGAGCAACAGAAGGACCAGGCTGAGTTTTTATTCTACAACCTAGAACACTTTGTCTTTTCAATATATGAACTGTGTTTTAAGGTTATTGTCATAAATTGAACGATTTAGATTTTCCAGTATGGGGTGCATGCACTAGGGAAATGTTAGTATTCTGCACTCTTCTCTGTGGGTATCTGTATTCTAGTTGGTGCTTTAGAGATGTTCTGTTTTCTATTTCATTTGCCTGTGCTTAATCTTTTTCAGATCCCAATATGATTAAATACATGCAGTTGTCTGACAGGGTTGCCTCCTGAGTGCTGAGGCAGAAATTCAAATAAAGGATTTCTTAAATAAAGTTGACTTAAATATACAAGCAGAAAGCTTGGATAAGTATTTTAGGTGCAACACCATGGAAGTGATCATGCTCAGTAGAGGTTCATTTCTATGTAAATGCACATGTGTGTTTCTTCTGTACAGACTTGAAAATAACAAGAAATTGAAGATACCTTAACAGAGCTTAGAACACAGTAATGTTTTTTTCAATGGAAATCAGTTTAATGAAATGAAAATTTTGAGTTGTTTCAGGTGTTTTAAAACACAATAAATCTTGCTGTTAGTGGAAGAGCTTTATTAAGCTACATGTCCTGAACATGTAGGCTTACTTTAGATTATTTTTGCCCTATAAATTTCTGTCAGTATCTGAGAGGACTGCAGTTGCTTTGAGAAATAGAGCCTAAAATAAATTTGCAATACAGTAACAGTGACGAGGTGAACAGATATGAGACAGATCTAGGAATTTTTTTCATTCCTCACAAATGTGTGAGTTACTGCTGGTGGTGAATGCTGCCAGCAGTTTCTAGGAACAGAAATTCTGTTGAAGTTGGTAAGTTCTGCAAAGATGTCTATTAGGAAGTTTGCTGGACTTGTTTCTCAGTTAAACTCTGTTGCTTAGATGGTCTACTGTGTACTCTTAAATGAAAGTTTTTTTGTGGTGACTTTCTTGCCATTTTCTACCTACTCTGGTCATCTCAAAACGTTTCTGCTCACTGAAACCTGAGCAGATTTTTTTTTTTTCAGATAAAAGTAGGGAGCGAGAAAGGAAAAGTTCTGCAGCAAAGCAGGCATCTAGTCTTGAAATTATGAAAATCTGTTAAAAACAGTACTGATTAAGGTTTTTTGTTATTAGCAAATTTAAGTTTCAAATTTACCAGGTCTGTTTTCATGTTGTGAGCTCCTAGAAGTTACAGATTTGTCAGAGCAATAGTTGATCAGAATAAATTACCCATACTTACTGATGTCCACTGAAAAGAGGGCAAGTTCCTGGATTAGCAGCCTGATCAACAGTGGAAGCTCTAAGCACATGGAATTCTGCAATACTTCTGGAATCTCAGTTGTCATGTAATCTCGTGCTTTTTGTGACAATCATAGCAAACCAGGTTATATCAGGTGTATGTAAAAACTATTTACTTTCCTGTTATGTGTTTGGCTCTTTTGTATACTTTACCAAAGTACCTTGAACTCCATCTATGGTCCAGATGAAACCTTCAGAGTGAAACAAAACTCATTTTAAGAGGTAGTGGTCATTTAAAATTCAATTTATGGTTTTTCTGTGTTGTTTGGTGTTCCTCTTAGGACTCAGAAGCTATGGTTGTTCCTGACACATTTGACTTGAGTGCTAAAATCCTGATTACAGTGTATTACATTCAAGCCAAGCCAGACAGTTTCTTTATAGTGGCTTACATTTTTCAATGAGTTAAAATAATACTTTGTAGGAAAACAGAGAGTTCTACTTGCTGTTCCTCATGTTTTGACTGTAGATTCTAATTGTAGTCTTGTTTTGTTCTCTTTAAAAATGATATTTATTCTTCTGTAGAGACTCAGTGGAAACACATCAACCATAAGATGTAATAAAAACTTTTAAGGAATGCATACTCCATACAAACATGCCCTTCCTTGTAGGGTATGAGAATAGAGATTCGGTAATTTGTAAAAAATTAAAAAAAATTAAAATAGCTTACAGTTTTTCAGTGAAACAAGGTCCAATTCAAATTTGGGTCCTGGTCTCCTACCTGCTTGCACTGCTGGGTGTGCTCCCTGAGCCCTGCCCAGTCTCCTCTGAGAAGTCACTTTGGAAGTGCCTTGGGACCAGGTCTGGTGCTGACATGGCAGCCTGGCTGCTCCTGGGTGTTTTATAAAACATTCTTTCTGTCTTGACACCTTGCCACTAGTATTCAATACAGAAAACTTGTGACCCAATCAAAGACGTTTTATTTTTAAAAGAAAACGCTTAGTTAAAATCTCTGGGCCTACTTACCAGCTCGTGCTACTGGAATAAAATGTTCATCTTTGAAATGACTGACCAAAGAAACTCTCATCACTTTTTTCTGTCCTTCCCCTTGCTTCAGCAGGCTGGGGAGAAATGCCTACTGTCCACACAAAGAGTGAAGCTTCTTGGGGAGAGCCGTCGTCCCCTTCTGCTGCAGTTGATAATGGCACTTCAGCATGGGGGAAACCCCCCAGCAGTGGTACAGGGTGGGGAGAGAATCCTGCTGAGCCAGCAGGGACATATGGAAGAACAAATGCTCCAGCTGCTGCCCCAGCACTGTGCAAACCAGGTAGGTGTGTGGATGTCACTGGTGTGAGAGGTTAGAGAAAAAGGCAAAGCAAAGCAAATTGTTTTGGCCAATATTTTCCAACAGCATGTTTTGGTTTCCTGTGTGTTTTCAATCAGAGAGTGTCTTAACTTCAGTCTCAAAGTTTCATTAGATATCTCAAAGTGTTGATATTCCAGATACTAAATTTATACAACAATAGGAATATAGTGCATTGATTCAGTAAATTTAAAGGTATTCCTTAGGGTCTTTTTGTGTACTGAAAAAGCAGCACAGTGGACATTAAGGAAGCTGTGAGACTGCAGAAAGATGTGAACAGTACTTCAAAGAAAACTTTGATGAGAAGTAACTGAGATCAATTGTTACATGATTTATTCTGCTAGGAAAAGCAACACATGAGAACAACTAGTCATAACCTCACTTATAGGTTAAACGGAGGGAGTGGTTATCTGTAGCTATGAAAGCTTTTAATGGGTACAGGAGCATCCTGAACTGCTTACTGCTTCACAATTCCCTAACTAAAATTATATGTGCAAAATCTTTTATCTCCAAATGGAGACCTCTTGTTTTAGATTTCTGTTTTATCTGTGGAAGTCTTCACCTCTATGAAATACTATATTGAGAAAGAAGTATAAGGCCCAGAAAACAAAACAAAACAGGAGCAAGAGGTCTTAAAATTAATAATCCCAGCTTCAAGCAGAATAAACAGCATTAAACAGAACAAGATGACAACCTCATCACTGAGAGTGTTCCATGCAGCCCACATGCCCCTGTCAGATCCCATTCTTCTGAGATGGGAATGAATTTCTGATTGGTAGTGATCTCAAAATTTGATTTTGTTCATTGGAAGAATGTGGCAGCTAAAATAGTGAGATTCATTGAAAGCAAAATGGCACGTAACAAATGAGTGGTCATACTTTGTGGTTCCTTGTTCCTAGGAGACTGAAATGACCATGAGATCTTACTTGCACAGATCTTACTTGCTTAGGAAAAGGCAAGACTTGCAGTTGCTGGAGTTATTCCTCTATAAAGTATTTAGAGAACTTCTCTCTTTTGCTAACTTCAAAGGAGGAGTCCTTATCATTTAATGCCTATTAAACTACTTGATGAACCTCTCTATCTCTTGAGAAGATTCAAATGTTAGCATGCTGGATCTGGCATAAAAGGATATATCTGTAAATTTGCAGGAAATTGAAACTGACTTTTTTCTTCTCTCTTTCTTTTCCCTCCAGCTTCAAAATCTATGCAAGAAGGCTGGGGCAGTGGTGGGGATGAAGTGAATCTCAGTACTAGTCAGTGGGAAGATGAGGAAGGAGATATGTGGAATAATACTGCTTCACAAGAGAGCAGCTCCTCCTGTAATTCCTGGGGAAATGCCCCGAAGAAAGGACTTCAAAAGGTAAGACAAAAATTAAGATAGTCTCTAGAAATAAGTGGAATTAGTATATAACATTTCTAGAATGAGTTGTCACAGGTTTTGTTGCATTACACCTGAACTCTTAAATTAGACCTCTGACACCTGCACAGAGACACAGCTTGCCACTACTGTGGTTCAAGTACTGCCTACCTGCTTACAGGGGAAAGTGGGAGATCTTTGACTTTCAGCCTGTCAGATGCTTTGGGAGGTTTTGTTGTTGCTGCTTATGTTTTCTCTTTAAGTTTTATAAGCTTCCATGTATTCTGAAGAAATGATAATGTATTAACAGAAACAATGTTAAGGGGGCTTTCAAACACTTTTCATGGTGGTAAAAAATAATTAACAGTAATTTGTGATGAAATGGTTCAACAAAAAAAAAATGTGCTTCCTCTTTGTGAGGAACAAATAGATAATTCTAAGGTGTGTATGAGAACAAAGCAAACTTTTACTGATGCCACACTCATCCAATAACATAGCCGGCTATGTTAGGAAGCTTTCCACTGCAGTCTTTATTTCAGGAGAAGGCCAGGCTGTAACTTAAAGGAATTGGGAATGCATTTAGCCAGTTTGTTTGTTATTCCATTAGTCAACAGTTAGGCCAGTGATTTGATCAAGTATGGTTGTTTCTTGTACTGTCCGCAGCCCAAAACAAATCCACGCTTGTCCCTTGGTACTTTCTGGAGAACTGAAAGGAAGAGACTTCTTAAGGATTTTGTGATAGAAAAGCTGCACAGAGATCTTTTAAAGGTGTTTATCTAGACGCTCTTGTTTGTTTTTAAGAAAATACACTGAGTAACATTCTTAACTTCAAGGTTGCAAAGTCGTTTTTGGGAATGTTTTTCAGGAAGTGTTGTACTATTTCAGAAATTATTATTTCATTATATTTTTCTGCCAGGGATTAAAATGAAATAAGTAAATTCAAAGGTGGCTTTAATTCAGTGGTCAGCAAACCAAATACTAAATAACACACTGAACACCTATTCAGCTGAGATAAAATTTATACACTGTTTGGGGGAAGAGAATCATAGTTGCGTTGCTCGGAGGGTTCTTCAGTACTTTCTAAATTAATGTACTAATACATCTTTCAGTAGCATGTGTTATTAATAAGAAAAACTTACCATCTATTTTATGTTCATCTCATTAGTATGAATATGGGAACCAGACCACTAATGGAATCTCCTGTTTATTTACTAAGGGCATGAAGACATCTAGCAAGCAAGATGAGGCCTGGATCATGAATCGTCTGATAAAACAGCTCACAGACATGGGCTTCCCTGTGAGTAGAGTTCACAGCTAGAACAACTGAGGCTTAGCTTTTGAAACTTGTAGTTCCAGCTCTTGATGTTTGAGTCTGTAGGCTGCAGGAAGATTTTCAGTCTGGGAAATAATTCTGTTACCTGAATTTAGACATTTAGTTTCATTTCAGAAACCTACCATAAGCTCATAGCATGCTCTTTGAAATTACTTGATGATGTACTTTGTGTGATGATGTGTAGAACTTCTGAAGTTCAGTTTTCTAGCAACAGATTACTTTGAACTTCAGTAATCATTCTCTTTTGTTTTTTTTTAACCCTTATTACCCAGGTGAAATTAGAAGATAGGAATATAGCTGTTTTTTTTAAAAAAAGGCATGTCATCAGGATATTGAAGTTGTGCATAGAAAACAGGGTCAAATTTTGACAGAAGATTGATTTTTACCTTCTAGAACTGGTGCTTGCTTGATATACTGAAACTAACTTGTTATGGGAGTTAGTTAAAAGCAGGAAAAAAATGTGTGAGGTCATTATTTGTACCAGTGAATAAATATTTAATCCAATATTTAGGAGACATATCTGTTGGCTCTGTTTGCTTTGAAATCATAGACTTTTTCTCTTAACATAATCCATATCTTTGACAGAGAGAGCCAGCGGAAGAGGCCTTGAAGAGCAACAATATGAATCTCGATCAGGCCATGAGTAAGTATTATGTATATTTTTTTTTTATTTAAAGCAACATGGGAACCATTCATGCTTCTGAGAACTTGATCTTATCCAGATCTATGGAGTAATATTTATTGTTGTGCTTTTGCAAGCAAGACGTACATCTCTGAACTACTGTTGGCAAATTCATTGTTTGTGCATCTCCCCCTGTAATACATTTTCCCTCTCTGTGAAGGTGCTCTGCTGGAAAAGAAGGTGGAAATGGACAAGCGTGGAATGGGAGTGACTGACTATAATGGAATGGTCACCAAACCCCTTGGCTGCCGCCCACCACCAATCTCCAAAGAGTCTTCCATGGACCGCCCCACCTTCCTTGACAAGGTGAGTTGATGGGTATGAATGTGGCATATCAGTGAAAACGGGACAGAAATCTTAATGATTTCCACTGTGTGTTTAGAAAGCTGTAGGGAAAATTGTGATAAAGACAATAAAGCCATATGTAATGATTTATCTTCTGTTTTTTAAATTTTGTGGGCAATTTAGTCCTTTTGGAGAGGACTGGTGATTTGATTCCCACACAGAAAAGAGTGATGGTCATCCTCAGTGTTACACTTGAAAACTTGGTAAGGAGTCAGTGACCCCTGCCCAGATTAATGATCAGGCAGGACCAAGGTCAAAGTCTTACAGAATTAGGCTCATAATTCCTGTTTCAGTGTTGAGCTCATTTTAGATTTCAATGAAAGCTCAGTATTTAAATAAGAATGATGAGCTGAGATATTTTTGTTAAGTCAAAGAGCAGACACACAGTCATAAATAGCTTCTCTGAGCTTCCTTTTCTGTGATCATGTATGACAAAATTTTCCAGCACCACTTAATGACATAGGAGAAGCCCCAGAATATTGTGTCCAAGATTCAAAGTGACTAAAAAAAAAGAATGTAGGGAAAAGTGCAGCCAGATCTTCCAGTAGGAACTGAGATTTACAGGATGACACAAGTCTTACAAAGAGACCCACCAAATCACCTCAGAATACCCCCCAAATTATTAATATGGCAAGAATGGTCTCTGGTGCCATTCTTTATTTGACACAGATGGGGGCTGGTGGTTCCTGAAGCAGAAATTGGTGCTTTTCAGAAACTGTGCTGAAACCAATTTGTTGTTAAACATAAGCTGTTTACAGGATGTGAGGCAGTAACAATATCCAGTCTTCTTAACACAGACTGTATCAAAAACTTCACTGACCCTGAATACAGATTATCTTTCTGGTCCTCTACCCTCTTGTTTTCTTACAGTCTTAACTAGTGTTACCCTTAAAGTTATGGCTTGTGTTTTGACAGGTTCCCAGGTGTTATGCTTAGGGAATCAGCACGGTGCTGTGCTAGGACATCTGATAAATACTGACCTTTTCCTGACAGCTATTATTTATTTCTGCTGTCATTGCAGTCTAAACAGTTTGAGGTTTTTGACTGCTACAATGCTTACTGTAAGCAATTTAAGTTGACTGAACAAAAGTGCATCTTTCTTAGTATAGGTTATTTATTTTATTAATGAGCAATTGGCTTATATATATAAGAATACTGATTTTCTGCTTTGGGGAGGTAACATGATAATAACATTTGTTCATTCTGAGCTCCCTACTTAGACTGGAATGATGTGTCCATTATTTTTTTGTTCCCTGAATCAGACTAAACTGACTTTGTATTTCCTAAGTGTAAGACTCAATCTGGCTCTTTTTCCTCCTTTTCTCTTCCTGCCATGGAAAGTTCATACTTAACTAAGGCAAATCTATTTGTGTATGACAAACTTAAATGAATGTGTTAACTGAAGGATTTCTCTCCTGATGAAGGTCACAAACTTGATGCATGCATGCCAGTTAACCTTTTCTTTTCTAGGATAACAAAATCTTGAGCGGTAAAATTACTGTTAGAGAGAGAGAAGTGCATTATGTGCAGCATAATGCATAATTGTGGAAGCAAATGTTAAACCCAACTATTGAGAAGTTGTGAGTAGTAAAATAATTAATATTCAAACAGCAAATAAAACCTGTCAGTCTAGGCATAACGTGTCACAGTGACTTGACTGCAACAAAGGAAATAATCCCAAACTGTATTTGTTAGCTATCAGAGTGCTGAGTGACTTGCTAAGTGAATTAAACAGATAAAAGTTCCTACTCTAAGGCTAGAGACCTTTTTCCAAAGAAGTTCTTTCCAGATTTACAGCTCATACAACTCCTCTAAAACCTTTTTGCCCTTTGAGGTACTATTTCAGAGCACAAGCTGTCTTGTTTCCTGCTCAGGTCATCCTTGGTGAGCAAGCTCTCTGCACAGCTGCACAAAGCACTCCAGCTAACGTTCCTTTTTTCCTTACTGTCTTACCAAGTCATTATCCTTTTGTTTAGCTTTCCTGAGCCTTCAGGAAATTATGCAAGGTTCCTCATCATGGAATTGTAAGCTGGGTAGGTGTGCTCATTGGTACCACTCTTTCTCAGCTCTTCTGCTTATCTGAGTCGAGTCTCTGTGATTTTTTCCCCCCCACCACCCCTAGGTTTTCTCTGACAGATAAACTCAGCAATTGCTTCTGGTTTTTAACCTTAGGCATTTGAGGAGAGAGAATATCCAGCCCTTACATTTCCTTGTGGGCCCATTGAACTCCCTGTTCTGTCAGGATTAGTAATGCTCTGTGCAACTAAAAAGCACCTTAGAATTTTTACTTTGACTTTCTTCCTGA
This sequence comes from Phaethornis superciliosus, assembly GCA_023637945.1. Lineage (NCBI taxonomy): Eukaryota > Metazoa > Chordata > Aves > Apodiformes > Trochilidae > Phaethornis > Phaethornis superciliosus. The sequence continues at coordinate 2,214,437 of JAJQWJ010000021.1, forward strand.
GTGCTTGCTGGAGATATTCCGTGTCACACTCTTCAGAAATCCAGGTCTACAGGTGTTGATGCCTGTTGGCTGCAATCGTGTTCTTCCTAAAATATTCTGACAGGGCTTTTGCCTTGTTTCTAATTCAAAGATGTAGTGTTTGTTGGGTTTTTTTCCAACCTTATCCTTCACATTCTGATCCCAGCTATCTCTGGTGATTGCTTATTGTCTTTGGGATTATGAATGGAATGTTTTATCATTATACAGGAGCACTTCTGTAGGCCTTGCAAGTGGATGATGGTCACTGGAATTTTAAGGCTGACTCTTAAATTATTCTTTCCTCCATCTTGGCTTCCTCTGTTCCAGTGATTTTCTTTTTTGAACTTCCAAGTTTTGAAATCTCTTTCATATCCTTGTGTTTTCAAAATTGAAAATACCAATGATGAATATTTCTTGGAGTATTGCATTTCCTGCAAGTTTCTTTTACCTGTACCTAACTCTTTTCAGATCTGAAAAGAACGTATTTTGAGGTAAAATCCTTTAATTTCCTCATCTGGAAAAAGATCTAATGTGTTTTTTCTTCTCATCTACTTCTGTAACTGCCTTCATATGAAGACCTCTGGCAAATTCATCTGTCTCTCATCTGTCTGTCGGGACATTCTGATTCATGAAGTGGCAGTTGTTGGCAGGTGATTGTCAGGAATCCTTTCCTAGATCGTCTGTATCTCATAGGGCTAAAAAATCAGATTAATACCATTTGCGTTCTGTCATATTTGGTACATGGGTTGATCATGAGAGACTTTCTGAAGTCCTAAAAGTAATATATTGAGCACGACTGTGGTGTTTGTGTTGGGTAACAGTAGAAGGAAATACTACTTACCAGTAGGAGTTTACAGTTGTGTCCAGTTCTTTAAAGTAACTTAAAAGCAGTGCTGGATTGAGCATGACTTTTGACAATTCAGATGTAGGGTATTTGTTTAATTGATTATCCTGAAAGAAATGCAACACGTTTTTAAGAAAATCACTGAAGAAGAAAAGCTATGTAAAAAAGATTATTTTTCAGGAAGAAAAATAATTTGTCACAAACCATTGTCAGCAGTAAAGGCATCACCTAGTCTAGGCTGAGAATGATGGAGTACTTTTTGTTGTCCAACTGAAGTGCTCTATGTGAAATTAATTGATTTCAGCTCGACTTAGAGCACAGATTTGTGCAGCACAGTTGGCACCTTACAAATTTAAGCTTAAAAAAGTAAATGTGACTAACGTGTTACAGACATGCTACAGAAGTCATTTGCTGCAGTTCAGCCAAGGAACACTCTTGTGGAGGTTTCCTTGCAGCAAGAACCTGCCTGTGCTGGGAATTAAATGCCTGAGTCTCCAGTCTGGCTTGTCCTCCTCTGTCCCTGACACTGCCTGTTTCCAAAATGGGGAAAAAATAATGTCAATGAGACAAGACTGGAATAAATTTTGAGGGCAGGGAGGCACTGCATTGCTTTTTCATGGTCAGTAGGCTTCTTCTCACAGGACACAATGGCATCTGAAGGAGAGAGCGCGCATGAAGCTTGAAATTATTTTCACTTTAAAGGGGGAAGGGTGGAATTGTAAACATATGTCTGTGATCTAAGTAGAAATCCTTGAACCTGTTACTGTCATGCAAGCTGCAGTTGTTTGTGGAGTGTGACTGATGTCCAGTAGAATGTAAAATATCCTGAGCTGAAAGGCCTTGGGGATATCATTAGAAAATGTCAGTGTCCCCCTACGGATAGTCAGATAGCATGTCAAGTGTCACTTTGCCTGATAGTAAAGAAACTTTTCCTTTGCATCAAAGGAGAGCTGTTGAAAATGCATTTTTCAGGATTAACTTAGAACATAAAATTTACCAAGCATGCTCGCTGCATTAGGTCATTTGTTTGGGTTTGGTTAGCAGACTGGGCTGCTTTTTTAAACAAAGGCGATTTATCAGTGTCTCACAGTCTTCTGGGGCATTGGATTTATTACTTGAAATAACCTAGCCTCCTCAGCTATTTAAAAAGCTCACATTGCAATGAATACATTGTCTGAAAAACACCAGTCCAGCACATTGCAAATTAAAGATTTCTCACTTTGCCTGGTTTTTTTTTTTGGAGCTCTGCTTTGTACACAGTGTTATTTGATCATGCTTGCCGCAGGCTTTGCAGACATCAAAGCACAGTTTGAGATAGAACTCAGTACCCCACTGTAATACTAGCTAGATACCTACCTGTTTGATTAGGGATTCTGTGATTTATTTTATTTTGTGACTTGCTGTTTTGCCCCTGCAGGGGCTGCCTTCTGTGCATTGTATCCCTGTTCAGCCCTGGCTCCTTACAGCCTGGCTATCAGAGAGGGGTCCTTATGCCTTGCTAAAATCTGCCTCCTCCTGGGGGATATTCAGGCAGTATCTTAATCACTTTCCTAGGAAGGCTATGGAGACAACATTATAATTACTGTTTTTAAGCATTTTTGCGTTCACTGGGTGCTTTAGAGTGTAATGTTTCATAGTGGATAATAATAACTTGATGCTATGTGAATATTAAACGAGGCTCGTGTCTTCAGGAAAGCAGATTAGTTGCAAAAATGCTTTTTTCAGAGTAGAGCTATGATATAGAACCAAATGCAGCCTGATGGCAAATAAGCTGATCTGGCCTTTTCCCAAGTTCTGGGCTGGGTATGTTGGTGCTCCACTGCTGAGAGTTTACCAAACAAACAGAGAAATTCCCTTAAATATGCTGGGTCTCTACCCTCTCTACATTTAAATCTTGTGGAGGAGAGAGGGCAAAATCTAAGGGGGGTAGGAAGAGGTGGCTGCACCAGAGCTCTGCAACTTGGGTGCTACAGTCCTTCCTTTCCTTCTGGAGAGGTGGCTGAGGGTGATTGTACTGTGGGTTATTTGTGACAAAGTAAAGGAAAACAGTACCTTAATACTGTTTCTTTCTTTCTTCTCCCTTCACTCCATACTTTTCATTCCTTGTTATTCTTTTTTTATTCTTTTTTTTTTTATTTTTATATTTTGATATTTTTATTCATCCATGCCCTTTTATATTTCCATGGGACACTGTTTTGTGCACTGTCTGCTCCTGGGCACCGCACGCAGCTCACCCTTTCTTTCTCCAATCAGGATGGCGGCCTAGTGGAAGAGCCCACTACTTCACCATTTTTGCCTTCACCAAGCCTGAAGCTCCCCCTTTCAAACAGTGCACTCCCTAATCAGACCCTGGGCGGGATTGCCTCAGGGCTGGGCATGCAAAACTTGAATTCTTCTAGACAGGTAAGGCTGTTGGGGGAGGTCCCAAGTTGAATTTCAGATCACTTGGACTCGTCACTTCCCTGGGGGAAATGATGTTTTACGCTGAAAGCACACGCAACATCATTGTGCACGTGAAATACCAGTGGAGAAAGTACCTGCTGTGTAAACATTTCATGTTATAGGACATAAAACAACTGCTTAGTTGTAATTACCCTGCTAATTACACTCATCTCTTGAGAAGAAGCTATAGTATCATGGATTTATACCTCTGAACCCTGGTATAACTCCGCCTTGATTGATGTGAGGTTTCTCTTTTTTGAGGCATTGCTAATTGTCCCAGACTTTTAAGGCAGAGACATTGCTCTAATTCATCTTTCCTGGCTGGCATAATTATTCAGTGATGAGGTGGGTGAGAAGTGATGGGGTCTTTTTTTATTGCTGCCATAAGTGCCAGGAGGGCTCATAGCTTTGACAGGTGGTAAGAAAGCAAGTGTGCTTCTTGCACCTCTGGTCACATAGAGCATTGTGGTGAAGGGGGATGCTTTACTGCTAGGTAAAACCTGCTGAAAGGGGAAAAAAAGGAAAGGAGGTGGAGGGGGAAAATTGATAAACACTACAAGACTGAGAGGCCAGAAACTACTGTTGATTAGGAAAAGCTTATTAAGACCATATTAATTGCCGTTCTAGCAAAGATAAGAAATAACACAGAAGAACTCTATGTATCGTTCTCTGGTGGCTTTTTATTATGTATATTCCTTTAAAGTTGGTTTTCTAAAGGCAGTACTTGTTCTGAACTTGGAGCCCATTAAACATATCTTTCAGAAGCAGAGACTGCACTAATAGCATGTCCATATCAGTACCTTTGTAAAATGGCCAAGTATAAAACTGCCTAGATAATGTAAGGATTTGGATTCAGTGAGTTTAATGACTCCATTCTCCTGTCCCTTGCTACACAAATACAAACATTTTTGGCGAGTACTTTTCATTGTTTATCTTGTGACCCTCTAGGGTTATGCATCCTTATAAAAGTGATCTTCAGCTTCAGTTACCTTTGTTGAGGCATCTGTAAAAAATTTCCAGCATTTGGGGTGGTGGATACGTGGTGATCTTTGCCATGCCCGACTCTAAGCCTCCGATCACCAGTACAGTCTGTATGTACTGGTTTCTTTATCTGTGCCTGTCACAATCTTGGAGGATAAAGGCTGCACAGATAAGTAACTTCCAGGTTATATATTAAGTGATGTCTTTAAAAGACAGTGTCTTTCTTGTCCTGCTGTAGATACCGAGTGGCAATCTGGGTATGTTTGGCAATAGCGGAGCAGCACAAGCCAGGACCATGCAACAGCCGCAGCAACCGCCAGTGCAACCTCTTAATTCATCCCAGCCTAGTCTTCGTGCTCAAGTGCCTCAGTTTCTATCCCCTCAGGTTAGATGACATTTCCACTCAGGAGTTTTCCCTTTCCCTGGAACTCTTCCATATGCACTCTCCTCCCCGTATGCGTTCTGTCATGCAGCTGAGGCTAGCCAGTAAGCATGTAATATGGGCCAGAGGTTCTTACCTGTGTATTATCTGTGTGAGCACACTCTTGTGTTCCTTTTTTCAAAAAGTAGTGTTTCTAAAGATCTGAGGAGTTTATTCTTAGCTCTTTCATCATAAACGGACACCTAAGTATGTTTATTAAGATTTGCACTAGAGCCTCTTCTTAATTTTTTAAAGTCCCTGGTACTACTTCTGTTACTGGTAATGTTTTCCAGCGATGTCCTTTGAATCTTACTAATGGCTTACACGGTTGCCAGTCTTAAAAGTAAATGTACAATGTTTAATGCACTGCTCTTTCTTAGGTTCAAGCACAGCTTTTGCAGTTTGCAGCAAAAAACATTGGTCTCAGCCCTGCACAGTTAACCTCGCCAATTAATAATCCTCAGCATATGACGATGTTGAACCAGCTCTATCAGCTGCAGCTGGTAAGTTAAAAGATGAGGCAAATAAGCTCCAGGTCAGAATTGGAAGCATGAAGATAAATTAAGAGAATGGCTAGCATGCATTTTAAATGGACGTGGCAGTTCTTTCAAACGATCATGTTGATTTCTGTGGTAGAATTTCTTTTTAAAGAAAAGAAAAAATTCAAAAGAAACAGAATCATGGGTTTTGCCTCAGGTTTTGTAAAATAGTCATTTGTGGAATAGTTGTCCTTTACAGCTGCTCAGTGGAACAGTGGACTTGGATACATTTTAAAATTTGTAAGAAATTTATTACACTTACAACAAATTTATCACATTTGTAACAAGAATGGTACATTTATAACTATGTGGTACTTCTGTGTAATTTCTCCCCATTTATAACAAATGTGCTGCTTTTGTATTTATTTGTTTAATTTGTAACAAGAAAACTGCATTTATAACAATTGTTACATGTAGCTATTAATTTCAGTTATAACTAGATATCTGCTATTATAACAGTTTGTTATGTCTGTATCAAATAGTTCCAGTTGTAACAAGAATGTTACTTTTGCTTCACTGAGATTTTTCAGAACACTCCTGTGTTTTTGTTATCTACCAGAGCAGTTCAGGCAAACTTGATCTGCCTAATTGCATCTGTTAGGACTTCAGAGCTCTCCTTTCTGTTCTGCAGGCGTACCAACGTTTACAAATCCAGCAGCAGATGTTACAGGCTCAGCGTAATGTTTCCGGACCCATGAGACAACAGGAGCAGCAAGTAGGTTTGCCTGCCAGATCAGTCTCTCCATTAGTTTGGTTTCAATAGCTTCAATAGTTTGTGCTACACGGTACCAAAGCAGTTAAAGCATCCTTAGAAACAATAATACAGGGCATGGCTTGAGTATTGAAAACAACAAGTGGTAGAGTAATAAAGCTATTTCACATCATTCAGTTATTGGAGGCAAGCTCTTCAACCTGTAATACTGTCAGGTTTTATTTGTAAAGAAATCTATTATGTTATTTCACTGTAGAGAAAGTCACAAGACATCTCGTGTCCTTTTGTTCAATTGAGCATTTATTGATTCTTTTTCTCTCCAGGTTGCACGTACAATCAATAACATGCAGCAGCAGATCCAGCAGCACCAGCGCCAGCTGGCCCAGGCCCTGCTTATGAAGCAGCAGCCTCCCCCTCCACATCTATCTTTGCACCCCTCTGCAGGCAAATCAGCCATGGATAGCTTTTCACCCCATCCCCAGGCTCCCGGCCTACCTGACCTGCAGACCAAAGAGCAACAGTCTTCACCGAACACCTTTGCTCCTTACCCTCTTGGTACGTGTCCTTCACTAAAGCAGTTTGGTCTGGAAAAGGCAGAGAGGAAGAATATTTCATTATTTCAGCATCTAAATATTTTGCCTTACAATATAACGCAGAAATAATTGTTGAAAATTTATTTTAGAGCGTTGAAAGTGCTAAACAAAACCATTTTATTAGGTGCCTGCCTGGTAACTGTTCAGGTGGGATGCGTTTGCTCACCTCTGCTCTGTCTACAAGTAGCAGAAGATTTGCTTGATTAGCTGTCTACGTATGTAGCTATTTGTGGACTAGATACCTATTAACAGCACCACGTCGTAAAATACACAAACAGCATCTTGAAAAAACAAAATTATCACCTGGAAGTCACGCAGAGTCAGCTTTCCATGCTAATTATCTCTGATGCATCAGTTTTGGTCAGTGTATTTCAAAAAAGATCAGTTTGAAGGAGTGCAGAAAGAGTGTTGTTCAGATTTGATTAGATTTTTCAATAGCATAACTGGTAAGGAAAAAATTAAATCCTCTTCTCACTTTTGTCTAAAGAGAAAACTCAAGAGGCAGGAATCTTCAAACATGTAAAAGCTACCTTTGATGTTTTCTTGTATGTGGCTCATGCAAGAGGTAATAAACTTCTGTTGCAGAGATCTAGTTAAACATGGATTGCTTACTTGCTTTAAGCAAAGTAGATCACCGAGAGAAATTGGGCAATTGCTGAAATCTTGCTCACTGGACATTCTGTGGTAGGTTAGATGTGGCTCTGTCAAATGTAACTGATGCCAAAATAATGGATTCAGCCTTGAAACAGGGTGACCAGGACAACCTTTCAGACCTGTTTTCTGTGATTGTTTAACGTATGCTACAGACTTCATTTATGACATAAAGGAATTAATATAATCTCTTTGTGACTCTCTTTATACTGTGTACAGTAGAATTGCCAAGCTTTATGTACCATGCAGCAGTTAAGAAGGTAATTTTGACTGCTAGGGTGAGCTGTTGTAGCAGGGAGCATCAGAAGGTAGAACAATCTTATGAATAAAAGGCCTAAATCTGAGAGGCTCTTACAATATCTCAGCTTTCTGTGATAACATTCAGGGTACTATATCAAAAAGGAACCAGATTTGTTTTACAGAAGCTTGTTGAAATTATTCCTTAAATATAGTGTGAGTGGTTATTGTACTGTGTATACAAAATATATGCCCAAATAATACAATACCAGCTCTGATGAATAGCAGCTCTTTGTATGACCTTCTAAATAGTTGCTTTGTTTGGGTTTTTAAAAATGTGCTTAGCAAAATAAAATGGCAGGCAGGCATCATGGGGCTGTGCTGGTGAGATATTGGGAATATTTTGGCCTTACAATGGAATATTGCAGATTCTTCACTGGTTTAAGTGTAGCATTCCAGTGCATTCTTCCAGAATGCCTTTTTCAAGACCAGTGAAGAGAAGAAATACTACATCCCTACATCTTTTTACCTTTTTTCTTTCAACAAAGTTTTAACATTATCTGAATTCATGGGAGTTTTATTGGTGTTCCCATAAAAGTTCTTCAGAGCAGGTTGAAAATGGGCCTCGTAAATTACTACACAGAGGTGAAAATCAATGTTTAATAATTTATTAAGTTGGATTTTAAAACATGTCTCTTAATCCTGAGAGTGTGTTCTGGATATCTAATGACCTCTTTGCCCTCAGCTGGACTGAACCCGAACATGAATGTAAATAACATGGACATTACTGGTGGTTTGTCAGTGAAGGACACTTCTCAGTCCCAGTCTCGCCTTCCTCAGTGGACACACCCCAACTCAATGGATAATCTGTCTAGTGCTGCTTCTTCTCTTGACCAGAACTCCAGCAAGCACGGTATGTTGCATTTCATCCCTGTGTCAGTCTGGCTGTTAGAAGAGTGGCTTGAGTCATGGTGTGATTGTAAGGTTTTTTTTCTCGTGTTACTATTTTCAGGAAGTGCTCATAAATGGTTGGTACAGAGTGCCCTTTGAGACTGTGATATTTTTAAGATGTTTTCTGCAGTCACATTCCACAGTGCATTAAATTTCTTGCAACTTGCACTTCCTGCATGCAATGTAGGAATGGTTTTTTTATTTGCTGAATTTTGTTGCTCAGAACCTGGGAGTTGAGTAAAACAAGCCTTTAGTGTTGGCAAAAGTCCCACAAGCTTCCCCTTACTCCAGATCTGCGTACTTTCAATCCAGAAAAACTTTACATTGGCTTTCTCTCACAATTCTTCAAGTGCCATCACCCTTTCACAGCCAGTCCTATACAAAAGGATGACAGAGTACATAGTTACCCATCCTGGGTGTTAGGAGCATAAACTTAATATATTTTTCCAGAAGTGATTGCTAATCTGTTTGAACACCTTTATCCCAAACGCTTCCAGTATCCTGAGTCACTTATTCCTTTATTTCCTCTAACAAGTTTTTTCTGTTAGAACATGGTGATCTGTTAACTTTATTGTATCCTGGATTTTATGCCTCGTGTTAGTTATTTCTTTTACCATATTTTTTATTTCATTCTGGGAGCAGTTTTACTGTTTATGCCAATAGGTGTGTGATAGTTTGTAGGAACATGAGAGCAGCCATTTCAAATCATCCATGAATATCTAGAGAAGGATGAGAAGAGGCCTTGCCTACAAGGGTATTCCTTAGTATCGTTCAGCAAATTCCTCTTCACCACCAGTGTGATGATTTGAATTACTTAGTCTCATTTTGGTAGTCATGTAACCAGAGTGTTTTAGCTTGTGTGGCTAGATTGTACCAGTGGTGCTGCAGTTCCCAGTGAGGCTTCAGAAGCTTTTAAGCCTTGTTTACAGTATTTATATTTTCTTTTTTTCTTTGTAATAAAGAAAAGAAAAAGGAGGGGGGGACAACACCAAAATATAAAGACTGATTAAATTCCATACCCCAAATTAGTCCCACTCCTAAGCAAAGCTTTTCCATTTCATTCATTACAGGTGCTATACCTGGAGGTTTAAGTATTGGTCCTCCGGGCAAGTCCTCCCTTGATGACTCTTACGGCCGGTATGATCTGATGCAGAACAGTGAATCACCTGCCAGTCCACCTGTAGCTGTTCCTCACAGCTGGTCACGTGCCAAAACTGATAGTGATAAAATTTCCAATGGCTCCAGCATAAACTGGCCACCAGGTAACAAAATACAAAGCATTTATGCTGAATTGATGTCCTTGAAACATATTCTTGGGTTTGTTTATTCGAATCTTCGTGCCTTCTGATAGACAGGAACTTTAGGGAATGAGAACTTTATTTCTCCTTCTTTTTGTTATATTTGAAACAGAGTTTCATCCAGGAGTGCCATGGAAAGGTCTGCAGAATATTGATCCTGAAAATGACCCTGATGTTACTCCTGGAAGTGTTCCAACTGGGCCAACCATAAACACCACGATACAGGATGTTAATCGCTATCTTCTCAAGAGTGGAGGTAACCACACACATTACTTTCACATCTGTCTATAGTTTCTTTATTTTTCCAAAACAGTTGACTTCACATCTTATGGTTGTAGTATATTTTTGCATGTAATCCTAGTCTAATAGTGCTCCTTCTCTGAACTCCTTTCACTGCAAATCCAGAAACAGTTGATTTAAATGTGGGTTTAAGAAGTCCCTGGTTTTCCATGGGAATGTAAATATTTAAACCTGTGAGATGTAATATAAGCTTCTGTGGTCACTAGAAGTTTTGGTTAACACTTCCTTGTGAGCGAGATTTCTCTCTCCATAATGACCAACCCCTTACATACATTCTGTGGAATACTCAGAAGTCACAATACAAAAGTTCCACTGTTGTTGCTGAGGCAGCAGGCTTCTGTCACATTTAATTAATTGTAGCTTTGTTAGAAGACCTATCAGCAAAATAAATTCGAGCTGGTTTATCCCCAAACTAAATAAATAAATAAGGGGATTGACTACCAAACTAATATTTCCTTGTGCCATTTCTACTCCTTTTGTCTCAGCAGCACTAAATCCAAAATTAAAAGGTTATTCTCCAAAACAAGTAAACTTTGATCAGCATGCTGAAATAGGCAAGTTACCTGCACTTGATTAGAGCACTCTAATATGCACGGGAATGGTATAATCAGGTTGTTCAGGAGGACCTCTCAGGATTTAAAAATAAGGATTTTTTTCTAGTAGTTCATGAATCATAATTGTCCTTGAACCAGGTTTCCAGCTCTGGGCTTGTTAACTCAACTGAAGAGATGTACAGTGTGAGGGAAAGGAAGCTGGGTTTTCCTTGCCCTGAATGATTTCAGTTCTCTTACCAGAAAGCAATCTTTATTTAAGCTGAACCATCAAGTATTTGTGTGCATGAGTAATAACTTTTAATGACCCAAATGTACCTCAAGGGACAGGCAACCTGGATGGTTTGAGGTTATAAAAAGAAAGTATTAAGGCTTAATTCATTCACAGTTCAGATATGGTACACCCAAGAGATGCTCCCTTTAGACCAAAAGCCTGGCCCTACAGAGCTGTGCCTCTAAGTTAGATGATACCTACTACAGCTCTTCTTTCTAGAAGGAAAGTATACGTTAGCTCTGCTAAATCTTTGGAATGAAGAAATAATGATTTTACTTACGGAGGGTCAGTATAGATGATTTTAGCATAAGTAAACAGGCCCTGAAGAGCCAGAAACTTTGGTAAAATGCTTCCTTTCCTCATTAGCTTTTTAGCTTGTTAATAATGAAATGTTAATAAAGAAATGCAATTGCTGAATCTGTTTCTTTATGCTTGTCTAGCCTAGGTGTTTGCTCAGTACCCCTCCATTGAGGCTTTTACAACATGGTGCCATGATACAAAGTTTTTGACTGCTGCAGCTCCAGGCACACAAACTGCATTAAGCATCTGATCTCCAAGGGCTAGGCTGTGGCTGACACTGCCCTTGCACTGTACTCTTTAGGAGCAGGCAAAACCAAAGCTTTTGGGCTGATTTTTGATATACCCTGTTTGTTAATGAAGCTTTGCAGTGTCAGCTACTATGAGTTCAAAGTCTTAGCAGAACCATTTCAGCTCTTTGGGCCTGCCTGAGGAATAGATAATTGCCAAAGGAGGCTTTGATGCAGTTATTTTTCCTGAGACTGATGTCTGTGTTGGTGTCCTTTGGAGTGCAGGGGATCTGAGTAACATAAAGTTTGGTTGGTTCCAGTTGAAAATACAGCCTGAGGTTTTTTTACTGAGCTGTGTGGGATGGGACTGTCCTTTCCCCTTCATACCTCAGTACAGTGCTCTTTTCCTAAGAACTCACCTGGGCTTTTTTGTAGATGTTTCAGTATCACAGTCCATATAGGTATGTCAGGAGTGATAAGTCACCTACCATGCACACTTAATTTTGTTGGTGGCCAGAGAGAATATTTTCAGCTCTTCTGGTCTTTATAATGAAGGTATTTTATTTTATATTCAGCTTCTTTCATTTGCTGCCAGTAGGAAATTGTATGTATGCTTAGATAGCTCCTCAGATTGTAAATGATTTACCAAGATGGTTTCAGGCTATTTCATTTAATGTTATCAGTTTGAGAAGAGATTGCTAAAATGTATCCTTGCTTTACTGGAAGTCTGCAAAAATCTAAAGATGTTTGTGGGCATTAGGATGTAGGAGAAGTGCTTATGTTGAGTAATTTAGGACAAATCACCCATGGTAAGAGGTTAGTTTATCATACACATCTTTGCTCATCTACAGTTGCCATTGCTTAAGTCAGCTGGCAGAGCACCTTTATAAATGATGCCTGTCTTTGAGATTAAGCAGTTTAACACTGATTTTTTGAGAAAGTCACGGATCTTAATGGAAATTCAGAGTTTTTCTTCTGCTCAGGCACTAGTACATTTGCTACTGTGCCAGCTTCTTTCTCTTTTCTGCTAAAGACTTCTGCTTCCCTGTATCCTGCTTTCTATTCCTAGAAATTTCATTCCTAGACCTCAGGGACCAGGCCGATGCAGGAAAAGGCCTTCGCATGGTTTGTATTTGCACATAACAGATTTGCCTATGTCACACCAAACATCATTATGCTCATCTTTCTTAGTTGCTTCTCTGCTGGTTCTGCAGGGTCATCCCCAACATCATCTCAGAATGCCACGCTGCCTTCATCGAGTGCCTGGCCGCTTAGTGCCTCCGGCTACAGTAGCTCTTTCAGCAGCATTGCATCTGCACCTAGCATTGCAGGTAGGAAAACTGGCCTTTCTACTTCCACATCCCTCTGCCTTCTGAGAAAAGGCCCTAGAAAGTGCTTTCCCAGTGATTGCAGTAGTGCTGCTCTAGACAGAAGTGTGTTTTCTAGTGCTGTGCTAGGTAGGCAGCTCTCCCAGCAGTTCTTTGGATGGGATGCCTAAGGAAAAATGTATTTATTCCACTTGGTGCCACATCCTGCCACTCTGTATTGGCATCGAGATCTATTAATGATTATTTCCACTGCAACTTTGTGTCTAGAACCTCAGATAGAAACAACCCTACAAGACCCTTCCGATAACAAATGATACAGATTTTTTTTTTTGTTAATAAACTCACTGTTAAAAGTGAACCATCTTCAACTTGGGAAGAAGTTTAGTAGTACCACAAGGAGGTGCTCTGCATGACACTGGAGGGGTTGGGTTTGGGCATCCTAAATTTCTTGGAACAGTCAGTCCAAAGCCTGATGCTCCCCTGTATGGCTGAGCTTATAAATGGTCTAAATAATTATGCAATTCTTTTAATGAGCTATAAATTTGGGAGCATCTCTCTCAGCAAATGATGGAAAATCTGGTAGCAAACTGTCTACCTAAAGATCCCGGTGTGTCCCATTATAAAAAATTAATTGAGGCTGTTGGATGGATTTTATTAATATTTTCATATTTAATCAATGAAAACTCTTTTTTTTAATAAAGAAAGGTGAAAGCAGCAGGTTATACTGCAGAATGCCAAATGAAAAAGGTTGGTTTGAAATGATTTACTCCAATGAAAGGAAAAAGGAGTGGCTTGCTTTTCTTCTATCTGCCATGTGTTTCTGCTTTATTTGCTTCTAGTTTTTTTGCAATGTCATCTAATCTTTTAATTAACCTCATGAGAAGTAGTGACATAGCAACATCTGATCTGTGGGAATGTGCCTGTATTGTGTGCTACACCACAGGCTGAGCTGCTCTGAGTTCCAGAATTCAGAATTTTTCCCTTTCCTCTTACCATTTTACCCTTATTAATGTCTTCATTATCATTGTCAAATTGTTGCAGCAGTTTGCAAGAAGGTGGGAAAGCAGTTGCCTTTTCATTTAAATTGTTATGATTCAGTATAAAATAATTGAGTGAAATGATACAGATAAATAGAGGCAATTTGGGGAGTGTATGTGTGATCACAATATGTGATTTAGTGACTGGTAAATTTGGCTTTAGGACTAGTAACAAAACCTGATGGAAAGCACTGGTTCACTGTAAGCATATTCTACCAGTTCAAATCTGCTGGTTTTTTGTTTGTTTTTTTGTTTAAATTGAGGTATTTTTATATCTTGGACCGTGTCAGACCAAGTGTATTTCTTACTGCCTGCAATCAACATTAAAAGCCTTAAGGCAGCATAATCACAGTATCATATGCAATGGCAGAAGATGCAGTGATGTGGCCATTTCAGTGCATTCCAGGCAACCACATGCTGCTAAGCACTGTGCTAGGACAAGGAAATTGTACTCTTACAACATACATTTTCATACATAGAGATTCAAGGAAGAAAGGGATGTCTAAAGGTGAATAAAAGAGGTTTTTATTTTGGCAACAGTAACTGGAACTAATTTTGTCTGCCACACTGACTTCTAAACTGTATTTGTTAATTTTTAAATATTTTATAAAACTCTGATTTAGCAGGATAAGTAGTAAGATAGCTTAAAAACTCATTAGGGAAATTGAACAGTAAAAAGTTACAGACTCTGATATGGTCATGTCTTCTGAAAACATTTTTCTCAAAGATGTGGAAAAAGTATTTGTTACTGTGAATGTTCAAAAATGTAGTTTTTGCTTGTCTTTGATCTTTGGAATTTTAATATCACAAGACCATATGGATATACTGGTTATTTTATATTAGATTAAATGAGTTGTGTAAGAAAAGGTAGTTGAACTCTTTTAAAGCTTTTAGAGACACAATGTCGAAGTGTTTCATTATAATTTCAATTAAATTAGATTTCAAATCCTGAAGTCCATTTTCTAGTCTTTTTTCATGTATTGTCTTGTATGAGAAAGCAAGATAATAGGAGATTTTAAAAAGGAAACTCTAGCAAGTGTTGTGAGATTCATTAAATACAAAGTACTTTGAAAATGTCAATACTAGTGTAAGTACATTCAAAGAATACAGGACTTATGTCCACCCACCCTTACATGGTTTAAGAGTTGTTGCTAACTAAAATTACACAGATTTATTGTTTTTTCTATTGCAGGTAAATTGTCAGACATCAAGTCTACGTGGTCCTCTGGCCCAATCTCTCACACACAAGCCTCTCTATCCCATGAACTATGGAAGGTACCCAGAAACACTACTGCTCCTACAAGACCACCTCCAGGCTTAACAAACACCAAGCCATCATCTACGTGGGGTGCCAGTCCCCTGGGTTGGACCAGCTCTTACTCCTCTGGTACTCCTGACTTCTGCATTTTATTCCACCACACTCCCTTTGTTTTATAATTGTTTGCTTTTATTCTGTCTTACAACAGCAAGGCACCCAATAGCTGTGTTGTCAGGCTCCAGAAACAGGAGGTTCAATACAAATAGAGTGTCTGGTTTGGGGCTAAAGCTCTTGACTGTCTGTTTCAGTTAGGGTAAATTGTAAAAATGAAGTAGTCATCTTTCAGGTGGTCACATTAGTAATTTTATTTAGGAATCGCCAAATAATTTCACCCCAACTCAGTTTTGGTTCTTTTTTTTCATTTCCTTAATTTCTAAAAATACCTTTCAACTACGCTTGTTGTTTTGTGGCATGATCTCTGACTGCAAGACTTCAAGATGAGCTAATCAGCCCATGGAATTTAATACAGAACGCGTTTTTGGAGCAGGGCTGTGAAGCATTTAGGACTTGATGTCATTGCAGGACCCTCTGGGAATGTGTTAATTTTTTTGTTCACGCTTTTTTTAGATGCTATTGTTTTTCTTAAATACAAATATGAGAAACAACAGATCTGGCTATATAAGTATATATATCATGTTTGTTGGCAAAGCACTGTCAGCTTCTAGGAAGCTGAAATACTGACAATTTTTATTAATGTGCTTTCACTAATTTGGAAGTTAAATGTTCCTCCCTCTTTTTGCCATTTCTTTTGTATCTGTCTTCTTCACCAAAACCCCACCTGGTGGGCAGATCTTGCTGGTGCCAGGCTTGTCTCTGGAGCCTGACCGTGGTTGGATGTAGAATCATAGGTGACTACAGAAGTACAGCAGTTTCTCAAATGCCACTTATAAAATCAGGCTTGTTCAGTTCTTCAGGCTGCAGCTGGAAAAGCAGGTTTTGTTGGTTATGTGCTTGTATCTTTAAGCAGAACATTGTCAGTGCAGAAGTATCTGTTTTGAATAAGTCATATACATAAATCTACCCCTGGCAAGATAGCAGAATGCTGCAGTGCTATAAAAACTTTTAATAGCAAGAAGCAGCCTGAGCTTGGACATCTGAATTGCTTTTAAAATGTGTCTCCCAGATTAATTCTAATGTAACCTAAAGGTAGTTAGGATAGTTTGTTGCTGTGTCACACTTGCAGCCACTAGTTTTCAAATAGTTATTGTGGGAAAGTGAAAAATGCCACACATTTTAAATGCCCCAAAAGCAGGTTTTCATTCAACAACCTTTAAATCTGAAAAAGACAGTAAATCAAGATGTAAAGAAACTGCTGTGGGTTTTGTTTTCAGTAGCAGTAATGTTTGCTTACTGTGTTGTGATTCCGGCCAAATTTTCTTCTTGTAGTGTGCTCTCCACACCATGATAACATGTTTTGTTGTGGAATGTGTGTTGTAGGTTCTGCATGGAGTACTGACAGCTCAGGGAGAACAAGCAGCTGGCTGGTTCTTCGAAACCTCACCCCCCAGGTAAACAGGGTTGTACATAGATGATTGTGTAAAGAGACTCATCAAATTTGAAAGATGAGTAGAACATTTTTTAACCTTGGTCATTGCATTCATTTGAAAGGAATGTAATTATTCTGCCTATGATGTTTTAAAGCAGATACAGAGATGTAAAATAGACTTTTCCTACAGGTTGCTGGGTTTTTTGTTCCTCGCCTAAGTCTGTCAGATCTGCTCGTCCTCCATGTAGTGTCATTCACAAGGAAGAACATAATACAAAGCCATGAATGTAGAGATCCAAATTTATCTTGGGGAAAATGGAGTTATATTTATGAACAATGTGTTTTTCCTTCTTACTTCTAGATTTACTTCCTGCTTACTTTTAGACTTTTGTGGACTAATGATAGATATTATTCGTATCACCTAAATTGGGCAATTTTGTGCACTGGACTGTTGGAAATCCTTAAAAGACAGGATATTTCCCTCAAAGAAGACAATAATAAGTTTATAGTTAAATTCTTCTTACGGAAATAAAACCTTTTTTCTTTCACCTACACTTTAGTTAACAAGCATTTCAAGTGAAATCACAAAAATACAGATAACCTTTCCCCCCCTTTCATTTTACCAGATTGATGGTTCCACACTGCGGACACTGTGTTTGCAACATGGCCCTCTGATAACATTCCACTTGAACCTGACACAAGGGAATGCTGTGGTCCGATACAGTTCCAAGGAAGAAGCAGCCAAGGCCCAAAAGTCTCTGCATATGTACGTTTCTGTTCTCACTTCTTACAAAATCAGTTTCAGCTCAGACACTATTTTCTAGGGTGCTTATTTGCTAGGACTTGGAATGGATCACTATTTCCAATCTGTTTTTGGAAATGACCTGAGAGGGCTAGATACTCGTATGCTACTGAATAAGAGATCATTACAAAGCTTGGTAGTAGGTAGTCACTGCTACTAATGTGCTTAGTAGGAATTTGTCACCTGTAAGGCTGCAAAGAATTTGTAAGGTGTGATAAAAATTGCAAAGGAAGCTCAAAGAAACCATGAGACAAGGTTTTACCTCAAAGAGCAACAGAAGGGACAAAATGATGGTAAATGCCGTGTGTGGTTTTGGTGATCATCTTTTCTAATGGAGTTATGAAAGATGTGGAAAGCAATTTATGACAACAAAATGTTCTTTTAGGTGTGTTTCAAAATCTGTGGGACTAATTGTCACATTACAAAAGCGATGGAGAATCAGAGTGATAAAGTCAGTGACAGCAGGGAGGATTAAAAATATAGAGACTGATGTTTAAGAAGAACACTTAAGTGTTTAGAGTTGGAAAGCAATTTCCTTTATCAACAGGTTGTAGTATGAGTATAATGAAAATATTGAGCAGAAACACCCTTTGGAGCTTGCTGTACTACTGGCCTGATGACCTTCCCCAGACTTAATTTGGGAGCAATGATTTCTCCAGATGTAAAGGTGCATTCAGAAAAAAATTAGATGAAAAATTGACCCATCTCAGATACATCTGTTTAGATGTGGGCATCATAAAAGAATAATCCTTGGAAACATATTGCCATAAATTAGCCAGTATTGTTGTCATTTTTTACTGATAATGCTGGCGTGCTTGTATCCTCATGCCTAAATAGAGAAGAGGCTCCCATGATGTGTCTTAACCAAGTGAGGTGTTCTCCACGTTTGCCTATGGAGTTAGAAAGGTAAATAGAAAATTTGACAGAGAAGTCTTTGCTCAAGAGGCTGCTAGAAGTGAGCAGCTGTGGCATAAATCTACACTTCAAATTCTGCTTGGAGGAAAATGAATTCTGCTTGGAGGAAAATTCTGCCCCTGTACTCAGCCCTGGTGAGGCCACAGCTCGAGTCCTGTGTCCAGTTCTGGGCCCCTCAGTTCAGGAAGGAGATTGAGGTCCTGGAGCAGGTCCAAAGGAGGGCAACCAGGCTGGGGAAGGGATCCAGCACAAGTCCTGTGAGGAGAGGCTGAGGGAGCTGGGGGTGTTCAGCCTGGAGAAGAGGAGGCTCAGGGGAGACCTCATCACTCTCTACAACTCCCTGAAAGGAGGCTGGAGCCAGGGGGGGGTTGGGCTCTTTTCCCAGGCAACTTTCAACAAGACAAGAGGGCATGGTCTCAAGTTGTGCCAGGGGAGGTTTAGGTTGGATATTAGAAAGAATTTCTTCCCGGAGAGGGTGATCAGCCATTGGAATGGGCTGCCCAGGGAAGCAGTGGATTCTCCATCCCTGGAGATATTTCAAAAGAGCCTGGATGTGGCACTCAGTGCCATGGGCTGGGAACCACAGGGGGAGTGGATCAAGGGTTGGACTTGATGATCTCTGAGGTCCCTTCCAACCCAGCCCATTCTATGATTCTATGAATTTCTACCCATCTGGGGCGTTGCCCTTGGCACTCCTTTTTTGACGTCACTTGACTTTTTCCTTCTGTCCCTCAGGTGTGTCCTGGGAAACACTACCATCCTGGCCGAGTTTGCTGGTGAGGAAGAAGTCAACCGTTTCTTAGCACAAGGCCAGGCACTGCCACCCACCTCCAGCTGGCAGTCCAACACTGGAACCAACCAGAACCGCCTGGGCTCCTCCAGCAGCTCCCACGCTTTGGTGCGCAGTGACGCCGGGCACTGGAACCCCCCCTGCCTGGGGGGCAAGGGGAGCAGCGACCTGCTCTGGGGGGGGGTGCCCCAGTACTCCAGCAGCCTTTGGGGACCCCCCAGCACCGACGATGGCAGAGTCATTGGGAGCCCCACCCCTTTGAATACTCTTCTTCCAGGTGATCTTCTCAGCGGGGAGTCCATCTAGGAAACAAGAGAAACAAAATGGAAAAATAACAATCATCAGCACTAAAGGAAAAAAAAAAAAAAAAAAAAAAAAAGAAAAAAAAAAAATTTAAATTTGTAACCCTTTCCAGTCCCGGGCTTGATGAAGAATCCAGCTTTAACAGATCAGACTGGCAGCCCTTTTTTTTAGTACCTCTGTCCGATATTGAATATGAAACTGCAGAAGTCCTTGTGAACTGTTCATGAAACAGTATGGGCTCCTTTGGGTCAGTGTCACATGCTAATGACAGGTTTTATTTTTTTTTCATGGCTTTTTGTTTTATGTTGTCTTTTTATGTTTGTATGGTGATTTTCAAAACAAAGTATAAAAAGCTGCTTAGAATAGGTCTATCATGAAGGGCACTTTTCAGAATTTGGGCTGGAAAGGGTTATTTTATCAACTGGGAGGGGAGGGGGGGAGGGAGGGGGAAATGAAAGCCTATTTAAAATGAGCCTGTGACTATTATGCACATTACCAGAGGCGGACCCAATAATCAGAAAGGGTGAAGTGTGATATTTACCATTGGTACAGAAAGTAACGACTCGAAATGGTGACTCTTGACTGTACAGGTTGAGCTGGGGGGGAGGGAGGGCAGGGTCGGGGTAATCTCTGTGTCCACTACTCCCATGGATCTGCCTATGCACATTACCCTCGTTTCATTACTTTTTCATGTCATTTTTTAAATCCCAAAAAATACAAAAAGTTGGAAAAAAAAAAAAAAAAGGAAAAAAAAAGAAGAAAAAAAAAAAGAAGAAAAAAAAAAAGAAAAACAAAAAGAACATATCAACATGCAAATACTTGAATCCAGCAGGCCAATAACAAAATGTGAACACTTTCTAAGTCTAATTATTACACTTCCAGGTTGGCATCAGTACACAAAATACAGGCTCTAAGAATTATTTTTTGTTTTTTCAAGTTCAGACTATATGTTTTTGTTGGAACAGCTGTCTGTATGTCAGTGAGCTTGTACGTGTGTGTGTGTGTGTGCCCACGTGTGGTTTAACTAAAAGCGTGAAGTTTTTTCCTTTTTATTCAGTATATGCTTTTTATTTGCTCATTGGTCAAATGTTTAATTGTTATTAGCTTCTAACTTTGCACTGAGTGTCCGCAGCCCTTCTTGTAGCTAATCCTATAATGTTACAAAGAAAAAAAAAAAAAAAAAAGAAAAAAAAAAAAAAGAAACTGATAAAAGGGGCCGGCGACAATTCACGTGTAAATGTTTACTCAAGGACTCTTATCGCATTTTAAAAATTACAGTGTGTATCTCTGGAGAATAATATGTATATCTACCTTTAGCAGCTTTTTATTGTGGACTAATGCAAGAAAATTATTACCGGAGTATTGCACCATTTTTCCATTTGGAAGTTAAAGTTTAAAACAGAATACTCTTTGTTGAACTGTGGCCATAGATAATTGTAAAGAGTGGATAGTTCCCTTGCAAGCAGGAACAGAAACAAGCACTTGGACATAGGTTTTGACTGCTTTTGGAGGAGCCAGGAGTTTTGGCTCCCACCTGTTTACAGACCTTTTTTTTCTCCTTCAAACTTTAAAATAAAAAATGGAATTTAAAAAAAAAAAAAAAAAAAAAAAAACAGAGGAAAAAAAAAAAAAAAAAAAAAAGACTTCCATCGTAAAGAAAACTATTTTCAGAATGAAGATATGCTACTTCAGAGCTCTGGGATTGAACAGTGTTGTTGTATTATTCTTTTCTTTGGCCATTGCTGTGTACTATTTTTGTTGTTGTTTTCCTCCTCTTCGTCAAAGTGGCGAAAACTTTGTGATCACTATCTTGCACATGGTGGAAGATGTCTCAGGAAAGCCGGGTTTCCCGAGGAGCAACTCCACACCATTTCATGTATTTTTAAAACCCAACTCCTAGCACTGAAGATATTATTAAAAAACAAAATAAAAAAAAGACAGTAAGAAAGAAGAAAATACCTAATCTAATGTGTAGCAGTTACATATTTACCAAATAATGGACTCAAAAGAAATAGATGTTTGAAGAGTGCTTTATATATTAAAAAATCGCTTTATGTTTAAAAAAGATCAATGTTTTTGATTGTTTTGAAAGGAAGAAAGACAATGGAATAACATACACTTCAAGTATGTTTTAAAAATTATATGAACATTGTGCTCCCTGCCTGCTTGGATCAGGAAATTTGTGCATTACCTTTTTTTTTTTTTTTTTTTTTTTTAAGATTAGCTTTTTAATGGTTTTATCAGATTTAAAGGGTCCTGCAAGATTGCAAATTAACAAAAGCTGGTTTTATAGAGGATCATGAACTATGCACAAACTGGGTTCAAGACTTGTTTTTTTTTTTTTCCTCAAGTTTTAGTAGTGTATTTAGCTGAATAACCTTTCCTCAGAGTAATTGCATCTCATTGCCATTACACGCCTCTTACATATATATTTTATATATATATATAACACACACACACTTATATAAAATATGTATGTGTGTATGTGCGTGTTTACATACAGTTTTCCATGCTGAAGTTTAGCATTGAGTTGTAGAACTCCTGATATTTTAAAATTGGGAATGAAAATCTCTGTATAAGGGGTTGGGGTGGGTGGGGTTTTGTTTTGGGGCTTTTTTTTTTTTTTTTTTTTTTTCTCCTTTCCTTTTGGATTAAAGATGTCTGTAACTCTGAGATTTAAAAAAAAAAAAAAACAAAAAACAAAAAAACAACAAAAAAAAACCAACAACAAATTGTGGCTTTTAATGTTTATTCTCCTCATAGAATGTGATTGTTAAAGAACATGCACCGAAAGTTGCTTTCAAGAGTACGAAGATTCTTTGAAACTTAATAAATTGCAGTTTTTTCTTGGCTGTTCACATAACGTGTATTTTTCTTTTATGCAGGGGATACTATAAAAAAAAAAAAACAAAAAAAAAGACAAAAAACCAACATACATTGTTAAAATCTGCTAAGGTATTTTGTGGAAGAAGTTGTAACTCTTTCACTATGAATGAGGAAAATCACTCCTGTTGTTGGTGCTGGCATTTTCCTGTGCTTGTGCCATTACAGCTTTGCATATCACATCCAAAAATGTGCTGCAGCAGAAGCAGCAATCTTTTTTGTTTGGTTGGCTTTTTTTTTTTTTTAAGAAGTCTCTTTTTCTGAATTCTTAACACTTTGAATATTGTGAGGCTGAAGGGTCCTCCTGCTCTACCATTCAGTCACTTCATAGCCTCCCATTTTCTGGACCTGGATGTGTCTGAATTACCAGTTCCATTGAATTGCCCCAGGTGAGCAAATAGACTGTAAATAAAATGAGGTGAAAACACCAAAATATTTTCACGTTTGGCCTTTCAGGTTTTGAAATCAAGGGAGGTAACATTAGGTACAGGAGGTGAATCACAGGAGGGGCCCAAATTGTTCCAAGATGTTCTCCTGTGTTCTCCCACCTCCATCAAACCAGTTTTTCACCTCCTGATGATACTGGGATGTATCCTGATGATACTGAAATTGTGATTGATAGCAGGGCTGGCCCCAGTGATTAGAAGTTTGTACATTAAAACTCATTCCACTAAGTCATTTGAGAGAGGGGAAAAAAAACACCTGACTTGAAGAACTGGATTAAGGAAACAGTTCACAGCCTTGAGCAGCTGTGTCCCCTGGGACTTACCCATCCTTCTGTCACCAGGATTCTCAGTTCCTCTGCCAGAAGCCACCTTAAAAAGGATGGGTCAGTGGGGAGGGGGGGCCGTGAGCAGCTCCCAGGAGTTTGCAGTTTGTTGGTAGATACGATAGAATTCGAAATCGCCAAATTGAGATTTGGAGCTAATTTTTTTGGAGCTAATTTTTTTGAGCTCCTAATTTTTCAGCTAATATTATTATCACCATCAGCCCAAAACTGCACAGCTCTTGCCAGGGCTGGTTTCTGCTGTGAACTCCTTCTCCTTGGGTTTTGGGTTTTTTTGTTTGGTTGTATGTTTTTGTTTCCCAGGTGTTTGTAATGAAACTCTTGGGAGAGAGCTGCCTTTTCCTTCCTTGATTTTTGTTTGATTTACGTTTTGTTTGGGATTTTCTTCTTAGTAAGGAGGCCTTTCAGTTTCTACATCCCTGAGCTTTGTTTGCCTAGACATCGAAGTCCCTAATAGAGTAAGATGTTTCAGCTAACAAGAGCTTTTGTCTTCCACAAGGTTGGCAGAGGTGGCTTTTTGTAAATCAGATGCACTGTTATAATTTAGCACCCACCCTGGTATATTAAAAGGAAAAAAAAAAAAAGGAAAAAAAAAAAAAAAAAGGAAAAAAAAAAAAAGCTTTTGGCCAAATCACTCAGTGTTTGCATAGCTCTTAATTTTTGGTGTCGTACTCTTTTCTGCTTTAATGCTCTCTGATGTTTCTGAAATTGTAAAGATAGCTCCTGATGTTAAGGATTCTCCTTACGGCTCCAGAATCTTTACAAGGAAACTTGTTTAACAATTTGTGTTTTTCTGTATATTGCATTTACTGTACCTTCCATAGCACTTTCACTGCATGGCTCCCCTGTCTTTAGGCCAAGAGAACTTCTCTTTCCTAAGTGGTCTGAAACTGTCAAGCTTCTTCTTAGTTACTTGTCTAGTTTGTGGGTGGCACTGGCAGAGCGGATCGTTTTGCTGTTCTGCTCCAAAAATATATTATTGTTCTTAATAATTCAATATATGATTGTGTATGTGAAGGAGCATTTTACTTAAAAAAAAAAAAATGTATATGGATATCTGTATATGTTAAGAATTACTGGAGTTGGAAGAGTCTGGAAATGGAATGGAAAAAAAAAAAAAAAACCTTTAGGATTTGGGTTATGGGCAGCTATAGTGTGGAGCATCCCTATGGTACCAGATCAAAGATTGCCATGGTGACCTGTAGATCATCTCCTGACCTTGTACATGAACTGCTGCTAAATGTCTGTTGGAGTTGACGTGTTGTACATACAACAGGTGTACTCATTATATCACTGTATTGATGCTGAATGTACAATCTCTGCTCACAAGTCCTGCGTAGCCAGTTTCAGGGAACGGGAGTCCTGAAAAATGGGATCTCAAAGGAACTCTGTCTGCGAAGCTGCCCCACCCCGAGGTAAAGGGCAGCTCCCTAAATGCCTGGAAATGTCTGTGATGCACGGGGTGACCTTTAGTGGAAGTTTGGAGGAGACCACGGGCCGCACAGGACCATCTCAGCTCCCTGCAGCTCTCTTGGACTCTCACCCAGGTCCTTGCCTTGCTTTGGGACCCGGGAAACCTTAACGTCTCCGGGAGCATCCCAGCTTGTCCTCTGCCTTCCCCTCCTTCCCAAGGGGCCTCTTCCAGTAATTCACCTGTGCTCTTGGAATCCGGGAGAGGCACCTCCCAACACTTCTTATCCACATTGTAGCTTTCCTGAGGGAGGACGGACTGCTAAACATGCCCATGTTCTAGTGGGGTCTAGGTGTCTTCCTCCAGCGGATACACCCAATCTCTCAGGTTAACTATTGCTTGCTGCAAGTTGCCAGACTCCATCCTCTAATGGCCCATCCAGCCTGTGCAAAGACAGTCGAAAGTTGACCATTATAAACCCCTCGTGCTCCCACCGTGTTCTCTTCTCTCTAATGAAAAGCGTTTCATTAGAAATGAATTTGACACTTTGTCCTGTGTGTGCCCCCCCCGGTGTTTGTTTTTTACTGTCGGATGCATTGGAAACGAGTTGCTTGTAAATTTTCTCTGATGAAAACGTGGTCCCAGTGCAGTCATGATTTCAGGGTTATTAAAATGTTATCAAACACAACAAGCTGGAAGATTGCTTTACTTTCAGTAAATACTCTTAGTAAAGGTGGATTGCCTTGAACGAGCTGTGGGGCTGCTGACTCTTGATGAGAAATTCACTCCCCACCCCCCCCACTGCTGTCTAGATCTGTCCTGAGTAAATTCTTTGCTGTTTTAAATGTTCTTTTTTTTTTTCAGAGAAGTGGACTTTGTTATATTCAAAACTGGCAGATTCCTCTGTAATTTGTACTTTTATCTCCTGCATTCTTTGTCCACTTAATTCATCCTTAGTCTATATTGATAAAGTGTATTCAAACAGACTAAAACTGTGTTACTGATGGTGTTGGAGAGGAGCAGCTTCTCTTTCCATTTTTGCAGTAGGTCCTCTTATTTTGGCTACAGTATTCATGGTTTACAACTATTTTTTACTGTCTGTACCCCATAGAAACAGGAAAAAAATACAGGTTTTTCATTTTTGTACTTACTTTGAAGTAGGACCCCCTTTTTCTGCCTTTCCTTAGCACATGTCTGTCTCTTTCCCAGCCCTCCTTTCCCCGTAGGTGATGGAAAACTTCTGATAAAGGCAGAGAAGAGGATTATTGTGCAGGCTAAGAACTGCAGATAGGGAGGGTGAGTTATGTAGTGTATGTACTTAAAAATATATATATTAGAAATACATGTGTATAGAGTATAGATGAGAATATGTATTTTATAGCTATACACACACTTTATAATATAATCCCTGTGCTCAGTGGGTGACAGAGCACAAACATCTAATGCCTGGAAGGTGTAAGGGGGGCAGACAGCAGTCCTCAGAGCAGAGCAGGAATTTTATTTCCCTTGGGATGAGCCCGGTCCCGGCCCCGCCTGCAGTTCCCACTTGTGACCACGAGGTGGCGGCAGAGAAGCGCGGGCAGGCGGCACCGGGCGGGGGGGTTCGGGCCGAGCAGCACCGGGACCCCCGGGCCCAGAACCACCGAATCCTTCTGCTTGGAAAAGACTTTAAAGATCATGGAGTCTAACTATAACCTAACCCTACCAACAATTAACCTCATTCTACCAACTCCAGGGCTTCAACCACGTCCCTCAGCACCACATCTATAGGGCTTTAAACACCCCCAGGGATGGTGACTCCACCCCCCCTGGGCAGCCTGTGCCAGTGGTCAATAACCCTCCCGGTGAAAGATTTTCTCCTAATACTAAGTATAAATTTCTCCTTGTGCAATTTGAGACCCTTCCCTCTCATCCTGAGACTCCCCCGTGGGTACAGTGGGTCACACCTATGAGGTGAGGCATTCCCTCCAAATCTGGGAGAATCACTCACTGCATTTCTAAAAAAAATTCCTTGCTTGGAAGCAGTTTCGGATGGAATTTTGCCAAACTATTTCTGGAAGGCTGCTGCAGAGAGTGCAAACCATCAGAGCAAGAAGTGTTGGTGAGGGGCTACGCTGCATTCCCCCTGCTCCATCGCAGGCACGGAGCCAGCCAGGGGGGAGTGAGGAGAGCAGGCACCGTGTCCTGCTTCTGCTTTTATGAAACTGAAATCCTTGGGAAGGGGGTTGGTCTTACAGGGTGCAACACTGAGGGGTGACCTTGCAGCCCTCCACGGCTGGGCCCAGCTGAATCCTGGATCCCTGATGGGGATCAGGGGCTCCTATGATGGATCCTGATGGGGCTCCCAAGCTCCTTTGGTGGGAACTGATGGGTCTCAAGGATTTGTTTGATGGGTCCTGATGGGGCTCATGTGATGCGAGGGCATCAGGTTCCCTCTTTCCAGAGCACTGAGCACATGGGTTTGTTTTCCTCGGTGTTGAGCCTCCCTTAGCACAAGGCCCTAAAGACAAACACGGCTAATTACATCCTCCACCAGTAAGTGCTGCTTTTCATTTTAAAATGTTTTGCTTTCTCCATCGGTCTCCTTGGTTTAAGTGTTTGTGCCCCAGCTCTCCATCAATCAAGACCTCAGCAAAGTGCCACAGCCAGCACCAATCAGGCCCATCAGGGGCTGGGAACAAGCAGCCCCCCACCCCCCCGGGCTGTGCCTGGTGCAGCTTTGGCAGGCGGCATCTCCATCCCCCCCCCATCCCCTGGATTGTTTGTGTACACAAATGGAGCCGGAGCATCTCACCCTGGTTTGCTGGGATGTGCTACGTGATGTGGAACAGAACAGGAGGGATCACAGGGAGCTCCTGGGATGGGGGGGGGGATGTGGGGGAGCGTGGGGACTGGGCTGGAGTCTGCTCGGGAGGGAAGGGAATGAGCAGAGCTGCGATGGGAGGATGTTCAGGATCTTTAGGATGTTTGGGGGAATGGGAAGAACAACCCTTGGTTCTGCACATTGACGGGCTGAGTTCTCTCCCATGTGTTTTGCAGAGACCTCAGCACCTGCCAGGGCGGCACCAGGAAATGGTGTGTATCCTGATGTCTGTTTCTTCAGTCCCAGAGATGGGATTCGGAGATCAAGTGCTACCACCGGGGATGCCAGCTTGGGGACAGCAGTGTCATGCATGTCACTGGTGAGAGGGGCTTTCCCCTGGAGCCTGTGCCCTCACAGAAGCCCCTGGCACCAGGCTGGCAGAGAAGGTGGCCCTCAAGGGGCCCTGGTTGCCCCTCAAGCTCACAGGCATCTGCCCTTCCTGATGCTGAGTCTCCTGTGTGCTGGGGGGCTTCCAGCAGCTGCTATGGAGGGGATAACCCCTTCCTCTGCTCTGCCCCTGACCCTCAGAGAAATCCTCAGGCTGCAAGTGCCCGGTGTCACAGTTAACTCTTCTGTCCCCACAGCTCTGCTGGGGACAGCCAGGTGCTGCAGGGCAGAACTGAGTAGGGGGAAACCAAATGGATGTTTGGGTGGATCCCCAGGGTTCCTCCTGAAGCCCCTGCATAAAGCATCTGCCCCAGCTGCCCCCAATTCCCGTGAAGGGGAGCAGAAGGAAGGGAAAATCTTGCTCATCTCCTGAGGTGTGTGCCTGCAGGGTCAGCTCCAGCCAACCTCTGTGTGCAGGGCTCTGCCCATCCCAGGTTCCATCCGTGCTCACCCCGTGCTGCAGAGACACTGAGCTCAGCACCACTGCTGCGTGGCTGGGAAGGAAAAGCCATTTCACCTGCTGCCACTTGTTGAAAGGAAATAAGCTGCTGGTGGTTAGTTCTTCAGCACATCCCACTGCAGAGACACAGGTAGGTACCAAACCTGTTTGAGCCCTTCGTAGGGCATTGACCCAGCAACCCTGGGAACATTTTTCTGATGAAAGGGAGGCTGAACACAGACTGCACACCCACATTTCAGGCCGTGAGACATAGAGCCTGCTAATTTTTAACCTCACTCAGCACCTTTGCAGTGCTGGGTTGCAGGAGAAGTGCTGCTCCGGTCCTGGCTCCCCCATGTGCTCAGACAGACAAGGGGTAGGGCTCACACCACCCCTGAGGATGAGGCATAGATCACCCCCCTGAGGTAGGCACCAGGACCTCTTAACACACTGCTTTGCTTGAATTTTGACATTACAGCCACCCTGCAACCCTCCTGCAGCAAAGGGCAGTCAGGCTGACACGGGCTGAGGCTCCTGACCCCTCTCCCTTCTCCTGCCTCCTGCCCAGAGCCGTGAGGAGACCAACTCCATAGGTCCTGCTGGATTCCCTGCATGGCGAAGGTTTCCAAACCCCAGCAGCCATGCCCTGTCCCTGCATGGCTGAACCTTGCTGAACCCCACGTCCATGGGAATCTCACAAAAAAACCCAAAAAAAGCCCAAGCCCGCAATGCCCACGGGGGTGTAGGGAGGGCTGGGGGGTGGGACCAATCCCTTTGGCAGAGCTGGGAGCAGGGGGGGCAGACAGGGACAGGATAAGGCAGGCAGGCATGTGCTGGTGGGTGACCTCCTTCAGTGGCTCCACTCATTGCTGCAGCTGCAGGGACATCTGGAGATGGGCCCGTGGAGGGGGTCCCTGCACCTCTGGCATCTTGATGTGAAGTTTCTGCAGCTCAGGATCTCAGTCTGCAGCTCCAGCACCTCAGGATCTCAGTCTGCAGCTCTGCCATCTGAGGCTTCACATCTGCATCTCACTCCCTGCATCTGCTGCAGCTCCAGCATCTCTGTCAGCATCTCTGCATCAGTGCTGCTGTACCCCCCAGGTTTTGGGCTGGGGCTGGCAGGGAGTGGGGGTCCTGGAGCACCCGGGAGTTACTGGTCTGCCCAGAGAAGGCAGTGGTGGGGCAGGGGGAGCCTCTCCCTGTGGCAGCTCAGGGCAC
Source organism: Phaethornis superciliosus (assembly GCA_023637945.1). Taxonomy (NCBI): domain Eukaryota; kingdom Metazoa; phylum Chordata; class Aves; order Apodiformes; family Trochilidae; genus Phaethornis; species Phaethornis superciliosus. Next base: position 2,243,743 of record JAJQWJ010000021.1, read on the forward strand.
AGCCTAAGCCTGGGGAGGAGAAAGCAGCAGAAGTTGCAGCCCTGTCCCCACTCAGCCATGGTGCTGAGCACTGCCAAGGTGCAGCATCATCTCAGGCTGCATCCATCATGCCCATTGCCACCACGGGCAGGGTGCCACCACCTGCCTTGCTGCTTCATTTCTTCCAGGCAGGACTCTGGTTTTCCCCTGGAAAGGGCTCTGCACGGAGCTGCTCCCCATGTCCCCAGGGTGCTGGGTGAGGAGCAGCCACATGCCCTCACAGGGTGGCAACACAGGGTACGTGGCTGTTAGCCAGAGAGTGGTGGGGGTAAGCTGGCCCATGACAATCCTCTGTGCCCCCCCACCTCTGCCTGCCCCAGGCTATGGGAGGAGGTTGTCACCTGCCCAGAGGATGCTGTCCTTGTGCCAGGGGGATGTGGCAGTGGGGCACCCCAGTGAGGAGCACTCAAGGGGAGTGGGCTCTCTCTGCCAGCAGCTTCTCCTCCTCTGCCCAGGCTGGGAAGGGACTGGGAAAGGGTTGGGCTGTCTGGTTGCCATCCTGCATGGATAGGTATAAGGGCATCTCTGTTAGGGCTTTCAGAAGCTGGGGAGCCCAAATTTCCCAGCTCCCTTGTGCCTGGGTCAGGGAGGATGACATTAATCTATTTTTAAGCTTTAATATCTTTATTTACTCTGCTTGTGTGGCTGCTGAGCAGGTTACAGCAAGGATGGGCTCTGTGAGGGGAGAGGGAGGCAAATGCTGCCCTTCTGTGCTCCTCTCCCACTCCCTTTATTATCTCCTTTTAAATGTGTTTATGGTTTATACGTCAGTGGATCAGCTGTCTTTTAATGGCTGTTGTTCTTTTCTATACTTGGACATGAGAAAAGGCTGGGTTATTTTTAGTTACTCATGCTTAGTAAAAACTTTAGTGGTTAAATTGTCGGGAAAACTGTAACACCAAATGTCCTGACACTGCCAGGGGAAGCTGGAGAGCTGGGGAGGCTCCAGGTAAGGATGGGGCATAGAGGAGGGAAAGTAAATGCAGTGATAAGAGGTTTGGGCATTAAGCACTGATATCAGGCACTGCAGTATTTGAAGTAGAGGAGAAAGAAACACAGATGTTTTCCAGCTCCATTTTGCAACAAGGTGTTTATTGGTCACATGTAAAAAAAAAATAAGAAAGAAAGAAAAAAAAGAAAAAAGAACCAAAATTCTGCATAGACACCACGCCAAGGTACAAAACCAAGACTACTTTGGACACAGGATCTGTTGGTGTAACCACAGCCACACCAGGAGGTTGTGAGTGCAGGTGCTGGGGGTGAGGTGACACAGGACCCGCAGGAGACCTGGGGGAGTGGCACTGGGGACATTATCTGCCCCCATGCCCACACCTGCCTTCTGCTGTGTGTGCAGCCACAATCCTGCTCTTTGTCCCCTTTCCTTGCAAGAGAGGAGCTGCCTGCTGCCTGCAAGCTCACTGTGACACAGGTGCCATGAGCTGGCTGCCCGGCGGTGTCCCAGGTAAACCTCCCACCTCTCTGGGGATCTCCCCCAACCCCCATCTACCCACATCCCCCCCCCAGGTCCCTCCTCTTCATCATCTCCAACTCTCCCCGGTCCCTGCGGGCTTGGTGGGGAAGAGAAGGGAAGGAGTGGGAGGCAGCGGGGTTGGGTTTGGCCCAGGCAGTGCCTCTCCCCACCTGAATTTCCAGGCTCCCCCCGGGTTCCTGCGGGCGGGTGGCTCAGCACACGGAGCAGCTGTTGGTTTTGTTCATGGGAGGCCTCAGCGCTTGCTCCTTGGGCAGCGTCTCCCTCCTCTTGCAGAGCGCTGGGCTGAGCCGGCTGGGCAGGTTGGCTTGCTGCAGCAGCTCCCTGAAAACCTCCAGGACGTTCTCGTTGTCCTTGGCTGAGGTCTCCACGAAGCGGTTGTTCCAGTCCAGCTCCACCAGTGACAGAGCATCCTCAGCCTGGACCTGCCGCTCGCCGCCGGTCTCCGCCTTGTTGCCCACCACCACGATGGGAGGGAACTTGTCCTCCTTCACCTCCAGGATCTCCTCCCGCAGGCTTTTGACGCTCTCGAAGGACTCGGCATCGTCTACGGCGTAGACCAAGGCGAAAGCGTCGCTGTTCTGGATGGAGAGCTTCCTCATGGCCGGGAAGGAGTAGCTGCCGCTGGTGTCCAGGATTTCCACCTTGACCGTGGCCCCGCTCACCTCATACTCCTTGCTGTGCAGCTCCTCCACCGTGCGCCGGTGCTTGGGCTCGAAGGTGTCCATCAGGAAGCGGTGGATGAGCGCCGTCTTCCCGACGCCGGCAGCACCCAAGAAGACCAACCTCACGTGGTTCTTCTCCTTCACCACTGGGGACATGGCTGGGTGCCGGGGGGGGGACAGGGGTGGGTGGTGCTCACCCCACAGGTGTCCCTGGGTGGCCGCTGTCCGTCCGTCTGTCCGTCCTCCTCTGCACCAACTCGTCTCAACCAGGCAAGTTTGGTGCCACCTCCCTGGCAAACTTCTCCCAGCTGTCCTCCTGCGGACGCTACGGCTTCCAAGTCCAGCTCATCTTTTATCCTGGTTCCTCTCTGCCATGTGGCACCAGACTGTCCAATCTCTGTGGGTTGAGGGTGCTGAGGGAGGGAGGGCAGGGAGGGAGGGGAGAGAGCGGGGTGCTCCGGGCCAATCCGTGATGCTCAGTCCTGGAAAGCCACAGCAGCCCTGGACAGCAGCAGGGACAGGCAGCATCACAGCCCTCCTGCTGCACTGCACTGCCTGTCCTGCCCTCCTCTCCTCTCCTCTCCTCTCCTCTCCTCTCCTCTCCTCTCCTCTCCTCTCCTCTCCTCTCCTCTCCTCTCCTCTCCTCTCCTCTCCTCTCCTCTCCTCTCCTCTCCTCTCCTCTCCTCTCCTCTCCTCTCCTCTCCTCTCCTCTCCTCTCCTCTCCTCTCCTCTCCTCTCCTCTCCTCTCCTCTCCTCTCCTCTCCTCTCCTCTCCTCTCCTCTCCTCTCCTCTCCTCTCCTCTCCTCTCCTCTCCTCTCCTCTCCTCTCCTCTCCTCTCCTCTCCTCTCCTCTCCTCTCCTCTCCTCTCCTCTCCTCTCTCCCTTCTCCCTTCTCCTTTCTCCTTTCTCCTTTCTCCTTTCTCCTTTCTCCTTTCTCCCTTCTCCCTTCTCCCTTCTCCCTTCTCCCTTCTCCCTTCTCCCTTCTCCCTTCTCCCTTCTCCTTTCTCCTTTCTCCTTTCTCCCCTCTTCCCCCCAGGAGTTTAATTCCTTGTGTTTTGGCATGGGCTTCCCAGCATCAGCAGAGCTTGGCAGGGGTCCCCCACCCGTTGTGTGGCTGTGGCAAGGGCTGGCCGGTCACCCACAGCATTTCGTGTGCTGAGCTGGGGACTTGTTTGCTGCAAATGTGCCCAGCTTTTCCTTGAGTCTGTGAAATATTTCCCACAGGGTGCAACAAGATCACCCTGAAGCCTGTGCATCATAACCACCACGTTCAGCTGTCAGTCACTCGGTGATTTTATGAAATACTTAACCTGAGGGGAAAACAAAAAACTCCCAGGGAAGGATGCATCGCCATCTCCATCAGCAGCTGCCGAGCAGTGGTGGGAGGGAACGCTGAGCTCTGACCCAGCTTCAGCAGAACCATGACCCAGAACAGTTGGTTGATTTATGGGGCAAGAGGCAGGATGTGTGTCGGGCAGGTCACCCCAGCCGGGTCTGTTTCCACAGCAGGTGCCTTCCCTGTTCCATGCTGGAGTTGTTTCAGAAGCTGATTTATGCAACATCCAAACACAATGTGAATTTGCTCAAAAGTTAAAATTATTTTTTCTCCTACATTTGGGAAGGAGAGAAGGTTTCCCCAGCTTTGGGCTAGTCTTTTTTTTTTTTTTGTAGTTTTAATGCACTTGGTTTTCTTTCTGTAGCGAAGTACCAGATTCAGTGTTTAGTTCTGGCTGAATTTATTCAGAATATTTCAGAAGCCCTTTTCATAAGAATCATGAAAATAATTACATATGACTCTTTGTCACCCAATTAACACTACATTTTAGCCATGTCAAGAGCTTTGCCTGTCTGATTTCACCAGGATGTCCCCTCCTCAGCTCATCCTGGGATCCCCAACGGGACTGGCAATGGGACTGGTGTCCAAAAATCCCCAGTACCCCATGACACTGGTGAGGTTCTGCACCTTCACTCACACACATTGCTCTTTTTAGAGAGATTTACACTGCCAGGAGGAGAGCCCAAAAGTGATGCCCTTGGCTGAGCTGCTGTAAAAGGAGGTGGGGATGCAGGAGAAATCAGCCATAGGAGCAGGAGAAGGGTTGGCTGAGCAGTGTTGGGTTTAGGCACAGGAATGAAGCAGTGATGGTGTTTTGGTACCTGGTGTGCCATCAGCACCGGTGAACATGAAGAACCAAAGGTGGTGAGGAAGCAGGGCATGACAAGTAATGTCACCTCAGCTTTAGAAGCTCTTTAAAGGAAAGAAATCGGCCAATGTTTCTTTGTGCTTAGACAGACATAATGGCAGGGTTCTTCTTGAGAGGAGATGAAACTGGTTCCAATTGTTGCTCCGTGTGGATGTGGCAAAGTTCCTCAGGGCTCAGCCAGATCTTCAGAGGTGCTGGGGCTGTGGGGTAACTCCCGCTGCTGCTCACCTTCCACATATTTCATCCCAAAGGGCCTCAAAATGCAGATCTGTTCAACCTCACAGCACCCCATTTCTCTTAAAGGTGCAGAAGTGGTGCCTGTGACAGGAGGGAACGGGGACCTTGGGCTCCAACCCCCCCCCTATCCAGGCTCTGAACCATCCCCATTATTTCCAGCGCCCTGTGGGGAAGGAGCTGATGGACATTATTGGGAAATTCTGAGCAGCAATACCATCCACAGAGGATTTCTCAGTTTGAAGGTGACCCCGATGCCATCACTGGTCCCACCCCTGCCCCTGTCTGCAGCTGGGGCTCTTTATGCACTGGTGTCCAGCAGGGTCTGGTGAGACAAAGCCACGAGGTGGTGTGGAGAAGCAGTTCCCCTGCTTGGCACTGCAGCCCTGCACAGCCTGGCTGCACATCCCCAGTGATTTTTCACATCAGTTGTCTCCCCGGAGTTTTCACATCTGTGCTGCTATGGTTACCGAGAGCCTGCAAGGTTTTAAATCTCCCTCAGAGCAACAGAGGGTTTCAGGGGTAATCTTGTTAAGAGATGAGCAATGAATATTTCCAAAGGCCTTTTGCATGAATATCTCATTCTCTATTCAGTTATGTCCACTGACAGTGGGGAGAGAAAAGTGCGGGGGGAAGAAACCAGAGAAGGATGAATGCAGACTTGTTTTCCATTGCATCCTCTCGTGCCTGGAATGATGTCCTCAAATACTATGGTTTTCAAGGACAGATTGTCCAGCCAGCCTGTGTCAGGTATTATTGAAAAACAAATTAAAAATATAAAACTTGTGTTTCCCCCAAGGGAAGACTCACGGGGTCTTTAAAAGCACTTGAATGTGGGGATGCTCATGGATGAGTCCTACAGAAAAGCTGAGGATCCAGCCATGGGGAGTTGCCAGGATGATGGGTCTTGGCTTCAGCCAGGTTGAAGACACCCCACAAGGGAGGGAGGGAGAGGAAGGAGGCAGTGACATGCCAGCAAGGAGGGAAACAGCCCCAAGCTGCTGGTTGTGGGAGGATGGGTGAAGTGATGACATCTGGGAGGGGAAGGAGCTGAGACAGCATGTGAATGGGTTGGGAGTTACTTTGGGGCAGGACTGGAGCAAGGGGTGCTTGAAGGACGTGTGACAAGAGGATTTTTGGTTCTCCAGTCCTCCACTGGGAGCTGGGAGCAGTGTTCAGCAGGGCTGGAGCAGTGCTGGGATGCTCCAGTCCTGGCCGTGGTGCCCTGGTAAGCTGCTCTGCTGGGTGAGCAGCTCAGCCCACTGGGGTGAAGAGCATCCCCAGAGGGATGTGCCTGCCCCGGTGCTTCCAGGCAGAGAAACATCAATATAAATGTGGTGGCAGAGTGTTTGCAGTACCATGATGCTTTTCCATCAGTCTGGGCCAGCTTCTGGAAACTGATGGAGCTGCTACATCCCACAGCCCTGTGATGGGGTGCCCTGTGTCTTTTCACCCCAGGTCTTTCACCTGTTTCTTTTCACAGACAAACAGCAGGTGCCTGCAGGATGATTCCACCCCCAACACCTGTGGCTCTGCCTCCTCTTTCTGCCCATGGTTAAATTCACAGTGTAGGTGTGAGCAGCTGAGAGCTTCAGGGGGGTTTCCTGGCTGGTCAGCTGAGAAGGTAAGAAAGAAGCAGTCAGCAATGAGAAACCCCAGTGAGGTTGTCTCTGCTGAGCAGCATGTCCCCATCACCACAGGCAGTGGCTAGGCAGCAGCATCTCCCACCTAGGATGAACCCTTGGTGGGTGACCAGGAGAAAACAGGAGAGACTCTATCAGAGGTTGGTGTGGCAGCTCCTAACCTCGGAGTGGGGACATCCAACACAGGAGAGGGTTAAACCTCCCTCTCCCAGAGATTAAATCCAAATGGCCTTTGATTTAGCGACAGGTGAGAGGAGAAATCTGAACCTCTCGAGCTTCCACCCCCACTCCCGAGGGGAGCTGCAGCCCTCCCTGCTGCATAGATGGATCAGCCATGGGTGGATGGCTCTGCTGCTGTCTGGAACAGTGTGTGTCACCTGCTGGATCCTGTTCCCAGGGCTGCCGGGGCCACTGAGGGGTTCCTGACACCCTGAGTGTGGGAAGCCTGCAGCTCAGCCCCATCTGGGGACACACAGGGTGGTGACTGTCCCCAGAGAGGGTCACACCACCCCTGGCTCCTGCAGTGCTGCCTGGTGACCCCCTGTGCCAGATGGGGTCCATGGCTAATGAATTAAATTAATTAATGACTGAATTCAAAGGCTGTAATTGCCAGGCAGGGCTTGGCTGCAGGAGGTGAGGGCTGAGGTTTGCCCACAGCCTGGGTTGGACTTTGTGTCCTCCAGAGGAAGGTTGGGAGGAGATCCCTGCTGGCATCACCAACTGCTGCAGGGGCTCTGAGGGCAGCCTTGTGGCATGTTCCTGCCCAAGGGGACAGGACTCTCTCCAGGGATGGGGGCTGGGCTCATGGAAAGCAATGTCACTTGTCACTTGCTGCTCTCGGGCATGGGGACAAAGGGAAACTGACCCTGGCTCAGATGCTTCCCAGCTCATCCCTCCTCCAGCTGACTGACCTCTTCCCAAAGAGGTCATCTCAGGTTTGAAAACCCACCCTGACCCAAACCTTGGCTCCTGCCACAGCTCTCCAGACCCCCCTGTGCTGAGGGACCCGTGCCAGGGGGCTGGGGGGGGGGGGGTGGCAGGGAGCCCATGGACAGCTTGTTCTAGACAAGCCCAGTTAATAAAATTGACTCTCCCTGTAAACAAATGTCTTGCTGAGGACTAAAGGGATTTAGTGCAGCTGTTCTCAGGCTTGGAGAAGCTTCTACAACATCTCTTATCTTCCCCTGGCTGGGATTATTACCTGGAGCAAAAAGCTCACCTCTCTTTGGGTCACCGACACAGCTTTGCCTCAGGTGACACGGGGTGACCCGCTCTGTGGAGATGCTCTCAGGTCATCAGGAGATGAAATGTGTGATGCCAGCACCTCAGACGTGTGTCTCTGCAGCTCCAGGGTGCTGTCAGGAGCAGGGGTCTGGTCCAGCCCCTCCTGTGGCAGGCTGTGGGGCTCCCAGCACCTGGCTCTGCCAGGCTTTGCCCATTAAGGTTGCATCCAGGAGGGAAGCCCAGCCCCATCATTTGCTTTACCCTCATGTTAACCATGTGTGCAAGCACATGGCTTTGTTTTAGCACTGATCTACTCTGAGCTGGCATCTGGGGAGCTGATGGGGTGGTACAAAGTGCCCTGAGCATCTGGCTCCCCCCATGCTGCTCTGTGAGGGGCTGAGCTGCCTCCACATGGAGCTGAGCCTTGAGCACCCTCCCCATCAGGCTGAACCTCCTCCACGTGGGCTTGCATCTCCTCTCCATGGGGCTGAATTTTCTCCATGCAAGGTTGGACTTCCTCAGTGTGGGGCTGCAGCTGCAGAGGTGATGGGTGGGTGAGCCAGGGGAGGGGACAATGCTGTGACCATCCCCATTGGGGATGCTTCTTCCATTCACCCTTGGTCACCACAAAGAAATCAGCCTGGGCAGCAGTGGGAGGCTCTTGGCTGTATGGCTGGTAAGAACAGCCCTGAAATACAGCAGAGGGTCCTGACACTGTGAAAGAAACTTAAATGTGCAGTGAAGAGAGGAGCTCCTCAGGCTCAGAGAGAGCCTGGCACCTCTGAGGGGTGACTGGAGGGCTTTGAGGAGCTGGGAGTGGATAGAGAGCTTCTTGTGGCAGTGCCAGAAGGGAGATGGGATCTGCAGAGGATCCACAGTGTTAGTACAGGGTCAGGTCTCATGCTGGCAGGAGATGTCCAAGACCCCAGACTCAGAGGAGGGGAGCACAGGAGGCTTCCCATACACCATGGAGCAGACCCAGACCCTGTCTGGCATCACCCTCCAGAGTGCTCCTGCAGTGCAGGCTGAAGCTGTGTCTCCTCTCTCCCAGGATGTCACCGAGGCCACCAGGGACACCACATCCATCATCACATCTCATCTTGGGTCCCAAGAAGCTCCTGTCCCCGAGGGGGTTGGCAGCCCTGACACCCCTCACCCATTCCCTGATGCCAGCACCCTGCCCACTGCACAGCCAGACCTGACACACTGAAACCCAAATGTGCTTTGGGTTTTTTTCCTTTCAGAGTGCATGGAAATGTCATGGTGTAAACATCAGCCATCCATGCCTGCAGGAGCTGCCTGTCACTGCCTGTCACTGTCACTGCCCATGAAGTCTCCTTCCCACTGTCTGGGTGGCCTTGGCTCCTTGGGCTTTCATGCCACCATCCTCTACCCCAGTGACCCCTTGTCCTTTGATAAGGACATAAAGAAATAAACCTTTACATCACGGACAGGGGGGGAGGGAAAGTGACCTCAGTGCTGTCCCAGAGCTGAGCTGATTTTTGCCATGGGCAGGTTTGTGGTCAGGCTGCTCCTTTCTCTCCAGGCTATGTGCAAAGGACAGAACCAGCAGAAAGCCAGGCTGGGGAAAAAAAAAAAAAAAAAAGAAGAAAAAAAATAAGGTTTGCATGGATTTTACAAGGGAGCTTGATGTTCTCTCTGAATGTGCCAGGTCCCACAGCATGGGCTGCAGTGTCCCCTCCAAGCCTCAGTGACCCAAGGTGGCAGCTCCTCAGCTGAAACCTTCAGTTGAGTCCCATCAGGTTTATCTGGCTTCTCCCCAAAACCTCTTCTCCTGCCCCTTTTGGGTTGGGAGGAGGAAACATCCTCCTGCTCCCCGTGTCCTGTCCCCACATCCCTGCCACCCCCCTCACCCATGCTGGCATCACCATAAGAGCTCCTGACAGCTCTGCAGACAGTGACAGGGGCTGCAGCACAACCCCAGCCTCCCAGCAGGTTTAGGTTTCCTTTTTCAAACATATTTTCTATCCAGGAGTATCAGTGGCAGCCATCCTGTTCAGCCCAAAGCCACCATTCCTCTTCTTGCTCCTGCCTGCCCACCTCGGGGTTCCTCACCCCATCTTCTGGAGTCCACCTGGCCCTGGAGCACCCTCCCCAAAGTGCTCTGGTTTTGAAGGAGGCAAATGGGTTGGTGAGCCCTGAAATGGCACCGTCCCCTTGGTGCTGTCACAGGGGGGGAGTCCTCTTTCAGGATGAGAAGAAATAGACTCAGTTGCACCAGGAGAGGTTTAGATTGGATATTAGAAGAAACTTCTTCACTGAAAGCTTAATTAAACACTGGTTCAGGCTGCCCAGGGAGGTGGCTGAATCATTCCCTGGGGGCATTTTAAAGCCTTGTAGATGTGGTGCTGAGGGACTTAGCACTGGACTCGGTAGGGTTAGGTTATGGGTGGAGGCCATGAGCTTAAAGGTCTTTTCCAAACAGAAGGACCCTGTGATTCTGAGTGTCTCCATGTTTACAGAACCCCCTGGTCACCTGTAAACATGAAGATGAAAAGGTCCCTCTCCTGGTGGTTAATGTGCCCTGGGGACTGTCCCCAGCAGGAGTGAGGCCACCATCTGAGCCAGGAGGAGTGACATTCTGGGAATAAAAGATAAAGAACCCAAAAGAACTTTTGCAAGAGAGGAGTGGAGGGCAGGGGACATTGCATGAGCTGAGCTGGGGGTCCAGTGGGGAAAGGAGGGGATCTGGGGGCTCCTCCTCCCCAGGAGCTGGAGGTCAGAGCTGGGAGCTGTGGTGTCTGCTGCCATCAGAGCTCTGTGGCTCCTCGGAAGCTTTGAAGATGGGGAACGACGTGCACATCACTTCCATCAGCCTCCTCCAGCATCAGGGTGATGCAGAGATGAGCTGGCAGAGCAAAGATACCCTCTGCAGCTGCTTTCTGCTCAAAATCAGGTCTCATTTTTATCAAGGCCAGTGTAACTCCAGTGGCACCGGGGGAGGAGGGGGTGCTGATAGAACACCAGGGTTTGAAGACCTCTTCACAGCTTGCAAATGGGGCCACACTCAGCCCATGGGTCAGGCAGGACCTCCTGCAGCAATTGCCTGCCTTCATTTTCCTTGTGCAATGACCCGTGTGCCTGCTCATGTGTTTCTCTCCTCTCCCTCCCAGTAACATTTGAAACAATTGTCCGTATTTAACCAGAGCTGATGGATGTGGCTCATTGTGCTGCTGCTGGCCAAGTTCCTTGTTTCACAACAGGGATGTGAGGAGGAAAAAAAAAAACAACCTAGCCTTCCATCCACAGCTCCTGCTTTCCAGCTCCATCCCTTGGGCTGGGGACTGCAGGGCAGGGGCTATAATCTAGAGGAGCCACTAGCAGGGAAAGAAAATTAAGATTTTTTTTTTTTCTAGGTAAATAGAGTCAAGGAAGGCAAAGCACTGCTGTGTTCCCTACTCACAGAGCAGCTGCTTTAAAGGTGAAAATAAAAGTGCAGAGCTTCTGGTTGCTGCCTGCCCACCTGGGCTGCAGGAGGGACACATCCAGAGGGTCTCACCCTGTGTGGCATCTTCTCCAATCTGAGAGCTGTGGACACTGAGAAGAGATCACCCAAGGCCTCCTGAGGTGCTCCCAGCTGGTGACAGCTTTTCCTGGGGTGGATGGGGAGAAGGAGCCCATCGAGCAGCAGCCACCCCAGGCAGAACCACCCCATGATTTCATTTCCCAAAGCCTGCTCACTGGAAGGAGAGCAGCACCCCAGTTAACATCTCCAGTCACCTCCAGTTTCCCAGGGTGATGTACCAGGAAGGCAGGAGGTGTGCAGGAAGCATCTCACAGGGCTCAGGCAGCTCTGACAGCCCAAATCTTGCCCTGGGACTCAGGGCCACATCCCAGGGACTGAGGGTCCTCCAGAACAGCACTCACAACGTGTCCCCCCCACCCCAATCACCTCCCCCAGCCATCCCACCCCCCTTCATCAACCCTGAGAGCCTGGCTCAGCCCAGCTCCCACTTGTTTGTTTGAGAAGAACCATCCAGCCCCAGCCCTTCCTCCAAGGATGCTGTTCCTTGTCACTGTCACAGCCGCCAAATGCTAAGGCAGCACCGTGAAGCATAAATGACACGTTCTGGCAGCTGACATCTCCAGCAAGGGCTTAGCATGAAGACAAAATAATGCTAGGGTGAGTTAATGTTCCCAAGCTGCCCTCCTACAAAGCCCAGGGTGCTCGTGATGCCCAAACAGGAGAAAACAAAGGTGAGGGTTTGTCCTCCAGCCGTCTGACGGGTGCCGGCAGTGCGGAGCGACCTGACCCAGCCAGATGGGTTTGGCATTTCTCTGGCCCTGCTGCCACAGAAATTGGATTTTCTGCTGCTGTGTCACCCTCCAAATGTGTGTCCGGGTGTCAGGGGGAGCAAGGTTGCATGGGGAGCCTTGGACAAGGTCTGGCATCTGCTCCTACCCTCAGGTGGATTTGGATAAAAGAATCTTTCAGAGCTGTGCCCACCTGTGAATGGGACACACACACACACACTGTGCACACACATGGCTGTGTTCGTACATGGTGTTTGCAAAAATAAAATAGTGTTTCCAAAGCCCTGGCACTGAGCAAAGGCAGGATAAAGCATCCTGCTGAGAGTAGGCTGCAGGGATGTCCTCCTGCAAGCTTCTACCTGCTGCCTGCTCCATCCTGCCCTGTTTAAAACCCACTCCCCTCTTTCTGTTTTCTTTTTTATTCTTCACCATATATTTATTTTTATGTATAGGGTCTGATACGGGCATTTTGTGGAGCTCTTGTTTGAAGACATGGCTTGTGTCCTCTGCCATCCAGCACAGTGAAGGCAGCATGGGCTGGAGGACAGGAGGGGATCTCTCTGCCCAGGGAGGGAAGCTGCTCTGCTGCTGGCTTTGTTTGGTTTCCTGAGCCCCTGGGATCCTGCAGTTCAGGAGGCATTAAGACATCTCCTAGCAAAGAGAGGAGAAAGCACCTGCATTATCAAGGGGCTTAAATTTGCCACCCCACACCCCTGCTGCAGCCCGACATTTGTTCAGCTTCAGTGTCCTTCTGCCCTCAACCAGCAGTGAAAACACTTTTTTTTTTTTTTTTCTTTTTTTTTTTTTTTGGCAGCACTTCCCATGTTGCTGCAAACCACTGACAGCTGAAATTTATGAGTTTGCCCTTCCTGAACCAAGGGCCTGAAACTCGTGGGATGAAGGCAGGAGCTCTGCTCTTTGCTCTGAGCTCCCCAGCTCCCTTCTTACATGTATCAACCTCTCCTCCAGTGAGCACTGACCCCAGCAGCAGCTCCTGGACCCCACAGGGGCTCCTTGGGGACACCAGCACTGCAGGAGGTGACAGCTCATGATGTTGGTGGCCTGACTCGGAGCCCCAAGGTCCTGCCAGCTCCATATCCAGCTGTCCCTGCCTGCCCCAGGATCTCCATGCTCTCCTGGCTCTGTTGGGGGAGGTTGGTGTGTGTGTGCCAGACATCACTCCAGGTCTCCACACTCTTTCTCCTCACCCCTAATGAGCAACCTGAACTGATTTCCTAACCCAGCATTTCCTCCTGAGGATGGGCTGGGGCTGCTCTTTGGGCTGGGCTGGAGGAGCAGATGATTTCCTGGATGATCTCCATGGGTACCTCCAAGTCCCTAACATGCCACAGCAGCTTTCCAAGAACCCAGTGGTGTGTGTTATCCACTGACCACTCTCCCTAATTAACCCTCCTCATCTTCCTCCTCCTCTTCTTCTTCCTCTTCCTCCTCCTCCTGCAGCTCCACATCAGGTCCTGTGCCAGGGTCCTTGTCCCCATCACCCCACAGCCCCTGCAGCAGATCCCAGCCCCTTTCCCAAGGAGGCAATTTCACACCCCAGCAGTACCCCACAGGTCTAACTCACACCCACAAGATTTCTCTGCCCTCAGCCAGGGTGGGGGCAGAGGGTGAAGCCATGCAAACAACAGCCAGCATTGCAACCCTGTTCATTTTACATACAATCCCAAGAGCAATAGCATTTTTTTTTTTATTTTTTTTTGCTTCTGTACTCCTTGTCTTCTGAGTTGCAATGATCTAACCCCATCTCTCCTGCTGTGGCACTGGGAATTTGCAGTGGTGACACTGGATTGTACCCTACAGAGCAGCCAGGCTGGGCTTTCCAAAGTGATCACACGACTGAATGGAAAACAATTGACACTGATGCTTGCACGGTAAAACAACACAGATTTCTTTGGAAAAGCAAAACTTTAAAGGCCCAGGCTGTCTGTTCAGATAATAAACAAAGCATTTGTCCTCTTGAAATGTACCCTGATGCTAACCCTGAAGCTGTCTCAGTGTGTACTACGTGTGCTTAAGACCTCTCTGTGATAGATAAGGAGACATCACAGCCTGGCAATCAGTCAGATCTCTGTGGTTGTAATTTCATCCATATATTAGGATGTGAATTCAGCTAGTTTGTACCTACAACACTGAAGCAGAATTTACAAGACAACAAGGTGCTGTTTAACACCCTGCCTCCAGCCCCAGCTGGAATGGACATTATGTTGGTCAAAAGACTGTTGAAAAAACCCTGAGTTCCACAGGACAAATGAAAAAAGAAGGCCAGAGAACCCTGGTCACAGGACTCCAAGACACAGACAAAATACATCAATATCCTGGAATGATTCAGGAAGCAAGGAGAAGCCTAAACATGTTTGGTTTTCTATTTGAGGAGGCAAAGCTCCAGCTGTGCTCAGGGCACAGTCTCTGGGTTCCCTCCTGACAGCAACATGGCCCATGGGGGCTTGGCCCATCTTTCTATGGGGTTTGGGGGGGTTGGCCCATCTTTCTATGGGGTTTGGGGGGGTTGGCCCATCTTTCTCTGGAGTTTTGGATAGCCACTTGCACAGCCTGGTGTCACTGTCCCAGGGGAAGGGTCTGTAGATGTGGTTGCCAAGTGTCCTGCAGGAGAACCACCCTGAGATGGCTGAGCCATTCTGGTCTAGCTGCCTCACACCAGTGTTCCCCATGGCCACACTGGTCCCCGTGTGGGATGAGTCTGTGTGGTGCCTTCTGCTCCCATGGATTTGGGATGCTCCAGCTCCAACGTCCCAGGCAGCAGCACTATCCACCACTTGGAAAAGTCCTGCCTTGTCCCAGTTCCCCTTAGTTCTGGAGAGATCCCTTTGTCCCAGAGAGGGGATTTGCCATCCCTCATCCTTTTCTGTTCTTTCCAGCTCCTCTCTTCAACATCCAGAGCTCAGGAGAGCAGAGAGGCAGGCAGAAAATGGACTTACTCCTGAGAGCAAGCATTAAGTAGCTTCAAAGAGAATTGTTCATTGAGCTGTTGCAGGCCAGCACTGGGGAGCTCTGCACAGGGAGGAGGAGGATGGTGCTGAGCAGAGCTGGAGCTCCTGGACTGCCCCTGGGATGCTGAGGGTCCCGTGGGGCCCTGGGGGTGCAGCAGGGCAGTGGAACAGGGCTGGAGCTTTGTTTCCATTGCTTGGGCCATGCTGGGTTGCTGCAGGGTTACTGGGGGGACTGGAGGGGCTCAGTGACCCTGCCTGTGCATGCTGGCCATGGGGTGATGTCCCTTGAAGTGCTGGGCAGCTGTCGCCAGGGGAGACCTCATGATTCCTTCCTGCTTCTTTTCTCATTAAATTCTTGTGAAGGACAAACTACTGTGGCTGTGGCTGCCCAGAGCTGGCTCATGGCATCAGTGTTATCATCCAAGTGTGTCCTGCTTGCTCTTCAGAAGGAAAGGGGGAGGTTTGCCAGCAGCTCCTGGGCAAGATTGACACAGAGAGGCCGATGGAGAGACAGTCCCCTCTCTGGCTGAGGAAAACAGGATTTTTTTAGGGAAAACAATGTAGAAGAGGCTGCCTTGCAGAGACCCCACCTGCAGCTGGCCCCTCTGTAGGGCCAGGAGAATTTGCCACTGAAATGCACCATGTCCACTGAGAAAAAAACCTTCTGGCTGCTTTGCTGGGGGCTGGGCTGAGGTGGTGATGTGGCTGTGGTTCTGCAGGGTCAAACACCTCCAGCTATGGCTCATGTAGAGTGCTGAGCCCAGGTCAGCAAGCAAGAAGGGGAGGAGGGGTCAGGCTGAGGGTGGTGGCCCAGGGGCATCACCAGAGTGCCATCTATAAACCTTGTTTGTCCCCATGTGTCCCTGCCAGCCCCAATCCCCTACCCCCTGTGCCAGAAGCTGCAGGCTTTAGGTGTGCAAGGCAGGAGATGTGAGGGAGCCCAGCTATGCTCTGCTGGAAGAAGCTGTGATGGGAGAAGCTTTCTTGGAGCTGTTTATGGAACAGATCCATCACCAGCTGATGAAGGATTTCAGGGAAATCTGCTGGAGCAAGAGCAATTACTGAAGGGGCTGTACAGATGGGCTCAGGGGTGAGCAGGGTCAGGGCTGGGGCTCTTTGGCTTCTCCATCCGGCAGCAGGGAACAGCAGGAGCTCCACAAGGGAATAGCCAGAACTGCCTATTATTTCCCAGGAATGCTCAAACCCCAAGCCAGGCCCTGGCTGTGCTGGTTGAAGAGCAAGTCCTGTCCTCCCTGCAAACCCATCCTGTCCTCCAGCCCCTTCCCTGCTGCTTTGCAGCTCCAAGCAGAGGCAGAGGGTTGGAAAGACACAAACAGGTTTGCAAAGGCAAAAATACTTGAGGCAAAATACGGGTTTGCAAAGGCAGAAATACTTGAGGCAGGGTAATAGACTTGCTAAGCTGCTGAAAGGCAGCACAGGGCGGTCCCATCCTGACCAAGGGCAGGACCAAACCGAGCCCCAAACCAGGGTGGTCCCCCCTGTGCCCCCCCCCCAGGGATGTGTGCGGGATCCAGAGGAACCCAAAGGCAGAGAGCACCGACCAGTATGGACCAGTATGGACCAGCATGGCCCAGTGCCTTGGGGGGCTGTGGGGCGGCGGAGCTTGGGGGGGCCCGGGCCAGCCCTGGCAGGGAGGGGGCCAAGGGCCACTTGTCCGCGGTGCTGAGTGGCCCTGGCCGAACGTGGGCTACTGGCACCATCTAGTGGGCTTGCTGCGGGACACCCTGTGCTGCAGCCACCCAGCTCGCTGCTCCCCCCCCCGCCCGAGCCATTAACCCACTCGTGAGTTTCTCTCCTTACCCCACTCGCGGTGTTGGGGGGTCCGGGGGGCTCCCCAGGCACTGGCACAGCATCACGGGGGACCAAGCAAGCCCAGTGGGGCCTCCAAGGGGGGCAGCTGTGTGCATAATACCTTAATTCCTTTTTTTTTTTTTTTTTTTTCCCTTTGCCCTTTTTTTTTTATTTTTAAAACCAGCACAAACCCCTCGGCTGTGGGGCAGTGCTGGGCTTCATCAGCATCCCCAGCCCGAATCTCTTGGGGGGGGTTTGGGTGCCAGGTCTCCCCTCAGGCTGCCCATCCCAAGGTCACCCCCCTGGCAGCAAGGGAAGGCTCCAGCATCGTGGAGAAAAAGCTTGAGATTTATGATTTTTCTTTGTTTATTAGGGCTGGAGATGTGTGCTGGCAGAAGGGACATTCCTGGTCTGGGGAGTGGGGCAGTGTCAGCCCCCATGTGCAAGGAGAAAAGGGCTGAAGCAGACCCAGCACCAGCCACAAAACTGGGGACCCCTCCCTGCACCCCATGGCCTTGGGGCTGCCTCATCTACCTGAGACCCCAGCACAGAGCATGGGGTGGGGTGAATGCAGCAGTAGGCACAGGAGAAGGGATTAAAAAGAAAAAAAAAGCAAAAAAAAAAAGCAGCTAAACAATCCTGACCTTTTCTTTCCTGCTCTCCAAACTCCTTACAACAGCATGAGTGAGCAAAATCAACAAAATTCTCTCATCCGAAAGGAGATGGCAAAGGTTTTTTGGTTTTTTTTTGGTTTTTTGGTTGGTTTTTCAGAGCCTGAATTGTGCAGGATGTTAACAGCTTTTGAGAGACAGCCAAACCCCAACACTTTCAGGCTCTGGATTTTTCTCTCCCAGAGGCATTCAGCAGCCCCTGGCCTGGGAAGCACCTTTCCTCTCTTTCCTCTCTTCTCCTCACTCCACCTGCCTCACACCTTCCAACCAGCACTGTGCAACCCCCCAGAGCAAACCCCAAAACCAAAATACAGGATTCAGCCAGCCAGATGCTTTGCCAAGGGGAGCAGTAAGAGCTTTCCCTGGGCACAGCTGGACAGCCAAAGCCACCTTCTTCCACCATGTCTTTCCAAGGGTTTTTGTAGGAACATCCAGAGCAGCAGTGAGCTGGTCCATTATAATTCCACACTGGCATAAAAATATTGGCCACATGTTAAAGTAGGTCAGGCAGCCATCTGCTTTTGCTGACAGCCCTCCACAACCATAAGGATTCTCGTTTTAGGAACTTGAAAGCTTGGAGAAAATCTGAAAAATCAACCCTAAATGGATGTTTCAGCCACTGCTCCAGTTTCCAGGAGTTAGAAAACACACAGCCTGAGATTTATTGGCTCCTGGTTTAAAAATATGTAAAGCTTTGTCTACTTCTGCAAATTAAAAAAAAAAAAAATCTTAATTCCCCAAAGGGGATTGTCCCAACTTCCAGCTCAGGTGCCCATCTCCTCCACAGCACCTGGAAGAGGGCAGAATGAGTCCCATGTGTGAAAGAAAAAAAAGAAGAAAAAGAAAAAAAAATGGCAAGCAGGTGGAAAAGTTATAGAATTTGCTAGTTCAGGTGGTCAGACACATTTCAGGCTGCATTGGGGTAAATGAGAGCATTTCTCTGTACCCATGCTGTGCTAAGCTTGGCAGTGCAAGCCTTTCAGAAAATACACATAATACCCTCCCCAAAAGGGCTGCTGCTGCAACCAGCAGAACTGTTGAGGGTGAAGCTCCCTTTCAAACTGTGATAAAAGAGTATAAAGTCATCATATCATGCATAAAAGCAACCACTTTGTTTTTACCTGCAAACACAGGCTCCAGCACAGTATTTAATTCCTTTTGTGTATTCACAGGCTAGTAAAAAAAAAACATGTACATGTGGGGAAGGCTGGATTTTGTTATGTGACAGGGAAGTGTCACATTGAATTCAGCACATAAAGCAACCTGGAAGTTTTGCATCAAATGAATGAAATAAAGAGGCTGCACCTTTTTTCCAAACAGTTCACATTTATTGATAACGATAAAAAAATCTTTTAAAGACTATTATTACCAAGAATGAGGTATTATGTATACAAAACATTTACAGAATTTGATATGCAGTTTATGAGTACAGACAGGAAAGTGCAAAAGGACACTGATGACAGGGAACAGATGAGTTATTGGTTGAGAAAAGGAAGAAGAGCAATATTATCACACAAAGAAAGACCAGAGTGTGGGAAATTAATTAGTCAGACTGCAGTGATCAAGTCATATTGCCACAGCACTTTGCTTAGAGGATTTACTATTGTTTTACTGGAATTTTACCTCTCCAGCTGTCTGTGCTGTCATGTGCTTTGAGAGCTCTAAAAGATGTGTCAAGATTAACAGCAGGAAAAACCCAAAGTGCCACTTCTGAGCCAGCTCAAGTGGAAAACAAAATACAGATCTTCAGAGTTGAAAAGTGACTGCAACTCAAAAAGGTCTACAAAGCCAGACACCTCTGGACAGATGTGGAGAGCTGGGTGGAGCAGTTTCTTTACAGTTGTCAGCAAAATCGCCATCTGAGAGAGAGAGAGAAAAAAAAAAAAAAAAGAGAGAAAGAAAGAGAGAGAGAGAAAGAAAGAAAAAAAAAGAAAGGGGACCATTTTCACCCTTAGAGCCTGATAAAAATGCAAAGTGGCATTTGCAAAGAGACATGAGTGTCATTAACCTCACCGTGCCTCCTGCTGCAGGAGCTCCCCTGTGCCTGGGAATGCCTGGGAATGCCTGGGAATACCTGGGAATACCTGGGAATACCTGGGAATACTGGTTCCGGCACCTCAAGAACCAAAGGACCTCTCCAGCAAGCTGGGTGCCCCCTTTGCAGGCAGCTCATACCAGCAGCCCCAGTGCCACAGTGTGTGGCTGGCAGCTGTGCACACACCAGTGGGGAGGTGCTGGAAAGGTGGTGGTTGTGTGGCCTGTCCCAGCACACTGTCCCAGCATAGGTGACAGCCTAACCTCCATCTTCAATTTTTAAGTCCAGGAAAACAACAAGATAGACCAGCTTGGTTCAGTTGAAGGTCACTGGCCTCTCAGCACCTCTAAATCTGTTACTAAAATACATTTTTTGGCAGCTCTGTTTGCCATGTTCCACAGCCAGAATTGGTTAGGAACCTGCCTCTCAGAAGCTCTGCAGTTGTAAAAGGTTTACACAGCATTCAGAACCATGCAGGGCATCCAGTATCTGCTCTGAAAGTGCAAGACCTCTACAAGCTCCTCAACCACTTACTCACAACCCTGTTGCCTCCCCAGGACTTTAAGCAGAGCCCATCCTGCCTTCTCATCAGGACAGCAGCCAGCACAGCAGCTCCTTTAGCCTGGATGGTTTACTCTGAGAGAGAGAGGAAGGACTGAAAGGATCTGATTCTGTAAATCTTGCTGCATTTCAGACTGAAATCTTTTCTGCTTCACTGCCAGGCATGGTCTGTATTTGCCTTCTGACAGCCCTTTGCTCAGCACTTCAGTCTTTTGTACCTTTTGCTGTGTGTGGGAGAGAGGGCTCCAAGTGAGACAATACCTGAGCAGACTTGAACAAGAAGAGTTCCAGTAGAACTGCTTGGGCCTGGGTGAAACAGGGATAAAATCCAACAGACCAATTCACTGCTGGCAGGAGCAATGGGGGAAAACAGCCAAGCAGTTGCTCAGAGCATCTCCCACTGCAGCCCTCTGAGTGCTGCATTAAAGCTCCCACTGCTCAGAACTGAAGTGCTCTGTTTCTGCCATGCACAAGGAAGGACAGGAGGCAGGAAGGATTGGAAAGTGCACAGGAAGGATGTCAGCCATACCTCCTCTAGACTGATTTAAGAAGCAAGCTTCAGCTCTGCATAAATTCCTGGTAAGAGCAGTCTCAGGAACAACAATTCACATGGAGTGTGCCAAGGAAGTAGAGTGAAGCCCCAGCACAGAACAAATCCTCAGAGCAATTCCAGATCAGCCCAGTGTGACCCAGTGAGGGAGAGCCTGCTCTCTGCCTCTCTCTCCACAGTGCTTCAAGCATAAATCCAAGGAAAGAACAAAATGCTTTAACCCATCAAGACCCAGAGCTCCCCAAAAATGTGCTCACACAAAAGGCATTAGTGTTGACAGCCTGGCCACAGCTCTGTGGGCATGCTTTGAAAAAAATGGACTCACAAAGTCAAGTATCCAGCAACTGCTTTTGTCTCAGACATCACTGAGTGGCAATGGGAGAACAGTTTGCAGCACTGGAAGATCACAGGGGGTTTCTTAAGATGGCAAGGAATGTCCTGACAGGAGACTTGCAGTTGATCTTTAGTGCACTACAGAGCATTTTTGGTAGGGTTTCTCTCTTTTTTTTTTTTTTTTTTGCTTTGTAGCATTTACACAAGTAAAAAAAATTATTCTTAACTGATGCATTGGTTATTTTTCCTTTCAGTGAGAGCCCTTGTGTTCAGAGTTAGCATTTGTGCAAGCACACTTGTAAAAATATTTATGGCTGAGTTAGGAAAAAGGGTTAAAGTTAGGAGACAAGCTGTTGGATCTAACAAGGACCAAAACCACTAACTTTAAAATTCAAACAGCTACTTTACTATCTATAAAAGGCTTCTGTGGGGTGGGGTTTTTTTGCACAATTGCCAGTTGAATATTGCAGTCAGCTGCCACAGGCGAGGGTCCAGCCATCTCATCCATTTGCTTTTCATCTGTTGTGGCACTACCTGGAAATCATGGAGCTGGAATGGGACTGGCTAGAAGAGGTGGTGGCAGCACTGAGCTGGGAAAATCCACTGTGGCTTGATTCAAGGCTGGTCATAGATCCCCTGCAATAAAAAACAAAGTAACTTTAAGCTTCAGAACATACAAGGATTTTGATTTCTGCTATGTATCTATGTTGAATTTGTTTGCACACTGAATGAAAAGCAAGTAATGGCTCTGCTGCAGATACACCAAAGCTTTTCTCACTCACCACATAAGATGAGGAGGACACCTAATGAAAAACAGATGCCATTCAAAGAGACTGACAACTGATTTCAGTCAAGTATATCAACTGGCAGGCAAGTGAGCTGACTCAATTCCATTTTGATTTGCATTCATCTCTACAAGACAACCTGCCAAGCCCAACAATTCACATAATGCTTCCAAAGCAGACAACTTTGATCAGTGATGATTACAAAGAGGTACTTAATTAACTCCTTGTATACATTAGTGGCCCCCAGTGTGAGTACTGGTTGAATTCTGGGGGGTCTTGGGGGTTTTATTTGAGGCCTAAGAAAACACAAGTCCTCATAATTTAGTTGTATTTAAATGATTTTGACACTGACTTGATTGTTCAAGTATCAGAAAGGTTTGACACCAGCTAACCTGGATGAACCTTGGCCTGACATACCTGAAATCTTCAGATCCTATTACTTCTGTGTAGTACATCACTTTACATTTGTGAGAGGAGACCTGTAGAGATGCTAGTACATCATCCACACGAGGCAGGTTGGTTGTAGCACAGGCAGGCATGCTGTGGAATTTCCACTGGAGAATATAGAAGCCAGGCCACCTGGTCACATGTGAGCCCTGGAAGTAACCACAGCAATAATTGAAAATTAACTTTGTTAACACAGAGATTTGTAGGCTTGAAGTTTATTTTCCAAGCTTAGAAAAACTGCCTACATGCCCAGAGTTTTTTCCCCAATTTTTTATCCCAGCTCCTCAGCCAACTGGCAGTGCTGATCAACTCTTCCCACACTGCATGCTTATAAAAGTTATGACAGGACACCAGTGGTTCCTGCTGCTTCTTGAAAGGGTCAAGGGGTTAGGGTTTAAATACACTGAAAAGGCAAGGTTCTTGTTTTAAACAGTATTCATTTTTTCCATTAAGTTTCATTAATGATTGTCCTTTGAGACTGAAAAGTGCAGTCAAGGCCCCTGCCTCACAGGAAGGGAAAGTGCAGTTCAAGAGGTCACTGCCCATATTTCCAGTCTAACACTTCCAATGAGATGACTGAAGCAGCTCCATTTTCAAGCAGCCCATTCAGTTCTTATTTCAGGTCAAAAGGAACAGCAGTTGCAGAGTGAGACTGCAAACGTGCTGCTGTAATATCACCCTTGGTAAGGAATGAATAGGTTGCAAATGCCATAAAAAAACCTTCAGGAACCTTGGCCACAGGGGCCTCCTGAAGGTGAGTGTTGGAGGGACAAACAGGGAGGCTCAGTCTGAATTTCCAGACTTCTCTCACTACTGAGGTAAGACACAGAGATTTGTCACACACAGACTGTTTGCTTCAGAAAATAGTGGTTAAAATTACACCACAAGGCATGTCTTTGTACCTTCTGGATGGGCACTACATTCTAGGTAGCTTCTCTACATTCCTCCTCAAGCACTGTGATCCTGAGGCAAACCTCTCCTCACAGCAGGTCCCATGTAAATACCATCCCCATTTCCTGTCACCATGAATGTAAGCTGAAATGTCAGCCAAAAGCAAGCAGACAGTCCAGAGCTGAATCACCACTCAATCATTAATAACAATTGTGAGTTAGAACATCTAGTTTTGGAGCAAGCTTCCATCTGCTCCTGTACCAGGATTCAGCAGTCTCACCTGCACACTCTCCCCTTCTTTGCAGATAAGAGGAGATTCCACCATGCTGTAATCACGCCCCAACTGCCAGACTTTGTCTATCAGCTGGACATTGTTCCCACCAGGAGATGTAATACTGTGGGCTCCCAGAGTGTCCTTTTTAGGAGGCTGTGGGGCTCTTTTGGAATGAAAGATGTTAAAAACAATGTCGCCCTTGCAGACGTCAAAATCCCAGGTGATCACAGATGAGGCATCCACAATCTGAATGAGAACCTGAGAGAGAAAAGTCATATTAGAGAACAGCAATTTGCTCAGTAAAGAGAGAAACACTGACCAGAAAAAAAAAAAAAAAATTACAAAATCCAGAGGCTTTGTTACTGGGCTTAATTTAGACTTTTAAAAAGGCAGAGTAGATACAAATTCTCCCAAATTTAGACCTCCAGGGTATCAAGTACCTAAATACTTATGGAGTGTCCTTACTTTAACCCGAGTTTTAGAAGCTTTCAAGTAGCTTCTGAGAATACAATTTGTCTTTGCTTAGAAGGATGTAGCCTTGAATAGAATGAAAATCAATGATATTTGCTAAAAGACACCAAGATGGCAGCAGGAATGGTCACAAGCTTCAGCTTCTAGAGGCATTAATTATGTACCAGTACTACAGAAAAACAAGATGGAAGCACGGCAACTAAATAATCAAATTCTAAACCATTTTCAGTTCAAGAGTGCAGAGCAGATGGCTGAGAGTAAAGAAAAGAAGGGGAGGCTGCAATCATACCTCATGTGGAGCTCCTTTGAAGACACTTGCAGACTGGTAGATTGTTTCAGTCCAAAGCTTTATGTCTTCATTTTCCAGCTCCTCTGCTGTCCTGTAGAGGGACTTGGGAACCAGCCCACCCTCTGGTACTTCACACTACAAAGCATAAAGAGCAATTAAAAATCATCCTCTCTGTACATCCACACCCTGTCACCCTCTCTGCCTGCTGTTCAGAAACAAAACATCACATACAGCAAGCACTCTGAAGAACAAATTAAGAACAGAGTTTGAAAGTAATTTTATAGCTTGTACATCATACATAGATGAATTTATTTTACAATGATCTGCTTTAGGTGGGTTTGCAGAAGCAAACTGACTGAAACCAAACATGATGGGGAGAAACAGTAAATTTCCAAAGATGTAAAAGGCTGTTGCAATCAGGAAGGTAACAGCTTTGGAGTTACGGCTGTCTTTACAGCTCAGTACTAGAACAAATGACACAACTTCCCTAAGCAATTCTCTTTTTAAAGAAGTCTCCAGTAATAAAATTAAACAATTATCTGATCAGGAAAAGGTTCCATAGAAGTGTTTAGGGCAGAAGAAGTGTTTGATAGCTGATTTACTACTAAAAATTGAAAGGAGCTTGGAGAAGTCAGTTTTGTGCAAATATCCGTAAGTAAAGAAGCAGAAAAAGAGATTGTTACTGTCTGTGACCAGCAGGAAGCATTGCAGAATTTTTTTTTCTGGTAACGTCAACTTTTGCTTACTTAAGCAGTGAATTTTGCCAGCTTCTCAAGCTCCAAGCTAGATAGCATAAACTCTCTCTACTGAAAGCCATTGCTGCAGCAAAAACCAGCCCACTGAAGATAAACATATGCTAATATGTCTAACAGTACTTTGTTATAATTTGAAACTGTATTCGAGCAGCCCTTGATGCAATTTCAAGACTGAAACTGAAATGAATCTAGAAAATGTTCAGGGGCTTAAAAAGCAAACCTGAAATTATATGTTAGCACAGCTCAGTTCAGAAAAAAAATGTGTTACTGTCATGGAGGCTCCAGAAAATGCCCAGCTTGCACTCCTACACTTCAGTCACACCAGTGAGCCTGTGTTGTCAAAAACATTACAGAGAAAACAAACCTCACAGTATCATTGAGGTGTTAAAACTGACACCCACAATTTAAGCAGAAAGCAGGCCTATAAGAGTACATGGCTGAGAAATTACAGTATCCTGCAGTAAATAAATTGGTTTATTTGTTTGTTGTGGTCAGTGTGCACGTTGCACAAGGAGACCTGGCTGTTTGTTGCCCAGGAGCCCTGCTGCCAGAGGTGCCACACATCTCCTTGGGCTTCTCATAGTATCAGTTAATTCATTTAGGTGACACAAGATCTTCTGATGAACTGCTGGTGACAGTTCTTTGGTAAGTGCTGTGCTACCACTCCTGTTTGAACCTGAAAAATAACAGCAACTATGGCTTTTAATTGTGCCTGTCCACTTGGGCAAATTATTTGATATTAATTTTAAAGATGTATTGTATTTCTCCTTTTAAAGTGGATTTGGAAGAAAATACTAAGCCTGGAATCCTACATGAAAGCTCCTACCTCCAAATTACATTAGGAATAATTCTGTGCTTCTAGGCTTTTTTGTTTAAAGAATAAAAAACTCTACAAATAATTTGATATATGTACTAGTTTATATTCATACCATGCACTCTCCACCAAGAAAGTCAGGGATAATTTCTTTATCGATGTAATCCAGCAATCCCCCAGGACCCTGGTAGTCATTTCCAGCATAAATAAGGAATTTTTTTCTGGTGTTGTCATCAATGAATGGACTAACCTACAAACAAAGGAAAACAGAATAGATTAGGCTCTCAATTTTTTTCTTGACACAATTTTGAGGGAATCCATTTGATTGCATTAAGTGTTACCACCCTTGTTATGCAAAGTTCACACTATAAAGAAGCTAAATTAACCAACTATGTAAGCAAGTACTTAGGCAGTATTTTTAAATTCATTCCAGGAATCCCAGTAGCCAAATGGAAACATTGCTTGCTTACAAAGCCCGATTTCTAAAATGCTTTTAACAAACCACAAGTGTGTAGCAGTGTACTGAGAGAGCTGAGGAATGCCTTGAATTACAAACATACCAGTGTCCAAAGAACTGGGAATACTCGAGGTGCTCTTAGGATTAGAAGACGACCCAAAGTCTCAGGGTAATTAGCTTCAACCACCTCAATGATTCTTAGCAATGCTTTGACTCCTGGTCTCCATAAATGCCTCATATTCAAGCCTTCTAGATCTACTAGGCAGGTCCAAGAGCTGAATTTTGAAAAACAAAAAGAAAAATCTCAATGGCATCAAAGTTCTCCTTTCTTATGTGACTGTCCAATGTGTGTAGACCCCACCATATAATTTGTTTTTTAAATATTTCACCTCCTTGCTCTTTGCTACCTGCAGACACTGGAGTTTAAGATCCTTAGAACAAAAAATGTCTCAGAGTGAGCTGAGCCCAGTTCCAGAGCATGTGTAAAGATCACTTAGCACATCATGCACATCCCCTCACAAACAGTTCAGACTCCAGGTGAAGGTTAATATAAAGCCAAAAAAGATCCTGTCTGTAGCTGGCCCAAACTTTAAACCTTCTACTGCCTAAGTGGTCACAGTGCAATAAAGCAATTTAACATTCACATGCAGATTTCCTACAAACACATACAGTAACAGTGCAATTACATGTCAAAGATAATTTTGTTTTCAGATCTCAGGAAGTGAAGCTTTTTCTATAGGCAGAGGTATGATCTTAATTCCAAATACTGAACTTCATCATCTGCTTTAGTTACTTTCCAAGTTCAGGTGTCTCCCTGGGCATGAGTTCAAGATTTACAGCTGTGCTGCACTAGCTCCCATCCATGAAATTATGCATAAGGCTTCTGTGAAACAGCAAACACTTCTGTTTTTCACTTTAAATGTTTAATATCCAGTCCTTCAGGATTACTTCAACAAATGAAGATCCAGTAGGCAGAGCAATTTAATAGTTACACACTTGAAATCCAACTCTTGAATTTGACCTCACACTGAGAGCTTGGACAGCTAGTTCTTTAATAGGGAAAAGATAAGCAGATGTACTAGACATCCCTGAACCTTTGCAGATTAAGGGAACTAGTCAGAAATTGAAAAGATTCCAAGAAACGTTTCTTTTTAGGGCCACTCCTACATTCATTCCACACCCTTAAATCCATTTTGCAGTTAAATACTTTCATAAGTGATCCCTACATTGACTTAAAGATGGGATAACAAGCCAATTTTGACTGCACTTCACTTGAAATCAGGCCAATACTAGGATAACTAGGTCCCAGGTTTCACAGGAGCTTCACAACCTTGCCCTGGATCACAAGTTGGTTAACCACATCTAATAAATGGAGAATGCAAACAAGAACTGAGTGTAACGAGTCTTGGTTTGGACTAAAGATGAGTAAGTGACATGAAAACAATACCTGAAATTACTGGAAAGGTTACCCACTATAATATCACAGCTTGTTTTTTTGGCAGCCTGTAGTCAATGTCTGTCTATAAAACCCCCCAGAAAGAAAAATGGGAGTTATGCTTTGCAGAGATCCAACACTAGAAGAGAGCAGAAGCTTAACATCCCCTTGTAGAATCACCATGAGCATGAGACCAGGACTGCTGGAGCAGGTGGTGTGTGTCCCTCAGGCCTGACCATGCAGATTCACTCCAGTGGTACCCAGGAACCATCTCAGTGAACTGTAGCTGCCTGTATCTGCATGTGGGACACACAGCCTCTCCTCTGCTTGATCCTTATCATCAACTTTGCTCAGAAGAATCACATCGCCTGACATTCCCCCCCAGCTCTGGCAAAGCAGGTAATTCCCAAAGAGCAGATCCACTTCTTGTCTTTTACCTTATTGGCCTGCCAAATACTTTTGTATTCTCCTCACATCGTCTCAGTCCTTCTTCATTTATGGAAAGAACCTGCACAAGACAACATGTTTTAGAAAATATAGTCTTAAACTCAGTAGATGGGATAAAAAAAAAAACCAAAAACCACAAGTTCAAACCAGCATAAACTTTTTTTTCCACAGAATCACCTAGAAACCACTACATTTACCCAATAGGTTGATCTTGTTGAAAAATAAACATACCTTTCCATAAAAGCAGTAGAAGTGTAAACAAGCTCCTACAGAAAAATGAGAGCCAGGAGTGATACCAGACAAGAAGTCTCCCTACACTTCTGCTCCTTTAAGCATTGATGTCTGGTTTATTCAGAAATGAAAAGCCCTTTTTAAGTCATAGAAAGTCACCTTGAAACAGAATGAGGGCAAATAATATTTAGTATGTGCCTGGAAATGCCACTAGAAGAGAAGTAGTAAAATCCAGCCCCTGCTTCTCGTTGTTACTATAGTCACGACTACCATTACTAAGAGTCAAAAATATTATTGCAAACCTGGAATTCTGCCAGCTTTCTGCTGGGAAACTGAGCAGATCCACAAGAACACAGTTTGAGTGATGCCTTTAGAGAAGGCAAAACTACAGGCAAGTACTTTTTCTTCAAAAAGAAATTAATCTCATCTTTGGCATGCAGGCTTGACAAAATCCAAGTGTGGCATTTTCTCTTCTGTGCAAATGTAGAGACTTAAGCTTGAAGCACTGCACAAACTGCAGCAGAATCTGTGAAAATGCTAACCAATAACCAAAGGGGCTGCCAAGAACTACGCCTTTCCACCATCAGTTTGCAGTTGGAAAGAATGCAGAAGATCAGCTACCAGGAGCTTGCAGATGTATTCAAACCAAAAACAGACGGCCCGAGAGTACATCAAAATATTCAGAGTGATGAATGTTCTGGCAGAGGAGGAAATTTCTAAATGAAAATATCACATTGTTAGCAACTTGCTCCAGGAATACTTACGTATCGAAGCAAGGCCTCTTCCCCAAGAGCTCTCACTAAACCTTTGGTATCCATCTGCCCCAACCTCAGCACATACAGCGGGCGACCATCTGAATAATGAGAACAAAGCTATCAACATAGCCCTTCTTTTTCCAGCAAAAGACAATTTGAGTGAACTAGCTTTAAGCTAAAATTAAAAATGGAAACAAGCTACAAACGGTTCAAACTTCTGGTGCTGGAAGAGGGAGAACCTGGAACAGATGGCAATATAACCTCTACCCAGTCCAGCAGCACTGAAAGATTGCCTGTAAATCATCTGTGAAAATGTAATAGAGACACCTTGATGCCAAAATAGCTCCTGTATCTGCAAGGAAATTTCAAAAGACTCCAACACACAAGATCTTGGTACACACAATTAGAGACACAGGACTATAATTAGCTTCCAGGACAGCTAAGATAAAGGAAAAGCTTTAATCCATGACCATAACCAAGGAGCTGCAATGGAACCTGCACCATCAGACATGGTGCAGAACTGTTCTGAAGAGCTTACAGCAAACATTTTGGAAAAGGAGTTACCTCCTGAGTCCTGAGAATTAATGAAATAAAGTGTTAACCCAGGAACTTGCTTTCTGCAGAATTTGCTGCAGTCACACCTTTCAGCTATGTCATTACATCTGATGAGGAACTGGCACACAGCCTCCCTTATGCAGCCTGAGCCTGTTGAGAACAGACTCTGTTCCAGAGGTCAGCTTCAGATGGACCCTCCACATCCAAAGCCTTGTGTCTTTGTGACCAGCTTGCTGCATGCTGGGGCATCCTGACACTGCCTGGGGTACAAAGACATTAATCTTAACAACTACACTGGCTGACTTAGAGAAACAAACTTTAAATTTCTGGCTCTTCCTAACAGGAGGCAATTGTCTGAAGCAACTTCCATCTTCTCTCAAAGCTCTGATGCATTTTTTAATCTTTGCTCTATCTATTCCAGTACACCAGCTAAATAATCACCAACTCATAAAACTGAATATGCTAGGACATTAAAAAAAAAACAAAAAAAAAGCTTTCTACATATAAATCTCCCTTAAGCCCTGTTGTCTGTTTAGCTTCACTTCCCTCTAACAGCTGCAGAGAGAGGTATCAATTTATCATTAAGTCCATTGGGAGACAAGGAGAGAAATGAGATATGATATTTAAAAAAGAAAAAAACAACAAACAAACAAAGCTGCAAAGTCAAGGCAAGTTATTTATTTGGCAAAGACACTACTCTCATGAAAGTTCACAGTTCTTTATTTTATCAGGTGCTCTAAGAGAAAATGTTGTTTTAACATCATCACACACTTATCGTGCAATGTACTGTTTAGCTTTTGAAACACCAAACAAAAAGTGCTATTAAGCTTCATGGCAGATCTCCCTCCCTGACAGATGCACACACATCCAAACCAAGTCTAAAAGCTTACTGACTCGGGTCCACCCAAATGACACACAAAGGAAAGTCTCAACTGACAGGGCTGTATTAGCAGTGTGTATTTTATATTCCATTAGAGCTTTGTGATTTAAAAAGCCATTTGCCTGAAGCATTCCTGTCAAAAGAAAAACCATGCAGATGTATAGAAACCTGTGCCAACTGCAAGCCAAAATAATATCTTTTATTCTTTTGCACTGATAGCTCATTCAAGACAACATGCTTCACAATCACTGCTTCCTTTGCTTCCTTTTCTTCAGCACTAAAAGCTCAATTCAGCTAGCTTAAGTTTGGCACATTGAGAGCATGTGGGAGGAAAGGAGCAATACTAGAAAGGAAGCTTTAAAAAAAAGAATGTATCAACATAAAATTTTAAGTTATAGACAACTGTGCATCTTTGAATTTCTGTTTCTATTATTGACAAACCCAAGCTCTGTTTGGGGGGTATGCTGCAAAAGAGACCAAAGGAACTGAAGGGGAAAGGAGGGGAGCATGAAGCTCACCACAAGACTGAAGAACTTCTCAGAAAAACATTAAAAAACCCTTTGATGCATTCTTTACCTTCCTGTTCACTGGCAGGGTGCTGTTATATGCTATTGACACAGGAAGTCTTTGCAAAGTAAGGACAAGGAACTGACAGAAAGGGAGAACTTATTCACAGGTTATTCCCCCACAATCTTCACAAGTATATTCTTTTACTTTCACAGTGTGAGGTCAGTCCAACCCAGAGCAGCAGAGAGAGAGCCATCCAAGCTCTCCAGCTTTACAGTGATTAAACTTTTGCTGTGCCCTCCCTGTCTCCTGGCCACTACTGCTGACAGCATCCTGCCCTGCTTCATCTGCTTCTTTCAACAGGAAGAAACAGCAGAAACAACTGTGCCTAACAGGGAAAACACAGAATCAGAAAACAGATAACTCAGAGATAATTTCCTCATGTAAAGAATCCAGCTTGCCTCTAGCAAAAAATTCCAAAATGTTTCACTTCTGTGTATGTATTAGCAACATGATCAGTGCATGATAAAGTAAGTGGAGGGATCAGGGAGTGTGTCAGGCACAGATGTCCATGATTCAAAGATCTGTTCACCAAACAAAGGGAATTCAGCCAAAGCTCCTTTCCTTCTTAAATAAACCTGCTTTATTTGGTGTTTTTGCAACAACCCACTTCACCTCATTAAGCTGATTGTGATGCCAAATAAGTATTCATTTATGCCATCAGTAGACTTTGCAACATCAGAAATATGATTAGGAAGATAAATGTATTTACAAACATCTTTTAATCACTGAAAGAGAATACTCAGCATTTGCATAATACCCTTCTAAGCTTCGCAGAGCACTACAGCAGTGCAATTAATAACTTTTTAAAGCTACTAGCAAAGCAGAGCTCTTTAGAGAGTTAAATATGTGATTATCAGTCAGAAAGATTAGGACCTAGGGGTCCTCCTACCAACTAAGGAGCTGGCAACATCAATTTGAATGCATTTAGTACGTAACAACTGAAGTTCTGACCATCTTCCCAGCTACCTCCAGTTAACAGAGGGACAAGGATCACCTTGAATTCAGAGCATAAAAAAGCTGTTCAATCTCCACCCTAAAGACAATACCTTTGTCATGGTGATGCCAGCCACCTGCATAGTAATCTTGGAGTACTTGAGGAGGGTTCCAGGTGTCTAGAATATAGTCTACCTGGTGCTGCTTACGCCACGTCAGTGACTGGCAAAGGATCTCTCTTGCTTTATCAATGTTGAAGTCTCGGGCACGTAGGAATCTTAAAATGTGCTCATCCTTTGGGATCTGTTAAAATAAACCCCAGGAAACAAATGGTTAGGGGAAAAGAAGAAAGAAAGAAAAAAAAAAAGGCAGCAAAAAAGCCCCAAATAACAGAAGCTGAAAAGCATGAAGCCCTGAACCAATGTAAGAGGATGGTATCTAGCAGTGGAAGTTACTCAAGCAAATCAGTCTTTGCAGCAAAACCATGAGCCCTGTCAGGTACTGCAGCTGCCTTCATACTTCCTGACCTCTGGTGTAATCATTTACACCAGTGTGACCATACTGAGTCTGTCCAATTTAAAGGAATCTAGGGACAAAAAGCAGATTGTAGTTCACTGCAAAGTAAAAGGAAGCTGAGATATACATGCAAATCACAGGTCACTGGAAAACCCCCAGCCTTGCTATCAGGGATTTGATTTAACCAGCCACATTGCTTCCCTTTCAGTGCTGCATTCAGGGACACAGATTTGAGAATATGGTTGGCCAAAGCAAACAAACATAAAAAGAAATTTATTGTAGAACTAGGCAGACACTTAAAATGGAGGTTATTTCCTTGTGTTGGCTTATTGACATTGATCATTCAAGCACCTCAGCTAGCAAAGTCAGCTGGGCAGTCACAATGTAGTCACTACAGTAGCGTAGCAGTCACTACTTCTACTGCCAGTCTATAAGCCCAATGTAGCTACTCTGTTCTGATCATACAGTGCCACTTAACAGGAGGTGTGGCATGCTGTTTCAGGTCTACCTTGCATATCACATTCTGAGATAGAGCCACAAGAGACCAAGAGTAACTTACTTTGCCCTTGTGTGTCTCCTGGAGCCACTGTCTCAGTCGGATGAGGCAGCTTTCCTGCATTGGGGTCAAGTCACCCAAATAACGTTTGATGTAGTCTGCATCCAGCTTGTCTAAAAGGAGATGTACATGTGATTAGAGTGGTCCTGGACTGACCCAGCCAGAGTAACAATTAATCTTATATGCTGATATCTGAGGCAGAGAAGCAGCTGCTCTCTGTTTCACAGAGCTGAATAAAGTTTCTTTGCGTCAGTAAAAAGATGAGCAGGCAACATACAGAATCATCCTAATGTTAAACCAAGAAGATTATTTCTCTTCCTGCAACTAAGGAGTAAAACCAGGCATTTGTAAAAGCATTTTGCCAGGGTATTCAGATTTGTCAATCCACAGCACCACAGGACTTGCTGCTTCTGGAAATATTTAAGAGAAGCTTTGATCTAAATCTCCCAGTACAAGAATTTTCCCAAATTCCCTTATTAACAGGGGAAGATAGATAAAACAGAAGATTAGTTCCAGGGAAGTTTCAGTCCTTTCCTCCCCATCATTCCTATAGTCATATCCATCCCTGACTGTCAGGGCAAGAAGTAGGCCA
Source organism: Phaethornis superciliosus (assembly GCA_023637945.1). Lineage (NCBI taxonomy): Eukaryota > Metazoa > Chordata > Aves > Apodiformes > Trochilidae > Phaethornis > Phaethornis superciliosus. Next base: position 2,277,099 of record JAJQWJ010000021.1, read on the forward strand.
TCCATTTGCATCCTAGTGAACAGCAGTGTGAAGAGTTTTCCTATTCATATCTGGTCTTCATCTACTAAAAAGACCAGCTCATAACAGCTCTCCAAACTATCCCATATGTTACTGCTTTGCAAGTCTGCATGTTAACATTTTATGTTAAAAAAGAGTCAATGTGAACATTTTCAGCTGCCCATGAGAAGCAGCAGAGAGCCTCTATAGCATGAGGAATCCCACTCAAACAAGCCAGACCACCATACCATCAGGTGTTCCTGCTGTGGGCTCCGAGGGGCTGCTTGAGGTATTGAGGATTTCCTTATTGTTCACGACCTCCTTTGTGCCAGAATCTGGTATATTAATAGCAGGTGAAACTGGTTGTCTTGTGTGGGATGTGCTACTCTCCAATTTACATGCAACAGGAGGAGTCCAACGAGGAACAAAAGTTATTCCTTCTTCTTCCATCTGCTTCAGGTAGTACTCTATTATTTCTTTTCCCTTCAAAACGGAAAATTTACTTCAGCTACTAAAACCACCCATTTAGACACAGAAACAATTGATCTGGAAATCCATGAAGTGGCTAGAACTCTAAAGGTTCCACTTGAAAACAGACCCCCACACACATGCCACCCCAGGCTAAAGAGTATACAGCCCAGTTTTTTGAGCAGAGCAGCTTGGTACTGAGCAGCAGGTACACTGCCTGGTGGTAAGTTGGAACCAGCACCTGCTTTGTGACTGCAAGCTCACCTTTTTAATATTGCTGGTGTACTGCTTCATGGCAATCTTTTCCACTGTGCTTTCGAAACCAAAAAAAGATTTTATATCCAGACTTGCTGACTGTTCAAAACAGGTCCAGTCTTCATTGTCAGGGTGAACCTATTAGTTAAAAGGAGGTGAAGCTGTTTAGCTACCCACTTAGTACTTTTTTCCCCTCACAATTGAAGCCTCTTATTTTACAGATTCACACAGTCAAAAGCATCCAGCTGGAATTTGCAGTCTTTTGCTTCATTTGCAAAACAGTTCAGATTTGCAAACCACAGTTCAAAAAAAGTAACACTAAGGATTAGAAAGCTGGATTTCTGAGCATGCCATTGTCCTAAAGCCTGAAGGTTAGCCTCCACTTCAAATTGGCTTGGAACAGTATCAACACTTTGTAACAACACAACTTTATTTTCTGCTTCTGCATTAGGGAATTGGGGCACGAGAACAGCTCATCCAGTATAAATGAGCTCAAATCATAATTATAACAACATTCGAGAATCTCTGTCCTTTTATAAAGTCAATTGTAAAGTCAATTATAAACTAATTTTAACAAGAATTAACTTTAAAATACAATTCATTCTTTAATTTAAATTCTGGTTGTGTGCATATAGAACAAGGGCAAAGGAGAAGTGTTGTGTTTTGTACATACTTCTCACATGTACTATTCTGTACAGCATTTCCCCTGTTTAAACAGAACTCTCACCAAAAAATTTGCAGGTGAAAAAGTATTTTTAAATATACCTTGGAAACAATTGCAGTGATAATAATAATAATAATAAAATAATCAGATAATAGTGTTGAGTGGGTTTGACATCCAGTGACCTTTTAACCATGGCTCTGTACAGAACAGAAAATGTTATCACCTGCACACAAAAAGAATGCTACAATACAAATAAATGGGTTACATTTGCTAGATTTGATTTGACCTTTAACATTGATTCAAAGTTTTCCTGCTATACATGTGTGCTGAATGAGCCTACAAGTATTGACTAAGCCATTCAGAAAAAACATGACCAGAGCATAGCAGTAAGCATGTCCCCAGAGTCCTATCAAAAAACATCTGCAATTAAGTCCAAGAATAGCCACAATGGAAAGAATTAGGTTAAAATGTAGCTGACTTTTTGAGCACTTGTTTGATCTGAGCAGAAGGCAAATACACTATGCTGAGCTACCTTTGAACAGCTCTGGGAGGCTATCATCAGCCTCACCAAGCCCCAGGCTGTTATTACAGACCAGATTTGCCTCAAGAGACTGTCAAACACAGCAAATTATGTTGTGTTCTGCTCGGAGATGTTCAAATGCAAGAGGGTGCCAAACTTTTTTCAGTTCTTCAAGCAAGAGTGTTACATTTAACAACAATAACAATTATCACTCCTGGTGGCGTGCGAACTTTTTCTTCCAAGGCAAAAGCCAACTTGTGTGTATGACTTCTGATATTTAAACACTGACTTAGCTCCATCTGTAGCATCTCTCCACTGAGAGCCTGTTACTCACTGTGTAACAGCAGTGTTCATTAATAATCACTCTATTGGAGAAGGTTTCATTGTAGGCTTCTATATGCAAAGTCCTTTCTCGCCTGTTCAAAGAGTTCTTCTGGACAAAGTAGACATAATCCACCCCTGCAATCTGAAGAAGATGACACAGATTCTGTTAGGATTCCATATTCATGTGAAAGGATACCCAAAAGTATGTAACAGGCACTTCAAACCTCATCACCTTTTTCAATAGCCGCGGGGCGTCTACATCCAGCTTACAGCGCCGCTCGATCACGTGGATAGCTCCATCCTCACTCTTGTATTCATTCACAGTGTCACTGGCTACAAACATAGGGATCAGAGGACACGTAGGAAACCTTCTTTCATATGCCTATAAAGATGGAAAGAGAAGAAAACAAGCTATCATCACACTGAATTCCCAGTGGTGTGAGTCTGGTTCCTTCGGTGACATGACCAGCGTTTGGAGACACGACGTGCTTCACACCCGTGCACAATGTGCTGTAGAAGGGATTGAACCTTCCTGGAGTCCGTGTTATAGCTGAAAAAGTCACAGTGCATTCCCAGCAACCCATTTAGTTACACATTCCTAATATAGCCCTTCCCAGGTAAAACGATGTTTAAGATAACACACAAATGACCCCCTTTCTCCCCTCCCTCCCAAATAGAAATTGTTAAGTACAATGGCAATCCTCATGTCAGCAGGAAAAATAAGACCCTCTAGTTTTAAAATACCACCAGACAAACTAGTTATGCATTGGATTTAAAAAAAACACATGCTAATTATCAGTGTTTCACCAAGCTGTCTTGAGGGTTCTCCATATAGCTCCCAAAGGCCTAATAAAAACATTTCAAAGTCAGTTCCTTGAGCTAATAGAGCTCTCAAGCTTCCCATGTACAGAATATTCACAATGATTACACTGCAGTTTATCAGCTTACAGCCTTGTCCAGCAACATACAGGAAGCCTGTATGAGACCATTTCATACCTCTGAAAAGTCAAACTTCTTCCAATAATGCAGAGCTAGCAGTAGCCTTGATTCTGGTTACAGAATATGACTATGTGAGTAAGTTCATCTTTTAAATACTTGGCAAGCTTGGAAAGAATAGTTAATAATGTGAGATGAGTAAAAGAGCTAAGAGGCAAGTGGCAGTTATCCCCATTAGTAAACTTGAGTTTTTGTTTTAGAACCACTGTGACTGAAGAATGCTACACAACTTCCAGATTTTTCCCCTTTTCTTTCATAATCATGAGTGTACTTCCCCTTCCCTTTGGTTTTTATAATGGGGTGCATAGTAAAGTAACTAATTCTTTAGGCTTCTTTTCAAATTCTGAATTCTTTAATTTTTGCTATTATCAGAACCTAGTCAGCAAAAAGGTGGGATGTGCACGTTGTCCCATTACAGAAAATGTCAATCGGAGAGCAGAACATGACATAATTCTTTAGAAGAGCTAAAGTATTTACTCTGACCTTTTAAATAATTGTAACTGCTCTGAATCTAGCTGGGATGCAGCACAGAAAGAGCACCAACAGGGAGAGGGTGTGGAAGAAAATAAGCAGCAGCTGCAGAAAGTATGCAGTGGTGGCAGTGGAAGAGAAAAAGTCTCTTCATTCTCACTTTATAAGAATAAAAATACTTGGTTTGTTACCAGTTTTCAAACACAGCTTGAATGCAGGGTTACTATGGTAAAACAGTACCAGCTTTTTTATCCTCGTGCATATTTTTAAACCACTTTTGCAGCATAAAGCTCTTCTGTCATGTCCTAGAAGTACAACCAGTCAGGGAGTATGCAGACTTTTTTTTTTTTTCCTCTCAAACTTTTCATCTGTGCACAGATGGTTTCATTTAAATTAAGAATAGAAATAATTTCTAGGTTCAGAGATGTGTGCACAATAGAAGTGACAGAGCATTAGTGTTGTAACACAACAGCAAGCAGTGGGGGAAGAAAATTTCACAGCTCCAAGAGAAAGGGAGGATGGGTCCTATTAATAATGGTATAAGAAGTTTCTTATTTCTTTTACAAGGCTCTTGTTCTGGTCAGAAGGATGTACAATTTACAGCTGTTCAAGGATATCTCAGCCTCCTCACTGAATAAATTACAGCATTCTTTCTAAGTTAATCCCTACTTACATTGACTGCAGTTAAATGTTGTCCTAAGAGGAAAAAAACAATTTCTAGAAGAAGCAGAATTGAGAAATACTTCTGGTTTTCAGGTTGCTTCATTCACTTTTATTTCATTTGAAGATCCTGCATTACAACAATTTTTATAGACAGGAAGGAAGGGAAAGTAGGTATCTAACATTTTGTTCACTATTTTCAGTGTTTTTACTTATGGATGACAATGATTTCTCCTCATTTGAGTAGTTTCCACCTAATCCAAGCTTTTGCAGGTCTCCTTCATTGCACGTATTAATGCATTTCTCATCTTAGTCCTCAAAATGCTTCCCATTTGCCCTGTGAACACTTGCAAATTACAAACATTACCTTCTCATAAGTGCTTATTGAACCATGAGCAAAAAACTACCCAGGAAGAAACTGTTGTTCTGAATGGGAAAACTGATGAGAACAAAATAATTATCTGCCAAAAGTTGGCAGGCTCAGGGCGTGCAACAAAGCACTCGAAGGTTTCAAAGAGATTTACAGAGACACAGGATTCTCTCTCCCTAAAGAGCACACAGAGTATCAAAACCTGTTCACAGTCAGTTTTATTTGGTTCTTAAGTCAGGCTGGTTTTATTTCTTTCTGTACCATTATGAATATGTCCTTATAATCCATCATTTCTCAGCGCAGCTTTTTTTATGAAAACGTGATGGTAGTAAACCGTAGCCACATCAAAATCTTCAATCTGATTCAGGCATAGCTGCCTCTTCCACATCTGGCAAACAGTTCTCTTTCAGGCTGCAAAGTAGGCAGGGAAAAACCTGCTAAGGACTGTAAGAAGGACACTGAAAGATCTTGCTTCAGCATGGGCCAACACAGCAGAGGAAACAAACCTCTAATTTGTGGTATAACAACCAGAGACACATGAGTCAAAGCAGCACATACATCACCAAGACTGGAGCTATTAAAAGAGCTCAGGAAGATCACATGGTGCTGCTTCTTATGTCATAACAGAACCAAATGGATTTTTCTGTGGTTTTGGGGTGTTCTATATGAGAAATTTTGTCTCAATTCCAGCTCCGCAGACAGGAAATATCTGTATTGCATTATCCAACATTCCTTTAGCAGTCTGATAAAGCAGAGGACATGATAAGATGCCACACATTTTTCCTGTATGATAGGTCTCTTTCCAAATAAAATCATGGGATATTGCACATCTTTCTCTCAGGATTTCAATGGTACTGCATAGCTATAGTCACCAAGACATTTAGTTCCTCATAAGCAAAGCAGCTGCAGCAATCCTGATGGACTCCATGCAAGAACAAAATGCTGTAGACAAAATGCATCCAAGAAGGATGTTACTTTATTTTACCATTTTCTTCAGTCACGTTTAAAAAAAAAAAAAAAAAAAAAAGGCTTGTGTGAAGATTCCAATACATAACAGAAGTGCAGATCTTCAAAGCTTCTCCTATCAGTCCTGGGCTTGACAGGAGAAGTTGCAATTTCTTTTCAGCTAAGACACACAGAGATGCACAGACCTTCCACAAAAATGGTTTAAAGCCTGCAGTTCTCTTGCTCCCTAACAATGTACTTTTACTATTTCCCACCAGCCTCTGGAACATTTGTGTACTCGGATATGTCAGAAGCTGGCATTGTGCACCAAGAAAAACACAGTATGGTGAAGCAGCTTGAACTTCAATTTAACAGGCTCATTATATAAACCCTTAGCTTCCTTCATGTAAGTTAACAGTAAGAACACTGACAAGCATAATTTCAGTCAAAATAGCACTATATTAGGGCTTCTTTTCCAACTGCTTCCCTTAGCAACTCATGTTCAGAGGAGAATCAAAATAACAGGATTTATTTTACTTTTATCTTTGATAGTACTTCAGCTGTGTTGAAAGACATGAAAGCAATTGAAAAGTGAGAATATTTTAAACCCATTGCAGTTATTTTTCATACCCAAGGGAATTATACTTTCAGCCGCTGCCCTTAGATTTTGGCATTTTAATATTGGTAATAAAAGGATCCTTTCAAAATACTACCTTTAGAACAGTAACTAGATATGACCCCAATCCAATTTTCAGGAGAACCAAAGACTCTGTTCTGGTTGTTTGCACCTCAAATCATGCCTAGGGCTAATAAAATACCTTGATAATAGGCATGTGCTCAGTCCTCCATGGGGAAAGTCAGTCATTTATGCAAATAAGTTACTCAGCTTCACTGACCAGATTAATATATTCCCAGCCTCCTGCCTTAAAGGGAAGGGATTGTTCAGTATTTCTATTAGATGATTCAAACCTAACTTCTATGCATAAAAGAAGAAAAAGGATCTGACAAAACCTGCAAGCCATCTTATAATGTGCTGTTATTCTTACAGTAGCTGAATTCTCAAAAGAGGACTTCTAACCTGGTGAAATAAGTAGGAATTTTGGTCACCATTCAGAAAATTAAGCATATTGACCGTTTCTTAAGAGCCTAATTGAATGAAACAAGCTGTTATATTTTTTAGATGTTTGCTGTCCAGAACTGCTCGAGCAGTAACCTTTTCAGAGCAGCACAACATTTTCCAAGGAGATTCACCAGGAGATTCATCCAGACAATCAAACCCAGTCAGCTGCATTTTGTGTGTGCCACATACAAACCTGAATTTCTGCCTGCAATACCTGACCACGTTTGGGTACTGATCTGCAAATGCATACTAACATTCACCATGTTCTCCTACCCACTTTGAGCATGTGGGATTTCTAAAATATTCATAAGCACCCAGGAAACAAGAAAGGTCAGTACCCAAGCAGGATGCTGCCCTAGCTAGAAAGGCTGCAGAGGAGCAGTTTGATCATTCCTCTGTATCACTCTGCCCCTTTCCTCCTATGCCTTAGGGCTCTGCAGATCAATACAAAAAACATTGACTCCTGGAAGAGCAACAAAGAGGTTTCAAATTCTTGGCAGTTTCATTTGAAAAGAAACAATTCTGAATTAAGTCCCAGAAAGAAGCAAGTACCTTCTCATCCTCCATATACTGGATTCAGGGATTTTTACCATTCTTTTTATAGTGGACATGTGTAAAAAAATACTTCTACAAAGTGCATATCTCAGTGCCTCTCACACTCAGGGGTGTGTGTAAGAAAGCAGATGATTGGAGTGGATATACCTCAGAAAGCTCTAGAAAAACTTTTTGTAAGGTAACAACCCCAGGCACCAGGCAGAGGGAAGATGAACTGGACTGCAGATTGGGAAACAAAACAAACAAACAAAAAATCTTTAATACACAGCTAGGCAGCTCATTGGAAAGGAACATTTCTGTGAAGCCAGTTCTGGAAGGACAGAGTCCTCTAGAATGATACATTCACTGCCATAAGCCTTGCTAACAGCACAGTTAAACTTGGCTTTTTTTGCAATTAACTTCTCCCAACAGCATGGCATCTCCCAACACAGCATCCCTTGTTCAAAGTAGGCTTAAGTGGTTCTTTCTCCACTGTGGTTTTGGTTTTTTGTTTTGGGGTTGGTTTTTTTTTTGTTTTTTTGCTTCATTAAATGTCCTCATCTACAAAGAGAGAAGTTATTGTCTTTTTGGGGTGAGACAAAGGCTGCTTGGCAGTGAGTCAGTGCTAAGAACTCCTTCTCTGTGGAAAAGACCAAGAAGGCTTTAGTTATACAAGCCAAACAAGGTTTATGGGGACTACAGACAACCCAGCCAGCATGAAAGAGGCAGCTTCAGACTTACAAATGAAGGCTGCATATAATCTGAAACACAAAATCTTTTATTTTCACATTTCTAGTCCTTGACAAACATGAGGGAGTTTAGACAATCTTATTTTTCACTTGGTTGTAAATCCAGGCCCAGACTATGCCACCAATATAAAACCAGTCAGATTTTCAAAGTATTGGGATGATAACCCAGGGTAAAATTAGTATTTGTAAAGGCTGATATTAGATGCTAGAGACCTTCTCTACTACTTCTCTTAACAGAGAACACTGGCTTTATTTTAAAAAGGAAACAATGAGAGTGGAAGCCTTCCATAGCAATTTCAAATTAAAAAGTGTTCAACAATAATCAGATTAGAACTAGAATGCAATTATGCTCTTCCAGCAAGATTCACCAATGGTTAACCTGCTGGCTATCACAGCAAGATCAACAAAGCAAATGTTTGCATAAGGACTTATCACTGAACTGGATTTAAGCAGTAAGAAAGTACATCAGGAAATACTTTGCGTGGAAGCCCTTTGTCTCAATTAAAAACTATAAACCGTCACCTCAAGGAGAGCCACTCCAAAGGTCCTAAGAATTGAGACAAATAAAGTAGGCAAAGAACATCCTTCAAAAAGGAAGGCTCCGAGCTCTTTGTTAAAAAAAGAAAACAAATCCCAGCGCCCCACATTTGGATAAATCTTCATTTTAGTACATTATTTTGGAACAGGAAACACTCTTCCACACTGTGAAGAGCAAAATTTCACTACGGAGAGGAAAATCCAGGCTTTCCAATCTGAGCTGTACTTGAGAAGGGTGTGAATATGTGAACAGCAGAGAACTGGCAGAACATTCAAGCTGCCATCCCTACAGAAGGCTCTGAGGGGACAGCAGCCCCAGGTCTTGGGACATATTCTGGTGAATCTCTTACAAGAAGAACTGACTGACATTCACCTGGCAAGGGGGGGTGGTCCCTTACCCTCAATTTGTGCAAAAATTTGCACAACTCTCTCCCTATCATAAATAACTACAGTGGCAACTGCATCCTGGTCTTAATTTACTTTGTGCCTCTTCTCCCTTCATTACAGTCCAGAATCATTTGGACAACCCTGTTGTTGCACGGGGGAACAGGGTACACTCTCTTCATCCTCCACTTCCTGATACAAGAGGAAATTTGGCCTCTTAAGTATTAATGATCCCTATTAAGAGTATCAAAGATAAACAACCCCTCTACAAGTCACAGAAAAATCTATAGGAGAAGTGAGTATCAGTAAGCCAAGCATTCCATTTCTTTCCAGAGGTTAAAAAGTTCTTGTTTACTACACAAGTGTACAAAGTGTTGCTGATCTAGGACTTCCTGATTAAATGCTCATTAGTATATTTAGTGTCAGCTTACAGCACTGAGAACAAGCAGTGCCTGCACTGTTCACATATGGGTTACCAAAGCAAAGCACTCCCAAGATGCCCCAACTGCTTTGACGTTGCAGAAATACACCACAGCATTAATATTTCAAAGCAGAGCTAGTTTAAAATTTTCATAAATTACATTTTATATAACTCTGCATCAAATCCTTGAACTACAACGGCCTTTTAGTTTGTGGTATTTTTGGTTGGTTGGGCTTTAAAATTTAGACCACACACACACACCTTATTGTACAAATTATGAGGCACAGATTCTGTTCATGAATTCTCACTGAAGGCTGATTAATTTCTCAAACAGTGAGAGAAGTAAGCTTGAAAAAACATCTTAGATGTTCTGCAATGGCCTGTTCCAACAGGGCTTTCAGGTAGAGTTTTTAGGAAGAAAAACTGTCAGTGGCTCGAGAACTTATTGCAGGATGATATTCAAGTTCTTATAATGCTACATGTATGATACTGCACTGAAATGGTGCTCAAAATTATTTTCCAGGTTTACATTTCATATTCAGATGAGCAAGGACCCAATTAATTCAAGAGAGACTAACACACTGAGTCAGTAATAACCACATAGACATTATTGGATCCTGCACAGGTCTGGAAGCATTCCCTGGGCTTCAAACACCCAGAGGTGTTAAACAACCTATGTTCTAAGCAGCCCTTATGACCTGACCAGACATTGAAGATCACTACAGAAACCATTTCATTAACATCATGAGGGCTTTGTTTGTTCTTCTTAGAGTATGAAGTGCTAAGGTGACTTGCTGTTTACAGTATCCTTGTCTCCAGACAAGCATTTGAAGCCAGTGAAGTCACTAAACTGAGCATTCTCAGCTCATCTCTCCTTTAGTGGAATGGAAATTAAATTCCCCAGAAACTCTCCGGGAAACCAGGAGGTGAGGAAAATAAAACCAAATATAAAGGTGTCCATGAAAACATTTCTTTCCCTGCTTTTATCAGCTCTACAGAAGAGCACAATCCCTGCTCCCCCTTGTCTTCTTTTGCTGTTCATCCTTGTTTAAAGGGATCCTCTTTATTTAATCAGGTTTCACGGAAACAAATTTCAGACCTACGCTCTATGAATGACCCACTTATACCTTGCAAATGTTCAGCCAGAAAGTGGAAGGGAGGATGAGAAGAGATTTATCCCAATACACTTAAATGTACTCCTTAGCTTGACTCTCTCACAGCATCACAGGATGGTCAGGTACAACAAAAGTATAAACACAGAACTCTGTGTAGCTCTGCAGACACAGCCCAGGCTACTTTACACTCACAATATCTCTTTGAAGACTTCTGCTGAGTAAAAGGAACAGCTTGGTGTGAAATTTCAGGCATAACAACAGTTTATACACACTGCCAACCACAAGAATCAGGAAACACCACTGAAATGAGATTCTAAATGAAACTGTATGCTCAATAGCTTGCACATCACACACCACCCTGGCTTTCTTTAATGTCTTGACTCTGCTACAAAGCACCTTCAAGTGAACTTCAAAGCACAAACACACAACTGGCATTTCTGTTCCTCTCCCTAGTTGAGGCAGCATTTCCATGGTTACAGTGCTGATCACTACTGGAAGTACATTCCAAGCATAGACCAAGGCACAGCTCACATTTCAAACAGCCCTGCAGGCTGCTCCTGGTAACTTTGAGTCCCTCTGAGATGCAGTGCACTCCCAAACATGCTATATTGCCACCTGAAAACTTGGCCAGCACACCATTCATTCTATCTCCATGGCATTTATCAAAGCACTGAAACTGGACAGCTCTTCAAGCAATCTCATCACAGCACCTGCACCATATTCCCCAACTTTGGTCCTCATCTGAAAAATTTGTCTTGCTTGTGCTTAAGCTCCTTTCCTTTGAGACCAGTAGCATCAAAAGTGCTACTGAAATCAAAATATCCTTTATGCACAAAGGTTTACCCAAACCACGAGCACTTTGGGATATTACCTTGGCTGTCAGTTCCGGGACATTGTTTGATACAACCATGTCTCTAGAGAGCTGTTGCAGGGACTGTTTGGGAGAAATTTCTGCTAAATATGCATTGACTACATAGGATTATACACAACAGTATCACTTTCATTAACAGGATTTATAAGTAATTATCTCCTACTGCTATTAAAAGTTACAAAAGACATCAAGCCCAACCTCAAGAAGATAGTGACAATTTCAGGAAGAAATCTCTTTTCTGTGTAGTAATTTAGAAGGTTTACATACATTTCAGAGTTTTAGTTTAAACCTTCTGTGAAGTTCATGCAAAGCAAGAAGTGCTCATTTTTCTATTAGCACACAAATGAGAAATCAAAAGGATTTCACAGGCAGCTTAAAGAAAGGATGTTCCATTTAGATGGCACCTAGGAAAGGATAGGATAAGGAAGCCAAAAGCAAATTTTCTCTGCATTGGAGCATAAAGGTGTGGGCTACAGACCTTGTGAATCTCAGCTTTGGCACTCAGTGTTTTCTCAAGCATGACTAAAGTTACAATAATATTTCAATATTTCATTATATTAATGTAGACCTTATAAATAAATCAGGAGAGTCAAACGAAGCTATGAAAACATCTTCCAGGTAAGTGGAATTTTACTGGTAATAACTGTGGTGTTATGCAAGTGTGATAAGCAACTTGGCAGACCAAGCAAAGCCTCTGCTTTCCTGCACAGGAAGAAACAGGCAGACACAGAAACCTCTGTTCTCATGAGGGATGAGACCAGTCAAGCCACCCACATATGCTCTTTCTATACAGATCACTGCTTTATGCCCCTCAGTGTACCCTTCCTTCAAGGACACTATTCCACAGCTGAGCATTTTCATTTCAGAAGATTGGTCATACAGAGAAGCTTTACTAGCAAAATTATGTTGCATACAGCTGCCTGGAATGAAACTGGAAGGGGGCTGGCTGTTAACCACCAAGGACCCACTTTACTGCTTGCAGAGACACAATCTTCTTCCTGATAAAAAGTAAACTCTTCAGTGATTTAATGCAATTCACTTCAGCCTTGGGTGGTAAAGCTACACTGATTCAGCAGGCAAAAGTCTGGGAATGAAGCATCTGACCTGAAGACAAGGGCTCCCATTCCATCTTTTATCTGTAAAAGATGATCTCTAATAACCACAGGCATGCCTCAACGGTGCTTTAATTGAACGAGTGGTTCCTGTAGAAGAGATAAGTCAGTTGTGGTTCACTTCAATAAATTTGCACAGCTGGAACTGTCTAATACTTGACTCTGTGTGGGAGCCTCAATGTCCATCTGCAGAAAACAAATGAATCATGAGGGTGGAATTTCAGAAGAAAGTGGATAGCCAGTGTAAGAGCTTAAGAGTTACACCTGCTCTCCTCCCAGACACAAGAGGATTATTGCATTTTTTCCTCTCTTTAAGAACTCCAGACATCCCAAAAGAGCCCGAGGGATCTTCAGTGCCACTAATGAATGAGTGAGGCAAACCTCACCTGCAGCATCTGCACAATCTTGAAACACGGCTGCCCAAAATGAGAAGCTAAAATAGAGAAGTTGGGCAAGTACCACTCCTTCCTCAGGAGAAAAAAAACTATTATGGACAGAAAAGCCAAACACACCAAATGTAAATAAAATTATTGCAATCTCTTTCTTTTGTTTGGATTAGGCTGGGAAAGCCCAATCACTCAGGTTAGGCTGGCTTGTGACTGGAAGCCCAATTACCTGGCTAGAAAAAACAAAACCACTGAGATTGCTCTGGTCTAGGTTGAAGGTAGGAGGACATCAAGGACAGACTTTACAGTTGTTTGAAGCTGCCCTTCAGTACACACAGACCTTAGCTGACTTGCTGGGGGCAACAGCAACATAAGATTGACTTGCAAGTTCTCTGTAAGTCGTTTACATTAAATGCATGTGCAAAAGTTTCCCTGAGTGAAAAGGAGTGCTCTGTCTGTTCCATGTTCCAAGCAAGACAGATGGAAATCAGGCCTGGCCCAGAAGCCACATAGCTCTGCACACACCACTTAGTTTGACAGACTGTGCCCTGCAATTAGAGTCAACTTCGGTAGTTTCTAGGATATGGAACTCAGCTTTTGACCCCAATTGCACAGGACATGACTGCTTTGGCTCAAGGTTAAAGCACTATGGAGAAGAGGCTGACCTCCAAAAGAGCATCACAGTAAAGGCTGGCAACAGGCCAGTGAAAGCTTAAAATGCTTGGAGACTGACATGTGATTACTGGGGAATGTGAGCTATCCTCAAGCACTTCCTATTTCTTTGCAACAATGGCCATGTATAAACCTTCACCCAACGCTAGAACAGCTCTTTCTTTGAAATTTTTAAGATACACACATCAAAATGACTGTAAACCATTAAGCCTGTCTTACCACTGCTTGTAAATAACCATTCCTTGTCTTACAGCAGCTGGACAATGACAACTGTGTTCTGCATGGCTCACAGGCATCTCACAGATGCACAGGACATACTGAAAACAGAACTTGGTACTTGGCTTCCCCATTTCTTTCCAGTTAACAACATTGCATCTCTAGTTCCTCTGCAGTCAGTTGTAGTTTAAAATTCAGCTGCAGTCCTGCTGTGTCCACTGAGGATCTATTTTTGGAACAATCAAATATTTCTTACTGCTCCTTGCTCAGGTCTCACATTTATGAGTCCTACAATTGCTATTCGTCCCTTTTTTGGTCTTAGAATCACAGACACTTTCAATAACAGGTCTGTTAAAGCACGTTTAACATCTGGAATACGTTTAGAGTATTTTAAATAAAATTATGACTGTGTAGACAAAATCTAATTTATGAGTGGGGGAGGAAAGGATGACTATAGCATTGCTACACTATAAGCTCAGAATTCCTCATTAAACCATTGTCTGAAAGGTTAAAGACATGTACTGCCACAAAGAATAAAGTCTTCTGATCTCCATCCAAATCAACCCCCCCACCACATGAAGGTTCAGTGAAACAAGTTTGACTTCTTTGTCTCAGACTGAACCCGCCAGGTTTTAATTTGGCCCAGAGGCAACGGGCCTCTGAGCACTGCAAGTGATTTCACTCTACCAGGAATACAACCAGCAGAGGAAAGAAAACTTTGCCAAAAGGGCAGAATTCAAGGTAAGTAGCATCACTCAACTGTAAAGGTCTCAGTTTGGCTTTTGGACCTGCAAAGTTATCAGCTTTCAGGGTAAGGGCAGCTGTACTTTATTAAGCAAACAAATTAAAATGTATTAAGTACATCAGTTAAATCTTGACCATTCACTAATATCATGGCATGGCATCAAAATGAAGCATGGTAGGGGTCTGTAGACAAGATACCACTTAAGCTAGAAAGTTAAATGTAACATTTAAAAATATATCCTAGCCTTACGTACATGTCTGATGCACCAGGAGATGCCTCCAGGAGTTTAGAAAAATCAAATGGCAGCTCAGCAGTATAGGACAGCAGCTCCTCATAGGGAATCAAACTATTAAACAGACTAAGACTCATCCCCATCAAAAATAATAATTTAACACCGAGAGAGATATCTTACAAATTTACCAGGGCAAGGACCACAAAGAATGTGAGAAGGGTTTATTGCCTCTTCCAACACAAGGAGCAGGTGGTGCTAAGCTGAGAAAGTAGGAGCCAGGCTGTAGATAAAGGACACATCTCCTGACAGTGTCATGAAGCACAGGATCCTGCTGCAAAGTGTCATGACAGGCTTCACTTGGCTCCAGGAACTGACTGGGCAAGCATGAGAAAAGAAACCACATGCAGTGTTGTTACAGACAACAGACACATTCTGGACCAGAAGGGCTGTCAAGACACCTCTGCAGGATGAAAGAGGACCCTGAGAGGGTGTTACCATATGTTTAAATCATCCTACCCTCCTCCCTAGAGGCAGATACTGCCCTTGGCCACTGCCAGATCCCCAGCACATGAGCTTTATGGTGCAATTCAGTACTGTGGTTCTCAGGAAGAGACAGAATATAATCCTTTTCTCCAAATACCTCATTAAGGTATCAGTCCCCAGATGCACCACTGGCACAGTGAGGTGGTACAGCTTCTGCACCACTGGATCTGCTCCCCAGTAAAATACAAACAGAAAGGTACCAATAAAATACAAACAGGAAGACACCACTTGGCTTCAAAAGATAAACATTTAAAAAGAGAATGTTCAAGACTCCTTTGATTCTTATCTAAAAAAGCAATTAAAATCATAGATGATAGACCAGATCTTTGTTCTTTAGACTCCTCCACAGCAAAGCAGAGAAACAAAAGCAAGAAGTGGTTTAGTCAACACAGAACAAACAAGATCAAGTGAAAATGCTTTAAATCCTGTTCTTTACAACATCAGTGGCTGCACCATGCAGACCATGAAACACTTCAATAGAAATAAGTAATTTCATAGAGCCATGAAGTCAGTAATGAAGAATTTATGCACAGGCCAATGAATTGCACAGCAAAGAAAGAGTTCTGCAAATTAAGTAGTCTCATTTACACACTGAATGAAAAAGACAGAAAAATCTCCTCTGGAAAGGATTCCTCTGACTGATGTTCCTGAACTGGATTTTATGGCACTCACATTTTACACAAAATGGAGACAGAAAGGAAGTGCTCTCATCAGGAAATTAACTGTACCCCTTCTGTTGTGGCATGAACAAACAGAAATGACATCCTGACCATCACCAGCAAAATATTCATTGTCACAAAATGAATTCCCTTGTTATCAAAGCAATGGGATACAACATTACAGCAGCAGTAGACAGGGCAGTTACCAGGCACAGAGAGGCTGAAATGCTAAGAGGTTTGTGATGCTGTTTTCAGCTGTTATACACTGATTGATCTGGATATATTCCAAAAAAAACACCTATACTTAAGATTTCGGAATACAAATGAGAGCAGAATGAAAACAGCTACAATTACCCAACAAGTAATCCAAAACATACGTAACTCCACAGGTTTAGATATTTCATTTCCTAAATCTGACCAACGACAATGTCTTGGAATGCTAGTTTCTATGAACCCAAAGGCATATAATTAAGCATTAAAGGAGTTGAAATAAAGATTAATTTATAATACAAAAGGATAGCTTCTCTTTGCTCCCTCCACAATCCTTCTGCTACCACCAGAGTTAAAGCTGACAGGTTCCAACAGCCCTGTGATATTTTTATTTTCACATTTAGTGATGTATAGTTCCCAAACCTAATTATTGTAAAACAACCTGAAAAGGAACCTAAGACAGGAAGTGTTAAAATCTGAGGTTTCATACTTGATACAATGCAAGAAAGCCAACCAGTCACCTCACATGCTGCCTCATCATATCCAACAAAATATAATTATTTTTTTAATTTTCAATTTCATAAAGTAACGAAAGATTCCTCTTTATGCCAAAGCAACTCACAGAATCCAAAACTTCAAGCCACTAGGCACAATTTGCCAGTAGTTTGCTAAGGAATACCAGAAACTGCTAAATCAAGTTCCTAATGACCCCTTCATTTACTATTCCAGCAACGGGCTTCAGCATTTTGCATTTTTCAACCTGCAGATCACCAATTATTTCCCCATGGAATCGAGGGCAATCACAGTGCAACATGTGCTGACAAATGCCCTGCTGACTCCTCCTGGTTTTTGGGGCCAGCTGCCATCAGGTCACAGTGCAGGGGGGACAAGCACCTTGTCCCCACAGGGGTGCCCATCAGCCTTTAGTGAGTTTGGTGAGGAAATCAGGGCAATAAGGTATTTATTTTCCTTTTTTCCCCGAGATAGCTTTTGACCAGCCTATCTGGCTTGCTGATGAACTTGACTTTGCAAGAAAGCAGCAAAGACAAGCTGGAACCCCAGCTGAGCTGTAGTGGGAAACCACATTTCAGTTTTATTTCTCTGGCTCTTAGAGGCCCATAAAACCATGAGCTGAAAACTTTTGTGGACTGGGCAGAAATCAGTATGACCCGAGCCAAAGTAATGCAGAGAAAAGCCAGAATCCTGGGACCAGATCTCAAATTTGGATGGCTCATTGCTTGCTTGTACTTTTTTGGGAACGCTGCCCCATGTTGCAGAGAAGCCCAGATATTGCCAGATGGCTCTTCCAACTCCTGTCCCACCCATGTCACCACCATATCTGCCCCTAGCACGAGTTCCTGGTGTGAATCCCACCTCAGACATCACTGACTGATTACAAGAGAAACAAGCTGCACAAAAACTGGCTGAGAGAGCAGAATTATTAAATTACCTGTAATGGGCTCCACTTAACATTTTACCTGAGCTGCTAACTTGGCCTTTCTAAGTTACATCATAAAAATGAGATAAAAGTGTTAATAAGTCAGCTTAATGGCCTCTTCCTTCATTTAGAATACACACACAGTCATTTTAAGCTACATGAAAAAAATTGAAGACAAATTCACTTGGGAGAGAAGAAAACAGGCCATTTAAGAATAACCTGTAATTAATTTTAACTCAAGCTAATTAACAGATTTCCTTGCAAATTCTCAGAAGACTCCTCTATATTCAGAACACAACAGTTTTAAGATTACATCACTGCCTTCCTTCCAGAACCCTCCTGAATCCAAACTAAGTGCAAAGCAAAACCAATCCTGGTTATGAGCATCACAACAAACACCCCTCGTTTCTGTGTTTCCAAATGCAGACTCTGCTTGAATGTGTTTTATGGCAAGCCCTCAGAGGTTGGTGCCCATCTCTCAGGCTCTCCTTATACCCTTTTTCATGGTGGGCTTCCTTCCTAAAAGCACAGAAGGTCCAATATTCTGGGAGACAGCAGTATGAGCTCCCCAGGAAAAGGAAGGGCAGGTGGCTCTTGCTGGAGGTGCACATCAGTGGCCACACCACCCAGAAACATCTCATCCTACATCTGCAGCTGACATCTCTGATCTCTAAGCAACCCCTGGCTCCTCATTGGGCATGTTTTTAGAATTAAAAAAAAAAAAACAACCCAAACAAAACCAAAAATGAAACAACCGTATCTGTTTCTCACTGGGCTTTACCCATGCTCCTTAACCTGTGACACGCTGTTAAAATTATAAGCACAAAGTTATACCTTTTCCACATCATAACTGTGGTCTTAGGGGTTTCTAGGACTCTGAAATGTGTTAACCGCTTCCATTCTGCCAAAACCCGTGTGTTAACTTTGGAAATTTTTAACTGAAAGGCAACATTTGGTTGATTTGGCTGATCAACAGACCCTAGAGCAGCATTTCACACCCCAGTCTCAGAGCTAAAACACCTGCAAAGGGTGAAAAGCTCAGAGTGCTTTCAGAACAAAGCAACAAGAACTGTTTTGATACGTATTTTTTCTTCTGTTGACACCTTTCAGAGCTTGACAGTAGTGGCATTTTAGCTTTTGAAGTGTAAAAGACTTGTTAAAAAAAAAAAAAAAACTGACTAAAAGCATTTGGTGCACAAGAGAACTGCAGCTGTCAGCTACACTCAGGTCATGTGTTTGCCCACAAAAAAACCCCAGGAAACAGCTAGCCATGGAAATATCTAAGCACTCCATGAAGTAACACATAAATTGCACAGTAAGCAGGCTGCTAAGTAAATATTTTTTCCCCGAGTGCTCAACTTTTACGTTTGTTAACTGCAGCTCATTTCAAACAAGTGGCCAAAACTTCATTTATTGGTACAACCTCTGCTAACTTGAGACCATCAGCAGTGACTTCAACCAGCAACTAAATTGGTGTATTTTCTGGTATTTTCACTTAGGTGAAAATAAGAAAATCCATACAAAGCACTGTTCCACTGCAGTTTCACCAACACATTGCCAAGAGTAAATAAGCCTGAATTTTCAACAAAGGCAGGAAGCAAAGTAGAGGAGAGTCAGGGAGTCACACAAAGAAAGGGAAACCAGCTGAACAGCCTCAGGACTGGGCACTGCTTGCTCCTTTCTCCAGGATTTCACTATCCAAGCAAACTATCAAGAAGGTGCAGTGCTTGAGGGAGATAAAATACCTCTCTATATATTTTGTGGTTTTTTGTGTTTTCAGAAGCACTTGGAAAACAGCTTCCTTTTCCTCACAGGCTGCTCATCCCTTCTTCACATGATGTGTGAAATCAATTTTTTCCCCAAGAAGAAGGAATAAAAATTGCAGGGACTTGTAAGCAGCTGTGGCACTTAACTTGATACAGAGTGGGTTTTTTTAAAAGTATATTTTAAAGTTTATTACTTTAAAGTGAAAATATGATGCACTGCCCGATCAGGAAAGGCTTTATAGTCTAGATCAAGGGATTATACTTTGATTTGCCAATCAGAAAAAACCACAAAACTTTTTTCTAATCTATCATTGACGCATATTTATATCATCTACAGTCTTATTACTTCCCTGTAATTTAGGAGTACTTTGAATCATGGAGATTTAAACACTGGGTTTTTCTCAGATCTATAAAACCAAAGAAAGCCAGTCAAGCTGTTGTCTAAAAGCAGCAAATTTGAATTGTTAAAATTACACTGTAATCAAAAGGGCAATACATGTTATACTTACTAAGAACAAAAGATTCATACTTTAGATAATTCAGCTATTCTGTCATAACAAAGGAAAAACATGAGACTAATTTTTTTTAAAAGGGATTCTGATGGGCATACACAGTTTTGAAGGAAGCAGTTTTCAGTCTCAAGGCATTGCAAGATTATTATTTTTATTTTAAAATAAAAATTAAATGCATTATTTCCACAAATGCAAGCTCCTAACATTGACGACTAAGTTACCTTCAGACTTCTCTTCATTCCTTGACACCAGTAGAAGACAACAAATACCAGGAACTTTAACCAAGTGAAAAACATTTTCTTAGGTACTCATGAAACTGCAAAATACCTCTGAAAGTCTGTCTCCTGTCACATGCAGATCTGGAAATGTTAGTATTCACAAAGCCACAAGTTCCCAAAAATCTACATTATTCTGACTAAACATAAAAGGACAAATTTGGAGCACACTTGCCCTTTTCAGTTGCATTATTATTCATATATGCTTCTGAGACTAAATAATTTGTGTCTGTAAATAGGACACTCCTCATAAGGGCGAAGTGCAATACATTTTCAACAGAGCTGCCAGAAATCAATAAAACTAAACCTCCACTGGTCAGTGATTCAGTTCAATGTGGTTCTTTCAAAAACCTTACTTATTTTCCATTTGCATTAATTCCACCCTTGGAATGCCATAGTAGCTGATTATTATTTAAAATTACTCTGGAAATTAAACTCAAAGGGAATTATCTAACTCATGGAAATGAGCTGTGAATCTCCAAAGTTAATTTTAGTGTGTTAAGAAAGCTTCCAGTTCTTAACTGTCTTTTAACATTAAGAACTACTTACTCAGCAAAGTCCCTGTATTACTTGAAATGTAACCTCTTTAAGTCAATATTTAAAAAAATGAATCTAAGATTTTTAAAAGTTTTATAATAGGAGCTTCTCAGTTTTTCGCCAATATATTTAACCTTGGTAACTTGACAAGGGAGCCTAAGTAAACAAGAATTTTTCCACATTTCAGCTGCTTCCAGCATTACGTAAACTTCAAAATGACCAGGAGGAAAAATGAGGGAAGGTTCTATCCAGTCTGATGAACAGCTGTGCAAGTTAGTTGCTTGGGTTTTGTAAATATATGTATATACACACAAACACACAGTTTTCAAGAAGTGGATTATAGCAGATACACCACAGAGCAGCCAAAAGTCATCACTGGGAACCATCCAGTGACATCAGATTGCCTGTGTTAGGCATTTCAGACTAAAACCTGATCACTTCTACCCTATGGTTCTTGAATCTTCCCAAGTTCAGGAGATAGTTTCATTAAAAGATTTGCATTTTATCATTTTCCTGGCATATGACCTGGAACCACACAAGGGACTCTCCAGGGTGACTACCTTAGATTTTACACTGCCTTTGATGATAAGGGAAGAGAAGAAGCATGAAGCAATGGATTCCTACATTGCTGCCTACAAGAACACTTCACTGATTCTCTCTCAGGTCTGGGAAGGGCTGAGCTTTGAAGGGTATTGTCACAGGGACATGTTAGAATTCAATAGATCAGTTTTGTATTTCAGTGAAGCAATAAGACACCAATCCAACTTACAAAAAGGACTATTTTAGAGGTCTTTATATTATAATTGTCTGAAAAAAACTTGCCTTGCCAATCTTGGTTTTGCTCAAAGTGGAATTAAAAGTTGGGGTTTTTTAATTTATTTTTTTAATTTAATATAGCTCCATTCACCCTTCATAGAGAAAACTTTCAAAACACACTAGAGCAGCATGAATAGAATGCTGATTGTACTTCATTCAAGTACCAAACCCAAGGAGAAGTGGGAAATAGGAAGTTTGTAGGGTAAATAACCCATTCTGCAAGTGACATTCACTTGGTTGCTTGAGAAACACAGAATTTGATGCTGATTTCTTTAAATTTTAGTTTAAGTGAATGAGCTCCAATCTGTAGTTGGAACACATATCTTCCAGTAAATCTTTAGAGTCCACATGGGCTTTGCTGACACTAGTGATGTTCATTACTGCTCTACAAAATCACCTCTCCTGTTCCACAAAACTCTCAGGGAATGGAGGATGATTTTCCAGATACATTTTTGAAAAGTACTGCTGCTGAAGACAAAGATAAGAACCAACAGAAGACCCAGGCTTGAAGCAGTGATTTTTTTGTTAGACCACTCAGCATAAAGAACACTGCTGCCACACTGACCAAAGGTGTCTTTGAGAGGATTTTAGTGACAGTTAAGCATCACTGGTGTGTGAGTTAAAACCTCAGTTTGAAGACACATTTTCTTAAAGGCTGGGTGCATATGAAAAAGAGGGACAGAGAAAAAAATCCAAATGTAAAAAAAAAATAAAAAAATAATGTTCAAGTTGTTTGCTGGGTGCTTTAAATGCAAGCTTGCCAGGATATGTTTTTCATTTCAGAAGAGCTGCTGATACAGTGAAAGTAACATTATAGCACTTTTTTGGTTGAGAATGTGTAACATAATACTTCCACTTCAGTGAGCACTAAATTTGACAGGAACGTTCCTTCCAGAAATACTTCATCAACTTATGCAATCACCATTGAACCAAGGGAAAACAGTAAGAAAAGGCATGAAACTATCATATAGTGTTTATATTCTGTAAAGAATTTGGCTCATGGAGCCATTTCTCCACATACTTCAGAAATTGCTTGAGAAGTTTTGATAGATCACCACAAGGAATTTTACTTTTTAAAAAATTGATAGCATAACAGAAGTGACATGGCAGGAGAAGGATGTTCACTCAGTGATCACATTCAGAACAAGTTCAAGTGATACCTCGCTGACCTGACATAAATAAATACATGTGTATTTGTAGACAAAATAAATCATGTGAATTATAGCTAATCTAAACTTCTAGTCTCAGGAAGCATCCTCTTCAGCTGATTCTTTTTAGAAGCATTCTTCTCTTATTTCAACTATTTTTTTCTCCTTGTTACATATGTAGTATAGCCTCCTTCTTTCCAAAGGAGAAAAAAAGCTCTCAGGGAAGAAAAGACTTAGTACTTGTTAAAGATTGTTCTTCAAACATTATCCTCAAGCAACAGAACAGTTTGAGAACTCAGTAAATATTAATAGAAGTTTTTCTAATTACACCCAATAAAGCATTGTGCAAAGCCATGATGTCAGCACTTCAACTCAAAGTATCATTGAAGAAAGAACATAAAACAATTTTAGCCTTTAATTCAAAAGCAAGGTAAAGACGTGGCAGTTTAGCAAGCAGACAGAGAATTTTGTCCAAGAAACCAATTTCTGTTGACTAATCTAAGAACAATAACCAGTTTACTTCACTGAAGGACAAAGTTACAAAGACAACCAAATTTAAATTAGAAACCATCTGAAGCCAAGCTGTAAGCAAATGCAGCAAGGCCCTAAAAGACCTTCAACTTATCACAGTTGGATCCTTCACTCCTCAGGAAAATAACCACCCTCTGCCTTGAAGTGTTTGCAAGAGCACGACCTGCATGTGTAATACTGGAGGCAATTTCAGAAACGAGATAAAAAGAAATGGAAGTATTCCTCTTAGAGGAACCTAATCCTTTTTTCGCTCTGTGACTGTGAAAGATCACTTCTGTAAGGACCTCTGTACTCCAAAGCATATGACCTATATAAATATTTACAGTATGAACGCTGTTAAAACCCTCCTCTGAAGACATTAAACAGATTTTCAGCAAGTGAAACAAAACAAGTACTATTTAAATTATTACTAGTTTTAAGTGTTCTTATCAGGTAAAAGCTGACCTGACTGCTGTCCTCAACTGCTCTTTGTAACTTCTGAGAGCCACGCAGCTGTGGTTTTGGCTAAATGTACTTAAAAATGTCAAATACCTACTTCCTTTTGAAAAGAAAAAAGGGAGGGAGAGCAGGAAAGCAAGAAAGAAGAGGGAATCTAGATTGGATGTACTAGATATGTTCTTCCATGCTAGAATAGATGATTAACTGGGAAGTACACTTTGAGCCCACTTTTGCTTTGGCTTTAAAATAAACCTATGAACTGTAAGTAAGATTTAGGAGAAAAGAAGAACACATACTGTAAAAAATACTCTGGGTAGTAGAAGAGGAAAGAAGAAGTATAAGAAGTAGAAGAAACCATCAAAACACACACCTGTCATATCTTGTATATGATTTCAGATTTGTATGCAATACAGTCCCTACCAAACAGAGCCCAGTAACTACTTAGCAACACAAGGAACTGTCAAGGAATAAAATTACAGCAAAAATTATACTTACAGCCATAATTAACTCAAAAGGGTGTTTATACACCCGAACGGGGGATTGATACTTCTGTACCATTGTTGCAGTTAGTAAGATCAAGTCAAACCTGAAAAAGAAATTTTTTAATTAACCGTCAAATCTAGGAAGCAATTTTTAATCTCCTCTTACAATTATGCAATAAGTGATACCATGATAGCAATTCTCCAGGAAATCATTCACAGCTCCTTGATGACTTTTCTTTTTTTGGAAGACACAGTGGGGCCCTAAAAAAGCTGTATCTGTTTGTCAGAAATGACTTCTCATTTCTTCCAAAGTCAAGACAAAATTAGCACATTTTCGGACCCGTTTTAGTAACGGATCTTCCCCCCACTTTATGACTCCTCATCAGGATGCTGAGACTTCCTGCACAGCCACTGAGACCCAAACACTGACACATCTCAGTTAAAGGCAGAAAATACTGCCTGGTCCCCCAGCGTGGTAAGTGGGATGTGGGCTACCTTGTTTACAGGTCATTCTGAATTGAAACTGGTCAAAAAAAAAAAAAAATTAAAATAAAACCCACAAAAACTGACAAAAAAAAAAAAAAAAAAAAAAACAAACCAAAAAAACCCAACACAATAACACCAAAAAAATACTAACACAGAGGGGGTGGGGTGTTTAAAAAAATATACCAAGCATTAAAACCTCTTGTTTTCAGAAAGAAAGAAAGAAAAAAGAAAATGTATCACTACAACCCACCGGCATAAGCCATTCCCTCACCATTTCCAAATCAAATCATTCAGACTTCTGAGAGAGAAACTTCAGAGATGGCTGGGGAGAAAAACTGGGAAGGACTACAAACATTCCAATAAAAAAAATCCCTAGCAGAACGAGACCACAGCTCTTCCACTGGCTTCGTGTCTGCTTTCTCTCTTGAATGCAACTACAGTCATTGAAAAAAAAAATAAAAATAAAATACTGGCAGTAACACTCGAAGATGAAACCACGGGCCGCTAGCCAGAGTAATTTTTAGCGAGAAGTGGGTTTATTACAACAAAGTAGCTCTGATTTCGTTTTTTTAATGAGTTTTTACGTTCTCTACAGAGCTTCTGGAAGGCGTTACCGATGGGCACCGAGGTTCCTCGGTCACAAGCAGCAGCCAAAAGTCACAAGAAAGTTTACCCGACGTCCAGCCCAACAGAGCAATTCACCCATGACTACCCGGCAATTTAAAAGAAATAAATAAAAATTAAACCACCTGAATCAGCAAAAAACAGCCGCAAACCCTCTCTAATCCTGGGACACACACACACAAAAAAAATAGAGTTACACAACAAAGAAACTCAACGTCCCGCTCCCCCGAACAGCGTTTCCCCCCTCACCCCAGCCCCTTCCCGGGGAGGGGGACGAGTCCCGGGGACACACAGCGGGGTCTGTCCCGGGGGGATCGGGACGGGGCTGTCCCGGGGATGGAAAGGGGGGGGGTGTGAAGCACAACGGCCCCGGCTCCCCCGGGACCCTCCCGGGGGCCGTTACCTCACGGGCAGTGCCCTCCAACCCCCCCCTTACCCGCTCCCCCCCCCGGCTTCCCTCAGGGCTAGGGGCGGCGGGACACTGAGGGGGAACCGGAGGGGAGAAAGAGGCGAGAAAGTTGCCACGGGGCGAGCAGCAACGGCGGGGCCGAAAGGAAAGGGTGGCGGGCGAGAGGCAGGGGAGGAGGGATGGAGTGCGGGAAGGGGAAGGCAGCAAAGAGACAAAGCGCGGGCACCCTTACCGCTCCCCTCAGGACGGCCGGGCGGGCTCTGGCCTCATGCCGGCGCCGGGGCAGCTCCGCCGGTTCCGGCGGGGGAGGCGGGACGGGAGGGCGGGGGGAGCGGGGCTGGGGGCGGGCACCGCAGCCGCTTGTGACCGGTGACAGGCGGGGCGGGACCGGACCGCGCTCTGCGCCTGCTCCGCGGTGGCGTGGGACACCGCATGCGCGGTCTGTGTGTCATAGAACCATAGAACCATGGAAAGTGAGGGGTTGGGAGGGAGCCCGAGAGATCATGGAGTCCAAACCCCGCTCCTCCCCCAGCAGGGTCACCCATGGCAGGTCACACAGGGACACATCCAGGTGGGCTTTGAATGCCTCCAAGGGAAGGAGACTCCACAACCTCCCTGGGCAGCCTGTGCCAGTGCCCCGTCACCCTCACAGCGAAAAAATTCTTCCTTGTATTTATTTATACGGAACCGCCTCTGCTCTGGTTTATAACCATTTCCCTCGTCCTATTGTTCGTCACCCCCCGTGACTGACACACTGCGGGGAAGGCTCGCACAGACCCAGCGCACCCCTCCGCCGGCATCTCCCCTCCCTTCAGCATCCCCGTAGTGCTCAACCCCCCCCCATCCCTCCCCTCAGCCCCGGCCTTTGGGGGGTGCAGCCCTCCCGCAAGTCGGGGCCGCAGCTCCGCCTTCCCCCGCGGTTCCTCAGGGGCTCCGGGTGTGCGAAGAAGCCGGGGGGGACCAGGGCAGAGGGAGCGATGCGGGACCTTGAGGAGCCCAAGCTGCCCCCTGCCCCCGGTGGAGGAGTGTGAGGGCTCAGAGGGATGGCCACAACCTGGGGTGGCATCTCTGGGTGGTCGTGGGAGGTCAGGGGGGACAAGAAGAGGAAAAGAACTGCCCTACAGACCTGCCGGGGACATAATTTGTCTTTCCTGAAAGGGCAAAGGGCTGCAGCTGGAGAGCACAGATGGTATCTCCTGACACGGAATACTGTATCATTTAATGAGTTGGAAGCAGTCACTCCGTTTAGGCAAATCAGCTGAGGAGGTGCAGAACCTGTCCCAGGGAGGCAGAGGCAGGCAGGGTCACCAGCACCCACAGGGAGCTCTGCAGGCACTCAGAACTCATCCAGGACCTGCCCCTGAGAACCTTTCTCCCTCCTGTCTGTCTTTGGTCAGCAGTCACCAAGAGTGGTGTGTCTGGAAGAGCTCCGTCTTGGACCATGGTTTAATTATGATGTATTAAAAGCAAGAATTATATTTTGTGCAGTAGCAGCGTATCACAAACTGTGCCAAAATAAACACTTGAAAGTTAGGGGTTTGTGCCTCTGTTCCTTTCAATGACTCTATTAAGGCAACTTGTTTACCCAGAACATGTTTTATTTTTCCTGGTTTACTCCCTCACAAAACAAATCTGCCTACTAAAATTTAGACTCATTATCCCATCCTTTCGGTGCAATTCTTTAGGAAGACTGAATTTGTGGTTACTGTTAATGTGTGATTCATCTACAGCTTTTTCTTACACAAACCATGTGTCTTTTAAAGTTAGTGAAGAATAGTTGTTGTCTGATCTGGAACTAGTTGCTACAAGCAGTTGTTTAATATGCTGAGAAATCATTTCTCTGAATCTGGTTTCTGCTGTGGCACTTGGCCAGTTGCCTTTGTGCAGCTGAAGTTAACTAGTTAATCTAGTAACTCGGCAATTAGATTTAGTTATCTGATTGGTATTCCCTGCCATTATGCCTACAACATCCTTTTCCTGCTCTGAAATCCTGAGATATAATCCTACCAGCAAAACAGGGCGAGGGATTTACACCCACTCAGATTCTTCTTTGTTCATAACATTCCTCTCTTTAGACTCTGGGAAATGCTTCGGTTCTTACAGACTGCCACTATTCTGTCTAACCAAATGGCCATGATTAACCAGAGAAGCTTAATTTTGACTTTTAAAGGTGTTTGGAGTTTCTTGATAGAGTGAAAGCATTAAGGTGAAAGTCTGTAATTTAATGTCTAATTCAACCATGTGTCTCACCTGTTTCCTCCAGAAACAATAATCTTAACAAGATAGACACAGACAAGGAAAGTAATAGGTTTTGAAATTTTTCTATTATTGTTTAAATGCCTGTTACATCTTTTATGGTAGTCCTAGCAGTGCAATGCTAGAAGGAATATAAATGACTCAATGGGTGGGTGAAATGTTCAGGGAATGCTGTGAAGCATGCTGAAGACTGGAGCCCAGAGGACAGAGGCTGACAGTGCAAACCATTTGAGATTTTTGGAAAATTAGGAATGCAGCTTGCTAGATATGCAGGGAAGTTGGGCCTTAGGGAGGTTATTCAAGGTTGATCGCTCCCTGCCACCGGAACACTTTTCCTGGATTGCATTCCTTCACGTTACAAACTTTGGTTACACAACTCTAAGCCCTCTCATTTATCTCATTTCAGGCAATATTACCATGGAAATTAATAAGAAGTATTGGTAATCAATTCTTTATTATTAATAACTAACTTAAAGTGCAGTTGCCTGAGAGCAGCGCAGGGCTGAGATATACAAGCAAAGATTCCAAATTCCTCCAGCCCTTGCTGTAACTAGGTGCAAGTCCCTGGAATTTCAGCAGGCAGGGACTTGCTCTGGTTTCTTTTGTTTGCATCCCACAGTGAATAAAAGTGAAGTGGTTCTGGCTGCTTACTGTCCAGCAGGTTCCCAGCTTTTGTACTAAAGAGAGGAGATTGTTAAGAGTTCTCAACTCTTAACAGAGAGAACATGCATTAATTCAATATTCATTCAATGTCTTGCTGCTAAGATGTACATTTATCATAAGGATGTGAAAGAGGAATGAGATTTTGAGTTCAGATATCCTGGAGTTCTTCAGGAGCCATTCCCTAATAAATCAACCATCTGAACTGGATGAATTTTTTATGTACCACTGGCTATGCTGAAATAAATGCCTGCTTCCCGAACCTTGAAAAACACAAAAAAGGTTCCAAATTTCCAGCTAAAATAAGCACGATGACTGACAAACAGCTAATAGGACAGAGTTGTGCCCTGGGGACATGTAATTCTGGTTAACACACAGTTCTTTTAAAACACATTATCGTTACTTAACAGGGTGTCAGGGTTTTTCCTTTCCCTTGTCAGTCTAGGGAGCAAGTCTGGGGTGGTGCTGGGTATGGGGTGGTCTGAATTCCTTCACCCAAACCAAGTCCTCCAGACACATGCCTGAGTCTGCTCATCTCTAACAGCTGTACTTATTTTTAAAAGCTCCTTGTCTCTCCACACTGGGGAAATGGGGCACAGGGGGGGAAGTCTTTCCATGTAACTCTGGAGATCCTAAAGCCTTTTGTAATGGCTGGGAATGTACTGATAGTCTCAATATGCAGATATAAATATTGAGGCTCACCAAACACGACATGAAAAGTCACACAGAGAAAGGGGAGGAGAGCTCTTCATCCCCAGGGTGACCCCCTTATTCCCAAACACCACTGCCTTTTAGCTCTCTGGTAGTTTTCCACCACTGACAAGATTGGAAACAAGCTAAAACACCTCCAGACCAGCTTGCATCCAGAGGAGTGATGTTTAAAAGGCGTTCAACTCCTGTGCTGAGATTTTTATACAGGATTAAACAGGCCTGAGTTTACTGTAGTTTAGTGCAGTGTAAGTGAAGGTGTATTAACTCAATACCATTCTTTAATGTATCTGAACTTCCCATGTCATGGTGTAGAAAAACCTTGTAGTTTTGATGCCACAAACAGTCAAAATCGTGGTTTTTCCTTTCTTCTCCAGTGACTGAGAGGGAAAGTGACTTGCAGGCTGGGAGCTGGCCAGACACCAGCTGCCAGCACTTGGACTCCAGCAGCTGACATCAGAGCACAGGCACCACTGACACAGCAAAGGTTCTGGAGATAAACATTAGGAAATAGGACTAAAGCCCAATTCATAAAACACAAAAAAGGAGGTGAGCATGTGGAAAGCATCCCAGCCTTTACTCATTGCCTCTCATTACCAAGCCCAGAACCAGAGGCTCCCTGCATCCAATTCAGCATCACCACCACAAACAGTGTAAAAGTGAGCAGGTGGTGCAGGGGGGGTGGGAGCTGCTGGTGCAGAAATAATTAAAGCCTGAGGAGCTGGTGGAGGGTGTGTTCTGGCTGAAGCATCATCCAACACTCATTTCAATATCCAGGCTGGGTATTAGTATCACCCAAAAGATTGATAGCACAGTCTTCTTGGGGGATTGTGAGAGGCAGACACCCTTTGGGGGTCCCACAGGGTTACTTTATCCCTCAGACATCAGGAGGTAGAACAAGGGGGGGGAAACATCAAAAGGGATTCTCCCCCTCCACCACCTTCTTTTTTTTTTTTTTTTCCAGTATAAATTAAAAAACACTTGGATAATGACTTACTTGCTGAGGTGTTTTACAGTTGGTGAAGATGCCATGCTCATAACACAAGGAGCTGGAGTTGGAAGCAAGGAAGGGCTGTTGGGAATG
Organism: Phaethornis superciliosus; assembly: GCA_023637945.1. Taxonomy (NCBI): domain Eukaryota; kingdom Metazoa; phylum Chordata; class Aves; order Apodiformes; family Trochilidae; genus Phaethornis; species Phaethornis superciliosus. The sequence goes on from JAJQWJ010000021.1 coordinate 2,307,445, forward strand.
CCTGACTTCATAAATGCTTTTGGAAATGTTCCCTGTGCATGTGGGATTGCCTGGTACCTGAGCACAGTGAGCAGCCAGTGCCACTTGTCTCTTGAAGTGCTTTAAAGGACTGCCTGGATCCAATCAGTTTGTCAATGATGTTTTTCAATCCTTAGAAAGATAACAAGGCTCAGCCAAGAGGCATAGCAAATGCAAGGATGCATAAATTTCCTATAAAATTAAAAACAGAGGCAGTTCACTATGGCTCTGACAGTACAAACATTCTCATTTACTTCAACAAGCACTGAATCTAGCTGTTGGGTTGCTCACTTACGTAGGCTTTGTCCCTGCTTGCCTGTAAAATATTTATTTTCTCTATTTTATTTAATACTGGGAATAATATACAATTACTTATTATTAAAAGTATTTACAAAAAAACAACCCAGCTGCTTTGAAAGGACACATTGACTCCATCAACACTGGCTCTGCACCCCCTGGGCAAACACTGCACCCCTCCTCTGGAGCTCTGGACAAGCTGCCTTTGTGGCTGGATCTGGAGAGCTTATTCCTGTGCCTGAAGGAAAACAAAGCCTCTCATTAGGAGGCACTGGCACAACCGAAATAACAAACCAGTAGAGCTATTTCAGGGTTTATTTTTTTAAACCCCACTGTCTGCAGATCAGGTCAGTGCTGGCAGCCTTCACCCAAGGATCTCTTAGGAAACACTTGAGAAACAGAAGTCTCATGATGCTGTTTGCAGGCCATAGAAACGTGGCTTATCTCCTCTGATCAGCAGAATTCTTTGCATGAATTCCAGCCCTGTATCCAAGGCAATGTCATTATTTGCTATACACGCTCGATCTGCTCGCTAATTTCTTTTTCCTTGTCATGGGGGAGGCACCTTCCTGTGCTCCAGAGGCAAGCCTGTGTTTGGGAGATTAAAGCAAGCAAGCAAGAAGCATAAAAATTGTCACCCACTCACAGCAGCAGCAGCCTGAATGGGGAGCACAGTCTAGAGACAGATGTTCCTTCCAATTGAATTGTCTGTGTCACTGATTCTGGTGAGTTCAGTGCCCCTAAGAAGTGTGAGATGGAGGGCATGGCTGAGCAGAGGGCTGGCTGCATCCAAGAAGCTGCAGCCCTTCTGCTGATCTTGATGTGGCTGCAGCATTCATCTCTCTCAGCCTTGAGAACCACTGGCTGACACTGTCCTGAAATTAATTTGCCTAATGTGCTGCATGATGGAAAGCCACATTTCCTATGTCTTTGCCAGACAAGATTGAAAAGAGATTGATAGCATCCTCCATCCCTGCATAAGTGAACTGGTAGCAGAGCTCCACTGAAGGGATACCCAGCAAGGCTTTGGCTCTGTCTCTCTAGGGATGAAATATTTAACAGCTCCTGGCTTTTGTAGCTCTCAGTGTGGGGCAGGGGCAGCCAGAGCAGATAAGTGAGAGGTAGAATTGCCTTTGGAGTCCAGCACTGGCTCCCCAACCTCTGTGCAAGTGAGATGTGGAGGACTTTTTTCTGAGGACAGCTTCCATAGCAGTCTCACCATAACTTGGTTTACTGCAGGGGATGATCTCCAGCACAGGAAGCCTGTTTGCAGTCATAGTTTCAAGGTGATAGCTACAGCCTAATGTTTGACCACTAAGTATTTCACATTAGCTAACAAACAGCTGTTCTGTGATTTCTCATAACCAGCCTGAGTCTGAATTTTAAAAAAAGCCCAACATTGAAAAGAACCAATATGTCCCAGTACAACTCTGGAGTCAGAGACTGGAAACAAGCCCGCTGCTCTCCTCAGTGCACCATTCCCACCATCCATCCCACATCCACCTGGGATTTCCTGAGCTGCATCACTCCTATGGGGAGCTGGAGAGGAGAGGAAGAGGGAGAGGAAGAGGGAGAGGGAGAGGGAGAGGGAGAGGGAGAGGGAGAGGGAGAGGGAGAGGGAGAGGGAGAGGGAGAGGGAGAGGGAGAGGGAGAGGGAGAGGGAGAGGAGAGGGGTCTTGAGCCCCCCAGGAGGTAGCAGGAGGTCAGATGGGTTTGGCAGTGGTGGGAGCTGAGGCAGCACCAGCCAAGCAGAGGCAAAACTCCCAGGATCAAGAAGTCTGTCCAGCAGGTTCTCCCAAAGATTAGATCCAGCCTGGGGAGCAGGACTGGCAGGATGACACGAGAGGGAGAGCTGTGAATGGTTATTGCATATCCACCAGGGCTCCAGCTAAACGAATTTTCAGTCTCAGTGGGTAGGAAAGGAATCTCTGAGGAGACTTGGACAGCCCTTTACCACCACTCTGAGATGTAACCCGGGGGAGCAACTGAGTGCCCTCCCTCCCCATCAGTGCCATGGCCACATCTGGCACTGGCACATCCATCAACACACAGAGAACTACAGGTGACAGCAAAAAACCCATCTGAACATGGATGTACATCACCACAACACTGCTCAAACTAACCCAGAAGCAAGTTTTATATGTAGGCAAGTTAACTGCCGAAAATAAACCCCAACCCAACCTGGCTCCTGTGCTGTGCCATGGGAACAATATTATGCATATGATCAGATTCAGCAGGACACAAGCAGCCTAAGGGTCTTTTTACATTTGTCTTGAAAAGGCTAAAAATAGCACCCCAAACTGCTTTTTTTTTTTTTTTTTTTTTTTTTGCATTGCCATCTCCTCTGCCTCTTCCTGTTCACTGGTATTTTCACATGCAAAGCAGGATTTGGGATCCAAAGCTGGGTAATTAGACTCCAGCCCAGCAGCTGCAAGTGGAACAGCTGGAGATGTTATTTTTATGGGTTATTAATTGACTCCATGAAAAAAACCACTGAGCCCAGCAAAGACAGAGCACCAGCAAGCTGCTGTCTGCAGCCACATGACGAGGTCTTAGCGACAGAAAAAGATAAAATAAAAGAGAGAGCCCAGTTTCCTAAAGCCGATTAGTTAGAGCAATTTCTCCAAAGCTAAATATAGGGAAAAAATTCCTCCCCCATCTTCCTCTCCGTTGGCGGAGATGAGAAAGCACAAGGAAGGAGATAGAGAGAAATTTCATTTTCCACTTAACCCCCTCATGGACTGCAGCAACTGCTGCTGTGCTGATGATGCTCCTGACACTTCAACCCAAATTCTCCCACCAGCTGCACCCTGACCACCCCTTTCCTCAGCACTACCATTTGCCCAACCCCTGAGCAGCATCCCTGCCCTGGCAAGGCAGGGAAGCTCCTGGTGCCAGCCCAGTTCCCAGTCCCAGCAGGGTGAGCTTCCAGAACCTCTCCTTTCCCTTCCAAGGTTCTGAACCACCCATGCTGCCCAGAACCAAAGCCAGGAGCCCTCCTGCCTCCAGCCCTTCCCCTTCTTCCCTGCAGCTGGGGACAGACAAGGCTTGGGGACAGAGGAAACCAGGAGCAAAGTTTTGCATCAGTGGTCAGTGAGGAAATGCTCTGGGTCCTGGCTGCAGGAGGGAATGGGACCTGGACCATTGCCTTGGCAAAAGATACTGCACATCCCCTTAGACCTCAGGCAAATAAATAACAGGTGACTCCAGCAGAGATGCTGAGAAGCTGGGAAGCCAGCAGAGCATTTCAGATGTATGGGAAATTAATTTAGCCCTTGTCTAGATGCTGACAGCCAGCAAGGCCCTGTCCCCAGGATAGCCCGTGTCTCTGGGCCAGGCTGTGACCTCTTTGTCCAAGCCTTAGGCTTTACTCCCCAAAATAAATCACCATGGTTCAGTGGAGGTGAAGCAGCTCCTCTCCCAGCAGAGGGGACAGCCAGGTTCACTGTGCCTGTGCATCACCAGTGCTGGAAGCCAAAGGGAAGAGAGAGGCAGGGGAAAGGCTGCTGCTGCTGCTTTGGGTCTGTATCTTTCCAAAACTCAGACTAAGAAACCCCCCTGGCAGGAGGCAGGACAGCCCTATGCTTCACAGCTCTGGCATGGGGATTTCTTCCCACTTCCATCACCCATACAGCAAGAGGAGCACTGGAGGCCCCCTCGACGTCTCCTCCCAGTGCTGAGCCACAAGCCAGAAAACAGACAGTGGTTAGAAGAGGGGGAGATTTCTCTCCAACCTCCACCCTTGACACCAGCCACCCCTCCTGTTGGGTTTTGGGGTATTTTCAGTCCCTCCCACCCCAGCTGCACAGATTCCCTCTCTGGAGGCTGCTGAAGGAAAACTCACATTATCCTTCCCCTTCAGAAAACCACTTCTTGGAGGTGCCACCAATTCCCTTGGACATACCTCACCATGAGCACTGCATTCCTGAATCCAAGCTCACTGGTGGCCTTGCTGTCAGGATCATCAGCTTTGGGACCATCCTCCCAAGGAAAGCTCCTCTTGGAAAGCCAGCTCTGCCACATGCTGTGAAGAGGAAAGAGCTGGCAGAGCTCCTGCAGGATGCCAGCACATCATTCCTGTAGGACAGGGAAGCTGGTTAGTCCCTGATTTCCTCCTGCTTTGCCTCAGCCCCAATCTGCCAGCTCCTCATGCAGTGCTCAGGGTGCACAATCCTCACTGAGCCCCCATGGGGCTTCCAAAATACAACAGATTTTGTGCTGCTACTTGGCCCATCCCCAGGCTGAAGGTCCTCATGAGACCATCAGCTTTGTGTAGAGACAAAGGTCGAAGTGGCAGGGGACCAAGGACAACTCCAGAACAGGGTTCCCATGGGGGATGCAGGGTTGGGGACCCAACTTCTTGTATAGAAACAAAGGTAGAAGTGGCAGGGGACCAGGGGCAAACCTAGAACAGGGTTTCCATGAGGGATGCAGGGTTGGGGACCCAACTTCAGGGCCAGAGAGCCACATCCCCTTTCCCATTAATCCATCTCAACCAGGCAATAGCTCCATGTCTGACAACACGGGAGCAGCTGAAGTTTTGGTGGGGGCTTTAACACCACCTTTAACTTGGGGAGCTTGGGGAGGTGGGCTGCAACCACGCTGCTATGGGAAAGGAGTTCAGCATCAGCTGTGTGGCCCTGCTCAGGTTTGGGGACACACATGTTGCTTGTGCAGCCACAGGTCTGGCAGCACTACCATCTCCTCGGGCATTTGTCCCCAGGAAGACTCAGTACACACCATCTGTGCTACCATCACACCTCCCAGCAAGATCCAAAGTTGTGGTTGCACAGGGACAGCCAGCACTTTGGGGACAGCAGAAGGGAAGCAAGCTGCTTTGAGGGGCTGTCAGAACTTCAGGTGACATTCCTAGAGCTGCAGGCAGCCCCCTGGACCAACCCACACAGCTCTGCAAAGTCAGTGGCCTCCCCAGCACAGGGATTTGAGAGCAAAGCACCACGAGTGAGCTTAAGGATGGGGAACATTTTCCTTCCCAGTTGCTATATCCTTGCCCACGCAGCTGGTGGGAAGGCTGTGTAGCTAACGATGAGACGTGATGAGTAAACAAATGATGCATTTGCCCCAGAAATAAGAATTAAAAAAATAAAGGAGAGAGGAAGGGAGGAGAAAACCAAAGGAAGCAGCAGCCACATTTTGAGCTAGTAGCATGCAGCAGAGAGCTCTTTAAAATCTGCTGAGGAAAGCACTTGCACAGCACATGGTTTGGGCAGATCAATGAAGCTGCAAAGTGGCCTGCTCCTGGCAGGCACACAAATCCACTTTCTAATGAAATTTACAGCAAGTGGAATTTAGGTCACTACTCGGAAGCATTCAGTTTATTCCAGGCAGCTTTTAAAATATTTAAGAAATAGCTGTCAAATTAAGGCCGCTCACCTCTGGCTGGAAAGTCCAGCTTGGAGCAATGGCAGATTTCATAGCTGCACATTTCTTTGCTACAGATTAAAACAAAACCAATTTTCAACTGTTTTGGATTACCCCCTCCCTCAATCATCTCATCCCAGGGCTCCTGCCCTGCAGTCCTGACACAGGGGACAAAAAAAGGTCCCAGTGATGCTCAGGCTGTGGCCATCCCACCCTGCCAAACCTCAGCCTCCTCATAGTCACCCCAAATGTGACCTCCCTGCACCTTCTTAGCAGAGCATGCAGGACTTGATGTGCTGCTGAAGGAAAACCAACATTACAGGCAGACCTAAAAACAGCTCTCAAGGGAGCAGCTAAAAGCAGCCTCTTGGCAGAACCCTCACTGAAGCCTGAGAGGTGCTGAGTGGAAGGGTCTGGGCTGGACTGGTGGTTGCCAGTGCTATTCCCAGTTGTCACCCTTTAAGAGAGCTGCTGGAACCTCTTCCATGGGTGGTGGAGAAGGAGGAAAGGTGGAGAGCAGGCAGATCTCCAGCTGTTTACCCAGCAGAAGAGGCTGCAGCCCCAAATCTCCGTGTTCTCAATTCCTGTGCAAATCGAAGCGAAAGTAGAGACATTTCCTCTTCTGACAATGTGGAGTTCCATGCTTTGCATAAGATATGGCAGAATTAACCAATTCCTGTCCCAGCTCAAGGCCCAGCCTGCCAGGCACAGACCTCAAAGTTTTTCCAGCCTCAGCACAAACCAGGAGCAGGGGAGAGGAGAGCAGAGCCAGGCTCCCAGTGTGTGGCTGCAGGGTGCTGGCTCCTGCCCAGTTTTTGGGGACTGACCCAGCAGATGTGGCCTTGTGGCTTTGAGGGCCTGATGGCTCAGTGCAAGGGGAGAAGGCACTTGCTGGGATGTGCTCTGGATGTTGAAGAAGTTTTCCCCATTGCTCAACAACTTCCCCTGCCTGCCCCTGGTCTCCCTTCTCTCTAGCCAAGACATCTCTGCCCCTATGGGACCTGCTCCCCTTTCCTGGGGTCCAGCTTTCCTCCCAAACTGGCCCCAGAGTTGAAGCTTTGGTCTGTTTGAGGTCTATTTGCAGATGAGGTAAAACATAAGCACATGTGCAAACACCTCTCCCTCCTTCCTTTTTATTTCTTTTTTTTTTTTTTTTTTTGACTGACTTGGTGCCTGCACACATAAATACCCATTTCATGCTCAGCCGATGGAGGATTTGCTTGGCTGGGTTATGACCCTGGCTTTGCACCAGGATCCAACACTGGAGGACACAGCCAGTCTCTGACATTCCTTCTGGGACAGGCACACTGGGATGAAGCTGCTGGCACCACTGGCACCATCCACCACAAAGTCCTGGGGGTCCTTTCCCTCTGCTCTGCCCAGTGTCAGGGCACAGCAAAGGCCATGGACAGGAAGGGACAAGGAGGAATCAGCAGAGCAGAGAACCTGCCCTGCTCCACAAGCCTGGCTTTCCTCCCCTGGACACCCCCAGGTTTCCCTCTCTGCTGCAGATGCCTCAGGAAGCAGCAGCCTCTCTGCCCCTCCACCCCTGGGGCTTCTCTCACCCTCAGGGAACAGGTTTTAAACCCTGAACATCACACATGGACCAGTTGAAACAAGCCAGGTGAGGGTGTGAAACAGATTCCAGCAAAATGAAAGGAGCCCAGCAGAGCAGGGCTGTGGGTTTTACTGCCACTCATCTGTTATGAACCCAAGAAAACCCAAGGTTTTCTATTCCGCAGGAAATCCCAACACTGAAAAACCCAAAGCAGGCCAAATGCAGAGGATTTGGGTCTTTTATCTTTTGCAGGAACATTAAAGAAAAAGGAAGAAGCTGGAATTCTAGAGCATTGGTTTTGGGATCAAGGACTGTATGAAACAGCATCACCATGTCCCAACCTTGTTGTGTCCAGGCAGCATCCTTGGGCAGGGACAAGCAGAGGCAGCAAGGCAGCAGCTCCCCAACCCAGAGAGCTGATGGAAGGCTTGGTGCTGCCAAAAGGCAGAGGTCCAGCTCACCCAGCACCTACCAGGACCTCTGGTGGGCCAGCCCAGCTTCTTTATCCAGCCACAATAAAATGCTTTTCTGCCAGGAGCTTTCTTCCTGCAGTGCTGGGCTGCTGGAAAAGCTCTTGTCCCCAGGGTGGCCAGAGGAACCCCAATCAGGGCACAGGGGGAAACAGCAGAGAAATCCCATGTGCTGGAAGAGGGATTCCAAAGCATAAGGGAAGAGCAGAGGGAGAACAGAGGTGCTGGGGGATGAAACCAGGTGGGATGCTGCAGCCCACCCACCCACATGGTTAAAGCTGCTCCCATCCACAGAGCTGGTTCCAAGCAGGCTGCTGGAGCCAGGGATGGATCAGAAGCTGCCAAGCCCCCAGGGGCCACGTGGGGAGGGAAGGCACCGTGCCAGGGCAGGGTAAAATCCCCAGCACTGGGACCTGCCAAAGAGCAATGCTCCCTCCAGCAGCCAAAGGCTTTGCTCCAACACAAGACACTTCCTCTGGGCTCCTCATCAGTGCAGGGAGAGCATCCAAGCAGCTAAATCATTGCTCTGGAGACTCCTGTGCTCATGGGATGAACTGTTCTTACTCACCCAGGAAAGCTCAGCTTGCAAATGGCACAGGCATGTGTCCTGACAGCAGCAGTCCTACTCCCACCTGGAGGGTGGGGTTGCATTTCACAGAATGTTTAGGGTGGAAGAGGCCTCCAAGCTCATCCAGTCCAACCTTTGACCAACACCACAGTCAACTACTAAACCATGTCCTTAAGCACCAGGTCCAAATGCCTTTTAAATGCCTCCAGGGATGGGGACTCCACCTGTCCTGGGCCATTCCAATGCCTGACAAGCCTCTCAGTGAAAAAATATTTCCTAACATCCAGCCTGAACCTCCCCTGGTGCAGCTTCCATCCATTCCCTCTGCTCCTATCACAGTTTATTAAGAAGCAGAGGCTGTTTCCCTCCTGGCTCCAACCTCCCTTGAGGTGGCTGAAGACAGCCATAAGGTCTCCTCTCAGCCTCCTTTTCTCCAGACTAAATTTGCAAAAAACCACAGAGCCACAGTGGTGACCAAAGCACTTTGCACACAACCTGCTTCACAGCTGGGAAAAAAAAAAAACCAACAACAAAAAACCCCCAAAAACCAATGATGTCTGCTTGGAGAGCCAGGACAGATGGGTACAGCTCACACATGGGCACCCATCACCCTCACCAGGACCCTCAGCACCTCTGCAACTCACACAGGGTTCTTGACAAGTGGCATGTGAAATCCTCACACAGGATCCACCTTCACACAGGCAAGAGAGGGGGACAAGCACATTGCTGACCCACGGGCTCCAAAACCCTTTCCCTCTGGGAGAACCTGGAGCAACCCACAGCAGGGATTAATCCTGCCCTGTGAGTGGGCAAAAGGAGCAAACCAGCACAGGCTGCAAAACATTTCCATACCAACCCAGATAATTCCAGGTGTTTGCCTGCTCTCTGAGCCACGCCAGTAAATTCTCAGTTCCTTTCTCAGAAGCTCACAGCAGCTTCATAGAATCATGGAATGGGCTGGGTTGGAAGGGACCTCAGAGATCATCAAGTCCAACCCTTGATCCACTCCCCCCGTGGTTCCCAGCCCATGGCACTGAGTGCCACATCCAGGCTCTTTTGAAATATCTCCAGGGATGGAGAATCCACTACTTCCCTGGGCAGCCCATTCCAATGGCTGATCACCCTCTCCGGGAAGAAATTCTTTCTAATATCCAACCTAAACCTCCCCTGGCACAACTTGAGACCATGCCCTCTTGTCTTGAGACCAAATGGGCACTGGATAAGCAAACCTGGGCACAGCCCAGGGCTGTGAGAGACCCTGGAGCAGGGACAGGGAATCCCTCCCCCTGCCCCAGGCAGGCACCAGCCCCTCTGACAGTGCAATTGGAATCTTTGCTGCTGATAAACAGGATGCTCCAGGATGACTTGGCAGTTACACCTCCCCAAATATCGAGCTGACCCATTTCTCCCAGGGTTGTACTTTCCTCCAGTGAAGGCTGTGCACAAGCTTTAATCCACTTTGCATGGTGGTTAAGCAGAGACAGCATCCTGCCTCTACCCAGCAGCCCCAGGAGGATTTCACCATAATGCCACTCCTGACTGCAGTCCCTGCACTGTTTTCACAGCCAGACACTGGGACAAGCTGGGGAACACACGTGGCAGTCAGGTACATATGACCATAACAACACACAGCACCTCCAGGGAAAAGCATATCTTTTTTTTTTTTTTTTTATGGTACACGATAACCAACTCCTTGCTGACCCATTTGAAATTAAAACCTTCAAAGAGAACATTAACATCATTTTTTGCAGGAGGTCAAAAAGATGCAAAATTTCCAAGCAAAGGCAGGAAAGCAGCTGCAGGACTCAGGCACTGCCTTGTCTCTCCAAGGAAGAAATCCTTGTCCTCAGGCAAGGAGCCAAAGTGCCCATCCCAAGCTGAGCAGCTTCTGCTCCACTTCTGGAAGCACCAGGAATCCAACCCAGCAGCCAGCAGTAACTCAGAGAATGATTTCTGTTGTAAAAGGACCTTAAAGATCACCTGGCTCCAACCTCCCTGCCTGGGCAGGGACACCTCCCACTAGACCAGGTTCCTCAAATCCCAAATTCTTTGCACTTTGGTCCCCACAGCCCTTCCCAGCACAAGGGCCTCAGGCTCAGCTTGGGAGCTCCCAGCTGGAATGAAATTTCCTGCAATCCAGGAAATCTAGGAGCCAAGCTCTTTGCAGTGTGAGAAAGTTACTACTTGGTGCTAGCTCGTAGTAACTGGCGTGCTGAAGTTGAGCCCTTTGAGCGACCCCTTCAAGGTGCCAGCACTGGAGGTGGTCACCAACTGTGTGACACCTCCCCTGGGGACACAGGGACATTCCTTCCAGATCATTCCACAGCCCAGGGCTGAGCCAGCTGATGCTTGTGTAACCCATGAGCAACCTGGGCTGCTGCCAAGCCCCAGCACAGCCATCTTCACCAGACACATAATCCCACCCTGCTCTCCCTGCCTCCACATCCCATTAAAGGCTGTTGGCTTTTCCAGTTTTGGTGAAACTCCAGCATTTCGTGGTGCTTGACACCCTCTAGTGGAGTCGGGAGCTTGGCACACACTGAGGAGCTGCTCCCAAATCCTTCAGCACTGCTGCATTCCAGGCTGAAGATCCCCAAAGCATCAGGGCAGTGGTTTTACAAACCCACTTGCCTGTTCCCACACTTGCAGCACCTTAAAAATCTTTCTCCTTTGCTCACAGGCACCTCTAAATATTAAACAAAAATTAAGAAAGAACCTCAACTTTGAAAAGCTGATTTTATTCATGTTTCCCATCTCATTACCTAAAACAACTCTCTATAAATTAAAAGCACCACACAAACATAACCAAACTGCAAGGGCAGCTGTCTCACCATCCTCCAGAGCAATCTTCAATCCCACCACCTGAAAAGAAACAAGCAGGACATCCAGAGGCTGCAGGGAGGCTGGGCACAGGCAGCAGAGCCCACAAGGCTGGTGAGCCAGAGCCCTCCTGCAAAGGGTTAAACTGCATGGTAACTGACAGGAGGAAATGCCTGGAGAGGAAAACCCTTGGTTAGACAAACAGCTGGCTTAAAAATGAAGATTCTTCAAGCTTAAAAGATACTTCTGACTTACATTCACCTCCTTTGTTAGAAACCAGATGAGGCTTGATCTAGCAAACTTGGTCAGTTTGGAATTTAAAAGATCAATACAGCTCATTTTCCAAGCACAACTGATTTAAAGTTTTAACATCTGACTGCAAATACAGCACCAGGCAGGTCCTGCACACTGCAGCTCCCTCCCCAAAAATCCCCAGAAACTGAGGTGGAGAGGAAAGAGGGCAGAAAAGTCAGCTTTCCCTCTCCTGAACTACAGTCCTTCTTTACCCTCTGAAGCTGTTAGTTCTTCCTGTAACTCCACTGAAGTGCTAAAAAGTGATTCCTTTCTCTCTCCTCACCTTGTTTTTGCTGCTGATTTGGGTTACCTCAGCTCCCAAATCCCTGTTCCCAGCAAGAGTAAGCAAGAGGCATTTGCTAGGACTGGGAGCAGGAAGGGTCTCCCATTTCAGCAACAATATTAATTTTGGCCCAAAGTGCACTGAGAGAGTTTGGCACACGCCAGCAGCTCAGCTACAGCCACGAGCAAACCACTCTGACAGCAAAGCTGCTTTAGGGAACAGCTTCTTCCTCCCTCTGTCTGGCAGCTCTGCTGCTGGAGAGGAGCAGCCACCTGGGGTAACCTTGCTGTGAGCAAACTCACCAGACTGAGACCAAAAAGGAGGCAAAAAGCCTGCCTGAGCCCTGCCCCCAGCTGAACTCCCCAGCTGCAGGAGACAAAAAAAAAAAAGACAGTAAAGAAAATCACAGGTGTAACCAGAGAGCAAAGCTTCCAACAAAGCCTTACAACTTGCTCGAGTAGAGAAACCACCTGTGAGCATTCCCTACTCCACTGGGAATCAGGTTTGGGAATTCAGCTAGCACCAGTGGCAAATCAACTGAGAAAACCTATGTGAAACTTCTCATCAGCTCTGCTTGCCACGCCTGAAAAACTTGCCTGCAAAGGAAGGGGCAGCACCAGGTTAATTCTGCTGGGTGATTTTCATAAAGACCACTCAGTAAAAGTTACAGCAACTCATTTAAAAGCCATTTTCCCCCCCGGGGCACAGAGGAGAGCTGGATGTGTGCAGTATCATACATGACCATCAAAAGGCTGCATGAATGCTCACACCTGTTACTGCACAGGATGAGCCCCCCAGGGAGCACGCCTGGGCCTTGCTCTGGGGCACAGGGGAGGGGGCTGGCTGGTACAGGGCTGGGCCTGCTGGCCCCACCACCCAGCAGCCCTTCCCCAGCCCTTCCCTCACAGCCCCCCCACCCCATCCCCCCGCCGCAGGGCTCACCCACTTCCCACCTGACAAATGGAAGCACCGAGGACACGGGCACCCACCCGTGGGCATCAGCAGGGGGCTGAGCCTTCTCCCTGCAGCACACACAAAGTGTGGGAAATTTTCCCAAACAAAAGAGCCCCCCTTCTCCCCCCCCCCTTTCAGCCCTTAGGCCCCAATCAGCTCCCCCTCCCCAGCCCTGCCCACCCCCCAGCCCTGCACCCTCAGACACTGGGAACATCCCCCACCCCCCCAAACCCCAACTCCTGCCCCCCAGGCACTCCCCAACCCCCCAAATCGCCCCAGTTCCCCCATACCTTGTCTCCTCCACTCCCCACATTGCCCCCCAACTCTCCCCCCCTCACCCCCTGAGCCTTTAACACCCCCCTCCTCCTCATCCCCCCCTGCCCCTCACTCCCAAATCCCCCCCTGCTGCCCCCAGCCCCCCCACTCCTTCCCCTCAGCCCTCCCCCCGGGGCAGCCCCCTCCTCCCAGGCCCCATTCTCACCTTCTGCCCCCCCAGCTCTCCCTAACCCCCCCATCACAGCTCTCCCGCACCCCCAAACCCCTCCGAATCCTGAAGGAACCCCCAGTAACACCCCACCAGTACCTCCCAGTGCCCTCCCAGTGCCCCCAATCCCCACCGCCCGCCACGAGGCCCGGCGCAGCCGGAAGCCAGGGACCGGAAAACCACCGAGACGGAAGCGGAGGCCAGAGCGTCGCACACACACAGAGCACTTCCGGTCCTCCGAGAACTTCCCGGAACTGCCTTAAAGTGCCTCTGCCTGGCGTTGCTATGGCAACGGAGCGGGCCCAGCGCGGCCTTGTGGGCCCCGGGAGTGAGGTAGCCGGGGGGCGAGTGCCCCGGGGGAGGCCTGAGGCGGTGGGGGCACCGCTGCAAAGGGTTATAAAATGACCGAGACTCAATATGCTCTTTAGTAGCTCGATTTAATTAATAAATTGCAGTAAGCAAAGCAGCGCTGGGTGCAGGAGATGGAAGCTCAAGGAGATGGTCCTCAAGCACACCGTTATCCCTTAAGCACACCGATCAAAGCTCTGGCATTATCCTATATTGAGTACAATTCTATACATATTCCAAAGAAGGTGGCTTTACATACATACTCATGAGATTACATCATTTCATTATAATATTCCTGATAGGCGGAGTCTTCTTTTGGGGAGATGTATGGGGGTCTTCAGGGGGTCTTTGGAGGAAGTAAGAAGTCTTCATCAGGCTTGAACTTTTACCTTTCTTGGTTCTGCTGCCTCCACTCTGTTGTTGCAAGATTTCAACCTCTGTTTCATTCTAGAAGTGAACTGTTTACTTCATAGAATCACAGAATCATGGAATGGGCTGGGTTGGAAGGGACCTCAGAGCTCATCAAGTCCAACCCTTGATCCACTCCCCCTGTGGTTCCCAGCCCATGGCACTGAGTGCCACATCCAGGCTCTTTTGAAATATCTCCAGGGATGGAGAATCCACTGCTTCCCTGGGCAGCCCATTCCAATGGCTGATCACCCTCTCCGGGAAGAAATTCTTTCTAATATCCAACCTAAACCTCCCCTGGCACAACTTGAGACCATGCCCTCTTGTCTTGTTGAAAGTTGCCTGGGAAAAGAGCCCAACCCCCCCTGGCTCCAGCCTCCTTTCAGGGAGTTGTAGAGAGTGATGAGGTCTCCCCTGAGTCTCCTCTTCTCCTGGCTGAACACCCCCAGCTCCCTCACCCCACATTCACTTCTTACTCATTTAATTCTTTTCCTGAATTTTACTTGGTTAGGAATACAAATTCATCAACATCCATTACCGGGGGCTCCCGGTTCCGAGTTGAAGCCCCGCTGTGAGCTCACTGTGCATCATTTGGACTCTTGCCTTTGCAAAGAGCTGGAGCCTGGCAGGCTGGGGATGGATCCCCGGGGCTGTGCTCCAAGAGCCCAACATCCATCTTTCTTACAGCCACCCAAGAGCTCCTGCCCTCCCCGCAGATGCAGTTAGCAGCTCTGCCACTTCTGCCCGGCACAAATGGGCTCAAAGAGGAAAGAAAAAGATCCAAAAGACAGACCTGAATGGCAGCCCGGGGAGGCAGATGGCCTCTCCTGCATGCCAAAAGGGAAACTGAGGCAGAAACAGGCAGGGTTTGACTCTCTCCATCACAGATCCACACTACAGAACCGGGGACTCTGTGCTGCCCTTCCCTCTCTTCAGTTTGCACAATTTCTCATAAAATGCCACGAGAATGGATGCTCTCAGGGTTTCTCTCATTTTGAAGGTGCAGGGTGAGGAGAGAGGGCTCCCAGATGGACTCCATTCCTCCTTCTGCTAAGCTGTGGAAAAACCCTTTGCAAACCCTTTGCAAACCCTATACAAATCCTATACAAACCCTTTACAAATCCTATACAAACCCTTTGCAAACTCACCTGCCAGTCTTGCTGGCAGCCCCACTGATGCATCTGTTGCCCCTTCTGGGACACCTTTTGGGCTTGTACCTCTATGTTTCAGAATCCCCAAAGTGCCACTTTTCACTTAATTCTGCAAATGCAAATGAGGATTTGCAGGAAACCCTTTGATTCACGGGTTCATCCTTTATTTTGGCAGATAGCATCAGTTAAATGCCTGCTTATTTCTGCTCTGTGAGAACAATATAAACCACTTAAGTACACATACAGGATGGATTGATCCAGAAGTGCTTATGAGCTGTTTGATTTACGGGGGCTTCTTTATCTTTGCTGAGGATCTTACAAAGTCATTTATTATTAGCAGTAAATTAAAACAGAGGGGCTGTGATTTTCAACAACAGAAATTAATACCTGAGCACTCCTTTGTACCATTTATATCTATAATTTACAGCACTGAAATTGGCCAGAGAGAGCTGCCAGACAATCCCTTTTCCCTTCTCCCTTATTACCTCCCAATTACTGCTGCGCAGGGGGAAATAAAAAATGGGCTCACAGGAGAGGCACTGGAGTCAGTGAAGGATAATTTTAGATTAAAAGTCCAGTTTTTGTGTTTCTTGTAAGGTCTCTTTGCTTCCCATTCTACCCTCCTGCTCACATCACTGACAGGTGATGTATTGAACATGCCTCGCCTTGAGACCCCTGATTTTCAATCTCACTACTTTGATGCTCAAGGGGAATGAATAATAATAACAGTGATAAAAACAACAACAATAATAATTCTCCCACCTCCAAGCCTCACCAAACACGCTGTGGGTGCTTTGCCCACCCTCCTGCAGTGGAGGTGTGAGCACAGTACCTGCAGAGATGGAGCAAGTGGTGACCATCCAGAGACAGGAGTGACACTGGGGACAGAACTCTTCCCTCTGTGGATCCCTGCAGCCCCTGGGTGACATTAGGAACAAGGGTGGGGGTGTTGCAACAGAGAAAATAAACCCTCTGAGCTGGCAACCTTTTCCTTTGGGTCTGGGCCAGCTTGCTGCCAGCAGCCTGGTGCCACATTCAAGTGCAGTAACATGGCCAGAAAGTTTTATGGGCTGTGTCGGGCTCCAGCTGACACAAAGAAGGTAATAATTTATAGCAATCTCGTGTACTACAAAGGCAAAACAAGCCCCTCTTGGATGTAGCTCTGCGAGCCACAGGGATAAATCAGCTCCAGCAGGGAGCAAATATGAGAAAAGCAGAAAAATGACCCCAAAGTTTCCACTCAGATTCTCTGGGAGGAGGAGAGTGCAGTCACCCTCCTGGTGTGGATCACATCCTGACCAGCCCATACATCCTGTCCCAGGGTTCCTGAGCTCTGCCTGCAGGCACCACAGCATCACTCACTGCTGTCCCACGCCAGCATGCTGCCTCCAGCATCACCTTTTGCCCCCGTGAGCCCCCTGGAGCCCACCTGGGCTGCAGTGGGATCAGGTTTTGCCCCCCTGAGCTTTGGGCATCCAGGGGCCATGTGGTGCTGGGCAGGGCTGTGTTCACCTCCTGTTCACCAGTGAAATGAGGCACCTGCACACTAAGGTCCTCAAGTCTTGGACCTCTGTGGGGGGCAGGATTTGTGCTTTCAGCCAACAAATCCAGAATAATTCCAGGAAACTCAGGGCTACCCTAGATGCTGCTGGCACTGAATGGCACCCATGGGCACTACAGATGCTTCCCTCCTCTCTAACCACCACCTCAACCCAACAACTCTGTGTTGGAGCAGCATCCACCAACCTCCCAGGATCTCCAGGAGGTGATTCCCCGTGCCAGCAGCCAGGGTTTTGCCACAGCAGAACCAGCACTGCTCTGGCTGTGATGTTTGAGCTGCTTTCCCCCATGAGAACCAGACTCCTTGGCTTGGCCATCCTGCAGCAGGAGGTGGGATGTGCCACCCCATTACCTTATTTTCACCACCACCACTTGCTGTGGTTCCCCTGGCAGCCATCTGTCTGGGGTCCTGCCCCAGGGGGGCTTCAATCTCTCAGAAAAATTAAGGGAATTTTTTTTGTCTTGCAGCGGACCAGATAAAGAGGAGGGAAGATATCAAGAAATTCAACCTTTAACGAGTTACATCCCCCCCCCCCCCCTTCTTCCCAATGCAGAGAAATTTCCAAGGTGAGATGGCTGCAGTATTATTTGTCTTTGTTTCAGTGAAGAAAAGCAAGCTGATTAAAAGCAAACACAAAGCAAGAGCTGTGGGGTCCCAGAGGCTCTCTTCCAGGAGTTCAAAGGAAAAAAAAAAAAAAAAAAAAAAAAGAATAAAAATCTAGAAGCATTAGAGCAAGACATTTAAGCTTTGAAGATCATATCAGTTATGGATGAATTAAAACACAATAATTAGCACTAAAAGCTGCAATACCTGAAGAGAAGAAAAAATCTTGCTCCTCTGTGTTCATCACAGGGATGCTCACACCACACTGGGCTTGTGGTCCAGGTACTCCCATCATCACCAGCAGGGTCTGCATGCCATGGCTGAGCCATGAAGGGCTGGGAAAAGGGTTCTTTTCAGGGAAGATGTGGCTGTTTGCATTGCTTGGGACTGCAGCCCACCTCAGAGGGGGGATGGGGACAGCAGGGCTCTGTGCTGAGCCCTGATGTGACCTGGAGGGGAAGATAAGGTGGGAGAACAGAACTTCTCCACCAGCCTTAGGAGGCACCTGGGGTTTATCTCCTCTGTGCCTGCCAGAGATTACAGGCTTTCATCCTCTGCTTCCCAATGACAAGGCAAAAAATATATAAATGAGAAATAGGGGACACACACACACCCCCTGAACGAAAAACAGGAGCCCCAAATAAATATCACGGCTTCATTTTTCTATTAAAAAAGCATTTTGCTCCAAGCTTTGAGCACCTTGGGTGATACTATGCTGGGCTCTGCCTGGAATGAGGAATGGGGATGTACATCTGCCAGCTGCCCTTGGCTCCTGCTTCCTTGGCAAACCACATCCTTCCTCTCCTCTTACTGCAGAGAGTAATTTTAGTGGAGCCACTTGGCTTCAGGCCTGCCCAGGAGTGGATTTGCTTGACAAATCAACAAATTAGGTGAAGTACTCCTGTAAATCAGGGGCCATGGGCATGGAGCAGGGTCCCAGCTCTTTAAAGGTTTCCTTTTTTTGGAGTGGCTTTGGAGGCCCTGGCTCTGCTCCTGCTGCTGTGGAGTTGGGAAAGGGGTTTCAAGCTGATAATTCCTACCCTCATTGTGCAGAAAAAAGATGGCTTGGACCATTGTGCTCTGATAGTCCTCTGAGGGCAGTGAATCAGCCACATCTCTGACAGATGAATGGGAAGGAACTGCTTCCCTGCATGCACACACAAAGCCAGGGCAGTGCTGAGGATGTCCAAGGGGAAGAAAACAACCCAGGCATTTGGCTATCAAATCCCATGTCAGGAGGATTCTCAGCAGCCTGGAAGCTGAGCTGGGCTCTTTGAGAAGGCCCCTCAGAAAGTGGAGATTCAAAAAACCACAAAACTGCTTTTCCACTGCAATAAAGTGGCCCAGGTTTGGTGGTTTTGGTTTGGTGTTTTTTTTTTGTTTGGTTTTTTTTGTTTGTTTGGTTTTTTTGGTTTTTTTTTTTTGTTTGGTTTTTTTTTTGTTGTTGTTGTTTTTTTGTTTTTGTTTTTGTTTTGTTTTGTTTTTTGGTTTTTTTTTTTGTTTGTTTTCTGTTTTGGTTTTTTTTTGGGTTTTTTTTGTTGGTTGGTTGGTTTGGTTTGGTTTGGGTTTTTTGGGGTTTTTTTTTGGGGGGTTTTTGTTTTGGTGGAAGAGGTAAAATTACTCCAGGCACCAAGGGGCAGCCACAACCCTGAGAGCTGCTCCACTGGTGGGCAGTTGGCTTGTACTGGGTGGCTGCACCAGCTCAGGTTTTGCCAAGTGGATTTGCAGGTGCAGAGCAGCTTCAGCCATCGTGCTCCATGGGGTGACAGGAGCAGGAGCATCTCAGCCATCTCCATGAAACCAGGGATATCCCAGCCTCAACACCTCTGCTCTTCACACCTGCCCCTTCTTTCTTTAACAGCTTTGAACCCAACTGGAGCAGACTGAAGCTGACCCAGCCTAGCCCCTCCTGCCAAAACTTTTCATTCCTTCAGCTGAGTAAAATAAGAGCAACCCTCAGGACTAATGCCTCTGGTACCATGTTTCAAAACTGTCAGGGTTTAACACTGGCCTGGCAATTAAACTGAGTAACAGATTTATATATTAATCTCCCTCTCCTCCCTGATAAAGAAAAGAGAGAGAATAAGGGAGAGAAACTTATGGGTTGGAAACTAAACTACACAACTTTAATGAAGCAGTAATGATAAATAGGAAAAATTACTAAATATATACAAATATACAGGAAAATTGATCCCAGGTTCCTCCCCCCTTTCCCCCAATAACTCTCACATCACCACCGAGGCTGCAGGGCAGCCCTGGGAAAGTCCAGGCTGGAATCCTGGGGTCAGGAGCAGTCAGGAGCTGGAGGCAGGAACACACAGATTCAGGCTGGCAGGGATCAGGACCACAGGCAGAGGAATGGATGGAATCCTCCCAGGATGCTGAAGCAAAGAGGGAACAGGCGAGGAAGGGAAGCAGGAAGGGCAGGAAGGGGTTTGACCCTTGTGATCCCTCAAATTTATACTGAGTATGAGGTGTATGGGATGGAATACTCTGTTTGGTCAATTCTGACATCTCTGTTGTCTGCTCCTCCCCAAAGGAGGGGTTCAGGTGGGACCTCTTTACTCCTTCTGGAGGGTAAAATGTTCCTCAGAGCTGAGCAGTGTCCTTGGCTCTGCACACCAGGCTCTGGCAGTAACTCTAAACATCGAGTGTGATCAGTCCCAGAAGCAGACACTGTCTGAGAAACTTGCTGTTAATTTCAGCAAGTGCAGCTGCTTACAAGAGACTGAGCTGAAAGCAAAAGTACAAACCAGAAAATCACCTTTAACCTGGCCCAAACCAGGACATCCCCCAAACCCCAGTGGTGGGTGTTCAGGGTGGCTTTGGGTGAAAAATTGGCACTGAATTGTTTGTGATGTGGCAGTGCCTGTGCCAGGGCTTGGGGGGTATCAGGTCCTATCATTGCTGGTCCTTTTTTTCTGGGGGGGGTGGGGGGTTTGGTTGGTTGGGTTTTTTTTTGTTGTTTTTTGGTTTTTTGTTTTGTTTTGTTTTTGGTTGGTTGCTTGGTTTGGTTTGGTTTTTTGGTTGGTTTGGTTTTTTGGTGCTTTTTTTTTTTGTTTTTCGGTTTTTTGGGTTTTTTTTTTTTGTTGGTTGGTTGGTTTGGTTTACTTTTTTTGGTTTGGTTTGGTTTTGTTGGGTTTTTTTCCCCTTGCTGAGCAGCCACCTCCCTGCCAGCTCCGAATGTCCCCATTGCCACTAGATGTCACTGAAGACCGGACTGGGATGTGCTGGTCCCAGCTCCAGAGCTGGGGAAGCAAAAGAGATTCCCGGGACACTGGCACCCATCCCACTGGACCCCTCCCTGCAAGGCTTGGGGACACCCAGTGTCCCCCCCACCTCCAGACACCCCTTCAGAACTTTCCCCTTTATCTCCCTTAGTGGTGCATTTGGATTAAGCCACAAATTCCAGGGTGTCCCTGTGGTGGGGTGACATTGTTCCTGGCTGTCCTTGGGGGGGGACACACAGAGGGATTGAAGCCACAGCTCTGAGCATCACTGCCCCAACAGCACCCAAAGGACCCGAGGAAAAAAACCAGAAAATCCTCAGCAACCCCACCAGCCCTGCTCCAAGGCTCCCTTGTGGGGAAGGAACAAGAAAAACTCAGCTCCCACCACCAAATCCGCAGAGCTGGGAAGCCCAGGGGCTGTTTTGGAGGTAATTGCAGTGGAGAAAACAGCTCTTAGGCTTTCTGAAACGAATTAAAAGGGAATTAAGTTGCTCACTTCAGCATAGTCAATACAAATAAACCTTCAGCTGCTGGCTTAGGAAAGCCAGAGAAGGAGAGGTGACTGCTGGAACTTCTTTGTGGGTTTTTTGTGCTTTTTTTTAATAATATTTGGGATGCTATTGATTTCATTACTCATGGAAAATAAAGGAAAAAGGGGGAAAAAAAAAAAAAAAAGCCCCAAACTACAGAAACCCTAATCCCAGTTCACACTGATACCTTTTATCACCACCAGAGTCCAATGCAGATCTAATTTTTTGCATCACACTGGACAAAGCAGCACTCCTGGCAGCTATAGAGATGCTCTCTCCCTCTTCCCCACTGTTCCTGCACTTGAACTCCCACTGTACTGGATCAGAGAGATGAGCCCAAAGCAGAGAATAAGCAGCCGAATAAATATCCTTACAGACAGACTTGGAAATGAAGCTTGGATTGGCTTAATGACCAACCCCTCTGTCAGTGGGACCTGGAGAGAGCACTGAATGTCCCCTCCAGATTTGTCACCTGGAAATATCTGCAAACAGCCCAGGCTGTCCAGTGGGGAATCCAGGTGAAACAGACAGGACTGGGACAAGGGTGGTGAGGGGGAAAAGTTCTTTTGCTGGGTACTTCAATAAATGTGAGGAGCCTTCGTTTCTTTGCCCCAGTGCAAGGCAGCCAGTTTGTGCCTCAGTTTCCCCAACTGCCAAACCACACTTTGCTTTTCTACAGCACAGGATTTGTTATCAACTTGCAAATCTGACTATTTTTATAGACACATATACACACACAGATGGTATTTACAGTGAGAGAAAGAGGAATTTCTGGCTAAGATGCAGGACACCTCTTTTGCCCTGCAGAAATAGGCAGGAGGAGGAACGTGGTATCACTTTTCCTGTATATTTGTATATACTTAGTAATTTTACCTATTTATCGTTACTGTTTCATTAAAGCTGTGTAGTTTAGTTTCCAACCCATAAGTCTCTCTCCCTTATTCTCTCTCTTTTCTTTATCAGGGACGAGAGGGGGATTAATAAGGAGCAATCTTTCATTAGGTTTAATTGCCAGGCCAGTGTTAAACCCTGACAGAAGGTCACACATGCAGCATCTTTATGAACAGATATTGAGCCACACAGGTCAGTGCTCCCCAACCCCAGTCCTGGTAGCAAATAAAATCACTTTTGCTCTTGGTGGCAAATAAAATCACTTCTGCTCTTAGCACTGCACTGTTTGAACAAAGCTACCAACCAATTCATCTCTAACAGAGAGATGAGGGTCAGGCTGAGTAATTTCAACCCCAACACGTGGAGGGAGAGGGCTGGCAGGGGGCAGAGCAAAGCAGGGCAGGTGTCCCCCCCTTGGAACAACTTTCCTGGCAGCAGAAGTGCTGGGATTGCTTTGGATAGCACCAGGAACCCCAGGCTGGGATCAGCCCAGGACCAGGCTGCAGCAGGAGCATCACCCCAGAGTTTAACAGAGGGATTGCTGCAGGGGAGAGAAGGATTCACCCCAGGGCTGACCTCTCCATGTTGCTGCTTCTCCAAACAGCTGCTTTTTCCCTGCAGAATTCCCTCTCCACCTCCTGCTGTCACCTCACAGGGTGGACACATCAGACGCCTGGGGACAAATCCCAGAGCTGCCACTTTCTATGGCACAGGACAGAAACTGCCTCTGCAGGGCTGGCTTCACCCTGGGATCAAACACTCCCACCCCAGCACCAGGGGCATCCCACCTGCCAGAACACCAGCAAGGACAACAGCAGCCAGAAAAGCTTCGCTGCTGCCACCTGGGTTCCTCTCCCCCTGATGGGATTCAGGCTGACAACATCATTTGGAGGCAGTTCTCTGGCTGTCAGGGTGCTGAGCAGCCTGGCATGTGATACCTGAGCTGCTAACGGGGTCTTTCCTCTCCCCCTCCCCCTCCTCCCTGCTGCTTGCCTCTGGGCAATGTAAAGGATTTCGTGTCCTCCCTTCCCTGCACAGTCAGGAAATGTTTTTTCCTTTCCTTAGCTGCTAGACAGGGGTAGAAGAGCCTCCAAGGAGGCTGAGTGGTGTCTTGGGTTTATTCAAGGATGGCAAAAGACCAGAATTGCTTTGTATGAGCTCTCTGGGGTGGATGGTGCAGGAAAAAAAAGTTCAAACCAGTGCTGGAGGGAGGGCTCCTGCCTCTTCCTTTGTGATGTCCTAACGGGTCCAGCCAGCTCAAGTGACACAGCCCTGCCAGGGTTTCATCTTTACCCTGGCTTTGTGTGCAAAGAAAGCAAAGCATGAGCTGACTTCACCTGCAGACAGATGTTTCCATCACTGCTGGGACCTCTGAGCTCCTCAGCATGTGCCCTGTCCCTGCAGAGCCCTGCAGCATGCCCCAAAGGATGGACCACATTCCCCCCCTCTGCTCCAATGGAAAAATTCACCCTCAGTAACCCCCCCAAACTGCTGTGTCTGCTTCTGAAGGCTCTGGCTTTGGGTTTTACCTGGGCAAGATGTCCTTAAACACAAACAGGACAGAAGGACAGTGACAAACAGGATGGGAAACACGGAACCAGCTTGTTCCCCATTGCCCTTGGTGGCCAGGGAACCTGGACCAAGAATGTCCCCACCCCCCCCTGTTTCTCCAGCAAATGCACAGAAGCAGCTGCAAAGTTGCCTGAATGTATTTGGCCCTGGCCTAAAAATGTCACCTGATGTTCTCCTTCCCTGTGACAAATGTGCTGGGGCCTGATGCTAATAAAACTGGGGGCAAGAGATCCACAAAAACCCTAAATACAGACAGGACAACTGAACTGGCCAAAGAAACGTTTAACCCATCAGCATCCTGTTTTGAGAAATCATTTTGTTTGTTGGTTTAAACACGGAGAAAATAACAATTCCTTCATTTTAACCAGCTGCCACACAGCCCAGGCCAGCAGGGAGGGCAGACACAGTTCAGAAGCCCTGGGAAGGGGTGATAGGACCAGACCATCCCTTCCACTTCAGTTAGCAGCATCCCAGCCTGGTGCATCCTGCCTGGAGCCAGGTCAGAGTCACTGGGATGAGCCCTGCCTTACTCATCAAATCTTTGAACATGATTGCCTGCCCTACTCGGATCATGGCCAATATCCATCACACAAACCTCCTCTGCCAAGAGGTTTAATTGTTAATGAGGGTGGAAAAAGGGAAAAAAAAAAAAAAAAAAAGAAAAGCCCATTCAAGGTTCAGCTCTGTTCTGAGTAACACCAGGGGGATGCTGCAAAACCCTGCCCTGCAGCTCCTCTGGGTTTGCACCTGGAGCACTGGGGGCAGAGGGCACCTGAACTCATCCCAGGAAGGTTTGGGGTCCTGAGGAACTGGGCATGATGGTTTGTTCTGGGATGAGAGAGCACAGAGGGTTGAAAAGAAGCTGGTTAGGTGATGTCTCAGTGCCTGTCCTCCAGCTCTGTTCTCAGGGTGTTGCCCTCATTGCCCCAGCATGGGGAACAGCCTGGCTGCTCCCAGGGTAAACAGCACAAAGGCAGAAAAAGAGAAAAGTTCCCATAATACAACTTCGCTAAGGGAAGATATGACAAAGGTAAGAGCTGCAACCTTTCCTCAGATGTTCTCAGATGTTCTCCCTGTGCCAGAAACCATCCCTTATCATAAAGCACTGGGTGAGATATTTTTTCTTACTCCTTTTCAAACCCAGTAAGATTCAGCTGCTGGCACCAGTGGTTTTTTAATCCAGCTTGGTGCAAAACATCTGAGTTAGATTTTGGGGCCCAAATCCTCATGAATGATGTAAATCTGTGAGCACATAGGGTAGAAGGCTGCTGCTCCCCACTGGGCCATGGAGCCTAAAACCAGAGCTGTTCTCATCACTGGTTTGGGGATATTTAAAGAGTTTGGGCATTTTCAAGTGGCATCCTCTGGACTTTAGAATTTGTGTACAAGATTTCCCTGGTTCTCAAGGTAAGTACTGAGCCCAATCCCTGCTAGGATCCTGCAGTGAGAAGTAGGATTTTGCCCTGGGTGCAGAAGGCAGCAGGGAGGGAGAATCCCTGAGTTTGTGTACAAACAATATGAAAAACACAGGGTTTGTTTGTACATGAGAAAAATCCCTTATTTCTCAGGAAATCCCCTCGGAGGTTGGACAGGACCTGGGATTTGCTGGAGGTGTGGACCAGCATCCTGGATCATCATTTCTGAGGGTTCCTGGGCCCCAAACCTCCCAGGAAGCAAACCCACCACCTCACTGAGCTTCCCGTGCATTCATCAAGAAATATAGGGGGTTCTTTTTTTTGGAAATCAACTCAATAATGAACAATTTGAAGATGCCCTCAATACCAGCAGCAAACTCCTCTCATCAGACTCAGGTTTTACGTACTGGCTGCATTGCACTGACACATCCCTCCTCTCACCCTATACACTAAATAGGTCTGAAAAATCAATATATCTCTTCTTTTCCTTCCTTGGAGTGCAGGCAGCTCCTGCTTGGCAGGAGAGGGCAGCCAGGCAGATGCTGCAGCCACTGGTCCCTGCTCCTCTCAACCCCTTTGCTATTGAAGCTGAGACCAAAGGCAGAACCTTCCTGAGCCCATTTTTCTTTCTTATTTTCTGTCGTTCATATTCTTTGCACAGCCCTTCTGTCTGCTGAGATGCTAACACTGCCCCCAAATTGAAGTTGGAAGATTACAGCAATCAACTCCATTTCTACAGGATACATTTAACTGGACAGGTTTTGCTTTCAACCTAAGTACCCCACTGGGGATTCATTACCAAATCCATCTGCTTCCCATTTGTTTCTAAAGGGAAGGAAGAGGAGTTTTGAGTATTTAGAAGCCAGCTCCTCCCTGCTGATGGACAGAGCAAAAGTTGTGCCACTACACTGCCAGCTCACCCCTGCTCCAAGCATCCCAGCCCAGCACTAGGGAGTAACCAGACCAAACCCAAACCAGTTGCTAACCCTGCAAAACCCCCAAAGTATTTAGGAATCCTTCAGTATCCCAGACTGATTGTAGAATAACAGAGTGGTTTGGGTTTTAAAGGTCTTCCAGTCCAACCAGGGAGACTTAAAAAGAGCCTGGATGTGGCACTCAGTGCCATGGGCTGGGAACCACAGGGGGAGTGGATCAAGGGTTGGACTTGATGATCTCTGAGGTCCTGGATAATTCCAATCTGGATAATTCTGTGATTCTGTGATCTTCAACTCCACCAGGTTGCTCCAAGCCCAATCCAACCTGGCCCTGAATATTTCCAAGAATGGGGCATCTACCCTCACCACTTTTGTTATAATTTTCCTTGTATCTAGTTGGAATCTCCCCTCTTTTAGTTCAAAACCCTTACCCTTTCTCCTGTTGCCACAAATTTGAATTAATAAAAGGTAAAATCTGTCCCCAGGAGAGCAATGTTACAAAACTGCCCCAGCTGCTATTTGCAGGATCCTGGCTGGGAGGTGGGTTCCTGGGATAGGCACTGGGCTTAGCAAGGCACCAGGCAAAAGCAGTGCTAAAAAACCCCCATCCCTCTAAAAAAAGGAGCCAGGGAACTGAGTCTTTTCCAGCTTAGAGCTTTCCCCCATTCTAGTCTGTAGCTGCATCATCTCAGAAGGGCTGGGCTGTCCAAGCACATCAGCTGGCAATTGTTCTGCTGTGCAAGAGGAGTGGGGGAAAGTGACGACAAATTCCTTCAGTTAATTAAAAAGCCCCACTCCAACAACACAGCAGAGCTGTTGAAGTAATTTATGAGCATTTATTCGTTTTGTCCCAGCACCATCTCTGTGGAAATGTAAAATTCAGCTGCTGTATGATTTTCTCTTTGCATTGACTGGAAGGAGAAAGAATGAACAGATTCTGCTAAATTAATTATCAGCATTGATTTCTTGTCTTTTTTTTTTTATTTTATTTTTATATATATTTTTATCCTGAGACTCAGTAACTTTATGAGAGCCCTCGGTAACTTTGAAGAATCTCTAGCACTCAGGCTTGGAAAATTGATCTAGTGGGTTTTGTGAAGCAGCATTTCCAAGCTCCCCTTCCTCAAAATACACTCTAAATGTTAATTTGCATGCTCAGAAGGAACTGGGTGATTTGTCATTACATTTGCCTCCTCTTCCCTCTCCCAGATGTAACTCCTCATTCCCTTCTTAATTGATTTTTGTATTTAGATTCAGTCCTAGGAAAAGTAATTTGGGGACTGAATTGGAGAGAGAATTAATAGCTCTCAGCAAACAGGAACTTCAATGGGACTTCATTAGGTCACCCGAGCACCCAAACCCATCCTCTCTTCCTCCAGCAGTTTCATTTTCTTCATTTATTATGAACCATTAGATTGAAGAACAGCTATGAGCTAGAGCCTCCTCACTGCTTTTGCAAAACAGAGGCAAAAGCTTCCAGATAAGGGGGAATAAATCCTTCTTCCCATGTCCTGAAGGTGCCCAGGTGCATGGAAACCTCCTGGTTTGGATGCCAGGGATGCCAGAGTTCAGACAAGCCTCTGATAGCCTCTATCATCCCAGAATCCTCGTCAGCAAGACTTAATTAACAGTCTCAAAGATAGCAGGCAGTGCTGCTCCAGCTGATGGCATTTACCCAACACCAGAAAGTTCTCCAGGTTGACCTGTCCAGAGAACTGCAATTTCACACCAACTCTAGTCTTGTTGCATTTTTAGCACCTGAACTTGTTAAAAAACACCACCATCTTCAAGGCAGAAATGCTTTTGTAGCCCTACAATTAATTTTAGGGCCACCTCAAAATTGGCTGGCTGGAGAAAGCTGTTTCTTCCTCTCTGTTACTTTTCTAAACACAGTTAATTTTTTTTTATAAATTAACTTGCACCATGTCACAGTACATTACCTCACCTTGGAATATTTTTATTCTGAACTTTGCATGGCTGATAAATGAAACAATGCTTGGATTTTCTCTGGGGATGTTTTACCCATCATGTAACTTATTAAAATACAGCTGACTGCAGAAGAAAGAGCACTTTTTTTTTTTTTTTCAATGGGGTCCAGGTTATCCAGCAAAACATGGATAATGAAAAATGGTTCATGGCAAAACTGATAATTCAGCATGTGTTCTATAGACTGGCCCTGTGGTTTCCTTTCATCATTGGAAGTTGCTGGGCAAGGATCCTTACTGAAAAGTGGGAGTCCCTCAGGGGGAATGGCACAAGTGACAACTGGGATGAACCCTGGCAGCCACAATGTCCCTAACCCCCCCATGGCCAGGGACCTGTACCCTCTTCCACAGCACTGGGGTTTATTCCAACACTTTATCCCTGCCTGGGAAATGCTGCTGTCTTCACAGCAGGAGCCAAGAGGCAGAGCAAAGCCACAAGGAACCCAAGCCACAAGCAGGAGCCTTATCTTGCTCAGCACCTCCAGCTGCTCCTCTGGGTTCAGAGTGCAGATCCCTTGGGATAGCCCATCCCCTACCAGCCCAGGAAAGGGACCCTGACCCTGCTGGCTGTCCCCAGAGAGCAGGGAAGAGCTTTCCCCCTCCTAAATGTCCAAGGATGCCAGCCAGTTTCTCCATTCATTTCTCCATCACTTAAAACCAGCTCCAACAGCCACCTTTGGAGTTGCCATCAGCCACCAAACCCCTCCTGCCATTCCAGCTCCCCCACAGCTCATCCATCCCATCCCTGCTCCCAAACCAGCTCCAGCTGTATCCACCAGACACCCTGAAGAACAACTCCAGCAGCCCAGAAGAGGGAAGGTGGCTCCCAAGAAGGGAACACAACCCCTGGTGCTCCAAACTTTCCAGGTTTCCAGGGACAGAAACAGAGCACATACCTGAGAGCACTGGGGACAGGGATGGCTCCAGCAGCACCCTGGTTCTTCTGCAATGGGGCAGGGGACTCATCCTGCCCAGCTGGAGCTGCCCTGCCCAGGAGCAGTACCTGCCTTTAAACTCCTCCCTCCCCAAACCAAAAAGGAGATGAAAAAATTTCCTTCCCCTCCCTTTTAAAGCACCCTGAGCCATGGAGGGACTGTTAACCCTTCCCTGCCCTGGCTGTAACCCAGTTGACCCCACAGCAAGGGGACACAATAGGGACAGCTAACACCTCCATCTTGGTGCTGTCCCATTTCTTCTCTTCCCACCTCTCCACTGGAAGAGAAAAAGCAGATGGTAAAGAGGCTTCTGAAGCAAGGCTGACCCCAAAGGAAGTGGAGAGGGGTGAATGGAGCTGTCTGAAGGATCAAGAGGCCAGGGAGGAGGTGATGGGCAGGGAAGGATGGTTTGATGTGCCCTCAGGGAGAAGGGGAGAGTGCTTGGGGGGCTCATTCCACCCGGCTGGTCTCATCACAGAATCCCAGAATTGTCACGCTTGGAAAAGACCTCTAAGAGCACCTTGTCCAACCTTGATGGGAACTGCTTCATGTCAGGAAGCTTGGGCTGTCCCCAGCCCGGGTGACATCCAGACAAGGTGCCACAGGCTCTGCTGGGTAACTCTGAGTCACCCCCGGGGTGCCGTGCCTCAGTTTCCCAACTTGCACCCCCAAGCCCAACCTCAGTTCTCGGCAGTGCCAGCAGGGACATGTCCCACATCCAAAGCACAGAGGGATGGAAAGGGATGGAAAGGGATGGAAAGGGATGGAAAGGGATGGAAAGGGATGGAAAGGGATGGAAAGGGATAGAAAAGGATGGAAAAGGATGGAAAGCCAAGTCCAAGACTTCTCTCCAGCTCTTGGGAAGGTCAGGAAGCAATCAGCTGCCACAAGGGACCCCGCGGGCAGGAGCTGGCAGCCATCAGGTGCTTCTTGCTTAGAGATGTCCCCTGGTCCTGCAGCCCAATTTCACCCACGGTGAGGTTTGTAAAACCCCAGAGTTTGCCAGGCACGGCCTCTGCTCAGTTGGGCTTAAAAAAAAAAAAAAAAAAAAAATCTCCCTGCTTTTCTGACCCAGGGTTCCGGATCAGCTGGGGAGGGAGGCAGAGAGCAGGGGGGTTGGAGGAGCCAGGCAGCTGAAATCCTGAAGAATCCCATGGAAACTTCCCTCAGCCTGACCCAGAGGGGCTGCAGCTTGCCAGGCCCGGCTGGAACCTCCCCAAACACCTCCTCCTTGTTCCTCTCTTTAATAAATGTCTCCTCTTCTTCCAGCAGCAAATCCACCTGAGCCAGGGTGTTGCTGGGGCAGAGGGATGCTGGGCAGCAGACAGAAATTTCTGCTTTCCCAAATCCCTCCTTAATTATACACAATGAACACTTGCAAAGCTGACCCGAGCTGGTGGGTGTTGAGTCAGCCTCTGGTTAATTGCTTCCAAATATTCCTCTGCCTCGCAGTGTGGGCTGTAAATTACCAGCAAATAAAGTGTGGAAGCTGCTTTACAGCTAATATATTGCTCCTTAAGAAAGTTTTTGATTAAATGCCTTTTCCTGCTGAGATAACAGCCCCTTCCTCCCGGATCAGGCTCCAGCAAGGAGTGCAGGGGGATGTGGAGCTCTTGCTGGATCATTTCTGCACCTTGGAGGTAGGAAAAGCCACTGAGGGAAAAAAAAAACCACAGAGGCATCCAGTGAAACTTGCTGAGAGGCTCAGAAGTGCCAAGTGCTATTTATCATTATTTCCCCATACACCTCAAGGCGAGGTTTTCCAAAGATTTCAGCACGAGGGTTTGTTAAGTGACTTCAAGTGAAAAAGGAAAAAAAAAAAAAAAATTAAAAATCTGCTATTCAGTAGAGATTTCCCACGAGGCTTCCCAGTTCTGAGTGATTTATCTCTGATGTTCCTGGCTTTGCAAACACTCTGCAAATTATTGCATCCCTTGTCAATCCAGCCTGGCTCAACACCACCCTGGCAGAGGACACACAGCCCCCAGCATCCCTTTGCCTTCCCCAGAAATCCCCAGGGCTTTGGGCTGTCCCACTGCCCTGCTGGGACACAACCCATTGGTGATGTCCCTCAGGCTCTGGCCTTGGGTAGATCTAAATGATGAAAAATTGTCAGAAAGAATTTTTGAAATTGGGATGAAACTTGGAAGTCTCTGCTGTGGGTTGAGGAAGACCTCAGAGCATCTTGGCTGATGCCTTGTGGATCATTCTGGGCATGTTTGGTGGTGACCCATGTCAAGCAGGACTTCTGACAGCAACCAACCCTGTTTGGGAGGTCTCCAAGAACAGGACTGTTGAAACTGCCCCCAAATTTAACCCAGTTTATGAATTCCCACCTCTGGATTCCAAGGACATGGCCATCACTAACATGCATCTGTCCCAAGGGAAGGGGGTGGCAGTTGTTTGGGAACCTGAGAAAAGGGGATGAAAAACAGAAAACTCCAGCAATGCTGCTGAGCCCACTTCCAAAAAGAGATGGTGGCCAAGCAAAGGAAAAAAATTGTCTCCCCTTCTTGCCTCGAGCTGCTTGGATTTTTTCCAGACACACAATTAGATGAATTATAGGGTTACAGTGAGTTCCTGGGTGAGCCCCACTGAGGGAATGTCCCACAGGGGATTTGGCTCTGGCACTGTGACAGCTCAGGATCTGCATTCACATAAAAATGGCAAGTTTCCACCCTGTGGCAGCATGAAGTGATGACATGGATGTGGCTTGTACATAACTAAGAGGAAATCAGGTTTTATGTCATTCCTACATCATTCTTGTCATTGTGCTGAAAGGAAATGGCTCTCTGTGAAGCTGAGCATCCCCCCCAAAGAAAACCAAGGTTATTTCAAGGTCTTGTAAATTCCCATTGTCCACTAGAAAGCAGGACACAAAATGAACAGCAGCCTTAATTAAACATACCCCAACCCACTGTGTCCCTCTGATTTCCTGGAGGAGGTGAATCAGGCATTAAGAAGCTTCTGCTTTTTCCCAGTCTTCCTCTATAACTCCAAGAAGGAGGATAATTTATTGATGAAGGAGCCTCTTTCTATGAAGGCACTTACTCAACTTTGCAAAGGAATGCAAGCTATAATTAACATGGCTTTTTCTTTCAGCATGCAGAGCCTGCCAGTGCTCAGGAGTCTTGGGGGCTGCTGCACCAGGGGATGGATCATTCATGGGTGCTGAGCAGGGGTCAGTCCTTCAGGCATTTCAACAGTAGCTGGTGGCACAAATGAGGATTTCTTTGAATCAGTCAGGGAGTGTAGCTACTTTTCAACTCAAAGCACTCTTCTGAGTTGGATGGAGATGTGTCCATGGCTTCTCAGTCCTTCTGTCCCCATCACTGATGGGTTTTACAAGTCCTGCAGGTTCCCTGTCTTCCCAGTCTGCTTTGGAGAATTTGCCACAAGTCCGGGCTGCAAAGGGAAACCACAGCTCCTGTGAAACACTGGGAGGAAATGGGATTTATGTTTCTATCCAGGAGGATGGATAGAAAGACCATGGTTGTTTTCTTGTGACATTCTTTGTCTGGGCTTCCCCAGCATTTCTTGCAGACGGGTCCCAGCCAGGCACCCACTTCATTCTTTATCTGGAAAACATTACCCATCCTTTAGAAAAAATCTGTGTCAGCCAGAAAGCCATTTTCTTTGCCAGAAATACCTGGAAGAGAGCAAGAAAAGCAGGCAGGAAGGAAGCTATAAAGCAGAGGAAGCAGAAAGACATTGAAACCCTTGGTATGGGATGCTCAGGAGTTGGAAAGGAATAAAAGAATATCTGGTCTTTGTTCAGCCCTGGAGCCATGGCTCTGGCAAAGATGAGCAAAAACAATAAAACATCCACCAGTCCTTGGTTTTCCTTGATGAATATTAAGGATTTTATCAACAAGAACTCTGAACAGTGTAAAAATAATAACAGAAAACATTTTTGGTGTCTCGAGGGAAGAAGATGCTCAGAAAGTGTTTTTTCCTGGCTGGGTCATGCTGGCAGTGGCAACGAGCTGCTGCACCCATTTCGGGAGCTACACTTGGAGAAATATGGGAAGGAAAGGTGTCCTTCCCTCCTTCCCTCTCTCCTTCAGCTAATTTTGTATTTCTCTTTCTGTCTGTGCTGCAGAGGGTAATGAACAGGGGGTGATTTGCCATCAGATAAATCACATGCCATTAGCTGCCTGTTTAGAGGCCATATTTCCTCTGTGATGAGAGCTCAATGTCTTTCCAATGAGTTATTACTTGGAGATCTTCTAGACCTGGACTTTAAGTACTGAGCAATTACTGCACCGTAATTTCAGGGCTGCTCTCCTCCCTGCTAGACACAGGCTCTCAGGTTGACTGGAGGAAGCTTTTTCCATTTTAAAAGCATGGCTTAATGGAAGGTGTTCTGAGCAGCTCCCTTTTCCCTTCTCCCTTTCCATCCAGCCTTTTCAGTCCCCTGCTGCAACCCCCTCCCCATGCTGGGTGCTGGAGGAAGGGGCTGCTGGGGCTCCAGGTTTGTGAATTGCAACAGGACTATGTTGGGAAGAAGAGAAAAATGCCCCCCAAAATGGTCCCTAGGCATGTATTAAACCTTGGCACTGCTGCCCCTTCATGCACAAGCTCTCTCCCAGCACAGCATCTCCCAGGGATGGAGCTCCCACCTCTCCTGCTCAGTACCTCCACCTGCTCTAGGACCACCTACCCTGCTTGCAAAGCAGGAAGAAAGGTCCTTCCTTCCTATTTCCCTTAGGGAAAAGCCCTTTGCATTGGGACACAAGTCCAGGGCAACATCAGCATCTTCAACACCAGCAAATTTTGCCCCCCCCCCCCAAGCAGCTGCTCGAGGCCAGAGATTGGTGTGGCAGCAGCCAAGGTTCACACATCAGGTTTGATTTCAATCTCATTGCTGGAGGGATGTCAGCATGTCCTGACCTTTTCTATACCTTGGAGTAAAAGCCCCATTTGGGGTGGTCCATGGAAAAGATTTCCAAGATATGCCCATTTTCCCCTCTTAAAAAAAAAAAAACAAAACCAAATTACAGAAGGAATGGACTTTTCTTCAAGCTTTGCATGGAGCAGGAGTTGAGGCCAGCCCTGGTCTGACATGCCCATGGCATGGGTTGGAGAGAAAGGCTGCAGTTGTGACAAACAGAAATCCAGAGAAAAATACCAAATTTTTGGAACAGCCCTTGTGCTTCCAACATACCTGAGAAGCAGGAACACTTCTTCCCTCCAGGGATGGAGGCTGAGGGGAGACAAGGTACCTGGAAACGTGGTCCCTCCTGCTGAGCACCAGCAGCTCCTCTGCCTGCAAACCTGGGCAACCACTGCTGGAGATTTACTCCCCCAAAGCATCTTTCTTTTTTTATTGAAGAACCTGCTTTTTTTTTTTTTTTAAGAGCTGTTCTTCCTTTTGACATCTCTCCCTATTCAGGGCTTGGAAACTTTCCCATTCCCCTCACAAAGTCACCACCTGCCTGATGGGCTCAGGGGATGACCCTGTGCATTCTTGGCTTGCAGAGCTGCATGTTCAACCCAAAATCTCTTTCTATTCTTTCTATTTCTTTATTTCCATGATCAGATATAGGAAAAGCCCCCCCATCCTGTGGGAAGCCAGGCCAGGAGGTGTCCCATACCACCATCAGGGTTTCTCTCTGACTTCCCCTCTTCCAGAAAAAAAAAAAAAAAAAAAAAAAAAAAAGAAGAAAAAAAAAGAAAAGGATTATACTTTGCAGCATTGGGTTTGTCTGAATGACCAAATAATGGAACGAATCAATGGGAGGTATTTCAGCCTCCCAAAATGCTGATATTGAAATGTATCCAGGACACCAGGCTAATACTAGGAGTATTTCAAATAGATCAAATAATGATTGCTTTGCAAATCTGGATTTTTATGTCTCAGGCCTGGGGCAGGTAGAGTTCAAGTGCGTTTTGGTAGTGTATTAATTGTGTATTAATGAAGCTCACATATGCTGCCTGCCATCTTCAAAGGCACTCTTGATTTTGAACTGTAATTGTCCACTGAGAAATGACAAAACAAATAGCAATTACACTGGAAAAGGGATTTTTTAAAAATGATGCCAGTGGGACTGGAGCTCATAAAGCAATGTTAGTGATATATACACATTAAACTCTTGCCAATTGCTGGAGAATCGAAAGCACAGAAGTGCCTTGTTTTCATGATTTCCTTCTTTTGCCTTTTTGTTTGTTTGTTTGTTTTTTGTTTTTTTTTTAAATAATAAATTTTTTTTGCAGTGCAAGTGATGCTCAGGGATGAAGGCTGCTTCCACAGCCAGAGGAGCTCCCAGAACATCCCTAGGCTGAGCTGGGGACCAGGGCTGTTCCTCTGCCACCCCTGGGCTCACAGGAGATGGGGTCCCTGGAAATGCCAAAGAATTCCTCCACACCCAAGGTGTCCAAAGGAACCTCAGTGCCTGGAGCTTCCAGTATTGATTCTCTTTAGGAGTGAACCTACAGGATGTTCCCAGAAAACTGCCTCTCCAAAATGACAGGATCTCACCCTTCCCCAGGACATTTTTGTTAGCAAGATGCTAATAATCCATCATTTTCATGAGGGTGGCACTGTCCCTCTTTATGTGCGACCTGCAGAATTCTTATCCAGCAGGTAACATTACCCACACCAGAGCCAGTGTGCAGAAAACTGTTGAGAAAGGCACAGGGCCATTTATTTTGTGTGGTATTGTTAAAGTGAAAACCCCAGCCAGGCAGCAGAGGCCAATTACTGTCAGCTCCTACCTGCAAATAGGGAAAAATTTCCTTTCCTAGGAAGGAGAAAGAGAAGTTATGTACTGGATTCAATGCTGCAGCACAGTAAATAATAATAATCATTTCTATGGCTGGAAAGATGAGGGGCTGAAATGTTCCCTGCCTGCCTGCCAGCTGTAACCATTGCTGTGCCACCTGGCTTTCTGCATTTATTTTCAGAGCGTTTCCAGTTTCAGACCAGTTTCTCTTTCCCTTAAGTAGCCTTTTTTAAATAAAAACAGAGAAATTTATTGTTGAGACCTAACCTACCATCCTTTAAGTAGCTTCTGTAAAAACCTTAAGCAGCACCTGGCTGCTCTCAGCTCTAAAACCACTGAGGTGTTTGAAGGCTCTGGATCCAGCCCCACCAGCATCACTGCCCTCCAAAACCTCAGGCAAACCACACACCTCTCTGCATCAACATTTCCCACCAATTTAGTCACTGAAAAACCCAGGCATGCAAGATGAGAAAAAAATAGGAAAGCTCATCTTCCTTTTCCTGCCTGTGAATAAAGCCTGAGTAACATATTAATTTTAAAACCCTCGAGAATATGAAAATCAGGAACAAAGCACTCTGCTCCCTTGTTGCAGACAGTACTTATCTCGTTTAGGAAATCAGTCTTAAATGCATCCTCAGATAAGCTTTTATGTTTTGGGTTTTTTTGTCTCTAGCTAGCACATCTTAAATGGTTTTGTTTAACTAATAAGAAACATCTTTGATAATGTTTTTTGGCATCTTAAATTGGAAATCGATTTCCATCTGAATAGACCATGGCACATGTGCGAGTCCAAAATTAATAATCATCTCATAAAAAAGAAATGCCTTGTTCCCTATATTATAACAATAAAATACAAACATGAAGAATTGCCATAAATATACCTCAAGGTACATAATTGCTTAAGTAACCTCCCATACAGACTGTTTTCTTCTGTTCAGCAAAGAAAGGAGTTGTAAACGAGGTGAACCTGCAGATTAACTGCTACCAACAAAGAAGAATTGAGTTAAGAAAATAAATAACACGTACAAATGAGAAACAAGATGAAAGCTGATCATTTAAACCAAGCTTTCTGCTTTGCTAATTTAGATCACGATTGCAATGGGTGGCTGGAATCAAATGGCTCTGAAGCCTTCAGCTTTGAGTCTGCTTCCCCCCTGGGAAGGGCTGAGATGGGACAGAGATCTGCTTTTGATCAGAGATCTGATTTTGGATTTTAGGCAGCACAGGGGATGTGGAAGGACGTGGCCATGGAGCTTCCTACTGGCTATGGCAGCATCCTGGGAAGATGCTAAAAATAAAAAAGAAAACAATTCCATCTCGTGCTCTGACTCACATCCAAAGCCCACCCCTGCTCCCCAGCCCGTCCTTCTTTTCCTGGAAAAGAGAGAAGCTCAGCAAAGTGTAGCAATAATTTGTCATTTTCTATTCTACCACTCAGCAAGGAGCCTCTGGGGAAAGAAAAGGACCTCAAAATAGCAGCAGACTCTCTGGGCAGCTGAAGAAACCATCCAGAAGAAAGAAAAACCTGGACTAGAGGAAAGCAAAGGGGTGTTCTTCTTCCTTGGGTTGGGAACAGCTAGTGGCACCTGCTGGAAGATGGAGGATTCTAAGGAGCATCTACCACCATCAACCAGCTGTGACAGCCCAGGGTGGGGATTCCCCAGCACATCTGCAGCAACCCACAGCCCTTCCTCCTTCCTTCCTTAATGCTCTGAGGTCTGGGAAAGCACCAAGATTGCTCAAGATGCCCAATTCCACCAGTTTTTCAGTCCCCAGAAGTGCACATCAAGACCCTGCTGCAGTAGGTGCCAACTCTAGCCAACAACTTGCCACCATCTCCTGAACCTACTGCCCACATTTTCCTGCTACCAAGCTCCAGAGTTTGGTAAATCCAGGGCTTTACTGCATTAAAGCTGGTGCTAACACAGATGGACTCCTCTGGTTTTCTCCATTAGCAAGGAGAGCATCAGGAAAGAGTTTGCTTTTCCTTCACCAGATGGGTAAAATGAGGAATAAGGATGCTGGATGGTGCAAAGGTCCAGGAAAACATGGAGGGAGTTTGCCATGTGGGTGAGGAGCACCCAGCCAGCACCTCTGGTTGGTGTCCTCAGCTTCTGGGCAAGGAAAGCATCTCTAGGTGCAGGGGGGGAATCAGCTAAGCATGAGCTTCAGAAATTAACTTTCTGCCAACATCAGCTGGCCCAGGAGCTTCCCAAAATCCCAGGGGAGCTCCCAGAGTCTTTAGCCCTGCTTTAGGAGGTCTTTGGGATCCTCATGTCAGCATGGACCTGCAGAGCTCCTCAAAGCACCCACCCTGTACAGAGGTTTCCAGCAGATTTTCAATGACCTTCGAAGGGACATCTCTGGCCAGCTCTCATCTCTGAGGATTTGGTGCCTTTCCAGTTCCTGTCATGCAGATGGAGGGATGGTAAATCTTTGGCCAGCAGTAATTCACATCTAGACATCACAGGGACTGAAGATGAAGGGTTTTGAAATCTAATAGTCCCTAAACACCTTCAGGTGCTGCCTTTGCCTTTCTATCTTCATGTTTCTGGGACAAATCATCCCATGCTCCCAGACCCTTTTCCCTGAACTCCAGAGAAGGATTTCAGTCAGGTCCAGCACAACGTATGGTCACTTGTCATAAAATCATTTCTGTTCATTTATCTCCATTCTGCCTTTTCAAGTCCTTCTCTTGCCTGCTGCTTCAGCCAAACTCCCAATTCCCTGAATTTATTATCACTATAAAATGGTTGCCTGCTCCACAGCATGACCTGGACGTGCACCCCACTGCGATGCTTTGGACGCCTTCGTCTGTTCCTATGGCAACTGGAAAAAGAGGCAAACACCACAGCCAGCTCAGGGCCAGATCCTGCCCGGATGCTGACACCAACTTCCTGGCTGTGAGGAAGACAGGAGAACACAGGGGGATGCTCAGTGCTGGCATGAATGGGGCAGAAACATTTTCCTGGTGGTTTCTTCTCCCTGGTCAGCAGGGGCTGTGAGGCCACAGAGGATGAAGCTCCATTGGGGTGTTGGATGGGGCTGTGCTCCCCATAGCAAACTGGGATTGAAGCTGGGGGGGGGATGGACACAACAGGCACTCAGTGGGTGGCTGGACATGAATTTAACTGCAGGGACCTCATGCCCCAGGTGGGTGGCACAAAACCTTGTGGGAGCTGGGATGTTCTCATTTCTTACTCAGTTTGTTCTCCAAGGAAAACACTTGGGGCAACCCCCCTCTCTCCAAACCAGCCTTCTTTGCCACAAAAAACTGTTTCTGCAAAATTTACTTGCCTTTAACCTGTTGGTAGACATTAACACCTTTACCTTCATTTACTGCTGTTCCTCTCTTTTAATTCTGTATTTACCAATCCCCACATCAGCCGCTCCATCGGTTCCCGGGGATCGAAGTGGAGCTGACAGCTCTGTAATTATCCAGGTCATCTCATTTACCCTTTTTAAACATCAGCAGAGATCTCACCTGGGAAATCAGCAGAGCAGATCCAGCTCCTGCTTTTGACACTGACAGGAGTTTGTTTTTCTTCCTGTGATCCTGAGTGGGTATCACCAAGCCAGCACCTCACCTACTGCCACGGGCACTATCCCTGCCTCCCACAGCTTCCCAGCTTCCATTAAAATCTGGGAAAATGGCATGGAAGGGCATCTCATCCTCTCTGGACCGAGTTCTCTACTTCTTGTAGAGCTCCAGCCTCTGAAGTGTATTCCCTGGCCTGGAGGCTGCAGCCCTGGCAGGATGCTCTGCTTCTATTTCCCAGTTTGAAAGCAAGTGTTCAAAACTAAAAAGCAAATAAAAGTAGAGCAGACTCTGGCCTTGCCCCAGGGAGGGCAACTGGATTGTTTCCTTCTGGAAGTAACCCAAGGGAGCTACAGATTTCCCCACCCTGGGTGTTCACTGTGGTTCCTGACCCAACATCCTCAGAATCTTCCCCCACAAAGACTCAGAGCTGCTCTTTGGGCCCACGCTGAGCTTTCCCCAGTCAATCAAAACACTGTGAAGGTGCAACAACCTCAGAGAAAATAAGAAAAAGAGCATTTGCAGGCAGCAAACATTGGTATTAGGGCTCCTTCAGCAGATAACTTATAGCCACCTATCAAAGCTCTGTGCTGTGCACTCTGCCCAGGCCAGGCTGCTTTGAACACCCATCAAAAGACACTGAGAAAAAGCAAAGGGGGATGAACAAAAGCAGCAACTGTACAGAGATTCATCCCAGCTGTGTCACAGGGGAGGCAGGGCCTTTACACACACCCAGCACCCTCGAGCTGGGGCTCCTGGGATCTGATATTTAGGGAGCCCATGCTCCAAGCCCCATATGTTCCTGCTGCTCATGGCATTCCAGGCTGGTTTGGATTGGAAGGGACATTCAAGATTGAGTTCCAGCTCCCTGCTGTGGTACCTTGCTCTGCACTTTGGAGAACCAACCCCAACATGGAAAGGATGTACACAGAGCCCCTTCTGAGCACCCCAGGGAATATTTCC
Organism: Phaethornis superciliosus; assembly: GCA_023637945.1. Classification (NCBI taxonomy): domain Eukaryota; kingdom Metazoa; phylum Chordata; class Aves; order Apodiformes; family Trochilidae; genus Phaethornis; species Phaethornis superciliosus. The sequence continues at coordinate 2,347,363 of JAJQWJ010000021.1, forward strand.
ATATTTTCCCTATCTCCAGCACCAGAAACCCCTGCACAGTATACAAAGGGAGCCCAATGCTGTCTGAAAGGCTTGTAAAAAGCTTTGTTCACTGCATATGTGGTTGTTTAAAAGCCCAGCATTGATTCTCCTCACACATCCCCACTTCCCAAGCCCACCACTTCTCCAGCCCAAGGATCCCTTTGTACAATCAGCATTGCACATCATGCACTCAATGTGATGAAGCTCCTCAGCTCATGGAAAAGCCTTTTGAGCACAGCTAAAGCTGCTTGTTAACCAGAAGGCAGATGCAAAGAGTCCAAACTACTCACTTGGATACAGGGCTCATGTGTGCTGCTTGTGCACAAACCCCATCACTACCAGGAAGATTTCTGGGGATCTCAATAGCATCAAGGATTTAAAAGCTGCAGGGACAAAGCTGTGAAAAGTAAATGGGCTTCGTTCAGTTGCCTCCTGCCACTTGTGGAAAACAAAGTGGTTTCCAACACTGAGACTTTAAAACTGGGTATTTTATAAATAAAAATAGAAAAGTACCAAAGGAGGTTTCCAGCTGACATCTGAGGTGAGACGAGCTTGTTTTGGGGAGGGTTGGGGAAGGACCTGGGGGCTTTAGAGACACTCAACCACTTTTCTCTCCTCTGAAAACACTGGGACAAACTGAAAGAACCTCCAGTCCCCATGGGGTCACTGCTTTGTCCCTCTGGGCTGCCAAATTCTTGCTGGGAGGTGAGGTTTCCTACAGGAGCCAAGGGGATTGTGCCCAGGGGTGAGAACCAGCCCCACAGCAGAGGATGGAGCAGAATGATGAGCCTGGGAAGCAGGGCAGGCAGGCTGCAAAGAGAAAGCTGCTCACCTGTAGAAATAGAGCCTGGCAGCTGGAGGAAATATTTCCCTTATTTACAGCAACTTCCCAGGACCCCAGGTTCACTGAAAGCCTTTGCTCACATTCTCAGAAGCTATTTAGTCCTCTACAGAGAAAGGCACAGCATCACCATAAATTTCAGCAATGCCCAGAGGGCAGCAGGATCACAGAAAACGCCCTGACCACGAATCCATCAATCTCTTTAGGAAAGAATCAATTTTTATGTGCTTGTAGCTCTGGGGTTTATTGTTGACCTTGTGAAATCATAAATACAAGGCACTTTTGGCACAGCCCCTGCTTTCATCTGACTTATTTTTCTCTTCCTCTCTCCCACCTCCTCATTTTTGGAAGGTAGATGCCAACATTGCAGGCAGCTTGCCTAAAGTTTGGAATATCCTGGCTTGTTTGTTGGCTTTTTTGGTTTTGTTTTTTGCTGAAGGCAGAAGAGCTTAGGCTCCATCTCCTGCAGGAACATACACCCATGCAGAGCAGGGCATGGAGAGATGCAGCCCAAGTCCTTCCCACATTCCTTTAACAAATCTTTCCAGCCAAGCTTTTGTCACCAGGCACCCAGAGGCACCCTGCTCCCAGGTCAAACTCTGCTGTTCAGTTGTAGAGGGTCAAATGAAGTCTACATGTCCCTAACAAATCAGCTCAGAGTTGAAGCCATTGCACTCTCAACACAGATGCAATATCAGATTTTGTTCTGAATAAGCCTCAGCCCCCTTACACAGGCTCTTGAAAAGCCTGGATGTGTGTGTGTGTGTGTATAGATGCTTATGCAGAAGCACAAACTCCCCAAAAAACATTTGGAAATAGGATCAGGAATCTAAAGGCTAATGCAAACATCTTCCTTCTGCTTTCCTGCTTCCCAAGTCTTTCAGTAGGGAGAACTTTGGGTTTGTTCCTCCAGCTGTGCAGGTTATCACAGCATATCATAGAACCCCAGAGTGGTTTGGGTTGAGAGAACCTTAAAGACCTTCTCATTCCAGCCCCCTGCATGGGCAGGGACACTTCCCACCCACCCAGGTTGCTCCAAGCCCCATCCAGCCTGGTGTCTTACACCCAAAGTGCCTGAGCAAGACTGCATGAAGCCAACCCCTCCTTGTCTTTGGTTTAACCTGAAGCAGCAGCACGGGCTGCTCTAAGAGCTGATCCAGCCTTGGATGGGTGCCTGGTAGCCCCTGCCCTACCACAGAGAGACAGACAGACAGACAGACAGACAGACACCAAGTCCACCCATCTTGTTCCTTGGGCCATTTTCTGTGCCTGGCCAGCTGGCTGCAGGGACACTTTTAGATTTCGTAGATTACAAAGCTGCTGAGCTTTGAGAAGGTCATGAATAAATAGTGAATACAAATGGAAAAATATTCTTTTTTTCCCTCCCCAGTGCCTTTGGGGCAGCCCCACCAGTTTGCTCCTCACAGCAGCAAAGCCCTGGCTGTCAGCACTGCTGAGGAGCAGCCATGCAGCACAGGGTCCTATCCCCTGACAGACACAGTTTGCCACACCATTAATCACCTACCTAATGTAGAAAATGTTTGCTACTTCCTTATGTTTCAGTGGGAAAAATCCAAAACAACAAAACTCCACAAAACATACTATTTTTATAGAAGAATCTCCAACAGCCCCAAACAACAGCTGGAACAGACTCCCTGCCTCTCCCCAGTTGCACAGGGGCAGGGCAGCTGGGGGTTTGGGGACACCCAGAATTGGTCTTTGCCAAATGCAACCCCAGATCCAGCAGGGAGAGCTCTGAGCAGTGCCCCAGGGTCCCCACAAGCACCAGACCTGCCCACCCAGGACCTCTCCATCCCTGGGCACCAGAGCATTGGAGCTGTTGCAATTGCTCAGGTCTCTCTTTTCACCTCCAGCCCCTGCATCTGGGAAGACCCTGGACCAAGATGCATTCCTGAGCCTCAGGGAGAAACAGGGAGAACTGCAGGAAGGTGGTGGGTGACATGGATCCATCAGCTGTACCAGCCAGCCTGGCTCTTCTTCCAGATGGACAGCCCAGGGTTGCCCTTTCCTTCTCCTCCAGCACCCAACCAATTAACTAAACAAACAAGGGAAGTGCAATTAACCTGGCCTTGTCCTCTCCAGCACCCTGCTAGCAATCCCCCCTTGTTCCAAAGCCATCAGCTTTCCTTGCCACTCCAGGCACCACAGGGCACAACCTCAGCCATCACATTTCATCCTCTGCCCCCCTCCAGCATCCCATCTGCTCTGTGCTTCCCAGCCTCCTGCCCTCTCCAAAATGCACCCAGCAGATGCCTTTATACTGAAATGATACCTGAGGAGTTTTCCCTGGGTTGATCTGCAGATGTAGGTGCCTGTGGGTGCAGCCCAAACACTGCAGCTCCCATGGCACAGGGGCTGCATGGGTGGCATTCAGGAGCCCTGGACCTGGGATCATAGAATTATCAAGGTTGGAAAAGACCTCCAAGCTCATCAAATCCAACCATCAACCCAAATAAACCGTCTCAAGTGCTATATCCACACATTTTTTTGGACACCTCTGGGGATGGTGATTCCACTACCTCCCTGGGCAGCCTGTTCAGTGCCTGAGCATCCTTTCAGTAAAGAATTTTTCCTAATTCAGGGTCAGTCTGACTGGTGCTGGGCAGGGGTTCAGTGCAGCCTGGAGGAAGCAGGAGCAACTCAATGCCAGCAGATCCAGGTGACCCAGGGAGTGGGATCTGTTTTCCCATCCAACCCTGGAGTGGCTCTGGGGCTTCTAGGTCTAATGAGATCTTTTGTTCACTGAGGGCTTGAGTTTCAGAGCATTTAATCTCAGATTGAGATACCTGCTGGTTCTTTCATGGCTTACAACCATTTACCCCACCAGATCCCCATCCCCATATTGTTCAGCACCTCATCCTTTTTTGTGGGTTCCCTCTCACCTGGGCTCCTTCCCATCCATGGAGAGACACTGCAGCCTCTCACCAAAACCCTTCACCTGATTCCTGGGAGCATCACAGCAGTTTTCCTGCTCCAGGATGAGCTGCAAGGCTGGATGGTGTTTCCTACAGAGCATTATACCCTCACAGATCCCACAGGAATGAGGCAAGGCACAGGGTTTGTAAAACTACTAAGGGAAGAAGAAATAATATATATTTTACGGACCCATCTTGTGCACAGGCAGGCAGCTCTTTGAAAGCCAGAGTGCCTTGTAAAATCTGGGTCAGTTTTGTGATATTATTTTGAAGGAACAGAAAAATCATTTTGACAGCTCCAGACTACCCCATTTTGGCTTTTTTATATTTTTTTTTTTATTATTATTTTTTTTCCAAATATAGTGCCTTAAAATTACTTTCTGTCTTCACAATCTCCTGAAGTTAAATCAAAGTTAAGACCCAAATAAAACACCCCAAATGACTGGTGACAGAGCTCTATGAACTCTCCCTGCAGAGCTGGGGGGAGCACCAGAGTTTCTCGCCCTGCCCAGTGCTGCCACAACTCATTCCCTGAGCCAAGTTAAATCACTCCTTGTCTCACCCACTCTCCTCTTTTAAACCCAGCTCCATCTCCAGCCCAGCAGCCACCACCTGAGGGACAGAGCCAGGGAGCTGTGTGTCCCCCCCAGAGCCACCAGTGCTGGGTTTGAGGGCTGGCAAAGGGGAAATATTCAGCTGGCAGCAGAGGAGCATCCCCAGGGAGGAGGTTGGAGGGGTTATACATATATAGGGTATATACATATAGGGTATATATATATATAGCTGCCTGCAAAGCCTCCCCTAAAGCAGGTGGGTGAAAGCTGCCCTCCTCCATGTCACAAGAGCCTCTTGAGGACAGGGATGTGAGTGATGGCAGTGTCACAACAGGAGCACCCCAGGTGCCACAGCACCAGCTCTGATGCTTCACCCCCCTCAGTGGAGACTTCCTCCTGATCAGCATCACCTCCTCTCCTTAACCCCCCCAGTTCCCATTTCAGGAGTGACCAACCAACCAACTCCTTGCTGGGACCTTCCCTCAACACAGCCCAGCCAGTGCAAGACCAAACTTTGGGGAGTTTTGGTGAGAGGTGGTGAAAGAGGCTCAAGTCCAAGGGCAGCAGATCCCCCCCCCAGCTCCCTCAGGGTGCTCCAGCACAAGGACCCCTTCCCACCCCAGGGTGCTGGGTGCTCCCAGGCCCTCCCACTCCAGCCCCTTCCCCACATCAGGCTCTGCAGTAGGAGAACCAAAGACAGAGCAGGTGATAATTTCATTTCCCTTGCAAATGAGGCCCCGGTCCTTCCCCAGCCCCAGCACCTCAGCAGCAGAGCTGTCATCCCCAGCAGCCCCCACCACCTCCTCCTCCTCTCACTTCATCCTCAAAGAGCCACTTCCATTCTGCCAGGAGCCCTGAATGTCACCAGCCTCTGACCATCTTGTGGCAGATGGTTGGTCAGGAGGGTTTGCTTCTTAATGAAGTTATGACAATTAGCTATTAATACCACCACCACCTTGCTTCTCTAGGAAACACTGAGATTTCATCTGATGCTGGAGGCCACCACCACCTGGATACACTGCCCAGGATGGGCTGATGCCTACGGGGAAGAGGGCTGAGGTCCAAGATGTGGAAACAAGAAGCTGGAGAACCTTGCCAGGTCCCAGCTCAGCACCATGCTCCCTCAAAGTCCTCCTCCTTCAGTCCCACTGCTTTCTCCTGGCAGGCAGGATTTTTCCTCCCCATTTCCCCATCCCTTCCTCCCCTCCAGCACAGTTTTCCCAGCCTCACACATGCAGGGCTGGGAGGAACCAACACCAACCAGCCCGAACCCACCCACTTTGCCGTATTTAATATTTTTCTCTATTTAAGTGCTCCTGGGCTCAAGCAGCCCCATTCCCCACCAAAGGTGTTTTTGAACCACACTGTCCCAGAGCAGAGAAATTACAAAGAAGCCTGAAATCCTCCCAGGGAACTCAGAGCACATTGGAGGCTGCAGATAACGCCACAAAACGGAGTCGGAGCTCCCGCATCCCCCCCCGGGAAAAGGCAGGGCAGGCAGTGGGATCCAGCCCCTCCTTCCTTAATTTTCTCTTGAATAATTAAACCCTGGGAAGTTAATACTTTCGGCTTAAAACCTCACATTGCAATGTTTGTAATTACCGCTTTATTGGAGCATTAAAAATTAAAGGGCAGCCTGAGGATGCTGGGAGTGCCAGAGCTGCCTTGGGCCCCAGGGAAGAAGCTGAACCCTTGGGCACCAGCCCAGCAGTTGGGGAGGAGGTCACAGCCTCTCCATCCCCCCCCCAGCACAAAGAGCAGGTTTGGGGGACCAGCTGTTACAGGAGGAACAAACCCCCCCAAACCTGGAGGTCCCAGCCCCAGGTCTTGTCCAGCTCCTGAGACTCAGGGTGGGAGAAGACCCCTGAGAGCCCCCAGACCACCACCCATCCTCCTGCCAACACCAGGAAGGGGGAGGGGAAATATCCACTCACCTCAGGGTCCCCAACCATCCTTCCTCCTCTTTCTCCCACAGCCAGACTCGGGGACCACCCCAGAGCCCCTTCCTGCAGCAGCACAGCTCAGGTGCCCCCCACAGCCTTTTAGAGCCCCAGCTGCTCCCACTCTCCCTGCATGGTGGGTTGGGCTTGCTGGGGGCCAGGCTGGCTCCAGGTGAAGCATGTGGACCCTTGTAAATAGGTACTGGGGGGAGAAAAACCTTTGTTGCCTACTTAGGAGCAGAGCAGAGCAAGAACAAACCCTCAACCCCCTCTCCCTGTGAGCTCCCATCCCTTCACCATCACTTTGTCCCATCACAAGTGGGGATGCTCAGTCTTGAACTTTGCAGCCAGAGGATCTGCTGGTCCCCTGGGGCTGGGGGGTGAGGATGTCCCCACACACGGGGTGGCTTCCCACTGCCCTGGAGCAAGGGACACAACAGGAGTGCCAGGTCCCACCAGGCAGTTCCACAGCAGAGAAAAAAAAAGCTGGAAATGTTGGCAGGTGATGTGGTGCATCCCACCAGTTTGGGATGAGGGGCTTCTTGCTGGTGTGCTGAGGGTCCTGCTGCCAGGGAGGAGATGCTGGTGGATCAAACCAAGGGGAGGGGACAGGGTGGGAGCAGGCAGAGCTGCTTCTTCCTGCCCTTGGTGTCAGAGAGTTGACCCTTGGATCCTGCCAGCCCGGTCTGTGACAGCAGCAAGGCTGGAAGGGCATGGGGACATCCCAAGGTGTTTCAAACATTGCTTTGTGGCACCAAGAACTTGGCCTGAGAGAAAGGTGACAAAGACCACCAGGTCCCCACTGCAGACACCTCTCTCTTAGAAAGGAGACTCTCAGCCCAGAGTGAATAACCCTCCCTTTTTTTCCCCAAATCCTATTTCAGGAAGCTAACCAAACACAAAGCCCAGAGAGGAGATGTTCTGTTGGCTCTGGGTGGGGAGATAAAGCTATCAAGGGGGATTCACATCCCACCCTGTCCCTGCTGCCAGCTGGGAGCATCCCCCATCCCTCCTGCTGCTTCCACCAGTTCCAGTCCCAGTCCCAGTTCCAGTTCCAGTCCCAGTCCCAGTTCCAGTCCCAGTCCAGCTCTTCCCTCCCTGTCACCAGGTGATTTGCCCCAGGAGATGTGGCTTGGGCCACATTTCCACCCACTGCTTGAATGTTGGTGCTTCTCAGGTCACAGTCCTGAGTGCTGGCAGCTTGGGTGGGGTGGCCCAGAGCCCAGAAATGTCCAGCAGCTCTTTCCCCACCAGCCCACACTACTCCAGTTTGGATTGCTGGGTTCCCCAGTTTGGGGCTGCATTACTCCAGCTTGCTCCCTGACTCCTCTCCCTGGTAACTCACTGGGGGGGGGGATACAGAAAGGGTTCAGCCCTGCTCCGGAGCATCTGACCTCCAGCACCATCCCCAGGGAACTGGGACCAGTCAGGGTGGGATGGTCCCACAGCCTCCCAAACTGGTTTCCATGGCAGCCAATTTCCGGTTGTCTCATCCATCTCCATGGCAACAAGCCTTCTCCCTCCCCTTGCAGGGTGGGGGGGCCTTGCTCAGGGGTTCCCCCAACAGCTTCTTCTCCACCCTAAGAACATCCCCTGCTCCCCCAGTTCCCCCCAGCAGCTTCTCCCTGCCAGCAAACCAGTACAACCAGTGCAGCTCCCTACACCTGCCCAGACAGCATCTGCCTGGGTACCAGAGCATCAGGATGGGGCACAAGTTTGCTGCAAGCTCAACAAGAGACAACATCCAATTTTCTGCCTTCTGCCCCCCATCCCTGGGGCTTTCCCAGCCTGCCTGCTGTGGCTGGGGCTCCTGGCAGGTACTTGTCTCTCTCTCAAATGGAAAGCAGCAGGGTTATAAACCACCCCTCTGGTAGGGGGAGGAGATAAGCTTTGTAAAAATGACACATGGCAGAGGCAGATTAATTTTGTTTTACAGTCCTGCTGAGGATTTCAAGCTAGTCACTAAAATATGGGACTGAAAATACCACTGAGGTCCTCGAGTTTTTATTTTTCCAATTCCATGACACTTATAACAAAAAGACCCAACCAAAATAACAGCTCCAAAAGTGGCCAGGACCCCACTGTATCCACCCTCGGGGGTGATGCCAGGGGCTGGAGATGGGCAGAGGCAAAAGCAGAAGCTGGAGGAGGATGGGAACCCATCCCCTTCCCTCTGCACCAAAACTCCCCTTTTGTCAGGACACCCTGCAGGGTTCTCAGTGGCTTTGGGTAAAGCTGAGCCAAAATTAAGCAGCAGCATAATCCTGTGTTTTCTGGGCTGTTCAGTACTGGCAGGGATGATTCTGGGGACTGCTGCAGGGAGTTTGTCCTCTCTGAAGCATTTAAGAATTTTCCCTTGGTGGTTTGATGCATCCTGGCCACTGGGCACCCAACGTTTCCTCTGGCAGCATGCTGGGAGCCAGCCCTTGGGGTGAAGCCCCTCCAAGGGTCCCCCTTAGAGCCCCCAACCTGTTCTCAAAGGGGCAGGAAAGGACCCAAAGCCAAACCAGCACCAGCAGCATCTTCCCAGGAGTGGGGCAGGAGGCAGAGGGGGAGCTGTGAGCCCAGCACAGTGCTCACCCCATGGCTCCGAGAGCAAATTCAATGATGTGCCCAGGCAAGGAGAAGAGTGGAGGGAAGAGGAGCTGGGGCTGGGTTTTAGGGAGCAATGGGGAGAAGAAGGGTGGGTATGGAGCTGGGTCCAGAGCCCACCAGCACCCGTGAGACAACAAACACCATGAGGAGCAGGGCAGGAGGGAAGGACTGTTCTGTATTCCCACTGAGCCAAACCCATCACTGCTTAATTAACAGGCTCAGAGAAAGAACCAGCAGATGTTTCCACTCAGGCTGGTTTTTAGCAGAAAAGAGCAGTACAGAAGGACAAAACGAGCAACAAAATCTCCCTGCAGTTCAGTCTCCTGGTGGGCAACTGCTCACAGAGGAGCAGCCAAATTCCCCCGTGCTCTTGGAAAGGTGGTGGTGATGATGCCACCTGGTCCAGAACACCCTGGCAGTCCTGGGGAGCTCACACGGTGCCACCTCCCAACCTGTCACCCATCCTGGGAGCATCAGGGAGCAAGGGGAGCAGCCCTGGTCCAGTCCCTCCTCCCCAGGGAACCTCTCTGGTGTCAGGGACACATCACTCCGGGTCCTCTGCTCTTCTACCAAAGCCAAAGCAGAGAGTGAGGGTGTTGCTTGGGGGTGGGAGATGATTAACTACTGTAATCCCAATTACCGCTTCTAATTGGGATTAATTTGTTGAGTTAATTATGTGTGGAAATCCGTTGCCTCCCAGATTCCTTTTATGAACTTCTTGCTCCCCAGCCCAGTCCCTGCCCTGCCACATCTGGTCACAGCTGGAAGGACAAAGGGCTGCTCGTGTCACCAGTGGTGCCAGCCAGCTGAGCTCCACTTCAGCACCCAGTCCCTGCTCTCCCTTTGCCCTGGCTGGAGAGATGACAAGGTCTGGGGACAGGAACCAAACCTCAAAACACCAAACCTGAGCAAAGCTTTGCAGAGGGAGAGGAATGCTGCAAGAGCCTGGGGACAGCAGAGGCTGAGGGACATCTTCATTGCAGCTCCTTTGGAGCTGATGCACCAAGGGGGGCATTTTAAACAAAAAGAGATTCAGATGAGATATAAGGAAGAAATTTATTCCCAAAAGGGTGGTGAGACACCAGCCCAGGTTGCTCAGAGATCCCCCAGTCCCTGGAAACATTCCAGGCCAGGTTGGGTGAGGCTTGGAGCAACTTGATCTATCTGAAGCTGTCCCTGCTGACTGCCAGGGGTTGGGTTTTTTTTTTTTAAAGGGTGACCTTTAAAAGTCTCTTCAACCCAAAGCATTCTGTGACTCTGTGATTCACATCTGCCCTAGTACTGCATGGCTGGGCTGGCCCTGCTCCCCTGAGCCAGGTTTGTCTCTCCCACCACAGCAAGACAGCTGGCAGAGCTGCTGGCATGTCCTTGGCTTTTTCTCAACACTCTCCTGAAAATTAATTAATTCAATTAATTGAATAAATAAACAACCCTGGAGCCAGCTGTGCAGTGCGTCAGGCTGCAAAAATATCACCCTTAGCCCAGGCTGGCTTGCTAAGGAGTGAGGGATCCAGGTGGTAATGACATGAAATTGGGATCATTTGGGAAGGAATTGGGGCTGGTGAGTGAGGGGTTCAGTGCAACAGTCAGCAAAAAGTGGCACAACCTCCCCCCCCCTTGTAATGGCTGCAGGTTGCAAAGCCTCCCCTTGGTTCTTAGAGATGCTGTCAGATGCTTTGAATCCTTAGATGAAAGGAACTAAATTAGGACAGATGGTTGTTTCCTGTTTTCTAGTTTATATTTATAGAAAAGCCGAGATGCCTGGTTGCTTGCACTAAAACTAGAAGCAAATCTCTCTCCTGTTTCCAACTGGTTTTTACTGGGAGCTGAGCTGCAGAGGAGGAGGGGTGGTGGGAGCCCTCCAAAATACAGTGAGGAGAGGGGCTGCCCACCCACCTTCCCTCCCAGCTTTCCACAGCCAGCAGCCAGCTCTTGAAACATTGATATATATAACATTATTTTTGGATACCCATATATTTTTGTATCTTGCTACTGAGGCACTTCCCAAGCAGCACTGGCACCTACACCCCGGGACCCTGGCTGGGGGTCCAGCCCCACAGAGGCACCAAACCCCCCTCCAAACACTCCTTTCTCTCCCAAGCTTTAATTTTTCCCTTTTTCCAGAAGATCTTGATGCCAAATCCTGAACTCCTGGCTCAGCTCAACACTGCCTGAGTTGGGGCACATCCTGTCCCTGCCTGGGTGCCAGCAGGAGAAGCTGCATCCTCAGCAGTTTTTTTTTTATGTGGTTTTTTTTTTTTTTTTTGTGGCTGGGGCATTGGTATTTCTCTGCCTGCCTGAGGAATAATATTGAATGGGCCCTATTTCTCCCAAGAAAATATTGATCCCTGGGTTTAATGGCTTTCTGCTAACGAGCCACAATGAGTGTCACTGGGCATCACTGCTGTGCCTGATAAGAAAGGGAACATTCAGCCTCGCAGCTTTGAAAGTGGGTTTCACCCACCCCAAGCCCTCTCAACCAGAAAATTAAAAAAAAAAAAAAAAAAAAGAAAGAAAGCAAAAAGGGAAAAAATTTCACTGCTCCTTTCACTCATTAAGTCTGAGGGCAGATTTTCAGGTTGTTAACTTTCTTTATGGTTCTGCCTCTGCCAAAGGGAGGGAGCAAGGAGGGAAGGGTACAGGAGATTAAATGCATTTGTTTCTTTGGGGAGGTTTTTCTAAAGGGAGGACCAAAAAAAGAAAAAAGAAAAAGATAAAAAGTGTGACACCAGGGTGACAGGACTCAATTTAAAATAAGAGCTTGAAATCCATGAGCCAGGAGTCCCAACCAGGGGTCCATCAGCCAACACTGAGGTTCCCACAGGCTGTGTGGCAGCAGATCCATCACCCAGGGGAAAAAAAGAACCCACCCTGCTCACATCTTCAGCAGCACCTTGATCTAGTGATAAACCCGTTAGGGGAAATAAATGAGTTTCTCTTGCCTGGACTGTCCACATCATGAATAGAATTTGCTATTTTTCCCACCTGCTGATGAGGGAAAAGCTGCTTAACAGTTTCCTAATAAAGCCCCAGAGCAGAGAAGCACTATTACCTCCCTCTGATGGTGATTCCCAGCCCAAACTGCTGCTCCAGAGGCTGAACCTCTGCAAGGGGAGATGCTGGTGTGGGGAGAGATGCTCAGCTGGGAGCTGACACAGGGGCAGGGACCACACCCCCACCATCCAGGCTTCTCTGCTGCCCCAGCTGCACTGGTAAGGGAAGGTTCTGATGCCATCAAGGTGAAAAATAAGGTAAAAAAAAAAAATTCCACTTAAAGAACTGGAATTACTAAGAAGAGCGATGCTCAGAAACAGAAATCACCCCTGGCTCCATTTCTAGGTATGGAAAATGGATTTCCAGAACAATATCATTCTTTTGATATGCCTATCCTGGCTTCACAGCTGCCAGAAGAGGAAAAAAGGTTGAAAGACCCAAACCAAATACCTTCCAGGAGGCTCTGCCCATTGTGATGCTGCCAGAGATGCCATCAAAAGGTCCCATTGCCCCCCAAGGAGACCCCCAGAGGCTCCCCACAAATGTGCTCCTCTTGTTGAATGATCTGTCACATCCACCCACTGTCAGAGGCTGCAGCTGACATGTCCTTGTTTGATTTGTAATTGTTTGCTTTTATTCACAGTTTTGACACTGCTTCCCCTTCTCTTCCCCCAAACTGCAGATTTATTTGTTGTAATTAGCTGTGGTAATTAGAAGCCCTGTCATGTAGCAGCATCTTGGCTTCCTTTTAAATCTCTTCCTTGCTCTTTCTTAATAAAAAGTGCATTTTATGTCTGCATCACCCTCAGCTGTCCCTCCCAAATGGAAACATGTCCTGGCTGGGGAGACTTGCTCAGAAAAGGGCTCAGGAAGGCAGTGAGATGCTCCAGCGATTGCTCAGACATAGCTAGGACCAGGACCAGGCAGAGAAAAAGCATTTCCAGGTGAAAAAGTCCCATTTTTTTTTTTTTTTGAAGTCACCTCCTCCAGCCCAGCAGTTCCATCCTTTGCTGCCACCTCCACATTGGGTTGCCCAGGACCAGCAATGATAGGACCTGATAGCCCCCAAGCCCTGGCACAGGCACTGCCACATCACAAACAATTCAGTGCCAATTTTTCACCCAAAGCCACCCTGAACACCCACCACTGGGGTTTGGGGGATGTCCTGCTTTGGGCCAGGATAAAGGTGATTTTCTGGTTTGTACTTTTGCTTTCAGCTCAGTCTCTTGTAAGCAGCTGCACTTGCTGAAATTAACAGCAAGTTTCTCAGGCAGTGTCTGCTTCTGGGACTGATCACACTCGATGTTTATAGTTACTGCCAGAGCCTGGTGTGCAGAGCCAAGGACACTGCTCAGCTCTGAGGAACATTTTACCCTCCAGAAGGAGTAAAGAGGTCCCACCTGAACCCCTCCTTTGGGGAGGACCAGACAAGATAGATGTCAGAATTGACCAAACAGAGTATTCCATCCCATACACCTCGTACTCAGGATAAATTTGAGGGATCACAAGGGTCAAACCCCTTCCTGCTTCCCTTCCTCACCTGTTCCCTCTTTGCTTCAGCATCCTGGGAGGATTCCATCCATTCCTCTGCCTGTGCTCCTGATCCCTGCCAGCCTGAATCTGTGTGTTTCTGCCTCCAGCTCCTGACTGCTCCTGACCCCAGGATTCCAGCCTGGACTTTCCCAGGGCTGCCCTGCAGCCTCGGTGGTGATGTGAGAGTTATTGGGGGAAAGGGGGAAGGAACCTGGTATCAATTTTCCTATATATTTGTATATATTTAGTAATTTTTCCTATTTATCATTACTGTTTCATTAAAGTTGTGTAGTTTAGATTCCAACCCATCAGTCTCTCTCCCTTATTTTCTCTCCTTCCTTTATCAGGGAGGAGGAGGGGGGGAATTAATAGAGAGCACCTGTCATTAGGTTTAATTGCCAGGCCAGTGGTAAACCCTGACAGGGGATGAGGCAGGAGGGGCTGTCCCAAGGACCCCAAGGGACGTGTTCCCTCCCCCCTCAGGGCAGCCCTGAGAGCAGGGCTGGATGCCAGCTGCTGGGGCAGAGACATAACAGGCCACAGCAAAGCATTACATGGCTCCATCCCCCAACTTTCCAGCCTGGCTGGAGATCCAACAAGGCTGCAGCCAGCCCCTGCTTTCCCCTGGCAGCAGCACAGGTGAGCCAGACACCTCCCATTGCAGCTGGGAGGAAAATGCTGCTGGCAGGGGATGATTTGGGCTCTCTGGGGCAGGAGGCAGGTGCTGGGCTGCTGAGGGATGCTGCTTGTTTTAAAAAACAGCAGAGCAGAGAAAGCTGCCCAGGGAGCTGATGTGCTGCCTCTAGAGGCACCTCTAGCTCCTTGGTCTTTAAAGCTGTTTTAGATCCCCTACAAAACCAGGTTTTATTTGGTCCTTGCAACCCTGGGAAGTGAATTACTGCTGGTTCATGCTTGCAAATCCCCCTGTTCCTCCCTTGGGCCAGTTCCAGCCCTCCCAGGGCTCACAGCAGCCAGGATGAGCAGTGAAGGAGCCTTTGCCAGGCGATGGTTTGAGACCAAGATGAAAGGTACTGGGGAAAGGCAGGAGGGATTGCTGATCAGCTCTGCAAAGACAGGGCTGCCTTGCTTTTAGTTATACACATGATGGCCACAGGACCCCCAGATTATTTCATCAGTCCCTCTCCTTGCCTGGCATGGCAGTGGGATGGAGGCTGCCACCTCGGTTTTGTGCTGAGGATGACAAATTGCTCCAGGATAATGGGAGCAGCTCCAGCTCCTGCCTCCCCACGCTGGGTTTGGCTGAAGGGATGCCCAGGGAACATGGGCACCATGAAGTGTCCCCCTGCCTGGGACAACCAGGGGAAATGGGAGGGCTGCCCCATGCTGTCAAACAACTGGACTGGGATTTTTTCCCAACTCCCAGCTCTGAGGATGGGCTGGAGGGGCTGGGGCATCATGGAGGAGACATCATGTCCTCGTTGTGCCATGCCACTGCTCCCCACCAGTTACCTTGAGCCAGGGGATGGGATGGGATGGGGGGGGCTGGGGTCAGCCAGCCCTTGATGGCTCCTCCCAGGCACACTGTGAGTGCAGACCCCACTGTATCCATCCAACCCAGCTTCTCTCCTTGGGATTCCTCCACACAACCCCCCCAGAGCCCCCCAAAACAGCTTTTCCCAAGAACTCCCACAGAAGGGCTGGGTGTTGCTTCCCCTTTAATTTACCACTCGGCAGGGGAGAGGGTTAAAAAAAAAAAAAAATAAAATCAATAAATAGAACAACCTAGGATGCTTGAAGAGGGTGAATCCCCTGACACTGCAGTCTGCTGGTGGCTTGTCCCATTGCCAGAGGAAGGAAAGGGTGTCCCCACCCCCCCAATCCCAGTGCCACCAGGTCCAGGTGATGGGACGATGCTCCTCGAGAAGGAAATGACACCAAAGGTCAGGACATGGTCATTCACAGTTGACAGGCGGAGGGAACAACCCCCAGAATTCTCACACCCCTGGGGAGAGACCTCTCCCACCTCCCTCAGCTATTGCAGAAAGAAGCTTTGAGAAAAAGCCACCGGTCACACACGTCGCCGAGGAGGAGGAGGAGGAGGGGAGAGGTGCCAGGTCACAAACAGTCCCTGCACAGAGCCACTTGTCCCTTGCGGTAGTCACGGCAGGGGCAGAGCCGCCTGTACTTGGTGTTGTAGCCTGCACAGCTGAAGAGCAGGGGTTCCTTCTGGAGGTAGCACTCGTGGACACCCTCAGCCACCGCCGGGTACAGGTGGTTCATCTCGGACTCGGTGCTGTCACAGGTGATGCTGAGCCTGGGAACAAAAGCCAAGGGGGGGTGATTTCAGGTGAGGGGGACACTTGGGTTTGCCCCAGGAAGCTCTATGTATGGCTAGATGTGAATGCTTGTCCCCAGCTCAACCCTGCAACTCAATCCAGAGACCTCCTGCCCCAATTTTTGTCTGGGCCTCGGGAAATCACGCTCAAAAATCCACATGGTTCCTCTTCCAGCTGACCAGCAGGTCTCTGGACACCTCCCACAGCACTTAATGTCCCCTGCAAAGTCACAGGAGCTCAGCAGATGCCCACACATCCCCTGCTAGCCAGGATGAAGAAGCAAAACCAGGGTGGGCACCACCAAACACCCCCAGGAGCAGCAGAAATGCCCAGCGGGGCTCTCAGCACCCATCTCCTCCCCTCCTGCCCGTGCTTGTAGACAGAGCAGCAGCACTGGGTTTGCCTTCCCCAAAACTTTCCATCAGGGAGACCCTGAGCCAGCTCATTTTTTAAGGTCTGGAGGGAGTCATGGAGGGGAGGGAGTGAAATCCAATCCCCAGCTCTCATTTATCACATAAAAATGTCAGCAGGATGGCCTGACCAGCGTGACAGCAGCGGCAACGCTCGCGTTTTAATTGCCCATAGAGCAGCTCACAGCCTGGTGGCAGATTTATGCTCTATTAAAACCCCACTGCTGTGTGTTCAAAATGCAATTTTAAAGAGAAAGATGTTAAAAAAAGAAATACAGAAAAAGAGAGCATGGAGGAGGTGGAGAAGGATGGGGTGGGAGAGAGGAGACGTGCCTGGAAAGGCGATCGTTGCCTTCTGAAGTGTGAAGCTGGGGAAAAATGGGTGCTGGGGATGGGGAAAGCAAAGGGAAAATCATCTGGATGATGCCCCCCCACCTCCTCCCTGCTAAGAAGGTGAGAACTCACTGGAGGAACACCTCTTTCTTGTTGAGGAACCTGAAGAAGGTGGGCTCACAGACCAGCCCACGCTGCCGGCACGTCTCGGTGCAGGTGTGATGGGGCTCAGACACCCAAACCTGGAGAGAATCCAGAGGGGGCCAGGAATGGGGGTCCTGCCTGGAGCTGGGGGACCACACCAGGTGAGTGGCATTGGGAGACAGGGCCAGTGGGTTTGGAGGGCTTTGCATAGCAGGACTCTTGGCCTTGGGTGGCAGAGGAGGAGATGGCAGAGTGGTGCAGAAATCCTAGGGGGAGAGAAAACAATGGGTCAGGGTCTGGAGGGAGAGGGTGGGGATGGGGAAGGAAGGCTGCTGGTGGGACAGGAGAATGCTTGGGCTGCTGGTGGAATGGGAGAATTCTTGGGCTGCTGACTGTGCTCCTCCACACTTAAAGTCAGCATCTTATGTTGTGGGGGATGAAGGCACAAGCCACCTCCAGCGTTGCCTTATTCTTCACAACAGACAGGCTTTGACCAAGCCCCACCACCCCAACCAACCTTCACCAACCCTCAATACCTTTGGCCCATGACAAATCTCCCCCAGCCCCCATCTTCTGCAGACAGACCCCTGGCTGCAGAGGGCTGGGAGCTCTGGTCCCTCACTGGGGGGATGCAGTGGCTCAGCAGTTGCTTCCCCAGAGGAACAAGAATGGACCCACGGGAGAACAGGGATAGTTCTTCAGGTAGAACAAGGATGTGTCCTCCAGGGAGGACCAGGATTGCTTGGCCAAGAGAAGAGGGATGCTCCCCACCTGGTGCTGGATGTAGGCATGGATCCGCTCCAGCATCCCCTCGCAGGTGTACTCGTAAGGCAGGTAAGGGTCCACCTGTGCAGGGGAAGAGAACATGGGCAGCAAGAGGAGAGAACCTCTTCCTCCTCCTCCTCCACCCCTTGGGCTGCTGCTCTGAGACACCATTGCCCTGGGCAATGGCTCTCCCCACCCACTGCAGCCTGGGAGACTGGGAAAACTTCATAAAGCCATAAAGGGAAAAAGGGTGAAGGATTACTTTGAGTTCAAGCCATGTATTGGTGAAAACAAAGTCACCCTGTCCCACTTTCATCTCACTTTTCTTCATTTTGGTAAGTTACAAAAGAAAATCAATTTTCATGCAATGGGTGACTTGCAATGGAAGTACAAAGTGTTTCAGCCCCAAAAAAACTTGGCAGCTGTGAGCAAGGGGATGGTAATTATGAAACAGAGAGAGGAATTTGGACTGGGAAATGAATCCAGAGCTGCCCTCCAGCATGGTCAGTGCATGGCCACGGCCCTGGAGTCAGCCAGGATTTCCCCCTTGGGAAGAGCTTTGGTAGGAGAGCTGTGTCACCGGTGCATCCCTTTCCCCTGGAAAAAAAATTATGTTTTAAGGAACTTTCTGCCCTGGGAAGACAGATTTTTCCCCACTCCCTTATTTTTCCAGTGAAATGTTCCATGAGCCACAGGACATGGGTGCATGGCAGGGGCTGGTCCTGGGACCCCCTTCTCCCTCCTGTGCAACTCTGCACTTTTGTGCAGAAGGTTATCAGCAAACCCATCCCAAATCTAATTTATCTGGAAAACACTGTTGCTTCTATTTCCTGAGCTCTACACCTCCAAAATAGCTGTTTCCTTTTGAAGTACCTGTCAAATCCAAGCTCAAAGGCTCAGACTGCCATGAAGATCCCTCTAAGCATCTCTCTGCCATCAATAGCCCAGCTGAGACCCCAGCAGGGATGGAAATCCCAGGGGTTCTGTCTCCTTGCAGCTCTGCACACTGCTCAGGGTGGGCTCACTGACAGGCACTCATCCTGCCTCCCAGTTCCTGAGGGATGCTCAGTTCACTGGGGCAGAATCCTCCACAAAGCAAACCCATCTGTCTCAGCCACACAAAGCTGGAGCTGGGGAGGTGAACCCTTCAGAGGAGACAAAACCCAAACTTCCCTCCCCCCCCAAAAAAAAAAAAAATTCCTCTGGGAAGCAGCAGCAGCTCTTGGTCTCATCTTAACATCCCATCCACAATGTTGAGGGGCTTTTTCTCAGGACCCCAGCACACCAGGAACTGTGTGGATATAATTCTGTAAAAAAAACCCAGGCTCTCTCCTCCCTGCCCCCAAAGCAGATTGCTGCACCTGGTGGGGTGGGGGCAGAAAATTTCCCTGCACTTGCACCCAGAGGTGATGCAGTGGGTGCAATTCCTGCTGAGATCCTACAGGCTCAGCTCAGGGTCCCCCTGCTCCTCCAACCCCATCACCCCCAGGTACCACTTCCCCACCCAGGGGATTCCCCAAAGGCTCCTCTGCTCTCCTCCTGCTCTCATTAGGATTCAGCTCATGCACCCAGGCCTGATAGAAAATGCCAGCTCTAGGAAGATAATTGTTTAATTAAAACCTGACAGGCTTGGCCTCTTCTTAACAACCACATTCTGAAAGCTGCTCCAGCCACCTGGATCTCCCTGGAGACCCAGGAAGGAGGAGAAAAGCTCCAAGATGTGGACTGCTGCATTTTAGGCATCACCCCACTGGTGCTCCAGAGGGAGCAGGGGGGTCAGGGAAGATGGATCTTTGCCCCCAAGGGGGGAGGACAACACAAGATCAGAGCCCTCCAGCCCCAGTGCTCCCCATCAGCCAAGTGGGGAGTTACTGGTGCCTGGTGGGGATCCTGCCATGAGAGCCCTGGGTTTGGAGTCTTCAGCAGAAATCCCAGAGCTGAAGAGAGCAGTAAAAGTCTCTCTCACTCAACAGGAAAAGAAAGAAAGAAAATAATCCAAACTTCATCAGGTAAATAAGTAGCAAACAAGGCAATTCTCTGCTGGCACCTAACAGCAGGCTGGGAACACTTCCACCAGCTATTTTCACTGTGATATTTAATGCCCCAGTCTTCCAAGCACAGTCTGCAATGTATAATTTTCCATTATATTCCTGTATGTTTGACTTAGATGTAATGAAGCCTTCTCCCTTCACTACCCCAGAATATTGGGTCTATTAAATTGCTTGCGCAAGGACTATTTTTGACAATGGAAAAAGCTGAAGGCCAAGAAAATGGTGGTGCCTGCAAACCTCTCCTCCAGCCTCTAACCTCTGGCTAACAGCCATAATCCATCACCAGGACAATCCTTCCAGCATCCCTTTGCCCAGGAGGCCACAATTTGCCTCCTGAGGGGACCTCTTGGCCCCACGTAACTGATCTCTGGGACAGAGGGTTGTGGTGCTTCCATTATTTCAATTTTCCTTATAAACAGGTCAGGGCTGTGAATCACCAGGGAAACCCAAATCCACTCCAAGGAGGGATGAAAGGCAGAGCCATAGCTTGCAAAAAACCCTTCCCCAGCAGCTGCAGGGTGACCCAGAGCAGGTGCCACCTCCAAAAGGCCAAGGGAGAGGAGCACAAGGGCTTTTCTTGGGATAAAACCCCACAATGTTGTAAACCCAAGCCACACTTTAGAAGGAAAAGTTCGTTTGAAGCAAATCTGAGTTGGCAAAAGATGCCAGCAGCATCTCAACTCCTTAACTGGCATAACCCAGCACCAGCCCTGCCAGCAGCTCCACACACCCCAAAGGAAGCTCAGCCAGCTTGGGCACAGCTCTGGATGTCTGCAGGACACATTGGGGTGGCTGTGGGAGTCCCCTGGCCAGGGACAGGCACAAAGGAACCTAAAATATTGCTGAAGTGTCAGCAAATCCCCCAGAGCCACCATGCTCTAAACCAAAGTGAGCTTGTCTGTTAGCTTGACCATAGCAGAATTACTGTCAGGTACTGTCAGGAGGGAGGGAGGGAGGGAAAAAGAAAAAATAAAAGAAAAAAAGAAAAGGGAGAAGGAAAAGGAGGAGAAAAAGGAGGAGAAAAAGGAGGAGAAAGGAGAATAAAGGAGGAGAAAAAGGAGGAGAAAAAGGAGGAGAAAAAGGAGGAGAAAAAGGAGGAGAAAGAAGGCAGAGGGAGGAGAAAGAAGAAAAGAGAAAGAAGGAGAAAAGGAGAAAAGGAGAAAGAAGAGTAGAAGGAGAAAAGGAGAAAGAAGAGTAGAAGGAGAAAAGGAGAAAGAAGAGTAGAAGGAGAAGAAAGATGAACAAAAGTAGAAAGAAGGAGAAAGAAGAAAAAATAAGAAAAAAGAAGGAGGAAGAAGGAGGAAGAAGGAAGAAGAAGGAAGAAGAAGGAAGAAGAAGGAAGAAGAAGGAAGAAGAAGGAAGAAGAAGGAAGAAGAAGGAAGAAGAAGGAAGAAGAAGGAAGAGGAAAAAAGAGGAAAAAGGAAGAAAAAGGAAGAAAAAGGAAGAAAAAAGAAAACCCATTTCAGGTCAGTTTTCAATTTCCAGTGTTTTCACCCATCAAGGAAGGGAACAATGCTGCGTTTCAGGTTCAGCAACCAGTGAAGCAAAGGGAAATGCATCATTTTGGATCTGGGCCTTCTTTCAATAAACTGCCAGGGCATTTCCAAACAAAGGCAGGCAGATGGGGAAGAAAAACATATTATTTCATTCCAGTAATGTTGAAATGAAAAATCACTGTTGATATGAAATGTTTGGAGTAAAAAAATAAATTGATTGTGGCCATTCTGAAACACAGACAGTCTTGTTAAATGTTCTGATAACAAAACACCCCATTTCACCTTCAGGAAAAAAAAGAATCAGGAAAATAGTGTCTCCAAGTACTTGGCTGGGAGCAGTAACACTAAACTGCCCAGCCACGGGCTTTCAGCTGCTTCTCCTGCTAATGTCCTTGCTTTCAGTTCCTGCTGTCACAGGCAGTATTTTAGAGACAAGATACCATGGGATTCCTGAAGCCAAAGCCCAAAATAAGGCTTTCAAAGCTGTAAGGTTGGTCAATTTTTAGGCTTAATTGCCTTGATAGCAACTCTAATAAAGCAGATCTTTCTGTTGAAAAGAGAAAAAGTGGAAAGAAAAAAAAAAAAAAAAAAAAAAGAGAGGGGAAAAAAATGAAGTTGCTGGAAGTTATTCACACTCAGTCCCTGCTCCACTTCAGGAGAATTTACATAATATTTTTAAAGAAAACTCTGAGAGGTGAGTTGTGGGATTAACCCAGCACTTCTTGATGGAAAGGGATCACTTCCCTCCTGGGGAAGTTCTAGTGCCTGGTTTTAGTGCCAGCAGGACATCAGTGCCTGGTTTTATTCATCCAAGGCCAATTCAGGACTTCAACCCCCAGGGGCTGGGATGCTTCGTGTGAGGGGACCTCAGGGTGGGGATCTCTGGCCCTGGAGTGATGGGTGCAGCCAGAGTCCTCCAAAATCAGGTTTTGGAGAGGCAGTTTTAGCTGCTCATTCCCAGAGGAGAAAGTTTATCTGACCGTATGTGGTGTCATGGTGGGATGGGAATGGAGAGCAGCCACTTGGGATGCCTGACCACACATTGTCCTGGTGCTATGGTCACCCTTGCTCCAGCTCTGCTTCCCTCCAGCAGCTCTTTAGCAACTGGGGAAATGTTAAGTGAGGGCAGGAGGCAGGACTGCAGCACAACTGCATTGAGAGCAAGAGCAGGAGTGAGGAGAAAATCAGAGATGGGAGCTCACCTTTGGCTAAAACAGGGATGGGCACAGGCACCACTGCCAGAGCAAGGGGGTCCCCACACCAGCTCCCTCTGCTCAGTGCCCACCACACCACCAAATCCTTCCTAAAAATCCTTTTTTTTTTTTGTTTTCTAAACCACAATTCTCACTAAGCATTAAATACCCTGGTGCACATCCAGCTGTCACCGTAGCACAACACAGCTGCTCAGGAGCCAGCAGAGCCCTTTCCCTCTTCCCTTGAATTCTCCACTCATTTTTTCTCTAGTTTAATGGCACAGCAGCACTGGGCTTCACTATTTTCTTTCAACTTTCTGGAAGAAGTAAAAATTTCCTCCTCTCTCCTGAAAAAAAGAGACCAGCAGCTCCCAGCTGGCCACCCACGGCGTTGCCTTCGCTCCGGGGCCATCTCCACAGCCCAGATGGTGGAGGGTCAAGGGCTGACAGCTGCCTGGCAGCCCAGCAGCAGGGATGGCATTCTTTTTCATTTAATTTTAATGCAGATAACCAGAATGAACGTGCAAAACAACAACTGTGTTTTCCTAAGCTGGGTTTGTTCAGTCTTTGCAAACTCAAAGTAAAAATCAGCTGGGAGTGAAGAGCTGCAGTGATGACCTGTGAGAAGGTGCCAGACCTGGGCAGATTGCAGTTTTAGCAGCTGAAGGAAGTCCCCAAATTGCCACCTCTGCAGCCTCTAACGTGGAGACCTCTCTGGCCAGCATCACCCCTGTTTCCACCCACATCCCACATGGTATGGTGAACCCTGAAGCCCATCCCAGCCCCTGGTTTGACAGCACCTCGCTGTGTCCTCATGAGGGCACGATTCATCCCCAGCCAAGCAAACAACAAGAAAAACAGAGATCAGCACTTTTCTCCCCTCCAGGAAAATTGACTTTAATAATTTGGAGAACTTGAAAGGCTCCTGCCACAGGGTGGGAGGAAAATATTCATGAGAGAGGGTTTCCAGGGCACAGTGGGAGCATTGCCTTCCCAGGGGGTCCCCACATCCTCTCCCTTCCTTATATCCCTTCATCTTCCACAGAGGCAGCTCCTGGGGCTATTCCTATCAATGTGCTCAATTCCAATGATAAGGATGAGCAGTGAGAGGGGAAAAGGCAGGCACAGAGGTTGGCAACTCTCGGGGTATTTGCAGGGAGATGCTCTCAGGGTTTCTCTTTGCTGCACACCAGGTCCCAGCACTGCTGCACATCTCCAGCTACTTCAGTCTCCTTCTCCCAGACCTCATCTCCCTTATCTCAGCTTCCCCTTCCTCCAGCTCTGCCTGGAAGATTCCCTGGGATCCCTCAAAGACTCTGCTCTAGGCAAATGTCTACAACACTCAGTACCAAAGCAACAGAAGAGCCCACACCCCCCCCACCCCCCCCCCAAAGCAGCAAGAGAGGAGGATTTCAGCTCTGCACATGTAAATAATTTCCAAGGGGAAGCAAAGAAAGAAAAGGGAAAGCCAGGCACCAGTGGCCACTGCTGTCCCTGCAAACCCAGTGACAAGGATCTCATCCCACCACCTCCTCTGAGCCTTACCTGGGTCCTCATGATGGTTTTGATAGCAGCTTCAAACTCCTCGGAGTTATTGTAGTCAACAGTCCACACGTGGGGCTTCCCAATGAATTCTTCAGCATAGGGGTGCTGGGAGGACACCTAAAACCAGAGCAGGGGGAGCTGCTTTGTGCAATCCCTGCCAGAATGGCTGCTGCCAACAGCTCCCAAGCAGCAGGCACAGACACCTTGGGGTTTGAAGCCATTACACAGAGAGCTGGGCTGGAAAAAGATTTCCTCTGAGGGAACCCAGGTGCCCCCTAACATCAGGTTGATGATCTAAAGTTCCCCTTGGGTTGGGATGTCCCATTCCCATCAACAATGGAATTGCCTCTGCTGCCCTGAATATTCCCATCTCCAGCAGGGGTAACACCTCACCTGGACCTGGATTATTGTTTGTACAGTTGCAGCAGCAAAACTTGAGCAAAGCAGAAAGGCTCTAGGGAGACACCAAGTCTCTCAGATTTGCCAGCTCCAGAACCATGGCAGAGAGAAAATCCATC
Source organism: Phaethornis superciliosus (assembly GCA_023637945.1). Taxonomy (NCBI): domain Eukaryota; kingdom Metazoa; phylum Chordata; class Aves; order Apodiformes; family Trochilidae; genus Phaethornis; species Phaethornis superciliosus. The sequence continues at coordinate 2,371,529 of JAJQWJ010000021.1, forward strand.
ACCACCAAAGGCAAGGGAAGACTGGCACTAGGAAAAAGCAACACTGGAAGCTGCATCACTCCAGTGCCACAGGCAGCCCCCTGCACTGTTTTCCCACAGCCACCTTCCTCAGCCCAGGCAGTTTTGGGGGATGCAGCTCTCATTTCATCCCCTGAGCTGCCTTTTCAGTCCCACATTGCTGCAAGGCAGCCAGAGCCCTGGATCTCCTCTCAGGACAGGAGAAGAAGGGATGCTGATGGTGTGAGTTTTTTTCAGGGGTGCTGCAAAGTGTAGCCAGGTAGAGAAGGAGAGCAGGGCACACTCTGCCTTTCACTCTCCAGCCTGTTCTCCTGTCTCATTTTCAGCTGACAGATTGCTCACCTCCTTCCCCTCCAGCACATAAACCCCCCAGAGCATCTCCCAGCCCTCGCCCCTGGCTGCAGCATGACCACAGCACCCACCTGGGATGGGTGCAAAACACCCACAGCTCACAGGTGGGGTGTGTGGGACTGACCCAGGGGTGCAGGACATCCCTGTCCCCCAGCCCCAGAATGAGCACTGCTGAACCATACAGCCCCCCACAAAGCCCTTCTCAGCAGGAGGGAGGGTTGGACTCCATTATCCACTTTATTAATAATAAAAGAGGTAATTTTCTCTAAGCTTTTAACTTTTAAAGAGTTTCTGCTGCACTTAGATTGAATTCCCAGAGATGGGCAGGGCTGGGAATGATTTCATACCCTTGCAGCACCACAGAGGTCCTGGGGTTGCACAGGGAGGAGCTGGGGAGCAAGGTGCAGAGTCTGTGCTGATGGGGAAGGAGCTGGTTGGGGTCTGAATGAGTCTCCTGTGCCACCTTGATCAAAGCCAGGTTGGATGGGGCTTGGAGCATCCTTGTTTAGTGGGAAGTGTCCCTGCATTGGAACCCAATGATCTTGAAGGTCCCTTCCAAGCCAAAGCAGTCTGGGATTCTACAATTCTCCTTTGCCACAGCAGCCCCACAGCAAGGCCCCTTGCATCCCAAACACTCCAGCTGGAGCCCGTGCAAGGATGGGAGAGGGGATCCCATCCACACTTCTACATTTGGAGGAAATCCCACCCCCCAAAAAAAAACAAAAACCCAAAACAAAGAAACTCAGTTTAGCAACTGCTCTTCCCTGGCCAGCCCAAACCCTGGGGTGAAGGGGGTGACCCTCTCCTCTCCACTCCCCTCTGCCAGACTCACCTCTCTTGACGTTGGCTTCCCACGGAAGAACTCGTGGTTGAGGGAGCTGTGGGGGGGGTGGAACCGTGCCTGCAGGAAGATGCAGCCATTGGCGATGGCTTCCAGGGGGGCAGGACCCTCGTAGGGGAACCCAAAGCCAATGAAGAGCTGCCAGGGAGGAAATCCACATGCTGGTGAGGAAAACTAACCAAGCCTATAAGTAATTCTCCCAAATAACCCCCCCAGCATCCCTCCCTGCTGCTCTGGTTCTGCACACCAAGCATCTAAAGGCAGCTCCGTGGGGTTCAATATCCCATAGCTTCAGGGTGAATGTACTAAACCAATAATTATTATGTACTCAAACAAGAAAGCACCAGGGTGGGCAGGAGCTGCAAGTTTCCCTGTGGTGGCTCCAACCTTTGTATATCTGGGGAGGTTCAGACTGAATATTAGGAAAAAAACCATTCATCCAAATGGTTGTGAGGCCTTGGAATAGGCTGCTGAGAGCAGTAGTGGTGTCACCATCCCTGAAGGGATTGAAAAGTCACGTAGGTGTTGTGCTGAGGGACATGGTTTAGTGGTGGCCTGAGCAGTGCTGGGTCAGTGGTTGGACTTCATGAACTTATGGGTGTTTTCCAACTAAAACAATTCAATGGTTGGTCCTGTATAGGGAAATACTGCTTTGCCAAAGCCATTTGGGCTGGAGAACCAACAGCATTTTCCCCAGACAGCAGCTGAAAGCAACCAGGATGTGCCTGCACCCCTCACCTTCTCTCTGAGAATCCCATTTATTTTTATCACAGACAGAAGATGGACCCCCCCTTAGCAGTACATGAATTAATCAGGAAACTCTGTGCTCTGTAGATGGTCAGCAAGTGGAAACTCATCAGAAACATCTTGGTCTGAAAGGATGTGCTCTGCTGGCTAATTAGCCCTGCTGATAATGCCTGGGAGTAGCAAAGGTAACAGCCTCCTCCTTTAATTTTTATTTCTCAAAGCTATAGAGTCCTCACTGCTGGCTGGCTAAAGGGGGAAGGGTCCCATGGACACCCCAGCTGGTTTCACCCACCTTTGCCTTCCTCAGCAGCTGCTGAAACTCATGCTGGGGCAGCAGCCCGTGGTTCTTCACAAATGCTGGGACCTCAGGTGGCCTCTGTGTCTCGTAATAAACCGTGCCATGGATCTCCATGTACTTGTTGAGGATGGCCAGGAACTTCTCCTTGCCCTGGGGAGGAAGGCAGAGGGATGAAGTACACCAGAAGCTGGGGCTGAGCACCCCTCTTGGAGATTTACCTCTGCTCAACCCAAAGCCCTGCAAACCTGAACCCTCCACATCCCTCAGACAAATATCCTGGACCACCCCAGGTTTCCAGAGAGCCTGGGCAGCCACAGGATCCAGCACCCTGAATGTTGGCACCTCCAGCCCTTGCCTTCTTTGTCACCTTCATGGCCAACTTCCACCCTGGAACTGCTGAATTAAAGGACTGGGGGGATACAGAGGGGAGTTTGCAAAGGCCAGAGCTTGCCTCTTATTCCACGTAACAGCTTCCAATGATTTTCTCACTCTGATTTAATCCTGTCTGGAAAAATCAAGATCACTAGTTTTCCTTTTTGGAGGATTTCCTCCTTTTGCACTTCAAAGCAACTTTCTATTTTAACAATTTCTCTACTGGAATTTTTTTTTTTTTGCTTGGAAAAAAGAAAAGCAAACAAAACACACTAGGACCATCCTTTGGCTACTGTATCTTCAGCTTTTTCCAGTGCTCCAATGGGCTGAAAACCTGACCATGGTGCCACTAAAACCCAAATTGTCACAGTTTTGAGAGTGATTCCTTAATGCAATGGGCTAGGGGAGATGGGAGTGACACACAGCTTCTTGTCCTTGGGTAGTTCCAGGCATCATCCCGTGGGATGATCCCCAAAGCCCCTAGCACAGTCAGGGGGGTGGCATGGGAGACCCCTTCCACTGCTCCATCCCAGTACCAGGAGCTGCTTCCATCCCTTTCCCAGCTTATTAGAACTCCAGGTTCTGACACGAGCCAGAGACAAGAAAGTTCAGAGGAGCAGGGAATGAGAACTAAGGTTATTCTAATGAAATGTTTCTAAATGTCAAAAAGATCTTGCTCTGGAGACACCACTTGGACCAAGGCTTGTAAATAAGCAGCCAGTTCCAGATGATGGAGGAGGTCTTTTCCTTCTTAGATCTCAAAAATCACCCAAATTAAGGAAAATCTCCTCTTCTTCCTTATTTCCAGAAGATGCAAAGCAGTGCTCAGGTAGCCTGGCCCCAAGGAACAGTCACTAGCAAGAGCCAGCCCCAGCCCCTTCACTCAGCAAGAAATTATCCCAAATATGCAGTTTGAGGGAAACTGGTGGTATTTGTGAATTCTGGCTAAAAGGAGCAAATGTTCCTAGCACTAAGGGTGGAGGGAAATTGCCTTTCTGAGGTTTTAACTCTCTTTAGTGCTTTCCCAAATTAACCTACCTAAGCTCAAATGAAACTTCTGAGTGAGGAAGGAGAGGGAAATGGTAGAAAAAGAAGAAAATACCTTACAGTTCCCCTGAAATGAAAGTTGGTGGGTTTCATTGGGGTTTTGGGAGAGCCCCTGAGCTACACAGATGCTGGGGGGGGCAGTTGGTCTCAGCCGTGGGAGCCTGGGAGGACCAAGCCCACAACCAGCAAAATCTTTTGTCTTTCAAGAGGATGTGGAGAGGTAAAGCCCAGCAGCAGCTGGTGTGGTACAGTACCTGCAACTGGAACAGCCCCAGGTGGTGCACAAAAGGAGGAAAAAACAGAAATAAATCAAGAGACAGTGGGAATTAGCTCCCTTTTAAAAAAAAAAAATATGGAAGGAAAAGTAGCTGGCTAGTTCTGGATAAGAGAGAGGAAAGCACACACTTCTGGACAGTACAGTAGATGCAGGGAGGTTTTTCAGGGGCTGGGGGTACTATTGGTCTTTTTGCTGACTGACAGAGCAGTTTGGGGCTGGGGGAACAGGGGAAAAGGTTTTATCCCACAGCTGCTGCATGCAGGGGGCTTCAGCCAGGATGCATCAAATGTGACTGAGTGCAGGCTCCCAGTAAGGACCAGCACCAGCCACCATCAAGGATGGAGAAGGGTCCAGCACCAGCCACCACCATGGAGAGAGAAAGGCCCCGTGGTGCTGCCCACCCCTTCTGCCCAGGCAAGTGGGCAGGGAAGTGGGAGGGCAGCACTCAAAAGCAGAGACAAACCATCCCTGGCATAGCCCAGGAAATGACCTGAGAGCAATCATCATAATTAATACATAAACCCATTGATCTGAAATGCTCCTGAGCAGCCTGCAGGGAGGAAGCATCTCCTGGAGCAAAGAGCAGGGCTCAGGGGCTGCTCAGAGGCACCAGGCACGTCACATCACTGCAGCAGCCTCAGTTTCCCCTCTACAAAGTGGACAAGGATGTTTCTCTACAAAACACCCTCAGATTTGTACCTCAAAAGTTTGGGGGCACAGCCAGAGGCTGCTGCCAGCCCACAGCTCTGCCTGCCTGAGGGCACCCACCTTCCAGATGCTGGCTTCCTTCCCATACACCACTGCCATGCTGCTCACTTTGTGGGACTTGATGAACTGCTTCTCTGTCTTGTTGAGCTCCTCTGACACAAAGCCCATGAAGGAGTTGTCAGGGGTGTGAGCTGTGGACACCAAGGAGAGAAGACACGGGGCTGGATGAATGGTTCCTGGGTCCTTATCAGTATTGAGGATACAGCCCCAGAGCCTGGCTGGAGCTTGGAGGAAAAATGGTATGAATCCAATCCCCCCCATCCAAGCAGCTCATAAAGCACAGGCTTTGCAACCTGCTGGAGCAGCTCTTTAAAAGGCAAGGTGCCTTAAAAAAGGACACCAAATGGGCTCTACCCAGCCAGGAAAAAGCAATGTTTGAGTTACCCCACAAGCCCATCTCTTCTCCATGCCACATGCAAAGCCAAATCACTGAGCTGCCTCTCATCTTCAGAGCCTCAGCTGGAATAAAACCAGGTTTTGCAATTAGACCTCTCTGTGTCTCCCCTCCCAGGAGCATCAAGCTCCTGGCTCTGCTCTGACTTTTGCTCTGGCTTTGCTGGAGCAAACAACCCATCATGAAGGAATGAACCAGGTCTCTCTCCCTGTAACTTTTCTATAGCCCAAGAGATGGGGTAGCAGATTCAGGAGCTCCCTGCAGGCAAGGGGAAGCAGGAGTGGAGCTGGGGAGGATGGCACTGCCCCTGCCTCACCTCCTCAAGAGCCTGGGACCTGCTGCTGTGGTGTCTGCAGGCCCTGACCCCACCCTGCCACGTCCCTGTCCCCCCACTCACGGAACATGGTCATGAACTGGGTGGGCTGCAGGTTCCAGTAGCCCCAGTTGGTGCGGTAGCCCCGCAGCGTGGCGTACTCCTCATGGTTGTATGCTGGTTCCGTCCCAAAGGTATCGATGACCCGGACACGGCACCTGGGAGAGGGGACATCACATGAGGAGGTCCTTGGTTTGAGAAAGTCCCACTGCCAGGGATGCCTGGTGTCCCCAGGACCATCCCAAAGAGCCCTCCTCAACCCCTCCTGAGCCTGCCGCTTCCCATTGCTGGGTTTTCATCTCCCTGAGAGCTGGGAGAGTGATGGATCTCTTGAAGAGTTGTTAATGCTTTTCCCAATATCCTGGGAATGCTGAGGCAGGCATTACTGGTGCAAGACCGAGGGGAGAAGGGGGGCACCAAGCTCAGGAAGAGCAAAACCAGCTGAATGCAAGAGCAAAGGCATTTATAATAAAAGCAGTAACACGGTGTGTCATCTCTCCTCTCTAATAAAATTGTGTAGGATAGTGGAAGAGATGGGAGAAAACATAATAAATAGCAGGACTATCAGGACTAAATTAAATTGCATCTTTTCCTGGCTGGTGATGTACAGGGGGATGATGACATTTGTCTGAATGACGAAGGAGCCAGGGACAGGGCTCTGCTTCTTGCAATCAGAAAAAGCTCGTGCTTCCCTCCTTGGGGTGTCCAGCCCAGCTGCAAGCAGGGTACCTGGAAACACACACATCCCCCCCAGGCACACACAGGAGCTTTTTTTTTTTTTTTTTTCCCCCAGTTCAAGGTCTTTTAATGAAGTTTTGTGACAAATATGTGAGGCTCCAGAGTGAGTTTTGTTGTGGCTGTGGGGGGCACAGTGGGGTGGCTGCTGCCAGAGCCAGGCAAAATCAAAGCTTCAATCCAAGGCTTCTTGGACGTGGGGGCTACACTTTGAGGTCATTAGCATTAGTCTTTGTTTGCTCATTAATGAAACAGAGAGTAAGAGAAGGCGATGGTTTTGCTTACCTGTATTTCTTAAAGGAGAGCCCCATGTGCTGCTTCATCTGCTGGAGCCCGTGGTAGTCGGTGTAAATCAGGTCGAAAGGCAGAGGACTGGTCAAGGGACAGTTTCCCCGGCCTGGAGGCACCCCTAAGTGACTGGGGAGAGTCAGGAGGGATGGATCAGCACCCCAGCACAACAAGAGCCCTGCAGCTCAAACCCCCAGTTCCCTGCTGGGGGTTTAATAGGGGCCATCCACCAACCCTCCTGGTGATGGAGGGGGAGGCAGATGGTTCTCTTCTCCCAGACTTTTATTTCCTGGGCCCAAAATCTGAGGTTTTGGAGAGTCCCAGTCCCCCCCCCCTCTTTGCATCTGCTCCTTACACATGGATGAGGCTTTTCCATGACATTCCAGCCAGGGCTCACCAGCATCTCCTTCGACATACACACTCCCTTCAGCTCTCTCGTTGAAGACACCAGATTTCCTTTGCTTTCATCACAGTCACATCAGTGACAGACTTGCAGAGTCTTTCCCACCCTCCTGCCTGCAAGGCTCCCAGTTTAGCCTCCATCTCCCTGTTTCCAACCCCATGCCCCTCCCAGCTCACACCATGCACCACGTCTCCTACTTCAGTCCTTACAGCACATCCCGGAGCACCCTCAGCTTCTCCTTCTCTCTGGTGGCACTGCCTGTCCTTGGATGTTGTGCACATTTCATAAATATTTCCCATTTTCTTGTCCTATTTATGAAATAATTCAACAAAGGCAGAGGCAGCCAGACCCTGGGTCTCTCTTGGTAGGTTCTCAGCAAGGTCCTTGCCCCGACTGTCCTCAGCCCCTCTTCCCTCCTCCAGAAAATAAAACCCATGATGAAAATCCAGATAAACAAGACCAACTGCAATCTCTCTATCACGGTCAGCAGTTACCTTGCTGCCAAGGTGATATGTGATTAATCTGGCAGGATACAAAGCTGGTAAACCTCCAGCTTGTCTCCTTCCTTTTCCAATTACCCCTGTGAACCGATGAATCCCTCTCACCAAAGCTGTTCTGCTGAGTGTACCACTGCTGTCAGCCTGACAGCCCATCTGCTTGTCTGGACCATGCTTCCTCTTTCTCAGGAAAAAAATTCTTTCAGCAGGTTGCTCTAAAATCCTTGCTAGATGTACTTGTGATTTCTGAATGCCAGTTTGCTCAGAAACACAAACGAGCCACCCCACAATTTCAGTGATCTTGCCATTTTGGTCCTCTTCAAGAATTCCTCATCCTCATACCCAAACAGCAACACAGAGAAAACAAAACCACAGAACTCTTTGGGCTCAGCCAGGCTCTGCCCCACTCCCACCCTGCAGTTACCCTGGTTCTTTCTCAGCCCTTCTAACAGGGCAAAGGAATTTAAGTTTTACTTTGCCAGCCTGAGCTCAGGCAGTGTGAATTCTCACCCCTAGCTCCTGCCTGCCAAGATGTCTCTCTTTGTTTTCTTCTGGGCTCTTCCCTTAGTCTTAGCACCTATTTGGAGATGGGAATTTATCCCAGCCATCCCTCTAAGTATTTTCCCTTTTCTTAGGATCCAGCCAGGTTTTACGTTTCCAAGCTTTGAAGCCTTCACTCTCTGTCACCTCTCTTACTGCTTCTCCTAATTTCTCTGCATTTCCCCTTTTGAACCTGAGACTCCTCTTTCCTACCTGGGTAGCTGTTACTCAGCTGCAGCTGAAATGGACCCACAGTCCAAGGGTGAATCCTCCCAGGAACCCTTCCAGGAGGTCCTCACACCTTACCCAGACCTACGACTAAAAGCAGCATTTCATCCAGTGATCCATAGCTGTTTGCAGAGGAAATTAATGACTCTCCCACCCAGGGAATAGTCAAGTTATACAGTTATCATCAGCATTTTCTCTCCAGCCCCTCAGTGGTCTTCACCAATATCATCAAAAGGGTCCCATCTATGTAGCCAGTGAAACTGGTTGGCCAAGAGCTATGATAAAAGGCTCTTGGTCTGCTCCCAGACATATCTCCATCTTCTTCTGATATGACTTGCAAACCCTTGAATGTTGGGCACCAAGATCCTTCTTCCAGCCCCATCCCAACCTGAGATCATCCCCAACTCATGACCATGACCGTGACTCCAGAGATGGAGCAAACATGGAACCACAGGGCTCACCAAAGCCAGGAAAACCCACAGAATTTCAATTTAAGGCAAAAAGCTGCATTTGCAGCTGCTTCATTGCTCTTGTCACAAGGAATATTAAGCATCAGCTCAGGGCAGCCCGGCCGGGTCAGCCGCAGGGGAAACAGGCAGCAATTTTATCACTTTCATGCACAATTTTCCATGACATGCCTGCTTGGGAAGAAACAGAATTGGGCAGAAAGAGAAAAGCTCTCACCTCCAACAGCCACCTCAGTACAATAAATAGGACACCAAGGAAGAGGCTGAAGCAGACAGGGAATTTTTATGCCCCAAAGATTTTCGAGATGCAATGCTAAATATCCCATTTGTTAGCACAGGTTCTGTTTTCAGCTCCATCATCAGGAACATGCACACATCAGCTCTGATACCTTTGCTGCTGGAGGATGAGCATGCCCCTACCCCCCAAGCTCTGCTCCTCTGGGTGCTCTTCAAACCACCCCTGAATTCTGATTAAAGCTGATCCCTAAGCTTTGTATTAAACCAAAAATCCCCAAACTGTGACACTTCTCTTGCAGCACACCCCAGCCTCTTGCTGACAGGCATATCAAAAAGCCCTATTCAAGCTTGACAAGGGGCTGCAGGAGGCAGAAATGAGTCCATCTCATACTGAAGCCTCCAAAAAACTTCCCATCATCCAGGCAGAGCAGATCTGGCTCCCCAATCTGCCATGCCTCCCCACTCCAGGTGTTCAGGTCTTGCCATCTCCATTTATACTCCCAGCACCAAGGCTTTGAGGCAGGAATAGATCTGAAAGCAGGACCAGTGTCTTTGAAGCAGAACATCTCTCTTTCATTTGCCCCCCCTTATCCTTTCTAAGAGCTTTATAACCACTGATTTTATTATTCCAATCAGGCAAATCCAGGCTGCACCTCTGAGGTTGGGGGTGGGGGGGGAGGAAATTTTTTTTTAATTCCTCCTTATTTAAACATTCTTTATTCAGGCTTTCATCATTTGCCAGTTAAGTCAACTAATTTTCTACTAAACCCAATTTCACTCATGGTCGGAGTGAAATTCCCTGATTTTTTCCTCATGCCATGTACCATTAATGGTGCTTGAAATTATGCAAATAGAATTGATGAGTGCAAATGCCTTCTTCTCAGCTGGCACAGCCAGGAGATTTGGGTTTGAAAACCACTTGATCCCTGCTCCTGGGGAAACCTCCCTTCCCAGAGCAGCCAGAGGTGCTGACCAGCTTCTGCCCAGGCTCCAGAGCCCGGGTGGCTTCTCCCATCCTGACACCCAAGAGGAACACTTCAGCTCTCAGAGAGCAGCAGAAGCAGCATCAATGCAAGCACCAAGCTTGCCTCTCCACCAGCTGCCTCCACCAGCTGTGCCTACTCCAGAATAAATCTCCAGCAGCTTCTTGTCCTCCTATTTTCCCCTTCTAAGTGCTTTAATCAACCAAAGGATGCATTCCCTGCCTGAGTGAGGTGCAGGCTCTCTGAAATCAGATGACTGTGGGGTTTATCTTTATATCCCATTGACCTATTTTCAAATTAACCCAACGTTTCCTTCCACATTATCACTCCTGGGGCTGAAAAGTCCAGCACTAAGTGGATCTCATCTGCTGGTAGGCTGGCCAATATCCTACATTATATCTAATTTCATCATCTCTACCCGCATCTGCTGTCATCAGCAGCACAGACTGCAGTAGGGGAAATGGAAATCTCTGCTCCCTCAGCTTCCCCCTGTCCACAAGAGCCTGGCAAGCACAGGGCTGTTATCCAGGGACAAAAAAGGTGCTGGAGCTGAGCCCAGGCAACTCCCTGGGATCTATGACAATCCCATAATGAGCAATTTAAGGTGCGAATTAGAGCCCACAACATGAAAACCCCAGTCCAGGCCCTCTGCTCCCAGCTCTTCCTCCTGCTAAAAGGGACACAATGACCTTAAAAGTTTTTTCAAAGAATTCCAGTATGCTTTTTAAGCCACCTGCAATGGTTTGACTTTCACAAGTAAAACCATTTCTTCCCAGTTGAAGAGGGGAGGAGGAACAGGGGAGGTGATGGGATCCACCATCCTCTGGTGAGAGCTTCCCTCCAGGCTGGGCAGAGCCAGACCCTGTGGAAGCACAGGGACCAGCTCCTCCTGGTCAGAAATTCAGTAAATCATGAAGAAAATTCCCAGAAAAATTCAAGCAATACTGGGACTTTGCTGGGGAGCAGCAGAAGCTGAGCACTCGTGCATTCATGGTGGACAGATCCTTGAACAGACAGGCTGCCTCTTGCTGACCCAACTGCCCCAGCAGCATAAAGTTAAGGAACAATTTGAGCCAAATCTTCACTGACACCACTAAAGCAAAGCTGATTTGTGCCCACTAACCCCTGCCAACACCATCACCTAAGATATGTCCACTGGAAACATGTCCCAGTTTAACTGGGGGCTGGGGAATCCAACAAAGCTCAGGCTCAGTGGTGTGTCCAGCATTTGTGTCACCCCTTGGTTCAGTCCTCATCACCTCTTTGAATGGGTTTGCAGCAGCTGAGTACCCACAATCAGGGGCACACAAACTTCAGTCTCCCCTGAGACTTGTCACCAACCCTCCAGCCTTTCCAAAGCCTGCAGCATCCTGTGTGCAACTGTGTCCCAGCAAAAAAGCCTGGCCAGAAAAAGGACAACCCAGTGGCCCTAACAGCTTATAGAAACACTCGGTCTCGTGGGACAGGGGCATCTGATGCTACATCTGAGGCTGAGGTTTCCTCCCCATGGGTGCAGAGCTGATAATTCCCACGGCCACGTCACGGGTGTCAGGACTGCACACGCCTGGTCACTTCTGGCTATCTCCAGGAGCAATTTTTGTCTCTTCTGAACAATGTCAGGACTGGATTTGCCAGCTGGCGAGGGGAGGTTGATGCCTGGAGCCCGGGCATCGCGTGGGCTTTTGTGTGAACAGATGCAAGACAGAAAGAAGGCTTTCATCTGCCAAAAAATAATTAGAAATGCCTTCGTCTGGACATCGTGTTTCCATTTGAACAGCCCTTTTTGCAGCCTGAATACACCTCGGTAGCTGGGGAAAGCACAGGAAAATAGCAGCTCTAATTAAGTATGCACCAGGCAATGAGAGGAGACTGGAGGCAGTGGGAGCTGAGCCTCATCCTGCTCCTGCTATGGTGCCACTGCCCTGGCACACAGAGGGCAGCTTGTCACCCAAACCATATGTTGGCCACAGCCCCTGCCCAGTGGGAAAAGGGGCTGCCAGCACGGGGTACATCCTAGTGCTTAAAATGAAGTGCCTTGCCAGAGCCACTATCAGGAGTCCAGAACTTGACACCAGAGCAATTAAGCTCCAAGAACACTTCGTAAAGCCCTGACCCCACGAGGCATCAAATCCAGTTTTCTTCGACTTTCTGTCCTGCCTTATAAGCAGTTCATTTCACGGGGACCACTGCAAGGGGCACCTCCCAGCATCACCGGGATCAATACTCCCAGCAGCTCAGAGTACGGCACTGGAGATGCCAACATCACCATTCCCATGCCCTAAGGAGGAGGGTTGGAGAGGGAGATGCTCACAGAGCCCATCCTGCCCCTTCTCCCAAAGGAAAAGGCTGAGCCCATCCCTTTTTCCCTGCTCCCGGGGCCTGAGGAGGCTCCGCTCCCCCTGGCTTTGCGCTCAACGCTGCTTGGAATTTTCCAACATCTCCTTCTAAGCTGCCTCATTAACAACCCAGCTCAGGTCTTTCACACACTTCACACTTCTCCCTTACCAAGCAGCACACACACACACACCCAGCCTTGATTCTCACCTTCCCTGGAGCCCGTTTTGCCTCCCAAACCAAGCAGCAAGGAGGCTTCAGCAACGCTCGAGTTGGCGTTCAGATTTGGGATTTTTTTTCTCCCTCCCTTCTTCAAGGCTCAAAATGCTGCTGGCTCCCTCCTCTGTCCCTACATTCCTTCCACAAACTTCTGAGGTAAAACAATTCCCCAATTCCTGCTCCAGCCAGAGGCTTCGCTTCCCACTGCCCCCTCCGGGGAGCTGCAGCCCCCAGGTAATCCCAGCTTTCACCCCTTGCCTGTCAAAATGCAACAGAAACAGCTCACAGATTCACAGGGAAAAGGCAAAAGAGGACCAAACACCTGCATTTAGTTCGGTTACAGGAGAAAAATTACCCCCTGGTAGGAAATAGCAGCGGAATTCACGGGTCTTTAAGGTCTACTGCAGGCAAAGGTAAAGCAGAGAATGCCCTGCAAAACCAGGGCTGAGCTCTGTGCCACGGATCCAAGCCCTCAAAGGGGCACTTGGCTGAGCTGTGGAGCAAGCCTGTAATCCCCAGAGCTCCTTGCTTTGCTCCAGATCCACACTGGTCCCCCAAACCAGGAGAAGAACCATTTAAGATTCCTGTTCTTCACTGTTTGGCACCTGCAGCTCTCCTTGCAGGAGCTCCCTGGCATCTGGAGAGATGTCCAGGACACACAGTCACACTCCTGACCTGTGTTCACATCCAGCTCTCTACCACCAGCTTTTTGTACTAGGGTCTTGCTTTTCCTCCTGGTTTACCTGATCCCCAGAATTTCCAAGCCAACCTTGCCCAGCACCTTTGGGCACTGCTGCATTGCAATCAATAGTGATGCTAATACTGAAGAACTTTCAGGTAAGGATGGGCTGCAGTGTACACAGCCAGACCTTCCAGGGATCCCTTGCCAGTGATCAATACACCTAGAAAAATCAGCTCAGAAATATGAAGACACAAAAAACAAACCAGGAGAGAGATTACTCCATGCTTAATAATTTATGGGCACCAGCCTTTGCTCCATGAAAGCTGTGTTGGGTGGGAGCAGCTACAGCTGGAGCAGGGGGTGACAAAGGAAAATGAACATGAAAATGGACTCAGTGATTCATGTTGCTGGAGCAAAATATCCCCAAACCCACCCCAATGCTGGTCCCTGCCCTGCTTCAAGCTCAGCACAAGATACCCGGGTTAGGAGAGGACCCAATCTTCAGCTGAGCAAAGCTTTACCCCTTTGGGAGGTTACACAGGGGCAAGAGGGACAAGAAATACTTGGGCTGAGCCCTCCATGGCTTTTCCTCATCCCTGCAGCCCAGCTCCAGTCCCTTGATCATCCCTCTGCCCAAAGCTGTGGCTACAGGTAAAGTGGCTTTAATGAATTTCCCCAGATTAGCACAACTCATTAATAATTGCATGTGTTTTGCTGAACTCCACATGCTGGTGGCAGGGCAAAGGTTTATCTCCCTCCTGCTCATACGGGCCCTGGCCCAAGGGCAGAGACATTGCAGAGAGGTCTGCAAGCACCCAGCAGACCTGTCAGCACCAAATCTCTTGTCCCTCCCTTTGGGGAGCCCCTGCTACCCCTTTAACATCCTCATTAACACTGATGGGCTGCAGGAGGGTCCCAGAAAATGCTGGACTTGGTCTCCAAAGTGCCAGAGGGGACCTGGCTGCAACCTCAGCTCCTGTCTCCAGACCCATCAACACGGAGGTGGACCCATGATTTGGACATCCAGCACATAAAGTGTCACCCAAGCTAGGCTCAGGACATGCACCTGGGGAGGTGGGGACAGAGAGAACTGCAAGATGTGCAGCCCCAGCCCAGCAGCTACCATGGGCAAGAGTCAGAGCTGGCATTCCCAGGGGACACATCCAAGTTCATGTCAGAAGAGGAGGTCTCATCCCTGCCAAATGATGCCAAAATACCTGAGGAAGGTGAAATACCACAGGTAGCAATCCTACTCCCTCCAGAACCACCCAGCAGAGGGAAAGAGATGCTGCAAAACCCCCAGTCAGCCTCAGCCAGCTCCTTCCCCTCATTAAACCACCAGTGTGTGGCTCTTCATTAAAAAACACAAACAAGAACCACACACCACCACCACAGCCCTCCCAGCCATTAACTTCTTTCATCCCTGAGCACACAGATATTATTTAGCCCTTCAGTTTAGCTCAGCACACCGTGGAGATTGTCCTTGCTGCACGCCTGCCTCTTTGAGAGGCTGCTGCCTTTTATGCTGGGACCAGGATTATTTTTTTTACTTAATTACTCAGAAGCTAATTCCATTCATTAATTCTGAATGCTGCAAGGGCTGGGTTGGTTTTGTTTGTTGTTTTGTTTTTTATTTCCTTTTCCAGAATTGTTGGGGTTTTTTTCACTCTCTCTTTTCAGCACTTCTCATTATGTGGATGTTGCTGGCTTAGCATCACCAAAAACCTGCCCAGTCCTTGAGCCAGCTTCAGGCTTTTCTCGATTTATAACCCACCTGAAATTTGCATTTTCCCTGGCAGTAGCCCTTCAGCAATTGAGCTGTCTCGTAGGAGGTGAGGAAACCTTGGGAGGTTACAGGTAGAATCCCACTAACAACAGAACTGGGTCAGCAGGGAGGAGCAGAGCACACAGTTACCTTCCCCCTCTTCCTTTTCCCATCTAATCTTGGTCCCTCTTGGAGACAGAGTGCTGCTTAGACACACTTCAGGGTGGCCTGGTGTAGCTGTTTGCAAGTCCTTCACCCCACAGCAGAAAAGCCCATCCCTCTGCACCCAGATGTGCCCCAGCACTGGCAAATTCCTCCTGCAGGTCTCAAAGCCACCACCAGCACCTCTTAAGGAGGGACACCTTGGTGGCTGCCACCCCCCTCCCCTGATGAGGGTGCTTTTTGGACCCTGAGCCTCTGCAGACCTCATGCTTTCATGCAAAACCTCAATGCAAGCCATACACATGCTGAGGGGCAGATCCCCTCTTGGGAGGGACCCTGCACCCCTAGCTCTGCAGCACCCACCTCTGCAGCTCCTTCAGGGAGACAGTGACCCTCAGGCTGTGTCCCAGGAGGAAGAGGGCAGCCAGGATGTCAGCCCACTGCACCATCTCACCCAGAGGGCCCCCCTTCAGCACCCGTGGGCTGAAAACATCCCCCGACTCCTCCGTCAGGAAGCCAATATGGATCAAGATCTGGAGAGACAAGGAGAGGGGTCAGCGCTGGGACAGGGATAATTTGTATTTTCCAGCCCCAAGTGACTTACGGTCCCTGATTGCCTCCAGCTCCTTTTGCAGCCTGCAATTACCCAGGGAAATCACTCAGGTTTAATGACAAGTGATCTATGGCCAATTAGCAAAGACCCAACAGGCAGAGGCCACCAGCTCCCATCCCCTGGTGCTCTTGGGACCAGCTCTGTGTTCCCGATGTCCATCATGGCCACGCCACGGACCAGGGGATGGATGTCACATCACAAAGGGACTGAAGGGCAGAGCACCACAAAAACAGAAGCTGGGGGTGGGGGCAGCCACATCAGCACCTCCATGGAGGTGAAGTACCTCCCTCCAGCTGTCTGCCATCATCTCCCACCCACCAGGACCCAAAATTCACCCCACGGTTCAGCAACGCCAGCCCCGCAACGTCCCCTCAGCCTCAGAGGCTTCTGAAAATGAATTTTCCTCCCAGCCAGCTCACTTCCCAGCTGTTTCCACACCCCATGCTCCCAAGGGTGCAGCTTTTCCATCCTCCACCATCACCCCCCCCATGTTCCTACGTGTTTCTGGTCCCTTTGCCTGCCGTTCAGCTTCTTCTCCAGGCGCTGAGCCGCCCGCAGCCACTGCTGGGCCAAGTGCCGGATCCTCTTCTTCATGAAGCTGAGGGATTCCTTCCCCGTGCCAATCAGCTCCAGGAGGTGAGCCAGGTCACTCTGGAAAGCTGCCTGGGAAAGGAACGTGCTCTGCATTTCGAGTGGTGGGAAAGCAGCTGGGGGAGAAGCTGCCATGGGGCAGGAGGAGGTTTGCCCATCGGGGCTCTGGGTCCCTCCTGGATGGAGAATTTCCCCTGGTGCCACCAGAGCTCCACCACTTAAGGCCCCAGATCCCAGGGATGTCAACACTCCCAGATTCCTCAGCACAGGACTTGTTGGAGTGGATCCAGGAGGCCACAAATACGATCTGAGGGCTGAAGCACCTCTGATGGAGAGGCTGAGAGAGTTGGGGTTGTTCAGCTCGGAGAGGAGAGGGCTCCAGGGAGACCCCATCATGCCTTTGAATACTTAAAGGAGGCTGATAAGAAAGATGGGGACATAGTTTTCAGTAGAGCCTATAATGATAGGGCAAGGGGTGGTGGCTTAAACTAAAAGAGGGGAGATTTAGACTAGATACAAGGAAGAAATTTATTACATGAGGGTGGTGGGACACCAGCCCAGCTTGCCCAGAGAGGTAGGAGATGCCCCATTCCTGGTCACATTCAAGGCTGGGTTGGACAGGGCTTGGAGTAACCTGATCTGATGGAAGATATCTCTGCTGACTGCCAGGGGTTGGACTGAATGAACTTTAAAGGTCTCTTGGACCCAAACCATTCCCTCATTCTATGAACCCCCCCCTTGGTGCAGCACCATGGCTCTGCTGACACCACTAGCTCTGGGAACACTCCGGCAACCTTGGAGCCATCATCTCCCCTGAATCCCCCCCCAGATCAGCTGGAAAAGGGCTGTGCCCACCTTACCTGCACCCGGGGTAGTGGTGGGGGGGAAGGAGAAGCTGCTGTTTGGTTTCTCCAGGGCAGGGGAGGGCAGAACCACTCAACTTCACTGAGGTAGATGAGGAATGAGCACTCGGTGCCGTCCACGCCAAAAAACGCATAGCAGGGGTCGGAGGTCCACCTGGCCCTCATCCACTGCAAAGGGGCAAAGAAAGATGTGGGGCTGGTCCTCGGGGCTGTGCCAGCCCCACAAGCTACAGGCACCTTCTGTTCTCCACCACCCTTCTCTTGCTGGGAGCTGGAAATGAGGGGTGGGGGCAGGAGGGGCTGCAAACCAGGCTGTGCCCAGCACTGCTGTCAGTGCCTCCATGGGGCAGAGGAAAAGCCAAGAGGGTTTGCTGAGTGATCCCTGGGTTTCTAGCTTGGATTTCAGCACCAACATCTGACTTCCCCAGGACCACAGCCATTAAACCCTAGGAAATTACATGCTTCAGGTGTTTTCTTCACCTCAGCTTCACCAGGGATCCAGTAGAGCTGATCTCACTGCCCCAGGGCAGGAGACAGAGCCCGAGGATGATTCCACATGGTTAACCCTCAACCTGAGCAGTGATTTATCATCCCCCAGAACAAAGCCCTTGCCAATCTCTTCCTAACTCAGATACAAAACCAAATCTACTCAGGAGCCAGGTTGCTGCACCCAACAGGTAAAACGTAGCAATTACCAGGCCAGGGGATGGAATTACAGCCTTCCACAATTCAATTACATTCTGGATTTGCTCAAATCATGGAAGGAAAGGATGCCTAGCACCAGGGGAAAAGGAAAATACATCTCCCACTATCATCTCAATCTACCCTTCAGCTTCTTTTTTAGAGACTCAGCCCTGCAGAAACCGGAGTTTGAAGCAGGAGGCTGGAGAGGGAAAGGGGAGATGGTTTTAATTAGTTCCTGTAAATATGGTCTCTGACAAAGCAATCATGCTCTGGGCCAAATGCTGAGCTGCACTGGGGGGTAAAGAGCAGGATGGGTCAGGCAGGATGTCCTATTAGAGATGGAGGCCCCCTTAACGAGATGCTCTTCTGTGCGGGGCTGAGATTATTCTCCAGCCAGCAGCTAACACTTCAGATATTTAAAACCCATGTGACAGTGCCTCCTCCTCCTCACCACACTTGTCATTAACCACAGAAGGGAGAG
The DNA here is from genome assembly GCA_023637945.1 of Phaethornis superciliosus. Taxonomy (NCBI): domain Eukaryota; kingdom Metazoa; phylum Chordata; class Aves; order Apodiformes; family Trochilidae; genus Phaethornis; species Phaethornis superciliosus. Next base: position 2,389,787 of record JAJQWJ010000021.1, read on the forward strand.
GCAGGGAGGGCTGGAGGCAGAGGGGGCTCAGGGAGCTGCTCCTGCTGCCTGCACAGCTCCGAGCACCACGGCTCTGGAGCTTTGGACACAACCTGGAGGTAAAGTGCCCCATGGCTGAGGGGGAACATAGATCCACTGCTCCAGCAAAGACTCCCAGAGGAGGTCCAGCACCTCCCTTGTGCTTTCTCCTCCTTGCAGCACAGCCGTGCTTTGCTTTCCACACCTTTGGCTCTGCTCCTTCTTCTGCAAGGGGCTCATTTTAAAGCAAATGTGTTGATACTGGAAAACATCACCCTTCCCACCTCCCATCCCGGTTTAACCTTCCAGGTCACTGCCTTGTGCATTCCCAGCAGCTTCCAGCCCAGGTTGAAGCCTCCTCCCAGACAGGGAACCCCTACTCACCTCCACTTTCCCAGCACAGTCGGGGTACTTGGGGTCCCTGGGCACCTCACACTGGTCCCTCCTGCCTTCCACCCCTGCTGAAAAACAATTTGAGGATGGGGAGAGATGGGATGTGGTGGCAGAGCACAATGCTCTGTCAAATGCTGGGAGGGGATGGGACTGCCAGCCTTGAGCATGTTCATTGGCACCACAGGGTGCTGGGCTGCAGAGAATCCCATCCCATTTAATGGAGCAGGACATCAAGATGTGAAGCACCTTTCTCAAGGTCAGGGAGGAAGCAGGAAACCCCCCAGACCTGCTGCAACACCAAGAGCACATTCCCATTCCCAAAATCTCAGCAGGTCTCTTTATAATCCCTTCTTGCTGCTCTCAGCCAGGTTCAGACCAATTTATATATGCTCCTGTTCACCACCCATAAGCTGGCTGCAGTATCTGGGAAGCACTTGACAGCCTTCACACTGAGAACTTGCAGTAAGAATTGTCCTGCTGAGCTATTGAGAGAAGACTGGGCCAACACAGGCACAAATGCAGCTAACAGTAATAGGATCTTTTCTTCCTCTGTGTTTGGATTAATAAGACACCACCCCTCCTATAAACCCTCCTTTGCCTATAATGAAAAAAAAGGAAACATTAGAAGGCACAGAAGCATCTTCTACCTGATGATTCTAGCCCAAGCCTTGGGAACCATGGAGCCATGTGGAGAAACATCCAGAGAGCCAGCTGCCCTCCCAGCTCTGCCAGCTTAGGATGGGAACATCTTTCCTGGCACTGGATCTCAGCCTCTGGGCTTTGGATCCAAACCACCACAGATTTTGATCCAGGTGTTTGTGCTGGCTCTGCTCCTCATCTTCATTCTCCATTAAACTCTGTGGCATTTCTTTCTGACAGCAATTCAGATTTGTCACCATCCCTCACTCCTGCAGGAATGAGTCTCTCCCAAGTCTTGCTCCTCTGCAAATTCATCTCCCTGGCTCTTGAGCCCTTCCTGGCTTTTAGGAGAACATCACTGCTGCCAGAGACCACGGAGAATGGTTCCCTATGAACCTGGCTGTAATAGCAAGGTGAAAGCCCTGGAAGCCTCCAGGAAGGCTCAGAAAACACTCAGGACCTCCTGTCCCTCAAAGAAGTGGTCTGACCATCTACACAGTTAGACACAAACAGCCCTAGGAGATCAGCCAGAGGATTTCAGGTGTCCTGATCAGTCCTGAAAACAGGAATGAGTTGGGTAACCTCAGATCAGCATCCCTGCTTCTGCATTTTTACCTCATTTTTCATGATAAACTTGGCTGGATCTCCCTATTGCAACTGCAACACCTGGGAGGTTTGGAGCATGGGGACCCATGGGGACACTCACCTTTCCCACTCAAGAGGCTGTTCCGGAGGATCTGATCAACTTTTATTGCAATGTCAGAGACGTTTTGAGCTATAGCTTGGATTCTTTCCATCAACCCGGCTGCTGGCTGGAACCTGGAAAAAAAACCCAAAACAGATAAACCCTGAAAATGTGATGTCTCTCAGTGGTGGCACCCAGGGGTGCTTATAGCAAACTGCTCATCCTTGGAAGCTGCCAGCAGGTTGAACTTAGCTCCAGGATGCAACATGGGAATACCTGGTCCAGCATGTAGTGGGCAAAGAGGTCGTTGTCTTCCAAGGTTTGACCAAAAACCTATGTAAATCAGTATCCTGCCACTTCTCACAGTGTGCTGATCAAGACAGATACATCTGTGCATCTTACATGGGGAAATACATAATAGGCTGGGAAAAAATTGCTTTTCTTATTTAAGATATGCTGTGTTTGAAAATCCTCTGCTGTGGTTATTAATCCTCTGCTGCCTTGCAGCACACGTAGGAAGCCATGCAGGGGAAAAAAAAAGGGAAGAAAAACCAAAAATCATAAAAAAAATGCAGAGAAAGCAGGTAAAACTGGAGGAAGGTATGGAAGCCCTGCAGGAACCTTCCCACCAAGGCTGGAAATCAGATCCCACCATACACCATCTGTGTCACTGAACCTCACAATCAATGCCATCCTGTGGGGACAGCACCATTAAACTCATCTACACACCACCTCACAGAGCTGTAATGAGTCCTGTGTCAATTAAAAGCTGCTGCAATATATAAAAGGGAACTCAGCAGCAGCAGAGCCCTGCCAGGCTTGATGAGGAACAAATTCTCCACCTCTGACACCTCACCTGCCACTTCCACCCCAAACAGCCCCCACATCCCAACGAGCAGGGTTGTGGCAGTAAATAATGTCCCTTTCTGCAGCACCTGGGTCATAAGTTTTTCCCTCCTGCTGCTGCTGAGATGATTATCATAGAAAGAAATGTCCTGAGCAGTGAGCAAACCCAAAAGGGCTCCCTTGAACACTCCCAGCACAAAAAAAATAGCTGCTGAGACAAGGTCCTTCCCTGTGAAGTTTTATGTTTGTTCTCCAGCAGATCAGTGAACCCAAAGGCTGGGATTTAAAGTACCTCTGTCCTCAAGGCTAAAAAAATTCTGGTTTTATGAACCGACACGGCTTCGGTTGTTGATTTAAAGTCCATTTGCGAGCAGCTCACATTTTTTCTTCTGGCATGGTTTATGACCATCAATATTCAGCCTGCATCCCTCCACTGGGAGCCACAGATCTTAGGCTTTTAAGAAATGCTAATTAAACGGAGAGGACACCATTGCCCCCAAGAAATTTTCAACCTTTGCAGAGGATAAACCCCAGGTACCCTTCCAGCTCCTGCGACCGCTGCAGCAGGGCAATTGCTTGTGAAGCCCTGGTAAAATAAAAGCAGAAAAATGACCTGCAATGAGCTCTGCTTGTCAGTGTGGCTCCAAGGAGATAAAACACTTCAAGGCCTGAGGGCTGCCTGGCTCAGCCAGCCCTGAAAGCTCACAAAGCCCCAGTTTCTCCAGCAGCCAGCAGCTGTCAGACCACACAGGTGATGCTCAGGCACTCAGTGAAGAGAGATGAGCTGGGATGGGCAGTTTAGGAGCAAATGTCCCAAGGACAGAGTGAATTTAGAACCAGCAAGCCCAGCCTCCTGCTCCAGCAACAGCAGCGGGTGGAGATGCTCCTCAGGTTTCTCCATCACTCATGGCACAGAGAGAGGAAGAGCAGAGTGGTGACAGCCCTGCTCCCATGCTTCAGAGGACTAACATTAGCCCATGACCCAATTTCTGCCTCTGCCCAGAAGCTATCCCAGTCCTCACTTGGATCTGAACCCACTTCCAAACACCCAATCAATTATGTGAAATCAAAAAGTCAACAGCAACCTCAGTCTCCATCTCCTCTCAGATCAACTCCAGACCTCGGCTCAAACAGGGCTGAGCACTGGGCACCCACCAACACATCCAAAGAAAGAGCAGGATTGTTATCCTAAAGGAATGGCTTTCTTCCAGGCTCAGCCTCACAGCCAACCTGACATCCTGCCAGAGCTTCAGCCAGGGCAGTGGTTTCCACCTGGAGATGGACCTGATCCAGCATCTCTGCAGCTCCTGTAAGTGAGAGCTGCTCCCCAGGCATAAAGATTTCGACCCAGAGCCCTTTGATATAAAATAAATATCTGATCATCACACTCCAGCAACACATCCAGCTCTGCCAAAGAAGACAGTTGCACCACAAGGGCTCCTGAAAGGCAGAAGGTTACAGCAAAATGACACACAAGTGTTCACCATGGCTCTTGGCACATATTAAGAAGATGGAAAAATGGTAGAAAATGTTCCTCCAACATCAAGAACCAAGTTCTTTAGGCTCAAGTCTCCCACCCCTTGCAGGCTCATCATCCATTCTTCTCATACTAGTTTTCTCCAAATCCCCATGACCTAAGGTGAAGGATTTCATGCCCAGGCTGAAGAGCCACACTCCCAGCTCAGGAGCACTGTTGGGCCTCACTCTTGGTGAGGGCAACACCGAGTCAGCCACCTTGGTGTTTCCAGGCTTTTAAGGTGATGATTTGAGGAGCAAATTTCATTGAATGTGTTAAAGAGATGACAAGAAGGTTAAGCAGAAGTTACATCACCCTTTGTTACAGCCATTTGTCACCTGGGCAGGGGACAAGAAAATCAGACATTTAAAGCAAAACCTCAAATGCAAAAAAAAGGTTTTCTTGCAGCTTGTCAGAAGTTGATGCTTTATTCTTAGCAACTGGAGACTCTGGGAAGGACAAGGTGAGCTGCATTTTGTGCTTAGGGAGAGTGAAGCAGAAAGGGAATATTTCACCACGTGTCTCCATCCCTGCCTCTACAGCCTCGACCATCCCAGCAGAGAGCTCCCTGCCAGCCCTACCTCTGCACAGGGAGCAGAAATGGGTTTATTTTTTTCTTTTCCTTGTTGCTTTTTAAATCTTTTGATAGTGACAATATAAACACCACCAAAATTCACTGAGGCTGTGCCAACTATTGAAGCTATAGTAAATTACTATAGGTTTTCTAGAACAGATTTTACCCCAGGACCTTAAAACCATTTACTACAGCAAATACAGTACTTTTACTTCTAACCATCAATATTGATTTTATCTTTATTATTTTTGGATTTATATTTCCCCATGTTGATTAAGATTCAGATCACACTGTGCCTCATAATGCACTGTATACAATATTCATCTCATTTCAAAAACTGCTATTAAGATGTATCTTTCCCCACTGGCAGATCATTTGCCATATAATATAGCCGGAAGCTGAGTTTTCCTTTACTTTTTTATGCATTAATTTGATCCCCTTCACTTAGTCTCTTGTCCCTAGCCCCACAGCAGCTCAGAACCAGCCCGTTTATCCCTTTACAAGGCACTGTATTTTTACTGCCTTCTATAAAAGTGGCATTACAAAAAGATGAATCTTTTTCTATTTGTGTGTTGTCTTCACAACACAAGCCCTAAACATATTTGCTTGCTCATCTGATATTTCTTGCTATTAACTGGTGAAAGCAGTGGCTTTGGGACGACTGATACAGATGGAGAAAAGCAAATGTTCTGAAGATAATGCATCAACAAATGCAACATTTGCACAGAGCAGTTTACAGAAGGTTTTCAATTGGCTCATTACAATGTCTGCGCTGCCATTTGCCTCTTTAAAGTTGTGTTTGTTGTTTTGTTGGGGTTTTTTTTTCCCTCCAAAGGCCCAAGGCAGAGCAGAAAGCAGATGGGAAGGGTGGCCAGGGCTGGCACTGGCCTCTTGCTGCTTCCCTGCTCTGGGGACACAAATCCCCCCCTGACCATCAGCCCCATGACATCCTCACTCTCCAGGACAGGGAACTGAAATCCTGGAGGTGGGTGGCACTGATGGACAACCCTTCCTGGCAAGGGGGAAAGGATCTTTCCCATCTTTCTGTCTCCTGCTGAAGCTTTTAAGGTGCTACCCATTAAAATAGGTGGGGTATCTCCTGGAGAAATAACCCCCCTGGGGCATCTCCAGTGGGTCACCCCACTGAGCTCATGCTCCTCTCTCCTCATCCACCTACATGGAACAAGGTTGGGGTCATTCAACAGTTGTGGGACATGCCAAGGGGTCTCTAGGGATGTTGAGGAAAACCCTCAACCAAGTACTAAAAAACTAAAAAAGGGAAATTTAAATCTCCAGGAAGGCAGAGCAATTAAGAGCTTTGCTCCTCTGGCTTAAAAGAATCCGGGTAAACTTCACTGATGCTGGAGGACAAATTTCTTTCAGGGATCCTTGTGTTCACCTCCACATCTCCTCTGCAGGAGAAGATGCTGGTCTCCCCTAGCAGCCACATTTCTGATGCTGCTCCCAGGGCTTAATTTTACTCAGCAAACCACCAACCCAGCAAAGGATCACAGGACAGGTCTTACCTTCCCTGCAGGCTGCTTCAGGGCTCAGCCTCCCCCAAACAGCTTTCACACCACGTAGCACCTCCCTCACTTTGCAGATGCCCTGGCTGAGCCCTGCAGTGTGCCAAGGAGATGGGCTGGGGGGTGATGCACAGAGTGGTCCAAGCCCCCTCTGGGTTCACCTGGATGACAGGGGACTGAAGCATCTGGCAGTGATTTCACTAAAGCCAGCTTATCACCAGTGACAATTCAGGAATTAATAGAGCCAGGCTGGCAGGATGCAGGAGCATCACCCATTTAGTGTCATATTGCAAGCCATTTAATTACTGGGGGAATAGGGAGTCATGTAATGATTACAAGAACAAATACTTAAAGTGTGGGGAAATTAACTGAGCCTTGGCAGTAATTAAGCTTGAAGATTAATCAGTTGTTAGCACATAACACCCTTTGCAAGGCTAACCACTCTGTGGGGAAGAGGGATGTCCAGGGATGCCAGCACTGCTGCCTCCAGCCATCCCCCCTGCCATGGGGTGGGCAGGGACAGCCCCACTCCTGGGCAAGGGCTTCTCCCAGCCCCACTGCTCTTGGCTCCCAGTGCCAGCTTGGGTCAGCCACTCCGGATCCCCTCCCTGCCAAGCATTTTCCAGCAGGAGACCAACATTTTCACTGCAAACTCCTCTTTTCCTTGCCCAGTAAATAGCTCTCTGGGAGGCATCCGTAAGCACTTCCAGTTTCCTTCCCTGCTGATGAGTTACGTGGGGTGCATTCAATTAGCAGCCCAATTGATTTTTCTGTGGCTGACTGGCAGGCTGCTCTCCTTCATTAGGAAACCCATCCTTTACCTTCCCAGCACGGGCAGAAGGGAGCCCAGGGAGGGCTGGCTGGGAGAAGGGATCCAGCAAAGCCCAAGTGGACAGCAGGCTGGCTCATAGATGCAACCTGGGTCCCCTTATCCCATCCCACAAACCTCCTTCTAAGGAGGATATGGGACATTTGGGTTTTCCAAGAGTTCTATCTAAAGCAGAGCAAGAGGCTGGTGGCACCTATAGAGCATTCCACCAGACAGCACCTATGGAGCAAGAAAGCTCTTGGAACAACTTAAAGCTGCCTGGCCTGGCAGCTGGGAGGCTTTCCTAGGCACATAATTAATTACCCCCCCATAGACAAATTCCTCCTTGTACCTTCCAAGGGAAAAAAACCACACCTGCTCCTCCCCAGAGTGGTCTTGGGATGGGGACAGTGTTCACAGGACATTCCACAAAGCCCTGAGTCCTCCTGCTTTCCTCTGAGCACCAGCGTTAAGCAGGAGAGTAATTTGTAAAAACAAGAATTAATCCACTTTCGTGCAGGCCAAATTGCAAATCCCTGGTCACAGCTTTGCTGAGCAGGGAAAGAGATGAAGGCAGCCTCCATGCTAACCAGAGGCACTGTAAAGAATAAAATCCCTTTGAAATTAGCACCCTTTAATTGTATTATCTTCTGCTGACAGCTTCATATTGGTCAACTGGTGATTAAAGAGACAGAGCCCAGGGTAGGGGGGGTTGGAAACAAGCCCTTGGTGGAGTCTCTGGGTCCTAATAACAAACAGCACCAGGGCATCTCTGGGGTCCTGGGGCTGATCTGAGCTCAGGAGACACTGCTCTGTCCTGGGCCATTACTGATGTCTGTTCTCCCCTGGCACAGGCTCCCCCCAAGCTGTTGCTCCATTTGGAGATGCTCTGCCCCATGGGCAAAATGTGATCTGGAGAGCCTAGGTGAGACCATGGAGATGGGTTCTGCTGCAGGATCAGGTGCAGGGACTGGAATGTACTTAGCAGGTCATTTATAAGTAGCAAAAGGTGATTAACCAGGTGTCCCTGGTTTTCTACTCCTGTAAATTAAGATGTAAGTAATCTCAGTCACTCAAGCCCACCTCAGCACATATACAAAACCTCAGGCTGGGTCCAGATCTGCTGGGTCCAGAAGATCCCATCCTCTCCTGGCTTTCCAAGTGATAGCCTCAGAGACACCACACCCCATCTGCAGTGACTGCTGTCACTTCACAGAGATGCTTTTAAATTTCTCTCTTAGCTGCTGGTGCACAGAGATTACCATCACCTGAAATTACTGGTTCTTTTAATGTGAGATTGGCCAAGAAAATCATCACATGTGAGCAAATACCAACCCATCACTGGCTCTAATAGTCCAATTTCTGTCCCTTCCTTTCCAGGATTATTGTCCTTGTACACTTGGGTACCAGCCAGCCTCGGAACAACAAAATCTCCAGCACCTGCCATTACCAAGGTAATTTATATTTTTCAGTGGTTGAAATTATGCCATTTAAAAGGCAAGACCATGCACTCCAAGGCTGCCTGCACAGCTTTAATTCATGTGTGCATGCGGAACAGAACAGCACAGCCTTTAATTACAGGCTCACTTACTCTATTTTCCATTATAGGAGCAAAATAGACTCATAAGGGAAGTGAGGGAGAGAAATGGAAATAATGATGGAATCAGGGAGGCACTGCAGCCCCTTTTCCTGGCTCTTGGCCATGGCCACAGCAGGAGGCAGGGGTGGGAATGGCAGGGGGGATGCACTGTGGCTCCAGTGGCAGGGGACAGGGCAGAGGAGCCCGTGGCATGTCACATCCCTGCCACACACCATTCAACATGTCACTCGTGACTCCCTCTGAGCAAAATCTATGCTGGTTGGTTGTTAGGGGTTTTTTTTTGCATTGCAAAGTTGGTCCTGTGAGCTGCCCCTCGGAGTTTCCATCTCTGCCCCACCACAGTCACTCTCAGTACCATTTTTTCAGGCCTTGGAGCGACAGCCAAATTAGTATTAATAAATGTTGAAAGGCTCTGAAAGGGAAATGTCTTTTCAGTAAATCAGCATCCCTCAAACTGCCAGCCAGGAAAGATGCAGTGTGGGAACCACAAGAAGCCAGGATGGCAGCTCTGTTTTGGGGCCCAAAAGTTTCTTCCTATTTCGTTTTAAGCCTTGTTCAACTCTAAGGCTGAACATATCAGCCATGGATTTCAAAGAACAATCATTCACAACTACCTGAGTGCTATGGGCACAAAAATAAGCAGCTTGAGCTCTCTCTGGAATATGATGGCAGAGGGAGAACACCCCCCACACCAGGTACCACTCCAGCTTTATTACAGCACAGTGATGGAGAAACCCCCTCCCACACTGACCATGAGCATCAAACCCCCAAAGTGACAGTAATCCCCTGAACAAAAAGGGTTCCAAAAGTGACAAACAAGCCTTCTGTCCCCACCTCACGGAGCACATCAAGTTCATTTTTGTCCCTGCAAACTCCCCAAACCCAGCACTGCTCCATTGATGTGTCTGACTGACCTGTCCAGAGGGAATCGAGCTTCATCCCCTTTGTGGAAGTCAGTGTTGTTCTCCAGCCTGGCCAGGATGTCCATCCTCTTCATCAGCACCTCCAGCATGTCACTCATTCGCCTCAGCACCCCTCGGGACTCCAGCGTGCCCATCACTGCAGGCACACAAAGAACAAGCTCATGGGCTGACCCACAAAATCCCCATCCCAAAACTTCCCGGGATCCTGTGCTTCCCCACCCCACTGATTTTATGGAGCTGTCCTGGTTTGGGCCAGGATAAAGGTGATTTTCTGGTTTGTACTTTTGCTTTCAGCTCAGTCTCTTGTAAGCAGCTGCACTTGCTGAAATTAACAGCAAGTTTCTCAGGCAGTGTCTGCTTCTAGGACTGATAACGCTCGATGTTTATAGTTACTGCCAGAGCCTGGTGTGCAGAGCCAAGGACACTGCTCAGCTCTGAGGAACATTTTACCCTCCAGAAGGAGTAAAGAGGTCCCACCTGAACCCCTCCTTTGGGGAGGAGCAGACAACAGAGATGTCAGAATTGACCAAACAGAGTATTCCATCCCATACACCTCATACTCAGTATAAATTTCAGGGATCACAAGGGTCAAACCCCTTCCTGCCCTTCCTGCTTCCCTTCCTTGCCTGTTCCCTGTTTTGCTTTGGCATCCTGGGAGGATTCCATCCATTCCTCTGCCTGTGGTCCTGATCCCTGCCAGCCTGAATCTGTGTGTTCCTGCCTCCAGCTCCCGACTGCTGCTGACCCCAGGATTCCAGCCTGGACTTCCCCAGGGCTGCCCTGCAGCCTCAGTGGTGACGTGAGAGTTATTGGGGGAAAGGGGGAAGGAACCTGGTATCAATTTTCCTGTATATTTGTATATATTTAGTAATTTTCCCTATTTATCATTACTGCTTCATTAAAGTTGTGTAGTTTAGTTTCCAACCCATAAGTCTCTCTCCCTTATTCTCTCTCCTTCCTTTATCAGGGAGGAGAGGGGGATTAATAGAGAGTATCTGTTACTTGGTTTAATTGCCAGGCCAGTGTTAAACCCAGACAGGAGCATCTTGGTGCCCTCCTGTCCCTGCTGTCCCCACCCTGGCTCTGCCCATAGCCCCATCATCCTGCCCAAGCAGGGGACAATTCCTGCCTCCGGGTAAATCCCACTCCTGGATCCAACCAGGCAGAAACTCCTGATATCCATCCAGCCTGTCCTGGGGGCTTTTTGGGAACCAACTTTCATATCAACCACAAAGCAAAGAGCACCAGCCTGTCCCCCCTGGGCTCTCACCCCAGTAGGCACCAGCACGTCCCTGTGACCATCTGTCACTGTCACACACATTGCATGGCCACACATGGTGACAAGCCAGCCCCTAACCCCTTGGAGGAGCTGAGACCAGGCCAGCCAGACCTCACCAAGGGCTGGCCTCCATGCTTGGCTGAGATTATCAGCCACACACTATTTTTCCTGATGCTATCTAACAAAATGGAAAAAAAACAACAAGTGAGAGCTAAAGCAATTCCTCAAAAAAAAACCAAACAAAAAAAAAAACCAAAAAACCCAACAACCCAAAACCCCAACCATTCATGGGAATTGACATCAAGCACTTCTCAAATGCTCCTGGCAAGAAGTTAGTGACTTCTGTTTAAACTGCTGGGTGCTCAAAGTTCTCTGCAGCCCCAGATCCCCCTGGATGGGTCCAGGATGGCAAGAGCCACCTTCTCCCACCCCACCAGGAAGGTTTCCCAAGTCCCCTGGTGGGACACAGGTCACAGCCTGTCCCCCCAAAGTGCAGAAATCCTAATGAACTCACAGTGAAAGGTGCTATGGGGGGAAAGTGAAAACTTGGACCCTGGAGCTCAGTTCGTAGGGGGGCCTCTGCAAACCCAGCTGAGGAAATTTCCAAACCTGAGGAAATTAGGCAAAGACATGGCCAAGCAAAAAAACAAAAGCTTGGAGATGGGCTTCAGTCAGAAAATCCACATTTGTTATTTTCCCAGAGGCTTCACCTGATGGGAACTGGATGCACTCCAGGGCCATCCCCACCATGGCTGGGCTGGGGTTATGGCTCACAGCATCCTGAGCTCTCCATGCCCCTGTCCCAGGCAGTTTCCAGCACCAACTGCCCCCTGAAAGGGGATTTCTCCTCCAACATCCCAGCACTGCCAGAGGGTCACAGCTGAGACCTTGAACTCAGTTTTTGAGTGAGCTGGAGACTCCACATCCCTCTTCCATGCTCCTGTGCTGGCTGCTGAGTCTGGAGGACAGGACCAGGACCTGAGGTACAACCACTGCAGCTAGCCAGAGAGGTTTCCACCATAATCACATTTCCACGGGTGGAGTGGTACCTCTGGCTCAAGAATTTGGATCCCAGCTGGTTTTCAGGAATCAGGTTGTACGGGTTCACCAGCAAGATGCAAGGATCTTTTCTGGGAAGACAACGGAGATGACAGAGATGGAGATGCTGCTGCTGCTGCTCAGGGATGGGCTGTTGCCCCAGTTCTGAGCCCAACTGCATGTGTTTAATCAGGAAAGGTTGTTTAGTGGTGCAGCTCATTTGAAATTTAAATGGCTGCACGAAAAGCCAGGGCAGAGAAACAGCTCTGGCCCCTGATTAAAACCCAGACGCAGGCACAGAGCTCATCCTGCAGAGGAAACTTGTGAAAAGCCCTTTCTGAAGGGTTTGGGATGGGTTTCCAGAGCTTCTTCAGCCCTAATCCTGGGCAGGGTGACAAGGGAAACTGAGGCACGGAGCTACACAGGGCTCAGGTTTCCATAGGTAGTAGTGAGCTGATGTCTGTGCAGTGCACCCAGAAGTGCTCAGGTCTGTGTCCCCATCACCCAGGCCAAGGTCCCCAGGGATCCCCTCCAAGGATGAAACTGCTTCCCCTCAGATCCTGGAGAAGCCAGCAGTGAGTGAAACCACAAATCCCACAGCTCAGCTCCCAGTGCCAGCCAGACCCCCCCACTGCCTTCCCAGAGCTTTCCCCTCCAGCATCCAATTTTCCAGCTGGTTTTGAGCAATTCCAGGATGCTTTTCACCAGCAAAACTCTGAGATTTGCTGTCATCAGTGAGAGGAGATATTCCTCCTGCAATAAAGAAATGAAAAACTCATCTCAAATCCTAAGTAAAAATAGTAATAATAATAAAAAAATAATAATCTCAGACTTCACCAGGTTATCTTTTTGGGCACCCTGCTGGAAAGCTGAGTTGTCATGGAGAACATCTCCCCCCAGCCCTCCCCAGCTATAGAAGATGAAGTCAAAGCCCTTCCCCATCAACACCTCTCTTTTTTTTTTCTGTTGCTTTTTTTAGTTTTGTTGTTGTTGTTGTTGTTGTTCCAGAAGCTTAAGGAGGATAACAAGAACAATTTGACATTTTTGGCAATGATTATTACATCTCTTGGAAAGTGTGTCTCATTAAAACGGAAGGCAAGGAGGAAAAGTGCTGAAGTGACTCTTTTAAAAAAGGCAAGAGCCAGGATTAATTTGTTAATCTGACTTGGGGACCCAGACACATGGCTGCTGGGCTGCCCAACACTGGGTGCCAGTGGGTGCCCAGCCCCTGCCCCCAGCTTCTCCCTGGGAGCTGGCAATAAAGATCCCCAAGAGACTCACAAACAGCACAGCAAGAAGTCCCCATCAACCAAAACCCAGCTGGGTTGTGTGAAAACTAAAATACTCCTTCAAGGCACAAAATAAAATAAAATAAAATAAAATAAAATAAAATAAAATAAAATAAAATAAAATAAAATAAAATAAAATAAAACAAAACAAAATAAAACAAAACTACAAAGAAAAACCCCAAACCAAGCAAAAAAAATTACAAAAACAACCAAAAAAACACCCCCAAGATGCTAATAACAAAGGAGAAATATTCTAGTTACCCCCAATAAGCAGCAGTGGTGGGAAAGCAGACACAAGTAAAACTGCTCAACAGATTAATTGGGGTTTGCTAAAGTATGACAGGTTTTTGACAGTTTTCCTGAGTGGCAGCCACTCTTTAAAGGCAATCACTGAACCTGACAGTGGTTTTCAGAGCAGCACTAGGAAATAATGATTGCAATCAATCATATCTTACTGGATTTCATGAGACATGCTGGTAAACACAACAGAGGGAGGAGAATTATTTATGGTGCTTCAGAAGAGCATAGAGTAAGTAATTGGATGAAATCGGGGGAAAAAAAAGAAAGCATCCCATAAGGGGGATGTCTAGTGAAAAAATTCAATAGTATCCCTGTGAAGCCAGTGGAATAGCCAACAGGCAACGTGCTCAAATCTGGACGGGTTGGAGACCCTGGGGAATTCACTAATGATACACTTGCCTTTAAAAAAAAATCCCTTCTTAGAGTGACTGCATCCCTGAGCATCCCCCACCTTGTGCCACTGAAACCTCCAGGAACGGGTGGCAAGACAAAGAGGTGGTTGAGTTTTGCTGCTTGCACAGAGTGCCCTGGCCAGAGGGGTGAAATTCACTGCCAGGTGCCTTGGGACCCCCAAGCAGGAGTGGAGAGGAGCACAGAAAGCAGCATCTCACAGAGCATCTACACCCAGCACTTCACAAGGAGTGTGCAGGATGCAAGGAGTGTGCGAGGAGGGAGTGTGCAGGATGTCACCCTGTCACACTGCTTTGTGTCTGGCTCTGGGATGCTTGGGATGAGGTTTTCCAAAGGAGCTGAAACCCTCTGGGAGAAAGTAATTTGCCTTTAGCCCCTTGAATGGATTCAAACTTTGCCCTGCGTAGCTGCTGGACCCAGATGTCAGCTCCCTGTCCCTGGGTCATTTGTCCCCATCCCACTCAGGGGGGTCTCACACTGCTCAGCATCAGCTTCATGCCAAGAAGATGAAGAAAGAGAAAGCTGAAAGGGAAACTGTGTTTGAGATGCACACTTGTGCCCAGTCCAGAGCATCCCTTGTGTTTTCCTCTGAGTGGGTGCAGGATCCTGGTGCCATCCCCTGGGTACAGAGGTGACAACCCAGCCCCATCCCTTACAGGGAGCTTTCCCACCCAAAAACCAGTCCAGTTTCAGAGCAGCAAAAGCCTCACTCAGTTGGCAGCCACACAAACCCATCACCAGCCACACAGGGGGAGACCAAGGCACAGCCTCAACCCCCATCTCCAGACTCATGTGAACAGCACCAAAACCACCCCTCTGACACTTAAAATGCAATTCCACAATAATATATCTCTGCTGTTCATAACATGGCTGATTTGTTGTTGATTTTCCCCCCCTGCTTCTCAGACATAAGTCACATCCTTGCCTGGCTGCCTTGCAACAGCTTTGCACTCCAGCACAAGAAGGGAATTTGCTCTGAGATGGTAAGATATTACTTATGTCCACTAAAAATACGAGTAGAATTAATTTCAATCTAAAGCATCATTTGCTTTGCTTTGTTTTTCTCTTTCAAAGGACAACTCCAGCTGACTTAAAGCCCTCAGAAGGACAAAGTACTCTTGAAGGATTTCTTGGAGAAGACACTGGTGGATCCCCAGTGCAATGCAGCTGGACACAGACCTCATGGCCTGGCTCCTTGGGTGGCTGGTACCTGGGCAGTCCCTCCTCCCAGGAGAGCACCCACCCTGGTTTCTGGGGAGCAAAACCCCAGCCTCTCCCATGGTCCTCTATTTCCTTTCACTATTGATGTTGATTCAGGCAGATTTAAAGCCCAAAGAGCCAACTAGCCAAGGACTCTGGCTCATCCTGACACATAATCCATTACAATCACAGCCCTGAGAGACTAACTGGCAACAAGACAGCCCAAGGCCAGGCTTAGGGTGGTAGTGACAGTCACCTCCTGTTTCCCTCCCTTCAGCACCCCTCCTGGGGAGAAGCTGCTCCAGGGATGGATGAGCCACACTGCTGCACCCTTCAAGGGCACCCACTCACCAGTCTGGGCACCCAGCCAGTCACAAACCCACCCACGTTTGCCATCAGACCGTTAGGGGTTTGTTATTTTAAGTCAGACAGAGAAAAATACTGATCTGCTCAGGCAGTGCACAAAGAGAAAGAGAAGAAGGAGGAGGAGAGGAGGAGGAAGAGGAGGAGGAGCAGGCAGGGAGCCTGCAGCAGCCACCAGGACCTGGAGATGCCCAGGAAGGAGCTCAGGGCTGCAGATGCTGCACCATCAATCTGCTGCTGAGCCACTGCAAAGTGCTGGCAATGAAGCAGTTCTCTGGTAATCAGCTAAATTAAGCACCTTAAGTCACCAGCTGGGGAAGCAGATGATGTCCTGCCCTCCTGCTATTGCCTGCCCCCTGGATTTCTCCATCCCCTCCTCCATCAGCTGCAAAGGGGCAGCCTGGGGCTGGGGGTTTCATTCCCTGGCACCACATCCCTGAGTGAAACCACATCCAGCAGGGTCCCAATGGGGCTGGCAGCCCAGTGCCACCACCCAGCTGGGCAGGAGTCACCCCAAAGCTCTGCAACCCCCTGGGGCTGGGGTCTCACTCCCTACCCTTGGGACCCTGCAGAAGGGTCCAAAACCCTGAGCAGAGCAGACAGCAGCACAGCTTTTCTCCCTATTTCTATATAAATAAGAAAAGGCAGGGTGCTGAGCAACACAAACAAGGATTTCATCACCAAAAAGGAGGGAGCAGGGCTCTTCCCCCCCCAGCTTTTCTTTTTCCCTATCCCCCCCATACACACACACACACCAGAGACACGATGTTCCCTGGGGGACATGGGGATGGTCCCACAAATCCTGCCACAAACCATCACTGAAATCAGCTGGGTCGTGTCCTCCTCTCCCCAGCAGGCCCAGGAGATGGGCAGAGGGAGGTTGGTAGCTGGGGAAGAGGAAACTAACAGGCACAGCCTCAGCACAAGTGGCAGTCCAGCTTTTATTTATTTTACTATACCCTTTCAACCTATTTCTTCTCCTTTCTCACCCCCCACTTTTTTCTTTTTTTTTCTCTCTTTTTTTTTTTTTTACAAAAAAAAAAAAAAAAAAAAGTACCAGCAAGGTATTTTTAGTTGCTCCTCTATTGCCGCCAGCACTATTTTAAATTGCATTTTAAGCTGTTCTGCAGTGCTCCAAACACCTCACGCTGCAGGCAAGGCTTTCAAATTACAAGATTAACATCGATTTTAAATTTCTTCCTAAAACACAAGGTCCCCAGTGCAGGGCTGGCTCAAGGGCAGTTACTGATAGCAAAACCCAGAGGACACCAGGGCTCCCAGGACACGGCTGAATCCCACACAGGGATGGATGCTGTCAGCACTGGGGCAAAGCTGGACCCCAATTTTGCAGTGGGGACCCCCAGCTCCAGGTAATAAACAGCACACACTGGTCCCAGGCCAGCCCCATAGACCCATGACCCCCCTTCCACCACCAATCTTTGGTTTGCTTCATGGTCTTTGCAAAAGAGGCACTGATCCAAGGGGTTCAGCATTTAACACCTTACAGCCTCCGTGGCTGACCCAGGGAAAATTGTATTATAAGGAGCTGGCAGCCCAAGGATTGCAGGAAATCAGCCCAAAGCCCTTAGGATTAAACCTGGCATTTGCATCCCCCAAAAGCAGCCAGAGGAAGGACTGAGGAGGCTCAGCACCAGCACCACTCCTCTGGCTCCACACATCTGGAACCCCCAGCCATATTTACAGCTGCCCCAAATCGTTATGTTTCTAAAACAGCAGAACTCACTAATTTAACATTTCCAAAACGATTACCATTTCTCTTTCAGCCAAAAATATTGGCCAAACAGTGCCGGGCAGCTTGCCACTCTGTTTTTAGGAATTAATAAATCCAACCCCTTCCTCCAAACCCATCAAGCCTTCCCTGAGCCCAGCAGCTGCATCCTCCTGGCAGCAGCAGAGCAGGGCAGCCCCCAGCAGAGTCCCCAGGGAGTGGGGGACAATGACAGAGGCATGGGATGAGCCTTGGCCTGAGTTGAACCCAGCCCTGGTCTCTCGTTTAAGCCAGAGGAACAAACAAAACAGTGGGGAGAAAACAGCTTTTACAGATGCTGCAGTGGTTCCCACTGTGCTGGGTTTATTTCCTGAAGTACCTGCTGCCTCCTGGGCTCAGGAGGAATTTTGATTTAGGAGTGAAAAGGGATAATAAAAGCATAAAGAGCCATTAACGTTCCTCCTGGCCACAGTGGGGTGTTTGCTCATCACACACTGATGGGAATGCCATTTGACTTCCTTATAGAGCTATAGAAAATCAATTAATTGATTTAATCATTCCCTGGGAGTCGCTGCTTACGGAGATGACAGAGTGCCAGGCCCAGCAGGATGCTGCTGCTGCTCCCTTCTCTGGCAATGGCAGCAGATCCCAAGATCTTCACCTCTGCTCCACCAGTTTAAGACTCAGGAATTCACATTTCCATCTTCCAAAAAAGTTTGGTGGCATTATTATTCTTCTCTTCTTTTTAAGCCTGCGGGCGGCCAGTTCTGAGCAGCAATTGTATCATATGGGCACTTCTTCAGTACCAGATGTGTTCCCAAGGTGGTTTAAGCATCAACCACTTCTACAGCAGCCCTCACATGTCTTTTCACCCCTCTGTGCCCTGCAAAGCACTGATCTGCATTTTACTCCCCCAGCAACCCCTGGAGTCCCGTGGAGGCCCCATGCACATCTTTATTTTCCTTATTGGAACAGCACTCTTAACTTCCCTGCCTACAACAGCAACTTAGAGCAGTAAAGTTTTCCACTTCCACTCTCAACTCCCTTTTTCCCAGTGCAGGTTGGAGCTGGGTGCACATTCACCAACCTGGCAGGGGATGCAGCACCCCGGGACCCAAGTGGGGTGGCCCCTGGGGACACCAGAAGCAGCAGGTATGGGAGAGGCCACTTGCTTTTAATCAGCCCCCCCAAAAAACACTTTCTCCCCACAGGTGAAGCAATGTTCTGCTCCAAAACAAACCCTGGAAGGCTAAAGTCACCCCATGTCACCCCTGGTGGAGACAGTGGCACACGGGGTGTAGCTGACACCCAGGGGAGCCACAGCACAGAGCACCCCATAACCCGAATTAAAGAACCTCCCCAGACTCCACAGGAAGAGCAGAATAAGCAGGTATTGCTGCCACACAGGGTGTTATCCTCTTAAAAGAGCCCCTGGAGCAACTGGGCAGGAGCCAGCAAGGAGCAGGGCTGGGATAGAGGCAGTTCTTGAGGCCCTCACCCTGCATCTGGGCTCTGCTTTGCTTTGGGGTCCCCATTAACCTCCTTTTCCCCACCCATGCTTGGATGGGGAAGCAAGAGAAGAGTCTGGGGACCTGCCAGAGCACAGCATCTTTGGGCCAGCTGGAGAGCCAACCCCACCACCCCAGCGTTTTCCTAAGGGAGGACAAATCAAAAGCCCAACCTCCCCCCTCCCAGCTCCTCCCCACAGAGGTGGTTCCAGTACTGACCAGTTCAGCTTTGCACCAAGCAGGTAACTTCTGACAGCATCCAGCCCCTGCTTGGAGCAGCTTTGGATGGATCAGACACAGCAAGGCTGGAAATGAGTCCCAGGCAGTTGGCACCCTTCTGGTAACCCACCAGCTCCCAGGATACCCTAATCCAGCTCTGGATGCAGCAGCAGCAAAATGAAGCTTTGGGGATGCACAGGAGCTGCATGTCCTGACCCACAGCTGGGGACACAGGCTGGCTAACAGCCCCACAGGCACTGCAGGCAGAAGGGAACCTCCTGCTGCCTTTCCAGGGGGGGTTGCAGAAGCAAATTGGGGCTGCAGCTGATGAGAACATCTTCATCCTCATCCCACTGCCTGGACACGCAGCCCGGCTGCTGCGGGCGAGATGCTGAGCAGCAGATCCTGACAAGCTGCTTACAAGCTGATGCAGAGAGAGATTCAGCAGAAAACAGCAAAACAAGACACAAGCTGCCTGGGAGAGGATTATAACTCACTTAGGAAGAAACTGGGAATAATTAGCCCTGAGTTTGCCCGGCTGGCAGAGGCTGCCCAGCTCCCTCCCTCGCTCTGCCCATGCCACCCAACCCACCCCCCCAGTCACCATCACTGGGTGACATGAGTTGTTCCAGCTGCTTCTCCTGTCACCTTCATCGTGCACCAAAGGCAGCAAAATATAAATTTGTAACTCGCCTGACTTTTTGAAAGCAAAAGGAAGACAAAAATCCCTGCAACCAAGCGCTCTCTCCGGCAAGGTCAGGTAAGAAAAGGGATTGTCAAAGCCACAAAGGAACTTGTGTTTTTTACCCAGCTCAATCCCCTGCCAAAAGAACAACGTGCTCTGCTGAGAACTAACTGAGGAGCAGACTGGGATCTGTCACAAACAGCCCTGATCCCAGTTTGCGAGTCCAGAAATCACCTTTCCCAAGAGCAAGGGAAGTGGGATGGGAGGATGAACACATTCGTGCTCTAAAGCTCCTTCAGGCAGGGCTGAACCAAACCATCCCCTCCTCTGCTGCCTTCCCTTGCCATGAGCTGCAGACAGAGGGTACACAGGAGGTCAGGATAGAGACCTTCTCCTCCTCTTCCAGCAGAGCTGACTGTGAGGGAGGATGACAGAGTTATTCAAGCTTACTCTGATCATTAGCAAATCCAAGCCTGACCTTTCTGCATCTTCTGTGAGAATAAATGTCGATGGTACCTGGCCATGCTAGGCCAGCTGGGATGCTGCTGGAGCAGGAGGAAAACCAGCAGAGACAGAAGCAGGAGCAAAGAACCCCTCCTGAGGAGATCATATAAGTTCTCACATTGCTATTTGGTCTCTTTGCTCCACTCCTCAGGGAGCAATTCAAGGGATTGAAATAACATGAGATTCCATCACTTCATGGTATTATGGCTCTGGAACAGTGAAGATGCCCTACAAAACCCCTAGGAACATTCAACATTATCTCCTGCAGCACAGTTCCCATCCCTCCACCCCCTCCTCTTCCAACAGACCCACTTCGGAGAGAAACAGAAGCCACAAACATAATTTAGTTGTGCTGTACAGCCCTGAGCCATCTCCTCTCTCACTTCTTGTGTGTTCATTGATGGAACAAATTGCTTTAAGCAGGTGAGACTCCAGGAACTGGAGCAAGCTTCCCTTCCAACCCAAACCACTCTGATTCTGGGATTCTGACACCCTGAGAAAACAGCAGTGCTAAACTTCACCCACAGCCTGCATCCAGAATGAGATGCATCTCCAGTGAGCTTTCTCCATAACTTCTCCACATTTGTTTGTCTTCCCCTGTAAAATGGAAGCAAATGATCAAATCTCAGAGGCTTTTGTGGCAGGAATTGTTCTCTGGCCACCTGCACTTCTGCTGTGCCACAGGTCAAAGAAAGTCCCCACAGGAGCTGATGCACTGCCCACCTCAAGACCCAAGTCCAGGCAGTTACCATTGCCCAACTTCAACAAGTCCCAGTCATGTAGGACTGGGAAACCCCCTGCCCCAGTCCATAAGGTGTCTAATATTCCATCAGCATTCATATCCTGCAGCCCTGAGGAGATCAGACCCCAAAACATACCTCAGCAAGCCAGGACAAGATGCAAGAGCCTCTCAGGGGACATGTCTCACCCCTGCTCTCTTGCATTTTCCAGATCCTGCTTTAAAATCAGCTCTCTCCCAACCCTTGTCCTTCCTTTGTCCCCTGTCCCCAGTGATCCTGCTGCCAAAGCAGTTAAGGAAACACAAAGCAGGAGCCCAACAGGAAACCAGCTGGAGATGCTGCTGGGAGCTTGTTTTGGGCTGGAAAAAGGCAGATGTTGAGCTCTTGAGATGTGCACCAATCCAGGCAGGAAACACTTGAAAGAGGGTGGAAGAGACAGGCAGGGGAAGAGTAAACACACAAGTGCTCAGCAACTCCCCACTTCCCAAAGGCACTGAGCCTCAAGGACCTCTGCAGGAGAACCCCAAGGACTCAGAGATCTGTGTCTGTGTGAACTGAAGCCAGCTAAAACTGAATCAGAGCCCTGTTGCAAAAATCAGCAGGCTACAACCAGGGCAGAGCTCAGCTCCAGCCACTTCAGGACATCAGGACCTGTCCTACACATCCCCTGGGCCAGCAGCAAATTCCTCCAGCACCTCTCAGCTTGCCAGCCAGGAACCACCAGCAGGAGAAATCAGCAGCCTTGCCATTTTTTAAACAAGCTACAGCAGTTGCAGGCAATATTTCAGCCACATCCAGTGATGTTTTAACACTTAATAACTGATTTTCCTCCACTAATCCCCAGCAGCAGCAGCAGCAAGCTGCACCAGAGGGATGTCCATCCCTGCCAAAAGCAGCTTGGGGCAGAAGAACCACAGCCAAATCCCATCCCAGCCTCTCTGCAACCACCACAATTCAAGATTTGGGCACCTCAAGAAGAAGCTCCTGCCCCAAGACAGCCTGACTGCAGCAGTAAAACAAGACCAAAAGAGTCAGGGAAAAGAAAAAAAAAAAAAAAAAACCAACCAAAAAACAAACGTAACACCAAACATTTTAAATTCTAAAGAGAAAATAAGAAGAGGGCACAGCAAATTCAATCTCTAGAGTCCAGAGCCTTTCCCAAAGCGTCTCCCACATTTAGTATTTATAGACTTGTCTGTTCTCTCCTTTTTTAAAATCTAGATCTTTGTTTGTAGAACAAATTCTCTCGGTGGCCATTTCAAAACAAAGGCACCTCTGTCTGTGTTTACTTGACAGCAAAGGATTAGGATAAAATAACTTGCATCTCAGAAGGTTTTTTTATTTATTGTTAAGACGCAAAGCCTCTGCTGCAGCGAATCACCAAGCCAGCTGAGGAATGATTTTTTGGCACACACTGAGAAACTCAGCTTTTGGAGAGAGCCTCTGAGAAAAGGATTCACATATAAAAATAAAATTAAAAATAGGATTAACTTCTGAAGTGTGACATTATCCATTTCTTCTTTTCATGCTCCTGCCTCACATCCATCTTCATTTTTGGTTTTGACCAGCTGCTTGCACAGCTCAGAAGCCAAAAAAGCTCTGGACAAGCCAGGGACATTTCCATAAGCTTCCCCTTGGATTGCAAAACCCACAGCTGAGTGCTGGGCTGGTCAGGACACTCAAGGAGAAACAAGAACAGCCCCAGCCTAACCTGGACTATGATTTTTAGCACTTATCCACAGCCCAACCAGATTTATCCGATGCAAATGATTTTTAAGTGCTCAGACTGCCTCCCCAGGTCTTTGCAGCCACCCAGCCTTGCAGGTGTTTAAGCCATGGGCAGCTTCACTTGCAGAGCATCCCTGGTGAGCCTGGCAGGACCCCAGGAAACAAGGACAGAAGCAAACAGCTCCAAAAGTCAGGATCAGCCCTAGGAAGGGCTGCAGGGGCAGAAATTTTCTAGCCACAAACACACAAAACTAAATATACTGGCTGGTAAAGCAGCCCACACCCAGAAGGGATACTGCCAGCCCGCAATAAAAAAATTAATCAATTAATTAATAGTGCTTAAGCAGACCCATTAAACCCAACGTTTCAATGAGCCCAGACAGAGAGGAAAGGGGCAGCAGGATCCAGGCTTCTTCTCCAGATGAGCCCACCAGTGCCCTCCAGTCCCAGGAGATGCTCAAGCCTGGGCTTCAATCCATGGCAGACCCAAGGACTCCTCTGAATCCTCCTGAACCTGCCCAGGAGGTTTGGGCCTGGCTGCCACCATTCCTGCCATCAATCAGCCCAGCAAAATGAACCTGCTCCTTTGAGCTCGACTTCAGACCTGGGTTGTGCACTTAACAGTAACAATAACATCTTGCAGTATTTCTTGGGTTTCCTTGGGATCCATAACACGTGAATTAAACGCCAGTTTGTTATTCAAGCAGACCCCTTGAGGCTTCAAAGCAGTCATAAAAAGCAACATCCATTTCTGTTCCCATCAATCCCAATCCCAGACATGCACTGGGTGCTCCTCCACATCACCCCAGTGTCACCCCAGACAGAAGGGACCTCTGGAGCCCTTTCTCTGACCTCCTGCTCCAAAAAGAACAGATCTGGGGGGCAGATTGAGCTGCCCACAGCCTCACATCAGCCTGGTGTATGCTGAAAGTCTCCAGGGATGGAGTTATCCCATCTCATCAGCCTCCCAATGGCTTTGATTCCCTGTTTCCCAAAGGCCCCGGTGAGGTTGCCCAGTTTGCATTTTTCCTCCTGCCTTTTTGGGTGCTGAGTACCACAGTTGTTTTTTCCAGCCATCAAAGTCACCCCAGAGAGCAGGGACTGTGCAGGGACCCTCACTGTGAGCAGCTGTAGCAGTACCCACCAGTACCACGGGAAAGGCTGAACCCCAACAGCCTGAAGTTGGTGCTAAAGAGCTAGAAAAAGCCTCTGAGATGATGTCTGCCAATTCCAGGGAGCAAAAAAAACCATAACCCTCTTCCAAAACAGCATCCTTCCTCCAAGAACAGGGGAGAGAATGCTTTGTGTTTCAAAATGGTGTGGGAAACTATGAACAAACCAAATCTTCCCCAACAAGAGATGCAACAGCAGCCAAATCCACAACAATTCCTCTGGAAGCAACACCTTGCTTGGCAAATCCATCCAATAAAGCAAAAAAAAAAAAAAAAACAAAACAGTTTTACACTGAATTTCTGAGCTTTCTAACAAAGCAGGACTTACCTTGGCCAGTTACAGACCTGAGAAGCCACAAGCTTGAAAAATCAGTGGCCCTGCCCCAAACCACAGAGCCCGCTGAGCATCCAAGACAAATTCAGAGCACGTCAGAGCGGGTGCAGCACAGACAAACCCTTCCAGCCCCAGCACCTGAAGCTCTGATCCCCTCAGCCCCTGTCACTGGTACCAGTGCCACCAGCCAGGGACATCATCCAGACATCCCTGCTGTGCCTGTGTCCCTTGGGATGTCACCAGAGCCAGCTTGCAGTACATGGCTGCAAAGCATCCCATACCTACAGCAAGAGGGACCCTGAGCTGGCCTGACATCCCCAAACTGGGTAAGCTGGGAATCTTGGGGCTGGAGGCAGCCCAGCACCATCCTCCCCACATCCCTGGTGTCCATCAGCTTGGCAGCGGGGGTCAGGGCAGGACGGGTCCCAAGCTGTGCTCACCTTCTGTCCGGATGGTGAAGGGTGAGTCCCCGAGGCGTTTGGCTGAGAACTGTCCTGCCAGAGAGGTCATCAGGAAGCACAGGGTGAAAAATCCAATGCCCAGCACAAAAATCCTGTGGGAGGGAAAGCAAAGCTGCAGCCAGGTGTCACGAGGAACCCGCTCATCCCCTGGGATAGCCCCAGCACCCTTCTCTCTTCCCTAACCCCCCCTTGGGGTATCCCCTCTGCACAGCAACACGAGATGCTTTCTCTGGGGACATAGAACCATGGAAAGTTTGGGGTCGGAAGGAGCCCAAAAGATTATGGGAGTCCAACCCCCCTGCCAGAGCAGGGTCACCCACAGCAGGTCACACAGGGACACATCCAGGTGGGCTTTGAATGCCTCCAAGGGAAGGAGACTCCACAACCTCCCTGGGCAGCCTGGGCCAGTGCCCCGTCACCCTCACAGCGAAAAAATTCTTCCTTATATTTATATGGAAATGCCTGTGCTCCAGTTTATAACCACTGCCCCTTGTCCTATTGTCTGTCACCCACGAGAAAACCTTTAACTCCATCCTCCTGGCACTCACCCTTTACATATTTATGAACATTAAAGACATTCAGACATGGGGATGAGGCAGCTGGGGCAATCCCTTCCTCCTTCCCCACAGCTCCATCCCCAGTCCAGCCACATCCAGACCCACACCTGCTTCCCAAGGAGCCCTGAGCTGCTTCTGCCCAAGCCCTGGCACCAAGCAGAAAGGTTTGTCCTGACAGACCCCCAGGGGGGACATGCCCAGGGGGACATGCCCAGGGGGACATGCTCAAGGGGACATGCTCAAGGGGACATGCTCAGAGGGGACATGCTCAGAGGGGACATGCTCAAGAGGACATGCTCAAGGGGACATGCCCAGGGGGTCATGTTCGGGGGGACATGCTCAGAGGGGACATGAGGCCTCACACCTCAGCTGGGAAGGCCAATCCAGGCCATGGCTGCCCCTGCCACCTCCCAACAGCCCTCCCAGGAACCACTGCAAAAAACAATTCCCATCTTCCTCCAGAGAAAAGAGAGACCTTCTGTGTTCCCTTCCTCCCAAAGGAGCTTAAAAAAAACACTTCACACCCTCCCCCAACAACGCTCCCTCCAAAAAAACCAAAAATTGGTCTTTTGTGCCACTGTAACTGGGCCACCAGTACCACCCATTGTGTGCAGCACTGGGCAGGGGCAGCCCGGAGCACAGCAGGACAAGGAGGGACCTGGGGGAACCATCCCATCCCTGCTTTGTTCCTCCAGACCATGGGACGAGCCAGCAGGAAAGGAGATCCCAGGGGGACAGAGGGAGCAGGATGCTGAGCAGCACATCATCCCCTGCCCTTGGTCAGCTCGGGCTGGGAGAGAGGAGGGAGTGATCAGCACTGCTCCTGTCCCAGCCAAACCCAGAGCAGGAGCATCCTCGGGGATGAAAAGGCTGAAGGCAGCAGCTCTGTGAGCAGGAGGGACCTGGGAACACAGCACCAAGGTTCCCATCTCCCCCTGTGCCAGGGGGTGATGCCTGTCCCCTTGCCATGGCTCGGGGATGCTGCTGCCACCACCTCTGAGTCCCCGTGGAGGTTCAGCATCCTCCAAGAGACATGGGCAGAGCAGCTGCCAGGTGCCACAGCCAACAGGTCCCAGGCCACAGAATCTCAGCTGGCCCTCCCCAGCTTCTCAGCTCAAAACCAGGGAAAAATCTGAGGAGGCAACACAGCTGCCTTGTGAAACAAGAGATTTGTCTTCAAACGGATCTATCCGAGGTGGAAGAGGGAGATGAGCAACCCCTTTGGGGTGCCCACGGGTATTTCTACCTCACAGCATCCCAGAGCCAAAGAATAGCAAAGCACCAAGGAGAGGAAGCAGCAAGTGCCCTCAGGAGTTACTGGCTCAGGAGAAACCCCACGCACCCACCCACCCCAGAACAGCCTTTTCCAGGGAAAGGCTTGCACAGGGAATGCCAGAACCCTCCACTGAATCATGAGTGCGTGGTTAAAAGGCAGAGGATTAGGAGCCAACCAGTCAGTCTGGGCTACAATATGCCAGCACTGCAATTATCTGTTGCTAGAAAGTCCTGGCAAATAAAGTAACTTGCTTCAAAGCACTCATTAACTCTGGGAGATGTTAAGAGCTGAGATCCAGTGACAAGCATCCCGAGAAAGACTGGGATTCCTCAAGGAGATCTGCTGGAGAAGCTCCCAGAACTGGTCCCTGATATCCAAGCAAGGCATGGCCAGGCTGGCCCTGCCCAGAAAGGTACCTGGACAAGACATGGGACCTCCCCAGCTCCCTACCTCTATCCCATCAGCTCAAATGATGCTCTCACACAGCCAACACACCTCTGAGCCCCAGACCCAGGGCAGCTTGGCTCCCTGGGAGCACTGCATGGTACAAAACCCACCCAAAAAGGCCCCCTCCTGCTGCCAGCTGCCTCCTTACCCAAGGGGTATGTTAGGAAGCATCACTTGATTAAATACTCAGAGCTGATTCTGCTTTTCGTTCCACCCTTCCTATTGACAATGTATTCATCATTATGCAAGACCTGGTTTACACATTTTAATCTTCATAATTACACTCTGGCAGGGAGTGATGGTTAAGCACAGAGAAAGAAGAAAAAGAGGAAGGAAAGAAAAAGACTCAAAGGTGATGCAGAGTCTCATTAGGCAACAAAATCTTTTTGATTTTGACTGGGGTACAGAGAGAGTGAGGGAAATGCAGGATGCTTTTTTTCCTAAAAAAGAGATTTTTTTGTTAAAATCAGAGGCTAACCAGGATTAATGTGTCTAGGAGAGAAGCAGATCCAGCCAAGCAGCAGTGCTCCAGGGAGCTCAGCCTGAGGACCCCATCTCTTTTACTTTGTGCTGATAGACTTCAGGTGAATAAAAATGCTTGGCCCAGCCTTAACTGAGAAGAGACTCCTCATGCAGAAAACAAATCCCATGAAATAGGTAAAACATACCAGGACCCATATCTTCCAAGTTTCCCACTGAATGCACTGGATCCTCTGTCCCCACAATCGAGCCTCATTTACTGAACACCAGGCTGCTCCAATGACCAAATAACACCCACCCTGCACACTGGCTTTGCTGGTAACCTCACGTCACATTTAATTCATTACCCAGGCAGGATTTTGGTGCCAAGTCCCTCTCTACATCCTCCCCAAACTGAAATGCTCACACTTCTGGGTTCTGGCTTGGTGCCCAAAAGAAGAGGAAGCCAAACTCTTCGAGTCTTTCACGAAAATTGGAAGTGATGCCCCAGTCATTGCAGATTTTGGCCCATGGAACTGAAAGCTGGATGCAGCCAGGAGCAATGAGCTGGGAAGTGATGGGGGGAGGAGAGCCTGTCCCCAGGCAGAGGGACAGGGCTGTGACACCAGGACTGTGTCTCCACGGTGCTGCATGGCACCTGGGAGCCACGGGGGGGAATATTACGTACCCGAGGGCTAAAGGCACGGGTAGTGTATTTTATTAGATATGTTTTCTACACCCAAGTCTCTGGAGCCCAAAAGCTGAGCCATAATTTTGAGCAGCAGCAGCCAGGCTGATAAAATACATTCCCTCTCCTGCAGACCTTGTTTTGCTCTGAGCCCAACGTCGTCGCGGCGCTGTCAAAATGATGTTCAGCCACGAGAATCTTCCTGAACGAAGAGGACCACAGTGAATTCCCTTACTGGCCAACGTTACAGGCAGATGAAAAGCCTGGCTTTGATTTCAAGCCAACAAACTTGTCTGAGCTCCCCATGCTCTGCCAAACCAAGAGCTGGGTGAGCTGGATCAGGGCTGCACAGTGAATTCTTGCCCGAATCTGGCACTGTCACAAATTAAACACCTTTTGCTGCTGAGATTAAATCAGAGCCATCCTTGGACATTTTTACAAATTGTTCCTGTGCTGGTTTGCTCTTCTCTCCCCGTTTGCTGCAGATGTTTTCACAGCTCAGGGCGTTGCATTGCTTTGCTAAGCATGATTAATGAAATGTTTTGGTGGACAGAGTTAGGTTTCCTGGGTGCTGTTTGCTGATGGCACGGCTGCCAGGAGTCCACACCGGGCAGGGGATCACACACCAGACTTCCCTAGAGCAGCAAGGTTTTGCCCAGCAACCAGAGAGCACCCAATTTACAGGACCCATCCTGACTGCCAGTATCTCCTCCTGCAGGTGATCCCTGCCTCAGCTGAGAATGTGGGGTGCTGATTTTAGGCAAGGTGTGCTGATATTAAGCAAGCTGTGTGCTGTGCTGATTTCCACCAGGCAAACAGTGTCAATGCCTGCCCATGCTGGTTTGGGAACAAGGTGACAGATGACAGTGACAGGGATGGGTCAGGCTCAGCATGACACCGAGGTGGAGGAGAGGCAGAGATGGATGCTGCAGCACAGCAAGGAGAGGGGCTTGGGAATTGAATTCTCCTCTTGCACAGGGCAAGCCTGACTGGTTAGCAGGAGGTTAACCCCACTGGTTCCAGAGGCACCCTTACTGCCTGCACTGGTTTGAGAGCAGCAGCCAACCCAGGGCATGCAGAGAGGAGTGTGTGGGTGCCCCCCTCTGCTAGGGATACCAGGGACCCTCTAGTCTGGTGCTCTCCTGCTACAAACCCTTCATCCACACACATCCTCATCTTTAATGGGACATTGTGACACACCCCCCCTGCAACTCACTCCCTGTGTTCCCCCCAGTCTGACCAGTCACAGCCAAGAGTGATGGCCTGGAGATGGGGGAGAGGGATGCTCAGACCAGTCACTTCCTCACTAGGGACTTCAAGCCCCCTCAAGAGAGCAAACAGGCAAAGAGAGTACCCCTGGAGTGCCTGCACCCTTCCCACCTCTCTCACAGCCATTCCCCACCACAAGCTCAGAGCAAGCCCAAGCCACAGGGATCCTCATACCCCAGCTCTGCCACCACCTTCCAAAGACCCCTGGGCCAAGTCCCCCAGCCCCAGGGCACTCCTGGGGGATCCAGCAGCAGGAATCCCTCCCAGCAAGGGGCACAGAGCCAGGAAGCTCCTGGCAGAGAGCATCTCTAAAGCTCAGCACAAGCAAGTGGAGCAAGCACAGCCCCATCCTCCTTCCCAGCTCCAGCTGGTGGCCTGGGCTGAGGAAAAAGGCAACAGATCCCTCCGGTGATCCCAGGTGATCCCAGAAAAACACCGGGAGCACTGGCACTGGCAGCACCCCACTCTGTGCTTCTTGTCCCCCCCTGGAACTTTCACCTCCTGTCATTTTTGGTCCCTCTCCCTGTAAAAAACCCAAGCAATTCCCAGCAACTCCAGTGTGTCTTCAAGCCTCTGAGCAACCCAAGCACATCTCCGGTGAAATAAGGAAGCTGGAAAACAAGGACTGGGGAGGGGAAGCAAAAATGGGGAGGAAAAGCAATAGAGGGAAAGGGAAAAAAAGCAATAGGTGGGCAGAGGTGTGCTGGGGGTGTCAGGCTTGGCTGTCACCAACCCCCCCACCTTGCTGCCAGTTTAGGGTGGGCTTCTAAAATCCCACCAGTAGTAGATTTAAACCAGAGGAACCGATTTGCCTCCGTGAGCACCAACACCTCTGAGAAAGGTATTTAAAAAGGCAAACAGCCCTATATTTAACCCAAAAACCAACCCCAGGCGGGATGGATGAGCAGAGCGCTGCAGGACCAGCACATTGACCTCCGGGCAGATTTTCCTGCATCCCTGATACCTTCATTAGGGCTCAAATATACACACACACACACCCCCCTCACAGCAACCCGCAACCCCCCCGGCCAAACGTGCTCCCGACAACCGCTTCCCACCCCGCAGGGGCCGAGCAAGGCGGAGGGGGAGGTGGGGGAAGGGGAAAAAGCCCCTGAGGAGCCAGGAGAAAATCCCAACTTTACCTAAAGGGTCTCAAGGTGACGAGGCATCTCCTGACCATTATCTTCCCATCCGCGTTGACTGTGATCATCGTTCAAAGTTGCGGGGAAGAAGGGAGGGGGCGGCCCCCGCACCCCTCAAACCCCCCCACCCCCCCCCTCCTCCCCTCCCGGGGCTCAGCGGGCGGAGCGCGGGGCTCCGCGGGGGCGCATGGCGGGGGGCAAGGAGCGGAGCGGGCACCTCCCTGCCCCCCCTACCCCTACCCTTACCCCTACCCCTTCCCGCAGCCGGCAGAGCCCATCGCTGCTCCGCACCCCTCCGCGCAGAGCCCCCCCCACCCGCTCCGCGCAGCCCCGCGCAAGCAGCTCCACCCCGCGCAGGCTGCGCCGGGAGCTCTGTGCCATCTAGTGGCAAGGCGGCTGCGGAGTTTTGGGGGGGGGGATTCCTTGGGGGTGGGGAGAGAGGGTGCGTGTTCTCTCCGCCCTGGGGGAGGGGGAATTTTGGGGGGGATTTTTTTTTTTTTTTTTTTTTTTTTTTTTTTTTGGGGGGGTGTGGGGGGTGTTGGATGGAGGTTTCTGGGCTTGCAGCTGCACCCTGGAGCAGGTGACAGCCTCCGGGGGGGTGGCTCTTTTTGGGAAGGGGGGGGTTTATATGGGAGATGCCAGCGTGCAGCCCCCCCTGGGTGCTGTTTGCTTCTCGTGGGGCTGTGAGGAAAAGGGGGTGCTGGAGGCTTGGCTTCCCCATCACCCTAATTGTGTTCCCTGGCTTCTCCAGGCACCCCTGGGTGCTGCCAAAAGGCCCCGGGTGGTGTGGAGGGACCAGGACAGGGAAGAGTCCTTGGTAAGGGGCCATGGAAGCTGAGGCAGGAGAAGCTCAGCAGAGATGTTCCCAGCTCACCTGAGAAAGGTGACAGGCACAAAAAGCCTCCCAAAGCTCAGGAATTAAAGGAGCCAAAAGTGCAGAGAGCCCAGAGGCACCCCTTTTCCACCCAAGGGTGCTCAGGTGGCATGGGTGCCCCCCAGCAGGGGTGAGGGAGGGGATCCATCACCCCATGGGATGAACACAAAATGGCAACGAGTTAAAAGGAGGCAGTTGTCCTCACCGTGCATGCTTGGCCAGGCTCTGGGATGGGACCTGGCTCTTGTCTGGGGGATCTAGGGTGCCAAAAAGCCCCCCTGGTGCCATGCTGGCCCCATGGCTGGCTGTCCCTCTCTGTGCTTTGATTCCACCACAAAGCACAGGGTGACACTGGGGGGAAAGCTGCCTTTTTCCCTTCCCCATGGTCCTCCCATGGTCTTTCCCAGCTCTTCTCCATCCTTCCTTTTCAGGTTAGAAATCTTCCTCCAAGCCCAACAACCTGCCATGGCTCAACCATCCACTCTGTGAGAGTTGTGTGATTACAACACCCTCTCAGCACCAAGCAGCCAACCACCCCTTCTTTTATGAGCTCACCAGGGGCTCCTTTGCTTGTGCAGAATCCCAGAGTTTCCCCATGAGGCTGGTGCAAAGGAACTGCTCTATTATTCCTGTTGTGATACAGTGACTCGAGTTTCCATAGGGATCCCTGGTGCTCCCTCTGCTTCCTTCTCCCTGATGGAGACCAGAGGTGGTTTTGCTCAGCAGAGCTTCAGGTAGCATGTGCTGCAACATCATCAGCCCCAGACAAGCTGGGACATGAAAGACAGCTGCAATTTTTCCACGAAACAGGATTTTTTTTTTTTTTTCAAGAAGTGAGAAGGAAAGATCATATCCTTTAGGGTTTCATAAATACAAAAGGATTTTTGTGCTCATCCATAATTTTCATGGACAGAGAGGGAATCATTACCACACTGGGTCTGAGCAGAATAATACTGGGCTGAGGCAGGTGGACAGACAGAACTGTCATTTTAGGTGCAGTTTTGAGGTTTTGGGGGCCTTCTTTGGAAAACCACCTGTTTTTTCTTTACCTGGCCTTGGGAAAGAAGGGAAGCAGCAGACTACAGGTAATCTCCTTACTCCATTCCTAACCCTTGCTCCTCCGTCCAGAAACCCTCGGTCCCCATCCGAGCTGTAAAATCTCCTTTTATAAACCTGCACTCTCTGCTCTGGAGAGCAGCAGGAGGCAGAGCTGTTTGCTTTGAGCCCAGCTCAGCAGGATGGAGCTGGAAACCCTCCCAATGCACGTAAACACACAACATGAAGTGGTCAATGGAGCAGCCAAATCACTGCCTCCCCTGTGCCAGGAACTGGCTGTGCCTTCCCTAGAGACTGGGAGGAAAACAGAGCATCTCTTCTCAGGGGATGCAGAACCAGGGGTTAAAGGAGTTCCAGCATGGGGTGAATTTTGTTGTGGGTCAGGACCACCCCTCTCAGCTCTGTAAGGATAATGCTGAGGTCCCTCTGCTCATCCCATCACAGGTAGTGCCAAGGAGCAGTTCTTCCCCAAGGCCAGCAGCATCCCAGAAGGAAAAGGCTGCTGAGGAGCAACACATTCATTTTTTAAGTCTTAGGGGTGAAGGTCATTGGGGGTGGTAGAAGGGACCAATGGGGAGATGATGATGATCCCCTCCCTGTGCCTCCCTCTAGGGCTGACCCAAGGTTGGAAACAACTCCCCGAGGGTCTGACTGTGTCTCCAGTAGGCAGAAGGCAGCTCAGCCACCTTGGCTTCCTCCAGGTGAAAAAAAAAAGAAATACAGAACCCTTCCTTTGGCAAACCCCATTCAACAAGCTTTTATTTTGCCAGCACATTAGCCAGCAACTGCCCATGCCCCTGCATGCAGCACACAGTGCAAAGGGATTATCTGGAGAGGGGGAAGGACACATTCCATAGGCACAGCCTGGGGCTGGCAGGGAGCAGTGGTGCAAGGTCCATGCTGGCTGGGGAGCCTGGCACAATGATCTCTTCAGCTCTCAGATCCTTCCAGCACCATTGTGTGCAGGATCCATCACCCTGTGGATAGAGATGTGGAGTTGCTGGCCCCGGAGATCCCACGTCCCTGGGGAGAAGTCCCTTCCCTCTGCTGCTGCTTGAAACAAAAAGCTTAATTAACCACCATTGGTTAGAGGGATAAGCCTAAAATCCAAGGATGGTAATAAAGCAGTGAATTATCTTCTTCAGCAGCTGAGAAGCAGTGGCCCCCCAGATCAATATGTTGCAGTTATGTGTATGCACACATGTATGTGTGTTGTTATTCTGAGTCAGGCAGCAGCAGGGAGTGGAGAAAACCAGCTCAGCAGCCAGCTGGTATGAAAGAAACCAGTTTTCCACCAGTTAGAGCCCTTGTACAGACAGGCATACATGAAGCATCTTCAGTACAGGCTCCAAACAGCCACCTTCACCGTCCTACCTGTCACCTGGGACAAAGTTACAGTTACAGTTCTGAGCATCCTCTGGTAGCCAGGACTCAGCCTGTGCCACTGGCCCAGGAAAAGCACCCAGGAATTTTCAGCTCATCTTGTGAAACCATATTACCCTGGGTCCCAAAGCTGCCTTAACCCAGCCATCACTGGGCAGAGCACGATGTAGATCACCACGACTGGAGAAAAAGGGTTATAAATGCAAAGCAGGATGTAGACCACCATGGGTAAGCTTAAAATATACTGTCCCTGTGAAAAGTACAGACTGACAGCCATGGCTGCCCAGCTGCTGGCAGCACACCCTTGGGCACCTCTAGACAAGTCACAGCAACAGCATTTATGTTGGATTTGGGTGAGCAATGCCCAGGTGCTGTCAGGGCTCCAAAGGCACCCCGTGACCCAGCCCAGGACTTCTCTTCAATGCTTCCCAGAGTCTCAGGCTCCAAACTCTTCCCATATTTCTTCTTGGAGCCTCCTCTTGAGCCTCAAGCTATTGGGTCCTCATGGAAAAGTAATGATCAGAGAGAAGGAGAACTGCAGCAAACCACTGACTCGTAATCTGCTATGACAAGCTACTTTCTCAAGCTCTCCCCACGCACAATTTTGCCCTTGAGAGAAGAAATATAATTTGATTGCAAGAGCTGAAATGCCCAAATGCTTTGGGCATAAGCTCACTTAGTCACAGTAACTTCTCCATCCCCCTCAAGCGACATTGCAGGCTACAAGACACTCTTTATTGATATCAAACGACTCAGCTCCACCGCTGGCTCAGCCTCAATTACTGCATTCACGCCTCTGTCCATCTCTGTAGCAACAAGGCAGAAAAGCTCCAAGCCTGGTACCCACCTCCTGCACCAGCCAGCATCACCAGCCCCTCGGGGCAGAGGCAGCAGCCACTGGGACAGGGCAGGGAGGAGGTGACAGTGTCCTGAAGCCACCTTTGGAGGCTCACAGGGAGCCCAGGAGCCACCCAGGTCCCTGCAGATTGGTGAAAGGAAGCGAGGGAAACTCAGAGATGCTGTGGAGGATGGGACATCCCTGGCAGCAAGCAGCCCAGGTGAGTTTGCTGCTGCCAGAGCACTGGAGCTGTGGGACCAACCTGCTGGCTTAGTCTCCTGCCATCCTAAGGGGAAGATGTGATGTTTCCCTTCAAACCTGGAAACCCCCAAGTGCTCCTCAGCTAAAAGAGAGCAACAAGCGTGCAGCTGGCACTGCCCCGTGGGTCTTTTACCCACTGCAGAGGGTCCTTGGGTCTCTGCATGGCTGAGGTTTCACTGGAGTGCAACATAAACCCCAGGCAGCTCCTGAGCTCTGCCCCTTCCTTCCCTGGGGCAGCGGCTGGGAAAAGCACCCAGGAATTTTCAGCTCATCTTGTGAAACCATATTACCCTGAGTCCCAAAGCTCCCTTAACCCAGCCAGCACTGGGCAGAGCACGGTGTAGATCACCACAGCTGGAGAATCATAGAATCATAGAATGGGCTGGGTTGGAAGGGACCTCAGAGCTCATCAAGTCCAACCCTTGATCCACTCCCCCTGTGGTTCCCAGCCCATGGCACTGAGTGCCACATCCAGGCTCTTTTGAAATATCTCCAGGGATGGAGAATCCACTGCTTCCCTGGGCAGCCCATTCCAATGGCTGATCACCCTCTCCGTAAAGAAATTCTTCCTAATATCCAACCTAAACCTCCCCTGGCACAACTTAAGAAAAAGGGTTATAAATGCAAAGCAGGATGTAGACCACCATGGGTAAGCTCCAGCGATGCACAGCACTCCTGCAAGGTCACTGTCACCATTTCAGTGATTCTGTGATCCCTCAGGCACAGCTTGGGCTGGTTACAGCTTCCAGCACTCAATCCAGACTCTCCCAGTTCACCAAATCTCTCCAGGCTGCTTGGGGAGCAGGAGGAGCTTTGCAATCCTGGTGGTGCTGCAGCCTAGGACTCCGGGACCACAGCACAGGGCACAAAATTCTGGTGCTCAGGTACCTGCTGGAGGTGCACAGCCAGGTCAGGTGTGAAACTCAGGATCCTACAGCTCCTGTCAGCGTCAGTACAGCCTTGCATGGGGGATTTGGGAAGCTCCTGCCCTTGCAAGCCTGTCAGCACACTGAATCCTTCACATCCATTAGCTGCTAATTCACTTACAGCAGAGGAAAATAATGGAGGGAAAGATCACTCCTCAGCTCCCCATAGAATTATGCGTTTTGAGAGCAGAAGAGAAGCCAAATTTCCCGTTCTCTTCTTGGAAAAAAGAAATGAGTGCTTTTTTCTTAGAGTGTTAATTAAAGCCAGCAATGACCCTGGCTTCAGCAAGAAGAAAACGCAAAAGGTAAAAGAAAAGCCTGAACCAGCTTAATCCATCAGAAAGGTTTCCTGACTGCCCCACTGCAAGGGGAGATGGCCAGAGGAAACAAGAGCAGCAATTAAATATTAAAGAGAGAGGGAGAGCTGTATAGCAGATTACTGAGATGTGTTTGCATCTCTGCAGTGCATTAACAGGGCTGGAGATGCCCTGGGGGGAATTCCCGACACCCCAAATTCAGAGACCCCTGGGGGGCAGCTCTGTAATTAAAGAAAATCAAGTGGGAGGTTAAAAAGAGCAAGGACTCTGCAGCCTTTTCATTACTGCTGGAGAGTAGGGGCTGCCGGAGGGGTTTGCAGGGAGTTCCCTGGCAATGTCCCCCGGGTGGGGTGTCCCCTGGGTGGGGTGTCCCCCAGCTGTCCCACCCCCCAGAGGGGAGCTGTGGGTCTGTGTCCTCCTCCCCAGCCATGATCTCAGCCAAGGCAGGACTCAGAGCTCCCCCCAACCACTGCTGTACCCCAGGAAAAACACTTCTCCTGATGAGAGCCAAGCTCTGGGACCAGGCAGCAAGTGCACCCCCAGGAGCCATCTCTTCATTTCTCATCTCCTCCACCCTTCCCCTGGCTCCCCTTTGGCTGCATCCCGGCTGGGCTGGGGGCACGCAGCACTGGGATGCCCCAAGTCACCTCCTGTCACCCTGGCTGTCCCCGGGGAGGGAGCTGGGGAAGGTACTGACCCCACACCATTATAGCCAGGGGGTGACACAGCTCCCCAGGCTCCTGTGGTGTTTATTTACACATCTTCCTCATCCACCAGCTCATGCCAGTTCACACGTGGCATGTCCGCAGCCCTGAGCCCAGCATCTCACCCCCTTATCTCCCATTTTTCACAGCCAAAGGGGGAAAGGACTCATCCATTGCTGCCATTGGTCCCCAGGGGCTGGCAGGAGGAGATGAGGAAGACCACGGACCTAGCAGGCCAGAGCCAAGAGGGAATGCCAGTGCTCCACCCCAGTAAGCAGCTGAGCCTTGTCTCACTGCCAGAGATGCATTTGGGGGATGCTTGGGACACCTCTGTGGCTGGGCCATCAGACCATCAAACCAACCAACCATCAGACCCCAAACTGGATCTTCCATTGCCCTGGTTCTGACAGAGCAGGTGGAAGGGGAGAGCAAATCTCAGCATGGACCAGGAGCCCCTGATGTGCCCTCACTGCAGCAAGGACATTGGGAGCCTCCAGCTGGGTTTGGGATCCTTATCTCCTGCTGAGTTTTCCATCTAGCCACCCCTTCACTAAGGGGAGGAACAGACCCTCCCAAGGTTCTGGATACCACCCAGGCCCACCTCTCACAGCCCCAAAACTCACAGCAAGCCCAGAAGGGGGAGAAGAGAAGCCCAGCACTGCTGGGGGCAGACACAACCCTAGGGCACAACCCTTTTATCAAGCCTCCCCCTTATCACAAAGCACCTGGCAGACCCTGGAACCCACCAGCACCTCCCTGCCCCATGCAGACAGTGGGGTCAGACCCAGGAGTTGGGGGCTGAGGAGGAGGCAGCACCCCCCAGACCTCTCCAACCAGCACAGGGGGACACTTGGGGTCATTTCTCCATTTCTCTGGGAGCCCACCAGCCCTAGCTGTGCTGGGAGGTATCTTCCTGCCCCCACTCTTCAGAGGATCTGGGAGAAGCCTTCTTTTTTTTTGCAGCCCCATCTCTGCAGAAAGACTTCAAAATCACCCAGGAAATCAGATATTGTCCTGGCTTGTTCAGACTTATAAAGCAACAATTGGAAAGCCCCCAGCTATGGGCTGAGATCATGCAATTAGACCATTAAAAAATAAACCTCTGAAACCCTCAGACATTTAAACCTAATAGAAGAAAAATGAAGAATATGAAGAAAAATGTTCACTTTTCATACACAAGGCGTGGAAATAATTTTAGATTTTTATTATTATTGTTATTATTATAGAAGGGAAATAAACATATTTCAATCCAGTCAAGAGTGAAATTGAGTTTAACAACAAA
This sequence comes from Phaethornis superciliosus, assembly GCA_023637945.1. Lineage (NCBI taxonomy): Eukaryota > Metazoa > Chordata > Aves > Apodiformes > Trochilidae > Phaethornis > Phaethornis superciliosus. The sequence goes on from JAJQWJ010000021.1 coordinate 2,427,754, forward strand.
GCAATTTCTATTAGTGGAGACCCAGGGAAAAAAAAATATGGATGAATAGAAAACTCCTAGAGAAATATGTCAGACAATAGTGGAGTTAGGAATTCAAAGTGACTTTGCTTTACTGCTGTTAATATAAGCACATAATGATCTGCCCCATTGCTAATGTGCTGCCTTCCCATACACACACTGTAAAATCCCTGCAGCAGAGATGACTGGGATTTAATTCTGCCCCCTGCCAGCAGGGAAGGCAAAGGGGAGCTCTGTTTGCTGGCTCCTGTTGGGATTTATCCCCCTCCTCCTGGAGACCACCTGGATGAAACCCCAGGTCTTGCAGCAGGATGCTTTAGGCTGGGCTGCAAACGGGACAGCTTCCAGCTAAGAAGGAAAATGGGATCCCAACACCTGATTTCACAGCAGCCCTCCATCCCACAGGGGACAGGAGGGACAGGATGCCAAAGCCACCCTGGCCATGGGACCCCCATGCAGTGGGACAGCTGTGACACAGAGTGGCTTTTCCCTGGGGTCAGATCCAGCCACAGGTTGGGACCCAGACCTGTCCTTTAGGGACAAGACCTCAGCCAGCCCCAGTGGGATTCCCCTTGCTTCAGGCTCAGGATTCCTCTGGCAGGATGGGGCTGTAGAAAGGGACACCCTAAGGGACACCTGGTGGCATTTATGTGATCCAGAAGGGCCCTGGCAAGGATGGAAAGGGATTTGTTTGCACACGAGGGAAGAGCATGCTGGGAGCAGAGCATGTTCCCACATTTACCCTCATCCAAACTGCCTCACATCCCATCTCTTCTCAAGAAGAAAATCAGAATCAGCAAACTGAGGAGCAATTGGAGCTGTGCCTGGTATGTGTGAGGGTTGCTAAATCTCCTCCAACATCAGTAAATCAGTAAATAACCATCCTTTGCTCCTCTCTTGGAGGAGGGAGAGTCCCCCTCTCCAAACACCTGCAATAAGACACTTGCAATTACTGCTTTGTCTCCTGGAACCCTGTAAATAATTCAAACTCACTCTTTTTTTTTTTTTTTTTTTTTTTTTTTAAATTCTCTTTTTCATTTTAATTAATCCACATAGAATTTTGTCCTCCAAACACAATCACTGCAACACAGGAACACAAGTAGAAAATCTCATTACCCAGCCTACCTGCCAGATCCTAAAGCTGTTTATTAATAGAGACTTCACTGCACAAGGAATTAATAAATCCCAGAGGTGAGGGGGAAGGGAAACACTCCTTCTGGAGTCCCTCACCCTCTCCATCTTGTCCCCTGGGCACCTGATGGTTTGTGATGCCAGGGGGTGCCCTCAGCCTGACTCCTGCAGCATCCTGGCATCTGGTCCAGGAGGAGCTGCCAGGTTCAGAGCACGATGGAGATGAAGAAAACTGCCTTGGCACATGCAGGTCATGGCACAGGCTCCTGCCCAGCTGCTGGGAGGGTCCAAACAGATGTTTTCATGGTGTTATGGTAACCCTTTCGTTCTCTCTTGTTGCACCAGTTGCACCAGTAGCATCTGCATCCTTGGACGTGGCCTCAGCACCACCAATTGCTCTCACCTGGAAGGGACATTACAAAGATGGAATCATGGAATCACCTGGGTTGGAAAAAAACTTTAAGATTACCAAGTCCAACTTGATAAGATTATCAAGTCCAACCCACAAGTCCACCAGTAAATCAGGCCCCTCAGCACCACACCTACCTGGCTTTTAAACACCTCCAGAGATGGGGACTCCATCACTGCCCTGGGCAGCCTGGGCCAGGGCCTGACAACCCTTTTGGGAAGAAAATTGTTCCTAATACCCAATCTAAACCTCCTCTGGTGCAATTTGAGGCCATTTCCTCTTGTTCTACCACTTGTTACTTGGGAGGAGAGACCAAACCCCAGGCTGGTCCAACCTCCTGCAGAGGGAGCAGGGAACAGAACTGTGTCCCCCAGCACCCCAGCTGTGGGGACAGCCCCCTGTGCTCAGCTATTTTGGGGGAGTTGGATCCAACCCTCCTGCTCATACCTGTGAGCCCCCTGTGCTCATGGCTGTCCTGCAGCTGTCAATGTGTCCATCCATCCCTCCCTCCATCCCTCCCTGGGTACAGGGTCTTCTTTCCAGGTGCCATTGCAGGGAGGGGGTTTCTGCAAGTGCAGCAAACACTTTTGGGGCTCTTTCTTTCCTCCCTGCCTTTTCTCCTTCCATGCCCCAGCCGTGGGGTGAGGAACAAGGCTCAAGGGCTCCTCTGCTGTCATCAGCTGCACTGAGACAACCCAGCAGTGCAGCAACAAGCAGCTCTAATTAGAGGTGTTAATAGCACTGGGAGCTGGGGGAAAGCACAGCAAGGCAGGAGGGAGAAGAGTTGGCAAGCTAAAAAGAGTGACAGGAGGAGCTGGGATTCCTGCGATGCCCAGAACCTTCCCTTTCTGCTGCCCAGCCAGCAGGTGGGAGAACCAAGCTTCAGGAATTACCAGGGAAACATCCCCTCAGCCCCCACCGTGCTGATGAGCTTGAATAATTCATGCAGATGTTATCCTGCATTCATATTTTATGAAAGTCTTGCAAAGCCCCAGCCGTGGTTATTCACAAGCCCTGGTTCCACTTCTCCAGGAGTGGTGGGTGTGGGGATGAAGCCAGCGTGCAGGTTCCACCTCAGGGACCTTGGTGACACCAGGGACAGAGCCCAGAGCACCAGCAGGGTCTGGGTTTTACCTCTCCACCCCCCCCAGCATCCATCCCCCTGGTACCTCCAGGGGACCCTGCCAGGCCCAGCACAGCTCCCAGCATCACCCCATCCCCTCCCAGCACAAAGAGGTTGGAAATGACCCCAGGGCAGCTGATCCCTTGGTCCCTGGGAGCCAGGCTGGGGTGGAAGGGACTCTGTGGGTTGATGCTGGGCTCTGCAACCCCGCCAGCTCCAGAGCTTCCACTGCTTCCCAGTGCCTGGCTCCCTGGAAACTGGAAGGGTGCTGAAGTGAGAGGCAGGAATGGGCGTTGCTATCCTTTAGGAAAGGTGGGCAGCAATTACTTCCAAGGAAGGGGATGGATGAAAAGCCACAGCTCCTCTGCTGCCTGGCCCAAGGGTGACTCTCAGGGGTGGCTGGAGCAGGAGAGTGGCCACCAAGCCCCAAGAGTGATGAGCCAGAGGTGACCATGCCACAGGGAGCAGGGCCAAGCCCCACTGCTGGCAGGTCAAGAACCAGAGGAGGCAGGGAGACCACACCTCAGCTCCAAACCAACACGTGAGCCTTTTAAAAAATCATTTTTTAGGGAAACGTCTTCTGCAATGTCTGTCTGGAGAAGCCAATCAGACTCACTCTGACTGTGAGAGGGGAAAAAAACCTCTCCACTCTGTAGGTCTATTAAAAATTATGAAAGACACCTCAACGGTGGCCTTTTAATGTAATTAAAAACCTATTTAAAGGCATGCCAAATGTTTACTAATTAATCGAGCTCTTCATTCTGTAGCCATAATGAAAAAAGTAATTGTGACGCTTTTAGCAAGTCCCAGGTTTTTAAAGAAATAATTACATTCTAGAAAATGAGGCAGTAGATTAAGCCATTCTTTACCTGCTGTTGTTTTTGCTCTTTTGCTCCTTTTGTGCAGAAAGTTGAATCCCAGAATTACCTGGGAAAGATTTTTGTTTTGAATAGTGAATATATTAAAGGAAATACAAATAAAGCAACAGGAACAGTTAGTGGCTTCCCAAACCTCAGCAGGTGGCCGGTGGGAAAAGCCTGATGGGGTTGGGACAGACAGAGGTGTCCACGTGGCTCTGTACCTCCTGATCTGGTGGCATTTCTCCAGTGACTTCCAGAGGTCCTTCCCAAACTCAGGCAGGCTGGGATTCTGTGATGCCCAACCTGAGGAAGAGAAGGGTGGGAAAGATGGGCTGGTAGGAGAGGTGATGCTGCACAGCCCAGCTCCTCCTGGGAATCTCAGCTCTGTGCTCAGATGCCACTGAGAAGTCCTTAACATCCCCATGCCCTGCCACAGAGCAGGGTCCTCAGACCACAAATGTCTCCAAGCCCCTTGGAGAGCATCTGCAGAGACCTGAAACACAGGAGCCACAGCCCAGGGCTGCCAAATTGTTGGTGCTCCCCCAAAACAGGTCTGAGGTCAGGCATGGAGGGGGGGGAAGGAAACCAAGCACTCCAACCCATGTCATGAATAATTCCCCAGCAGGAGATTCCTCTCCAAAGCAATCCTGACCAAGAGATTTGTTTCCATACTGGAGCACAGAGCTCTGAATTGAACACTGCTCTATAAACCACCAGGCACTTTATTTTTCAGCTCTACTGCTGCTTCTCAAGAGGAGGCACAGACCTGGGACACCAGGCTGCTAATCCAAGGTGACAGGAGGATGAAGGCAGAGATGCAGGGAAGGGAGAGCAGTGCCCAAGCATCTGTGCAGGCAGCAGCCCAGGGCTGGCTCCCAGCAGTGGGGGGGTTGCAGGGGCCTTTGACAGCAGATGGAGAGGCTGATTGCATTTGCTGATAGCAGATTAGGAGGCTTATCTTGGATCTCTCCTGGCTCCTGGTTAGCTGATTTGATGAGGGGCTCTGCAGGGAGGTGTTACAACAGATTTATTAACAAGATGAACTGCAGTGCCAGGGAAAGCTACTCCTGACAAATGCACTTTCCCCTCCCAGGCGTGCCTGCTCCCTGGTGGAACATCCTCACCCTCTTTCCTCCTCAGGGGGTTCCAGTAGATCTGTTTCTTCCCTCCAGGTTGCCAGGCAGAGGTTCATGGATGCCATGGGAAGTTGCTGCATCCTTGCCCAGCCACCAGAAAACTCTCCAAAAAATCTTTATTTGCCAACAGCAGCACATGTAAGCACCTGAGATGTTAAGAACTCAGGAGGGAAGGAGGTGTAGGTAGAAGCAACTGTGTCCATGTGTCCCCAGCACTGCCACAGCCATTCCCTGGGGCCAAACTCCTCTCAATGATACTTATGCTTCACTATGAGCTAACGAAATTGGTTTTTCTCTGAAATCATTGCCAGGGTGCACACTGTCACTGCACCTGGGAGCCTGGCAGCATCTCAAACCCCAGCCCCTGGGTGAGCTGGTGAGCTGAACCAAACCCTGGGGCAGAGCAGAGCAGAGGTGGTACCTTTCAGCAGCCCACTTGCTCTCTCCCTGGACTGCCTGCTCCCCAAATGTCAGTGCAAAACCAAAGGAGAGGTGAGCCCCAGGGGTACAGCCCAACACACCCTGTTCCTTCTGCACCAAGCACAGGGGATGTTTGCAGTAAAAGCAGCCCCAGGCAGGAGAGGAGGGGGGGAATTGTGCAGCCCAGGCTACACAGGAGCTGTTCCCACCTCTGCCTTCAAGACCCAAAGGTAGAAAATTAATTCAGCAACCAAGCCATAATTCATCTCAGCTGCCCAAGGTCTGTCTTTGCAGCCAGGACCCAGCACAGACACCACTTACCCTGACCAATTTCCCATGTTGATGCTTCACTCAGGACCCTGACTGGAGAGACTCATTAATTACAGAGGCTGGAATTGTCTCTCCATTAGATAAGGAGGAAGCCAAAAGCAGGTCAGCAGCTCTGGGTGCCCAACACAGCAAGAAACTCTGCCAGCAAGTGCCACTATGAGGCAGCCCTGGCAGAGGATGCCACAAGTGCTGTGTGCTCAGCTCACCCCAGCTCCAGGTCTTGGGGAGTGGAAAAACAATGCCCTGAGGAGCAGAGATGCTGCAGCACTCAAGACAAGGAGTTACCTTTACCCCCAAGTGCTGATGCATCTAAACTTGCCACTTTATTCATCACAGGGGGCTCAGCACCTCTCGAGCCATCATCCTGGTTTATGTCCTGGGAGAGGAGGAGTGCAGGGGCCTCAAAGCAACCACCACCACTTCATTCCATTTGCTCCAAGTAGAATGTGCTAGAGAGGCCTCAATTCTAAAAAGCAAGCCCCACCTTCCATCTGTGCTGTACAGCACTGAGCACCTGCTTACTAACAGAGGATCATGATTAACAGAGAGGAACACAGACCCAAGCATCAAAAGGGCTGAGAGCAGCTGCATCCCACATCCCCAGAGCATCCCCTTCTGGCTGCTTCAGGAGAATTCAAGAAACCCCCTGCAAACACCCAGGACACTCTGCCCTCACTCAAGTCACTCTCTAGTTTCTAGTGCTTTGAAATTGGCCTAAATCCCCCAGCACAAGCTCTAAGAGCCCTTCTGCTATTTCTGTGCTCATTAATTCTGACAACTGCATCTACCAGGGTTTTACACGCTGGACGTGCTGCAGCTACAACAGCTAGTTAGCATCACACACACCTTCTCACCTTTTGGTGCCCACAGCCTCCCACCCGAGTCACAGTCCTTGGGAAGAAGTTACTACAGAGAAGGAAAGGGGAGAAAGAGAGACAGAAAGGAAGAAAAAAAGAAAAAAAAAAAAATCATTATCTTGGCTCTCAGCCCAAACCTTTAAGAATCACTTCAAGAATCTGCTGTCTGGTAACCTCCTCGAGTTACAAGGGAGGTTACAAGGGAGGCTGCTTGTCAAGGGCTGACCTGAGCTGGATTTAATTGAAAGTTGCTGGAGCAGGATAGGAAAGGGCACCTTGGGGGGGAGGTGGGCAGAGAGCACCCTCTGCAGCTCTGCTGAGAGGAGACCCTGGGTTTAGGGAGCCTTGTGCTGCTCCAGGTCCAGCCTGCTGGGTCTGCCCTCAGTGAGCACCCATCCTCCTGCAGGGTACAGCCCCAGCACCCAGCCCCAAGAAGCCCCCAGCACCTGCATGCAGAAGCCCCTTCCGAGGAGTTTCTCCCCAGAGAAAAGGCTGAGGGAACTGGGTCTCTTTAGTTTGGAGGAAAGGAGACTGAGGGGTGACCTCATCAATGTTTTCAAATATGTAAGGGGTGAGTGCCAGGGAGATGGAGTTAGGCTTTTCTCAGTGGTGACCAGTGATAGGACAAGGGATAATGGGTGTAAATTGAAGCATAGGAGGTTCAAGTTGAATATTAGAAAAAATTTTTTTACTGTAAGGGTGACAGAGCCCTGGAACAGGCTGCCCAGGGGGGTGTTGTGGAGTCTCCTTCACTGGAGACATTCAAAACCCACCTGGACACGTTCCTGGGAGATGTACTCTAGGTGGCCCTGCTCTGGCAGGGGGGGTTGGACTAGATGATCTTTCGAGGTCCCTTCCAACCCCTAGGATTCTATGATTCTATGAACTGCCCCGACACAGAGCAGACACAGCTGATTTCTTTCTGCTCCCAACCTGCAGAGTTTCCTCTGCTCAGGACCAACACAGCCCCTTTGCCATCAGCCCTCAGACCACCAGAGCTTGGATGAGAGCCCAGCAGGGATGAGCTGCTCAGCTGCTGCTCTGGGTGCTCCAACACCTTCCCAAACCAAGGAGTCCCTCACCTTTCCCCTGCAGCCTGCCTAGGAGCATTTCTGTCCCTGGCCATTCCCACAGCATGCCTGGACACCTTGCTCTGAGCCCCTGCTCCTCTCAGAGCTGTGTTTGAGCTCAGGTCCTTGCTGTTGGGACTTGTTGGAGCTGCAAAGTGGGTACATGGCCATGGCTTGCCTTGCAGAGCTGTTAGTGGTGAGCAGCTTGAGTTACCTTGCTGTGTGTTTGGGGAACCTGGTGGCTCTGCTGTGGAGGGAGCTGAGGGCTCTCTGTGGTCATTGGCTTTGCTCCCCTGGAGCCTGACAGACACCCCCCTTAACCAACAGCATTACACAGCACACCTGGATCTCCCCCAGCTCAAAGGTATTTTATCCAGGGACCACGTTTGGAACGTGGAGCTTTCAGCATCTCAGCACTTCACACTCCCCTGCCAGTCCCTGTGCTGGGGTGTTTATTTGCTTGCTGCACAGCACTGTAAATATTTTTACCAGCTAGCAAGCTTTTAAACCCAATTGCTTTCTGCATGAAACCAAACCCAGCGTGCATCCTGCTCTTTCCTTCCCCTACAGTCATTTCTAACAAGTGTACAGCAGCAGGGCTGGGCTGACAGCACCCAGGGGCACCCAGCACCCTCCTGTGCTCCAGAGCTTCCTACCTTACCCCACACCTGAGAACGGGCAGAATTAAGCTCTTGCAAAGTATAATTATTACAATCATTCATAAATGTCACTGAGAGCTGCAACTGCTGCTGTGTCACTCTGCCATGAGGCAGGGCTGGCAGATGAATGCAGACACTGGAACACTCATTTTTCAGACCATCGCCCTCATGCTGTATTTTTCTCCCAAACTTCCAATTCCAGCACAAGTGCTCCCTGTGCTGCTGAGTTCAGCACCACCTGGTGTCTACCAGCTCCATACCAAAGGTGCCAACAGAGGACATCACCCCCACAGCATCACCTCTGAAGGCAAAGCAGGAATCCCAGCCTAGGGATACAGGATAGTTATTTACACCCTATATTTTATAGGGTATAAATATTTTAAAATATTATAGAAATGTAGCCTGCGATTTTTAGATGGGTACCATGGAGAAATTTCAGCAAGGGAAAAGGCTAAGCAGCCCCTGCTATCTTCCACCTGACTCTTCCTCCATCACACAGGCTGCTTGAGCAGAGCTGGGGGGCTCTGGCAGCCTCTGGTCCTTTCCACCATCCCCCTTTTAGCACCACACTCAGCCCAGTGACAAACACACCCAGCACACAGCCCTGGGCATCCCCTCCTGCTCCAGGGGAAACGTTTTGCTCCCTTAGCACAACCACTCAGCCCTGGAGCTGTTAAATAAATACCCTGTACCACATGTGAAGATGAAACAAATAATGATGTATGGTGGTGAGGCTCTTTTGAAGGGGTTATTATCTGTGCAATTGGTTTGGTTTTGGTTTTTTCATAAGAATTAATAATCATAAACTCTCCAGGTCAGGCATTACCACAAGATAAGTGGCTATGACAATGTCACCACTGCACTTCGTAAGGATGCTTAATTAAAGATAATTTTACTAAGCAACCTAAACAAACAGCAGATTCCCTTTAATATGACAGAATGAATTAGTCTTTTCACTTAAGGCAAAGACTTGCTCTTCTTTCCTCCTCCCTTCATGATCTAACTTTGAAGTGCAAACTCCTAAATGTCCTTTTATCCAAAGGGCTGTGCAAAGCCACAGCCAACCAGCCCAGCTCTTTTCTGTTCACACGAAGGGTTTCATAGTGAGCTCTTGCATGTAGATTCTTTCCCTCAGAAAAGAGAATTCCAAGATATTTAGTGGAAGCACAGGGGATTTTGATCAATTCATAAATTACTGAATGTCAAATGGGAAAATGCAGCAGGCAGAATTTGTCTGTGCTGGTCTCTGCATGAGGCACTTTTACCTTCTTTTTGCATCTCCAACTCTTTCAGGTGTTTTTTCAGGTACAATCCAGCCACAGCTGCTCCCTGCTGTTCCATCCCAGCCCTTTATTCACAGCATGAAGCCAGGGTTTAATGATGCCTTTTAGCCACACAGTATTTGAACAGTGACCCTCCACACCTACACTTAATTTTAAACAGCACCCAAATAGTCCACACTTCTGATTAATCTTGGGGATCTTTCAGACATACAACACTCGAGCCAGGAGAGAAATATCCAGTAAGAGGAAAGATATTGGAATAACTCAAAAAAAAAAAAAAACAACCAAAACCTCAAAACATTAGGTATGTTCTTCTCTCAACAACAGGATCAGTTTTCTGTTTTCTTAAGATGGGCTCTCAAACAGGGCAGGGAAAGCAAAGAGGCCAGGACTGAAGCAGCCACCCTGATTTCCCCAAGACATTTCACTAGTCTGCACCAGGACCAGAACAAAGTGGTTCAAAAGGGATATTTAGTACTAAACAAAACATTTCTATTTTCCTAAGTGCCCTTACAAGTGGCACAAGGCACTTCCCAGATTCATCTCTTAAGGCTCTTTTCTCCCTCTCCCAAATCCCCTGGCAGGACTGTTCAAAACAGTGACAGCAGCAATTCTGCCACCTTAACAAGCATATTAACAAAACCATTGTCTGTGATTCACTTTTATTTGCATGGCTGTGAGCGTGACAAGAAAATATCATCAAGAGTCAAGAACACTCAGCTGAAACCAACATTTTCATTAGGATAATCCTTCTGTCAGCCTGTTCTCAATTATTACCAGTTCTAACCCAGACACCTTGAATAAAAAGTAAAAAAAAAAAGCTTCAGTCATTTAAATTATCCTCCTGCACAGCACCAGGATGTAAACAAAAAATAAAGGGGAGCTTGGAGGAGGACATGCCAACAGCTGAAATAACCAAGAGAGCAGAGAAAGCATGAAACAACCAGAAATGGAGTCAATGCCAGCAGCAGCTAAATCCCCAGACCCAATTAACAAAGCACATGCCTGCTGAGAATTGTTCTCAATACTAGATTTGGTCTCTGTTGCACTTTTAAGGATGTTTTTCCCACTCTCCCATTAGGACTTTTCTGTCATAGCAACTCAAACTCTGAAGTGAAACTCAGCAAAGCATCAGTCTGAACTTATCCATGAAAGCTACAACAACTGGAAGCCTGAACCTTGCTCCAGAACCAGTGTGGTCCTATCAGAGCAGCAAGCATCTTGTTAAGCAGCTGATTTCTTGACTCATCTCCAGCTTTAAATTCTCCCTTTTCTTAATATTTCTGCCAGCATGCCAGACCTACCAAGGAACAAGGGAATGTGGCATCAACTACTGCTGCCCAGCAATTGGCCTTGGTGGGGCTACAACATTTCCAAGAAAAACAGTGGTGTGGACAAAGTTTTGCAAAAAGCATTTTGCTAGGAAAAATAATGGTCATAAATGCCAGGTCCTGTTACATACTCCCACAATTCCAAGTCCAAATTGGGTACTGTATCTGCTGGCAGGATGTCAGATGTAAAGGTTCCTGACAGCAAACAATTACCCACTGCCCTAGAAAAGAGTCTTTGAGGTTCTCTTAATACTCACCCACTCTTCAAGCAGAGGAAAGCTGCAAGGCAACCTCTGTCACATTAATCACTGGCACTTAGACAGGTTGGTGTCCAGGGAACCAGATTCCCAGCTGATATAAACTCCTGGAGCTCAAAGAAAGTGAAACGGAGCTTTCCCAGGGTGGTTAACTGACATACAGGTCTGAATTTAAGGTTTTTGACACTTAAATTACTTTTCCATAAAGTTCTACCAGCAAACTCCACTAGGATGTTGTTTCCAGTATAGTTTAAAATGGTCACAAAACCTGAAAGAACTCTATCAGCAGAAGCCTTCTTGTTTTTAGTAACAGGAGGGTTTCTGCTAAGATAGGGATCTCAGTAAAGATTATATATATATATATATATATTTATTTAAATCCCTTTTGAGTTTAGCTGTTATCTGCAGGAATTTATAGACTATAATTATTTATGAAGAGCATTTATATAGAAGGTTCTCTCCTTTATCTCAACTTGCTAACATAGGTTGTACCTAACAAAATCAAGACAACAAAAGTAAAGGCACATCACTTAAGTATGAAAAATGTCTACAGCTGTAGACATCTCTTTCCAAGCATTCATGTAACAAAATTAAAACCAAAAATACATATATGCTTATATATGCATTAAAAACTAATTTGTATCTGCTTCTTTGGCACTCAAATATCAATGTCAGTTTTCATTTTCTCTTTAACATGTTTTAAAAACTTGTGGATGTGACATCTCAAGATATCAAACCTCAGTAACAACCTAAAGGGACAAAAATGCCAAAAAAACCCCCCAAGCCCCACAAGTGAGAAGTCATTCTTTTCAATAAACTCAAGCAACTTAATGTGCAATTTTGCTCATAAAGATAAAACACAAAATATAAAGCAAGTGCATAACATCACAAATACAGTAAAAGCCTTTCTTCAAATCCCACTTAATTTAACAGTAAGGTCCCAGTTCAGATTAACAGAAATTGTTCAAAGGCCAAGGAGGTGAAATCAATGTGGTGCAGTCTCAGGGCTGGCAAATGCTGATAAAAGGATTAAGAGATGGAATCATAAATGGATGTCAGCACTGAGTCTTTATATTACTCTACCAAAAAATTTGGCTGAACTAACAATAGTGTACAGCTGGGTGGATTTTTCACCTCCTGACAAAACAAAGAAATACGAGTAAGAGAAAAGCAGTTATGTCCTCATCAGTCTGAATAATTGAGAACTTTCTCTCTCAAGATCAAATGTCAAAATTGATACTTTATATAGTTACTCCAAAATACACCTGGCAATCCATGATGCAGTTGAGAATTTCATGATTCCCTGATGACCTGGTCACTGAGGAATTATAAAATTTCACTTTAATAACCCAATAAATAGTTCTGGACAGCCTTCTAGTGTTACTTAGACCAACATGCTTGATCTATGTTAGACCAAACAGAACAGAGAAATAAAGAAAATAATCAGATTCAGAAGTAGTGAAACTCCCCAAGTCCTAGTTTAGTAGTATCCCTGAAAGTTGGTCTCAAAAAGCTTTGAAAATACATAAACTTCAAAAGTTTAATTTCTAATAAAATGGTTGATTCTTATATGGCACATGAAGAACACAAGTTCATAACTTAAAGGGATGCATTTAAAAAGCAATTTCACAAGAGCCACTAAGTACAATTAAATGGCTGTTTTAAAGCCATTTTAACAACAAGAATAATTTTTTCCTCCCCATGTACTGTAAGAAATTTTTCCTTGTGAACTTCCAAGTCTTTTTGCTCTCATTGGTATGCAGGGGAAAACAGGTCCCAAGAAAGGTTCAGAGACAAAAGGCAGTAACTCCCTATCTTAAAAAAGCTCTTTATCCCTTTTGTTACTCAGGAGAAAACACAAATGCCCAGCAACACAAAAATTCTAACCACTGGCAGCATCCTATAACCTATACCTTTTACAGCACTCGTTATATAAAAATAGTATGCTTCAAATTACAAGATAACAGGAGTGGATAAGAGTGCTGCTAGTCACATTAATCATATCTATTGATTGAATACTGAATGCTTCTGCAGTTTGTCTGACAAATTGGAAAGGCTTCTGCAACCCCTTGCTCAAACATGTGTTCTGTCTCATTCTCCCTTGCATCACTCATGACATCTCCTGGGAATACACAAAGCCTTTCTTTCCTGGCTGTCCTCACAGATTTCTTTGCTTGAAAAAGGTTCAGGTGCCCTCTCATCCTCCCATTAACACCTTGCAGCACAAACCTGCAGTGAATTAAAAAATACATTTCTACATGCCAGTAAAATAATCCCTCCCTGCTGTTTTACTGTGCATGAAGAGGGCTGTGTGACACAGGAGCTGTGCCACATGTACTGTGAGAGCAAAACTGACAAGAAATGCCACAGCAGGTAACACACACCCTCACCAACTCTAACTCTGGGTACACCTACATAGTTATGACATGCAGAAACTACTGACACCTACCAAGTCAACTTTTCCTTACTTGACTTTAAAGATGAAAGACATTGACAGTTTGTGTGTAAAAAGGTGCTGATGAACACCACTTCTCTAAAAATAGCTCAGGGGAGCATCTAAAAACACCTTCTCTGTGTTCCATACATACTCTCACTTGCATCTTGTCTGCTTGATAGATAGAAACATAACTGCAAGTACTACAGAGCCATGTAGACAGAAAAAAAATCAAGGTGAGCTGCATTCACTGCCTGTATTACATCATCTGTAACAGTTTAGGATTAAAACTGAGTCATGATGCTAACACCCCTGGGTTTGCATTTGGCAGGATAAGATTACAGTACAGGCTGCCCAAAATACAATTCATGTCAAGTGTTTCAGGTATTTTTAGCTTTGCAGTAGAATAAATGCTGCAAGGTTATTCTTAGAGTTCACTTGGACTCTATTTGTACTTTTTAAAAGTTATCTTAGACAATAGTCCCACCACAGAAAATGGGAAACTGAATGGGTGAAAATGTGGTCAAAGTGTGGTCAATGTGCTAAAAACAAATTGTTTAGGAGGCAGGGAGGGAAACCATGTCTGATGGTCCTTTGTACAGCATCACCCTGAGAGGGTTTCAGTATGTGTTCCAGCACAGATCAATTCTGAGATGCTAAACCAAGAGACTGTTCTCAATTACCAGTACTTCACCAATCTCAGGATCACATCCTTAAGGTGGTTATGGGCAATTTCTTCAGATTCTTATAAAATCTTCCATGTCATACCACAACCTGATTCACTTTCTCCAAGGAAACCCATGCATCTGATAGAATTTAAGCACATCAAATAGATTCATGAACAAACATTTGGGAAACAAAGGAGTGGGTGATACAGAACAAGGCAGCAACATTTCCCACAGAAACACTTCTATCTAATTGTTGAAAAAGTCAATGACATAAATTGATTTCTCAGTAGTGCAGACACACTCTGTGATATTGCATACCTTATAAAAACATAACTCATTCAATACAAGAATTCAAGTGTCTGCAGAACTAGAATATAGGAAAAATAATTTAAGGGGGGGGAAAGGAACTGCAATTCTATAGTGCATGGCAGAGTGAAATTAGGCAATTACATTCTGAAAGGTTTGTCTCAGAACAGATTTGTTCAATACATAGATCCCTACATTTCCTTTCATTTCTAAAACTGGATTTTTAGGACATGAATACCATCTTCAGCTGATTAAAGCAAGAAAAAAAGCCTTCCAAACTTGGCTTTTTTATTTTCTCTCACGTTTTGCACTCAGTCAGACTGATGCAGATTTAGTAATAGCTTCCTCCATCTCAATGTCTGCAGCAACTTCATCTTTCCAACCTTCTCCCATCACTTCTCAATAAATGTGCCTGTGTTTCAGCTCACGTTGGACCAGCCAGATCAAATCCAGATCAAATGCTGCTGTAGTCTGAGCCACGAGCAGCAAGAGCTGCTGCTGCTCCCCACTCCACTGTGAAAAAGGTAATTGTTCCAAAGAAGCCCACAACCACCATGATCAGGAGTTGCCACTGCAGAAGGAAGTAGTTGCTGTAGAAATATGCCACTGCAGCACAGATGGACTGAGAGAAAAAACACAGTGTAAAAGGATTATTAGTAGAAATATCCAAGCTGGCATTACTGTACAAGGATTATCAATTTGACATACACACAGCTCAAAATGCAACTCTCAGTAGCTTGCTTCTGGAGGAAATAGATAATTTTAAAACTTCATTATACCTCAACATATGTCTTCATGTGATACACAACAGATTTAGTTTTCACTTGTTATTTAAATAGTGCTCACTGTAGAAAACCAACACCAAGAGTTTGTAGCATCACAAGTGCAGTTCTGTTATCTGAAAACAGTTGGTCTGGAAATGACACTGCCAAAGCTTTAAGACAAAATCCAGAAAACTATTTCCAATTTTACAGCATCTCCAAGTATTCTATACCAAAATAGCCAGAGGCTTTGGCAATGCTGCTTACTGGCAATCTATCCTTTTCAATAGTACAATTTTCATTAGAGCTCATAACAAGAATTTTTGTATTCCATGTCTATCTCAAATTCATACCTATCACTGAGAAGGAGATAAAAATGGTACAGTGCCCAAGGAAAAAAAAAAAAATTGAAGCAAGAAAGCAGCTGTCATTGTTTCAACTGCACACACCCTGACCTCTGCTCCCAGCACTGCTTTGCCATTGCTGTGCCAACGTGTGAACAGTTTCAGTGCTTCCCACCACTGTTCTCTACTGCTACTTCTGATCAACACAGACATTGACCTGGAAAGTTCAGTACCAAACAAGATTAATGTCTGTGAAAGAAGTTATCCATACAAAACACAGAAGCTGTATTTATTTTGTATGAAGATTTCTCATCCAGTCTTCAAGCTAGCACTGATGCATTCATTTTGGCATTCTAACAAGAACAGATAAACAACATAACTTAATTCTTTTGTCAATGCACCCACCACCTGATAACTCCCATGGTACAACAACCACAAACTCTTCAACTGCTATTTAAACAATTAATTTCCTTTAACTCACCCCCTCCTTTGTCAAAGATGTCTTTGAATAAATAAACTCAGGAAATGAAATGGGTTAATGAGACCCAAGTCTAGTTAACTGTGCCAGGTTTGACTTTAAGCTACAATTCCAAACACCTCTAACTTCCCTCAAAATTCCTAAATAAGCAGTTTGATCATATAATCACACCCAGCTAAACAATCCAGCTACTCCTAACCACTCTCCTGTGAGATAAAACCCCAGGCTGAAATCCAGTGCAGAGACAACAATTTTTCTCCTCTCATTAAAAACCCCAGCCCAGCATTTCATTAACAGTCTAACAGTCAAAAGGCTGTGCCATTAATACCTGAACAAACTTAAAGATAGCAAAGGCAGGAGCACTGTCTTCTGAATACAGGAATCCTAAAATACTGAGGAGCTGGGTGTTAAAGCAGCTGTCCCCCAGGCCCAACAGGAAGCTGCAGAACATGGCCACCTCTTTGCTGAAAGGGAAAATGAATCAAATTTAAAAGGTGTTCATTCCAACAGTTTACAAGTCCTATAAACTATTTTTGGCAGACTCACTTGGAAGGTGAGAATGAAATAAAGTTATCAAACTTGAAATTTCACTGGAAAAGCACTGGGAACGCTTGGCTGGGCAAAAAGAATAGTTTCACCAGGTTTTAATTTCTTGAATGTTAAAGACTGTTACTCTTGCCTGCAGTTAATTCTACACTGATTTAGAACCCCTAGAGAAATTTATTTTGGTTCCTGGAGCCATAAACCGCACAAGACAGTGATAAAAAGCTGAGATACACATGGTGAATTCATAAAAATTGCAGGGAGAATAAAGAAATTCATACTTCATTAAATAAAGAATAGCACAGGCACAAATGCTTATAATTGCACTTCAGCAGCTGTGTCTGCACAAACTGACACTACTTTCACACAAATTGGCAAAAATTGAAATGATGAGATAAGAAAGCTCCCTCTCTTCCTCCCCTAACCCTGAGAGGTGTCAGTCAGGCATAGGACATCTCCAGTTAGAGCAGGTGGAGGTGGACAATGAGAATTTCCTGGCTGGAAACCAGGACAACACTGGTGCTCCCTGCTGCAGGAAAACTGAGCCCAGCACTGGTTTAACATAAACCCAGTTCCTGACACCTAGTACAATAGCTGCTGGTCTCCATGTTGTACTAGATGTCAGAAATGTCAGTCCTCAGTGACAGAACTGCTGTCAAATATTCTCATGCTTTATATTACCAGGCTATACAAATTCCTAAAATAGGTGCACACTGGTAAAATATCAAGACCTTTAATAAAAACAGAATTCCTGAGAGTCTCTTCTCTGGAATTAGTCACTACAGAAAAAAACAGATTCAAGCAGTTTTCTATTACAAGCTCTTTAAACACAACTTGAGTTATACCAGCCACAGGGAGATGTTTGCATACCTTGGGATCATATAAGCAACATCATCTGTTCCTTGCATAGGAGCAATAGGGGCATCATTTGGCATGTTGAAAAAAATTAAATAAAAGGCTATGAAATGGACAACAATGCCTAGCATGACCACAGGGTTCCTGCCAAAGCGATTGCTCTTGCTCAGTAAACCAAAGAGTCCTCCACCTGCACGAGTGAAAAGAGTGGATAATTAATCAGTGGATAATCAGGACTGCAGATGTAAAGCACAGAAACAAAGTTAAGACACTAAAAAAAAAAAAAAAAAGTGGAAAATTTAGGTTATCAAGTTGCCCCTATTATCTAATCAAAGGATTGACAGACATGAAAACTGTCCCAGGGG
Organism: Phaethornis superciliosus; assembly: GCA_023637945.1. Classification (NCBI taxonomy): domain Eukaryota; kingdom Metazoa; phylum Chordata; class Aves; order Apodiformes; family Trochilidae; genus Phaethornis; species Phaethornis superciliosus. The sequence goes on from JAJQWJ010000021.1 coordinate 2,445,392, forward strand.
ATTTACCAAATGACATAACCTTTGGGTTGCTTGAGATGTCTGGGAAATGTGGGCAGGAGATTTATCAGATGATTGCTGATGAAGACACTTCACCTTTTTGTAAGTATTTCCCCAGCAGCCACTGTTTCCTTCAGTATTGCAACAGCACTCACTAAGTGCAAATGGATGGCCTTGTGCCTAGCTCTCTAAATTGAAAAACCCTGCCATTTATCTAAGGATCCAAATTGATAGTTAACAAAGACAGTGTTGGCTTATATTTTGCTAAACACTGAAATATTTGAGGTTAAGGAAAAAACAAAATTAACATTACCTGTATTCAATTTTATTCAAGTATCAGATCTCATGTCACACACACTTCCTCAGAGAAAGAAATCTTTAGTGGAGTAATAAATGCAAAATAGCAGTAACATCAATAAAATTGAGAATAAAATTGTCAACAGAATGCTACTTAAAAATAGAATATCAAAATGCTGTGAATTTCCTAATTGTAGCCTAGTGGCTTTTTTCATTCTAAGTCCTATGTTTTTCTTTGCACTAACCCAAAACCAAAGCAATAGCTTGGGTTTCAGTCATCAGTACTTCACATTCTCATTATTTGCATTCCCTTTATATGGTGTAATGTAGAATTCACAGTGCAATAAGGAACCACCTTGACAATTTTAATATTTCTTTTTTGTTCACACAAAACATTCCTTTCATTGCTGGAAATTTGAAAGACACTACGTTCAGTTAAGTACAAAAAACCCCATTTTGAGTAACTACATCATCATAATCCTTTTTTTTTTTTCCATAAAGTAGTAAATATACTCACCTAAAATTTCTCCAATACCAATAAAGATACCAGAGAGACCAATAAGGCTTTTCTCTTCACTGCCAAACCTATTCACAGCACCAATACATGTTCCATATACTCCAGAAAAGAATGTTAATTCCAAACCTTTGAAAGAAACAAAATTGATTGATGAAATTATTAAAAAAATCTTTATGTCTAAAGTCTGTTTTCCTAAAGTAGCAGCTAGGGAATTTTAAACTATATAATTATGATGTTCTCCCATGCCAGTTTACAAAAAATACATTAGAAAGAAGTGTCACTTGCATTTGGGTTCAACTGCATAGCCTCAAAGGATGAGCTTTGAAACCAACCACCAGTTTTGGGAAGAAAAGCTTTTGTTGGTCATGTGAGATTTTATCTTTTCCTACAGAAAGTGGCAATATTGGCCAAGTGACACCAGATGGCAGTAAGTATTTTTTCCAAGCTGGACTGATTTTTTTTCTTCTGCCAGCTCCAAGACCAAATTTCAGATTACTCAGGTAAAACCTGACCAACCCCCTTCCCTTGTTATCTTGTTTCACATTTCCACTGCACTAAATTATTAAGAGGAATTCAAGTGAGTTAATGTGGGTTAGTCCAACACTGGAAATGCTATGAAGTAATTGTAACTCAAGATTAGTGGCTGGTGCAAGCTAACTTCATAGCTACAGTTACTGTTTCTGTACCAGAAGCCTACTGCAAACTCCAGTAGATGTCATGGCTCTGCTTAGTTTGTTCCCAAGTCTTTCTTTTTGCTTACAAGAGCTAGCAATCATTTATCACATCAGTAACTCAGAGCTGAGGTACTCAAAATACAGCTTTCTTTGAAAAACTTTAAACAGCAACATTAAACAACATAAAACCTAGGGATGGTGTCATGTCAAATCACACCAAAATCAGCTATGTAAATCAGGTGACACAGAGCTGCACTGAACCAAGCATTGCAACATCTGTCAGGATACACAGATTTAAATGCACCATCCCCCTATACAGAAACATTTTCCAGAAGATGCCATCAACTCCATCAAATTTAACTGAAATATTCAAGTAGCATTGGCAGAGATGTGGAATTGCAATCCTGATTTAAGGGCTAAAATTCCAAACAAAGACCTGCCACTCACTGCCACACAATTACACACTCTGTTTGCTTCCTACCTGTGTAGGCTGTTGTGACACTGAGAAGCAGAATCTCTTTGGTGAAGCTCAGCTTTATAGATTTCTCTGTGAAGACATTGTAATGGAAGTTAATGTAACTGGTAACACTATTAAGACAATCTACACCTTCCTTTGCTCTCTAAAAAAATGTTAAAATCATGCAAACTGTTATAGTCCCGGTGCTAAACAACCAACCCAGACTTGCTCTTTAAAATAAATACTGTTATCTGAAATTCTGTCTGGTAAGAAATGCAAGGGGGAAAAGACTAGAGAGAAAATCCACAGTTCCCACTTAGCACACAATTTTCTGCTTATGGTAATTTTGTACTCTCAGCTCATGGCAATCAACTCATAAAGGAGAAATAAATTTTCAGTGAAGATCCCCGTGTTCTCAAAACAAACTTTAACAGTCAGAGGCAAAACACACCAAACATCAATAGAAACTGCAGATGTTGTGGTTCAAAATTGTTGGTATTAACTGGTATCATTTGGTGATAAAATAAACATTTAACTTCTTTATCTTGTTATGCTAGTGATTTTTTTTCCCCAAAAACTTTCATGATTTAGGTTTCCCAAGTGATTACCTGTTCCTTTTGAGCTCATTTATACAAGGAAGCTTTTGTCAAGTAGCTTGGACTTGAAACTTCATCAAGGAAGTATCCCCCCCCTCTCCAAATTTTTCCTGGACTATACTAGTATGTAATTGAAGTAAAGGAGTTCCCTTTCTCTGCCTGCAGCTTTGTTACTCCAGCTTTTGTTATCAGCACCTAAATGAAGTGCTCCCAAAGCACTGATCTAAACTAACACTAAACTAACATGATCCCATGTCAGTTTAGTGTTTCCCAAGCTTTTCCAGCTGCAAGCCCCATTTTGGCCAGCCTCAAAACCACAAATGCTGACACTGACAACTGAATTCCTAACAGGCTCAGAACTCCCTAGTCCTATGCCCCCATGTGAACTGTGATCTCTGGTCTGAAAACCATTGCCATCTGGCAGTCATTTTTCCCAGCAGGCCAGCCCTGAATGTCTGTAGTGGAAATGGAATAACTTAAGTGTATTCTTAAAACCTTATTTGTTCACAAATTTTTCTTCCAAGTGATCTGTTCATGCTCACATCACCAGAACCACAGGGAGATGGAAAGGCTCTATGTCAGTATTTTTTGAAGAAACTCTCACTTGAAACAGTACTTACTGAAGGCAGCCACTGCTCTTGTCATTTTGTTTTGTGCAGACCTGGATAAACAAATGATTTAGTCAAAATAGAAGGAAGGAATAACCAAATTGTATCACTATGCTGGAATGCAGTTTAATTTTTTGTATTTTCTGTACATTTTCTATCCCAACATTAACAATACATTAGTATATACCAGTATATAAAGTTTCTCAGAAGCTAAGCTACTAACTACAAAATATTTTTTGTTTTGTTTTTTCCTGGACTAGTGAATGCCATTCAAAATTAACCTGCTTAACAGAATCTTTCTTCTGAGCATTTTTAGCTTGGAACATTTCTTTCACTCGCATACTTGCTGATGGTTTTCTAACATTTTCATTGTTCTTTAATTAAAACAAAAGTATTAAACCAAAAGTATTGAAACTGATGCCTCAAACAAAACCATATTAATCTGTGTCCTTCAGCACTTCTAATGTATTTATCAGGGTTGCATAAAGATATTTAGAGAAGATACGAAAAATGTGTTTCAATATATAAAAGCTAACCTATAAAAAGGGAGTAATTTTTTTTATTCCAGCCTTTAAGATGGGCAGATAAGGGCAAGACAGACTGTGAAAGGCAGATAAGTGTTTAATAATCATCAGTGGAAAAAAGAGGTAAAAGGTACCTTTCAAAGGTACTTATTAATGGAAAAACTTTATGTGCAGTCTGTCTGTCTGTCCTGCAGTCTGTCCTTGAAAATGACATATAAAGAAGATTAATTCTTATTTGTTCAAGCACACACTTTTCTATTAAATCTATAAATTCTACAGGCTGTTCATAACACGTTTCCAGTGTTGAGGGGAAAGTGAATGCACAATGTTCCACTCAGGAGTAGGAGCAGAAATGAGCACATCTGACAACATGTTACTGCCATAAACACTTACAAGCTGTCCCCCAGGATTTCATTAGCAGAATCTTCCTCCCCTGGAGTTTTTGTGTCTTCTTGTTTCCTAATCAGAAAGAACAGAACTGTGCCCACAAGACTGATAACAGTCAGAGCAATGAAGACAGTTCTGCGATCACTCTCTGTGGAAAAAGAAAGAGAAGTCATAACCAGATGTGCAAAAGCAATTCAAAGCAACTCAAGTAGCTTCAGACAACCAAGACAGAAACACTACACAACAGTGTTAAAAATGCATACCAATTTTCTAACTTACCTTCCACCCAGGTGCTGGCAAATTCCTGCCTCAGTTTTATGATGCCAATAAAATATTGGCACAAATAAGTGTCACCTGCATTTCCTGCCATGCAAAGGCTATGACCAAGGAGGAGCCAATTAACAAAGGAAGTGCATGAATTATTAGCAGAAGAAAGTACATCTTTTAAGACTTACATAATTCAGAGTGGATGTAGCAAAGCACCCCAAAACCCTTTGGATTTAAAAAAAAAAACAAACAACAACAACAAAAAAAACCAAACACAAGGCAAACAATCAAAAAGCCAAAAAAAAAAAAAAAAAAGCTCTTACAAGCATCAGAAATATTAGCACTGTAAGGTCATAAACTGGTAGGCTTGCAAACTACAAAAGCCTTAAAACCACTGAGACCAAAGTGATAAAGCATACAGTGCATAGCTGGAGGGAGATAGTACAGAAGTCATTCCCATATACAAATATTAAAAATAAATTAAAAATCTAAGAAACAGCTCTTAGAAGCCAGATCAGAAGCAAGATCATCTGATATCAACATTGTTTAATAAAGAGCAGTCTCAAGACATTTAAAGAATGAGGGATGTAACTGCAGAACTTCCTCGTTGTTAATTATTCTGTGGCTAAATAAAGCAATGGCATTTGGGATTTGAGGCCCACCAGATCTAAAGTGTGCCCAATACTTTCAATAACATTTCAGCCTTTGTGTTAAGGATGAAGGAATGGGGGATCTGACCTTTAAAATTTAAACTGTGCTGGGCTACCAAGCCTGTGTCTGTGGGGAACCTGAACAGGCAGATCTAATAGAGACATGAAATGGACCACTTGGTCTCAACAGGGCAGTACTTCTGAAGCCTGATAAATACCATTTAAAAATCAACATCTTATTCTTGATTTGCTACACCAGAATTATCCTCACCTTTTAAATGTTACAAGAATTGACCATTCTAGAAGGTATTTTTATTGGGACAATAAAGAAAACCTACAATCATTACAGAACAGGACAATGAAACCCAGTTATTCACAAAAGGTTGCTTTCCAAGCAACACAGATTTTGTAATTTAAATCCTATATTTGCCTCTATTTTCACCATTGCTGTTTCCTTGCCTCAGCAGAAATCTCTGCCTTAATAGTCATGAGTCTCAACCACTACTCAGCTTCTCAGGAATATTAAGTTCACTGTTCTCCCTCCAGCTCTCTGCCAGTCTAGCACCAAACAAAAAAACCCTACAGTATTAATTACAATGTCATTAGGAAGTTACCCTTCATAAACAATGCTGAGAAGGCAGACTTTTACACACACTCCCAGCCATGCTGCCAATTTAAGCAGCAGCAGCAACCCACTCTGAGTCCAGCTGCACATCTCAACCTCTATCTTGCTCCTGCTTTCTGCCAGCACAGTGTTTAACACAGCCATGAAGTTAATTAGGTTGGTTTTCCTTTCTTTTCCTTCATTTCATAGGTTAACCCATCTCCAATTTGATTTAGGACAATAGTATACTCCAGGAACTTAGTTTGGAACAGAACAGTGTACATTAATTAATTGTACAGGCACTCTGAAATACTTTTCCCCCCAAAAAAACCCATGCGTTTTGGTATAATTGTGTCTGCACAGAGAAAATCCCAGAGTGGTTATTGTAGAAAACCTTATTCCAAACCAGCATTCTAAAGAATTTCATAGACAAAATCCTAAAAGAAGGTACTCAAAGTGCATTGCATGCAGGAAAACAATACAAGGGCTGTGAGTACCATTGGCACTGAATCAAAAACATACTCCAAAAACAGAGTGTATTGAACAACAAAAAGGAAAAAACTTGTCTGCTATTATGTAAATTTCTTGCCACTTCCCAGTTCATTATTTCATCTGTTTATTCATGGTACCCTATTCTAAAGGATGGCTTCACACATAAACAAGCAATACCCACCTGATATGTGTGTTTTTCCTTGCCAAGCAAAGTATATATACAGGTTTCCAAAAAACAAGCTGTAAACAAACAGGACAACAAAGGTGAACAGCACATTTTTGTGGTAAGATTGAGGTTACAGCATCACAGTTATACTATGCTATGCCCAAAAGTGCAGTCATGAAGGAAATACAGACACCAGTCACCCTCTCCATGCAAACTGCTTACTCTGTATAAAACTTCAAACACAGTAGAAGGTTCTTCTCCATAATGCTGGTGACTCATTTTCAGTAATCAAAACACAAGGGGGTAGTAAAAATTAGGAAATCTGCACCTACATTGCCAAATTTTAGAAGGGTATAGGCTTGAAAACTGACATATTTAGGGAGGTTATTTTGTAGTACTTCATTACAAGAGTCATGTGTCTTGCCTGAGGTATTGCCCCAGCAACACTACAATTGGTTGCTAACAGCTCAAGGGAAACCCTGTGTTCTTACCTACAGTTTCCTGAGATACAGTAATCCTGAACAAGCAATGATTCAAAACAGCCTTAGAGTGACTTTCCCTCATCTCAAGCCATGCTTTTTACTCACTGTAAAACATGAGATTAGTTGGGCTTGTGGAAATTGCTGCTCTGATGACATCCTGATATGTTAATTCTGGAACCTGAAACCTCAGGAACCCAGGCAGCATTCACTGGTTCAGACTGATTTTCTACTACTGCAGGGTTCTGTCCCCACAACAGCATTACCACTACTGCAGGCTCACCAGCACTTTCTGCAATTCATTCCTCTCATTACCTCCCAACAGCCAGAAATGCTGTGTTAGGGGTGGGAAAAGGTTTCTCTCCTCAGAAACCATTTGTGGACATTGTTGCCAAAGAATTTTTGATCTCTTTTTGATCTTGCTGACTCTGTCCAGCTCACACCCTCCTGCGGCAGCAAGTTCCAGAAGTTTAATCACCCATTGTGCACGGAAGCACTTTACTTCTTTCAAGCCAATTCTCTTCTAGTTTCACCAGGTGACCTGAGTTCCAGTACAGTAGCTTCTGGTGAGCAACAGTTCTACATTCAGCTCACCTGCTGCCTTCATTTTTTAGCAACCCAGCTGTACAGTCCTCTTCAGACACTGTTTCACCAAAGAATCCTAACCTTTTTTTAGTCCAAGTTAGAATCTCTCTCTTCTTGACCATTTTTGTTATTTTTCCCTGTGTTCTAAACACATTACACTCTGCCAAGAGGCAGAAACCACATCTGCACAAAATACTCAGTGGCAGCTATACAGTGTCCACTACCTTGTCCTCACTACCTTTCTTGATGCAGAGTCTTTGTTGGCTTTTTTGCTTGATGCAGCACTCAAACCTTAATAAAACAGAACTAACAACAAACTCTCTCTTCTGACTGCCAGGTTGAACTTTAGTATCTTCACCTCAACTTGCCAGTGAGCAGCAAAGTCCAGCTCCTCCCTCAGGGAAGAAGGGCCAAGAGTCAAGGAGGGTAACACATGCAGCAGAGAAAGTCCTTATCAGCTAGAGCCCAGCCCTGCAAATCAACCAAGAGTCCAGACCACCCCCCAAGTTGGTGTTGATGGGGCAGCTCTGAGGTCAAGCTGGGAATCAGTGCTTGCCACTCAGGTTCCCAGTGACAAAGTAGAACAAAGCCAAGATGGGTAGAGAGTCTGTGGGCTGGAGTCTGGACCACCAGTAGCCACAGCCAGGCATGGGCAGAGCTGTGACTGAGCTGGAGACCAATGTTCCTCTGATGCAGCTCCAGAAAAAATGAATGCCCAGGGCTGAGTTTAAACGGGGCTCTGGGGCCCATGGGCAGAGGGGAAGGGTGGAGGTACTAGGTGAGGTTGTTCAGAGCCATTAGAGCTTGTTACTGCACCCTGGCACAAATCAGCACAGCCCTCCACAATCAAGATTTCTGTTACACATGTCAAACACTCCTTTAAAAGAAATTTCTCTCCCTGTCATGTGGAGAGCAGAGGCTCACAACATGTAACCTTCCCTCATTGCTCCCTAATGCACAAAAGCAACAGAAATGTTGCTTCCAGCCTTCCCTCCCACTTCACCCACTGCAAGGTACCACTGGAGTATTTCTGAAACAGTCTCCCACTTACCAAAATATGTAAAGAAGTAGAATGTGTATACAACCAAAAAAGATTAAAAATAAAGTTTACCTGGACTGTAATAGTGCCCAAAAAACTCCACTGTTTCTTCCAATGGTGTTTTCATCAGAATTCACAGTCAAGCAATTTCCCTGTGCTGTCCAGAGTACTGAAATATACAGAATATGTTATTCAGAAAATAAAAATATTTTAAAGGTATATTCAAGCGTACCAAAGAAGAATCAGTAGGGTATGAACACTACTCACCAGCAGCTGCAATGCCAATAAAAACAGAAGCAGTGTAGAAAGACCATGTAGCAGGTTGGATAAAAACAGCAATGTATAGGCTAGAACAGAATAGAACAGATTGGTTTATTAAATGTACCCTTCAAATAGACAATACTCTTCAACAATCAGATATCTCCCTTAGCTTCTTCTAAATCAGCTATTCTCTCAAAATAGTTTAGGTCATATGTAAAAAAAAAGGTAGTCTTTTTACTCCACTAAGCATGTAGAATTTTTTATATACTGTCATTAATTTGAGACCACAACCTCAACTCCACAGTCAGCAATGTCTGGAAATGCTGTGGAAGAAATTCACTGTAGGTTGAACAACTCTGCAGTTACATGTCTACTAACACAGACAGTACCTCTGCAAAATGCCTTCTTCTGCCAATATAATTTCATGTGTGATGTGGAAAAAGAAAGAAAGATTTCAAAGGGAGCAGATAAAAATTCAAAAGGTATACTTACCTATAAAATACACCACTAACAACCATGGAGAGCTGAGGTCCTACTATTGCAACCACTGATGGTGATATAAGATTTGATGCAGACAATACTCCATAAATAATGGACATGCTACATAAATAAACAGAGAGGATTAAGTACTTAAAATAAAATACAGGGTGTAAGTGCAATTGATTGAAGAATGTTTAGTGAATTCCAAAATATCAAGTTAAGTACAAACATTAAGTACAAACAACTAGATAATTGCATAATTTGCTTCCTTCCTTCACTTTTCCTTCATTTTCCTTCCTCCCTCCCTCTCTTCCTTCCCCCTGCACTCTCTGTGGGGACAGAGGAGTGTTCAGTGTTCATGGATTGCTGAACAGAGTCACAAATGGTTGCAGGCAAGCACAGCTTATAATTTACAACATGTATTTGTCAAATAGTGCCCTAACAATAATTATTATATTTTGTGCCCAGTACTTCTAGAGAATGTTCCAGAGACTCATTGGTCTATCACTGACATTTTCATTTTCTGCCAAGTACACTGCAGGAATTTTCTAGATGTATTTTGTGCCAGTGGCATTTTTTGTTTAAATTAAGACAGTAAATTCTTCAAAGCAGCAACCAGGTTTTCCTCTATAACAGGTTAATTTGGTGTAGAAAAGGTGCCTGATCATGCTCAGCAAGTTTGGCTACACCAGTGCAATAAAAAAAGAGAGCAGCTTTCCCTGGCTTTGCTTCTCATCTTCCTGACTGCTCCTTTCACATTTATGTTGCAGTACTTCCTGGAAGTTGATCCACACCACCTGTCCTCCACAAACACACAGAGGTGTACAAGGGCAAACAACAAGGCCTTCATACTTAGCAGTTTAATTTTAAAATTTCCACATTCTTCACCTCCTAAAATAAAATACTGAGAAAGTAATGACCATATTGTGGGGTTTTTCTCCCTACAATGAAAATATTAAAAAAAAAAGAGTAGTTTAACTAGAAATAATTCAGAGCAGAACTAGAGGGAATGCAAAAAGCTTTATTTAAATCACTTTAAAGTAGGTTTTTAAATACTGAAGTCAGCAGAATAGCACAATCTCTTTAGAGTATAATTCTACCAGAAGGAATTATAACTTGATTCACCCTGCAAGGAGGTAAGTAATAAGATCTGTATAAATTACCTTGTGTAGCCACTGCCATGAAAATCCGTGTTGTTTAAGTTTGTGATTACAGTTTGCTGTGAGGAGAAAAGCATACATTGTAATATGTTATAACATACCTTGTAGTTCAAGAACACTTGCATCAGTTTGAAGTCAAGCATTAATTGACTTTACAATGTACTTAAAATAATTTAGTGTTAATAACAAGCAACACAGAGTATCTCCACAATGAAAGTGAAGGAGATACTTGAAGGAGAAACATCTGTTTGAAGCAGTAACCAGTACTTCAGGATGATTTCAGAGAGCTTAAAATATTTCACAAAAAATTTGTTTCACTCCACACCTCTCTTAGGTAGGGCTATCTTGGTTTTAAAAAGTAGGGGAAAAAAGAAGTTGTTTCAAAATGCTCTTCATTTGACTTAACCATGAGCTGCTGGTAAGAGTTTCCGTGCATTTTGGGTTCCTCTTACTTCCCTGACCCTTTTTTTCCCCTTGTATCAGCTTTAGTGGTCATGAGACAGAGTAATCAGTTGGACTGGCAGGCAGATCTTACTGAAAGTCACTCCTGGTGACATTAATGACAATAAATGACAGGACTTCATGATCATTAGGTCCCATTCAGTGACGTGCTATGAATGCACTACAGAACCTCTCAGGTCTGGGCTGTACTTGCACACTCATGCACAGTACCATGCTGCACTGTGACTTTCATCAAAACTATTCTAAGCAGTTATTCCTGCAGTGCAGTGAAGGACTTTTCTCTGTCTGAACCCAGAAAGAATTATTCTTTTGCATGCAAGAAAAGCAAAGCTGTAAGGCCTGCAGGTCAAGGGGTATGTTGAAACCTAACTGTTATTCAGGCATAGAACCACTCCTGACAGCAATATCAACAGCTCCATGAGTTAAGAGGATCTGGGCTAGGTATGCCAGCAGAAGAATTCTAAATATTTAAGTAGCAAGTGTGCAATCTGATTTCAATAGTAAATCTGAATTATGCTATGCCCAGTTTTGCTTCAGCATGCATAAAGACACATGACACTAAAGCAGTCAATTACTTATGCAGATGAAGGTGACTTGGCAGTTCTAGCAATTGTGGAAGTCTTGCCTACTTGTCAGGTGTTATCTCCTACTCCCCCTCAATGTCTAGATATATAAAATATTTTAGATTAGAAAAACACTCGAGGAAAAACTAGGAGAATGGTAAATAACAAGTAACTTAGGCAGGTATTTTGAAAGGGACTATATACAATAATCAGAAATAGGGAAGATCCAATTCTTAAATACTGCAAGTGTCAGTGACACTATTTTAAAGTTCAAGCATTTGGTAAGATTCATTAATTTTCTACTTTCTAAGCAAGCAGGCACAGTTACATATGTAGGCATGCTATCTTAAATTTAAAAAAACACTTAATTACCCAGTTAACCAACATCTAGTTATCACAAAACCAAAAGAGACAAAACGTTGACATGCCTTGCGCATTAAAAAAAAAAAAACAAGTAAAGCAGCTCTTTAATTAGAGTCCACAAAAGACAAGAAAAGATAAATGTGATAGAAATGTGGCATCTTCTGAAATTCCCACTTACCGCAATATTTCCACATGTTTGGAAAGCAGTGAACATAAACATAAATGAGACTCCCAGAAGAATTATGTTGAAAAGTTTTTTTGATTCAGGAGACATTTTGTGTTTCCTTGCCAAGTCCTGAGCTTCAGTCTGGAAAAGACTCTATTTCCTTTTAAAAGTTTCCTCTTAGCCTCTGTTAAAACCAGATTAAAAGAATAAACAAAAAAAGAAGGCTTCTAAAATGTCAATTATTTAGGGCTACTTACAACCAACTAATAAAAAAATCTCTAAAATACTGTAGAGTAAAATCAGTAAACTGGAAAAAAAAAACAAACAAACAAACAAACAAAAAAAACAGAGCTAAAGGTCTGGTACAAGAGGTAAAGATTAAGATTCTACCTTTTCCCATGAAGTTTAAAGGGCAGACTGCAGCATGTAACTTCTTCAAGACATTTCCTTCCCCAAATGAAGCAGTTTTTCTAATACCTGGCTAGTTAATCAGCTCAGGTTCTTGCCATTGTTCTAAATCAGAATTCTGCCCCCCAGCCCTAAAATCACCTGACGAAGGAAAGATGAGACATTGGCACATACGAGTCATTTCCATGCATGTTGGACAGGAAATAAGGAACATTTCACAACCTAGCACAGCTGACCTGGCCTCGACAGCCCTTGTGCACCATGGGAAATGTAGTTTTCTACTTGAAAGGGTGGAAACCTTATAAGCCTTAAAGAGCCGTACTAGTTTTTAAGAATTTTAAGATTTATCCACTAAATAACAGGCAGCGAGATGAAAAGGTCTTAGAAAGTTGTCTGAGAAAACTAATGAGCTGAAATCAAACACACACAAAGTCATTCCAAAGGGAAAATTATTCCCACCTCTGAGGAACTGTGCATCCCTGTGCCACAAACCACCCTCTGCACGGTGCTTTTGCCTTTCAGTGCCTCAGGAGAGGAAACAGACTTCAGATTAGCCCAGCCCTTTGTCTCAAGGAACAACATTCATTTCAGCAGTTACATATTTTAGTTCCCAGTATTTCTAAATAACAAGATCAATTGATCTTTTAAGTTTTGAAGATCTCTGCTACAGCACTGGCGAAATGGAATGAAGTCCACATATCTTGTATCAGCTGAAGGGCTGCTTTTTGCTGGCATCATCTTCTCTCCAGTTTGCTGGGCCTCCAAGTTGGGATGGGAGCATTCTGCTAAATCAGCTTCACTTTGCTGCTGGTCAAAGAGAAAGAGAAGGAAATCTAGAACTGATTGAAGTAAATGACAGGTCAGCAAATTCTACCTCCACTATTTACAGTAAAGGACTTCAATAAAATCTGCATGCCAGCAACCATAACATATTTAACACAGTTTTAATTCCCAAGCTGTCTTTTCTAAAAAAAGTAGGACTCTTTCCAGCAGCATTTATATTTGTGGAAGAAAGTCAGTATGATTATCCAGAGACTGCTTTAAAGATCAGATTAGAACAGGAAGTGATACTTTAAAAGAAGCAAAGCTCTCTTCTTCCTTTCTTATATTATTAATCTATAATAACAGATTGATAAAATCCTCCAGGCATTATGTCCCACTTAGGGTTTTTTCCCCTTGTGCCACCGTAAGAATTCATCTGACTACAGAGCAAACTGGGCAGGAGTTTGTATTGATTTGAAGTGATTGTGAATACAGGACATACAAATCCCACTGCCATTTTAGGGAAAGCATTATAAAGAAAAACTTCAAGCTTCTCCTTAGATAAAGGGTTTCATCAGACTAAATGGGAAAATTTTTAATACAAAGTCTCTGGGCAAAACCAGAACACAGAACAAAGCAATACAAAAGGTTAAAAGCCATTAATAGTTAATTTGATTACTTAAGTCTTTTGTACAAACTGTTGCTTCTACATTTGATATCATAGCTGCAAAAAAATATATATCATACATTTAATATCATAGTGCAAAAAAATAAAAATAGTAAATAGTTACAGGAAGAATAAGGACTGATAGCTTTTTCTTTTAAATACTGTCACTGCATTAAATGGATCAGTAGAGAGCTTCCTCTTTCTATTATTTTTCTGACACAGCAGAGCGAAAGGGATGGGCAGAGACACATCATTACAGGATGAGAATTGGATATTACAGTTCATACTTGAGAGTTCGGGCATTTAGTGCCTGAAGCAACAACTTTTGGGGCAGGCAAGCAGCTTGCACCGAACTCCCCAGACCCAACTCAGGACCCCTGCGCCTCTCACCCTCAGCCTCGGGTCCCTTCTACCGCGCCCTGAGGAGAATTTTTGGGTGTTCCATAGGTGCAGATCGCTGCCTGCAGGGCTCTGGCACCGAACACACCGGCGGCTTCCCCAAGCACCGGCTGCAGGCAGAGCCCGTCCCCTCAGAGCAGCCACCGGGAACGGCCAGGGCTGCAGCGGGAGCAGGGAAGGAACGCGGGATCCCCCTCACAGGGAGCCCCCTCACAGGGAGCCCGGAGTTCCCGCCCGCCTCCCCTCAGGGCCTCTCCCCCTCACAGCCGCCATTTTGAACCCTCACCCCACGCCCTCCGGACAGGCGCTCTCCTTCCTTAACACTTTTTTGGTTTGTTTTGTAATTTTTTTTTCCCGTGGAGAAGGTTTCTCGCCCCTCCTCCCCCCCCCCAACAAAAACCGGCCCTCGCCTTATTTCCGCTCGTTGTCTTTTTTTTTTTTTTATCTTTTACCGGTTTCGCCACACATTGTTCAAAATTTCCCCGCCTCCGCCCAATCCTTCCGGGTCACGGCGGAGCCGCCTTCACGGACTCTTTTGAAACGTAAGCGAGTTATCCATTTCGCAGGCAATTTCCCGGCAGCTTTCCCGCAGCGTTTCCGGGACCCGCAGTCGGTAAGGAAAGGAAATAAACACAATGCCGGGAGCGGGGCGGGAGGGGCAGCGCAGCGCAGGCCGGGCCGCGCTTTTCATCCGGGTCACTGTCGGCCATTTTGTGGCGTTAAGTCGGCGCGCGCGGGCGGCGCCCGTTCATTTCCTCACCGCAGCGGACAGGGGCGGCCGTGCGGGTGCTGCCGCTTCGCCTCCGCTCCGGCCTTAGGCCGCCTCCCCGCCGGACCCCAGAGGTGGGTTTCCTGCTCCGTTGAAAGCCCTCGCAGCGTTTCCTTCATGCCCTGCAGCTCTCCTCCTTGCCGGACTTTGCTGGGCCGCCGCTTCGGCGCTCCCCCTCGGGTGTGAGGCGCTTCCCTCTCAGGGCCCCGCCGCCTCTTGACTCGACGCCTTCCCCCCCTCCCTTCCTCTCTTCTCTCAGGTTTCTTCTCCTCAGCCGCCGTCGCCCCTCGGGGGCTGTTGCCCGCCATGAGCTACGGGCGGCCTCCGCCGGACGTGGAGGGCATGACGTCCCTCAAGGTGGATAACCTGACCTACCGTACCTCCCCGGACACTCTCCGGAGGGTTTTTGAAAAATACGGCCGTGTGGGAGACGTCTACATTCCCCGGGACCGCTACACTAAGGAAAGCCGAGGTTTCGCTTTCGTTCGTTTCCACGATAAACGCGATGCGGAGGATGCCATGGACGCCATGGACGGGGCCGTGCTGGATGGCCGGGAGCTCCGGGTGCAGATGGCCCGGTACGGCCGCCCCCCCGACTCCCACCACAGCCGCCGGGGACCCCCCCCCCGCCGCTACGGGAGCAGTGGCTACGGGCGCCGCAGCCGCAGGTGAGAGCTTGGAAAGGTGCGGGGAGGGCAGCGGAGCCTTTGTAATAAAGGGCAGGCAGCTGAGCCGTGGAGAGGGGGCCACTCGGGTTTGTTATTTTTAATTTTTTTTCCTTTTCTGAGGGAGTTTCTTGGTGGGGTTGGAAGCGGGGTGGGTAGGAGTTGAGGAGCACAGACACGTGGAGTTCCCTTGGAGCGGAACTGTTTGGGTCTGGAGTAGTTTTAGCCCCCGGCCACTCACTCTGAACAATGGCGCTCTCTTAACACTCATTTCCCTTTCCACGTGGGTCCCGTCCCGCCTTCCCCGTCCCCAAGTTGTGGCTGAAGCCTGTTGCGCCTCCCGTCTTCAACTTTAAACGGTTTTTTTTTTCTTTTTCTTAACTCCAACCGTCTCCTGGTCTGCTTTAGCCCTAGAAGACGCCGTCGCAGCCGCTCTAGAAGCCGGAGCCGCTCCAGATCTCGCAGTCGGTCCCGCTACAGTCGATCCAAATCCCGGTCTCGCACACGTTCTCGGTCTCGTTCCACCTCCAAGTCCAGATCAGCCAGGAGAACCAAGTCAAAGTCCTCGTCTGTCTCCAGATCCCGGTCCAGGTCGAGATCCCGATCCAGATCTAGAAGCCCTCCCCCTGCCTCAAAGAGGGAATCCAACTCTAGATCCAGGTCTAAGAGCCCTCCCAAGTCTCCGGAAGAAGAGGGAGCTGTATCCTCCTAGGAACATGGTAATGTACCACGGGATCAGCACACCTTGCATGTTACTTTATTGTAGCACCTAGGTGGGGTTTTGGGTAGTTCTTAGAGTGTTAATAGCCTGAACCAAGTGAATCCTAACGGGGCACATTGTTAGTTTTTTTTGGGTTTTTTTTCTTGAGCAGTGTTTTTCGGTTGTTGGTTTAGGGAAATTAATACCGAAGGGCTTTCTACGGAGAGATTATTTTTTTTTTACAGAGCAAATGTTTTATTGAGAGATTAATGGCTTGGTTTTAATAAAATATTGTATGAGACGCAACCTATGATGAAAATGACTATTTCTTACTGTATTTATCCAACATCTGCATTTTCCCCTTTAAAGCTGCGGTCTCCTGTTTGCTAAAAGAATATTGGCCAGTATTGCAGATTTTAACTGATTTGGCTGATCCTCCAGGGACCAGTTTCTGTGGGCGTGTATTGGAGCAGGTTTGTCTTTAAATGTTAAAGATACACTATCCTTTTATAACGGAAGATCGGTTCAGTGGCCGTTATACTGACTGGAGGTAATAACTGTTCTAGAAAAGTGGCAAATTCCTTGCAACGAGAAAACCATGGAAACTAGTTTTTCCTCAAGTCGACATCTTGGAAGAGGCATCTAAGGATACACCGGGTGGGGAAAGGATAGTGTGTCTTTAACCCTTCAAACTGTTTGGTCCTATTTTTTTAAAAAGGAAAGGGCCTAAGTTAGCTCTGAAGTTAGATAATTGTAGCAAAATTAGTAACGTTTTGTATTGAATGCTAATCAGAGCTTAGTTAAGTCTTTATGAAGAAGTATTAGTTTTATAACTTTTACATGTAATAATTTATTGTCAAACAGGCTGAATTGAAGTTAATGGTGGTTTGATCTACAGCCTGATGCTTATTCTTCTTTGTAACTAAAACACTTCCAACAGAACCTTACATTTGGCCTTTGAAGTAAAGCAACACGTGGGGGGGGAGGTGGAACACTGTGGAAATTTTTTTAAAATTAAATTAGGCAAAGACAGTTGAAACACAACTAGAAGTATACCTGAAGTCATCCACACAACCAAAAGAGACAAGGTAGAAACCTGGCTGAACTTTTCTTTCTTCAAACCTAGATGCATCAGATAAATGAGAATCCACATAAAGGACGCCTTTGGGGGGAAAAGATCGCTTGAGTCTTCAGTCCCTTGGAGAGACCCTGGCACGAGCAACCAGCTGTTGAAAAGGTTATTTTGTAAACATTTTGTCTAACTTTTTACTTGTTTAAGTTGCGCCTCAAGTGGCAGATTTTACATTTTATGTGCCATTTTGTTGCTGTTATTCAAATTTCTTGTAATTTAGTGAAGTGAACGACTACCGATTTCATTATTGGCTTGGATATTTGAGGTAAAACTTCATTTTTGTTTATATAGTGCTGATTTTCATTTGAAATTAAAACTGATGGTAACTTGCTGCCTCCAGTTTCATACTGAGAACACACGCAGCTATTATATGCTGAGTAGCTAACTCTGTTGAAAAGTATTCTCAATTTTGTCTTCATTCCTTAAATAAAATTCTGCAAAACTTCAATTTGAAACTTACTGTAAATGCTTTTTTTTTGGTTTTTTTTTTCGTTGTTTTTTTAAACTTGGAGTTCAAATAGTATCTTCAAATTCAAATTGGTAGAAATCTTTTCAGGTGACAGTTGATATTTGAAAGGATTGTTTTATCAGACTCAATTCTAATCTCTTCTCTTATGTATTTTTGTGCACTAGGCGCAGTTGTGTAGCAGTTGAGTAATGCTGGTTAGCTGTTAAGGTGGCGTGTTGCAGTGCAGAGTGCTTGGCTGTTTCCTGTTTTCTCCTGATTGCTCCTGTGTAACGATGCCTTGTCGTGCAGAAACAAATGGCTGTCCAGTTAATTAAAATGCCTGACAACTGCACTTCCAGTCACCCGGGCCTTGCGTAAAAATAATGGAGCATACAGTGAGCACATCTAGCTGATGATTTACACACCTTATTTTTTCCAGAATGGTAAAAACTTACCAACATACATATATGAACTTACGTACAAGAAATGTAATGTTAAGAAAATGGTTCATTCCTTTGTAAGTACTGATTGGTGTATCTTTTGCTTAAGACATTCTGTACTATATCCACTGTCTCTGTAGTTAATATTAAACATTTTTCTGTGTTAACTTTTCTCAACTTAATGTCTGAGTCAGCTTATTTTTAGCTTGAAAAGATTTCTGCATTTATACTGTTAACTTCTATATCTTAACTGACTGCATTTTTCTGCTTACCAATTTTATCCACTGGGGGAGGGGGGTGCTTTTAAATTACTATGGGCAAACTTAACTAGTATTGTGACTAACCCAAACCTTGTATGGCAAGCATAGCAACCAGGCTGTAAACATAAAATGGGCAGAGCCCCTGGGACATTGTTACAAAGATACACACTGAGCAGTACTCATTGCATTTGCCCTGTGCTCCTCCTGCCTCAAGAGGCTGCTGCTTGGGGGGAGGTAATCTTACAGTAATGATTTTTGCTGAATTTGGGTAACAAATGAACTGTAACTTCAACCATCCAGTGTCAAGGGTTATTGTAATGTCTTGTGAACTTTATGCATGTATGTTAAATGGGAATGGAAACATCTGAATACTTGCAACCTGGCTTGATTGAGGATTAAAAGTACTTTTCTATAAACTTAAGGAGTTTGTATGTTGGGGACTGCAGGGCTAGCAGCAGTCTGCACAGAGTGATTTATAAACAAAGGGCTGGCTTTTGTATGGGAATCTCTGGGAAAGCCCCAGCCCTGGGAACCAGATCTTATTGGAGCTCTGTTTTTTTTTATCTTGAAAGAGTGCAGTTCACTTCCTAGCTGAAGTTGTGAATTTCAGTTGAATCTCGTGGGCTGTCAGACTGTTCAGCTGTGTTCTCTAGTGGCTCATGTACCAGAACTGAGTCTTTGAACTATGACATGGTCTTTGGGGGGGAGAAGCACAAATTTATCAAAAAGCCATAGCTAAAACAATTGAACAGCTTTATTTTTACAGTGCATGTTTTAAGAATTACTGCTAAGGGGATACATTTTCCCAATAAACTATGCATGAGGTTTGCTGTAAACGGGACTGTATCTGCAGATCCATACAACAGTGAGCAATTAAATGTCACCTTGTATTGGAACCAACAAGCAGAATAAACTTAAGTACCATCTGACTGTGCTAGTGAGATGATCATCATTTCAATTGTATGTCTGCCTGGTAGAGGAGAACTGGCCAAGTGCTCCTGGTCTGCACCAAAGGAGTGCAAGGGAACGGGGACATTCTTGAGTTTCCATTTGCAGAGCAAAGCTTCAATAGACCAGTCAGCACTGGGGGGAGGAAATACCACAGTTTATAATAACTGCAGCAGTTCCAGGAGACTGTCACTGAGTTAAATACAGAGCATGAAGTATGAGTTTGTGATAGTTTCCTAGTCAACAGCAAATTAATGAGTTTTTATTATCTTCTGCTTTGGCTGCCTTTTTTTAGGATTTACTTGGCTAACACCAGCCTGATTCCCAAATCTGTGAGGAGCTTCTGGGGATTCAGTGCTGTGCTACCTCAAAAGTTAAAACTTTGAGAAGGTTTGAGTAAGAATTTACCTTCGCACTTGATAAGTAGTCCAGAACTGAGCACGTGGATTCTTCTCCAGCAGAAAATAAACTGTAGTTAAAATATCTTCAAAGTCTGTGTAGTTTGGGGAGATGAAGCAGTCTTGGTTAGTCTGGATCCTAGGTACAGTTAAGATGTACCGTACCAAATGGTAATTAAAAATCAACACAAGACTAATCTGTGAGAGGCCTTGGAAGCGTGGCTTTAAGCAAACATATTTAATTACTCCCATTTTCTATTCACCCACCTCTGCCAGCGTTTGAGAGCTCAACGCCTGAATTAGCACAAGAACAGCTTCCAGCACCCAGGCTCTCCCCTCCCCTCCCTGGGGCCATTTGTCACCAACCAAAGCTTTCAGAGCTTACCTTTTGGGTCAAAGAAGACATCAGATCCTAAGATAATGTCCACGGGAGCCAGAGCCAGCAGCTCTGGGGACAGCCGGCCCCAGGTGAGCCCCAGGACGGGCAGGCCGGGCAGCCCGTTGGCCTGGCAGCTCCGCCGGCAGTTCTGGAGACACCGGGGCAGCTCCTCACTGTCTGACAGGATGGCTTCAGCCCCGCACTTGGCGGCCAGCACCCCGGGGAGACTCACACCAGCACCCACCTGAAACCGGGGGATCATAGAATCATAGAATTGTCTGGGTTGGAAGGGACCTCAGAGCTCATCAAGTCCAACCCTTGATCCACTCCCCCTGTGGTTCCCAGCCCATGGCACTGAGTGCCACATCCAGGCTCTTTTGAAATATCTCCAGGGATGGAGAATCCACTGCTTCCCTGGGCAGCCCATTCCAATGGCTGATCACCCTCTCCGGGAAGAAATTCTAATATCCAACCTAAACCTCCCCTGGCACAACTTGAGACCATGCCCTCTTGTCTTGCTGAGAGTTGCCTGGGAAAAGAGCCCAACCCCCCCCTGGCTCCAGCCTCCTTTCAGGGAGTTGTAGAGAGTGATGAGGTCTCCCCTGAGCCTCCTCTTCTCCAGGCTGAACACCCCCAGCTCCCTCAGCCTCTCCTCACAGGACTTGTGCTGGATCCCTTCCCCAGCCTGGTTGCCCTCCTTTGGACCTGCTCCAGGACCTCAATCTCCTTCCTGAGCTGAGGGGCCCAGAACTGGACACAGGACTCGAGCTGTGGCCTCACCAGGGCTGAGTACAGGGGCAGAATCCCTTCCCTGGACCTGCTGGCCACGCTGTTCCTGAGCCAGGCCAGGATGCCATTGGCCTTCTTGGCCACCTGGGCACACTGCTGGCTCCTGTTCAGCTTCCTGTCAATGCAGACTCCCAGGTCCCTCTCTGCCTGGCTGCTCTCAGCCACTCTGTGCCCAGCCTGGAGCTCCCCATGGGGTTGTTGTGTTGAACCTCATCCCATTGGAATCATCCCAACTCTCCAGTCTGTCCAGGTCCCTCTGCAGAGCCCTCCTGCCTTCCAGCTGATCCACACTCCCCCCCAGCTCAGTGTCATCAGCGAATTTGCTAATGATGGACTCAATCCCTTCACCTAAATCATCAGTAAAGCTATTAAACAGAACTGGGCCCAACACTGATCCCTGCGGGACACCACTGGTGACCGGCCACCAACTGGATCAGCACCGTTCAGCACCACTCTCTGGGCCCGGCCGGATGAACCGGGGGAGGCCACCGCCAACTGGGGAAAAACGGGGTGGTGGGGAGGGGGTGTCGGTACCTCCAGCACTCGCTTGCCGGGCAGGCTCCTCCTCTGCGTCCACAGGTACTGGGCCAGCACCACGGCGCAGGGCCACACGTACATCCCGTACTGCGGGGCCAGAACCTGCGAGACACCGGCAGCGGCGCTGGAAAAACGGGTCCGGTTCCGCTGTTAGCGCCCTCACCCTGCCCCCCCTCCGCCTCCCTGGACGGTACCGCGGGGCTCAGGAACCTCCCCGCCCCGGGCGGTACCGCGGGGCTCAGGAACCTCCCCGCCCCGGGCGGTACCGCGGGGCTCAGGAACCTCCCCGCCCCGGGCGGTACCGCGGGGCTCAGGAACCTCCCCGCCCCGGGCGGTACCGCGGGGCTCAGGAACCTCCCCGCCCCGGCCGGTACCGCGGGGCTCAGGAACCTCCCCGCCCCGGCCGGTACCGCGGGGCTCAGGAACCTCCCCGCCCCGGGCGGTACCGCGGGGTATCTCAAACCTCCCCGCCCCGGCCGGTACCGCGGGGTATCTCAAACCTCCCCGCCCCGGCCGGTACCGCGGGGTATCTCAAACCTCCCCGCCCCGGGCGGTACCTCGGGGATGCGCAGCACCAGCCCCTCGGCGCCATCTCTGAACCGGTACCGCCGGACCCGGCACCGCCGCGGCTCCCCCATGTGCGCGCCGCCAGCCAATGGCGGGCAGCCACGTGTCACACTCGGCCCCGCGGACCAATCGGCGCCTTCTCCGGGGTTGACGTCACGGGGAGCGCCGCCAGGGCACAGATGGCCGCCCGCCCGCCCGCCGCGCCGTGCGGTCTCTTCCCAGCGTCGCGGTTCAATCGAGCTCCAAGGGCGGGTACCCGCCCGCGCCGTTACCTCGGCGGGACCGGGCAGGCTCAAGCCCGCGGGTCACTGCTGTGAGGGGCACCGCGCGGTCCCGCACAAACCGGGTGACACGCGGCCGTCTCGCCGCTGTCAGGAGAAGAACAAACGCGGCGCGCAGGCTGGCTGGGAGAAACGGAACAGCGGCACGGGGGGGGGGGGGGAGAGGGGGGTGAGAAGCTCCCGGGGCGGCCCCCCCGGCGCAGAATAAGCGCCCGGCAGCCGCGCTCCGTCCCTCCCGGTGGCCTGCAGCACCCAACATGGCGGCCCGGCCTCACCGCTTCTTCCCCTCAGCCAATCAGCGCTGCGGGCGGGCGAGGCGTGGCGGAATCCGTCCAATGAGAAGGCGGCGGGGGCGGGTCGGTCAGCCAATGGGAAGGCGGTGGGGGCGGGGCCTGGGGCACGGCGGCGGCAAGGGGCTGAAATTTCTGGAAGGTGCGGGCGGGCCGGGAGGGAGGCGGGAGGGGAGCGGGGTCAGGGCCGGCCCGGCGGGTGGTGACGGCTCGGGGAGCTCCTGCTGCCGCTGCTGCCATGAATCACAAAAGCAAAAAGCGGATCCGTGAGGCGAAGCGAAGCGCCCGGCCCGAGCTGAAGGACTCCTTGGATTGGACCCGCCACAACTACTGCGAGACCTTCCCCCTCAGCCCCACCGCATGCAAGGTGCGTCCCGGGCCCCCCTTAACCCGGGGGACACTGAGGGGAGAGGGGGGGCTGAAGGGAAGGGAGGAGGGAATGGGAAGAGCACTCTGAGGGGAATAGGGGAGGGGGGGGGTCCTGAGAGGTTTGGGGAGGTGGGAGGGGAATGGGGAGGGGAGGCTGGGGGGGTTCTGAGGGAATTGGGGAGGCCTGAGGGGCAGGGGGGCTGAGGGAGGTGGGTAAAGGGCTCTGCTTTGGGGCTGAGGTGGCCTCAGAACCGGGGGGGGCTTCCCCGGGAAGGGTACCCTGAGAGAGGGGGTCAGGGAAGGGAAGGGGCGGTCAAGCAGCACCTCAGGGTTTTTTTTCTCCCTTTTTGAGGCTGGGGGTGTTCAGTCACCTTCAAAGAGCTCCCATCTAATTCCCGGGAGCTGCAAGGGGGGGGATGTGCCAGCAGAAAGGGCAGGGGTGGGGAGGAGTGCCAAAGGGCTTCATGCTCCTGGGGTTCCCCATGGGGACAAGGAGCAGGGCATGGGAAATGGGACTGCAGCCTCGGGGAGCTTAAAATAGCCCAGCAGCACGTAGTGATACCCTCGTGGTGTGTGGAACAAAGTGTGATTGTGAAGCTCCTCCACGCTGTCCTAATATCTCTTCCGTGTTCCTCTCCTGGGTTTGTAGGATAACGTGGAGAGGGCAGATGCACTCCAGTTAACGGTGGAGGAGTTTGTTGAGCGGTATGAAAAACCTTACAAGCCTGTAGTCTTGCTGAATGCTCAGGTGGGTTGGTCAGCCCAGGAGAAGTGGACTCTGGAACGCCTGAAACGCAAGTACAGGAACCAGAAGTTCAAGTGTGGGGAGGACAATGATGGTTATTCTGTGAAGATGAAGATGAAATACTACATAGAGTACATGGAAACCACCCGGGATGACAGCCCCCTCTACATCTTTGACAGCAGTTATGGAGAGCATCCCAAACGCAGGAAACTCCTGGAGGACTACAAAGTACCCAAATTCTTCACTGATGATCTCTTTCAGTATGCAGGGGAGAAACGAAGGCCCCCTTACAGGTATAGTGCAGTGACAGCAAGATAAAAGCAGCTCGTTTCCATCTCTTTAACTCTTCCCAAATAGGTCCAGTTGTCTCCTGTCAAATAAAGTGATTTCTGCCTGCTAGTTTGAAATGAGCAAACATCCCTCACCCACAGGATGGGAGGGGCAGATTTGTCAATCACAGTTTATGGTTCTCCTACCAGTGTTGCTACAAGTTCATGGGTGATTTTTTTCTTTTTAAGTTAGTTTACCTCACTTCTTAGATTTCTAACAAATTCCATAGGTAGTGGAAGTTAGGAGGATTAATTTCTTGTTGTGTGTGCCTTCTGACATTCAAATTTTAAGTGTCTTGGGCACAGCTGCTGGGTTCTGCACCAGTGGGATTTTGTTTAATTATGCTCAGTCCTTTTAAGGTCAAGATCTTAAGCTTAGATGAGTATGAAGCATGGAAACTAGTTCTTGGCTCCCCCTCAGAAGATTCTGGGAGAGAGCAGAATTTTACATCAATATAGTGTTTCCAGACACCCCCCCTTTTTTTTTATTCTGCACCAGATTGAAAAAGGATTGAAATTGCATTTCATTCCTTAATGCAACTGCAACAACCTTGTATTTGGGCTGTTGGTTACAAAAGGGATTTTTGGCTACCCTAATATAACTCTTTGTAGCAATATGAGCATGAGCTTAATGCTTCCAAGTAATTAAAGTCTTTACAGCAACATAATGGTTGGATGGTGCCTTGTCCTTTGAGTGACAGGAGGCTGTGATGTGGGATTTTTTAATTGTTTCTTTATTAAAAGGAGGACAAGGGATGAATAATGGTACTCTTCTTCCCTGCCATCTTTCATGTGTCTACAATCCAGTTGTGGTTTTACAGGAGTGAAGCATGAAACTAATTCAGTTTTAAGATCCCTGAAGTAGGTGTTTTTACAGACCCTTTTTGTAATTCACTTTTAAAAAGAACATCAAAAGCTGTGGTCAAACACAAAAGCCCCCCAGGTGTAGCCTGTGGTAGAAACTTGAATGTCCTTACAGAACTGGGGATCATTTATCCTTGTGATAGTTAAACTAGATAATTTGATTGTGATTCCATTTATCTTGATAGCTCATCCCCCACACAGACACATGCTGAGCTCCTCACTTATCATCTTGAGACTCACAATCTTGTTCTTTGTTCTGGAAAATGTGGGTTTGTGTGAGGCTCTTACCCTTCTTTGAGTGATGCAAGAGGGGCAGGATGGTGCCTCCTGGAGTCAGGCCTTTCATCTGGGTGGAGGAACAGATGAAGAGTATCCAGTAGCTTAAAAGCATAATTGAAAATCCATCAGGAAGTGGTGCTGTCTAATCCCAGGATCAGGATGTGCACTGTGCAGATTGACCTCTGGATTGAGACCTCACTAGTGATAGTGCAGAATCTTGATCTCAGAAGCTCTTTGGGACATTTTTTATTAGAGTTGTTCCTTTTCAAAATAAGGGCAGTCATGTTAGGAAGCCATTTCCTGAGCCAGCTGTTCTAATTTGGAGAGGAGTGGGATGGGTTTTTTTTTCCTTTTAAATTGAAGTTGCAGGATGTGAAGTTTTTAGTGGTAAATTTGATGTCTTGTGGTGATCTGGGTTATGTTTGTTGGAAATGAAACACCTGGAGGAAGATGCTGGTAGATGATAGTGTTGCTAAATAAAGGTTTTTAGAGCTTCTGTGTGTGTAGGTTTAGGTTATAGTCAGAAAAATGGTGTAAAACAGTGTCTGTGCACCACAGAGGTCTTGATGTGTTCAATTGCTTCTCACTTCTCTAGTAAAACCTTTGACTGCTCTGCTTGTGGGTTAATTAGCTTTTCAAGGCTAATAGGAATCTAAAGAGTGAATTGATGACACAAGTGACAAACACACCTACTTTTTTTTTTTTTATGGCTCCTTTATGAAGTAGGAGGAGTGCAGCTTGATAACCAAACTTACAGCCCTGCAATTGCTGTTAGCAAATGATACTTAGAAAGCAGCTTAGTTTACACTTGTTTTGGAAAAAGAACATTAAGAGTTTGCTGAATTCCAGTGTCTTCTGATATTTTGAACTCCTTTTGCTGCCTGTCAGCCATGAGGTGGAGGGGTCTTGATGCTTTAGTTTCTCCCCTCTCTGCTGCCTGTTAAACAATTAATGCAATTTTTTTTTTCTTTTCTTCTTGACACATGATATCAAGCACTTACACTGCTTTATCAGATGTGGTAGATATTAGGGTTCTCTTGCAGGGGAAGAAGAAAGGGGTTGCTGTTAAACACATGTAGCAGATAAAGTTCTACATAGGGTGAAATAAACCTTGCAAATGGGGAGTGAGAATATACACACCAAATCCTGAATAGTCACTGGGGAATAAGCTCCAGATAGTTAAATGTTGGAATGAAAAGCCTGTTGTAAATGAACACAAGGCATAGAGGGGAGGCCAGGGTTGCATAACTTGCTGTGTTCCTTCCTTGTGTTGCCTTTTGTTTGCTTCTCACTGTTTGCAGTTTTGGAGCCATGTATGAGTAGAGGATTTTAGAAGAACACAGGATTAGGAGAATCCCTCTGCATATTAGGAATCCTAATGCAGGCTGTTACAACTTCATCACGTTCATTAACCTTGAAATAAGTATGTATTTTATTGAAGAACTGTTTATAGCTACAGGTTTTTTTAAAAAGCTTGCTTCACTTTCTTCTTCCAGAGTCATTCTTGACCCAGTTCAAGTTGGCTTTTAGGTTAAACCCATGTTCTATCTTCTGCTGTAGTAGTGTGAGCCTGACAGTCTCCCATTCCTAAATTAAGGACCTGCAACCACTTTGATTTCTAACTGTGTGAAGTGAGCATCTGGGATTTGCTGTCTTAATATGAAGAACAGAGAAGGCAGCTCCTTCTTTGCTCTGTGACTGAAGGATTTTTCCCTCTCCATGCAGATGGTTTGTGATGGGCCCACCTCGTTCTGGAACAGGAATTCACATTGATCCCTTGGGAACTAGTGCATGGAATGCCTTGGTCCAGGGACATAAACGTTGGTGCCTCTTCCCCACCAGCACTCCCCGAGAGCTGATCAAAGTCACCAGAGAGGAGGGAGGGAACCAGCAGGATGAGGCCATCACATGGTTCAATGTCATCTACCCAAGGACACAGCTCCCCACTTGGCCCCCTGAATTCAAACCCCTGGAAATCTTGCAGAAACCAGGGGAGACAGTCTTTGTGCCAGGTATGTATGAATCTCTCCAGAGAGGAAATCTGGGAGAGGGAAGTTTATTCTTACCATTCCTGTGTAGTAGAGGTTAAGAGACTTATTTCAGCTTTCATCTGTGGGCCATCTATTACAGAAGAAACTATTTTGAGCTGTTCCAGAAGGGATATCTACTGCAAGGAATACTTTGAGACTATTCAGTTCTTTTCTGAATGTCCAGAAACGTGTGGCCTGTGGCCCAAGACTGCATGTGGTACAGATGACAAAACAAATGGGACCTGAGCTGCAGCATCACAGGAAAGTGATCCTAAACTGAACTGCAGTAACTGTCAAGGCATAAAATAATAGAGGGGTTTGAGTATGAGTTATTCTTGGGCAAAAATGTTTGCATCTGTATACACTGGCAAATTCATGACTGACTTTTGTAGCCTGACTAGTCTGATTGCATGTGAATTTTTTTTCCTCTGTGGCAAATGAACCACTTAAAGGCATTGCCACTTTCCACCCACCTCTCTCTGGTGATTCTTGACCTTTGTATTTGAAACCAAAAGCCAGAGGAACTGGTAAAGATGCCATTCTCTTTGAGTCATTGCACACTTTGTGCCCATTTTAACTGGGAGGTGGGGTGGCTCATGACTAAAGGGAAATTCAGTGCCAAATTCTAACCTCTGAATCTTGCATGATTCTGTGCAGCATGGCTCAAAGCTTCTCTCCACATCACTTGTCTATAACATACAGCTGAGTTCATGTTTGAAAAGTGCCTTCTGATTGTCTTGGCACTTATTAGTGACTCCTCAGTGTACCTTATGTTGAGATTTTGTAGCTGTCAGGTTCCATTAAACTCTTGCCTTAGTTTTTTTATGAAGTTATAAGTGGGCTGTCAGAACACTACTGTCTATTTTTATCCTGTGTGAGGAAACAGTTTTGTATCTATTTTTAAATGAAAGCTGAGTCTGTAGTCATAAGAACCTTACTAAATCACCATGGAAAGTGCTCTCCTTCTTAACAAGAGTATCTGTGTGGCCTGGGTTACAATGGCTCTTGCTGTTAAGTAAGCTGTGAGTAGCCAGTGTGTTGCTGTCAGAACTTCAGTCCTGCTGGTGAGCTGGGTAATGTGGGCACTGAGCACCCTTCTGTAACAAAAAAACTGTAAAGCAATGAATCAAATGCTGAAACAAAGAGTGAGGGAAGATGATGTGGTGGCAAACTCCCCTTGGGATTGGCACATCAAGGTCCCATCTCCCCCTGTGCTGTGGAAAATCAGTTCTTGGACTTGCTTTTTGCTAGGTAGTCAGAAGTAATCATTGGTCTTGTATCTGTAGGTGGCTGGTGGCACGTGGTTCTCAACCTTGATACAACTATTGCCATCACCCAAAACTTTGCCAGTTGCACCAACTTCCCTGTGGTGTGGCACAAGACAGTGAGAGGGAGACCTAAACTGTCACGGAAGTGGTACAGGTAAGAGATTTCATAGCTTCCTTTTCATAGTCTCTATTTAAAACCCAAACACTCTGTTGGCTTACACACAGTTACTGTCCAAAGGCTGACCCTGACATTCCACCTCCATTTAGGATCCTCAAGCAGGAACATCCTGACTTGGCAGCACTGGCTGATTCAGTAGATCTGCAGGAATCCACTGGGATTGCTTCTGATAGTTCCAGTGATTCTTCCAGTTCCTCAAGCTCTAGCTCCTCAGACTCTGATTCAGAGGTAATGCTTTTCACTGCAGTAGCTGCTCCATATCCTGTAATTACATTTATTTTTTTCCATACCTGATCCCCTGTTCTCATCCTCATGTTCACCTCTTACAGAAGAAATTAATAGAAAGCAACAAAACAAATCCACGTGGTGGAGGAGCCTGTGGGCTTAGCAGGTTCTGTTAGCTGAAACTTCTCTTTGTGTTGCTAAATGAATCTGGTTTGTTTGATCTGTGTTTATATTGTATATAAATCTGTCACTTGTATAGCTAGGCCATGCTTGTGTAAAAAGGCTGCAAAATAAATCCTCTAAAATTGAGGAGGGGGAACACGATCCAAAACTGAGGCAGTTAGTTGTAACAGGGAATTTCTGTAGGTACTTAAATGCTCCAGAAAGCACAGAGTTTACTCTTGGGAAATTAGATCCTTCTGGGAACCAAAATGAACACCTCAATTGTCTTGCCCCAGGCCAGCTTAGTGATGACACCTGAGAACATCCCCATTCCTGTTCTTTAAACACTCCATTTGAGCCTTCCCTAACCCAGCAGGTTCTTTGAATATTGATATTGAGGTAGCTCTTCCAGTGAACTCCACAGCACAAAAAGGTTACAAGGCTTTTCTGAATTCTCCTTTCATCTCTTCATACAACAGTGTGACTCTGGCTCTGAGACAGAGGGGATGATGCACCGGAGGAAAAAGAGGAGAACGTGCAGCATGATGGGCAATGGGGATACAACTTCCCAGGATGACTGTGTCAGCAAAGAACGTAGCTCCTCCAGGTGACCCCATGGCATCTCTTCTTTTTAAACAAACAAAAGACACTGCCAGGCAGAGCTGGGAGAGTTGAGAGGGAGATGGGGAGCAAGGGGGCCCTTACAGAACATCAAGCTGTTGGCTGGTGGTGACATCTTTTAATTGCTCCAAACTGAAAACTAAATTCTTGATGATTTTTTTTAAATGAGGTTTTTTACTTTAATAAAAAAGCTTATTACTTTTCCTAGTTGTCTGCTTTAATAGAGAAATTTAGGGGGGGTGTCTTTGTTTTTTCATGGGAGAAGTGGGCTATTTTAACTGTGCCTTTTAGAGAGCACAAATTAATGGTGAACAGTTAAAGCTGAGAAGTGGTCAGGCAAGACTTGGGTTTCAGTGCTTTGTTCAAACAGAAAGCCATCAACTAACTGCATGGTTTATTTTTGCCTGGTTTACTTCCATTTGGTTCCCTGCTTTATTTGTTAAAGGCAAAATTAATCTCAAATCTCTGTGTTTACCTATTAAAAAAAAAAAAGGTGAGTTTCTAGTCGGTGTGGTGGGAAGGAACATGAATATTATAGAATCAAGAATAGAAATTGTTTAGGGTGAAATTGCTGAGGAAGGAAGTGTTCTGGACTTAACCAGAGAACTTAAAAACAGTGGAACACTGGGAATCTGGGAGCATACTACTGGGAGGAACCTAACATTTCTTTGCTAAATAAAGCATTTTGCTAAAATTCTTCATCCAATTCCTTGCAGTTTGGTTAACCAATGCTGCTGTGTTAGCTGCCTGTCTGCATTAGGGGCTGCCTGGGCACTGAGCTGTTGGATGCTGCAGGTTTGGCAGGGATGTGAGTGCTGTGGTGATTTACAGCCTGGACTGTGAAAAAAGGGGTGCAGTAGTAATTAACCTGAAGAAATCCAAATTCCCAGTTCCATGCTTGATTTCTCAATGTAGTGCAGTGCCCAAAGACCTGTTTGCTTCTGCACATTTTGCTGTTTCCCTTGTTGGGATACCTTGCTCTCTGCTCTTCAGGGATTGAATGACATCATTAAACTATTGAGAGAGATCTGTATTGACTGATTAGTTTGCCCCAGAGGCTTTAAGAATTTGTTTTCTGTGACATGATCAAATCCCATTTCAGCAGCCAGCTGGGGCTCCAGGCAGGGAATGAGCAGCAGGAAATGCAGACCTTTTTTTTTTTTAAAAAAAAAAAAAAAAAAAAAAGCTGTAAAAATGCAGAGCACACTTGCAGATCTGTCCTTCCAAATATCCTGCATTTTCAAGTTGGTTGCAGTTGAAATTTTGAAATGAATACCTGCAATATTAAAAATTGGTGTGTTGCCTAGAACACCTGCTCTCCAGCTTTCACTGTTCTTCCTCCTGTGTGTTAATTGTTTTGCTCAGTGAGGGTGGGTGGGCTTTCTGCTCCAGCTGTGTGATGGCTGAGCTGTTAGAAACAGCTGCAGACATCAACCCATGTACAGCTGTAGGAACACTAAGCATTAAATTAACCTGCATGCTGCCATCTTGTGCTCTGATAGGAGGGGAAATGCTGGAGTTGTTGACAGGCAGTTGTACTTTTTTTTTTTTTTTTTTTTTGACAGGATTAGGGAATCTTGTGGAGGCCGCAGCTACCCCTGAGAGATAAACACCACCCACCCAGAGGCAGCTGCCCATGGAAGTTTGCAGCCAGCCAGCTCTCTTCTGCCCCCTTCTGCTATGTCTCACATCTCTTAAGTTTTTGTCACTCTTCCTCGACCCAGACATCCATCTTCATTATGTGCTGTGGAAGGTTGGCTCCTTGGTAACTGGCAGGGGAATGCCCTGACTGTTGTTGTGCAATGCTTTGTTCCCTCTGTGCCCCAAGGGGGGGCACTGATCACCCAGCTTTGGGTAAGGACATGCCAAGTATTTAATGGTTCACCCAACTGGCAAAGAAGATGACGGTCAGTTTTTAAAGAACTCTTTTTAAAACCAGCAGGTAAATCTTCAAAACAAAACAAAAACCTGTGTTGTTTTGACACTGTCAGATGTTTACATGTTGTCCTGTACACTTGAGGAAAGGAACACCAGCCCTTTTGGTCTGTCTGAACGTCCAGTGGATCTCCCATCAGAATTTCAGGAAGGGAAGGTGGTGTGAATGCTCCAAACACTGAAGAAACTTCAGGGGAGGTGACCACCGACCTACAGCATCTGTCATGGTCTTAATCTACAGCTAAGGTGCAACACCTTAACCAGCAAGGGTCCCTTTAACTTTTGCTCTGTGTCATGCTGGACTGGTAACAGAGATGCACTAGCACCTTGTGATAGGAAGCTTGATGGAGCAGGATAATCCTGGAGTTTCTTGCACAGCAAAAACCATGGGGAAAAAGTCAGCATTTGCCAGTAACCCCAGTCCTTTAAGTGCAGGTGTGATGTTTAGCACTAGGCAACAACTGACAAAGTCTGACTCCTGGAGGATAATAACAGTTTCTGGGCTTTAAATACCAAGCAGTTCCAGGGGTGTGGGCTGGTTCAGGCCAGTGCAGTTCACATACATACACACTTTTCTTTCAGTTGATGGGTTCAGATGTTTCTGGAAGTTGAGGTGCTAATTTTACAGGACTGGGAGGGGGGACATACATTGTTTATGCTTTTTTAAAAATGCAGTGTGTTGCTTAAGTCTGTGTAGATGCATTTGTTTTATGCCAGTTAAAGCTCTTGTCCCCAGGGGATCTGTTGGAGCTGCTGTGTTGTTTGGTTTTTGTTATTTTTTTTTTAGCAGAGGCTTGTGCTGGTTGTGCCAGTGAAGAGGTCTGGCTGGCTGAAGGTGTGTTGCAAGGAAGGGATCCTCCTTTTTATCTGGAGAGCACAGGGAGAAGCTGGCTGGGTTGGGGTGCTCCTTGGGTGCTCCCCTGGGATCCAGGAGGCAGGTGTTAGATCTCACTGCAGCTCACTCCTCTGTCCAGGAGAAGACTTCAAAGCAGAAATTATGTGCATGTAGTAAACTTGCAGTAATGCCCAGACAGTGGTAGCAGAATTCAAAAGCAGATTGGCTGCCTTAACAGTGACTTCCTTACACATGTTGGGCTTGGAACCTAGATGTTGCTTTTCTGGGTTTTCTGATTTTATTTTTTTAAACTTTGTCTATTCCAATTTAAACCCTTCCAGGGAGACAGGGCCCTATCTTGTCATACAAAGCAATCCTAAATATGTTTGTCAGGATATCTGCTTCTGAATCTTCTGTGCCAGTCTGTTTGTGTAGCATGGTGGTGTGAAAAAATGGAGAGAGGGGAGGTTTATTGATACACTTCTTAGCTGTCCAGCCTCCTGAATGTCCTGTGATAGCCAAGCATAAGGGAGCACACTTGCTCTGTAGACTGCTGCAGATTCTTCCACAAGCTTACTTCATCTAAAAAAAAAAAAAAAAAGAAAACAGACTTCTCAAACTCGTGGCATTTCTGGCCAAGGCTGCCTTTTTTCCTGCCCAGCTGAGCAGCCTGGGAGCCTGCACATTCTGTATTTCTTTTCAGAGCAGGATGCAGCTGGTGCCTTTTGGAAGAATGTGAGGGCCTGGAGAGGCAAAGGCTCAGAAGTCTCAGCTCTGTCACAGTAAGGAGAACCCTTAGAGAGCTGCCCAGTGCCCTCTGTGGTGGCTTGACAGCTCATATGTCACTAAGATGACTTATGCTGTAGCTTGCAATTGGTTTTGACATTCCCAGTTTAGTTTTGCAGCCTTAAATGTGTCTGGGAGCCTGATGGCTGTGCCAGGACCACCTCACCTCTGCTACCAGCAGCCCAGTGGGAAGATGCAGAGGGCAGAGCCTGAACTCTGCCATGCTCTGAAATCAATTCTCAATTGAAGCCTGGGGTTGTTTGCCATCCCTGGCAGAACAGCAGGGTGTTTGACAGGGACTGCAGGCATCATGATCCCAGCAGGGCTGTGCTGACTGCTCCACAAGGCACTTTCTGATCCAACACAAAGATGTATCTGTTCAGGTGACCTGGGAATCAGGACTCCTGGGATTTCTGGTTCTTCCACTTACAGGCTCTTGCTTCAGCTGAACCGGTGAGCTGCTCTCTTTGTTTCAGCAGGTGAGGACATTACCTACCTCACAGGGGTGTTGTGAGGCTGAAATGAACATACTGGGCAAGATGATTTCAAGTTGTCCTTCCACAAAAAGTGTTCAGACATCCTGAGCAAACTGAGACTTCCCAACATGGTGTTAACTTTTTGTAGCAGAAAACATTGGGGATGTTTGTTCAGCACCCTCAGCCACGTGGTGTTCTGTGCTGGCCCTTCCAGAATTGCTGTGTGCTACATAAATTGTAGCAGAACAATGCTTTTTGTTTTCACCAGAGTTTTAACTGTTGGCATTTCATGGCCTCCTCTAAATAGGATGTCCTGCTAGATTGGGAATTATTTTTTTTTTTTGTTAAATAGGCCTATATTAAATTTTCTCTCACCAGAAGTCAGCTCCACTGGCCTTACAGGGAGGAGGAGAACTGGTACCTCCCAGGCCCTCATTGCAGGCTGGATGAATGAGGAATAAAGTTAAAAACTGTGCTCCCCTTGTGTCTAGCTCCATACCTGTAGGAGGCTGACTGGGGAAGAGTGGGTTTTGTGCTCACTTCTCCACATTTGTGCTTCTTGGGGCTTCCATGTCTCTTGTTCTGACTCCACTGCTTTTATGGACTGTAGAGCCCCTGGCTGCTGGGGTTCAGCACCCAGGGCCAGGCTGGGAGGGTTGGACTGTGTGTTCCCAGTTGTCCTGTGCCTCTGTGTCACTGTCCTGCCTGCTCTGGCAGAAGGTAGAGGGATTGGTGAGCTCTGGCTCTGCTTTTGGGTCTGGTAACCCATGGAAGTTTGTGTGCTGGGAGAGCTCAGGAGTCAGCACCCCATGAGAAGTGTAGAGGTGGAGAAGGGGCACCCTGATCTCAGAGATGGCACCAAGGAAGTGCTGGCATCCTCTTCCTAACCTGGCCACGCTGCCTCCAGTTTTCTCAGCTCTTAACCCTCTCTAAATGCTTAGAAGAAAACCAGCAACCTCTTCCATAACTAACCCAGACTCTTCCTCCATGGATCCCCAGGCAGTGTGGGGCAGGAAGCAGAACTGGTGGCTGAATCAACTCTGAAGTGGCTGTGTGGGTTGGTTGTAATGGGAGGTTTGGGGTGTTCCCCTTCCAAAGGGGGGAAGGAAAGAGCTGAACTGCTCCATGTGGCAGTCACCCTGTCAGCTCCAAGCCCTGCTGCTGCCCTGCGCTGCTTTTCTCACCCCATCCAGCAGAGCTGGGATACTCTTCAGTTGTCTTGGTCGAATGATTGTGGGTTTGCTTTTTATTTTAAATAAAATCAATTATTTTGCATTATACTGTCACCTAGTCACTTTTTTTCATATCACGATTTAAAAAAAAAAAAAAAAAAGCCACCCTACAGATGTCTAACCTTCTTCTAACCTTCTTTCCAGCAGCATACAAAGGGGTGCTCAGGTAATGGTTACAGGGGTGCTTTGGAGCCTGGCTCTAGCTCTGTACCAGGTGTGCTCAGTAAATCCACATGGAGGGGAGGGGGTTTTGGAAGTTACTGGGGCTGTGGTGTGTCTGGGAGCAGGTTTCTCAGTACCTTTGTTAGCAGGGTGCAGTGGTGCTGTTGTTCCTTCCCTGTAGGAGAAGCAGCCCCCCCCTCCCCCCCCAGAGCTCTGTGTTTGGCTGCAGTAGAACCAGGATTGGTTCCAGGATTAAAGGACCAGGATTGGGAAAGAGGTAAAAATTGTCTATTTTATTGGTGAGCTCTGAACTCAGTAACTGCAGGTAAAGGAGCTGAAGCAGTGTGGGACAGCAGCCTGGAGGCTTCTGAAATCTTTATATTGTGGAGTGAAACACCTTTAGGAGTAAAGGGGGTTTGGGGAGGAAACATTTGCTGATTTTGGCATAAACTTGTGCCCTTCCTCTCCCCAGTACTGATGGTAAACTTTATTTATTTATTGTCAGCCATAAAACTGATTGGTTTGGGGAGGAGAGGAGAGGAGAGGAGAGGAGAGGAGAGGAGAGGAGAGGAGAGGAGAGGAGAGGAGAGGAGAGGAGGAAGGAGACGAGAGGAGAGGAGAGGAGTGCCGGGAGCTGTGCGGGGTTTGTGCGGGGACTGCGGGAGCTGTGCGGGGTTTGTGCGGGGTTTTTGCAGGGGGTTGTGCGGGGCTGCTCTCCTCCCGGGAGAGGGCAGCGTCCTCACTCCAGTGTCCCAGGGCAGCGCTCTGGTTTTAAGGCAGGGATAAATCCCTCTTGGAAGGGTCCTGAGCTGATGTTCCCTCTCTTCTCTTTCTCTCTCTCTCTGCTGGGGCCTAACGCAAGCCACATGCTGCTGCATTCCTGAGAGGGCAAACAGCCTCCAGCAGGCATCCAGCCGAGAGCCATGGAAAATGTGCAGTGCCAGGGCTAAAGAGCTGCAGATGTGTAAGGCTGGGACACCCCCAGAGTCACCCGCTCACAGGTTTGGGCAGTCTCACCCAAAATTTCTCCTTGTCCCCAATGACAACCTGCATGAGCACAGTCACAAATCACACCTTTATACCTTTACACCTTCCTTTGCCCTGGACCAGGAGTTTCTCCTCTGGTCAGAGTGGCTGAGAGCAGCCAGGCAGAGAGGGACCTGGGAGTCTGGATTGCCAGGAAGCTGAACAGGAGCCAGCAGTGTGCCCAGGTGGCCAAGAAGCCCAATGGCATCCTGGCCTGGCTCAGGAACAGCGTGGCCAGCAGGTCCAGGGAAGGGATTCTGCCCCTGTACTCAGCCCTGGTGAGGCCACAGCTCGAGTCCTGTGTCCAGTTCTGGGCCCCTCAGGTCAGGAAGGAGATTGAGGTCCTGGAGCAGGTCCAAAGGAGGGCAACCAGGCTGGGGAAGGGATCCAGCACAAGTCCTGTGAGGAGAGGCTGAGGGAGCTGGGGGTGTTCAGCCTGGAGAAGAGGAGGCTCAGGGGAGACCTCATCACTCTCTACAACTCCCTGAAAGGAGGCTGGAGCCAGGGGGGGTTGGGCTCTTTTCCCAGGAACTATCAGCAAGACAAGAGGGCATGGTTTTAAGTTGTGCCAGGGGAGGTTTAGGTTGGATATTAGAAAGAATTTCTTCCCGGAGAGGGTGATCAGCCATTGGAATGGGCTGCCCAGGGAAGCAGTGGATTCTCCATCCCTGGAGATATTTCAAAAGAGCCTGGATGTGGCACTCAGTGCCATGGGCTGGGAACCACAGGGGGAGTGGATCAAGGGTTGGACTTGATGATCTCTGAGGTCCCTTCCAACCCAGACAATTCTATGATTCTATGATTATTATTATTAATATTATCATCATTTATTTATTTATTTATTCTCTAGTTGTGAGCAATTTCCAGGGCTCAGAGGGAGTCTCTGAAAGGGAGTGAAGCATTGGATTGGGAGTGATGCCCTCATGCCTGCTGCTGGTGGTCACTTCAGCTCCAAGGTTATTTCAAACCAGAAGAAATACCAATGAGCCTGATGGGCTGCTCGTTCCCAGACTGCATCCCCAAACACACAGCCACGTGTCACAGAGCCAAGGCTGTGCCAGACTCGAATCAATGATCACCCTGTCCCATCAGACATCAGCCATAAACCCTTTGGCTGAGGCTCTTTGCTCCTTCTTGAAGGATCTTCCAGAAGCTGCTCGAGAGAGAATTTCAGTCTCGCTCTGCTCCAGATGTATTTGTACCCCTTTGGAGCAATCCTGGCTGTCATGTTCTTCATTTTTTCCCCTCCTTCCACCTAGTGAGTCCAACTTTTGGAAGCTTCACCAAGCTAAAAAGTGGGTTTGGACAGGAAGTGAGAAAAATACATCAGAAAAGATGCTGAACCAGGCCAGACCATGCTGGTACCATCTCTGGATGTTCTCTAAAGCAGCTCTGGTGATCAGGGCCCAGGAAATGCAAAGCAGTGCAGAAGGGAAGATAAGTACCAGGGCTGGTTGTTACTAAGAATACAATTATCGCTACCCTAATGATTGCCTGCCTGATAGGATTACCAATAAAGCCAAACCACAGTGACCATCA
Source organism: Phaethornis superciliosus (assembly GCA_023637945.1). Classification (NCBI taxonomy): domain Eukaryota; kingdom Metazoa; phylum Chordata; class Aves; order Apodiformes; family Trochilidae; genus Phaethornis; species Phaethornis superciliosus. The sequence goes on from JAJQWJ010000021.1 coordinate 2,483,086, forward strand.
GGCCTTCACTTCCTTCCTCCCATCCCAGGGACTTAATCCCATCTTTGTTCATGTTTTCTTTCTAGTCAGTCAATAAAACTCTCTGCTCCCAGAGATATCGCCAAAGCCTTTTCCCTGGAGGAAAGTTTGAGGATGGATTCCCATCTCTGCTCCTCTTGCAAGCAGCTGGGAGAAAGCTCTGTGCTGGTTTTAGCCTGGCAGGAATAGCTTAGGCCTTCTAATTTCAGCCTGCTTTGTAAAAGGTTGGCTAATCCTCCCAGGAGTCTCAAGAGGCAGGAAATCCTTGGTGGCAGCATCTGGGAGGACCTGACAACCCCTTGGCCAGTCTCCTTACCACCTTCTGATGGCTTTTAGGCACATCCCAATTTTTAAGCCCCATGTTTTCAGACTCCCTGGCAGCAAGGTGCTCAGGGGGAGGGTCTTGCAGCCCAGCTGCTCTCAGCACACACTTATTGTGGGGGTAGAACAGCATTTATGGCACAAGTGTGCCACAGAGGTCACCCACAGATCCTAGGGAAGGTGGAGGGGTGCTCTGAAGCTTGGTGAAGATGTTCTGCCAGGTGGTTCCACACCAAGGAATGTCAGGACAGGACACAGCAGCCTTCCCTCACTCTGCCAGCTCCTCCACTCCCCAGCCAAGGGCTAACAAGATGTGGGTGCTCATTAATCATTACCTGGAGACCAGTTGCCCCCCAGCCTTCCACCCCCAGCACCCTGCAGCCCCTCTGAGGAGAGGCTGAGGGAGCTGGGGGTGTTCAGCCTGGAGAAGAGGAGGCTCAGGGGAGACCTCATCACTCTCTACAACTCCCTGAAAGGAGGCTGGAGCCAGGGGGGGGTTGGGCTCTTTTCCCAGGCAACTTTCGACAAGACAAGAGGGCATGGTCTCAAGTTGTGCCAGGGGAGGTTTAGGTTGGATATTAGAAAGAATTTCTTCACAGGTAGGGTGATCAGCCATTGGAATGGGCTGCCCAGGGAAGGAGTGGATTCTCCATCCCTGGAGATATTTCAAAAGAGCCTGGATGTGGCACTCAGTGCCATGGGCTGGGAACCACAGGGGGAGTGGATCAAGGGTTGGACTTGATGATCTCTGAGGTCCCTTCCAACCCAGCCCATTCTATGATTCTGTGATTCTATGAGCTCCCTGAGCTGGGGGTGCCTCCTGCCCACAGCACCCTGGGGGATGGGGCTGAGAACACAGAGGCTTTTCCAAGCTAAACAATTCTGAATTATGCAAATACACGAGCAGAACTCTCCGGGAATGATTTTTTTGGATCCAGGGTGGTACCTAAGACAAAATCCCCCCCATCCCGAGCTGGACAGTGTCTCCAGGCAGAACCTCTCCGCTCAGCCATCCTCGCTTCTCCCTTCCCCAAATCCCTCCCGTGGGTGCGGGTGTGGGTGCGGGGTGCGGGGGGGGGGATGGCCCTGGCTCCCGGCTGTGGGTGCCGGGGGAGGGGGAAGCGGGGCTGTGGGCAGGGCCCAGGCAGATGACGCCGGGTAAAGCCGGCCGAGAGCCTGCCCAGCTCCGCGCACCTTCCGCGGCCGCGCAGTCGGGTCGGGAGGGCTCCGGGCAGGCGGGCGGGATGGACCTGGCCGTGGACTCGTACCTGGTCGTCTCACTGCTCTTCACCGTCCTGGCCCTCGTCATCTCCTTCCTCTTCGTCAGGCTGCGGGGAGGAGAAGGGGAGAGGCCCCGGCAGCCGGCAGCGGAGGAGGAAGCGGTAACGGGACCGAAGGATGAGGGGGACCGGGTACCGGGGGAGGAGAGCGGGGCTGGCGAGCAGAGGAAGGAGGCGGTGAGCGAGCAGCGGGAGGCGGCGACCGAGCCCAGCCCCAAGGCGACCGAGAGCATCCCCCCGGCGACCAAGAGCATCCCCCTGGCGACCGAGAGCATCCCCCTGGCGACCGAGAGCATCCCCCTGGCGACCGAGCCCATCCCCTCAGTGACCGAGAGCATCCCCCCGGCGACCAAGAGCATCCCCCTGGCGACCGAGAGCATCCCCCCGGCGACCAAGAGCATCCCCCTGGCGACCGAGCCCATCCCCCCGGCGACCAAGAGCATCCCCCTGGCGACCGAGCCCATCCCCCCGGCGACCAAGAGCATCCCCCCGGCGACCGAGCCCATCCCCTCAGTGACCGAGAGCATCCCCCCGGCGACCAAGAGGAGCCCCCCGGCGACCGAGCCCATCCCCCTGGCGACCAAGAGCATCTCCCTGGCGACCGAGCCCATCCCCCGGCAGGTGCCCGCCGAGCCCCGGGAGGAGGATGCAGAGAGCAAGGTAAGGCCGGGTCCCCACGGGTCCCTGTCCCGCACTGTCCCCTTCCCGGCTGTCCCCGTCCCCGCGGGAGTGTCGGGACAGGAGCGCAGCGCCCGGGTTTTCCACTAAAACACGGGAGGTCTCGGCAAAAGCCAGGGTTTGCCCTGGGGTGGGGACAAGTCTGTTGTCCCCGAGTGTGGCAGCAGTGTGTGGGGGTGTTTTGGGCTCCTTTCCCCCACCGCCCCTCAAGGTATGTTCCTAAACCCAGGCAAGATAGTAAAGATGGTGTGAGCCTCTCCTGTCTCTGCATCCCAGCTCCTGGGAGGCTTTTCCTTCTCCTACAAGCTAATCCAGGTGGTGATGGTGGTGTAGCGTGTGGTTATGTGTTTATTCTTCCCTTCTCCATCCTCTTTCTGTGGCTTACTGCAACCTGTCCCCTTGCCAGCACAGGGTTCCCTTCTGCTGTCCCCAGCCAGCTGTCCTTGCCTGTCCCAAGGGAAGGTTTCCCCCTTCCTCCTAACCCCAGAAGGACACTGTCCCCAAGCTTTAGCCCCTGGGGGTGCTGGGGGAATCAGTAGGGTCAGGCACCATTGCCTATTAGGCACCCTAAATCCTGCTCCAGCACTGGATCTTTTTTAAAAATAAAAGTGCCACCCAGTGTCCGTCTCCTCTCGCCTGGCGTGGCCGGGGCTCGGTGACAGCCTGAGGTGCCTGAACTCACAACCTTGGTGGCTTTTTCCCAGGGTGTCCCCTTGTCCCGGCGAAGGGACCAGGAGGATGGAGGGGGCTCAGAGCTCCAGGAATGCCGGATGCCTGTGCACAGGCAGCGTGTTAGGGCTGGGGAGCTCAGGCCTGGGGCCCAGGCGCCTGCTGGCTGTTCTTAGCAGTGTTTGTATCATCCCTGACCGTGTCCTGGCTGCCCGGCAGTGCTCAGCCAGCCCTTGCCTTGGAGAGCATGGGCACAGAATCCCTGCACAGCCCCAGGTCGGTCCCAGAGGTTTGGGCACCCACCCCAGGGTGTTCTACAACACCCAGGGTGAGCCCTGAGCCTCTCTGGACAGCTGGCTCTGCTTCCCCTTGCTCCTCCTCACCTCTTCTTGTCATTTCTGAGCCTCGGAGCTCTCCCTCTCCATTTCCCAGCACTCCTCGGCCATGGGTGCAGCTCTTGAGCAGCTCCCTCCCATCTCCCAGTGTCCTGGAAGCCACATCTGTCCCTCTGCCACATGATTTATTAGTGCCTTTGAGTCCTGGGGTTTTTGTTAAGCTGGAGAGCCCCAGGGCTTCCATTTGCCAGCTGGGCAGCAAAGATGGCAACCAGAGTTGCTGCAGGGCCTGGGGGTGCAGCACCCCTGTGGGACAGATGGATGTGTCCAGTGCTGCCAGAGCTCATGGGTTCCTCTGCTGTGTCCCCAGCTTAAGACTTCTTGGGAATGTTTCTCCTCCCTTCCTCTGGCTGCCCTTCAGTCCCCACGTCTCAGAAGAGGCACTGCTGCAATGCTTGGCCCCTGCAGAGGTGGCCTCAGCTCCTTTATCCCCACTCGGGTACAGGGAATGGGGCTTTGCCTGCCTGGAGGTGAGTCCTTACTCAAGGCACAGGGAGTCTTGTGTCCCCCTGAAGCCTGTTTGTGCTCCATGGGACCTGGGGCTCTGCTGCCCTCAGCCCCTCTTGGAACAGAGTGAAGGGGACACTGGAGCTGAGCAGGGTCCTGGACAGTTTCTCCTTCTGGGAAATGGTGACCTCACCGAGGAGCAAGGCAGGGCAAGTCACCCTGGATCCCAGCAGCATCTCTGGGAAGGATTGGGAACCAGCTGGGTGGTGGTGCAGAGCTGTGGGAAGGGGGAGGGATGCTTTTTGCTGCTGTGAAAGTGTTCAGGAGCACTGGCCAAGCCCGTGCATGATCTCTGCTGCCAGGAATGATGGGTGCAGGCTGCCTGGCTGGGGCTGGCAGTCCCGGGGTGCTGGGTGGCACAGCAGAGGTGGCACAGAATGGGTGTTTCCAGCAGTAACACAGGCTCTGACCTGGGCTCCCCGCCTTTGCTCCCTGCAAATACCCTCAAAGCTCCTTCCTCTTCCTCCAGCACTGCTTGGGCAGATGTTACAGGCAGTAACAGAGCCTGGGCTGAGCAGTATGAGCTTTGCAGGCATCTGTTGGTGGAAGCCTGGGCTGTGACAGCCGCTGCGGTCCCTGCTGTGACTCAGCAGAGGAGGCTCCTGACCCCCTCCCTCCAGGCTGCTGCAGGCCTTGGTGTTTCTTGGTGGCCCAGGTCAGTGAGCAGAGGGCTGTGCTTGGCACTTGCAGAGCTTGCTTTCCTTTTTTTTTTTTTTTTTTTTTTTTTTTTCCCCCCCCCTCCTCACCATGTACTGGGCCGGGATGGTTCAGATTCACTGAGGGCATCAACCACGCAGCCAAACCAGCTCAGGGAGAGCAGCCTGGGTGTGTTTCCTGCCTTCCCTTCTCCCTGCCCTGTGAGTCTGAGTCTGCTGAGCACCCTCAGCTCCCTTCTGCTCCAGCACACTGTGGGTCAAGGCTCCCCCCCTGCCCCTCTCCAGGAGAAACCCAGGGTTGCAGCATCGTGCCCACGGCTATAAAATGAAGCAGTGGCAGAGCCCAGGAGTCCTTGTGTCCATTATTGTGGTTCCCCTTGTCTCTGCTGACTCCCATCACAGAAAAAGAAGTTAATTAGTGTGTCCCTGTCTGTTATCATCCCCGTCCCCAGCTCGTTAGCAGATGAGGCAGTGCTGTCAAAGCCATCCCCTAATGAAAAGCTGTTGGCTGGGGCTGCCAAGTCTTGTTCTTGAGGGAAACTGTCAGAAAACTTCAATTCTGTAACGAGTATTTCTCTCCTGGAAATGGCAGGGGGTTCAGGGGTGGTCCAGAGCTGCTGCTGGGATCCTGTCCTCTCCGGGATGCTCTGGAGAAGGGGAAGGGGAGAGGCAGTGCCAGGCTCTCCGGTTTGCCAAGGGTTACCCAGAGCTGGGGGCTTCACAGAGAGAGAGGGGTCAAGTGGGTGGCAGTGGGGAGACAGGGACAACTCTGGAGATGATCCAGCAAGAGGGGACGAAGGGGATGTTGCCTCTTCTGCAAAGCTCTCCCCACCTTTCCACTCTGTCCCCCACCCCAGCTGTGTCTTCTCGGGGCACCCCTGGACACAGCAGAAGCACAAACCCCCCAGCTCCCAGCTGGGACTCCCCAGCAGCATCTGCCCCTCTCACACCTCCTGCCTGGCTAATTAAAGGGAGAGGAGAGCCTGGCTAATTAGGCTGCTATTAATTGGTGGCTGTGCTGGCTGCCTGGGGCAGGAATTCTGCTGTTCCTGCAGGATGGATGGGATGGGATGGGATGGGATGGGATGGGATGGGATGGGATGGGATGAGATGAGATGAGATGAGATTCTGGGTTACCCCTTGTCATGGGTCCCTTCAGGGGATGTGGGGCTCACTTGTTGGACCCATAACCACTGGGATGTGCCCTGGGGCCATCTGTGTCCCCTTCAGTGTCTGTGTCCCCTTTATTTTGTGTCCCCTCTAGTGGGTCCAGGGGGGTCAGGCTGCCACTGGGTCCCTTCTGGGCTGGGGACAGTCCCAGCAGCTAGCACAGTGACAGGGGAACTGGGGGGAGCAGATGCTGCCCACCACATTCTGGGGGGATGAGAGCTGTGAAGTGCTGCCTCTGCACAGGGCATGTCCCCCACGGGGCACCCCGGGGCTGGCAGGACCCTCACCCAGGACAGGAAAATTGCTTTATTCTGGAGCAGCTGCTTCCCTGGCTGGTGGGAGGATAGAGACCCCCAGCAGTGGGGTAAAGGGAGCTGCCCACACAGCAGCTGCTCCACTTTCCTAAACTCTGCCCATCATTATAATTGATATATATCTCTATCTTTTTTTTTTTTTTTTTTTTTTTTTTCCTTTTAAAGGATTTTTCCTTCCCCTTTTCCTCCTGGCTTTTCTCTTGCTGGCTGTCTGTCTCCTGTCTCCTTCCTTTCCCTCTTGCAACTTCTTGCATCAGGCTTGGAGCAGAAAGTGCAGCCATAAATGGCAACATGCAGGGCCCAGGGGTTTCAGGCAATTTTCTTCTCCAGCTTTGCAGCCGGGCATCTTCCCTTTCCCCAGGGCTGCAGTGGGGCACTCATTTGCCCCCATCCTGCCCATAGATGCCAGGACTGTCCCTCTGGCTGAGGACAGGGAGTGGAACACACCAGCTCCATGGCCTCTTTGTGTCCTTTCTCAGAAGGGAAACCCATTGCTCAGAGGGTTTTGTGCCAGGGATGGAGGAAGCAGGGAGGAAATGGCCAGAAATAAGCTGCAAACCAGATGATGTTGTGCTGGGGAGTTCCCACAGCGCAGGGAGAGGGCTTGGAGGCACAAAGGGATATTTTGGGGGGACAACACCAAGCTCCTCCATCTGAGATGCCTTCTCCTGGGTGACTTGGGGCTGGGGTGGTGCAGCCCATGCTCAGAGTGGCCCTGGAGGTCTCGTCCTGGAGCCTCCACTCCTGGAGCCAGCGTCTCTCTGGGCTGATGTAGAAGCTAAAAGGCAGAAGTCTGTTTCTGATGATCCAACAAATGCTTCAGCTGTAAAGCCAAGAGCTGCTGAAAGCCCAGACACAGATGTACTGCTGTGTTGATACTTGAGGTAAATCACTTGTTGGATTTTAACCCTGTGCTGGGAGGTGCTGGGCTTTCCCCAGGCAGTGCTGGGCTCTGCAGAGATGTGATCCCAATGCCAGCAGGCACAGAGGGTGCTGTGCAGTGGGCAGGAGCATGGAGCTGGTTCTTGGCCCCTCAAGGCCAGGCAGCTGTGGCCAAAAGTGTCCTCATGTCACTGCCAGCAGCAATGCCATCTTTGTTTGCTGCAGCAGCTGGCCTGGGTGGCCTGTGGCAAGTCCCCTGTGGATGTTCCCAGGTTATGAAGTGTGCAGTTGCCCTGCAGTGCTGCTGTCTGCCCTTTTTTTCTGCAGGGAGGATGCCTTGGTTGGGATGTGACCATGGAGAGATGTTAGCTCACAGGCTGGTGGCTGGAGCACTCAGGTCCATGCTTCTCCAGCAGCTCCTCCTGCCATCTGGGCCTGGTTCACTCTTCCTTCTCTCCCCACCCTCAAAACATTCCTCATGTCTTGCACCTGGGCTGTGCTTCTCATGGAAGAGCAGTGCCTGGGGTACCATCCATAGCATCCTTTTTGCTTGGCAAGTCTTCCAGCACTGTCCCAGCACTTTAACCCTGCAGTTTTCATAGAATCACAGGATCATGGAATGGGCTGGGTTGGAAGGGACCTCAGAGATCATCAAGTCCAACCCTTGATCCACTCCCCCTGTGGTTCCCAGCCCATGGCACTGAGTGCCACATCCAGGCTCTTTTGAAATCTCTCCAGGGATGGAGAATCCACTACTTCTCCGGGCAGCCCATTCCAATGGCTGATCACCCTCTCCGGGAAGAAATTCTGTCTAATATCCAACCTAAACCTCCCCTGGCACAACTTAAGTCCATGCCCTCTTGTCTTGTTGATAGTTGCCTGGGAAAAGAGCCCAACCCCCCCCTGTTTTGGGCTGCAGGACATTGCCCTGCTCTCACAGAGCATCCCAGGGCACAGCAGGTTCTCCCCCTGTGTCCCCCCCATTCACAGCAGGGCTGGAGAGCTCTGGAATTCAGGGCAGGCTCCCTGGGGGTGTCGGGATGCTCCAGGCAGGGAGGGGTAGGGGCAAGGCTGGGCTCAGAGCAGGTTATTTTTTTGTCCCAGCTGATTGTTTTTCAAGCCAGCCTGGTGCTGGTATTTCCCTGCAAGGTCACTGGACACGATGTCCCCGCTCCCTGCCCACGCATCTCCTCCTCCAGGGCCCTCCTGGCACTGAAAGAGGGGAGAGATTCTGCTGAGAAACCCTGGGGCTGGGGGGGAGCAGGGAGGGGGAGGATTTTCAAGAGGGGGGGGGTTAGGGTGAGGCCATTCTGCTTCCTGAGCTGGCTTGGGACTGAGAGGGCAGCAAATTCCCAGCTCAGGAATCCCAGCAAGGAGCTTCCTGGGGGGGTGGTGATGGAGCAGGTGGAAAGTGTTATTGAAATGAATCCCTGTGCCCTTCCTCTTCTCCCCCCCCTCACCTCTCCCCCCTGTTATTAACCCCCATCTGCTCCATCAGCATCCTGGGCAGGTGCCTCCAGCCCAGCTGGGGCTGCTCCTGGTGAGGGTCCCTGTTTCCTGGGATGGGGCTGCAGTGGGGGGCAGCTCAGGGGCTCCAAAGCCATCCCCAGGGATGGGCACTGAAGGTCCCTGCTGTTCCTTGCTCCAGCAGCAGTGCCGTGGCTTGGCACAGGGGTGGGAAGCAGCCTCAGCTGGGGTGCTGGGGTGAGGTGGGTGGCTGGAGATGTGTCCCCAGGTGCTGCTGGGGGGGATGCTCTGTGCTCAAAGTTTTTGCTTCTTTCCAGATACCACCTTTGGGTGCCTCACCTGGCTCCAGCCCAGGGCAGACAGGAGAAGCAGAGGGTGGATGTGGCCAGGCAGCACTTTCCATCAAGACCAAGGTGTGTGGGACAGGGAGAGGAGGTGTCCCTGCCTGGGTGGGACACCTGGGGTAGCAGCAGCCAGGGAGGAAGGTGAAGCCTGCCCACTGCACTCTCCTGGGGGAGCTGGGGGGGGATTTTAATGGCTTGGTCTGCTTCAAGCAGAAAGAAAGAGTGCTCAGATGTGCTGCTTGGGTGTGATGCTGGGGGTCAGGGGATGGCAGGGAGCCAGCTGAGGCATCAGACAGGGATGCTGAGGCTGAGGCTGGGGCTGGGGTGCTGGGGGAAGGGAGGAGGTGCTGGCATCTGCCTCTGAGCCAGCCAAGCAGCAAAATGTTGGGCTGCAGCGAGGCACTGCCTGCCAGGAGCAGGGGGTTCCCAGCACTGCCATGTCACCTGCCAGCCTGGCATCCCCAGGGACCCCTTGCTGCTTCTTTGTTTGGGGTTTTTGTTTGGGGTTTTTGTTTGGTGTTTTTTTGTTTGGGGTTTTTTTGTTTGGGGTTTTTTTGTTGGTTTGGGGTTTTTTTGTTGGTTTGGGTTTTTTTTTTGGTTTGGGTTTTTTTTTTGGTTTGGGTTTTTTTTTGGTTTGGGTTTTTTTTTGTTTGGGTTTTTTTTTGTTTGGGTTTTTTTTTGTTTGGGTTTTTTTTTTGGGGGGTTTTTTTTGCTTGGGTTTTTTTGTTTGGGTGTTTTTTTGTTTGGGTGTTTTTTGTTTCGTTTTGTTTGTTTTGGTTTTTTGTTTGGTTTCTTTTGTTTGGTTTTTTGTTTTTTTTCATTTGGTTAGTTGGTTGGTTTTTTGGTTTTTTTTTTTATTTGTTTGTTGGTTGGGTTGTTTTGTTGTTTTTTTTTTAGGGGTGGTGGTGCTGAGGGTTTGTTTTTTGCTTTTTATTCTTATATTTTCCTCCCTTGAAAGCCTGAACCCCCAATTTCCCATTTGCTTCCCCTGTGAAATGCCCAGAAATGCTCAGTTCCTAACGCCAGCCTAAAATATCCCCTCGTGTGCCTGCTCCTGGGGGCTCAGGATTCCCTGGGGACACCTCAGCTCAGGGGGACGGGATGGATGTGAAAAAGGGGAGAGGGATGGATGTTGGGGGGGGAGAGATGGATGTTGGGGGGGGGAGAGATGGATGTTGGGGGGGGACAGAGATGGATGTGGAGGGAGAGATGGATGTTGGGGGGGGACAGAGATGGATGTGGAGGGGGAGATGGATGTTGGGGGGGGGGGAGATGGGTGTTGGGGGGGGGGGAGATGGATGTTGGGGGGGAGATGGATGTTGGGGGGGGGACAGAGATGGATGTGGGGGGGGGGGAGATGGATGTTGGGGGGGGGGGAGATGGATGGGGGGGGAGATGGATGTTGGGGGGGGGAGATGGATGTTGTGGGGGAGATGGATGTTGGGGGGGACAGAGATGGATGTGGGGGGGGGGAGATGGATGTTGTGAGGGAGATGGATGTTGGGGGGGACAGAGATGGATGTGGGGGGGAACAGAGATGGATGTGGAGGGGGAACCTCTGGGCCAGGCTCCCAGCTGAGTCCCCAGGGTTGGGGCTGAGCATCCCCACCCCCTCTCCGAGGCTTCTCCTTTGGGTGCTGCCATTCCACGGGTGGGAAGTGCCCATGTTTGGAAGCTTGGCCCAAAATAGCTGTGGCTGGAGGGGGTGGGAGGTTGGGGGGGGTCTTGGCACCCTCTCCTTCTGGAAAGCCAAGGAGCAGGAGAAGGCAGAGGGCTGTGAATAATGAGCATTCCTCCCCCATGACAAAGTCACCGAGTTTTGGGTCAGGGCTGCATCCTTCCTCCCGGTGCTTTATCCCGAGCTGAGCACTGCAAAGCCTTGGCTCTGCTGTGCTTCTTCCCTCAGCTTTCTTAATTCCCCTCGGATCTCCTTCTCCCTGGCTTATCCCGGCTTGCTGAGCTCCTTCCAAGCTCTTTCCAAGTGTCCTTGTCCTTCCTCCAGAGCTGGAACTCTCCTCTCCCTCCCTGCTTGGCCTGGGGAGGGAATTTGGGTGTGATAAAGCTTGTGGGAGCTTCTAGGAGGCAACCCCCAAAACTTCCTAAATTGCTTTGCATTAAAAAAAAAAAAAAAAAAAAAAGAAAAAAAAAAAAAGAAAACAAACAAACCCGAAATAACACCACCACCCCCCCCCAAAAAAAAAAAAACAACAAAAAACAAACAACAAAAAAACAACCAACCCAGCACCAAATAGTGCTGTTTAATTGCTGCTCCTAATTGCTTCCTTGGGAGAAGGAGAGGTCAGGGGCCAGTGTGGTCTCAGGGGGGAGTTGACCACTGGTCCCAAGCTCCTGTGCTGTGGAGCAGCCCCAAGGTGACTTCTGCTGGCACCCTGCATCTTCCTAGTGCTGGGATGCTCCATCCAAGCCTGCCCTGGGGACACCCCGAAGTCCTTGTGACTCAGTTTCCTTCATGTCCCCAGGCAGGGGGGGCTGTGCTGCTGGGGGTGGGAGGGTGCTTGGGCAGAATACTATCCTAAAAACCTTAATATCCCCTCGATTGTGGGGAGGCACTTGCAGTTCACTGGGACACACAAACACTGCAGTAAGCAAGGCTAAATCCCCCCACCCCCTCCCCAAAAAAAAGCAGACTAATGACCCTCACTCATTAGTGAGCATCCTTCCAGCCTGTTTGATCCAGGGAAGAGCAGCCCAGCCCTCAGGTCTGGGGTTATCCAGCACAACTCCTTCTCCTCATGGCTGCTTTGGTTTTAACTCCTCCAGGAGGAAGATTTGGACTCAGGAAATGAGAAGCTGGTGGTGAGAGAGCTGGAGGATGAGGATGGTGAGTGCTGAGCCAGCAGCTATGGGGATGGTGTGGATGGGATGTGGGGGGCTTGGGGATGGTCCCCATCCTGCAGGAAATGCAAAGGAGATTCCTGCCCTGGTTTGCTTCCCCACACCCCCTTGGGCTGTTTGCCGTGGGGTAGCTTTGTGATGAGGCCAAAAAGCTCCTTTTTCCCCTCCAGAACTGTCTCCAGGGGGGTTTAGGCAGAGTGTTTAACTGATTAGCCAATTTAGTTGATTGGAAAATGATTCATTGACTGATTGGGGTGACAACTGCTGTGCTCCTAACAAAATGAAACAGATGGTGCCAAGCAAGAGCGTGTGTCTGAAGGGGATTCTGCTCTCCTGAGCAGCCCTGGAGATGCTGAGGTGTCCCCAGGAGTCTCTACCTGGGGTGGCCCTGGGCAGCTGAGGACCAGGAGCTCTTGGGGTGTTCCCCCTTCCCACTTGCCTGCTTTGGGGTGCTGGGTGGCAGGCAATCCCCTGACTTGGGAGGATTATGCCTAACGCCACAGGGAATCAAATTTTAATCCTGGAGCTGTGCCCACAAGGTGGGGGAAGCACCTTTAGAGATGGGCTTCCCTCAAGACACTTGTTCCATCCCCATTTTGGGTCTCTCACAGCACTGCTGATCAAGTGCAGGGCTGCAGGAGACCTGGCTGGAGGAGTGATGGATGTACCCTGCCAGATCCAGATGGATGCTCAGTCCCAGGGTCCTTGGGTTCAGCCCCACTTCAGAGCTGCACTGACCCCACTGGGACTGACCCCCAAGTGGCTGTGGCTCAGGATCAGGCAAGGGTGGTCCCTGGCCATGGGTGGTCACTACTAACCCAGTGTCCTCCTTAGGCATCTCCTGCAGACATCACTGACCCATCTTCTGAATTATTTACACCATTTCTGAGGTGTTTTATAACAGGACTGGGTAAAGCTCAGAGCTGAGGAGGATGAAGTGAGCAGAGGTAGTGATGCTCCCTGGCTTTGCTCGGGAGCAACCTCACTCCTTCCTCCTCTATTTCTCCTCTGTGTTGCTTGGTCCTGGCCCAACTCAAGCCCCTGAGCCCCCAACTCCAGCCAGCCCCGGAGCAGAGAGCCCCTTTGGGCACACAGTGATGGCGTGGCCACTCTGTCACTGGCCACGATGGCCAAAACCTCTAGAGCAGCCTTCTCCCTGCTTGGGGTAGAAGCTCGGGGGGGCAGAAAGATAAAAGCCAAATGTTTTCTTTAATCTGAACTCACAGAGGCTCTAAGTAGGTCACCTCATGTTTCTGTGGTGTTCTCCCTGTCCACATGGAAACCCAGCCTCCCCTTTGCTGTGTGTTTCCTGGAGTTTGTTTGCAGTCTGCAAAGAAAGTTCCTGAGCTGAGAAAACATCCAGCAAAGCAACTCAGTGACTCCTTCTGAACCACAGCATGTGGGCAGGGAGCCTCCTCACCTCCCTCTTATTCTTTCCTGGTGGGGTGGCAATGAAACTGCCCTTTCTGGGACAGGCAAAACCCTGAATCACAATTTACTTGTCAGAAAACCATGTGAGGGAAGTGATCTTAACTGTCCTTGAAATCAGGCAAGCTATACAAGGGCAGTAAACCAGCTCCTGCTCTGCATCAGGGTAAGAAACAGGATGTCACACCCTCTTTTATATTTTAATTATTTTTTTAAATTTCTTTCTCTTAATATCTCCCAAAGCAGTGGGCAGCTGAAGTTTCTCTGTGTGCTTTTGTGGCCACCCAAAGGGCTGATAAGCTGCAGCATTCCTGCTTGTTTTCAGCTGGCCAGACTTGTCTGTCTCCTGGTTTTCCCACCAAGGGGAAGTGGGATATGGCCAAGCTGAATGTTTGGGGCTGCGGGATTGGAGCATTGGGGTGGCTGTGTTCAGACACTCGTGAAGGGTCTAGGGAAAGAGTTTGCCTCCTTGCTCCCCCAGGAGGTGTTTTGGGATTAGAATCATAGAATGGGCTGGGTTGGAAGGGACCTCAGAGCTCATCAAGTCCAACCCTTGATCCACTCCCCCTGTGGTTCCCAGCCCATGGCACTGAGTGCCACATCCAGGCTCTTTTGAAATATCTCCAGGGATGGAGAATCCACTGCTTCCCTGGGCAGCCCATTCCAATGCCTGACCACCCTCTCCGTAAAGAAATTCTTTCTAATATCCAACCTAAACCTCCCCTGGCACAACTTGAGACCATGCCCTCTTGTCTTGTTGAAAGTTGCCTGGGAAAAGAGCCCAACCCCCCCTGGCTCCAGCCTCCTTTCAGGGAGTTGTAGAGAGTGATGAGGTCTCCCCTGAGCCTCCTCTTCTCCAGGCTGAACACCCCCAGCTCCCTCAGCCTCTCCTCACAGGACTTGTGCTGGATCCCTTCCCCAGCCTGGTTGCCCTCCTTTGGACCTGCTCCAGGACCTCAATCTCCTTCCTGAACTGAGGGGCCCAGAACTGGACACAGGACTCAAGCTGTGGCCTCACCAGGGCTGAGTACAGGGGCAGAATCCCTTCCCTGGACCTGCTGGCCACGCTGTTCCTGATCCAGGCCAGGATGCCATTGGCCTTCTTGGCCACCTGGGCACACTGCTGGCTCCTGTTCAGCTTCCTGGCAATGCAGACTCCCAGGTCCCTCTCTGCCTGGCTGCTCTCAGCCACTCTGTGCCCAGCCTGGAGCTCCCCATGGGGTTGTTGTGGCCAAAGTGCAGGACCCGGCACTTGGCCGTGTTGAACCTCATCCCGTTGGAATCAACCCAACAAAGAAACACTCTGGAGCAGTCACTGAGCAATATTCCACCAGGCATTCCCAGGGATGGTCCCCAAGATCAGGGATGCAGAAGAAGGGAGGAAGCTGCAGGCAGGGGGTTTGTGTCCCATTCCCAACACATGCTGCCAGCAGGGACCTTGCAGCTCAGACCCATGCCAGCACCCCCAGCCTTGGACAGCTTGGTTTGGACATCCCAAGTGTCCACATCTCTGACATGAGGCTCTAAGTTGGTTTTCACAGGGGGTCCCCAAGGTTTGTGAGAGCCCTGGCAGCAGCTAAGTGCTTGTATGGGCATGGGGCTGGAGAAATCCCTAAATCTGGACACGGGGTGAGAAAATCTTTTAAGAGGGGGTATTGACCAAAAAATCATGGGAAGGTTCTGATGCTGAATCCTTCAGGGTGTAAGGAAGGGAGGAGAGGGGCTGTGGGGTGATTTCATTTGGGTAGGTGGAGGAGGAGACTGTCATGAATGTGGTATCTGCAATAGGAGCTGTCAGGGATGGAAAGGGCTTCCTGGGTGGCTGGGGACAGGGACAGGGACAGGTTATGTACAAGCTGAGGCTTTCTTTCCTGCCACAGAAGGCAGAAGAGTTTCACCATTCTTGAGGCCTTGGTAGTGCAAGGTATCATCCTGGATATTTGGTTTGTGGGTAATGTGCAACTTTTCAGGGCCAGGCAGATAATACAGCAACATCTTCTTGTGGGCTCTTTAGAAGTATCCCCAGGGCTCTGAGGAATGGTGGAAACAGCAGATGTTTCTTGGGTGGATGTGGAAACAGCAATCCTAGAGGACTCAACGTGAGGCAGCTGAGTCCTGCAGTCCTTGAGAGATAAAGGCTCCCAGATAAGCAGCCCCAGATAACCAGAGAAGGCAAGGACCCAAAGCAGCTGCTCTTCTGCCCTTTGGGTTGACCTCCACTCCTCCTGCTTCCTCCCATCTGTAGGAAGATAAAAGGAGGGAGAAGTTTTTAAAAGCAAAGAGTCCTCAAACAAAATCCGATTGGCAAAGGATCAGCTTTGGCTGAGAGCTTCAGGGCTCTGAATTAGCCCAGGGCTGAGGCTGGGGAGCTGGGCTGGAGAAGGAGAGAGACCCTTGTGTCCTTTGCAGGTCTGCCAGCTGGTGGCAGAGGGACTGGGACCCAGCTGTGATGGTGTTCCTGGAGCTGCCAGGGCTCAGCTCTGTTTGCAGCCCTGGGATTTGCAGCCTGACACCTCCTTTTCCCACTGCTGGGCTATGGCATCATCCGGGAGCCCCCAGCATGGGAAAGGGCCCCTGGGTGAGGGGAGGGAAAGAGGAGGAATGGAGGTCTGGAGAGGAGAAATGGAAAATGCCTCAGGGTAATCAGGGCAGGATTAGCATGTCTTGATAAGCCAAGATGGGCCTGCAAAGCTTTGACTCCAAAGAGAGCATCAGCATATGGTTCCTGAGCTGTAGGATTTATCTGTGTCTGCTTCCAGGAGGACAGTGTCCAGTGCCAGCTGCAGCTGAGCCTCCTGCTGTCCCCTGGCCCAGCAGCATCCCAGCTCTCCACCACAATCCAGAGCTTCCCACACACTTCCCAGGCTTTCTGGAGACTGGAGTTGACTGTGGAAGTATCTTTTGGGGTGGCCATAACTTTTAGGGGTGTGCGTGTGGGAGCAGTGAGAAACCCAAGGGAACAAACCCAAACTCTTTGCTCTTGGAGGTCCCTGGCTCACCCCATCTCTTGCTCTCTGTCTCTCCCACTCTCCAGCTGCAGATGAGAAGTTCTCTTTTAAATACAGCCCTGGAAAGCTGAGAGGAAACCAGTACAAGTCAATGATGACCAAAGAAGAACTTGAGGAAGAACAAAGGTGAGTTGAGTTTTCTTTTTTCTTCTTGCCCAAGGCCAGCTGCTTGATGTCCTCTTGAAGCAAGCTGGCTGTGTTCAGACCTCTTTGTCCCCAGACTACCTGAACAGCCTTGGGTTTAATTGCACCATGGTCCAGACCTCTCCCACCCAGAAAAAAAGAAGAACAAATCAACTCACCCTGATTTAGGAGATAAGAGATGCTGTGGTCCTTGGGGTTGTTCAAGCTCCTTTTCTGGGTGCTTAGACCAAATTTCCCAGCTGGTGTAGTTCCCCTGATCCCATCAGTGCCACAGTAATTTACATCTGTAGAGGAGCTGATCTCTAGCTGCTTCTCTCTGTGGATGGTGTCCAAACTGGGGACAGGGACATAGCTGAGTGGAGCAGAGTGAGTGAGCTTGGAGCTTTGGAGTTCACTGATGGGGCTAAAACTGGGAATGTCCATACCTAGGGATGGCTCCTCAGCTGTGAGTGATGTTGGGGATTTGCCACATTGTGGCCCTGCTAGAGAAGGAGAATTGTCCATCTCATTTTTTTAATGAAAATTTCCTCCTGAGCTTGAGCCCTGCCTGAAGAAAGGAAGAGGCTGTCCTGCTGCTGAAAACAAGCTTCCCAGCTCAAGATTTCCCATTCTAGATGAGGGCAATCAACCCCAGCCTTGCACCTCAAGCAGCAAAACCCAATCCAAAGCCTTTCTGTGCTGTGAATTTTCTGCCCACGTGCAGAGGGAGGGAACCAGAGCCCACAGTCACCCAGCGATGTGGAACCACCTTTGCCAGGGTTTGGCTTTGCAGGCTGCTCCCCAGTAGATGTGTGCAGCTCATAGCCCTTCCCTTTGGGGCAAACTGCAGGGAACGGAGCCCAATGCTGGCTCCAGAAGCCTGGGAGATGTTGTTCTCTCAGTTGCTATCCTAAGGGCTGTGGGACTTGATTCTCCCCCTCCCTGACCTCCAACTCCTGGAATGATTTGGGGGAATTTGTCACTTCTTGCTGGTGATGCACCACAACCAGGGTGGTGTAAAGGCTTGATACAGACTGAGTGGGAATGTGAGCAGAGCAGGGAAAGGGAGGCTGGAGGGATCACAGCTCCAGGGTGTGCACAGGGCAGCTGAAATCCAGAGACCTGTCCAAGGGCTGGCACAGAAGTGTCCTCACCCAGGTGGCACACAGGGCTCCATGCAGACCTCCAGTTCTCTCCCTATCAAACCCAACTTTCTGCACAGATTCTGGGCTCCCAGCTGGCCTCAGATCTTGGGTCTTACCTGCCTTGTAGCACTGCCAGGAGCAAAGATCTGTGAGGGCTTTTGTGCTCTGTGGTCAGCAACAGAAATAAGCTCTGTGTTCCTTTGGTGCTGAGTTGATTCTGCAGTGGTGGCATCAGGAAAAATGTTTTCTTTCTTCCTTTTGTTAACTTGATCCTCCCTGAAACCCCCAGCCTAAGAAAGGCCAAGCAGATCCGTTAGCATCCTTGAAGTTTTCACTTGGGGAGGGTGGTGGTGGAAGGGACTGAGTGGGTGTAGTGAAACCTGTGGGGCTCAATGGGAATTGGTGATTATAATCCTTCCAACCACCCATGCAAAAGTCTCCTTGCATCAGGGAAATTCAGACCTTTTGCACCAGCAGCTCCATCCAAACCAGCTGAGCAATTGGTGCTCAGGTTTTCAGGGCCAGGAGTCCTGCAGGACTTTGGGCTGGTTCCTCAGTGGCAACAAATGGTGCTGCTGTCACCTGGGGACACCAAAGGGACATTGTCTGCAGAGAGCAGTGGGACAGGGGGGTTGTGCTCAGGACTGCAGAACCAGCTCCAGGGGGTGGTGGACCTTTCCTGCTCCTCTGGGACCTCCCAGGCTTTGCTGATCCTGTCTAGCTGGTGTCATCCCAGAGCAGGACAGCCACCTGGGACTGATGGACACTGCCAGCCCCTCGGGTCCCTGGGAGGCTCTCACCAACCTTCCACACTGCAGGCTATTGCCAGGCATGGTTTTCCTCCTTGCCCTTTATTTTCTCCTCTTCCATATTCGTGTCGTTCACTTCCTTAAGGCAGCTTTGTGAATTTGATTTCTTTTTTGTCTTGCTTTGTTGCTGGCTTACTGGTTTGGTTTTTTCCCCCCCTTAAACCTTCACTGTGGCATCAGCAGCTTCTCATTTCAGGCCTGGCAGGTGTTGTAAGGGGGCAGGGCTGCTGCCAGGTAAGCAGCTCAGCCCAGTCCTGCATCCCTCCTCTCCCTCAGCAGTCCCATCCCTCTCCCTGATTCCATGCCCCCCAACCATGCTGCTGACCTGCTGTGACCCAGGTTTGCCACCTTTATGTTGCAGGATTGAGCTGACTTCAGATCTCACATCTCTGTAGCAAGTACCTTAGGTCCTCGGCCACAAACATTCTTGCAAATCTTTTTGGTAAGGACATGCTGTTTCTTAGAAGTAGTGGTACCACTGATAACATCTGCTAATGTGGTTGGTTTATTTTGGTTTTTTTGTTTGTTTGATTGGTTGGTTTGGTTTTGGTTTGGTTTTTTTTTTTTTTGCTTTTGGGTCCCGTTTTCTGGGGGAGGGTTTGTTTCTGAGCTGCAGTTGAATACCTTTCCCACCTCCCCCACCATGTCCTTCCCTCTTCCTTCCTCATAACAGATGACTTAGTCCCTTCCCCTCTGCCTCCATCTCACTTCCCATGAGCTCTCCAGGGGGAATGGGGGCTCTCACGTTTGGATCCTCACCTCTTCCCTCTTGGATGCCTGAAGTTGGACATCCCACAACTTCTGTTTCCTCATTTGGAAAATCAGGGGTGCTGAGTGAGTGGCTAGTTAGTCCTGGGGTGTGTTGCCCAAGTCTTTGCTTCTAGCCCTCCAGCTTTCCCATGGACCAACAGGTTCCTGTAGGAAGCAGCCTGTAAGCAACATCCCCAAACACACAACTGGGGGTGTCCCGTCCCCCCCCCCAGGGGCTACCTGTGTTGATGAAGTGGTCCTTGAGCCTCAATTTGTGCATCCCTGATTTTGGAGGTGCCGTTGAAAGAATTACCTAACCCTTTTTCCAGGAAGAGCTGTAGGACTTTAGACAGGAAAGGACAGGAATGTAGTAGATTGGGTTATTTAACAAAAAAAAAACCCAAACCCACTTCTGCTCTAACCTGTTTCACTCCAGAAGCTGTGGTTGTCTTGCCTAATACTCACTTGAGCCTTGCAGCTTTAAAGTGGTTCTAAATCTGGACTACAAGGGGAAGGAATGTGCCCTTTACTGAGTGATGCAACTTCCTGGTTCTGCTGACTTCAGTCTTAAAAAATAGAGGGACTTCTCAGTGAGGGAGCAGGGCAGTCGAGCTCGCTTACAAATCCATCTGCACAGGTGCTTGATCCTGCCGGTGGGTCCCAAGGACTCCTGGAAGAGAAGCACCCAGCATCTGCACCCCTGAGGGAGAAAAACAGCCTGGGCAGGAAGGAGAAGAGGGCAGGGGAAGGATGCAGCCCTTTGTTGAGCCAGTACAGTGTATTTCCCAAACCTCTCTCTTCTGCATCTGAGGCTTTTGGCCACCTGTAGCCAACTGTAGCTGCCACGGTGCTAAGGAGCAGTTTGGGCTGAAAAATACAGCAGTGTCCCTGTTCCAGCAAGGCTGAGGGGTGTAGGCAGGAGGGACAGCCCATGAGGACTGGGTGTTGGGTGTTGCTGTCCTGGCTGAGCACCTCCTGGAGGTGAGGGAGGAAGAGGAAGGGTTCCTGGTGTGCCTGGTTTGCATGGCTGGACTGAAGTGGCCTTTGCCAGCTGCTCTTCAAACCTCCCTGGAAGTTGAAAGGGGTTAGTGGGGATTTTTTGCAGTTGGAAATGAGTATGGTGAGGAGTCTGTTGAGCACTGGCAGCTGCAACCAAAGCTCCACTCAGAGTAAAAGAGAAAGCAATCAGGAGAAATGATTCTCTTGGGTCTTGCTCTCTCTCTCTCCATGAGGTCCCAGCCAAGTTTGGGTGGGTGTCAGTGATGCTGAGCTCTCTGTTCTCTGTCCTTGCCACTCTTTGTTAGGTGTATTGGTTGGAGAAAAGAGCAGATCCCATCTGATGGTCTGTGAAAGGTCTCTCCTCTCTTTAGCTTCTGGGATTCAGGACGAGGTGGAGAGCCAGAAGCTGTCCTGGGGGGGCCTCAGTGAGGGCACCTGTGCAGACCCCCTGGCAGGGTCCAAGTGAATCACAGAATCATAGAATTGTCTGGGTTGGAAGGGACCTCAGAGATCATCAAGTCCAACCCTTGATCCACTCCCCCTGTGGTTCCCAGCCCATGGCACTCAGTGCCACATCCAGGCTCTTTTGAAATATCTCCAGGGATGGAGAATCCACTGCTTCCCTGGGCAGCCCATTCCAATGGCTGATCACCCTCTCCGGGAAGAAATTCTTTCTAATATCCAACCTAAACCTCCCCTGGCACAACTTGAGACCATGCCCTCTTGTCTTGCTGATAGTTGCCTGGGAAAAGAGCCCAACCCCCCCTGGCTCCAGCCTCCTTTCAGGGAGTTGTAGAGAGTGATGAGGTCTCCCCTGAGCCTCCTCTTCTCCAGGCTGAACACCCCCAGCTCCCTCAGCCTCTCCTCACAGGACTTGTGCTGGATCCCTTCCCCAGCCTGGTTGCCCTCCTTTGGACCTGCTCCAGGACCTCAATCTCCTTCCTGACCTGAGGGGCCCAGAACTGGACACAGGACTCGAGCTGTGGCCTCACCAGGGCTGAGTCCAGGGGCAGAATCCCTTCCCTGGACCTGCTGGCCACGCTGTTCCTCAGTGGCACCAAAGTGCTCAGCCATGCTGTTTCCTGGTGCATTCCTGGATGGAGCAGGTGATCCCCCAGCCCCCAGCTGTCTCTCTAAGAGTGGAGAAGGTAAGGGATGGCTGCCCAGGTGCCTTGGCTAATGGGCTCAGTTCCTGCAGCCAGGTGACCCATCCCAGAGGAATATTTTGCCTCTCAGCCTTTTATATAGGCATCAGTGGGTCAAGGAGACACTGCTTGAATCCCAACTGGATTGAAACCCAGGGCTCAGCTGCAAATTAGAATTCTCCTGCAAGGGGAATTGGATGGCTGTAAATCTCATGCTCAGGCTTTTTCTTGGTGGAAATCTAACAACAGAAAACTGCCTTCTGCCCATCTGGGTTCAGAGTGCCCTTGGTTATGAGACACTAAATAAAACTGGGCTTGGACGCTGGAGCTGCAGCAAGGCAGGGTGCACTGGCTGGAGCCTGGCTCTAGGGAATGGCAGAGAGGAGAGACCTTTCCCTGCTCTGTCAGGCATCCTGGATCAAAGTAGGAATGCAGCTGTGGCCTGAGGGAGAATCGAGCTGGAGTTTGGTTTTTGGAGGAGACAATGCTTGTGATGGGCAGGAAGCAGCTGCAGGGGTTTAATGATTGTGTTGACAGACCTGGACCTATTTTGAACATCTCCACGACTGGCCCTCCAAAAAAATAAGTGGGCGGACTGGGCTGGGGGAGGTTGCATTTTGGGAGAGCTCTCCATCTGCATCTGTCCCTGCCCACCCCCTGCATTGCCATCACATAGCCCTGGCTCGCTTGCTTGCTTCCTCCCCCCCCCTCTGTACCACATGGGATCTGGACATCCTCCTCCTCCTTCTCCTTTGCCAACCTTCACCCCCCACCTAGCAGCTTTGCTGTCCTGTCCAGCATGATGCTTCTTTTGGATGAGGGAAGCTGGTAAGTTTGGGATTTCTTTGGGGTTTTATTGTTTGCTTGCTTTTCATCTTCTGCAGCACGATAGTCGTCCTGGGCTGAGGGAGGAGGAGCAGCAGGAAGGGATCACAAAGCTTGGGGCCCTGGGACTCTTCAGGCTGGCCACTGCTTCACTGGGGCCACCAGCCACGGGAATGGCACCAAGCCCAGGCAAAGCTGCCTTCAGCCCCAAAACACCCAGCACAGGAGGCATGATTCCTTCCCACCTGCCTCTTGTAGGAAAGGGGTGTTTTGTGTTTGGGGGTTCCTACTGAGCTCCCCCTGCTCTGCTGCTCTCTCTGTAGGTCCCAGGCTCCACTTGTATGAGGAGGGAGTTTCCTGGTGGCCCAGCACTGTTCCCTGCCTCCACCACCCCCCTGGGGAAAATCTCCTCTGACCAAAGAGATGTCAGTGGACGTGAGCTCTGGCCTTATTTATAGAGCATCAGTTTTGAGTCATGAGTCCCCAGCAGCTTTTAAAACTGAGCAACTCAGGATGCCTCCCTTTGAAACCCAGGGAAGGGGAGGTCAGGAAGTCCTTTCCCCATCTCCTCCTCTCCCATCCCAGAGAGGAAACTTTTACAAGTTCCTCCATAGCCTTGGCCAGGTGGGAGTCTCCAACCCTGCCCTGCCATGAGATTTGAGCCCAGGCAGCAACTCTGCTTGAGCTCCTGAGTCTTTCCTTCTGGCTGGGCTCCTGAATTGTCCCAGCTCATGGGTTAGGGTCCACATCTCTCTCACACAATGCTCACAACTTTGTCTCCATCTGCTTCTGCTGAACCCTGCACGGCATGGGGCAGTTTGTCCTTCTCTCCCTGCTCTGCCTCTCCTGTGCCTGGGGAGACCTCAGGGCATCATCCCCCCCCCCCAATCTGGCTGGGAGCTGGAGCACAGACACTGAGGGATGGAGGAGAGCTTCAGCCTGGCCCATCCACAGCTTTCCCTGGGGTGGTGGTGTTGGCTTGGGGGTCAGGAGCATTGAGAGGGGATGGGCATGCAATGACAGAAGTGATCATGACCCCTCAGGTGAGCTGGCCAGGAGCTTGGGCCACTTCCCTGGTTGTGTTCTGGACATTTTGGCTGTTGCTGCTGGGAAATGTGGGAGGTTTCTGTCCTGAAGCAGTGGTGGTTAAAGTCAGCTCGGGGGGTGCTGAGTCCTTGCTGGACCCTGGCCTGAAGGCAATGGGATTTGTGCTCCCTGGGCATCAGGCTCTGGCAGCCCTGGTGCTTTCTTGGTGTTCCTGAGGAGCAGCAGGTGTTTCCTGAGGTTGTGTGCACCTTTCAACTTCTCCATCCCACGAGAGGAATTTTGGATTTGTGTTGATGGAAGCTCCCTCTGGTACCTCTCACTCTCCTGCTCTTTCCTAAGCACTGCCTGTCTCTCCCTCTTCTGCATTTAAGTTTTCTCTCTCCACGTTTTACTTGTTGGCAGAAGCAACTGGCCCAGACATTTGGGACCACTGAGAAAACTTAGATTTAGTATGTCCTTCTTTATGTTCCTCCTGCAATACGCCAATCCTGGACAAGACCTGGGCTGTGGGCACTCCCAGACATGAGATGGCAGCTGTCCCAGTAACAGAGAAATGGGAAGAAGTTGTGATGGGACCATTCAGGAGTGAAACAGCAGGGAGGGAACTGGCTGGGGTGAGCTTAACCACGAGTTTTCCAGTCTGCCCAGGGCTTTTTCTCACTGGTATTAACCCTCAAGGGTCAACTGAAGCCTGTCTGGAGTGAGAAGAGTCTGGAGCCAGATTGCCATCTGCCTTCTTTGCCAGGATTCCAGCCCAGAGGACTGATGTTCCTGAGAAGCCTGCTCCCTCTACCAGGAGAAGGAGTTGAGAATGCTCCAGCACTTCTGAAAATCAGCTTTCTGAGTGACTGTTCCTAAGAAGGACACAAGTGATTACCAGAGGTTACAGCAAGATGCTCTGTTTCAGGACTCCTTTAGAAAAGTCTATGGATGGACTTCAGGATTTCCTGACCTCCTGCTGCGGATTTTGCATGTGTGAGGGGTAAATGGACAAGGGAATGCCACGATTTGTCAGTGCTGGGATGCTCTCTGCTCTCAAAGACAAGAGGTTCATCTCCTTGTGCTGATGCCATGGCTGAGCTGGAGTGAGGAGAGTGTTTATGAAGGCATCAGAAGGACACAGGTTCCATACTTCGGGAGAAACAAGGTTTTTTGGTACCTTCAGTACGTGAGCCTCCTTTGTAATCCTCATTCCCCCTTCCACAGGACCATGTCCAGCTGGCAGATTGTACATTTTGCTGACTCAGCCCACAGCTGGAGCCAGAGCAGAGATATTTGGATAATTTATATGTGAAGAGAGGATATGGTCTTAGCAAAAGAAGGCCCCCTTCTTAGCAAAAGAAGACCCTAACCTGGTTTGATTGATTTGCTGCCGAGGCACACACTGATCAGCTTCATTTCAGCATCCAAGGCAAATGGAAAGGAGGGAGGAGCCCAGGATAAGGAATGCCTCACAGCCTCCACCCCGAGCTCATGAAGTCTCTCTGGCTTCATGGCAGCATGACAGAGCTCCTCAGCCTGGGAAGTTGTGTGGCCCAAATGTCCCCAGTGATAGACTGCCCCATGCTTCTTAGGCTAAACCCCGTTAGAACTTGCTCTGGGAGCAGAAAGGGGTTTCCCTGCTGTGTAGATGGGGAATTTATGGCTCTACTGGACATCTTCTAGTAAGTTCATGCTTGCTTTAAGATCTTCCTATCCCAGCTGCCAGCCTGGCCCTGTCCTGGAGGTGAGTATCCCTGTGAGGGGCTGCGGGATGTGTCCTCCATCCCTCCCTGCTCCAACTGCAGCATCCTGGAGGGGACCTCTCCTTCTGGGCCCCCACAGCAAGGAGCTTATGCCCTCACATGTGAAATCTGATTATGTTGCTGTGACTTCAGCAGGATGATCCCAGCCCTGCGAATCCCGCGGAGCGATTATCCACTCCGGAAAATTTCTGTTCCTTGTCCTAAGGGGCCAGACAGCTGCTGAGCCACCCCAGTCACCCCAGCCCCAGGAGATGCTGCACCCTCCATCTCCCATCCTGGAGCTCACCAGCTGCACTTGTGAGGCTGCTGGAGAAGGCAACTTTCTGCAGAGGAGTGAGGAAGAGGCTGCAGAGGAGTGAGGAAGAGGATGTGGCTGGCAGGAGCAGAAGGTTCAGATGTTGCAGATGGTGACTCCAATCCTAGAGAGTTCAGGAGGAATTAGACTGGGGTGCATCTGTCTGGGTTTCTGAGTGCCCAGATAATGTGTGTTGTGGCTTCCCTCTACCTCAGTGCAGGTCTCTGTGTCCAGGAGCAGTTGAGGTGTATTTTCCACCTCAGCTCTGGTGGAAAAAACCACTCGGGTTGTTCCCACTGCAGATGCTGGGGCAGGAGGGGCAGAGTGTCTGAAAGGTTCAACCTGAGAACAAAATGGACCGCGTTTTTTAGCTCTGATGCTGCTATCAACAAGCTGCAAGACCTCAGGGAGTGCCTGGATGTTGCCAACCCAGAAAACACATCTAATCATCTCACCCTCCATCCCTGGAACACTGGGAGAGCTTCCCACCAAAAGGAAGCCTTGTGGCCTGCAGAGAGTCTTGGGGTTTGGTTTTTTTTTTTTTCCTCCTTCCCTTTTACAGACACATCTGTAGGATGATTGAGAAAGACCAGCCTGTTCAGGTATGAAACTGGTTCCTGGCTTACTGGTTGCAGGTGGGAGAAGGAATTTGGGCTGGACAAGGGTGCCAGCAGCCCAGGGAGGCTCTGCAGAGGAGAGTGAGGCAGTAACTTTGGGAGCCAGTGAATTAGGGAGGCTTCTCCAGCTCTTATCAGTCTGGCAGAAGGGTTGTAACTTTGATTTGCTTCCAGACGAGAGGATTTACACCTCTGCTTGGGGTCTGACTATCCTGCTGCAGCTGATGAACCAAAGAGCCTCCTCCTTAGAGAAATGAGGTTTGCAAACAGGGGCTTGTTCTGCCCTGATGTGGAAAGTTGCCTTTCCCCACCCCCTGACACACACTGAGTTTTCCCCTGCCTGACTTATGTGAATAATAATGAACAAACCTAAGGGGTGAAATTACTGAAATGATTTCTCTCCCTGTTTCTCTTTGCAGAACTGAAGACTATATGAAGTTGTCCCTAGCCTCCTCCTAAAGGCATCCCTTGGCATCTTTAAAGGCTTGAGAGAAATACCAAAAACAACCAAAACCACCCATAAGAGAAATCCATAAACCCTCAAAATATGGGATCCCCTCTTGTTCTGAAGTTGAGTTCTTCAAAAACTCCTATGGTGTCAAGTTTCAGGAGAATCTCTTGTGTGGCTCCATGGACCAGGGACCACTGGGCCCAAGCAGTGATTTGAGTTGTGTTTGGGGGCCTGGGATGAACCTTCCTCCCTTTCCCCCAGACAGAACCCAAACTGGACACTAGCTATGCAGCAAGTCTATTAGTTGTGTTCATTCCCATGTATTAAGCCTGCCATGGAATTTTTCTTCCTTTATTAGGGTAGGCAAACCATAGCCCTTCTCCCAGACCAGCCTGAACCTTACACCAGTCTATTAAGTTGTTGCTCCCTGGGGCCAAACTCCTCTTTCTGGCTGGGGGGGTGGGAACTGCCTATGATTTCTAATGTTGTACAATGCTGCTTCATTCTGAGGGCTGGAGGGACAAATAGGGGTCCAGCTGAGGGATGGCAGATGGTGGCTGGACTGGCTTCTGTAATTATTTTAGCAGAGAGCTGATTCTGTAGGCAGACAGAAGACTTGAGAAGCGATAAAGATGGAAAATTCAGCAGTTTTGCCTGTGGTGGAGGTTTAGGAGACTGTGCTTTGCCTGGTGTTAATATCTGGATTCTCACCTTTCCCTACTCTGGTTCCCAAGAGGAGAGACCCAAGGAGTTAGCTATGGCATCAGGGCTTCCCTCTGGCTCAGGATGAGATAGTGGGGTCCTGGAAGAGACACCCTCCCTATTCCTCTGCCTGCTTGCTGTTCCAATGCCCTTTTCTCTTGCTAGCTCTGTGGTTTGTCCACTGGAGCCAGAGCTTAGCACTGCTCCTCAGCTCTGTCACATCCAGCAGATGAATTCAGCTCTTTACCTGCTTCAGCTAGAGCAGGTTTCAGATCAAACCCAGCTGGCTTGTGAGAGTGAGAAGTGGGCCCGTGTCCCCTAATCCTGCTGCAGAAACACCAGGCTGGCTGGGGATGTGTCCTGCAAAGTTTCTCCCTGGCTGCAGGACAACAGCCCCTTGGCTGATGCTGCAAACATATCAGAAACCCACCAGGCTGCTTTTTCCCTTCCCTCCCTCCCCCCTTTTTCAATTCCTATGCAGACAATACTTGAAACCCTGTACACAGTTGTCTTTTCCAGCGCCTGGGGTTGACAGATTCCTCCTAAAAAGGCTCATTGAAAGAACAGCAGGAGGCTCCAGCTTTAGAAGAGGCTGGGCTGCCCTTTCCTAGCCTGACAACTCCCAAGTGTGTTCAGTGGTTTGCATAGGAATTCAGGCACATCTGGACCCTCTGCTTCACCACCCTGCTGGTACAGCTGCTGTCCCCCTCGGTGCTGGCAGCCTCTGTGTCCCCAGCACCCAACTATGCAAAGAATGCCTTATATACCTTGTGTTTAAGTTACATGGCAATATGTACATCCAGCAAAGTCTGTAGTTGAATCCAGGTTTTTGCTAGTGGCAGCGAGTCAAACTCTTCCTGCAACTCAAATGGCTGTCTGGGTATTTTTTTACTTTTGTTTTGTTTTGTATCTGATGGTGGCTCTTATACCAAGGACTGTCATTCTAGTGGCTTGAATCTGTAAAAATTGCCTTTGTTTGGTCCAATAAACCTTTGAATAGTTTATTTGGTTTTATGCTTGTTCTCCCTGACTTCAGCAGCTTATTGCTTCTTCCTCAAGAGGTCTGTGTTGAAAATCTGGATTTTAGGTTAGAGGCACGTTCTGCCCTCCTATGGCTTTTGCTGCATAAATTATTCCACTGCCTTCCTTACCAGTAGAGTCAGACCAGTGGCAAAACTCTGGGATTTTACCTTATTTCTCCTGGAGAACACACAATGTTGCAGCAAGGTCCTGGTCTTGTTTGGCTGGGGAGGAATTAGCAATTTTCCCAAGGATTTCTGCCCAGGATTTCAGCTGCTGTGACCACAGATGCTCAGCAGTTCCTGAAACAGAGATCTCCTTTAACACACCTATGGCTCAGTGCCCCAAACCTTCAGTTAATTGTAAAAATTTTTGGACTGAAATGTCTGAAAAGAGCCTAAGGGAGTTACATATGCAAATTCAATTGCCTATCAAGAAGAATTAGTCGGCTTTGAAAAGCCTTAATTAATCTATTTTGTCAGCAATAAATAAAATCCTGCTTGACCTCCTGAATCCAAGTAGTTTTGAGGACAGCACTCATGGGAAAAGAGAATTATTTTACTTGTAAATGAGGTAGGTTTCATCTCAAATCATACAAAAAACCCACAACCTGGAGCAGTGCAGAATTGTTTCACAAGGTTGCCTTTGATAGGAGGAACTCATGTTTGAAATCAGTGTTGTGGTTTTGATGCCTTGTTCTTCCTTCCCAGGCTCTTTTCTTTCTTTATCTTTGTTTTGCTCTCACTTTGTTGTAGATTGTGTAGCACAGAGAAGTAGCAGCTCTTTTTTTTTTATTTCTGTTTTACAAATGCACAGTCATGATGTTCAAAGTTGATGTTGCACTTAAAGAGAGGGAATATTGTTTGTGATCTTGATTTTGCAAGTTTAGAGACAAGGAAACAGGCCTTGGGGGAGGTTTCAACAGTGTTAATGTCTGAAATAAGGAGCAAGAGATGCAGACCTGTGTGGAGCCCTCCCAGCTGGCATTTCAAAGCCATGAGGCAAGGCTGTGTATTGAATATCTTTGCACCAGACTGGAAATGTGCCCTCTGGTGATCTAAAATAAAATATTGATCACTAACGACAGTGCTTCCCTTCCTCTCTTCTGGAAAGGGCAGTTGGGTGCTTTTCATGTTGGGCACAAAAAATTTACAGCTGAGCCAGACAAATGCAGGCGTTTGACAGCCTCTGGCCAGACCTTTCATAACCAAAAGATCCCACATCATTAATAGGATACACTTGGCCTTAGGATAATTGCATTTTAATTGCAAAAGAGGGGAAAAAAAAAAAAAAAAAGCAAGCTTTCTTTTGCCAGGATCTGCTTTTTTCCTGCCCTGCCTGCTGCAGTGGTGCTCAAAGAGCAGCCAGTTCCTGCTTCTGCTGGGGCATGGTCCTGGAGACAGAAGACTTCCCAGGGTGAAAATGAGAAAGTAAAAGGCAGAGGCTGTGGTTTTAGCCCAGGTGTAAATGCTGAAGAAGCAGGAGGAGCTGGGAGTGCAGCAGGTCTGTGTCCTGAGGCTCTGGGCTACTGGAATTCTGACCCCGCAGTCCCACAGGCAAAAATGAGCCTTGAAGATGCTTCTCCCAACCATAAAGCACCACAACCTCATAAGTTCTTGAAATTTCACCCTGAAAATCAGGGATGTGCCAGGCAATGCTGCAACCTGCTCCCAGCTGGGCAGGAGTTTGGCAGTGTGAACAAACCAGCCCAGAGCCAGCCCTACCCCACATTTATTTTGGGGTATTTGGGGATTTGTAAGGGGGATTTGTAGACAGTTGCATCAGTTTGTGAGCTACTTGATACCAAATGACATTTCTGTGCTGCCCACTCTCCTGGATCCCTGAGTGATGATGGGTAGATGTGTGACCAAGCCTTCCTATAAAGCTTCCTCAAATAAAACCCCATGACAGACACCAGTCTGTGCTGCAGGACATAAATAAAACTGGTTACCTGCTTCAGGTGATCAGGATAGCATCTGGTATGGGGAGAAAGGTGCTAATCATCTACTCTGGGACTTGTTAGGGATGGAAATCTAAGCTAGGTGGTCCAGTGGTGTTCTGGTTTGAGGATCTCTGCCCCCTTGTTGCTGGACTGGCTACATGAATCCATCTCACCAGCTGACATTGGCAGATGAACTCTTGGATGAAAACAGATTTCTGTCTGTGATCTTATCTTCCAGTGGTGGCTTAAAGTGATGTCCACCCCAGAAGGTAGTCTGGTCTTCAGTTCTAAGGCAGGGTATGCATTTAAATTTAATAAATTTAAATTCCTGAGTTACTGGGTATCTACTGACCCTCAGAACAGATTGAAAGGACACTGCTGATGGAGCTGAGTACAGTGTCATGATGGAGTCTGCTAAACTGGGACTTGTTGGCCTTGTAAAATTCCACGTCATGTTATCCTGAAACTTGGAGCATGCATAAGCTCTAAAGAACTCCAAAGCTGGCTTTAAAGCAGTTTGTTTTATCTCCATGTTTAAAGAACTGTGGAGAGAGGTGCAGGAAGATTGGATAGATGGGAGGGTGGAGGAAGGAGACCAAGAGGCAATCTCTTCCTCATCTCACATGGGCAGGTTTTTTACAGCCAGGAAAAATGACCTGTGCTTGGCTTTGGGTTTCATTTGACCATGGTGTTCTTGCTCA
The DNA here is from genome assembly GCA_023637945.1 of Phaethornis superciliosus. Classification (NCBI taxonomy): domain Eukaryota; kingdom Metazoa; phylum Chordata; class Aves; order Apodiformes; family Trochilidae; genus Phaethornis; species Phaethornis superciliosus. The sequence goes on from JAJQWJ010000021.1 coordinate 2,513,395, forward strand.
AAGTGCTTTCTGGGGACTGGCTATTCCTACTTCTCCTTTTCTTCTTGACAGGGTTCAGAGAGAGCAGCTGGCTGCCATCTTCAGGCTCATGAGAGAAAAAAGTGACACATTTGGAGAGATGTCCGAAGGAGACATGAAGGAGCAGCTTAGACTGTATGATATATAACCTTGCAGCCAGTGAAGACTATGCCCAAAAAACATCTCAGCCCTTATTTATGCAGCACACTGGAGACTGTAGTGCTATAAATATGTTTTGGTAGTTATTATTCTGCAGTTCCAGTTTGTTTTGCAGACATATGTAATCCTGTGATATATATCTTTCAAAAGACTTGTAATTTCTCACTCTTTTTTTATTTTTTCCTCGAAGAGTTATTGTGATATTTTCATCTCATACAGAGATTTTTATCTCTTTCTGGCTGGGTTCTATGCCTCAGTCATACAACTCACAACTTCTGGCCATGCTTTATAAAGCATGAACTTTCAAACCTAGTCTCTAGCAGTTTGATATCTGACGAAAGCCGAAGATGATAGATGTAAAATGGATGAAAATAGAGGAATCATAGAATAACTCAGGTTGGAAAGGACCTAAGGAGGTCTGTAATCCAGCCTCCTGCTGAAAGCAGCACCAGCTCTGAGATCAAGCCAGGTTACTCAGGGCTTTGTCCCATCAGGTCTTGAAAACCTCCAGAGATGGAGACTGCACAGCCCCTCTTGGAAGAGAACTTTCCAGCCTTATAGTCAGAAAACAAACAACCAAAGGCAAAGCATTATTACTACAGGGACTGGAGGTGAGTTGCCATTCTCATCTCCTTGGCAGGAACACTTCATCCTCCTTCCTGATGGCTTTTGGAAACAAATCCAAGTTGGTTCCTGCTGCCCCTGCTGAGTTCATCACCACGGCTGAGAAAAGAGCTGCTGACTTCAGCCTGGAAACACAGACACCTCCTCAGCTCTTGGCACTGCTAAAAGGATTTTTACAAGCATGACGGTGTCCACTTCAAATCTTGTTCACCCAATACAAAAATGTAAGCAGCTCAGTACTTAGGAAATCTCAGTGAATTTATCAAGTATTTTGAATGGTCTTGAGCAGCCTGTGGTGGTTTGGATAGAGCCAATCGATGAGTGTTCCTCATTTTAATTGAGTGTCTTCTGGTGTACTTATCTCTCCCATGAAATCCTGTTAAATACTCTATTATCAGGAAGGATTGTCTCAGTTTTAATAACTGTTCACAAAGGGAGGCAACGTTTTCTGACACAGCTCTTAAAAGATTAGGTTTGCTTTATTTTGTGTAATCCTTTGAGTCTGGGAAAACAACTATCTTGTTACCTGGTCACTGTTTCCCACTATGATATATTCTACAACACTGTACTATTTGACTTTTAAGAATTATTTTATCTTCTAATTGCTCTCAATTGGATTAAAGCATATTTATAATGCTGCGAGCGGGGCCATTCTGGGAGGATGCTTCGGGGAGATAAGGACAAGGCCTGGCTGCCATGGCAACCAGCGCCGGGCCGCCCGCCATTAAACACACTTGTCCCTCAGCGGCACCCGTAGGGCAAGGCGGAACGCTCCGGGATGGCCCTCATCGGCCGCCGTACCCCCGGGAGAAGGAGGAGCAAGATGGCGGCGGGCGGGTCCCCTGAGGGATGGAGCGGGCCGGGGCTTCCCTCAACGGGGGGACAGGGGTCTGAGGCCTCCGTGGGCGGCGGGGGTCGGCCAGCTGTGGGTGTCTGGCCAGAGGGTTCGCTTGGAGAAGCTGAGGAGATGAGGATGGAGTGCTGGCCGGTACCGTGGGGCTGGCTTGCTGCTGGGACAGGAGCACAGCAGAACACAAAAACCTTTGTGATTTCATTATTAAAAGCAAAAAAAACCCCAAACTTTGAATATCTGGTGCGTCAAACGCGGGGATCTCTGGGTCCCAGCCACCAATTCCGGAACAGAGAAGAGTGAGGTCCTGGAGCAGGTCCAAAGGAGGGCAACCAGGCTGGGGAAGGGATCCAGCACAAGTCCTGTGAGGAGAGGCTGAGGGAGCTGGGGGTGTTCAGCCTGGAGAAGAGGAGGCTCAGGGGAGACCTCATCACTCTCTACAACTCCCTGAAAGGAGGCTGGAGCCAGGGGGGGGTTGGGCTCTTTTCCCAGGCAACTTTCAACAAGACAAGAGGGCATGGTCTCAAGTTGTGCCAGGGGAGGTTTAGGTTGGATATTAGAAAGAATTTCTTCCTGGAGAGGGTGATCAGGCATTGGAATGGGCTGCCCAGGGAAGCAGTGGATTCTCCATCCCTGGAGATATTTCAAAAGAGCCTGGATGTGGCACTCAGTGCCATGGGCTGGGAACCACAGGGGGAGTGGATCAAGGGTTGGACTTGATGAGCTCTGAGGTCCCTTCCAACCCAGCCAATTCCATGATTCTATGAACAGCATTTTTCCTGAAGGGGAAAAAAAACCCCAAACCTCTCTTGCCTGCAGTCTGTCTCAATTCCCAGAGCAGGTCAGGATTGCAGCCCTGGGGCGGTGTGTGTGGTTTCGTTTGTCACAGAAGAGATAATTAGGTTGTTTTTCCCTGGGGGGGTGTTGTCACCCTTAGGGTGGGCTTGGTGGCTGTTTCCAGGGGTTAAGTGGGGTTCTTAGGGCTGGCACAGCCAAGTGTCACTGTCCTGGGGAGCCCTCAGCAGTCTCAACACCTCCAAAATTCGCAGCACAACCTCTGCCTCTGAGGCTGTTTCCCATGGGAATGTCCGAGGGGGAGGTGGGAGCAGTCCTTGCCTCTCCTGGGATCGGTTTTGCTCCCACTGGGATCAGTTTTTCCTCCTCTGCAGCCGCAGTGCTGGTGGAAGGAGAGGTGACCCTGGGAGAGGGATGGTGCTGCTGACTCTGGCAGAGCTGCCCGCTTCTTTTTGAAGCTTTTTTTCCCCTCTCTCCCCTCTTTTTTTTGCCCCTCAGGCAACAGCCTGACACTTTCTGCCCCGAGGCTAATGGAAACGCAGCCCCCTGAAGCGCTGACACTTGGAAGAAAAGTTTTTTCCCTGCGTTTTCTCTCGGGAAATGTGGTTAGAAGGGAAGTGGTGGGAGCTGTGTTCCCCCGCTGGATGGTGCTGCTGCTCCAGAGGGAGAGGAGCTGGGTCCTGCTTGGGCTGGAGGTGACTGAAGCTTCGACCACTGCTCTGCTTCAGAGAGAAATCAGGAGAATGCTCAGCCTCCTCCCCTTTGTGAATTTCTCCCCAATCCTGCCTGTTGTCCAGCGTTCCTGAGGCTGGCTAAACCTAGCTAATGGCTACAGAGGAGAAAACTCTCATTTTCTGAGCAATCCTCCCTCATCAGCACCAGAATTTTAATTTTGTTTGGTTTGTTATGTTGGTTTTTTGTTTGTTAGTTTTTTTGTTTTTCTAAATCTCATTTAAAACTTCCCTCATTTCCTCAGCCCCTCAGGGTTAAGTTTTGTTTCACCTGCAGGGTGAGTATTTTTTGAATTTTTTTTGCCTGCCAGAATTTTGTTTGCCTGCCAGAGGATCAGCTGGGACAGCAGCAGATAATTCCTGAAGCAAGAATTTGGGGACATATTTGATGTTTTAATGTCCTTGTAACTTTAAAATGCAGCTGTGCTCCTTCTGAAGGAGAGGACTGGGTAGATTACTGCCTCTGTAATTTCTTCTCCTTGTCAACAGGCTGTTACTGGAAATGAAACAATAAGAACCTGTGCAGTGTGGGAAATCCTTTTGCAAGCTCTGCCTATGACTCAGTTGTTGGAATTCTGCTAGAGAGAATTGATGGAAGTAGAAATTAACTCCAGATGCTGGTTTTAAGGAAATGAGAGGGTGGGAGAGGAAGTGATGAGAAGCATTTAGTTTTTAGCCAGTGAAGATGTCTGCACTGCTTCAGTAACTCTTCTGAAAGATTGTAATTTAAATTTTTAGGTTCTTCCAGCATCAGAGGACTGTCAGCTTCTTCCAGTTTCCACATACCTCAAATTCTGGTAGCAGAGAAGAATTTTGCAGCAGATCTGCTGGCAGGAGGTGTGTCTGCTGACCACTGCTTCCCTTCCCTGTGGGGTCCAGGTGGAGAAATCCCATGTGGTGGCAGTGGTTCAGCAGGACACAATTCCTCTTGGGATTTGGGGGAGTGGTTCCTCGTTGCAGCACAGGGTCTCTCTATCCCTCCTGTCACCCTCAGTTCCCTTTAGCTGCCACTCTGGCCATGGGAATTGTGTCCTTTCACACCAGCAAGGACCAGTTTAAAATTTCTCCTCATTTGGGAGGAGAAACACTGCAGCCCAGCAGCTGAGGGAGGTGACCAGGACCTTTTGAGGGCAGAGGGACTGCTGGACATGGGACTGGATGGCTGAACCAGGACTGTGGAGGGAAACAGGTATGCAGGGAGGTGGAATGACTGAGCCCAGGCTTGTGCCAGCATCTGATGTGGGTGCTGGAAGTCAGAGCTCTGGCTGCTGCAAAATGGAGGAGTCACAGTTTCTGGACACTTGTAGGATGTGGTCAGAATGGTGGGAAGGAGACTCCCAACTGCTGACCTCTGAGCTTCCCCTTTGTTTTGGCTTTTTGTTTGGTCTCCACTTCAGTTTTGATCAGTCTGGGGAGCTCTTAACTCTTCCACTTCAAGGTCCTAATTTTGTTTGTTTTTCCAGGGTGCTGTGAAGCTATGGGCTGAGTTACCTCAGGTGTTACCCTGCCTTTTAGCCATGGAAACACCATCAGGAACCAGATGGAGAAATGGAAACCTCAGCTTTTGTCTGTGCAGGCTTGGAAATTTTTTCACCCCCACACTTCCATCAGCTTTGTGGTGAGGAAGGTTGGCTTTGGACAGAGGGAAGAAGACTTCTATTTCAGGCAGCAACTGCATGAAAATTGCAGGCTGGGCACTGCCAGTCCCTCCTCCCCTGTGGGCTGTGTTTCTTTGTCCTGCAGTAAAGAATTCTGTGCCTCAGCAGCTGCCCTTGGGGCAGGATGGAGCTGTTTGACCTTAGTGAAGAAAGGGAGTAACCCCAGGGATGAACCCTTGAGATAGGAGCCAGATTCTGAAAACTTGTTTTTAGAGGGAGGATTTTATCTTCCAGCTATTTTTAACCTGCCCAGAACACCTCAGAGTGCTGGGCCTCAGTTTTTCATGTTCCTTTTGTCTGTAGACTGCAAATTGCCCTGCTAAATGGGCAGTGCTGGGAGTGGTGGTTCCCTAAAATGCCCCAAGGGAACTCTACACTGCTCTCTGAACCTCCAGAGTTTGTTTTTTTAAAACTTCTGCCAGCACCTTTAAGGTGTTTAACACAGCCTTCATGCCACTGGCAGGTCCAGCAGTTCTGGGTGCTGCCTGATGGGTCCCATCCTTTCCCTTCTTCCCTATATCTGTTCTCACAGATGAACATCCACATCTGAGAGCAAAAACAGAGGAGAAAATCTGGTGTTAGTATAACTGAGAATGTAATTTAGTGCAGCAGAGAGGAATTCCTTTATGATATAAAGTAATAAAAAAAAAAAACAAAACAAACAACCTCTGCACCAGTGGCTTTTGAGATGCCTCCTGGGAAGTTTTCACCACTGAAGTGTAGTCACTGCTGGGCAGAGCCTGCTAACTGTGATATTAGCAAGTGCTTACCTCTTCTCAGGACTGAGAACTTGTGCAGACAAAATTTGGGGATGTTCCCTCTCCTCTCACACTTTGCCCTCTCCCCAGCAGAGATGCTGCAGAGTTACAAGCAGCCCCTTCCTCTGTGCCAGGCTGCTGGCTCTGCTGCGGAGTGGCACCTTTGTCACTGGAAAATGTGGAGAGCACAGGCAGAGAAGACACTGGGCCTGCATCCAGTACCTTTGTACTGCTTTCCAGCAGAAGTCCTGTCTTTTTCCAGGCTCCCTGATGCCACAGGTCTGTCTTTGCAGCCAAGTGACACTGCCTGGCTGGGTGTCACCTGCTCTCTCTGGCTCCCACTGTCCTTTTTGCCAGCTCCTACAGCTCCTTGTGACAAACGTTTTATTAGGAAAGGGTGTGTTACCTTTATTTGCACAGAGATATCCTGTTCCCAGGAATGATCTGCATCATGCTTGCCACGTGGTGCTACTGATGCTGACGTGCCTGTGATGATGGGGTTTGTGTGTGTGTGTTTGTGTGTATGTTCTGTATGTTCTGTGAGCTGATGGGTGTGCTTGTCACTCCACTCAGGTCACACTGTTGCTCTTCAGCCTGTATCTTCCCCTCAGGTTCATGCCCAGTTTTCCTGAAGCAGAATTTCTGGTACAGTGTCTCCAAGTAATTTAATTTTTTAAAAAATTATTTTTCCCTCTGCAGAGGGACCCTGAACAAAGAAACCCCTGGGCAATTGTACCCTGACAATCCCAGTTCCTCACCCCTCATGTGATGGGTGGGACCAATAGTTATATTAGGGTCTGGGGTCTTCCTATTCCTCCCTGGGTACCTTCACTGTCTTTAGCTGAGCTGGTTTTCTTCTCTCCAAGGTTATGGCTTCTGCTGATGGCTTTACCTTCCTTATCTTCCAGCTTGAACCAGCTCTGGGACCTTTCTTAGGCTTGTGGCCTCAGGCTTGGGAGCCTAAGACTGATCCACCTCGTGCTAAGGTAACAGAACAAGCAGTGATGGTAATGGCAGGGTCTGTCCATGGTGTCCTCAACTTTGGGGGTCATCAGTGTGTGGTGGGATAGCAGAACTGTGATCCAAGAGCCCCTAATACAAAATGTCTTTCTCTAAACAAATGTCCCAGAGAGCAGGACACTGCATGACTGCCAGTCACAGAACCACAGAATCAGAGCATGTAAAGGTTGGAAGGGACTTCAAGGATCACTTGGTCCAACCCTTTTGATATTATTGTTGGTGTGAGCTGTCCCAGCAGCCTCTTGAGCTGAGACTTCAAACTTTCCAAAGTGGGGGAATCCACCACTTTCCCTGGGAGGCCATTCCAGTGTCATCTCCTTCACTCTTTATCCTTCTTTGTGAGCACAAAATACCCCAAGGTAACCATGTGTACAGGGAGTTTTGGAGAAAGAGCTTGCTGTGGTCCTTGGGTCACTTAGCTGGTGGTATTGGCAGGCATGTTATTTAAAGTCATGTTCTGGTGCTTTTTGGAAGGGATGGCGTAAGGATGGTTTGTTGTTTGCCAGTTCTGCTCATCCCTCTGCATCCATTCCACTTGCCAGGTGCAGTGTTGAAACCCTGGGCTCTGCTTCAGGTCAAACTAGGTTAACAAAATTGGTGAGCAAGGGTTTGCAGGCATGGGTTGGGACTTGGTTTGGCTGGCCAGAAACCTCTGGGGGTGCTGCTGACTACCAAACCTATCTTGATTTTAAGGTTTTGGGTGCAATTAGTAGAGTGGACAGGCAGACCAGGTATCTGTGGCTGAGCATGTCTAACCCAGAGTCCCCAGCACAAGGTCAGGCAGCCTTAAGATGCTATTTTGGCTGAATTTCCAGATTGTTGGTTGTCCTCTTTTTAATTCTTCTTCTGGCATTTGTTCCCTTTTTCACTGCCTCCACAATTCTCCCATTCAAGTCAAAAAAGCCACCTCCAAAATGCCAGTGTAACATTAGCAGAAATTATTAGCAGCAGCAGTGATTTCAATATCCAAATGGACATAATATTTAGTAATAGACTGGGAGTTGTATAAATAGAGTATGAATGCCTGGTAATGAATCATATCAATAATTTTCACATCCAGACTGTGCCTTGCATGTCTCAAAGGACTTTACAAATAGCAATTGATTCTCACAGCATGCCTGCTTGCTGGAGGAGTTGTTACTAGTCCTAGTGGAGGGTGAGGATATTGAGATGCAAAGAAATGATGCTCCTTGTGTAGCTCATGCTTGTGTAGTTGGTGTGCTTCAAAGTTTGTAGCAGGCAGAGTGGTGCCTGGGCTGGGTACACTGAATGGCTTTTTTTGTGCAATGTGCTATTTGTTTATGCACACGTGGAACTGCAGTCTCTTGCTTTAGCTGAAGTTGTAAGGCCTGACCTTGTCAAATGCTGCTCTGAGGAGAAGTGAGAGGTGAGCTGATGCAGTGTTCCACTGGGAACAGTAAAAACTGAACAAACATTCTAGTAAAAGTGTTGTAACTCGGTTGCAATCTCTGAGCAGTGAACTGTTTTACAGCCTTACAGAGGACCTAAACACTAATCACACATTGAGATGGAATTTTTATTTTTTTCCTGGATAGATTAGATAGGAAACCATGTGAAAAGTCCACAAGTAAACCTGTTGATTTTGAGAAAGAATCTGTGTGTCTTGTAGAGAGGTGAGTTACAACTGAGATAAAAGCTCATTTTCAAATCAAATTGTATTTTAGAGAGGACCTGAACTTCCATCTCTGAAACAGTGTACTTGGGGGAGCACCTGACATATCCAAATGTTTGTAATAAATCAAGCTCCTGAACACCATGAGATGCTGTGGCAAACAGCACCTTGATCTGGGGAGCTGCAGGAGCACCCTGGCTTCAGCCATTGGGGCTCTGAGGATATGCTGAAGCTGCCAGTGCCTTGGTGAAACAGAAAACAAAAAGATATCCATGTATCTCTGGGCAAAAGTAGAACTGTTGGCACCATTCTGGTTAAATTCTCCAGTGATTAACTGCCTTTCACTGCTTTGTCTCCTTTCTGTTTATTTCAGAGGCTTTCTGTCTGGAAGAGTTGGTGGTGCTGTAGCATGGCTCCTGGTGTGCCTCTCAGCAAGGACTGCCTTTCAGTGTCAGCTGAAGAAAACACAGCCAGGTAATTTACAAGGGCTTTAAGGTAAATTTCACAAAGTTTATAAACCCAAGGGTTTGTTATTTGCTCTTGGATTCTCAGAGCACTTTACCATATGGTTTCTCAGACAAGCACACATAATTAAACAACTAGAAGAGTAATTTTCCACAGTCCTTTTTTTTCTAAGGAACTTTTAGCATCATATTGATTTTTTTGTGTACACTCTTAAGATACTAATCAGTTTAGTTTATTTGGCTTGTGTTTATTTACAGTTACAGTATCCAGGGGTAAATATGAACCCCTGACCATTGGTCAATGAAAGGTGGGGTGCCCCAGATGACGTGGATCTGAGTAAGACCCAGTGGTGTAGATTGTTTAGGGAGTGGGAGGGAAACCTCAAGTGCTGACAGCCAATCCCCAGCCAACATCTACTGGAGTCCCAAGGTTGGTTTAGATATCATGGCAGCTTGGAGCTGCATGAGATGACCTTTCAAGGTGTCTCTTCCAGCCTTTTTGCTGTGGCTCTGCAGTGTAACTCATTCTGGAGGAATGGGCAGTGTCTCAGTGGGTCCAAAATGTCCACATTTTGTAAGGACAGCCTCATGGAGATCAGCACATGGGCTAGACACCACCTGAACTTGACATCATCCTGTTAACAGCACAGCTTAGACTGCTCCTGTTGTGGGGCTGATCATTCTCATTTGATACCTAAAAATGGGGATACAGGGCTTGAGAGGAAAGCTGCAGAGCTAGGAACAAACACACTCTGTGTATGCCCTGCCTGACTTGCCCAGGCCATGCCTTTCCCTAGCATGACATCCATCTTTAAGAAGTGCAGTTGAAGGGAGGAGATGAATAAAGTCATTGTGCAGCATTATTAATAACAGCCTGGCTGATCCTCTTGGCCTCAGCAGAGACTGTGCACCAGGAGTGCCCTTCCCAGAGATCTCAGGCCAGGGAAACAAACCCCAGTTGAGCAAATGCTAAGCAGGAGGGCATGGCCCAAGGACCCCACATTTCCACTGCAGCAGCACAGGGTGCTGCTCTCCTGCCCAGCAATTACTTTGCTTGGGGCTTTCCCATTTTTTATGGGTTTTGTGCAGCTGGGGTGGCAAAGAATTCCCTGCTCTCTGTGGCTGGCAAAAACCTCTGTCAAGTTAGGAGGAGGAGGATGGAGATAAGGAGTACAGAACCCTCTAGGTACCTCAGTAAAGCAGAAGGACTGGAAATAGAAGGCAATAGAAGGGAAGGGAAGAGAAGCATGAAACAGGAACAGAGAGGAAGGCATGAGAAGCCACATTTTTCCAAGTGTAAGTCAGGGACATGATGATTTATACCACTCAAGAAGCAGGCTTACATCTTGCATTCCTGTAGCACTTTTCACCCTAAAGGATGCCAAATGGCACATTTGTTCTGCCAGAGGTTAAGAGGCATTGTTTCTGATGTTAACTCAGTTTGGGAAAGACCTTTAGCAAGAAATACTTCACTTCTGGCTATAAAATTTATAGGACTTCTGCACAGATGTGATTAATATTTTTACATCCAGATGTGAAGTGCTGAGATTTTTTTTTTTTTTTTACCAAGTGTACAGAGGGGAGTTTTTGCTTTGTGATTCTTGTGTTTCTCCTTCTGGAGCAGTGGAAGAGTCCTAGAATGCTCCTGGCAGCTGTCAGGGATAGGAGAGGCAGTTTCTCTGATGTGGGGCCAGCTAACCATGAGTTTAATAAATTACCCCCTGACTTGTCTGCAGTACTCTGAGAGATTCCTAGTCAAGGAACAGAATATTTTATCCCTTTCCATCAAAGAGATTTTAAAGGGGAAAAAAAACAAAAAACAAAAAACAAAAAAAAGTTGACCCAAATTAGCCCTGAAGTGGTGTCAGTTTTGTTTCTCTGTCAGCTCTTGGTCATATGCTTCCTGCTGGGATGGCACAGACAAGAGGCTGTTGAAGGAGGTATTTGGATTAAGGAGCCCTGCTTCTTTCCAGCCTCTGGAACTTTCCAGCCATTGTTGCTGGGAGTATATTTTTCTGTTGGTGGTTTTTTTTCTTGTTTTGTTTTGGGGTTTTTTGGTTGTTTTGTGTGTTTGTTGTTTGGTTGTTTTGTTGGGTTGTTTGTTTTTTTTTTTAATTCTCTTAAATGAAGTGATCATCCCTCTTCTGAGCTCTGTGTATCTGAGAAAGGAATGCTGGGACCAGGGCCAGCTGAGTGTTGCAGCTTAAGTGGGATGGGGTGAATGGTGAAGAGCTCAAGAAGCAGCAGAGCAGTGTGATGGAAATACTTGGTCTGCTTCATTCCACAGAGATAGGTTTACACCTCTAGCCATAGGGAACATGCTCAGTAGCTCAGTAGTCATTGTGCTTACAAAAAGAACTAAAATTCCAGTAACCAGAAGCTGTAATATGGCCAAATTCAGAGTGTTTATACCCCATCTCCCAGTGATGACTCCAGACAAGGATTTTTCCTGGTGTGTGGGAGCTGGGTGAGGACCTTTTGTATGTTCCCATCTGGGAGAGAGGGAAATACTCCAGTTTGGACTGGGATCATCTGGTGTTACAATATAGCTTCAAGGCAGTTTCTTTACTGGGGCATTAGCTGTGTGGGGCCAGATACCAAGCAGACAAACCAGCACTAATAAAAAAACCCAGGTTTTCCATTCTGTGCAGCTCTGCTGTGTGGACATTGAGGAGCCACTTCCAAGTGTTCCCCCAAAAGCCACTGTTCCTTTCCTGGGGCATTTAAGCCTGTGGACATCACAGGAGTTGGCTCACTAAGCTCTTCCCCACCTCCTGCTACAGCTCTCTGAGGCTTTGCTCTGTGACAGAGCTCTGGGTGTTCTTGCAAGTGCAGCAGTAGACCAGGTGATATTCCCCATCACAGTCTTACCTGAACAAAGAGCACCACAGATGTGTTCTCCACAGTTGCCAGCACAGTTCCTATATTTTTTTCTGGTTGTAGGAATCTTCCTATCTCTTGTGGCTCTTGGTGTACACACCCAGACCTGAGCTAACAAGGGCTGCCCTGGAACTTGGCAATACCTTGGCTGTTGCCTTTCTTGGTGCCTGTAACTGTTCAGCAGACCCTGGGCTCAGTTTGAGTGAAATGTTCTGCTGTAGATAGAGACAGGTTGTACCCTGGGCTAACAGCTTCCTTTTCAAACCTCTCTTATGATGTCGTTTTTCTCTCCTAGGTCCTCTGATAACCAATGTCTGCCACCTAAATCCAGAGAAACTCATTTGTCAGGAAGTATGGACAACAAAGAAAGGCAGTTATTGCTGAGCCCTCTACAGGGAATCCTTGCAGCTTTTTGCTGTGCTGTGGGCAGGTACAAGGTAGGTGTGAAAGCTGACTTTTCTCTAACTTGGAGCCACTATCTTCAGGTCTCTGTGTATTCAGTTGTGGTGTGAATGCTAGCTGCTGAGGTTTGTGATAATGTCAGCAAAAGCTTTTTTATATGTGAGCTTAATTGTTGATAAGAACTGTGCAAAAGTAGCCTATGTTGTAAAAAACAAAATGACCATCTACCTTCAGCTGTCCAGGTTTATATTAAACAGCTCCCCATGAGTTAAAATAACCCTTTTCTCTGTAAAATTACAGGGAAGTGTTTGTCTGGCTGTGTTTATCTCTGCTAATTTTTCCATCTGCTGGTGGGGAGGTTAATTCAGATGTATCTCCAGGCAGACCACTTTTTTCATAAAGAGGAGAGGATGAGATGTATGTTGTGGGATGGGGAGGGAGGCTGTCAGGTGCTGTCTATCAATGAGAAGCAACATATCCCAGATCTGAATATTCTCACAGCTCAAATCAAGTGTAGTGCAAACCCCAAGGCTTGTGGCAGGGATTTGTTGCCCTTGGAGTGTTTTGTGGGTACAAGAAATTAGTGAAGCTTTGTTTTAACTGACAACCTTGATGGGCAAAGCCTGGCTGTACTGTACAAAACCCAAATGAGTAGGATCCCACTAAGGGCAGTGGTGTACAAGGCAGTTGTCTGTCTGTCTGTCCATGATGGCATGATTGACAGATTCTAGAAACTGGAGATATGTTTTGGTGTTATGTGGAATAAAAGTTCAGCTATGGTAGGAAACCAACTGAATTTCAAGGTGCTGTACTAGGGGGGTCATCTGAGGGATCTGGGTCTTTTAAATTCTCCAACTAGCCACTGCCCCAAAGCAAGTCCTGGTTTAGTGGTGAACTGAAACAGCTATAATTTCCTGGCCACTCACTGATCCCTGTGAAGTGATGGGGCAAGAGTTCAAAAGCCAAAAAGTAAAAGACCAGTCCTAGAGCTGGTGCTGAGGGAAGCCTGACTGAGAGCTCCCAGAGAAGAGCATCTGAGCAGGGGCTCTGCTGCCTCTGCAAGCAGCTCAGAGCTGCAGGGCCACACACCTGAGCTGTGGGCAGGTCTGTGTAACAAGTTTGGCAGCAATAGCAGGCTTAGATTGGGATGGAGTTGGCACCTTTCAGACAAGTGAAATGCTGGATTTAAGTTGTTCCAGTTGCTGTAAAGGCAGATCAGCTTTGTTAGAGAGGGAGGAGACTGCCTGACTCTAAGCCCTGTTCTCTACTGCCTTACCTAAGCACTAAGCTGCCTTTGAACACAAAGTCCTCTGTTCTGTGGTGGATTTGCAAGGAGTCTTGCTTTGACTTGTTTGAAAGTAACCACAAGGTAAAATGGATGTGTATTCAGCCATCAGCTTTTGGGGACAGGAATTGCTTCTGGATTGGAGCTACAAGAAAGTACTGCATGAAGACAGAAAGATCTGTCTCTGGTTGTGCCTAGAATCTTGCCTGAGCCCCTGGGCAGGTTCTGGTCTTAACTGTGGGTACTTTGATTATTCACAGAAATACTCACAGCAATTCTTCCACGAGATTAGAGGTGCAGGGTTTCCTGTTTACACCAGACTAATCTCATTAAGGAATAGATAGGAAAGTTCCCTTGTTTGCACTAAAAGGTGTTTCTTTCCCTGTTCTGTGTTGCAATAAGCTTGGGGTGATAGATGGGAGCAGCGCAATGCTGCTGACTTTTTCAAGAAGTTGCATCTGTGTGCAGAGTGTCTGGAGAGAGGCTTGGGAGAAGAGGGTGTGTATGTTCTGGTAAGGAAGTCCCAGAAAAGACCAACCCACTCCTCAGCACACCTTTGGAAAGCACTGCCAAGGGAGCACCTCTGGGAAGCAGCAGCAGTGCCTCTGTCAGTCTCAGGCATCTCACTATGTGGCTTTCCAGGAAAAAGCTTCCTAAAATTCCCAGAGGCCTCCTTTGGCTCTTTGTTTTAATCAACTTCTGCATCTTCATTGTTTATTTGAGCTCCTGGTTTGACTTGACGAAGACCAGTTTTTTCAGGTAAAAGCCCTGCTTCCTTGGGATGTGCTCTGTCTAGATAGAGTGCTTGGGCTCACTTTCTTTCTGTCTTTTTACTTTGAAACTTGCACCCTTGATCTGAGGTAAATGACTGCTTTGCTTTAGCAGACCATGTTGTGTATGGATAGAGCATGAAGTGGGAAGAGCCACAGTCAAAAATTTGCTGCTGCTGTGTCACTAATATCCAGTGTTTCCTTGGGTAGCTGTATAAGGAAGCAACTTTTGTTTTACTAGTGCTGTATATTTTATACTTTGGCACTACATAGGATTTTCTTTTCCTGGCGTTTCCCAGACCCTCACTCAGCCCTAGTCCAGGTTGCATTGCTGGACACTATGAGTTTGGTGGGACACCTTGGAATTTATAGTGAGTTCAGCATCTGAATCCTAATACAAATACACTGCACTTTAGGACACCAATGCCACGATCAAGATATGTGTTATTTTTTATATAAATGGTCGGGTAAATCCTACAAGAATGGTTGTGGAGGGAATAGCAGTGTAATTGCAGCAAAATGCTGTTCCTTGCATGAGCACAGCAGCTGTTGGAGCCCTTCCTCCTAGAAGCATGGCTTGCTGATGTGTTGGTGCCCTGTGCTGTATGTGGGCAGCACAGCTCCCCAAAACTCCATCTGGTCCCACCTTGCCTGGTCAGCTCATCTCTGTGGGGTTAATTTTCAGCTGGACCTCTCAGGGCTGATGGGTGAGGCTGGGAACATCTGCAGGGTGCTGGGGGGGAAGGAGAGGAGGAGGTGGGGAGAAGCAAAGTGAATTGTCCTGCAGCATAGAGCCCATCAGTGGCAGGGCTGGGACAAGTGCTGGCTCTCCGTGCCCAGCTGCCTGAAGCCTTTTCATTCTGCTGTGGTTTTAGACAATGAAAATGTCCCTGGTTTTGCAGCCTCTGTGCCACCCAGCTAGGTGTGAGCTGGGTGTGTGTCAGTTCTGTTTCCCTGTCTTTATATGCAACGTAAAACTCACCAAGGAGCATTTTTATGGCTTTATCCTCTATTTGTCCTAGGTCTTTGTAAATGGAGAGGAGAATGACAGTAAATGTCACTGAGCTTTGGCAATTGTTTGCCAGCTGGAGTCTAGAGCCTTAAACCTGATGAGCTGCTCTGACCAGTTATTGGGATTTAAAATGCTGGTCAGGAAATGAGAGATCTGTGTAGGTACAAGTGCCTGGGTCTGACTAGAGGGAGAAGTCTTTTGAACATGAAGTTTTACATTTTGGTCTCAATGTTTGGTACAGTATTTGAAATTAAAATGTAATAGAACTGGGGTGGAATCAGTGCCCTGCAATACAGCAAGTACAGAAAGTCTGGGGTGGGAGGTGGTTTATCATACTCTCCTGTTTCATTTCTTCTCTGCCCTTTCATTTCAAAAATTTTAAACATAATTTTAAACGTACAACAAAAAATCATACAGGGGTTTAAGATCTGCCTGAGTTACCTTACCAAATTTCTCTTTATTTAGAGTATATACATAAAAATCATTCCTCTTACTAAGCAAGTAAACAGTAACATGAGTTTATACATGAAGCACTCTGATGGAATGCAACTGCTGCATATTTGGTTGAAACTGGATAATGATTATGAGGAGAGGTAGAGGAAGAGTTGATAAGTCATTTATAACAGCCTCTTTTTCTTTGGAATAGCATGGGGAACACTCAAGTATTTTATCTGATACAAAATGATTTTTACAAGCTTCCTTAGTTGGTGGTTTATTCTGAAGAGCTTCACTGTACATGAAAGCTCAGCTGCAGAAGTTTTTAATTTTCCTTTTTCCAGTTCCAGCATTCAGCCATCTGCAGATAAGAATGATGTTTGGGACAAAACCCCACCACTTCTGCCTTGATTTTTTTTTTTTTTTCTGGGTTTCAGCCCAATCTTGTCACAGATGGTTCTTCTGCTGCTGGTAGCTGTAGCCTACTCTGTACCTGCCTCTGCCTCTGAATCAGGCAAGAGGGAAGCTGCAGTATTAGAAGTCACTGCTAAAGGTTCAGAGATTTTACATTTTTAAGCTTCAGAGTGTATTTTAATATCTTCAAAGTGCCTATCTTAAAATGTGTACCTGGCAAGTGCTGTGTGATGCTTCTGCAGTAGCTGGCTGAGGGGGAGGTGAAGAGGAAAAAGTGCCTTGTGGCCCCAAATGCTCAATGCTGTATGGTACAGGAGTGAGTTCCATTTGTTATTAGCCTTCCCTTCCTGAATTCTGGGAGCTCTTCAAGCTCTGTCACTGAAGCACTTGGCTCTGCTGGCAAAAAAGAGAGCCAGATGGCTGCCTCCATGGTGTGTGCCATGTCCTGAACTCAGGATCTCCAAACCAGTCCTGCAGTGCTCTGGGGACATTGCCAGGGGTCCTGCCCAGTCTGGTCTCTGCTGGTTTGCAGTTACTGCCAGGGTGGCTGTTTCATGAGCCAAATGTTGAAGGGGAGTGTGTAACCTCTGGGATTTGCTGAGTGGGGAGCTAAGAGGTGTTTGGGGGCCGGAATGGTTTGGGAAGTTGAGATAGACTTTGGTGTGTATCATTCATTCAAAAATTAAATTGAATTCACCCCCCAGAAACTCAGGGCAGGTCCTCTGAGGGTGGTGGTTGTGTGCAGTGAAGCACAGAGAGGGGCTGACAGTCAAGAGGATTAGAAATGGGCTGGAAGGTGTTTGGTGTTGAGTGGGAAGTGGATGTGTGTGATGTGTCTGCTTTTCCTTTGGTTAGATTTGAGAAATGGATCCTTGTCCAGCGTGGCAAATATCTGCTACAAGTGGACAGCCCAGAGCAACAGAGGGTTGGCTATGCTGATAATGGGAACTCAGGGAGCCTTTTGAAGATGATTTGGGGGAGAGACACCACAAGGCTCAAAGAAGATACGATTGAGAAAACATCAAGATGGGAAGGAAAGGAAGAGCAGAAGGAAATGGTGAGAACAGTTGCCAAGATGGAGAAAGTAAAGGAGTACATGACTGTGGAACCACCCTCCTGGTTGGAGGGAACCCAGGAGACAACAGTGAAAACAACCCCAAGGGTGCATGGAAACAAGGAGACAACAACATCCCTAGGAGACAAGAAACCATCCCTAGAGGTGGAAGAAGCCACAGAAAAGAGAACAGTTAAAGCACTTCCCAGAGTGGAGGGAAACAAGAAGACAACAGTAAAACTTTCCTCTGGGTTGAAGGGAGCTCGTGAAAACAACATATCCAAAGACCAATATCCTGCATCAGTGCAAACTGTAAGACCTGTTACTTACGTTGCTGCAGTGACAGAGGAGAAATTGAGGGCTGCTGACTTCAAGTCTGAGCCACAGTGGGATTTTGATGATGAATACCTGCTGGACAGCTCGTCTCCACCCTCGGTAGGTCCTGTGTGTTTGTCAAAAATGATCCCTGCCCAATGACCTCCTTGTCTGCTCTCCCCTGGGCATGTGTGCCCTTTGCAGTTGAGGATGATCTCCAAGCTGGTAGGTCAACTCCCTGACACATGCAGATGGTGCTGGGACCCAGAGAGGGAGACCTTTATGGGTGACTCGGGTAGCCTGGCCAGTCCCCTGTGTTCCAGTATGGAAATGTACTGCAAATTGCATGCATATCCATGGGTTTCTTTGAAAGCCAGGCTGAGCAGCTCTTTCTGGAGCTCCGGAGCATTGAAAGCTGGGGAAAATCTCTCTCTTGTAGATGTGCTACAAGGTGATCCCACACTTAGGTGCCCAGAGGTCATTCCAGATGAATGCCTGGATGGGCCATTCACCCATTTAAAGTCTCGGTGCTGCAATCTTCCACCATTGCCATGTGCCCTTTTGGTAGAATTATGGGGAATGTAGCTGTTGCTCCAGGGGACTGTCAGGGCTGCAGGCACCATGTCAGGCTGCTCAGACCTTTCCCAGTAGGGCAGGAGCTACTGTTGGAAAATGTAGGCTGATTGCAATCCCAGGGTGCCCGGGATGCTGTGGGAGCAGCCGCATGCAGAGAGCAGAAGCACCAAGCCTTGGACAGTTCAAAGTACAGCTTGAGCAGGAAGGGAAGCTCTCTGGACATGAAATCTGCTGCAGATGAAATGATGCCAACATGAAACCTTCCCCAGTGTTCTTCTCATTACCCTCCTGTTGGGACAGGCAGAATGAGGGCTGTGTGCTCAGGCTGTGACTGGGTTGTCATCCTCATCTAGCAGAGAGCCCAGCTTTGGGTATGGAGCTCACAGCAAGGCTTTGGCAATGAGGCCTGGTCATTGCTGGGGAGCTTAGCTGTGCATGCAGCTTGATCTCTTGCTTTGTCTTGCAGAAGGTGTTTGTGGAAGATGTCAAAGAAAGTAGAGCCCAAACTGACTTAGTGTGGTGGAGCTGGTTGCTCTTCATCTGCACACACAGCCTAACTCTTGCCAGCTGCACTGATACCCCTCTTGTTAGAGGGGATAACATGGTCTGGATTCCCTTCTCAGCTGCACACTTCTCTGTGATTCATTTAAGACACTGAACAAGTTGTTTCCCTGCTTTTCCTTATCGTTGAAGGGAGTGATGGTGGTGATCTTATCTCATGTGTATTTGCACATGTGCACTCTGAGGTCAGACCCTTGTGAGGTGTGCTGCTGACAGGCACAGCTGGCTTGCTGTGAGGCTTGGCTTAGATCTATTACAAATATTAATTTGCATCAGTTCAGGAGGCCCAGAGACAGTAAAACATGAGCATCACAGGTCTGCTCTGAAGAGCAAAGTCCTGGGGACACCTGATCTTCCTTGTAGACTTCCCACCAGCTAATTATTGCTGTAGTGCTGCAGTTATGCCTCAGGTTCAAGGTGCTGAAGCCTGGAATTCCTGTGCTGTTTTCCAGTACTCTCAGACACAGGCATGCTGCCCTCAGTCAGCTTTAGCAGCTCCCTGCTAATCAACCCTTATTCTTTTCCAAGACCTGCTCTGAATCAGTGAAAGCCAAAGCTGCCAAGTCTGACTGGCTTCAAGACCTTTTTCTGCCCAACATCACACTCTTCACAGACAAGAGGTACTTCAGTGACACAGAGTGGGAACGTCTGGAGCATTTTGCACCTCCATACGGCTTCATGGAGCTGAATTATTCACGTGAGTCCCTCAGGGCATGTCAGGATGGAACCATCAAACCCCCAGCAGGATCCTTATGCCAAGTGGCTGGAGGTTTGCAGCATCTCCATGTGCAAAGGCATCAGGCTGGGTGGATCTGGTGGGGGCAGCTCTGGTGGTTTCAGAGTGCCCATCCTGAAGGCTCTTGATGCTAACTCTCCCCCCATGTTTGTTTCACAGTGGTGAAGGAGGTCATGGCCCTCCTGCCACCAAATCCTCACCAGCAGCTGCTCCTGGCCAACAACAACAGCAGCATGCCAACGTGCATCAGCTGTGCAGTCGTGGGGAATGGAGGAATCCTGAATAACTCTGGGATGGGCCAGGAGATTGACTCCCATGACTACGTCTTCCGGTAAGGCAGGCTTCCTTCTCAGAGCATACACAGCTGGCTTATTCTGGCTAGCAGATCATTACAGCTGGATAACTCCACCTCTTCTGGCCTTGTGCTGACTCCCATGTGCTGAAATGACTGATGGCAGGAGGAGATGAAAAACCAGAAAGGATCTGGAAAGTTTCTCAACGCCCAGGAGGAGCCTGAGTTCACAACTGAGCCATCTCCAAAGCAGGGGGAAGTGGCTCCCCTGCAGATCTAGAAGTGTAGCTCAGATGGGTCCAATCTTCCCTTCCTCCTTAATTACACTGTTTTTTCCTGTTATATACATGAATGTGAGGGTTTTCAATGCTCACCTGCTAACTCTGCTCTTCTGTTTGATTTCCATGGCCAGGGTGAGCGGGGCTGTAATCAAAGGTTATGAAAAAGATGTGGGAACAAAAACTTCCTTTTATGGATTCACAGCCTACTCCCTGGTGTCCTCCCTCCTGGTCTTGGGACGCAAAGGCTTCAAGAAGATCCCACAGGAAAAAGTGAGTGAGGTCCACAGTGTATGCATGCACAGCTTTGATGGATGCTGTTAGTCTGTGGCCTTCAGTTCTGGTCTTGCCATGCCTGAGGAGCAGAGGGGCTGAGCTAACACTTTATTGAGCATTTCCCTTAGAGATGGAACCTGCCTTGTCTTAGCTTGGACTGAGTATTTGCAGTGGCAAACTCTGTCAGCCCAACCTCAGCCCTTTGGCTTGTAGGAGCAGCTGCACATCAGGTGTTATCTCCTTTCTGCTCCTCTGGGGCAGTTAAGAGCTGCAGACCCAAGATATGTGTCTGAGAGACTCAGTGGGCCTCGATACCCACTTGTTTTTGTTTTTAAAGAATGTGTCTCTCTTGTGCTCCTCATTAATGCTCACTCATTTGGTTTTTTTAGCATGTCAGATACATTCATTTCCTGGAGGGAGCCAGAGACTACGAGTGGATAAGGGCTCTTCTGCTGAACACAGACATCAGGAAAGGATTCTTAAACAAATTTGGGTAAAACAAACTGGACCCACCTTTACACCTCTTGGTTTGGAGATCTCTGCTGTCCCCTCTTCCTTTCCACAGGTCAAGGGTTAAGCAGGTTAAAGCCCTCCCTCCCCTTGCAGATGTCTCTGGAGAAAGATCTTATTTCTTTTCCAGCTCTGAGCTCTGCTGTAACCAGTACACCTCTTCCCAGAAGTAGCTGAGTGTAGTTATGTGTAGCCAGAGTTTGGAGAAAGCCTTTTGGTCCTCTGGGGTGAATACATGCTGTTGTCTGGTCTGGTATCAGTACATGGTGGCCTACTCATGGATGCAGAATTGGTGTCACCAATTCTTGTCTACACACACATGCTTTTGCTATTTCTAGTTTATTTTGTTGCCTCTCCTCCCTGATGTCTTCCTCTGAAGTCCACCCAGACCATGGAGGCTTTTTCATCATCTGGGAAATGCTGCAGAATAATTTGAGTGTTTGGGGTTCCTCTCTTAGCACCAAGTGCATTGGGGCTGATGCTTTCCAGCTGTGATGAAATACAGGAGCTTCTCCTGAGTCTCCTCAATTCCTCTCCTTAGGCAGAAGCCCCGGGAGAGGTTCAGTAAAGATTTCACAGTGGACAGATACCTGGTGGTTCATCCTGATTTCCTCAGATACGTGAAAAACAGGTGAGCTGGAGGCTAATGTGCTCTGATGGGCTAGGTTTTTCTGGCCAGCACCTTCTCTGTCTTTCTTTCATAGAATCATAGAATTGGCTGGGTTGGAAGGGACCTCAGAGCTCATCAAGTCCAACCCTTGATCCACTCCCCCTGTGGTTCCCAGCCCATGGCACTGAGTGCCACATCCAGGCTCTTTTGAAATATCTCCAGGGATGGAGAATCCACTACTTTCCTGGGCAGCCCATTCCAATGCCTGATCACCCTCTCCGGGAAGAAATTCTTTCTAATATCCAACCTAAACCTCCCCTGGCACAACTTGAGACCATGCCCTCTTGTCTTGCTGATAGTTGCCTGGGAAAAGAGCCCAACCCCCCCCTGGCTCCAGCCTCCTTTCAGGGAGTTGTAGAGAGTGATGAGGTCTCCCCTGAGCCTCCTCTTCTCCAGGCTGAACACCCCAGCTCCCTCAGCCTCTTTTGAGAGGCTCAATACCCTCTCCTCCTTTGAACTGTCTCCTCCCAGCTCACTCCCTTTTAACTGCAGTTCAGCCACACCAGCAGACTGGAGGGAAGCTTAGGATGGCTCTCAGCCCATAGCAGGCTTCACAACCTCACTATGAACTATTTTGGGGCTGCTTCTCAGGTCTTCTGAAAAGCAGAAGTAGGATGCTGCCGTAGGATGGTGGTGGTGGGTAGGTGTCCAGCATCTGTGAGCTGGAGAAGCAGCAGCTGTTGGACAGTTTGGCTTTCTGCATCCAAAGATGTCCTGGGTAAGTAGCAACTGTAGGTGTGGGAAGAGTGTTGTTGAAGTGTCAGAATAGTTGGTGTAGCTCAGGACCAAGCTTTCGTGTTTCCCATTGCTTTGCACCTTGGATGAGGGCTCTGGAACTGTTCTTCTGTCTCCAGATCCCTTCTTGA
Source organism: Phaethornis superciliosus (assembly GCA_023637945.1). Taxonomy (NCBI): domain Eukaryota; kingdom Metazoa; phylum Chordata; class Aves; order Apodiformes; family Trochilidae; genus Phaethornis; species Phaethornis superciliosus. The sequence goes on from JAJQWJ010000021.1 coordinate 2,535,437, forward strand.
CTCAGGGGGTTGTTGTTTATGCCCTCAAATACAGTAACAGGAACTTTGTCCCTGGCCTGGCTACTGCTCTTTGCCTCTCTAGACCTTTTCACAAGCCTGCTGGTCACTGTCACTCTAAGAGCTGCCAGTCCTGGGCCACATGTGACCAAGAGATGTAGGAAGAAGAGTTCCTGTTGTGCTCTTCTTTGTCTGTGTTTGCCCTTCAGTCTCCTTGAGGGCTGAGCTGTGCCTTCTGTGAGTGAAGGCAACTGCAGTGCCAGATGGCTGCCACCTCCCTGCTCGTTCTGCTGTCTCTTCTCTGAGTTGGGTCCCTTCCAAGACCAAGAGGGCTTGAATGCTACTTTTTCCTGGTGGGGACTCCTACCTTCCTATCAACTGCTGGCACAAAACACAGCAGCTCCTAGCAAGCTTTGTGACCCTCCCCTGCACCTTAAATCTCATTTCACTGGATTGGGGAGTAGATAAACCAGGGAGCTTCAAGCCACTTGGGCACTGCAAGGCAGAAAGCAGGTTTAAGAATGAACTTTAATGTAATAAACCCTTTCATAGAATCATAGAATGGGCTGGGTTGGAAGGGACCTCAGAGATCATCAGGTCCAACCCTTGATCCACTCCCCCTGTGGTTCCCAGCCCATGGCACTGAGTGCCACATCCAGGCTCTTTTGAAATATCTCCAGGGATGGAGAATCCACTGCTTCCCTGGGCAGCCCATTCCAATGGCTGATCACCCTCTCCATGAAGAAATTCTTTCTAATATCCAACCTAAACTTCCCCTGGCACAACTTGAGACCATGCCCTCTTGTCTTGCTGAGAGTTGCCTGGGAAAAGAGCCCAACCCCCCCTGGTTCCAGCCTCCTTTCAGGGAGTTGTAGAGAGTGATGAGGTCTCCCCTGAGCCTCCTCTTCTCCAGGCTGAACACCCCCAGCTCCCTCAGCCTCTCCTCACAGGACTTGTGCTGGATCCCTTCCCCAGCCTGGTTGCCCTCCTTTGGACCTGCTCCAGGACCTCAATCTCCTTCCTGAACTGAGGGGCCCAGAACTGGACACAGGACTCGAGCTGTGGCCTCACCAGGGCTTTAATTCCCCCCTCCCCTTTATCCCCACTGCCTCAAGACCAAGCTTCCATAAAGCTGGGGCAGAGCTGGGCTTAGGTTGCAGTGCAGCTGATGGAGCATTCTGAGCAGACCTTGTACCCATGGAGGTGAAGGTACCCACGTGTGGGAGCATCCTCATGGCTTGTCTGCAGGGGGACCAGGTGTGCCCAGCTTGAACCACCACACCCAGTAACTGCTCTGTGCTGTTTTTTGGTTTGTTTTTTTTCCCTCTCCTGCTGCAGGTTTTTAAAATCTCGAAGGCTGCAGAGACGCTCCTGGCGCCTGTACAGACCCACAACTGGGGCCTTCCTGCTGATGACTGCCCTCCACCTCTGTGACCAGGTAAGGGCACAATGGTTCTTGGACACAGCACTGTCTGGGAGGGGGAAGAAGACAAGAGGGCAGAGCAGGGCTGGTTCCAACCCCACCAACCATCTGCCTTGAGGCTGTATGGGTTCTTGCCAGCTGTGGAGAAGCAGGTTTAAGACTCAAGACCTGAGAAGCAGCCCCAAAATAGTTCCCATTGAGGTTGTGAAGCCTGCTATGGGCTGAGAGCCACTCTGTCTCCCAAGGAGGCAGTGAGAGCAAAGCAGGAACCAGTGTTCATAGTCTGGTCCTCCTGGGACCCTTATGCGGGTGACCTGGAGAAGCCCTGACTGGCATCCCTGTCCTGTGCTCCCTCCCCTTTTGGGAACTGTCTCCTGTATGTCACTTGGCTCCCTCTGTCCTTGGTGCCTCTCCCCAGTGAGCCCTCTCTCTGTCCCAGGTGAGTGCCTATGGCTACATCACAGAGGGTCACAGGAAGTACTCAGATCACTACTATGACAAGGAGTGGAAACGTCTGGTTTTCTACCTTAACCATGACTTCAACCTGGAGAAGCAGCTGTGGAAAAAACTTCATGAAGAGAACATCATAAAGCTTTACCAGAGATCCTGACTGTGTGCTGAGGGCTGTTGCCTGGGAAAGCTCAACACCAGCTCACTGGGAATGGCAGAGACCACCAGAGCCAAGGTTAGCTCTAGACTTCCAGACACAATTCATCTCCACAAAGGTGTTGCCTTCCTTCAGCACCACTGTTCTCTCACAACATTTCTACAAATGTACAAAGGCTACAGACAGGAGAAGAACAGCAAGAAATTGCAACACACCAACAAAGAAGTCCCATCTGCCTGTGCAGTGAGACTGTTGCTGATGGTTGTAGGCACTGGTATTGGATCTGGGTAGCATATGGTCCAGTGTCCTGCCCAACCTCTTCATCCAGGTTTTCTTTTTTCAAGGAATTGCTCCTCAGACTGAGGCTGCTTCTTTTCTAGGTGGATCCTCTCTGTCAGAAGTACCCATCTTGGAGTGGATTGTCTAAGCAAGCTTCCTCTGCATCTAGTGGGTGGAGATGGAAACACAGATGCTGTCTCAGGCTGACTTTGTTCCTGGAGGTGCCACTTTCACTCTGCTCCCTGCAGATAAAAAGGATGGACCAGACATTTCCAGGTGACAGATTTGAGAGATAAGTCTCTCTTCTGCTTGCCACTGTGGCCTCATCATGACACCTCCAGAGGAGTACCACCAGTGACTCAAAGGCAGGGAGCTGCTTTCCCTGATGCAGCAAGCATGCCAGATTTGGTGCCTCTTGCTCTGGACTTGCCTGGACTTCAGGATGTGTGAATATTGTGTCAGGGTCCTGCCAAGTCAGGCTTTGGCATGCTTGGCTCCCAGCTGTGGCAGGAACACTGCATTTTCCCTCTGGCCAGGGGCAGTGGGAGCTCTCCAGGAGCAGGGGTGGATGCTCTCCATCCTTGCTGCTGCCTGGAGTGCCTGTTGCTCATTGTGCTGAGAGAAACTGGGTCACAGCCACCATTCCTGCAGCATATTTGCCTTCTGAAAGGGGTTTTGCAAACAAAATAAATGTCACTGCCTTGACCAAACTGATTTTTTTCACTTCAGCCCTGTGGAATGTGGTTATTTAGTTTGCATCCAAAGGAGTTTCTTCGTGGCTGAGATAGTGACCAATGAAACCAGGAGAGGACTGAGCATTAATGAGAATGATGAGAGGTGCTCTGCAGCTTTTGTGGAGACACCTGAGCATGGCCCCCTTGTTGACTTTGCTGTTGCAAGCTGGGGAGCAGAGCTGGCCAGACACCTCCCTGAGGAAGCAGGTAAACACCTGGTGAGTTTGTCCTTGTCCCAGCAACTGCTCTCCAAGTCTATCAGGTGCTGGAGCCAAATGCACAAAGGGTCCATGGTGGCCCCATGATAAAACCACATCCAGTGTCCAGGCAGGTCCTGTTCATTTCCCAGTGGACTTGCTCTGGCTGTGAGTGGTTTTCCTTTAACACAGCTTTTATCTTTGGGGCAGCAGCACCTCCAGGGGCCCCCCAGCACAGATGGTCAGCAGGGTTTGTCAGGCCTGACCTCCTTTGTCCTTTTACCCTTGTGCTGAGGAGAGGCCAAACAGCTGCTTCTTCCTGGCTAACCTGGTTTGCAAAGGGCCTCCCCTCACATTTCTCATCTAAAGGAGGAATTCTGCTTTTCTAGGGGAAGGTGTAGTCTGCCTTTGGCTGCTCTGCCTGTACAATCCCTGCAGTGTCCATGGGAGCAGGGAATGATCTGAAAGGCACTTTATTGGGAATGATTGTGCCTTTGTTGGGAATGATGGACACCAGACCCATGGAGAGCAGACCAGAAATCCTTCCTGAGCAGCAAGTGGCCTGTGAAGAGGGATCCTGGTGGAGGCTGCTCACCTTCCAGAGGCAACTGAGGACAAAATCCAGGGACTCTAGATCCCACTGGGTGTCTCAGCCCCTCACAGTGGCTCTGTGGCTGATGTCCCCTGTCCCCAAGCCCTGCAGGCTCTGCTGCCTCTGGGTGGGCAGTAAGGCAGCTCTGTTCCTTGCATCAGCCTTTACCAAATCACTGCGGGTTGCTTAGTGACCTCATGGGTATTTTTCCTGCCTGAATAGGGCTTTTCTCTGCTGAGAAGTTGGAAGAAGTTTCTCTTAGACCCTCCCCCCTCCTTCTCTTTTGTTTCCCTCTTCTTTGGGAAGCAGGATGGGGCTGAGTGCTGCCGAGCAAGGGGATTGTGGTGGGTGAGGAGGCTTTGGGAAGGGGTGGTGGCTCCCAGCCTGCTCTTTCCCTCTTTCCCCTTTTTCCCAGCTCCTCTTGGTGACCGAGGCTTCCCAGAGTCGAGGGAAGGAAGCTTCCTGGGAGGCTTTTCCCACCACCAGAGCCCCTTCCCTGCAGGCTTTCCCTTCAACACAGCTGGCATGGTTTGGTGTTAGCAGGGATAATCCTGGCTGTAGAAGGACCTGGAGTTTACTATGTCCTTTCTGGCCCCAGAAAAAGCTGCCCTAACCTTGTGGTCACCTCCTTCTCATTTTGCTTCTGTCCCCCCTTCACCAGGGTGTCCCAGCCCCTCGAGGTGCAGCAAACACAGGGAAACATTCCCTGGATCAGGAGCCTTTGGTGTGAGCAGAACCACCATCAGGTCTGGAGTGGCCCCAGGAAGCTGAGGAGGGGTCGGAGGTGCCATTTCCTTCTAGCCTGGCACAAAGTAGTGTAGGAAAAACCTGGAGGGCAGCTGTGGTTTGAGCAGTCCTTGGGGAGAGCCAGGATTCCTGATGGAGTGCTCCAGCTGGATGTGCATCCATCCCAGAGTGGAAGTGGCAATGGAGCTGCAGGCTCCGCAGCCTGGTGAGCAGTGGGTGTCCCCAGGACACACTCAGTCCAAATGTCTCCAAACAAATCCTCCTCACTGGAAGGAGGTCTGGGCAGCATTGTCCCGGTGCCACCAGGTGGCCGGTCCTGTTCAGGGAGCTGTCAGCATCCTGCCCTGCCTGGCACATCCATCCAGGTGGATGGCACCAGGACAGGGTGGCTCCAGGTTGGTGTCCCTCACTTTCTACCTCCTGCCTTAGGGTTTGGGGCCCAGGGGCTCCTTGGGGTACCCGGGGACCCGTGTAGGAGAGGGACAAGCAGGTGCCACCCTCAGAGCAGGTCCCAGATGTCTCAAACTCCTCAGGTGCAGACCCAGTGAGCAGCAGCATCTGTCCCCACCACCAGCCCAGGAGCTGCCACATCCAAACAGAGCTCTCTGGGTTGAGAAAGAAAAAAAGCTGTGCTTTACCATCTCAGGAAGCTTCTGCAGCATCAGCCCTGCTTTTTTGGGGGAAGCTATGGGTGAGTACTGAGCTGCTGTTCCAACTGTGCCCAGCTCCTCCCGGGATTCCCCAGGAATCAGCAGCCTCCAGATATTCCCTGCCAGGCTGCAGGAGTCAAATCCTCTTGTCACTGAAGAGCTCTGGTGCTGTCACCTTCCTGGCAGGGCTTTGAATCTTTGGTTTCATTTCCACTTCTTCCCTTTTTGTGGTGACTCCTCCACCTGTCCAGCAAGGACCATGTCCTGCTGCATGTTCAGCATCACAGAACTCCTCAGCTGGGGCTGGGGCTGAAGCAGGGGGGAGCAGACAGGGACTGGGTGGGCTAGGGGACAGAGATGCCACTTGGAGACATGTGGGTGGTGCAGAACTCATTTTCTGCCTATTCCTGGTCAGCCCAACCCTCAGAGGTTGAGCAGGAGAGGGCACAAGATGTGTCCTGGGTTTTGGGGTGCCTGCTAGTGCTGGCAGCCAAGACCAAACTCATCCAGGTGGACAAGGGACACACAGCTCAAAGACAGCCTTGTGCCATGGTGACACATTCAGATTGTCACATCTCTGTCTCTCTTCTTCCCAAGCAAGAAACTGAAGCACAGAGCAGCCAGAGCTGGGACACCAGTGCCTGATTCCTGGATTGGAGTGGATGTTCCCATCCTGATGTGTCACTCTTGAGCTGCCATGGCTGGCTGGGCACCGTGGGAGTGTAGCCAGAGGCATGTACCTGCTCCAGGTGAGCAGAAAAAACCCAACCTATGCTGGTGCCTTCCCAGATGCTATTTATCTTCACTAATTGCAAAGTGGTTTGGGACGGGCTGTGGGGCGTTCACCCTCCTCACCTTCACTGTGTGGACATTCCCCTTGTGCTGGGGATGTGGCAGCAAGGAAATCCAGTCAGACCAGAAAAACTATTGATAATAGGGGAGGGAGAACAAGATAAAGGAGCAGACCATGGCTTTGTTGTGCAAAAAGCACCAGATGACCTCCAGCACCTCCCCTGCAGCAGGGTCTGCAGGGAAACAGCTCCTGGGGGTGCAGTAGCCCCTGCTTCTTGTGGTAGTCCAGGCTCCTCTGCCAGCCTCAGGAGCAGGACATGAGGTTCTGGGGGACTTTTCCAGCTTGGCCTGACCCACCCCTTGGAGTGGTAAATCCAGGAAAGACACTTGCTGAGCCCTGAGGATATCCCAATGCTGCCTCCATCCCTCCCCAGCTGGGACAGCACAGGTGGACAAGGGACTGGCACCCACCTATGCTCAGAGATGGTGTCCCCTCTCCCCAGCTGGGTGCTTTGGGGACAGAGCCTGGCCTGACCCCTGTGGCTATGAGGCTCCTGGGTTTCAGCAGATCTTCAGGGCTGCTGACACTGCTAAGAGCAGAGCAGGATCAGTCCACACCTGCTGCACCTGCCCCAGAGACCACAAGAAAGAGGAAGGCAGCAGTTTGCTTTGTCACCCTAATTTCTCAAAGTTGTTTCCCATATCTGCACCCCTCCAGGGCATAACCTAGAGCCTCAGAGGTGGCCTCGTGCCCAGCAGAGAGGGGGTGGCCTTTGAACTTTGTGTTTATCTCAGCCTTGGTCAGTGGTCCAGGGCTGACCAAGTGCTCTGTGATAAGAGCTGGGCTGGGCTGAGCAGGGCCAGGGGCTTCCACCACGTGTGAGCCCCTTGCCCTGCCCCCTCTGGGAGGTTGGGGGTTGTCACAGGGTGATGCTGAGCACATCCCCCCAGCATCTCTGCTCCTGCAGCTGAATGCTGTCACAGGGGTCCCCACCTTCCAGCAGCCTCTCCTTGGGTTTTTTTCCCTGCCCACCTCCTGACTTTGGTTGCAGTAACACCTAAAAATCCAAGTGAAGACCCTCAGGGAGCACCCCCAGCACCACCTGAGCAGTTTTAGTGTGGGCAGGAGCTTTTCCTGGCCCCGTTTCTCCTGGCCCTTGTGAGAGGAGGTTTGGCCAAGTCACATTCTCACTGTTCTGCACACCCCATGGGGTGGGGGCTGTGTGTCAGCCTCCCCAGACATCTGCTGATCAGTTTTTCATGGTGTGATGGCCTTGCCTCCCCAGGCAGCCATATGGCCTCACATTCACACATTCCTATGTCCAGACTTGGGGTTGCAGGGACCTTTTCCATGAGCAGATTTTCGGTGCTTGTCTTAAATGCCCCTCTGACCCGTGCTGAGCCAATTGGGATCTATAAATCCTTATGAGATTTTTGTAAATCTCTTTCTCATAGCAAAGACCACAAGGTTTTTCATCCACCAGCCTGTGGCCAACAGCCAGCTGGTGCAAAATGTGCTTATTTTCCTCTCGCTCTCTCTCTAGCCATGTGGATGGTTTGGGTTTTGTCTCCAAGATGTAATCACCAGAATAAAAAGCCCAGGCTAAAAATGATACTCGCTGGGTTTCGTTTTAATATCTTTTGTGTTCTTTTTTCCTAATCTTTATTAGGCAACTATAATCCTACAAGACTTTCACACTTATTTGCCTTCTAAATTAAGCACCACTTAATTTTGGGGCATGGGCCAAAATCAATTGTAGCACAAAACAAGTAGAGCAGATGAAGAACTGTGCATCTCATTTTCACCCCTTTGAAAAAAATCCCAACAGTAGAAAACCATATATCATGGAAACAGAGATTAGAGTGGTGTGAAGCAACCAGCTCCTCCATCCCTCTGGGAAATGCACCCAAGCTGCTGCTCTGCTCCACCAGCATTTGCATAATTAGGCCATAAATGTCTCCAAACAGCAAATTCCTGACTTTTCCCCAGGCTCTGGACCATCAGTTGTCCACCTCCTGGGCCAAGCCTTGCTATGTTCCTTGTGATTTACTGCAACAGTTGGTAATAATTAGCTGTGATTAACAAGGGCCAGAGTTAAGAGCACATTGCTGGGAGCAAATCCTTTGGGGCAGAGTGAACAAGGGGGGCCCTGAGTCACAGCAGGAGGGGACAGGCTCCAGGCTGGGGGACCTTTGAGCAGGACCTCAGACTCTTGTACCCTCCTCTGCTGGCCCTGTGCCTCTCCCAGATTGTCCCAGTTCCCCCATGCTGGGAACAGCCTTTGCTGATGGACACAGGAGGCATGGAATCACATCTAAAGCCCAGCTGGAGCTCTAAACTACAAAAGAAGGGCAAGAAGAGGGAGTTAACGCATACCTTAGTAGCAAAAGTCATCTCAGAGAAAATGTGGGTGCAGTGATGGGAGAACTTCATGCTTTTTGCCTCTGTGAAATGTCCTTCCTGCTTCTTGCCTGCTCCCCATCACCCCAGCTCACCTCCCTGGCCCCTCTGCAACACCAGGGCTTGTTCCCTCTACACTTGGCCACCATCCCCTCGTGGTGACCCAGGTCCTCTCAGGGCTACCAGGCCAGTGCTGCCACTGCCACCAAGCCCAGGTCACAGCCCTGCTCCTGTGTTTGCTCCAGGAAGGGGCCAGGTGCCCTCCCCACACAGCCCAAATCCCTGGGCTTCCACCTGAGGGCCTTGCAGTAACACCAGCAAGTGGAGATTGAAGCAAACTCAAGATTAAATGATAGATTTTTTATTTTTTTTTTTGCATTTATCTTCCTCTGAGCAAGCAGCATCACTGAAAATGTGTTTGTGCGGGAAGGCATGGAAGTTGTTGGGGGGGGAAGGTTTGGATCTGGGGGGATGAGAAGCATTGGGGAAAAATCCAGCCATGAATACAGCAGCCTGGGGGTGCACAGGGACAGGGCTGGGGTTCAGCCCCCAGTTTCTGGGTCTGAAGAAGAAGAAGGGGTGATTGGGGAAGGGGTGGAGGTGGGTGGCACCCTGGGGTGACATGTCGTGGGGTTTTTGGGGAGCCACTGGTGTAGGGCTGCTTCCTCCCCAGTCTGCTTGCTTCCAAGCCCCCCCCCCCCCCCTGAATTCCCTGCAGACCAACTGGAATCTCTGGTGTTCCTTTTCAAATCCCTTCCCCCACCGCACCAAGGATTTTGGTATGCATATCCTTTAGTTTGCAAGGCTCTTTTCTTTGTTTAGGTGCCTTTCTCTAAAGTAACGCTGCAACACTCAAGAAAGACCCCAAAGAGTTCCCGAAAATATCAAAAGAACTTGATTCAGATTTCCCCTCCCCCCCCCCAAAAAAAAACCCCTCCCAAACCCGTTTTCCCTTTCCCCCGGCCCCCACTATTTCTTCAACTCTTCACAAAGCCCTGAACGTTTTTTTTTTGCCTCAAAACCAGGGTGTGGGGAGAGATCAGCTGAGGCAGGGACCCGGGGGCAGCCCCCCCACTCGTGTCCCTCTCCCTCCCGTGACACCCTGGCTGTGGGGATGCTATGGGGCACCCCAGGGCTTGGCTGGGCAGCCCGAAATTTTTGATAAATTTGTCCCAAAGAGCAGAAACCTCTGGCCAGGCTCGGGTGGGGGGGGGTTGGGGGTGTCCCGTGGGGTCACTGGGGCTCGGGGGGGGCTGCGTGGGCTGCTGGTGGTGGTGAAGCAGCCTGGGGGGGGGGGGGTTGAAAGGAGATGTTGGGAGCCGGAGAAGAAAGTTAAGAGAAAAGGGGAACCTCCGTGCTTTTGTGAGCTGGTGGTGAAAGGAGGCAAGAAACTAAAAAAGCTCAACTAAAAAAAAAAAAAAAACAACAAAAAACCAACCCCCCCCCCAAAAAAAAAACCAAAAACGAACAACAAACAAACAAACCAAAAAGGGCATTTCAAGAGTCAATGTTTAATCCCCAGCTCGGCAAAAAAAAAAACAAACAAAAAAACAAAACAAACAAACAAAAAAACACAAAAAACCAACTCCCCCTCCCCAAAAAAAAACCAAACAAAAAAACAAATAACAAACAAATAAACCAAAAAGGGCATTTCCCCCCTGGTCTGAGTCAATGTTTAATCCCCAGCTCGGCGGAAAAAAAAAAAAAAAAAAAAAAAAAAAAAAAAAAAACCAAACAAAAAAAAAAAAACCAGCTCGAAAAGTGCTTTTTTTTTCTCAGCAAGTCTGAACCAGTCAGCCTGGTGCCTCCTCCCTCTGGCTCACACCCTCCCTGCCCACCGCTCCTCAGGAATATCCATCCCAGCCTGCTCCAAGGTGGAAAACCCAGAGCAGGAGGGAGCCGGAGGGGAGCAGTGTCTGAACCCCCCCTCTGGGACGGGAGAGGAGCAGAGCTGGGAAGTTTTTTTGGGGCTCCCGTTTTCCTGCCTTGCTCCTGAAGTGCCCGGGATGGGATCCCCCCACTGGAAGCGGCTCTGGCTCCTGCTCCTGGGGGGGTTAACATCCTCCCTGCTCCTCTATGGGCACTACTACACCTCGGTGGGGTCAGCCGGCAGGCAGAGGCTGATAACCAGGTAAAGGGGACGGGGGGAAATGGGGGGGGAGGAGGAAGGGATGTGTGGATCCAGCCTGGATACCCTGCCCGGGGAATTGGGGGAAAATTGGGCTGCGGGGCTGGGTGTTTAAAAAAAAAAAAGTTTTTGGAGCAGGCTCTGCTCCCCCCGAGGTGTCCTGGGTACCCCCTCCGGCTGCCAGGAGCAGGACCCCAAGGTCTGGGGGGGCTGCAGAGGTCCCCGCCGGGGTTCAGCCCATCACAGGGCAAAGCAAACATTGCTGGGAGCAGGGATGGCTGGGGGTGCTCAGCCCCGGCAGGATCAAACCCCCCTTTACCAGCCGGTCAGCCCCGTGTGTCCCTCCTGGGTTGATTTAGGAGCCGAGCCAGCTGGTTGCCCCAGGAGGAGGTTTGGTCGCCACGGAGCTGCCGATCCCCCCCTGCGGGACCAGGACACGGCTGCCCACAGCCCCCTCGGGTCCCCAGGGCTGCATTCCTCTCCCCACTTGCAAACTCCCAGGGGCTGCGGCATTTCCCAAACTCCAGCAGTTTGCTTGTGGTCAAATCTTCCTGCCCTGCACCCTCCATCCTCCCCCAGCCCCTTCCCCAGTGTCCCCAGTGTCCCCAATGCCAGGTGAGTGAGGTTACTGGGGTCCCCCTGGGCAGGGGGTGAGGGACCACCCAACCCTCCTCTCCTCTGAGCACCAGGTAATGTCCCAGGAGGGTGCTGCAGGTGTCCCCAGCCTCCGGGCTGGGTGCTCTTGGGTGCTTTTGGGTGCTCTTGGGTGCTTTTGGGTGCTCTTGGGTGCTGTTGCAGCTGCCTGGGTGCTGCAGGGAGCAGAGCTGTTCCTGCACGGGGTGAGAGCCCAGGGCAGCCAGATTTGTCCTGGGAGTTGATGGGGATTCCCTGGGGTCTAGATGCTTCCTCTTCCCCAGCTGGGGGCCTCCTTCCCCCCTCCTGATTTCCTCTCCTGATAGACTCATGGAGCAGAAATACCCCCAGAGGTTTTCTCTGCCCACGCTTGGCCACGCTGGGTGGGCAGCAGAGCTGGTGGCAGCAGTGTTGTCCCCTCCTGCCCCATGCCTTGGGCAGGTCACAGCTGGGCTGTGTCTGGCAGAGGGGAAACTGAGGCCCAGGAGGGCAGCAGGACATGCCCAAGGACCATGTTGGATCTGGGACCAGCCGTGCCCAGTCACAGGGGCTGTGGCCCATCCTGGTGTGGAGGAGACCCCCGGGATGGGGGTGGGTTTCCCCCCACGTGGCAGCCTGCAGGTGACAGTCACTGCCTGACCCTGCCTGCACCTCCCCAGCTCTGGGTGTCCTGGTTGCAAAACCAACCCAGGCTCCTGCCCTGTGCCCGGGGGGTCTGAGGGGCAGTCTCAGGGTGAGGGAAATGGCAGCTGAGCTGCACTCCCAAGGCTCTCCTGGACTTTTCCTCTTGGTTTTAATCCAGCCACTCCAACCAGACCCCAACCAGCACGAGTCCTGTTTGCTCCCCCTGTTTACAGACACTGCCCTGGGACCACTGGGTGCACAGCACCCGGGGGGATCCGTGCTGCCCTGCCAGTGGGTGCAGGGCCAAGTCTGGGGGTGAAGCTGGGGTGGCTGGCACCATCACAGAGCACATGCTGCCTGCTCTGGTGGCTGTCGGGGCAGAGAAGGAGGCTCTGGGGTGCTCACACATGGGTACACATGATGGTGGGGAGGTCTCTGTGAGCTGTGCCTCCGTGCAGGCTTCCAAGGGTACAAAGGGGGTCATGAGGTTGCTGGCCCCCTCAATGGGGGATTTAATGCCAGCACTACATCATTCAAGGGCCAGATGCCCATAGCAGTGCTGAGCCCTCACTGAGTTCACAGAAAGTTAAGGGTTGGAAGGGACCACAAGGCTGGTGGCAGTGGTGATGGCCCCATGGAGATGGTTGAAATGTCCCCCTCCTTGCAGGGCTGCAGGGAGCCATATCCTTAACCCCCCTCTGCCCGACCATCTCTCTGAAAGACCAGCAGTGAGTTGCTGGGACCACTTGTAGCTTTATTATTAATCACAGAATCAATAGAATGGGTTGGGTTGAAAGAGACCTTAAAGATCATCCCGTTCCAACCTCCCCTGCACAGGCAGGAACACCTTCCACTAGATCAGGTTGCTCAAAGCCCCATCCAACCTGGTCTTGAACACTTCCAGGCCCGGTTGGATGGGGCACTGAGGAATCCCTGCAGACAGGGTGAGCGTGGAGCTCTGCCCAGCCCCTCCGTGCTGCTCTGGCTCAGTGTTGGGTGATGCTGCTGGGCCCTTAGCAGGGGGATGGAGCAAGAATCTCCAGAGGGTGGGTTTGCACTGCTGCTTCGGCTCCCTCAAAGAGCTCTGCAGGGCTCTGGAAGTGTTTGCTGGAGATAAGGCAGGAGTGTGTGCTCACAACACTCATACACGGTGTTATCTTCCAGAAGCAGGGGGGTGGCCGTGGACCAGGGGCGTCGTGTTTGTGAATGCCACGGTGGTGAGAGAGCATACCCAGGCTTGGCTGGCTCTGCAGAGAGTGGCCAGGTAGCCACGGGCCACTCCTCCCCCAGAACCCCATTGTGCATCTGCTGGTCCTGGGGAGGCTGAGCTGTCATCTGAGTCAACCAAGCATCACGAGGTGCTTGGCCACATCCTGGCAGGTGACGTCAAAGCTTCCCCAACGTACCCTGGAGTTGCCATCTGTGGGGTGGCCTTTCCACCCCACGCCCTTCCCAACGGGGTTTGGGCAGCAGCCACAGCTGGGATGGCTGCCACGATGCTGGGGAGATGGCTTCAGCACCCACAGCTGGGAGCTGAGTGTAGGGTGGTGCTGAGGCAGGGACTGGGTTTTACCAGGTCAGCACAAATCCTGGAAGAAGTGGTAAGCATGTCACCCACTGTACCTGACCATGGGGGGAGGTAGGTCCCAACTCTCACTGAACATCAGCAGGAGCCAACCTGCCTCTGCCCACCTCCCACAGCTGGGTCTGAGCCCCCCGGGTGCTCCTGCAGCATCCCTGGCAGGTCAGAAACCAGCACAGCACCTTCCCCATGCACCCAGGGCTCTGCCTTGTCCTGCAGGCACTGGGGTGAGCCAGGGGTGGGGTTTGCTGAGGGTGAAAGAGTTTGGAGGGCTGGGAAGGGGGTGGGTGGGCAGTGAGGGGCAGGTGGGGCTCATCAGCCTGGTGGGGAAGGGTTGGGAGGAGCTGCTGGTGTGTGGCTCCCAGGCTGCAGCATCCTGAGCATGGTGTGTAAGGGTAACAGCTCCTGGGGGGTTGTTGCAGCCAAAGGGTGGGTGGTCCAAGCAGGGGCTTTGGGTGCAGGGGCTCAGTGCTTTGCAGGAGGTGGGGCAGGCTCTGGAGCAGGGAGGTTTCTTCAGCCCCTGGCCCATCGTTCAGGTGCTGCTAAAGTTGATTTCTCTGGGGTGGCTCAGTCCCACTTTGGTGGAACCTTCCTGGGGTTTCCCCTGCCAGATGGGGATGAGCCTCAGCACAAGCTGTTTGCAAGGTGGAAGCAAAGCTCCCCAACCCCTCTCCCAGCCCTGGAGCCAGCACTCTTGTATGCAACCACTTGGCTCTTTGTACCTCTGTGGAGGTGATGACCTGGCCATAGGGCAGGGCTAAGATGGGGACCTTGTCCCCAGGCAGGAAAATTCCTGTTTTGAATGGCAGGGGCTCAGCAGGGCAGCAGCTCTTGCTGGGGAGCTGCATTTTTTTCTGGGACACTGAGCAAAGAGGCATTGGCTTGATTTCAAAAGGTGTCCTGCTCTGCTGGTGGTGCTCAGCCCCCTGTGCAGAGGGGACACCTGCACCCCCAGTGTCCCCTGCCCAGAGCTGATGGTGCTGGGACAGAGCAAGGAGGGAGCTGGGACTAAAACCTATACCAGGTTGGATGGGGTTTGGAGCAGCCTGGTCTGGTGGGAGGTGTCCCTGCCCATGCAGGGGGTTGGAACGAGGTGATCTTTAAGGTTCCTTTCAACCCAAACCATTCTGTGATCCTCAAGTCAGCATGGTCCTGAGTGCCCACCTGCACCTGGGTTGATGCTCCAGCCCCTCTTCCAGCACCCAGCACGGAGCTGGGCTGTCCCCCTGCCTTGTGCCATCCCTGGGGTGGCATGGAGCAGGATTTGGGTGGCACAGAGGATGGTTTGGGTGGCATGGAGCAGGTTTGGGTGTCACAGAGCAGGGTTTAGGTGGCATAGAGGAAGGTTTGGGTGGCACAGAGCAGGGTTTGGGTAGCAGATGGCTCTGGACCCACTCCTGGGCAGGGCTGTCGATGCTGCTGATGTGGACAGGGGCCATGGTGAGGATGGAAACCCAATGCCTGTGGCACTCGGGGGGAGGCAGAGCTCCACTCCCCACCTGTCTCTACCTGTCCCCGTGCTCCCGAGCAGAGTTCTGGTAACAAGGGCCCCTTGTCCTCTCCACAACCCCCCCCCTTCTGCCCTGAGCACCTGCTGCCTGGGCTGGAGGCGGTGCTGGGGGGCTCTGAAGGGCCCTTCTGTCCAGGGATGAATGGGATCCCTGTTCCCCTCCAGTGGGTTCCCACCTCCCACTCACCAGGCTGGGACCCCCCCAGGAAGCTGGGTCTGCTCTGTTTGCCCCCCCTGGGGCTTGGGGCACCCTGAGGTGCTCAGGGCAGGGACTCTCTGCCTCCATCCCCAGCACTGCTGAGGGATTGGGGTATGTCCCAGCTGATCCCATGGAAAAGGGGGTCCTGGACACCCCCAGAGCCTCCAGATCCCCGTTGCTGATTGCTGCTCCAGTGCAGCACCTACACGTGCCCAGCTTGTCCCAGGCTTGGCCCCCTCCTCCAGCTTGGGCTTGGGATGGATGTGGTGGTGGGAAGAGCCAGGGAGGTGTTGGTGGGGTCCTCCCATGGCTGCAGCTGGGCTGGGTGTGGGTTTTGGTAGATGGGAGTCATCGAGTTGGGGATGGTGGCTGTCCCCTGAGTGACCCCCATCTGGCATCTTCTCCCAGCCTGCTGCAGCCAGAGCCATTGGTCCTTGCTCCTCAGGAGACATCACACCCAGCTGGCAGCCACAGATGGACCCTTGGGGGTGGCTTGGAGAGGTAAGGGGGAAGGTGTGGGTGGTGGTCCCAGCAGGAGCTTGGGGCTCCCCCATGGCCAAGTGCTGGACCTTTTACTCTGCTCTGTGTCCCCTCCTTTGCAGAGGGAAATCCTCCAAGCCTTCTGTCGAGTTGGAGGAGCCCACACCCAGCAGAAAGCAGGTAATCAGTAGCAAAGTCATGGTGAGTGTCCCCAGCACCTCCTCCTTGCTGGGCTGTGTCAGTTCCAGGTCTGCAATGGAGAAGCTGAGGAGAAACAGCAGCATCTGGCAGAGGTTTTGGGTTTGTGTGTGTGGAGGAGCAACCTCCTGCATCCATGGGTCTGGGTCTCCCTGTATGGCTGCAGCATCTCCTCATCACTTCCCCAGTGTGGAGCCTGGAGTCAGTGTCATCTGCTCCTGCCAGTCCTGTGACACCTGGGCCACCAGCACAGGCTGGGGAGAGTGGACCCAGGCACTGGGAGGGACTGGTCTGTAGCAAAGGCCTTTAGGAAGGTGCCCACACTAGAAGATGCTGCAGCTTTGCCAGGGCTCATGCTCTCAGGTGAGTCTCTAAGCCCTGGCCCCTCCAGCCCTGGCGACCCAGGTACTAATGAGTGTTTAGCTGCTGGGGAAACTGAGGCACAAGACAATGCCCTGGCCTGTGTGACACACCAGGGATGAAGGGCCGGGAGCATTTCTCTCCTTGTGGAGATCCCCATTTCTGTGGGATGTTGGATGGAAGGCAGATCCAGGCTGGAGACTCAACCAAGATCTTCCTCCCTTCCAGCCCAGCACTTGCCTCCGCCCAGTGATGGTCAGGGCAAAAGCAAACCCCAGGTTTGGGGAGATCTTCAGCTTTGACACCCCTGTCTTCATGTGGGACCAGCACTTCACCCCGGAGACCTGGGACAAGCTGAAGACACGACACGTCCCCTATGGCTGGCAAGGGTTGTCCCCCACAGGTAGGGACAGCAGATGGGGCCATGGGAGGGTGTGGGGCAGCTCGAGGTGCTGAAGGCACGGGGCAGGCAGGCAGAGGAGCCCTGCAGAGGAACCAGGGACATTCATCTCTCTCCATTCCACCTCCCAGGGTCACAGAGGATAGCTTTACAGCCACTGCTTGCTGCATCTTGTGACATTTTGCCTAAATAAAAGCCTCAGTGTGTGTTCTTGGTTCTGAGCTGGGGCTGGAGGAGCTCGGACAACCCGCTCCATTGTTGAGGCTGGAGATTGTTTTTCCTTCCTACCCCAAACCCACTCTGCAGCCTGGGCTGGGAACACCCAGGGAAGAGTGGAGTGAGGGCAGTTGCAAGGAGACATTGTCCGGAGGGGCTGTGGGCAGCAGCACCCACAGGGTTGGGGATGTTTGGATGTGTCCCTGTGCCTTGTGTGGCCTCAGGCAGCTGCTGCTTGGGGGGGCTGTGAGGGGGCAAATGCCAAACCTGGGAGAGGAGGATCTGCTTGGTGTGCCCCCAAACCTCCCTGCATCCCCCTCCCCTGCCTGAGGGTGCTGTGACAGGTTTAACACTGGCCTGGCAATTAAACCAAATAACAGATACTCTCTATTAATCCCCCTCTCCTCCCTGATAAAGGAAGGAGAGAGAATAAGGGAGAGAGACTTATGGGTTGGAAACTAAACTACACAACTTTAATGAAGCAGTAATGATAAATAGGAAAAATTACTAAATATATACAAATATACAGGAAAATTGATCCCAGGTTCCTCCCCCCTTTCCCCCAATAACTCTCACATCACCACCGAGGCTGCAGGGCAGCCCTGGGAAAGTCCAGGCTGGAATCCTGGGGTCAGGAGCAGTCAGGAGCTGGAGGCAGGAACACACAGATTCAGGCTGGCAGGGATCAGGACCACAGGCAGAGGAATGGATGGAATCCTCCCAGGATGCTGAAGCAAAGAGGGAACAGGCGAGGAAGGGAAGCAGGAAGGGCAGGAAGGGGTTTGATCCTTGTGATCCCTCAAATTTATACTGAGTATGAGGTGTATGGGATGGAATACTCTGTTTGGTCAATTCTGACATCTCTCTTGTCTGCTCCTCCCCAAAGGAGGGGTTCAGGTGGGACCTCTTTACTCCTTCTGGAGGGTAAAATGTTCCTCAGAGCTGAGCAGTGTCCTTGGCTCTGCACACCAGGCTCTGGCAGTAACTATAAACATCGAGTGTGATCAGTCCCAGAAGCAGACACTGTCTGAGAAACTTGCTGTTAATTTCAGCAAGTGCAGCTACTTACAAGAGACTGAGCTGAAAGCAAAAGTACAAACCAGAAAATCACCTTTATCCTGGCCCAAACCAGGACAGCCACGTGGTGCCCCTGGATGGGATCTCATGGGGGCTGAAGCCCTCCTGCTCCCCACTCACCCCCTGTCTCCTGCTCCCTTCCAGTGGTGGGCAGCACCCTCCAGCTCCTCAACACCTCAGCCAACAGACACCTCTTCGACAGAGACTCCTTGCCCAGGGGCTGTGTCAGCTGTGCCGTGGTGGGCAACGGGGGGATCCTCAATGGCTCCCGGCAGGGCAAGGCCATCGACGCTCACGACCTGGTGTTCAGGTAGGGATGGGTCCCGGGCAGGATGAGGCCACGGGTGCTGGGGAGTGGCTGGTCCTGGACACACACATCCTGTCTTGCTCCTGCAGGCTCAATGGTGCTGTGATCAAAGGTTTTGAGGAGGATGTCGGGACCAAGATCTCCTTCTACGGCTTCACTGTGAACACCATGAAGAACTCCCTCATTGCCTACGAGGAGTATGGCTTCACCCAGGTACCCCAGGCCAAGGTGAGGACTTGCTGGGTAGGTGACCCCCAGTTGTCCCCTGAAGCTGGGCTTGCCCCCAGAACCTTCTGCCCATCTCAAGAGAAGCTCATCCCTCGCCCCACCGGGTGGGTAGTGCCCCAAAGCCTCACCGAACCCCACGTGTGTCACCCCACTGCAGGACCTGAGGTACATCTTCATCCCCTCAGACATCCGTGACTACGTGATGCTGAAGTCAGCCATCCAGGGCATCCCAGTCCCCGAGGGCTCAGACAAGGGGGACAAGTGAGTACAGCCTCCAAGATCCCCCCCCGGCATCTTTAGTGACATAGCAGAGGGGACATGACATACCAGCTCTCACTCCCTGCTCTGTCCCCACGTAGCCCCAAGAGTCCCATGACACAAGTTCTGCCCTTCTTCTCACCCCACTGCAGGCCACAGAAGTATTTTGGACCAGAGGCATCTGCAGAGAAGTTCAAGCTGCTGCATCCTGATTTCTTGCATTACCTGAGAGCAAGGTGAGGATGAGAAGCACCGTGGCTGCTGCCTGGCTCTGCCCTGGGCTGGGCTCAGACCATCTGGCTCCCACCAGTACAGACCAATAGCTGCCCAGCATCCCAGTCCTCCCCAGGCACTGGAACCACGCTGTCCTTCTCTCTGCAGATAAAGCAGAGAGGTTTGTCCCCTGCCATTCCCAGCCACCACACCACAGCTTGTGTCCCCTCCTGGCAGGGAGGTTCCCATGGCCTCACTGTGCTCACCTCACCTCCTGCTTCCCAGAATCAGCACCATTCTGACCCAGTCTGCAGAGGCAGAGCCCAAAGGGATTCCCAATTCTTTCCTTCCATGGAAGGAGCCACCTGGGTTGGGGTGATTTCCAAAGAGCAGGGAGGTGCCTCACAGACCGGCGGCCACTGAGCTGCACCTTAGTAGCAGCCATCAGAGAATCCAAACAAGAAATGTTTCACTCGGTTCTCCCACCTTGCTGGGTGCTTCTGGGTCTGGTTCTGGGGGCTGTGGTGCCATGGAGGTGGTGATGCCCCCCCTGACCCCCACCTCCCCAGCAGGTTCCTGCGCTCGGAGCTCCTCAGCACGCAGTATGGGGCACTCTACATGCCCAGCACTGGAGCCCTCATGCTCCTCACTGCCCTCCACACCTGTGACCAGGTAAGAGGCCATGTGGCCACCTGCTCCTCGGGGACCAGGGAACCCCCTCCTTGCTGTTGGTGAGGAGCAGCATGTCCTGGGGGCTGTCCCTGTCCTCAGAGAGGTGGGAGGCTGAGCCCTAACCCCATCCTTCACCCCTCTGTCCCTCCCCGCAGGTCAGTGCTTATGGGTTCATCACCTCCAACTACGAGGAGTTCTCAGACCACTACTACGAGCTGGAGAAGAAACCACTGGTGTTCTATGCCAACCATGACATGATGCTGGAGGCTGCACTCTGGAGGAGCCTGCACAGGGCAGGGATCATGACTCTCTACCAGCGGTGAGGACGGGTGGTGGTGGCCCACGGGGGCAAATCCAAGGATTCCTGTGGCTCTCTCCTCCTTCCCAAAGGCCATCTTCTCCCTCTGGAGGACTCTTCCCAGCTGGCTGGGCAGCCCAAGGAGCAGACCCTCCACACTGCAGCCAGTGGTGGTACAGGGCAAGGTGGAGCAGGGAGAGGGAAATGCTGGATTTCCTCAGGGATCTCTGGCAACTTGTTCCGTGGTTCAGATGTGACTGAATGTGGCCTTTGGGCACCACAAAACACCACAGTATGTGGCTGTGACCTACCAGTCCCATGAACGTGGCTGGGAAGCAGAAGAGGGGAAGGGTGATGCTGGCAGAAGATGATGAGGATGTGTATTTGTGGCAGCCTCTGGCTGGAAGGTGCCCTTGACTTTGGTGTGACACCCAAGCTCCAACGCTTGTGGCTGTGGAGATACCACAACTGGGATGATGAATCCTTGGAGAAGAGATGATCCAGCTGACAGGAAGGTGGTGTTGCTGGAGAACACCTTCCTCACAGACTGCAGAAAACCACAGCCAGCTGGGGGTTGCTCCGTGCAGTTTGTCAGCAGGATGTTTGCCTTCAGGGGCAGTGGGACAGCAGCTTGGCTGTCCCCTCCTGTGACAGATGTGGGGGTGTCATTTTCTCCTTCTCTACCTCATGGTGTTTTCAAACAAGGAGAGGTCTTAAAAGCCACCAGCTCAGAGCAGGGTAACCACAGCTCAGCTGGGACATTGAAGCCCAAAAGGTGGCTGGGCTTGAGCAGCCTGGAGCTGGCCCACAGCCCATCTGTGTGGTTTGTTGGGTTCTGCTTCCAAGAGGACCGTGCAGGGGGGAGGAACTTCTTAAATGCTTTGAGAATGAAGACCCCCACCAGGTGGGTTAGGGAACCTGCAGGCTCATTGGGAGAGTCTAAGCCATTGTCACTCTTTGTGTTCTTTTTTTTTTTTTTTTTTTCTTCTCCCTCCAAAAACCCTGAAGGATGTGAAGGTCTTAAACCCTTCAGCCATCCCGTGTAAACCAGTGCTGCTACAGGGGACCTGCTGGGCAGGCTGCTCCTGGTGCTGGTGGCCAGAGGCTGGATCCAGCCCAGCAGCAGAGAGATGTAACCTGAGACACTTTCCCACTTTGTGTAATTACATAAATGTTGAATGATTGTTTCGTTTTATTCCCATTTGTTATTTTAGCAAAACCCCAGCCCAGGGCCTCCCACAGCAGGGATGTAGCAGAGCAACCCTCACCTGGGGAATGGCCCCAAAGCCAGGGATGGGAGTGGGGTTCAAAGGTGGAGACCTGACCTGGGAGGGAGAGCTGGGAGGGATCCCCAGGGGCAGCTCTGAGCAGGGTGGGATCCCTGGGAGCAGCTCTGAGCAGCCCTTTCCCACTTGGGATGCTGTTTGCTGTACCAGGAGGAGCAGTTCACTGCAGAGATGGCAAGAGATAGCCTGGCCATGAGCCAGGGGACCTCAACCTCCCCCCAGCTGACAGCAGGCTGCTTCCAGCCGGTTCAAATGAGCATGAGATTAGTCTGGAAACTTGTTTCAGATGTAATCTCTTGCTCAGAGCCCATCTTGTGTTCCCAGGACTCAAATTAAACTTTGTTCACCCCAGAGCCTCCTTAGTAAGGTCCCAAGGCAGCCTGCTCAGCCTGTTTTTATTCACAAGAGCTCAGCAAATACTTTTTCCGGACAAGAATGAGCCTGATCCTCACATCACCTGACCCAGACAGCACCAAAACCACCTGGAACTAGGTCTGAACAAGCCTTGGTGCAGGTGAGGGTGGTGACAGGACACAAAGAACAGGTTTTCAACCCTGTGAGTGCTGTCACAGTGCAGCATCCTGCCAGGAATCCCATCCAGCTCACAGGCAGAGCTCTTTGTGCACAGCAGGAAGGACACACACTCTCATTTTTCAGTTCAAATAGGGAGGTTTTCAAGCCAAGGGTGTAGCCAAGCCCCTGAGTTAAACACTGTTCTGAAAGCTCAACCAGAGAAGGGACCTGCTGGCTGTACTACTGCCTCTTCCTTATCTCTGAGCTTCTGAGGAGACCACAAGGACCATTTCTGTCACCAGTAGCTCAGGTCTAAGTAGTTCTGTCACACTGTCACCATGAATTGTATTTCTTCAACTTTCAGCACCTGCAGCCACTGAAGTCTTTAGCTGAGGAAGAGCACGTTTTGCTGTGAAAGGTGAGCTCTCAGCTGCCTGAGTTTTAGAAAGTATTTTAACCCCTAATCCTTTTTGCCTGTTCAAAACCTCTGTTCAAGTACATAACCTAAACAAACAAAACCCAACTTCTCAAGATTTTCCATTACTTATTTTATTCTGCAAGAGAAGACAATCTCTTTTTCCTCCAGCCAGCTGCAGAGCAGGTCCTAGTGGAAAAAAAGACAGTGTCAGAACAAAGCAACCGTCAGAAGACAAGTTCCTCATTTGTTTAATCCAGAGTATAGGTCTCTGGAGACAAAAACTTGCTCCCCTTTCAAACCAGTAGCACTAGTATCCAAATATTCCCTGGCTTTACTGGGAACTTACCAAGGAGGTGGCTGCAGCCAGGCCAGGGAGGGGAGGAGGAGCCTGCAGTTACACAGAGGTGGCCATTTCACACTGCTCTGTCTGACCCATCAGTGTCCATCTGCAAGACCTGCTCCAGAACAACCTTCCTTCTGCTGCTTCTAGAGCTGGGAGAGACCACAGAGCAATGGTGTCAATGCTTTCCTCCACACCTTTGTTCTGAAACCATTCCTGCCCCTCTCTATTCTCCATGCACTTTTTACTTTTTATCACCTGGCTGCTAATTTTCCCCCTTATTCCTTGGGTGTCAAAAGCCCCATGTGCTCTTCCCAGTGACTGCTCTGACCTGGAACATGCTGTATTGACAGAGCAACCACTGACTGATGGTTTGTGGTTCCATTCCCTCCCCTTCTGTATACCAACCTTGATGTCATAAGAGGTCCACTGTTGTCAAGTCAGCCCATGATTGTTACTGATCTTCTGCAAACAAACACAAATTCTGTTAAATAAAGTGGGAAATTATTTAGCAGAGTGCAGCTGTCAGCTACCTGCAGACAAAGTGCTGCTCCAGCCTGTGTGTTCAGTGACTGTACCTCAGGCAAGATAAAAATGCAGTTATCTACCCTTTAACCTGCTGCTGTGTCTGGCTCTTTGAATAAGCAACTTCAAAAGCTCCTCACAGATCTAACCTGTGCTGTGACAGCAGCAGGCAGTGTGTGCAGTCCCTGTGCTCTGGCTGTGCCCAGGGGACAGTGGCACAGGAGCAAGAGGAAAGGGGACAGACCCTGCTGTGGCCACTCCTGCCACCCAAGTCTTTGGGGACCTGCAAAGGGGAGTACAGATGCCTCAGTGGACAGTTGTGTCTCCCTCATGGCTGAGTTGTCAGACAGGGATAACAGCACATCACAGGCAGTTTCTTTTCTACCCGTGGCTACACAAACTCCTCAAGTTCTACAAAATCCCCTACAGCAGACACCCCAGTGCTGACACACTGATGACCAGAGTTCTGGCTGATAATTCGTGGTTTTCCTGGTTAAGTGCTCAAAGACCAAGAAATCTGCTCAGATGAGCTTGCAGCTCTTCAAAACAAGCAGCATGCAACACTGAAATGTTCTCTTACCAGCCTGAAGACCAACTTGGCAGCTGCCTTCTTGCCAAAGCTGTCTCTGGGAGAAGACACAACCCCAGGACTCTGCAGGATGATTTCCTCCTAAGTAGCATTGAACACTGTTAGCAACAGCACTTTGAATAGTTTGCCCTCTGTTCATTTCTTCTCCATTTATTTCTCTTCCACCCATCCTGACAAAAAACAGCACTGGGTCAGAGAGCATGAATTAATGAATTTTTCTGTTCAGAGGCAAGCCATTTTTGTCTCACAAACTTAGCAGGGTAGAAACCTGTCCCTCATTGACAAAGGACCACATTTGCCAGTGAGTTGCCCCACTCAGAGACAAGAAACTTGGAGGGAGAGGGATGCTATTTAAATCCTTGCTTAGGAAAAAAAAACCACACCAGCTCTGAGACTCCTGGTGGCTTTGTCAAGCAGACTTCCTCCTCCTTATCATTCAGAAACATCTTAATCCAACTCCCTCCTTGCATACAAGAATGCATTCCTCCAGGGTGTAAATTGTCTATGGGTTTATCTTGAGAAATCTGTAAGACCTAAGACACAAATCCCTTTTGAGGAAGGATTCTTCAGGGTGTGTCCTTTCCAGGACAGCCCTTTGCTGTATGTGAACTGCACATCCCCACCTCCAGCAACCTGATGCAAGCCTGAAACTCCCAGTGCACCTCCAGGTAAGCACACAGACCAATTATTCTTTCACTAGGTCTATTTCTGTGACAAATACTTATGAGATTAGCTGTGTCAAGTATCCTGCCACCCAATCCCTCCTACACCTAATCCCTTCTACTCTTCCTCATCTTTGATCACAGTGACAAGCAGGTGCTCCACTGGCTACCAACACCAGTAAAATTCTCATTCTATCTGTGCTGCCTTTCAACTTGGGCTGCAACCCAGGTGGCAGCTGCAACAAAGCTATAGCTTTGATTAGCTCAATTACATTAATCAAGCCATTGGGCTCTTATATCTCCTCCCAGGAGCCCCAGGGGTACAGGCAGAGATCATCTGACACAGCAGAATGAATCCTACTGCCATAACCCAGCAACAGGAGAAAACCAGGCAATGATGAGACATTATATAGACTATGATGAGTGCTGATGTTTCTTACCATCGTGCAGGTTCTGTGTCAGCCCAGGGAAGGACTCAGGTCACTCAGGTGAGTGTTTTTACCCTTGTGGAATGCTCTGAAACAAGAGGGAGGGGACAGGGTTAGTTCGGTGTAACCAACCAACCAATTCTTTTACCTTTGTGTCTCGGATGCTGAGCCTCAGGTTCACACTTCCACAGAGGACTTTCAGACAGGGATAACTTTCTCATCACCAGCTCAGCTTCCACAGCACCCGAACCGGGACCACCCCGAACACTCAGAACTCTCCTTGTACCCGGGCTGGGAGGACAGATGGGGGCTGTGGTTCCTTCCCCTGCCCTCCTCTTTTCGGAGCTCAAACGCGATGGGCAGGGGGGGGCTCAGCCCGCAAACCTCGCTGCGTGCCGGGAGCTCCGGACCAGCCCCGGTACCGCTCCGGTACCGCGCTCAGAATCCGGGCTGGATCGCACTGCCCTCCCCATGGCGGCTGAGGGGGGGGGGGGGGGTGCCATTACATCCCCACAGGCGGCCATGGAAGCCTCGCCGCACCCTTCTAGGCAGCCGCGGCAACGCGCAAGGGTGTCCCCTTGTCCCTCCCACCCTCCCCGCACCCTTCGGGGCCGCCGTGCCG
Organism: Phaethornis superciliosus; assembly: GCA_023637945.1. Taxonomy (NCBI): domain Eukaryota; kingdom Metazoa; phylum Chordata; class Aves; order Apodiformes; family Trochilidae; genus Phaethornis; species Phaethornis superciliosus. The sequence goes on from JAJQWJ010000021.1 coordinate 2,560,622, forward strand.
GCGGATGGCTGCCGATAGCAGCGGGCCCTGCTCACCGGATCCGGCGCGGCCGCCACGTCCACCCTGAGCCAGCGCGGAGAGGGAGGGAGGGGCGGGGCGGGGCCCGCGGTATGGCGATGGGCGCGGGGGTTGGCGGGAAGTGTAGTTCGGTCTGTCAGAGCCCGAACCGAGACCGAACCGACCCCACCGGCCCCGAACCGACCTCACCGGCCCCGCCACCAGCCAAAACGCCCCGGGGTACCACCCCGAGGTTACCCTGCACCCCAGGGGTGTCTGGGCTGCTGTGAGCGGGGCGGGCTCCCTCGCTCCATCCTGTGCCTGAGAGGCGGAGGAGAAAAGCGAAAGGCACAAAATTGGGTGATTCAGGACCTGCGGGTTTTTTACACCATCATCCCGCTCATTCATTGCGTTTCTTCGTTCCTCATGTGGCCTGTTTGCCAGGGAGATGGGCATGGCTCTGCTCAGCACGCCCAATGCTGAACAAGCATTAGGTCATGGAGGAAGGGGCACGCATCCAAAAGCTTTAATTAGCTGGAGATTGGGGATTACTCAGGGGTTGGTTGGTAAATGTCACCTTTCAGCAGGTACTGACACAGTCTTCCTCTGTTAAAGCTGGCTGGGCTGTGACCACCTGGTGGGAGGTGTCCCTGCCCATGAGAAGGTCAGAACCAGATGAATTTTAAGGTCCCTTCCAACCCAAACCATTCTATGGCATCAATAGGAACCTGGCCAGCCAGAAGGAATAAATGGAACCAAGGGGAAGGAAAAGAGGAATAGTTACTGGCCGCTTTCTTGCCCCAAAGTTTTATCTCCGCTTAGGGTGAAAAGTTCCAGTGACTGGAAATGGAAGGCAGGCAAACCTGAGTCTGCAAACAGAAAAGTCTGAGTACAGATAGAAGCCCTGAATTTAACAAGTGACATCCCTAAGATGTCTGAGAAGTGGGGGATTTGCAGTCCCCTGGGTGCAGAGTTAAAGATGTCCACATCTTTAGCTGCACAGTTGCCTGCAAAGTGTGCAGCATGGCCAGCTCTCCTGTTGGAACTGGCTGCATGGATGAAAGTGTTGTCATGGTGTATACCATCCATAACCTGTGTTATCCCAAAGAATGGAGTGCTGGGAAGTGCTGCCAAGGAGCTGGGTGCCTGCTCCTGGGTTCCCTCTGACAGGAGGGAGATGGATCTGTGCTGCTGCCCACACCCGCTGCTCTGGGGGCCCCTCTCCAGCAAAGCACTTAAGTTCCCAGGGAAAGGCAGTGTGATTTCATGTTTATTTTTAGTGTCTGGATCCTCCTGGCCTTGGTCTTATTTTAGAACCTGTGGTTTTTTGTTTTTTGGTTTTTTTTTCTCAAAGCATAGAGTTAACCTGTAAGTCCTTCTCTGTCCAGAATGACCCATGTTGTTTCTTAAAACTTTTTCTTTAAAAGTCGACAGATGGCAAGAGGCACATTTTTTGTTTTGGTTGGGTTTTGTTTGGGGTTTTTTTTTTTCTTTACAGTGGTGCAGGAAGGCTGTGAAAAGATGCCAACGTGCTGTTAAAAATAAGACCCTTCCAACTTAAGTGGCTGACTACAAGGTCATCCCCAATCTCCTGAGCCTGGCAGGTTGGGCAGGAGCTGGGAGGCAGCAGCCTGCAGAAGTCCCATCTTCTGGCATGAGGATTTAGGAGCCCTGCAGGAGCCTGTTGCATGGGTGTTTGGCCTGGTGGGAAGGCAGGTGATGGTTCAGAACAGCAGTAATTAACACAGCTTTCATTGCAGTGGCCTTTGCTCTGTGAAGATGTGGCTGGCAGTCTGCCTGACTACTTTTAGCTTTTCAAATAAGCAGATACATAAAAGCCCTGCAACTAGAATAAGCTCTTTCAGTCCCCAGGGAACAGAAGGTTTTTAAAGTACAATAACTAAAAACCTGCCTTGTGCAGCGTTCAGATCCTGGGAGGAGAGAGGATACAGACTGGGATGTGCTGAGGGCTTTGCCACTGTCTTGATTTTTGGGTGCAAGCTGCTCAGACTACAGAGAACCCGTCTGCTTGTGCTGATAAATGGATGAGCTCTGACAGGTACCAAGTAATGAATTGACTCAACAATTAAAAGCTCAGGAGAATGGCATGTGCTAAGTCTGCAGTAGATTGGCTGTAATTATTCCTGGTTGCAGTGCACAGGTAATGTTTCCAAGCATATTTCAGAGGCCTCACAAAGACTCTGGATGAAGAGAGATGGTCATCACCTTGCCCATGTTCCCTCTCATCTTTTCGGCTGCTGGACTTCAGTTTTCTCAGCTCTTCCCTTTAGAGGGCGTCGATGTCTCGCACATTTTCAGATTGCAGGCTTCACCCGGGGGCTGCAGTACAAGGCAAAGCCTCCCAGAGGTCAGCAGAACATGGTGGCTCTTCTGAAGAGTCTGGAAACCTTTCTGGAGATGCGAAGGGAGTTAAGTCTGCTCTGCACAGTTCTGGGGCAACATATTCTCCTTCTCCAGGCAGTTGCAAAGCTGCTCCCAAAGGCAATTTGCACAAAATTTTCACAGATTTCCTGTGGCCAACTTCTGTCAGTTAGGGTATTTTCTTGCTTCAGTCTTTGAAAGGTTGAGCAAATAAGGAAAGTTATTAAAAGGCCATGGAGATGATCTCCATGTGAGTGTTGGGGAACTGCTCTCAGCTTCTCAGCAGAGGATCTGGGGGGGGGATTTTTTCCTTCAGCAAATCAGATGCTATGTTAAGCCCCCATCTTTGTGCTCAAGGCACCTCAGTATCTATCCTGCAAAGCCACAGCATTCCCCTCTACAAAGAAGCCTGAGCTCTGCTGTAAAACATTTGGTTATGCCTAAAGCAGGTAACAGGAAAATGGGCAGAGAAGGGACAAGCAGGAAAACAACTGAGCAGAAATCAATGACAGAACCTCTCCAGCTTCATCTGAGCTTTGATCCCACGCTTAAACTGAAGGATAAGGTCTCCTCCTAGTTTCCCACCCATTTCCCCTCTTGGCTGCCTCTATGTCCCTCCAGGGAGAAACTCTCCATGCCCAGTGACAGCAATTTGATTTCCCCCTCTTGCCTCTCCCAGTCCCATGCTGCAGGTGGGTTCCACAAAGCCTGGAGAAACAAAGCACCTTTCATTCCAAGGTGCCCTACTGTGGTTATCAGCTCAGACATACTGCTGGGGGGGATGCAAGCAGAGTATTTGAACACATCCAAAAGTGAGTCCCCCCCCCCATTGCTAATGGTGCCTGGCAGGAACCAGCCCCCTGCATGGGCTGAGAGCATGAAGCAGGAGGAGATGCTGAGGAGGAGGAGGGAGCTGGGTTGATGCTTGGCCCTGGTGCATAGCAGTCCCCTGGGGGACTGCTGGAGATTGCTTGCTGGTATTTCAGGTACTAGGTTTCTGAGAGAAAAGATCTGTACTGTTAAAACAAAAAAACAAAAAAAAAAAAAACCTGCCCTGAGGAGCTAAATTCTGGTGTCTGCTGCCTGAAATCAGTCCACAGCAATAGCAGACAGGGCTTTGGAGCTCAGTAGCAGATGAGCAAGATTTTCCCAAACAGGACAAGGCAGGCTGCAAACAAAATGTCCTTCCCTTCTCCCAGTAGCAAAGCTCTTAAGCCTCTGTCTAATGTTAAATACATCCTTAAACCCATTCCTCCTCAGCATGTCCTCTGTGCTTAGGTAGAAATTCAGCAGGCTCAGAAGTGCTCTGCTGTAACTGGGGCCTATCTAAAGGCTGAGCCTTGTATACTGAGGAAGAAGAGCTTTATCTTTACAGCATATCTGTGCAACAAAGGGATTGCTTTCCTGGGAGCATGGTGGTATCTGCAGGCAGGGCTATGGTATGGGTTCCTGCAGAGGGAGAACAGGAAAGGTTGCCCTTTCTCCCCCTGATAGTGCTGAGCAGCAGAAGAAATGGCAACTTCAGCCACCCAGCTGTTCCTTCCAATCCTTCCTCCTTTCCTCAACTGAGTTTTGGGCATAGTGTAACCAAACTAATCCTGGAGGAACTCTCCTCAGCTGCAATGGGGAATGGAGCTTGAGGAGCTCATGACAAGGTGACTGAGTTGATCTCATCAGATCTGATGTCCCAGGTAGGCAAAGTGACCATCTTGTCAGAGCTAGCCAGATTCACAGCTTCCTTCCTTGGAGGAGCTGATCAGAACAGAGAGCACACAGAAAATTGTTCCAATTGCTTCAGTAAATCCTGGGGCCAGACATATGCACTTGTTGAACAGGAGCAGTAGGAATCCAGCTTCTTCATCAATTGATAGGCTTAATTAAAATTTATCTCCTCAGAGCATACCCAGAGGTGGAATATGTTTACAGCTACACATATGCACTCAGAGATGGTTGGAAAAGCTTAATGCTGTAAGGTTAGTGAAACCAGGAATGAGATTTTCCATCATGATCTTTGAGGCCAAGCTAGATAAAAAATTAACAAGAACTGAGAGTTGACCTTGCTCTGGGCAAAGAGAGGGATCCTCTCTATTTTCTGTTCCAACCTGAGAGATTAAAGGCATGGTAAACAGAAAGGGAGTGAGATGGCATAAAAATATCCAGGCAATGTTAATGAGGAACTTCTCAGGTCCTCTTTTATCATAAACAGTATTTCTGTTTGCCTGGGTTACTTGGCCAGCCAGCTGTTGGTTCAGCCAACCTAATCTGCAATGTCATATAAGCAATATTTCATCTGTCAAGCTTGGATACAAGAAACATGCTGGGCAGGCATGGTGCAAATAAGCATATTCTTGCAAGTAATTAGCATAAGCTGCAGTGAGGTCGAGCAGTAGTGGCAGAGCATGACATGAATTGTCAACATTTCTTCCTGCTGATGGCTGAAAATGGAGAATTGCAAATGCTGTGTCTCTGGCTCACCTCTTGCCTCCCCCCATTTATGCCAGAGGAAGGGGATAATTGCTGGGAGGTGCTTTTAAGAAGCAGCATCTTTGCTACTTGCATTGCTTTGTGGGAAATAATGTGTTTAAATGCTGAAAGGTCACTTTATTTCAGGCCCTGGGAGGTCCTTTTTCTAGCCCTCATGCAGGGGAAGCAGTCCAAACGCCTGCCTAATTAGACCAAGTTCAAAGTAGTAAAGTGAGGGCATTACAGGGGGCAGCTGGTTAAAGGCTGCAGTTATCCCTCCTCCTGTCTGTCAGATTTGTTGAGGGCAGCCTTGGAGTTGGGTCTTCTTGAGGGACCTCTGCTCCAGGGCCACCCAGACTGTGTCCTGTGTCCAAGAGATGCCCAAAATAAATCCCTAGGAGAGTGCAAGAGTGGAGTGATTACATAGGATACATCTCCCAGTATCATACCAGCCATCTGAGGAGTGTGAACTTTGTCAGCCAGATGTCAGCTCAGTGCCTCCACCAGCAGGTTTCTGGAATGGAGATTTTGGTAGCTTTCTTTTCCATGAACTTTCCCATCTCCCTTGTGAACCTCTGGCAGATGCTCCCTTCTGTGCAGGGGCCTTGCTCAGGTCAGGCTGTGCCATGAGAGGGACAAGCTTCCTGTCACTGGGTCTGTGTCTGGCTCCTCTTTTGCTTGATAGTCCCATGTTCTTGGAGAGAAAGAGACCAGGAATGGTTCTTCCTACCCACCCTGCCTGTGCAGTGAGAACTTATGGATCTACTTATCCTTCCCTTCTCTTCAGGCTCCCAGGTCTGATCTCTTCAGAATAGATCAAAGAGAGAGCATTGTTTTAAACCTCTGGGTTCCTACAGAACGTGTAGGAAACACGCATCCTCTCCATTTGCAGCTGGATTTTATGGTCTTTGAAGCCTCCCATGGATTAGCCCACAGTTGACTATATAAACATTTTTCTCTATCCCACATCCTGCTTGAACAGCATGTCTCTGCTCACTTCTCTGTCTGTTCACTCAGTCCAAACATTCTGCAAAAAGCCTCCAGCTCTCCTTGACAGCTTTCCTCACTGTTTTCTCCCCCTGCTCTCTGCCAGGTTGCAAATAAAACCCAATCAGCCCAACTCGACCCCCAGATTCTTGGACACCTGTCCACAAAGGAGAGACTCCTCTGCCTCTCTGACTTTACCAACCCAGGCACTGCTGCTCAGCTGCTGACCTAATGCTTCTGCTCCTGCACAAAGGGGACCATTCCAAGTGGGAATCTCCCTTCAGCTCCCATCTCCAGCAGCCTTGCAGGAGGTGGGCAGGAGAACACCCTCTGCAGGAGGTGGCTGATCTTCCTTCAGAGCTTGTGCTAGGAGATGGGAGAACTCAGCTTTGGTGGGTGGCATCCTCCTCCTCCTCCTCCTCTTCCTCCTCCCCTCTCCACCTTGGGGAGGAAGCTCCACCACGGATGCCCAACTCCAGTGTGCAAAGCTCTGGGGCTTGGGGGGTGCTGCTGGGGGGTCAGGGGGAGCTGTGTGGTGGGAGCTGGGGGTGCACCCCTTTGCCAGCAGTCCTCCTGCATGGCCACACATGGCAGGAGCATGCAGAGAGGGAGATGTTGGTCTCTGGGTAACCCTGGCACCTGGTTTGGGCATGCCTGAGGCTTAAAGGGGGATCAGGGGGCTCCTTGTTTGTGGGGCAGGGAAACTGAGGCAGGGAAACCAGGACAGCATGGGTGGTAACATCTCAAACAGCACCTGATTTACCAGAAGTTGTGTATGAAGTGCTGTTGACTTGGAGCAGCTGGCAAAAAACAGTGAAGACAATCCCTCCTCCCCTGTCCCCAGTCATTATTTAAACAGTATAAAGTTCTCTGTAAATGTTTAAAACAACAAGATGGCTGGGAGGGGAAGGAGAAAAGACAAACAAGTTTGCTGTTTCAGCTTTGCAGGAACAGATCTTAATTTTTGGCAGAGTTTTATTCATCCAGAGGATCCAGCTGCTCTTTGGGAGGCTGCAAATTCATAATTGCTTCCCTAACATCTTCCTCCAAAAGGCTGCAGTTTGGCACTGGCATCACCTTTGATGTCTGATTTGGCCAGGACCTGGTGCTGTAGCATCCCAGTTCACTGCCAGGGCAGCTATGCTCAGCAGTCAGTGGCTCCCAACACTGTTTTTCTTTCCCAGACCTAAAGTTCATGGTGGTCAATGCTCAGGAGAAGTCAGGGAACTCTAAAGACCAAGGTGCTGGGGGGGAAATCATCTTGCCTGCAGAAAAGCAGGGCAGGAATCAGGAGCATCCCTTGAGCATCTCTCTCTTGGGAAATGGGGGCTCCTGCTTCCCAGCCCATTACCCCTCCTTCCTCATCTGCCTCCTTAGCACCTGGTACATGACAGCAGCAGAAACTCTGTAATTGCTGCTTAAATACACAGCTGGCAGCATGACTTGAACTAATTCAGCTTTGTGCTGTTGAAGAGCTGGAGCTGTACCCTGGTTTGGCTCCAGGCTGAGAGGGTTTGAAGCCCTGGGGGGTACCATGGGCTGTGGGGGTCAGTGGCTGCTCTCCAGGCTTCATGTGGATCTGACACTGGATCCCAGATCCCAAGGCCTGGAGCATCTCTCCTGGACCAGGACCATCATTTGTGTGGGATCAAGGGAAAGGCAGCATCCTTTTTAGCACAGGGGAGAATCCTGACTGGGAAAATGAGGGTGCATCTGTGAAAACAAGGTGCCTGGGGACCAGAGGAGGACTGTACCCCCCAGCAACCAGCCGGAAGCCTCAGCTGGTCACCAGCCCCAAGTCAGGGCTCATTTCTGCCCAGTCACACTTGCCCTGCTCCTGCCCAGCCAGAGAAAGGGTTTGTGCTCCTGCCCAGTCTTGTGTTTGCCTTTTGCCCTTGTGTCTAGTTGTAGCCAGGGGGGGGTTGGGCTCTTTTCCCAGGCAACTATCAGCAAGACAAGAGGGCATGGTCTCAAGTTGTGCCAGGGGAGGTTTAGGTTGGATATTAGAAAGAATTTCTTCCTGGAGAGGGTGATCAGACATTGGAATGGGCTGCCCAGGGAAGCAGTGGATTCTCCATCCCTGGAGATATTTCAAAAGAGCCTGGATGTGGCACTCAGTGCCATGGGCTGGGAACCACAGGGGGAGTGGATCAAGGGTTGGACTTGATGAGCTCTGAGGTCCCTTCCAACCCAGACCATTCTATGATTCTATGATTCTATGCTCAGCCCCAGGCTGGGCTGGGGGTTATTTATCACCTCAGCACACCCATAGCTGGGCAGTTGCTCTCTGCTGTGAGATGTCTCTGCTGTTGGTTGCTTTGGCTGTTGTGTACAACTTGTATTGCTCCAGAAATGTGTTCTGATCTGCTGTATTTTCCCTGCAGGCTCCCGAATGGTGTTCCTGCTTCAGTCTGACAACCGTGCTGAGCTGTCATCTGAAGATGCTGTTTCCAGAGAAGCTCAAATACCTGTTGGGTGATTTCAGAGTCTGACCTTGCTGCTGATGATGTGTGTGTAGCTCTACCTCTGTGCAGGTACAGGAGGGAAGATGCACACAGTGGTTCCTCGTACAGCCATTCCCAGGATGACTGTTGTTGCTTTTGTGGCTGGAGTGACCTAATCCAAACCAGGATGAGCAGGGCTGCTTCTGTTTCCTGGGGCTTTGTGCATTTTGAGTAGTGGAGAACTCTGCTAACTGCTTTCAACCCAAGCCTGAAGAGTAATGTGAGGGACTGGCCTGCTCATGTGCTGTCCTAATCCCCTGAAGCACTATTCTAATCAAAAACTGCTCACAGACAGCACCTGGGAAAGCTTTTGCTGGGGTCTCCTCTGCTTTTCCAACTTCAGCCAGCTCCTGTGCAGAACCTACACTGAGATAAAAGAAAATGACACAGTGTGAAACCTTCCTCCTCTTCAGCAGATGGTGTTTGCAACAGTGGACTTTGCTTGTGTTGTTGTAAGAGAACGGCCTGGTCTTGCCAAGAAATGGAAGGAGAAGCTGCACTCTGGTTTTGATGAGACTGCTTTGCTATGTAAGCCTGGCCTGAAAGCCCAGATCACAAATGAATTTTTGCTTTTTCAAGGCTCAGACTTTTCTGCCATCTTCAACTTACAAGCTAAAGTGCTGTCATGGCTCTGCTCTCAGCAGCTATAGTCACTCTGCAGCATTCAGGGCAATCTCCTGGGACTCTTGATGGCTGAGGATGTGATGTGTGCTGTGATGTGACCTTCAGCTCACCCTCACAGAAAACCTAAATGCATCCGAACTGGGGTTAACCTGGTGTCGTTGCCTTAGGCTATAGCAGATTGGTGCTACTTCTGTCCTAGCCGTGAACTCTACATGCTTCATGCCTAAAAATCCCCAGGGAGAAAAAAGCAGTGCCCCGACGAGGTGGTGAGTGTTCTCAGCTGGTACTGCTACTGACTGAGCCTGTTCCAGCACCTCCTGTGAAATGGTGCCCTGGGAGGGTGAAGCTAAACTTCCCCCAAGCCTCTTGCTGAGCCTGCTGAGCACTGCCTGCAAATGGGCTCAATAAGGATTAATGAGGAAAAGCATAATGTCTGAAATTTGCCACCAGGACTGAGGGTGGAACTTGGTTACTAGCAAAAACCAGGTGTCAGCTGGTATGAGCCCTCCAAGAAGGTGGGTTACCAATTTTTCTGACCTCATTCTTTGCTCACATCTTGCATGTGATACAAACCCAGAGCAAGCCTTGTGCCTGCAGCTGAAAGGGCCAAGAACCCATGTGCTCTCAGCCCCCTTGAGTGCCTCAGCTGCTCCCAGGCTGCTAGAAAGTTGTTTCTGCAATTCTCTTCTGGCTATGTCTGACCACCTCCTTATTCCTGATGATCTGCTGCTGCCCCCAAAGCATTGCTGGAGCTCTGCCTGACTGCATCAGCTACCTGAGCTGCTCTGCTCCTTACTCCTCCCAGCAACCAGAGACTCCTGTCCATCAGTCTTCAGCCTCTCTTGAAACCACAGCAATCTGAGAAGAAACAGACTGTTGCAGGTTCTGTCCTGCATGTTGTTACCTGGGGGAGATACCAACCTTTCTGGAGAAAGGGATTATGAACATCTGTCAGCTCTGCTATTCAACCATGCCCCTGAAATGGGAGAGCAGCACAGCCCCTGTGTGCATTCCTCCCTCCTAACCTGGCACCAAGCTTTCTCACAGCTCCTGGGGACAAACCCACTTTGCCCTGGCAAGCCTCCAAAGCCCTTTCACAGCAAGCCAGGTGTGAACAAAGCATGTCCCATCTCAGCACCAGCTACCTGTGTTCACCCTGCCCTGTTACAGCAGGGACAACAGGCCTGGACAGGTAGGAGGTGGGTGCTGGGGGGGGTCAGCCAGAGTGCACACTTCCCCACAGTCTTGTGCCTTCAACTAAAGGAGAGATCTCTCTTGAGCTCCCCTTTCACTCCAAGCTTTCAAAGTGGTACCGTATGGATGCTAGAATGATGTTCATTAGTTTCTGTCTGAGCCCTCTCGTGCTGCAAAATTCCCTGCAGGGGATGGGTTTTGCTGCAGCTGGGCTCTGGTGGCTTTTCCCCTGGGGTTTCAAGAAGTTTCCTTCCACCCATGAGAAGTGCCAGGCATCCAGGGAGGATTTGGTTCTTGGCAGCTGTTCCCGTTTTGCTCTAGAAAACAGATGCTGTGCTAGGAATGCACCGTGACTAAAATTCCTCTGGGCTGCTCTGGTCAAACAGCAAATAGCAGCAACAGGAAATGGAGGGCAGGAGAGCAGTGCTGCTCAGGAGAGAGCAAACAGTAGGAATGAGCCCTTTTCTTCCCCTTCCAGCCTCCCCTGAGCCAAAAAAGCAGGAGCTGAGCAGATTGAGGGAGAGGAAGATGCCAGGGGTTAGCAGGCTGCCTGCCTCCCACCTCTGGCAGCCCCACAGCACAGGCTCTGCTCTGCCTGGACCTGCTCTGGGTGAGCTCTGGCTTTGTCACTCTCCTTGCTTTGGTGGTGTCCAATCTCCATGTCTCTCTCTCCATTTGTTTTGCAGAGGGCTCAGGGAAACTTTCAGGATCAGAGGTTTTGAACAAGGGGTGTGACGAGCGGTGACAGTTTGGGAAAAACAGAAGCAGCGAAAGGTTTTGATACTGTCAGAGAACATGACAGGCAAGTTCACAGCCCCTGCAGGCCTTTGGCTTCTTGTTTTCTTTTGCCAAACAGGGAAAGCAGTCCTGTGTGGTGACAGGGTCACGGGAGGTGACCCTGTGGCAGGCAGGGCAGAGCTAGAGATGCTGAGAGCAAAGCAGAAAGCCTGGGCAGGGGCTGGGAGGAGGGAGAGGACCTGCAGGGACTTGGGAAATTGTGTGCCTCTTTTTCAGGGAGGACACTGTGAGGCATCTGGGAATCCAGCACCACTGATGTGCCCAGATAACACACCCTGGATGCTGAAGCTGCTCTCAGGGCATCTTCTCCTGCTGTTACTGAAGGGCTGGTAGGAGCTCAGGTCTGGAGAGCAGAGGGAAAGAGTTGTGGGCAGCCCAAAGCCTGTGCCTTGTCCTTCTCCAGCTGGAGGTGCTGGGACTGAGGACTGGGCCATGCCTGCCCAGTGAGTCTTGAGTGCATGGTGAGTGCAGTGTGGACACAGCCCTAATTCTCCAGCCCCTCCATGCCACTACAAAATGGGTTGCCCCATCAAAACAGACCTTGCCTTGTTCCCAGACTATAAAAGAAGGGGTTGTGTGATAAACTGCAGCTGCTCTCCCTAATCTCCCACCAGGATTTGCATTAACTGTCAAGACAGTGACTTCCTTGATGCTGGGCAATTTTTTTCTGTGCACGCATCCAGCTAATCAATTAAGTTTCTCAGCAGCTTCCTCCAGCATTCAGGCTTGGAGTGGGGAAGGAATTTATTATTCTAGGCACTGTTGGAGAGGCATGAAATGCACTAAAAGCAAATTGGCTGCACTTTCCAAGCACTGACACTCTTCACTCATAGCTTTGCTTTCTGGTCTTCCTCCCTCAGCCTCCTCCTTGCTCTCCTGAGCACTTCTGGTGCAGCACTGGTCTCACCAGTTCAGAGAGAAGTGGGCTGAGACACATCTGCTCAGGCTGCACCCTGCTACAGGGGGTCTGGGTGCTGGGGTGCTCAGTGTCTCAGGCAGAGGTGGGGACATTTCCCTTGGGGCAGGGTCTTTGCACTTCAGGTCACTTTGTACAAAGGCTGAATGCTGCTGGGTTGCTTCCTACCTGCTGCAGTCCTGGGGATGTGCTGGTTTGTCCCTTAGGTTAGCCTTCTGCTAGAAAAATAGTCTCTCTTGATCCTTTTTTTTTTTTTTTTCCCTTCTCCCATCTTGTTTTCCTCTCTTGTGGTTGTTCCCTGCCCAGGCGTGGTCCTCCCCATGTGGAAGGGAGACACTGTGTGATGTATTCACACCCTGTAACCTCTGCCTCTGCAGAGCTGGGAAATGGAAGGGGAAGGATCCAGCAGTGTGGGTGGAGGCACCAAGAAAGAAGGGCTGTTTGGGGTGATCTTGGGGAAGATTTATGGAGGGTTGAGAGGAACTGTGTCTCCTGCCAGCTCAGCTACACCCTGGCTCTCTCCTGGTGGGAATGAGGATATTTTTAAAGTGTTGTTTAGCAATGCAATGGCTTCAGCGTGACAGCAGTGGGACTGCCAGGGTCAGAGGGCTGCAGAGATTTGTCAGGAGCACAACCAATTGTGTAACACTTCCCTTCTCCCCACATTTTGGCCTCTCAGGATATAGGCATGCATCCTCCCAGGCCAAGGAAAATTTGGTCCAAGCAAAGCTGCTGTTGTGCCATTGGCCTGGCAGGGAGGGATGGCCCCATCCTGGCCTGGAGGTGAGATCTTTTCCCTTAGGTGCTGCCTGCTCAAAGGTTTCCTGCAGGCTTGGTGCTTCAACGTGTCATCTTAGAAATCTCAGCAGAGGATAAGGAACTGGGTGGACAAGATAACCCATGATTTCAGAGGGTTATCTTTATCAGCAAGAGCATTTCAGCCATCTCTAGTCCTGTGCTCTGTAGCAGGATAACCTGGAGCCAATGACATTACTGCTGTGGGATAAAACCCATCAATATTCTGCTCAGAAAGTGAACCAGGACCAAGAATCCAGGGTGCTTGCTGCCAGTCTTCTTTCCAGGCCATTACACAATACTACTCTGGGGTTAACAAACTGAAAACATCTGGGAATAATCAAAGCTATTCAGGCTCTGGGAAAACATGGCTGGAGAAAGTTTGAAAGAAGCAACTTGAAAGCTCAGCATTGTTAAAAACAGTCTGGAAGCCCTGGAAATTAAAACTAGGGTAACATCTACCAAGAGTGAGGAAATATCAAGAGAAGAATAATATCCTCTGAGGAACAGAGAGGACCCAGAATGAATTCTAATGCTCAAGCTTCTACTATGCCAGAGGGCATTAAAAATTGCTTTGAAACAAACAGATCTGCCTTTCCTGTGGTTTCCACTGGCAAGGGAGCAGAGGAAGAGACCAGGGGTCTGTCTTAAAAAGAGCCTAGGGAACAGAAGTAGGATTTAATGACAGAAAATCACAATCCTCCAACAGCCCAGCAGTGCCAGTGCAGAGCCTGCAGTGAGCAGGACCTGCCAGGGCTGGCTCAGGGAGGATGCAGGGCAAGCAGCAGAGGTCTGGGGCCAAATTGCATCCCTGGCAGGGTGCCACCAGCCAGACTACAGCTGTGACAGGGAGGAATGAAACCCACAGGCTTGAGCAGCAGGATGCATGCTTGGGCTGGGGCATGCATTGCCATGGGAAGGAGCATGGGATGGCTCATGGTTCCCAGGACATCTTCCCTATGGAAGGGGACAGTGCCTTGCTCTCTCCCTCTGCAGGGAGTGTGCTCAGGCCTCCTCTGGGCTGGCAGCTCTGCTGACCATGGGATCATGCTCTGAGCCTGGTGGATAACTCAGAGCTGGCAGCTGGAAGCTCTCTGTGGAGTTCTCTGGCTAGCAGCAGGGATTCTGGTGTTCCACATTCTTGCTGAGCTACCTGCAGCACTGCCCCTGCTCCTTTTGCAGGAGCCTCTGGGGCTGCTTCCCTGGAGTGACTTAGGGAAAGGCCATGGAGTCATCCCTCCTCCATGGAAATCCCCTCTTTTAGCATCACTAGGGAGGCAAGTCTTCTGCTGGGAAATAGCACTTTTGCTTGTTTATAGAAGCTTTAATCTTGAGAGGCCTCCCAGTGTTTTCTGTTCTCCCTTTTACCACTACCCATCTCTTCTTGCCTCTGCCCCTGGCTGGGTCTGGGGTGCAAGCCATCAACATCTCCAAGTGATGGAAAAGCATCCATGGCATGAGGAGAGTGAGCACACTGTTGGAAGGCCAATGGGACAACCAAGCATCACAAGAGTAATGGAAATGGTTAAAGATTTGGGGAGCCCAGATCTGCTGCATCTTCCATGACAATCTGGCCTCCCCAGCATCCTTGTAAATGAGAAACCACATAAGCCTCACACTCTATTACTGTGTGGAGCATTAGAGTCTCTCATTTAGGATAAACATTCTCATCTCCAGCAGAGCACGAATAACATTAAATGAGATAGTTAAAATGTTTCAGGCCAATTATAACCCTGGTGTAACTTCAGCACTGTTACACTGGGGATTAATTTGATCTGGAGAGCTCTGCCTCTTCTTCTGAGCTGGGATTCCAGTGCAGGTAATTACATCCTGCCTCTCTGTACTTTCTCTGGAGTTTTAATTGGGTTGAATGGACCAAATCCACAGCAAGTGTAAATCAATGTAATTGAGCTCTCTCTGGAGTGGAACCCTGCTGATTTACACCCTCAAATTTGGGCCAGCCTTCTCCCTTTCTTCTCTGCCAGGCTCCAGCTGAGGGCTGCCCAGTGAAGGGATTTAGGGATTTGGGCTGGGGCAAGGACACTGCTCTGACCCAGCACCAGCCTCCCTGCAAAGGACCCAACTTCTGCTCTTCAGAAAGTCAACAAACTTCCAAACAGAGGACTGAGAAAGCTCTGTTCAGCCCCTCTGCTGCAAAAGTGCAAGTCAGGTCTGCTCTGATGTGCAAGGCACCCTTCAGTACCTTCTCTTGGCAAACCCATCACCCCAGTTTCATGCTGGGGGAACCAGCCCTTACCTCCCAGCCTGGATCCCAGACCAGACTCCTTGTGCACCCAGACAGGCAGCTGGACAGTTGCCCTCTTCCACTTCCCAGCCCTCTCAGTAAATCTGTGTAATAAGGGACATTTGACCCTCTCTTTCCCTGAGCAGCCTTAAGAAGCATTTTTGTTCCATGAGATAGTTAAGGAACTTGAAGCAATTTCCTCCCGTTGCTTCTACTGTAGCTTTTTGTCTGGTTGGTTTTTTTTGTTTTTCTTTTTGAGAAAAAGAAAAGTGATTGGGCACAAGCAGCCTTTAGGATGCCTCAGAAGCAGGAGCAGAGGAGAGATGGCAGGGTCTGATTATGGAGGAGCAGAACCAGACAGCCCAGTCCAGATGAGATGACCCCATCCCTGGTCCACTTGGTCTGTCAACCCAGACAGGAGAATCAGAGCTGGGAAAGTGCACTGACTGGCTGTAATTAGGAATTTAATTGCAAAGTGTTATCTCATTGAGTTGGAGCCTACACAGGGCCATAATTCCTCCACAGCCAATTGTATACAGGGGCAACGACGGAGGGAAGAGTTCTGGGAACAGCCTCCCTCACAGATTTCCAGGACTTGCTGCTGCTGTGTGGTCCCTTTCCCTTCTCACAAAGCAATGATGAAAACAGACAAGCAGATAAACCCCGGGGAGCTGAGCCCAGCAAGACCCCACAGCTTCCCCCCCTCCTCCAGGCTGTGTGGGACTGCTGGTCCTAATCCACTGCCACCCCCCCCCCCCAAGCTGCCTGTAGCCCACTCACCACTTCATTTCTCTTTTGTTGTTTTCACAAGGTGTATTTCAGTGAGGACAGAGGTGGAAAGAAAAAGAGCAGAGATGTTGCAATCCTTCCTCCTGAAACAAACAGCATCTCCTCAGCAGAACCGTGATGGTGGGACCACATCCTTCAGCCTCCTGGCCCCAAGGAGACCATCAGCATCCCAGCCTTTGGAGAACCTCCAGTGACACCTCTCCTGACCTGTGATGGCCATCACTACCAACTCTGTGTTTCTGGTAAAGCTGAGGGTGGTTTTGGCCAGCAGAGAGGATGCAGTTAGCAAGGTTATGAGAATTCCCACTCCCACCCACCAAAGGCCTTCCAGGACCATCAGAAATCTCATCCCAGACAGCAAACTCCTTGCAGCCAGCAGCCCTCAAACAGCCACAGACTCACCCCTTCCTAGCTCGGCTGCTGGCTGTGGCTCATTGAGCAATAAGGAACATTTCTCATCAAACCCACCCTCTTGGAGGTCCCCAGATGGAGAGCTGGCCTGGCTGGTTTGCTCAGCAAACCTTTATCTCCCAAATCTACACCACCTCCTGCAGCTGATTTAGCAAGCAATGTTTGTGTACCCAGGTTTGTGGTGCAGTGACCTTGTTCCCAGCAGCAATGTGACATTTGCAGGCATGATTTCCAGCTGGTCCCATGTTGTCCAGGGATTTTTTGTGTGTGTGTGCTACTCCAGATGGGGAAAAAGGTCAGAGTTACTGATGGTAAGGCCCAGACTGAAATCTGGATTTTACCCAAGCCTAGGATGACTAACCCTGCAAAGCTGAGCTCCAGTTGGTGACCTTCAGGGGGTTGCAATTAGGCTCTGCTCCTGGTTTTTGGGGCTCTCATAGCTCCAGTACATCTGCATCTTCCTTGGGGTTCCTCTCCATCCTGTTTCTGACCTTGCAGATCCTCCTTGTTGCTCATGACTGCCCACCCAGAACTGAACAGCCTCAGCCCTGATGCATCCTCTGTAGCTAAGCCCCTGACCTTTATTTTCCCTTAAATCAATGCATAAAAGCCATACTACAGCAATACCAGCATGCCAGGAGACTCCAAGGTGATTTATATCATCTGAGGAGCTGATTTTGCTTTTGAGGCTTCAATCCTGATAAGAATTTTTCTTTCCAGCTCCCAATCTCTTCTGTGTTGCCTTCAATGCATATATGTTGTTTTCATCCCCTGACCCCTCCTTCCTGGCATTACTAACTCTTCATCTTTCTTCTAATCTTCTAGAAAATGAAGGCAGCTCCAGGTAAAACAGCAGTTTTATTCTTCCTGATTGTAATTTTTTTTTTTTACCAAAAAAAAAAAAAGAAAAAAAAAAGAAAAAAATCACTTCAAGTGAGCAGAGGTTGTAAATTCTTAGTTTAAAAGCTTCAAGGAGAAAAAAAATCTATTTGGAAAACTCTGTAAGCATTTGTGAAATCATCACTGTGGAAAACCAAGCCACTGGGAGCTGTAGTCTGGCTGGCTGGCTTTACCTGAGCAGTGGGGAGGTGACCTACAGCCCCAGGATGCTGGGGAGATGATGGACCCCAGATGATGGGGAGAGCCAGGAGCATCCCAGGCAGGAGCCCACAACAGTGGGGAAAAAACCCACTGTTGATAATCAGCTGCTCTCCTTCCCCCATCACTGCATCCTGCTTGTGGTCAGCTCTTGGAAAGGAGCAAACACTCTGTTCTGGGTGCAAAAGGGGTGTATTTAGCACTGAAAATTCATGCCAGCCATGCTGAGGCTGGCACAGCTGTGCCCACAGAAAGGATGCTGCTCTGTAACTGTTTTGCTCAACAAAAAAGCAAAGACCTGCCTCCTTCTGCCCCACACGTAGTGGCAAAACCTTTGGGAACTGCTTTTTCTGTTTGAGTGGAGCTGATGTTTGCAGGTCCCCTGATGACTGATCGATACATGCTGATAGACTTTTCTCATCAGAGCAATTTATTTTTCCAACAGGACACCGAGTACTCAAACAAATGAAGGCTTGCACAAGAAATCGTCTGCCTCAGTTTGGCAGCCAAAAGAAAACAGGGATATTTGTCTTTATTTTAAACCCAAATTTTTTGTGGCTAAACAGAGCCAAAAATATATCTCCCTCCCTCCTCCCCCCACCTCCCCAAGCTTCTCTCAGACACGAGAGAGCTCCGAATGCCAAAAGCAACTCCTCCCTGCCACAAGTGGACCTAATAAACCCAGCACGATACTGGTGCTTAGTGGAAACAGATGCACCTCTAATGCTGTCATCCACAGCAAGCTGCATCTGCAAACTGATCTTTTATTAACATGTTTATAGAGATGGGAAAGCTGCAGAGGGTGTGTGAGCCCCCAACCCCATCACCAGGAGCCCCACGCCTGACCCCCTGTGTGCCCCCCAGGGCTCAGACTTTAAAAAAAAGCAAAGTTCTTTGCTTCACCAGCGTTTACCCTCCTGTCTGGTGCCCCCCAAGCTGCAGGAGGGGAGCTGGGGTGATGTGGGTTTGTTGGCATCAGGTTGGCATCGTGGGTTGCTTTGATTTTGGTGTATGCCAAGGTGGGATGTGCTGGTGCAGGGCACAGGGGAGCTGCAGGAGGAGGAGGCATGGTTAATTGTGTTTGGTGAGAGCTGGGACAGAGGAGATTGGGAGCTTTTTGGGATCTGCTGAAGGGAAGGAAGGGCAAGGTGAGTCCCTGAGATGCCCGAGGGCTTTCAAGCAGGGCTCTTGTAGGTTTGGGGGAGATGGGAAAGCCATCTCTGGCTTCAGGGTCCCCCCAGACCCCACACACGTTCTCCAGCCCAGGCCAGCATCCCCTTCCCCCTTGACACCAAAGAAAACTCTCTTGGTTCCAAGGGAATGGTTTGAGTTGTCCTACCTTTGCTGGGAGCTGCAGATGGATAGTCTGGAGCCAGGGCTCACTGTGCAGGACACAAAGCCAGGTCAGATCCAAATGGTCAGATCCCAATGCCCACATCACATGCACCCCATCCCTACCCTGGCCTGACCACCACCAGCTCTGCTGCTGCCTTTTCTATCTCTACAAAATAATCCTGCCCTCAAGGCAGAGGGTGTGTAGACCCTCACCTGGGAACTGAGCTGCTATTGAAAGCAAAGAAAAAAGGGCTTTTCCCTTCCAATCTGGCCATGTCAGGCTCTAGTTTCTTTCCTGCAGGGTCAGACACTTTTCTAGAGCCTTTCACAGCCTCACCAGTAGGCAGGGACCTATAAATCCTGGGTGAAACAGGAAGAAACTCTCATCAGAATACCTGAGGGGTCTGGGAGCAGGCCAGAAGTGCACAGACCAGACTTTTTACCCCAAAGCAAGCACATTCTTTCCACAGTTTCCCCAAAGCTGCATCTATCCCAGACAACCACAACATCCTACCTGGCTTTTACTCCAGTGTTACGTGGTGTGAGGCTCAGAGCTGGGCTCTCTCCTGCTCTCTTCTTCTCCCTCGGGATCCCTGGGGACAGAGGGGATGGGGTGAGCTGTGGGGCCAGCTGCAGCCCTGTCTAAATGAAAGTGATAACTTGCTGCAAGTAAGGGCTGCTTTGCATGGAAGGAGCCAAGCCCTTGGTTACAGCAAACCCCTCCTTTTTCTCTCCAGGGTGCAGCAGGCAGGGGTGAATGTCTCTTGCATGGGGACCAAGCACCTCAGCTCAAGTCCCATAAGGAGGGACAGCATTTATACTGGAAAATGCTGATTTTATCCAACAATTTTTTTTTTTCCCAGGAAATAATTACATCATGCAAGTCCTCCATCACCCACTCTCTCCCACCAGCTGTCACTTTATCACAGCCCATCTTTCCCCTGGGCTTTGGGACAGGGTCAGTGAGTGACATGCAGTGGTTACTTCCAGAAATTCACAGAAAGCTGATATGGCCCCTGGGGGCTTTTGAGTGGCTCAGCTTTGGCTTTTTGGCCTCCATCTCAGCCAGCCTAGGGTGGGATGGCCAGAGGAGCAGGCAGTGCTCAAGCAGAACCTTCAAAGGGCCCAGGGGCTCTGCCAGCTCCACTTCCCTGTGTTGCTTTGCCTCATCAGTGCAGATGGCTTTGCATCCCTGTTACCTGGTAGGGACTGGATGCCTTTGGATGGCTATTTCCTGCCTAACTTGGCTGAAATAAGCCAGCAGGCTACAAAGCCACCTTAGGGAGCACCCACCCATGTGTGTGCTCATACACCCCCCAGACCTGTGTGATGGCCCAGCCCTTATTGCCCCTGGAATCTGGGCAAAGGAGGGAACCCTCTGATTTTCACCCTTGTTCTGCTTTCAGCATTATTGCCTGCCTGGTTACACCTGGTGATAAAAGGAAATCGTGCTCTGTGGTTTGTGGGATCAGAGCTCATCTCATCTTATTATTGTGGCTGAAACAGGTCCAGAAATCTCCTTAAGCTGCTGAAGGAGCTCTGCAGAGACCAGAGAGGTGAGTAAAACCCATCCCCACCTCCAGGTACCCCACTGGCTTTTCCACTTCTGAAGCACATCTCCTTTTCAGTGCCAGAATTTGGGGTCACTTTGAATAACTTGCTCAAAAATCAGAAGAAAAAGCTGAAGACACTCTCTGAGTCATTGGCATGTTGTTACCAAGGACACTAAGGTTCCTGATTTTGAAGAAGAGATTAATTACATCCTACAAATAGACATTTTATCTGCACTGAAGAGCAGCAAGAGCTGGTTCTTTTAGCATAGCTCATTATGTATCAGCAGGTAGGATTGTGACAGATGTAGGAATCCAGTCGTATTGTCACTTGGGTTTAATCATCAGAAAAAAAGCTGTGTTCCCTGGGTCAGCTTCTAGTGACAATTTGTAATATTTACACAGCACTTTAGGGCTGGCTTCTTTATTGTGGGAGTCTGTATTCACTCGTCAGTCTCTCATTATGCATGTGCCAGTATTAATTGCATTTAGAAATGAGATTCTAAAGGCAAAGTGAGAGCTATTTAGACCTCCATTCAGCTTGAAAGACAGCAGCTTTCTGTGTGACAGCTCTTGAGATGTTCTTGTGCTCGGCTTGCTCTCCAGCTGAAAAGCAGGTGTTGGAGAGAGTTGATGCTGGAGCCACTGTATCAGCACTGCCTTTTGTGCATGCCCAGACATTTATATAACTGACAGGATAATGACTCCGCAGAAGTGGCACAGAATTGACCCTTCTGGTACTGGATTCAGACCCAGCAGGGTAGACAGTGGAGCTGCTCGGTTGCCAGACAGATACAAGGGGCAAAGTGATGCTAAGCCTGCTGCAGAAAGAGGGGGGTGGTGGTGGTGGGGGTGTTTATTTTCTTGCTGGTGGGTCTGGGGGTTATTTATCAGCTTGGCTGAGCCTGCAGCATTTTGGAGCTATGTTTGTGGCCTTGCTAATTTATTTAAAGTCGTACAGAAATTCAGCTGACACTTGTCTGTGCATGCCTGCTGTGCCCTGATTGCTCCAGCCTGGAGATGCAGAGCTGTGTGCTGCCACTGCCAGCTATGCCTGGGTGGTGGAAATGAGGAGGTCACGTCCTGCTTCCCAGAGGGGACTAAGCTGGAAGGTAAGACAGATGATGCCAAGCTACTTTTCTCCAGCCTGAGGTAGAGAGGGGCTGTTCTCACCTTGCAGCACGGTGTGGGAGCTGTAACAAGGGTGTCTTTATGGGGTGGAGATGGGCAGAGGGACCAAATACTCCCCCTCTCCACAGCCCTGGCTCCCATTCCTAGGAACACAACCCCTCTGCTACCTGTGGGCTTCATGGCCAGCCTGTTGTGAGGAGGCTGAGAAAGCAGTAAAAGCAAATCCCTGTTTCATTTCTGTAAAGTGCCTCCTTTGCTTTGCCATAGTTCAGCCCTGTCCCAGCAAGCCCCCAGCCTGATTGCTCTTCAAGGGCTCTCCATGGAGGATGTTTCCCCTTGCAGACCTGGGTCTTCCCAAGAGGTTCCAGTGGGTGCTTCTGTGCAACCTTGGGCACTTGGTGCCCTGCATTTCCCTGTGCTGAATTGGCTCTGAGACCAAAGCCCAGGCTCTGGGTCAGTGGCATCTGCACCTTCCAAACCCCACATCTTGCTCAGGAGCAGGCAGTGAGCAGCTCTTACCAGGAAGGGAGTGGAAGGGAAGAACATGAGAAAGGCAAACAGAGCAGGCATCCATAACCAGCCGTGGCCCTCAGCCAGGATCTTCTCATTAAATATCACATAAAAGAAAGAATATGTCACTGCTTGTTGAGGAAACCCAAGCCCAAGGAGGCCCTCTTGACTGTCCTGTCCCCTGAAGGGGAGGTTGGTCCCAAGGAACATTTCAGTTTGTTTCCCACCTCCACCAAGGGGGGACAGCAGACCCCAGAGTTTTTAGGGGGAAACCCTTCAAACTTCTCCTTTTGGGATGGTGGCAGCCAGCTCCAAAGGCCAACCCTGACCTCACAGCCCCATGGCTGAGCCCCCCAGCCCTGTGAGTGTGGGCCAAGGGCAACCCATGCTGTCCCTGGCAGCCCCAAGGCATATAAATAGCAGATGAGACGTGAAGGAGGTCAAGTGAGCAGGGGATTTCACATAATCTGATCTTCCCTGTGCTGTTCATTTGTGTCCTTCCCACAGGACACACTCTGCTTCACATACAGGAACGTCAGAGCCAGAGGGACGCTCCTACTCTGAGGCAGCTTTTATCCTGTGGAACATGTGGGCTCCTGTCTTTTTCTTCACTGTGTGCTGCTTGTCTTTAATCTGGGAGTTGTCCAGGTCTGTGCACATAGAGAAAATCCTGGTCTTTGGTGCTGCATGGGGTCCTGGTGCATGTCCAGGCTGACCCTGGTCTTCTTAACTCACCCAAACCCAGCTGGATCAAAACTGGATTGGGGCTCTGGTGTCTCAGGTCTGTTGGTCTGGAGGATGCTGCCTGCCCTCCACCATGCCCATCTGAAGCCTTGGTCACCTGTACCACTGCTCCCTGGGCCCTTTCAGGCAGCACTTCTTTTTCTTGCTTCTGCTGCTTCCCTTTTCCAAAACATGAAAGGCTGGAGACAAAAAAATCTCTCCTGATATAACACTGTCAGTGGAACTGCTCTGATTTATGTCAGTGCAGAGCAAGGCAAATAGATGAATGTCCAAAATAGAGCAAGTAGAAAACCTGTTAATAGCCACTGGTCTTTAGGAGTGAGAGCAATTAATCACCAAAAGAGCTAATCCAGCGGTGTATGGCTTCTCTGTCTGCACATGGACCAAGAGCCTGTCTGGTGGCTGCAGCAGGGCTTGGAGGAAACTTCTCTCCATCCAGCTGGGAATCTCCCTCATGCTTCCTGGGGTCTTGTGCTGTTCTGGGGAGCCCTTGTCCTGAGTCCAGTCTCCAGCTGCCAGTTCCAGTGCCAGGCACAGTCCCTCCCCATGCTGTGCTGCTGTCTCACCATCCACATGATGATGATGATGATGATGATGATGATGGCAGTTGAGTGTGAGGTCTGACCAGGCTGCAGGGCCCTGGTTTAGATGTGGTAGAAGGGGTGCTGGTCCTGAGTGGTGATTTCCAGGGCAGCCCCAACATCCATCCCAGCTTTTGCAGCTCCAGACTCCATCCTACCTCCTCCTGCAAGGTTTTGTGCTTTCCCAGTGCTTGCTCTGGATCCCAGCCACCAACACTGGTGCCTTTGCTCCAGGTGACCTGTCCCCCAGCCAGACACCTCCCCTCTGTGCAGCCACCTCCTGCTCTCCCTGCAGTTTCCCAAGGACCAAGCTGCAGGCTGCCAGTCCCCCTGTACCCCTGCCCAGGGACAGCCCCCACCTCTGCACTGGGAGCACCCAGGCCAGGAGATGCCTTCCCTCTTGGAGGCTTGTTTCTCCCACACCTGACTTCATTGGCTCATGAAGTACCAGTTTGACCTCCCCACTTTCAGCTGTCTCCAGTCTTCACAGGTAAATAGATTTGTGCATCTCCTGCAGAAACCTCCCCAAGCCCAGCTTGGTGGTGTTGGAGCAGGGAGGGAGGGTGATGTTCTGCCCCCCCCCCCTACAGCCCTGTCCCCCCGAGCTGAAGGCACCTGAAGAGGAACAAAAATCCCTCCCTAAAGACCCAGGGAGCTGCAGGCAGTGGGAGCTGCAGGGGCAGGCAGTGTGCCCATGGCACAGGAGGGGGCACAGAGCAGGAGCTGACCCGGAGCTCTGCTTGCAGCTTTGTCACCGCCTGGGTGTGGGACTGCAGCAAGTCCCTTCCCATCTGCTCCCTGCCATGGCCTCGGAGCCAGGACGTGTGCCTGGGCACGGAACACAAGGCGACAGGGCCAGGGCTGCAGGGTGGTGGCTGCTGGCTCTTCGGAGAGATGATATTTAGCTGCTGCCCTCAAGCATCCTCCATACCCGGCCCCTCAACCAACCTCTCGG
The DNA here is from genome assembly GCA_023637945.1 of Phaethornis superciliosus. Taxonomy (NCBI): domain Eukaryota; kingdom Metazoa; phylum Chordata; class Aves; order Apodiformes; family Trochilidae; genus Phaethornis; species Phaethornis superciliosus. The sequence goes on from JAJQWJ010000021.1 coordinate 2,584,631, forward strand.
TACCACAGGGATGGGGTGGGACCTCCCCAGAGCTATTTAACATCAGATGAAGGTTTGCCAGCTGCATGCTACCTGGGTGTCATTGGCATCCTGGTGATGTCCCTGCACCCCAGAGCACTGCTCGGTCTCCTCCCCAGCTGAGACACGAAGACAAACAGGCTGGGTAGATAGCAGGGTGATGGACTGCTCCATTTGGGAAACACCTTGATCGGTGCATGTAAAAGCATGCCAGGAGTTCAGCCCTGTCCCTTTGCACCTCAAAGACAGGGGCCTAACCCTACATTTCCCCTCTGGCTGCAACAGGGGGGAGGTGACAGCGCAGCACAAGGCGATGTCTCCTGCTGTCACCCCAAGGACCAAACCCAGAAGGAAATCAAACCACCCGAGGATGAGTCTTAGGCTTAGCAGTGAGATCTCCCACAGGGCTACCCCTCACCCTCCCATCTCCGGCCCCAGGGCCCCAGGGTGACAGGAAGGGTCAGGAGGGGACGTACGGTTCCACTTTGTTGGAGAAGCGGCGCCGCAGCATCAGGACCAGCGTGCCGAGGAGCAGGACTGTGGTGCACATGGTGCTGCCTCCATCACCACGCAGCTCTGCCAGCCCCTTGCATCCCTCCTGGAGGCACTGCCAGGCCCAGGGCTGTCACTGTGCACCCCGGCTGGCAGGCACCTCTGCCCAGCAGCCACCTGAAGGCTCTCAGGGTTGGGTTTAGGAGGCATTAGGGCAGGATCAGATGTACTTAAGAAGCAACAAATGAGGATGCTCTGCTCTGACCTTTGGACAGGAGGGAGCTGAGCAGCTGGGCAGTGACCCCTTAAGCACTTAATTGGCTTTGGTGTGGGGTGCTCTCACCCCAGCTGGCTGCCAGCCCCGCACCTCAGCCAGGTAGGCACAGGGGTGACATGTGATGGACAAAGCTTGTCCCCACTCCATCCACCCCAATGTTCCCAATTCCCCCCACCCTGTCTTCCTGCCACCACCTCCATCACCAGCAGGGCTTGGTGCTCCCCACCTTTCCTGTGTGCCTCCCTCTACTCTTTGACCACCTTCCCCCTGTTCTTCTTTTTCTTTCTGGCTCCTTTATCCCTCCTCCTGCCAGACATGCCTCAACCCACTCCCCCCTTCTCAGCATCAGTAATCTGACAGGATCAGACCTAGCTGTAATTCCCCATGGTCACGTCTCAGACAGCTGATTCCAAGACCTTGTCTGCATCCTTCCCTCTCCTGCACTGGGTTTGCCTCCTCTTCCCCACTCTCCCATCACTCCCCATGGCACAGCCCTCATCCCCCAGTCTCCTCCCAGTCCTCTGTGTCCGTTCCCAGTGTCTTGCCTGGGAAGCCTTTCCCTGTCCTATAAGCTGCTTAGATGTCCCCATCCACAGGCAGTGAAATACCTTCACACACCTTGTCCTGGCTCAGCCCTTTGCAGTGCAGAACACATCTTTTGGAATGCAGGGACTTTGTGGGTTTGGGTTAAAGAGAATAAAAGGGAAAGAAACCTCTCTGAGAGAGGGAGAGGGCAGGGAGAATGCAGCTGAGTGTGTGTGCATGGATGTGCAGATGAACACCCACATGGAAGGTTTGATGGTGCATGGATGTGCTGAGCTGGTGGTCCAGCAATGGGAAGGCCCAGAATGACTGTGGTTAATCCACTCTTCTTGGTGGACATGTCCTCTCAAAGTCCTCCAAAGCCTAAAAACAACAGTCACGAGGAGCACTTGAAATGTTAGTAAACCCAAATCCCTCTAAACCCATCCAGTAAACAGTCTCTGTCCCTGAACTTGGGGTCAGGCAGGGGCGGAGGGGAGAGATCCAACCACTGGCACTGATGGGGTAGGAAACCTTTGGAAGAGAGGTGGACAAAACCATCCCAAGCATCTCCTCCAGCCAGATGGAAATGAGAGTGAATAGTTTCTTCCTGAGGGGCAGTCAGGCTGGAGGGAGCAGAGCTGCCTGACGCAAGGCACCGGGGAGCACACGGGGTGGCCGAGCCCCACATCCCAGCCAGCCCTGCTGGAGCACACGGGGCTCCCAGGAGCACGTTGCAATATGCTGGGAAGTCACTGCAGCCAAATAAACAGCAACTGCTGGCTGAGCTGGAGCCCAAGGGGCTGGAAGGACCTTCCTTCCCTGGCAAGAGGCACCGTGGTTTCGTAATCCCCGGGAGCACGGGGCCGCTCACAAACCCTTCTCCCCTTGCTGAGACCCAGCCAGGCTGGCATCAGGAGCATCCCTGCTCTTACACCCCAGATGCTACCTGAGGCTTTCAGAAAGAGCATCAACAGGAGCTTGCTCTCTCATGGCCTTGTTTATAACTGTGTGGTTCCCCCATAACCAGAGGGTTGTGACTTGGGCTGCTCCACCCTGCCCTGAGCCCTCCAGGTGCCAAAAGAGCCCTGTGCAGGGGGCAATGCTGAAATGCTGGTCCCTCCATCATCCCTGGGTGCTCTCCAGGTGCCAAAAGAGCCCTGAGCAGGGGGAAGTGCTGAAGTGCTGGTCCTTCCACTCTCTCAACATTCTTTGGGTGACCTCAGAAGTGGCTCTGTGTGGGAGCGTATCACTTCCAAAGGCTCTTGATTGACACCAAGAGATGCTCGGTTCAAAGGCGAGGTAATGTGAGCAGATTAGTTAATGCTTCTTGCCCTAGCCCTTGAGAGCAGGGCTGGAATGGCAAGGCAGACTTAATGGGTTTTGAAGGCTTTTCTTTTTAAGATATGAATCAATGAAGCTGTACGGGGAGCATGGATAATGTGATCGGAATAAGAAACAGGATTTATCTTTGAACTGGAGAGAGGTCCCTGACGGTGTTTACTTCATGTCCTGGCACCAAATGCAAGATGACATGAATATATTAGCTTTGCTGGCTTTCCTGAGCAACCCCTGCCACGCTCAGACCAGCTTCAGGAAGGAAAAGAGCAGCAAAGAGAATCTGTTTGGAAGTGCTGACTTGTTCCCCACCAACCCTGTCATCCTCACTGCCACTGAAGGGCCTGGCTGTGACAGGGGCTGTGCTCCTGGAGGGATGGCCAGTTCCTGCTGCTGGGAGAGCTCAGCATGAGGACCAAAGGGAAGATGGTGACACTGGAGGCTGTTCAAGGTGTGGGGAAGTTTAGGAGCTGGCTGATGCCTTGCCCGTGCAGCCCCACGCTGATCCACATCTGTCACCAGTGCCTCTTGCTGCATCCCTCCCAGTTGCTTCACGAGGTTTCAATTTCCTCAAATCCCAGGGTGGGACTGGGGGTTTTTGCAAGAGTTCCCAGGACTGGGTTGGTCTGGGTGGGAAGGACTCTCCAGGGCTGCCTCAGCAGCTTCTTACCCTGCCCTGCCTGCAGGCACCAGGCAGCACCCAGTCCTGCACCCAGAGCACCTCTCTGCTACCCCTGCACCCAGAGCACCTCTCTGCTATCATTTTCCCCCCTGGCTGTCTTAATCACTGGGTGTTTCTTTTTTTTTTTTTTTTTTTGTTGATTGTGTGGGTTGGTAGGGATTTTTGGGGGAGGGAGGTGGGAAAGTGACACAAGGTTTGAGAAGATCACAAGGAGGCTGGGCTGTCCTCACCTCTTCTCTGCCTGTAACTGCCAAAGGGTCCTGCCTGGGAATCTTCATCCCATCCCTCCAACCTGGGCATCACCCCAGCCCTGCTGTCATGCTGGGCCCCAAGTTGGTGTCCCCAGCATCCCAAATCATCCTGCTCCCACGTGTGGGGGTGTCAGGCTGCCCAGGTTTCTGTGTCCTCAGGGGTTGGGGTCCCCTCAGGAGCTGAGTGAGAGTAGGGTGGGCACTGGGGGCTTGGGGGGGGGTCCCACTGGGGTGTTAGCTCTGGTGGCATGGCAGACATCAGTGTCTGGGCTCCAACCCCAGAGCAGATGAACTCTGTCTCCATGTCAGAAGGGAGTCCCCCCCAGCTCCAGCAGCACCAGGTCTGGTTCCTGTCACAGGGTGAATGTCTGCCCCCAGCTTTGCCCTGCACAAGCAGCCAGGGTTTCACTTCCCCAGGGCTGCCCAGGGTTAGGCTGGGATATTCACTGTCATCTCCCTCATCCAGCCCTTCCCAGCCATCTTGAGGACATGGAGCTGGGGAAATCCATCCTCCTGGTCTTTATGAGTAAATTAACAACCGAGTGATGTGGACACTGTGTGATTACACCAGGGTCCCACAACATCCCTATCTGATGGACCTGGGGAAGGTGATGGTTGCTGTAAACACCTTTTAACCCCCCAGCATGTTGTCCTCCAAGCCCATTCCTGCAGTGATGGCTCAAAGGCAGGGGTGGAGCATGGGGATTGTGGCACAGCTCTCCTGGGATCAGGGGAAGGAAACCTGCAATAAGTACAGAGCATTTATACAGGCTTTAGCCTAAATCCTTCCCTCCCGGGGCAGCTGGCTGCAGCAGGCACTGCAAAGCTGTTTCCTAAATTCTTGTTATTCCTTTTCAGGCCAGGACTTTGCAATTGGCAGCAGAGCTGGATTAGGAGAGGAGAGAAAACGACACATTGCAGCATGCTGGGGGCAATGCTGGGTGAGCCAGGCTGGCAACCAGGAGCTTTGTTTTGGCAATAACAAGTCCAACATCTCCAGGTAAGGCAGCAGAGCAGCCCAGAGAGGCTCCAGGAGGAGCACAAAGGAGGAACACCCAACTTGGGATGCACACATACCCTGCAATAGCCTTTGGCTCCATCAGTGGGAGCAAAAAGGACAATGAGCTGTATGAGCATCTCCCACCTCCCACCCTGTCCAGCTCAGAAGGAAAAGAGGCAGAGTCAGGGCTGCTTTACCCCACCTTCAGCTTTATTCCACCTAAAATCCAGGACTGCTCCTGCTCTGGGCAGGTTGGTGTCATCTGGAGCTGGGGTCCTCACTGAACTCCTTCCATCACACCAACACCAAGGGCTTTATTTCCCCTGAGGGAGCTCATGGGTTCTCCTCCTAGGGCTACCCCAACTTGTGTTTGTGAAAAGGTCCCAGGGAGCTGACTTTGAAGGGGGTACAAAAAGTCCCCTGCTTTTCTCCAGGAACCAAATAACGAGGCTGTCCCCAAGTAGGAGAAAAGTTGGGCTCAGCCCCAAGGGTCTGGAATCGGGATTTCTGCCTTCTCCCCAAAGACAGTGGAGGAGTCAAGGGTGGGGAGCTGCCATCATCCACATCCCACATGCCAGGGAGCTGAAGTCTTGGGTTTTTTTACCCTCACCTCCCACTTGAGGCTCGGAGCCAAGTACATTTCTCATTGCACCCAGTGTGTGGGGAGGAGGAGAGGCAATGTGGGAGGGCACGGGGGGAGTGGGAGAAGCTGTCAGCAGGTGGGTACAGACCCTGCAGGAACACAGCACACAGCAGGCTCAGAGGGCCTGAGAAGAGGCACGTGGGAGGAGAAATCCTGATGAAAAGGCAGAGGGACTTCTCATGTACTTTTCTAATATTCTAACATTTAGAAATGGAGACTCTTAAGCCAAGACACTTTGACTCCTGATGCCAGGGAGCAGTGTCCTGAGATTCCAGGTACCAGACTTTGAACCCAGACAGCATGGACCTGGTGATTTTGAAAGACTTTTCCAACAAAGGTAATTCTGTGACTAAGACACAAGGCATAAAAGTTTCAGAGAGGGCTTTACTTTAAACACACCCCAAGTAGTAACTTACCCAGTGCCCCACCTAGATTATTACCTGAGCACTCATCTTTGTCAGAATTTGAAGGGTTTTTTTTCCCTTTTTGAAAGCACTGCATTCCAGTTTTGCTCCAGTTTCCAGCACAGCACCCCTTACCCTGCATGTTTGAGGGAGGGCCAGGCAGGGTTTTGAGGAGAAACAGCAAAAAGCCTCAAGAGATCTGCAATAACAAAGCTCCAGCCCCTTAAGGGGCTCGACCACCCCTCAGCCCTTACCTGCCCGGGTGTCAGAGCTGCACTCTCAGCCTGTCTGTCTGTCTGTCTGTCTGCCCTGGGAGGGCTGTGCACACCCAGCTGCTTCTCCTGTCTCTCATCCCCCTCTGGGGGATTGCTGGTTATTACAAGTCTCTGTAGTATTTTCCTTCTCTTGGTGCAAGTGGGCTGTTCTGCGGGTTTAATATCATCAGGGAGCTGGAAATGGCATTTGGGTGAAAACCAGCCCAAAAACACGCACAGGGAGGCAGTGGGAAGCCTGGCGTGGAGGTGTTCTTATGCTCCTTGTCCCTGCCAAGACACCACCAGGAGTGATTCCATTGCAGAACAACAATGATAGATATTAATTTCACGAGTGCCTTAGCTCTGGATCCCTTTAACATTTGGATCCTGCTAGGAGAAGGGAGAGCAAATTCACATCATTGAAAAAGTCCCCACGGGATGGACCATGATCTCCTTAAGGTGTCAGATGTTTTGGGGGGTGTGTGTGTGCTGAGTGCTCCCCAATCTCTCCAGCTCTCCATGCAGCCCAGAGATGGAGTGAGGGTCCCCCCTTCAAAGCACAACCTCCTGCAAGACAAGGGGGAGAGCTGGGGCAGAGCTCAGCACAGCCAGCACCCGGGATAACTTTAACTCAGCACTTTGGACTCTGAATTTCCCCTGAGCTGTTTACAACAGCTAGAAAAAAAACTTCCAGCCCTACCTCCTCCCCTTAGCCCCGTCCTGATGTTGCCCAGAACATCTCCTTCATCCCTCCCTTTCAGAGAGAGAAGGAAAAAAAAAAAAAAAAAAAAGGAGGGAGGGAGGAGTGGGAGAGAGAGAGGAGGAGAGAGGGAGAAAGTGAGCTCACGTTCACACATTGGTGAAGAGGCTGGTCTTGCAATGCCTTTGAATATTTTACTTTTAGGCAGTTCCCCATCATTCAGCCACACACACCCGAGCTGAGCTGAAGCTGACTACAGCCATGGACAGCACTGGGAGAGCTGAAATCTGACCGCATGCATCACAGCTCCGGGATATTTTTTTAAATTACAAATCTAAACACGCCGAGAGGCAGCTGTGCTCACACACACACACACAAACACACAAACACACACACACACACATCCAGACATCGGCAGAGACGCCAGCACCCGCACGGCCGCTGAGCAAACACCTTGTCTCTGCTCACAGGATATATACCCTCTCACACACCATCTCCCTTTTATCTCCTCCTGGCTTCCCAGAGGAAGATCGTGCCGGCTGTTTTTCATGGAGAAAGTCCAGGGAGAAATGGAGATTGAGAGATGGGAAAGAAGCGAAGAGATTTCAGAGGCGGAAAAAAAGGTTATCCAAGAGACATGGAGCAGAGTATATGCAAACTGCGAGGACGTTGGGGTCTCCATACTCATCAGGTATTTAAAAAAAAACAACCAACCAAACCAAAACAAACCACCAGGAGCAAAATCAGAAGCAGCAAATCGTCCAGCTGAATCTCTTTATAGCTGAGGAAGAGGCAGAACAATATATATAGCTGAACTGAAATGACTGACAGGGAGTGGGGAGCTGGCTGGGTGCAGTGGCTGGCTGGGAGCAGGCAGGGTTTCGCAGCACTCCTCTGATTTCCACACCTTGGGGCTGGGGGGGGGGAGCCTTCTGGGGACTTTGGGAGCAGCTGCTGCCATGGCTAAGGTCACCTTAGCCTGTGGATGGAGCTGGGGGTGGTGGTGGAGGTGTTGGGGGGGGGGAACAGGCAGCCAGCTTGGGTGGGTTGGGGGTATTATGGTTTTTTACACCATCCCCATCCCCCCCCCCCTCCCCAGTTAGCTGCGTGCGGATGGCATGGGTACAGAGCAGGCTGGTACAGAGCAGGGTGAAATAATGCAAGTTGGAGCCAAGATAAAACCCAAGCAGGTGTGTTTCCCAGGGCACCATCTGTCCCTCCGGCGGCAGCGTCGGCGGGAAGGAGCGCACTGAAGTTGGTGGCAGAAGGGGAAACCTGGGGGGCAGGTGGGGGACAGGACCCAGCCACCCCAGGAGTGGGGTGTGGAGCATTGCCCAGGACCAGAATCCCACCAGGGGGATGCTCCGGGGGGGTTGGATAGAGGCAGGTGGGTGTTCTTGCCGTGTCCAGGGGTGCAACCCCTGTCCAAGTACCCCGGGAAGGTCCCACGGGGAGGTATGGGTGTTGGAGTTGGGGGTGTCCGTGGGGTGCAGGATGTTTGCCTTATTTACGAGGGGAGCAGAGGACAGGCAGGGGGAGGAGGGGGGCAGGTGAGATGCCTGCACCCATATGTTGGTGAACAGTGAATTTCCAAAGCTCCCACTGCTCACCTGGGGAGCAGCATGGCAGGGATGTCCCTGGCCAGGCTCACACCTGCACCCAGCTCCAGGCACCCCAGATGGGAGGTAGGAGACTGGGCTGTGTCATTCCCGTTTTGCTCCTGCAGCAGGGGACTGTGGGTGCTCCAAGAACCCCTTGAATGGGTGCACTCTTTATTAATAAGCATCCAAAGTTTTCCAAGAGGCTGAGAGCCCCAAGCCCACGGGCCCTGCAGGGAGCAGAGGCTCCTGGATGTGCTGGGAGTGGAGCTGCTCTCCCCCCAGCCTTGCTGCCACCATTGCAACAGGATTTTCCTAGCAAGACCCCTCTATGGAGAATCCAAAATTATATTTGAGTCCCCCCTGCCTCCTTCCCAAACCTCTCCTTCCCTCAGAGCCAGGGGATGGCTGAGCCTGTTTGTCAGGTCCCCTGCTTCATGGAGCCAAGTTGTGTGGTCAGGAGGGTGACAGCCCTGGGGCTGGGGACACCAAACCCACCTACCCTGTGTTTGAATCCCACGCATGAAGAGGTCTGGAGAAAAGGGGGGTAAAAAAAATCCCCTTTTCTCCCTCCCATCATCTTCAGTGTGGAACTTGGCTGGGAGCTGCACACTGCCAGCTCCTCACCCAGCACCCAGGCCATGCCATGGCCCCCACCACAGCACAGGGGGGGTGTCCAGGTGCCCTTGGGTGGGGGGCAATGCCCTCAGGGATTCACCCGGAGCAGCTCATTGCTTTTGGTGTCCCCGTGTGCAGTCACAGGGTTTGGGGCAGGGCAGGGGACGAGGGACAGTGAGGTGCAGCAGCAGGGGACCATGTAGCCGAGCTCTGGTTCCAACTCAGTCTTTCCCAGTGGAAGTTTCTGGTTTAGTTTTTTGGGTTTGTTTTGGTTTGGTTTGATTTTGTTTTGTTTCTTGTTAGTTTTGCTCTTTTCTTTCCAGGGAGTGTTGTGGCACCCACGAGGGGTTTCCCCTCACTGTGCCAACACAGCAGGACTGAGCTGGCACTTAGGGTGTCTGTGGGCTCCTTGGGACCTTTCAGATGCTCAGCCATGGCACATGGTCTGGCACATCCCAGCTAGACCCACCACCCACCCCCTCAGCCAGAGCATTCCTAGGATGTTCCAGGTGAGGTCTGGCCATCTTCCAGGGATGGAGCTGGGATTTGGAAGTGCCAGCCTCCCCTCCAGCAGCAAACCCCCTCCCCATCCAGGGCTTCATGCTTCTGCCCTCAGCCCCACTCTCTGCCTCTGAGCTCTGGAGAGCTCCTCCCGAGCAGGGCAGCCCTGGGCAGGTTTGGGAGCTCTCCCAGTTGTGTTTCCCAGCTGGCAGGAGCTGCTGGGAGAAGTGGGTCACCCCTGGAGGCTGGGCCAGCAGCAGCCGCTTCCCCAGACGTGATTCAGCAGCTCCAGAGCTTGGAGCTGGGGAAGGGACATGGGGTGAGGTGGCCAGGGCTGGGGTGTGACCTGAGCTGCCCAGCACCCTTTTGAGTGTGCAGACTGAGCACTGCCCCTGCCAGCCTCCTGCTGCACCGGGACAGGGCTGGCTGTGCTCCTCACCTCACAAGGGAAACTGAGGCAGAAAGGGATGTGCACAAGGGTGGCCAGAGAGAGGGAAGGGGGACACGGGGCTCTGCATACCCCTCGTTTCTGTTGTCAGGGAGTTGCCTGATGTCTGGTGGCAGAGGGTCTCTCCACGTTCTCCTGCTCTGTCCCCTCTCTATCCCTTTGGAACTTCCTGGGGGCCAGGAGTGACTTCCTCCCGTGTGAGGAGGGCTGGGGGTTTGCAGCCCCTCTGGACATAAAGGGCAGAAAAGAATCTGGGGCCTGACCCTGTGTCCCGAGGGCAGAGGCAGGGAGCAGTGTAGGGATGCCCACCCAAAAGAAGAGGGCTGCAGTGCTGGCATCCCCTAGGAGCCCCCCTGCCCCTCCTTCAGCTCCTGCCCAGCAGCTTCTCCTCCAGCTTTTCTGTGCTCGGCAGAGAGGGAAACTGAGGCACAGAGCTGGGCAGCAGTTTCCCAGCCCCGGTGGCTGCTGCTGGTGGTTGAAGCCATAGCAAAGCCCTGCAGTCCTGCCAGCAGCACCGTGTGCTCCTGATCTCAAAAGGCCTCTGGGGTCCTGGGGGACATAAACAGGAATAATGGGGACTTCTGGCTGAGCAGCCACCGGATCATGGGAATCTGCACTGTGTGGTTAAAACTATGCTGCTAATTGACAATTTCCTCGGTGGGGGAGCATCCGGGCCAGAGGAAGCACAGGCTCCTCATCATGCTCATCTTCCTCCTCTGGAGCTCAGGGGCCTCTGCAGGCTCCAGCTCACAGCTTCTGCATTAACCCTTGCTGGAGCTGGGGCTGGGGCTGGACCCTCAACCTGCAGATGTGGGGCTGGGTGTCTGGGTTGGGTCTCTCCCAGCACAGCCAGGAGCCGTGGCCTGTAGCTCACCCGTGGTTTCCCCACACCCCCTGTGCCTCAGTTTCCCCATCTGCAATACAGCAGTCAGTGTTTTTGAAGGCCACCCTCACTAGAGCACTGACAGCCCCAGGCTCTGCAGGAGCCCTCCAAACACACAGCCCTCTCTCTGATGCCCTGGGTAGTTCCCAATACTCCACGAGACTGTGCTGGGAGGGTGCAAGCACCCAAGTGGCTCAGCCCAGCTGTAGCCCACCCTCCATGGCTGATAGCCCCGGGGCAAGCAGGCATGAGCTCCTTTGCAGAGCTCAGCTGTTCCCAGGACACCGAGACTAAAAGCTGTAGCCTGGGCTCACCATCACACTCCTTAGCTCCCAAACCCACACCCACATGTCATGGATGTGGGACCACAGAACTTGATGGATTCCATCAGGGGATAAAACCCAGGGATAATTTCTATTAGCTCCCAGAAGAATTTCACACCAGATGTTCACCCCGTGCCCACTGCAGGCAACGCAGCCACCAAAGGCTGTGCCGTGTCCCTGAGGTTTCCCCATCACTGTTCCCTCCATCTCCACTCCAGACCCATCAGCTTTCCAGATTCCAAAGGTGTTACCTTCTCTGTCACCACTCCTGATCTGCTCTTTCCCTCTCAGGAGGGGAAGCAAAAGGATTGCCAATGCATAATCAGGCCCCTGGCTTTCCACAGCTCCTTGGTCTGAGCTAACACACCTGGAGTCAGACAGTTTGCAAAGAGCTTTGAAATATAAAAGTGCTCCTTGGATGCAAGACATTATTGTGAGTTGTAGGTTAAAATAGCAAAGAGCCTGAGTAATGAGTCTGGCAATGCAGAAGCCTTCTTTTTTTTTTTTTTTTTTTCTTTTTTTTTTTCCTTCTCCCAGCTGAATTTGAAAAATTGGGTTGAATCCACTCAAAACTGGCATTTAAAGAAATGGTTTTGCAGCTGGCTCCCAAGCCAATGTGTGCTGAGTGGAGGTGTCCACAGGGATTCCCAATTTTGCTGGATGGATGAGGGGTCCCAGCACAGGCACCACATCCTCACAAAGCTGGGTGACCCCTTCCCCACCCACCCCCAAACCCCTCCACTCTCCCTGGCTGGGGGGGGGATGCACAGTCAGGCTCCCCCTTCACCCTTCGTCTGCCTCAGAGACAGGAGTCACATTTTAGGATCATTTCCTAATAACTATGGACCCTGCTGGATCACAGCAACCCCCAGGGCAGGGTGGTTGGTGTGATGGGGGGGTGGCAGGGGCTGGGGTGGCTGTCCCTGCGTGCTGTGTCACCAGTGGCAGGGCCAGGGCCAGCAGGTTGGCAGTGCAGGGAGGCAGGGACACAAATGGGGAGGGACTGAGGATGATGCTGTGGATGAAGGCACTGAGTGAAAGGGATGGCAAGGACTGGAAATGCCACCTTGGCTCTGATAATTCATTTATCTGGTGAAAGTTGTCCTTGCCTTGAGCCTAAAAGGTTCATCTACACCACCCAGAGGCTTTGGGCTGAATCCACATGGGAGGGGAGGAAAAGACAACAGCACTGAGGACTTGGTGTTGGGAGCTGGGCACAGCAGGATGTGTCCCTGGGGATGGCTAGCTTGTGCCCAAATGGGTTGGGCTGCATCTTTGCTGCTGGGTCCCCTCCCAGCCCCCCCCAGGGTGTCTTGGTCCCTCTGCAGGGCAGCTCATGGGTGTGCTGGAGGCTTTGCAGCAGGACATGGGCTTCACCTGGAGGAAGGCCAGCAACACCTCTTCTCCCTCAGCTGTAGAAGGAGTTGATTTTGCCCCAGCCTGCAGACAGGAGGATTGACCACAGGTGGCTGAGAGGAGCAGGGGAAGCTACAGGGGGAGTGTTGAGACCCCACAATAAAGAGCAGCCCCCCCCACACCTCCTTACCCCTTATCAGCTGCTCTGCAGGCACCTGAGCAGCAAGGGGAGGTTGGAAAAGGGACCCAGAAATGCTCCAGGCTGTGTTAGAGAGAGAGTTTCTCCCACGTAGAGAGATGAGGTGAGAGAAAACATGAGAGCACTGGGGGGGAAATGTAGCAAAATTCTTTTAAAAGTCTGAGAATGCAGCTTGGAGAGCTCGCTGGCATTTTTCCTCTGCACTTTGCAAACAGGGCAAATGAAAGTTCAAGGATTTAGGTACTCAGGGGGACAAGCAAGCAGCTCTTTCTTGCTGGGAGAGAAAGGAGGTGTCTGGGCTTGAAGATTTCTTGGGTGTGGGATTTGCTCTGTGGGCTCTGGGGAGATGGGAGGAGACAGAAGGAGATGTGGCATCTCTCCTCCTGAACAGAAAACAGGTTCCCAGTGATTGCAGAGGTTTTGCACTTTAATTATTTCCTTTGCTTGTATGCTTCAAGTTGTTAAAAAGGCAAAAAAGAGAGGAAAAGCAATTCTGACATCCTGTTGGTTGGGTCCAGATGTAGCTCACAGAGTACAAATTAGCGGGTGTGGAATGGAATCGCTTAAAAAGAAATATAATGAGATTGGTATGCAGGCATCTGGTTTCTATCAATCATTTTGTGTGATATGCAATGGTAAATATAATCTTTTAATGACTCTGATGAAGAAAAAGAGCCCAAACCACGCACACATGTAATGAGCCAACAAAATTCTGGAGCCTGAGATGTTTGAACTCTTCAAAAATGTCTTGTGGATGGAAAAACCCCAACTGACACCTCTTCTAATTCACTATTGTTTGAGTTATTTTATTTCTTCCTTTTTTTTTTTTTTTTTTCCTCCCCTCCTTTCCTCTGGTTATATTTAACCTTCATGTTAAATTAATCTTTTCTGTTTATTAACAACTACCACAGAGCGAGCCTCCTCCCCTCTCTTTCTTAGTTGGACAACTCAAACATTTGCTGCAGGCTGCAGCCTTTCTCCAGCCCTCTGGGGAGGCACAGGCCATGGGAGATGGCTGCAAGTCTCTGCCTGGCCACAGGTTTGCTTTGCAACTTGAGGCAGAGATGGTTTGGGCTCCTCTGCATGGGTTCTGGGTCACTGAAAACAAGCAGAGAGCACAGGGGGTTGAGGATGCATGAGCTGGGTGGGTTGCTGGGTCTGCCCCCAGAACCACTGCTATCCCTCCTGCAGATCCCTTGGGAAAGCTGCTGGAGCATCACTTTGAGGGGCTGCAAAGTAGAGAAAGGTTGGAAACAAAATATTTGGCTCCTTCCCTGCTCTCAGACAGACTGGGGACTTTTTGGGGCCGGAACAACCTTTGCTCCTGGCATAGCTGGCCAAAAGCAGCTGAGATGATGCCATGGGAGATGCTTCTGTTGGTTCTCCCCTTGGAAGAAGGATGCTGCAATTCCTGGCCATGCAGGGAGGTCACCCCTTGCTGCACCCTTTCTCCTGAGAGAGCCTGGCTCGGGCTGGGAGTTCTCAGCTCATTCCCTGGGTCTTCCCAACATTGTGACCTTGAGCTGAGATCAAACAGGGCTTTTTAAGGAACTTCTGAGGATTTGGGGTTCAGAGGCTGAGGTGTGCACTGAGGGGCTAAGGGCATTGATCTTGGGGTCTGCAGCAGCTTGTAGGGAGGGACAGGATGAGACGGGGAGAGAAACCTAGAGGAATATTTTCCTTCTGTTGGGAACTATTCCGGGCAGAAGTCTTGAACCCCAGGAATGGTTCTGTCTGCCCCAGCTGGCTCTGTCTCCCAGCCTGGAGACTGATGTCCATCCTCAGCTGTCCTTCACTCTGAAGGCCTCTCCAGCAGCTCCCAGCTGAAGGAACTGAGCATCTCTGTGGTGATGGGAGCTGGAAGCAGATGGGTCTGGGAATGATTTATCCCGGCAGGGACCAGATGTATCAGGAAGAGCTTTGTCAGAGGGGAGGCTGCAGAGTAACAAGAGGAGTTTTGTCATGGGTCCCCCATCCAGCTTTTTAAAGCACCACCTTTTCTCCACCCCCTCCACCTTCCTTCCTCCCTTCCCCACCCCTTTCTGCTGCACACTCTTCACACCTCTGAAACCTATTTTGGGCCCTCTGATGAATCCCAGATGCTCTGGGGAAGCGACAGAAGCGGTGGTGAGCTCCAGGCGCTGCTTCCTTGGCAATTCCCCCAAGCTTTGGCAAGGCAAGGGAGCGGGGGAGAAAGGGAAGGAGGGGGGAAAAGGAGGATAACAAAGTGGTAAATGAGCCTGGTCCTCAGTGCTGTGATTATTTGTGGAGTGGTCAGTAGGGAAGAGGATCTCAGATCATCCTGGAGGGAGGTAGCAATGATTGGGAAGAGGGGTGGGATAAATTCACGTGGTTTGGGATGAGGTTTGGGAGGGGATTACGGCTGCTTGGGAGAGAGGAGAGGAGGCAGCTGGACATCTGTCTGGAGCTGGGGACAAAGGGGACAGCCCTGGCTGCTGCCTGCCACCTCCTGAGCATCCTTCACTGGCTCCCACTCAGGAGAAGGGGGCCCAGGTAGAGACAGGGAGAGTCCTGTTGAAGGAAAGGAGCTGGGTGGCAGCAGGGAGCAAACGCATCTGTGGTTCTCGGGAGGTGTAAATCAGGAGGAAGGGGGTGGTTAATGTGACCCCAGTGTCAACCCTGACTGCTGAGAGCATCCAGCATCGGTGGTGCTGGTGTTGGTGGCCCTGGACCTGCACCCAGTCACCTTGGGCCATTCAAACCTCCTCCAGGGTGCTCAGCACATCAGCTGCAACTGCAGCTTTGTTTGCTTCATCTGCATCCCATGGGAGCTGATTTAATCATGCAGAAAAGAGGGTCCTCAGCTGGGGGTGTTGGGGTATCCTCATGCTGAGGGATATAGCTCAGGGGAGAGGTCTTGATGGAGGCTCTGGAGGATGAGGTGTGAAAGGTGGGGGCACCTTGGGAAGGGGGAGACAATTTTGGGTGGTGATGCAGGAGTAAAGGCCATGGGGCCAGGAAGCTGCTGTGGGACTGGGGAAGAGGAACAGGGTTAGAACCTGTCCAAGGTTAGAAGGACAGGGAGAGGCTGGGATACAGCAAGGTTTTCATGCTCATCTCCAGCTCTCTGGGAGGGATGTTTTGATGAATGTGGGCATGTGCACAGCATCTGGGGGGAGTCCCCGGGTATCAAGAACTCAGTTTTGCCTGTGCTTTGAAGGTGAGCACCCATCTGTGATGCTCTTGTAGCAGACCAGGGAAGACTGGGGAGAAAGGCACAAACCTTCTGATTTTTAGGCAGCTGAATGCCACAGCTCCCAAGGAATTTAATGAAGAACCCAGCCCTGGCTGGTAGATCCAAGGGGCTGTCTTCCAGCCTCTCCTCCCCTCCATGCTTTGCGTTAACATCTTTGCCTGCTCTCACCTTCCTGATGGTATTTCACATCTACTTTCTTTCTTGAAGGTTTTTTGTCAACTTCCCCTCGGCCAAGCAGTACTTCAGCCAGTTCAAGCACATGGAGGATCCACTGGAGATGGAGAGGAGCTTGCAGCTGCGTAAGCACGCTCGGCGGGTCATGGGTGCCATCAACACTGTGGTGGAGAACCTCAATGACTCTGAAAAGGTCTCCTCTGTTCTGACCCTGGTGGGCAAGGCCCATGCCCTCAAACACAAAGTGGAGCCCGTCTACTTTAAGGTAAAAGATACCAAAAGGTAGCAAAAAGAATCTCTGGGATGCTTTAGGAAGAGGGCAGGGGAGGGGGAGGCACAGTGCTGCCTGTCCTTGCCTGCAGGAGGTTTGTCACTCGTGGGGGTTGTTCCCCACCTGGCTGCAGTGTCCCAACTGTGATGCTGTCCCCCCCCAGGCCACCACTCCCAAATGCAGCTGATGCTGGAGCATCACTAACCTCCCCCTGCCCAGGGAAACCCTCCTGCCTGCAGCCCCTTTGCCATGGCCCTGTGTCCCTTTGATCAGAAACCCAACGTGACAGGAGGGACTCAGTCATCTGAGGTGCTGAAGTGAGGGAGATGCTCAAACCTGCACACAGCACCCCTCACCCCTGTCATGTCTGGGTCTCAGTTCCCCACCCCCTGCCTGGACAGGCTCTGTCTGTCCCTTGGGCTGTCCACACACCTGAACATCTCCCTGTCCCACAGAGCATTGGCATTCCCCCAACTCAGCAACAGCGGTGTTTTTGGAAGAAAATGCTAAATTTGCTGTTAGCTGGCTCCCTTGGAGACTCATTAACCCTTTGCTACCCTCCAGAAACTCACTGGTGTCATGCTGGAGGTCATTGCTGAAGAATATGCCAACGACTTCACCCCGGAGGCCCACAGTGCCTGGACCAAGATGAGGACCCTCATCTACACCCATGTGACAGCAGCATACAAGGAGGTGGGCTGGGCTCAGTACCCCACTGCCCCCCTGTGAGCAGCCAGCAGGGCCAGGCAGGGGGCAGGGAGGGCTTTGCTCACCCCAGGACTTCACTCTGGTGTCTTCTCAAGATCTTCGCTCAGTCTGGGGAGCCTGGCAGGGCCACCTCTGTTAGCTGCCAGGTCACAATTTGATCTCCACAGGGTTTAAAAACAAAGAAGCCAACAAGGAAATGAAAAATAATAATGGAAAAAAAAAATAAAATTAGAAGCCCCAATTGGTCAGGGTGAAGTGGTCGCAAGGGATGCTTGAAGGGGAGGCAGAGCAGGAGGGGAAAGGGTTGTTAGCTCCATCTTACTGGCCTGGCCTGTCCATCACCACCTCCCACATCCCACACTTTGCTTGTGCCATCCCAAAGCCCCTTGCCTGAGCTCTGTGTGGCAGTGACACGCAGCCCCATCTGTTGAGGAACAACAGGACCCTCATTTTCCACCCAAAGCCCCCCCAGTAAGCCCAGCTCCTCTCTTTTGGTGTGCAGTGTCCACGGGCACCTCCAGCTGGCACCAAAACCACTTTGCTTTTGCACTTTTTCTGCTGACCTGGCAGGGTGGCAGGGCCACCAGCACCCAGCAACCCTCACCTCTCCTGTCACCCACAGTCCCCCTCCTTGGCTGGCTGTTGCAAACCCTCCTGGGGATGGAGGGGATGGGAGAGATGTGCTTCTCCAGAATGGGACAGTGTGGAAAAGGAAGGGGATGCCTTGGGGCTGCCTCCCCTCCTGCTCCCTCGTTGGAGCATGGTGTGTAGGATGGGTGAGGGGGGCAGGTGATGTGCTGGGGTTTGTAGGTCTGTCCAGGACACTGTGGGGATGTGCAGCAGGGGCAGCTCTGCCCCATTTGCTGAGAAAGCAGCTTCAGGAAGGGGAAAAGGTGAAGCAGATCAAGGAGGAGGGATTTCTGAGCGTAAAGGAAGGTCCCTGGTCTGTTAAAATTAATAATAGTTTGTTACCCAGAGCATAGTCCTGCCCTCTTGGTGAAACTGGGTTTCTTCAAGTAAAGTGCCTGGTAGAAATCAGTCCCTGCAGGAGCTGGGTCTCTCTAGGGGGTTGGCAGTGCCCCAGCCTGTGCCTGTCCAGGGGCTCACAGCACTCATTCAACCTCCAACACTGATTCCTCCTGAAGCTGTGGGTGAGTCTGCTTGGTTTCTGCCTCAGTTTCCCCTTTGGTTATCAAAAAGGGAGGAGGAGCAGCAGCCCCGCTGCCTCCTGCACGTGTGCTTGGATTTAGAGGATGCTTTGGGGACTGATTCCCAAAGGATTAGGGGTGCATCAGATGTGCTAGGATGCTCCTTGCCTCACACAGTGTTTCCCAAAACGTCTCTGTTATTTTGGATGCTCTGCTGCTCAGGGCAGTGTTACCCACCAAGGTGGGAGGGAGGTGAGGTTCCCTTCTCAGTTTTTCTCTGCCCTCACCTCAGCAGAGCCCCTGGGAGCTGCCAGCTCTCTGGGGACACCTGGGTGTCAGCTTGGCAGGCAGCATGGGCCCATGGGATCCCTGTGGCTGCCCTGGGGACAGTCCCTGCTGTGGGGACACTGTTGGGGGGGCAGCAGGGACCCTCCCTGGGCTCATCTCCCTGCCCCAGAGCAGTCAGCCAGCACCTCCTGCCTTGCTCACCTGCAGCTCATTCATTTTTATTTAATCATCCCCGTGGAATAAGGGGTTGGGTTTTTTATCTGTTTTTTACCTGTTTTACCTGGGGGCTCCTCTGCCCCCAGCCTTGGTACTGCAGGGGGGGGGGTGGTGGTCAGCAGTGGGTTCCTGCTCCCAGAAAAGCTCTTGGTGGGATTTCCACCTTTCCTCTCCCAGCTCTAAGAGCAGGTTCCTGCTCAGGATCTGTGGGATCCTCTATGGATTGGCAAACCCCAGACCTCCCCCTCTCCCAGATCACTCACAGCAGGATGCTGGCACCACCCAGGGCTGGGCAGTGACCTGAGGACCAGAGGGGAGGTGGAAAATTTCTCCTCCTCTTCTTCTAGGCTTGGCTGGATGCAATCTGGGTGCCATCCCCAATTCCCAGGCTCTGGGTGAAGAGGGGATGTGGGGAGAGCTCTAAACTTGGCTGTGTTCCCCAGTGCTCCTTCCCCTTCCTGCAGAGCCCTGGGACCAGGGTTGGTCCCAAAAGAATCCCAGGATCCCATTAATGCCCCTGCAGCTCTCTGGCCTTGCAGTTCTGCCCTCCCCGTGTCCCAGAGTGGAAGTGGTGAAGAGGAGTGAAGGTGCCATGGTGTGTCCTGGGCTTCCAGAGAGGGCTGGGTGGCAACAACTGCTGAGGGCATGGCTGTCCTTGGCGTGGCAGTGTGTAAGCTGAAAGGGTTTATTAGCAGAAGGGACAGACAGGGAGTGACAAGTGATGTCACTTAGGTGCTGGGACAGGCTCTCATTTAGGGTCAGCACCCCCAAAATTCAACCCCTCAGCCTGCACCCATGTGCTCTGGCTTATGTTTGAATGTGGAAGCAGAGGGAGCTCCCAAAATCCCAAAATCTAAAATGCTGGCAGGGGGTGAGGATTAGGCCCATGCAGATGGGAAAAGACCTGCTCAGTCCTAGACCTTGCTCCAGTGCTAGACCAGAGAGCGATTGCTTGGAGCAAAACTGTTTTTGGGGCACATCACAGGACAGCTTCACCCATTTCTGCCCAAACTTCAGGGCCAGTGATGTATATTTTTTGATGAGTTCACATACTCCCTGTGCTCTGTGGGTGCTGGGCCAGAGATGTTTCCATGCAGGAATGTTTTGTCTTCAGACAAAGTTCACACATTAACCTTTGAAGTTAATATTCCCCAGGTGGGAAATTCATTTTTTCAGTAGAAACCCTCCCTCTCCCTTCCCACAAACAAACCAAACAAAACACAAAAAAACACCACCAAAAAAAATTGGGCTCAGTCACAGTCAGCAGGGAAGCAATTTTGGGGTCCCTGTGTTCATGCCCAGCCCACCTGGGTGCCTTGGCTTTGGGGTTGCAGCACTGAGCTGTCCTTCCTCTCTCCCTTTGTAGGGGGCTTGATTTCCTCATTATTTTTTGCATCCCCAGAAAAAAACCTGACCCATGACCTCGCGTGCCCATGCTGGGCTTGGGGTTTTTGTGTTGGTTTTTTTGTTTTTTGTTTTTTGTTTTTTTTTTTCCAGGCACATTTTTCCTAAAGCAAACCCAGATGTGTGCAGCTGCTGTCCCTCGAGGATTCCCCCTCCACCACCAAATTTCAGGCCGGTTGAATACAGGCGAACAAAACCAGGTTTATTTTTACCAGCTCTGTAGGAAGTCAGATGAAGGAGGGAGGGAGGGAGGGAGGGAAGGAAGGAAGGAGGGAGGGTGGCTGGGGCAGGCTGGGGCTGGGCTGAGGGAGAGAAAGCGACCGCCCCCTCCTCACCTCCTGAAGCTGAGCAGGCAGGGCTGGAACTGGGGGAAAGGCTCATCTGGGGATGAACAGGAAAAGGGAAAAAAAATTTTTTTAAAAAAATATATATACACACCATTCCAGAGTGACAGAGCTGATAAATGCAGTGTGGAAGAGCAGAAAGTGAGGCTAGGGCTGAGTGTGAGACTGCACACACATGGACACACCTGTACAGCTGCTCCCTGTCACCCCATGGCACCCCAGGACCCCCCCAGAGCCTGGGGACTCCCTTATCCCCCTTCCCTTCAGACCCCACTCTCTGGGGCTCCAGATGTCACCTCCTGGTGTGCCTGGGCTGAGGTCCCAGGCTAAGGTAGGGTAGGTAGGGACCAACACGATGGCCCAGAGTTGATGTCCCTTCAGGGGACACCTGCTCACACCAGCCCCTTGTGTCCCTCTGCCCCAGGATGCTGTGTTTGGTCAGAGGGAATGCAGCCCTGGAGGAATGGGGAGAATTAAGCTGGGGGGGGGACACACAGCCCCCATCCCTCCTCTCCCTGTGGCATGCACTTGTGGCAGGTGGAGCTCCATATGCACCTGGCCAGACATCCTGATGCCACCAAGGACCTTGTGCCACCACTTTTGTCTTCCCTTACAGGGAGACAGCCCAGCCACGGGCTCTCCCAGGATTTTCCTCTTGCACCTCTGCCAATTTGCTCCTGTTTGCCCCAGTCAAGGGGATCCCAGCTTCTGGGAGGTACCCAGTGACACCAGTGGGGACCAGATTTTTACTTGCTTGGCCTTCCCCCAGCCCTGGCCATGGGGCCACAGCTGGGGTCCACTGGGGCCACCACCAACCGTGCTGGGCAAGCAGGGAGGAGGTGGGAAGGGAAAGCCAGAATCTAACCTTGGACCAACTCATCCCAAAGGGAAGGAGCCAACTCCCCACCTGGGGTCTGACCCATTTAACAGACTGCAACACTAATTATTTTCCATAGCTGAAGTTGTCTCTAATTGTTAGTGTGTCTTAACCAGTCCCACCGTGCCCCACAGACCTGAGCCAGCGTGGGCTGCTGTAACTCTGTGTCCCTCCTGTCACTGCTGCTGTTCCTCTTCCTCGGCGCTTCCCTGCTGGTTTTCCACGTGGCTGTTCTCCTGTGCGATGGGTGTAACTTGTTTTTCTTTTTTTTTTTGTAGGTTTTTAGTATGTTTGTAACCCGACAGAATGGTGTTATTAAACCGTAACGTGTATCTTCAGTGGATAAATCAATCAAACCCCTCCAGCTCCTCTTGGTTTCTTTCTGGCGGGGTGGCTGCAAGGCTGAGGGGGTTTTGGGGGGGGCTGCTCCATAGCCAGGCATTGCCTGGGGGGGCCTGGGGGGCATGGCTGAGGGAGCTTTGCTGCTGGGAAGCTTCACTGCCCTTCTGCACTGAGGGTGGGAGAGGTGGCTGGAGGCAACTTGCTGCTGGGCTCATGTGGGAAGGGGAAAGGGAAGGGCTGCTCCTCCTCCAGGCTCTTTGCTTGCCTCCCAGGTATGTCTTGCAACTCTCCAGGGGCTCTCCCTGACTCAGGAGCTGTTTCTGGTCCAAAATATATGTCAGGAGGATGAGCCAGGCCAGGGACTTTCCCTACCAGATGTCCAGAGTCTGAAACCCAGCCTCTGGGTATGTGAACCTGTGCAGGTACCAAGAGCACAGCTCCTCTCTGCTGCTGGAGGCACCAGGGCAGAGCTGGATGTGAAACCTGTGGTGGTGATGGCCACAAGGTTGAGCAAACACCACCTCCAAAGATTGTGAGCTAGTTCCCAGCCTTTAAAAATAACAAATGGCTCACTGAGCAGCAGAAGCTGGATTTTTCTGTTGCTCTGTCTGATGTGGCTCCTTCTGTGCTGTGTTGCTGTGGGATGGGTTGCAGCACAGTTGGGCCACGTTGTGGTTTCCCTCCATAGGTCTTTCCAGGTGCCTCTTTTGCAAAGCAGGCCCATGATGTATTTGAGACTTCTCTCAAATTTGATTGACACTGGCCAACCTTTCCAAAGCTGTCATCAGAGGATGGATGGGCAGGCAGAGGGTGTAAGGTCCCATAAGCACCATTGCTATGGGATGCAGAGCTTGGGAAGGAGATCCGAGCAATCCTTTTTGTTGTGCTCCTCTCTGCTGATGCCAAAGACATCAGCACAAGTCAGAAAAGGCATTCAGGGAAGAGAAATCTCATCCCAGGTAGAAACCACCAGCACCTGGCCACAAGCAATTTTAAGGGGAGCCATCCCAATTTAGGATCCTGATCTCAGACTGGGAGGGCATTAGGGTGATCTGAGAGGAAAGAGGACAGAGATTGGTGCCTTGGAGGCTGCCCAGAGTCTTGGGGAGCCTAATGCTGTTTTGTTTCTTGTTGGGCTGAGGGTAACAATGACATTCTCTAGCCCTAGAGCTAGTCTGGAGTCCCCAGGCTATAGGTTCTGAGGTGACCATGCAAGGGAAACCCATTTTTTTAGAGCTTAGCCAAGCCAAAGCAGCCCCAGCGAACGGAACCAGAGGCCAAGCCAGGCTGGGAGGGGAATATCTGTCTTGTTTGTTCTGTCTTTTGCTGCATCATTTCTTTTAGGGGGGGGAAAGAAAAGTGGTTGGTGCTGCTGGTGCAATCAATAAGCTGTCCTCAGAGTCTCCCCCACATCCTGCACACACTCCCGGGAGGAAGCGAGCGGTCAGCAGAGCCCACGCGCTGCTGGGCTCCAGATGGGAAACATGGGCTTGGAAACCACCAGGAAAAGGAGGGGTTGGCTCAGGAGTGGGGAGGTTGCAGTGAGGATCTGAAGCTCCTTGAGACCTTGGCAGAATGGGCTGAGGCTATGCAGGAGGGCAGCTGACACAGGGCTGGTTTTTCCAACGTTGGGGTGAAAAGGAGCTGGGAATTTCAGCATTGCTGTGCAGGGAGAAAATATTTACACAGCCCTTTTGCTTAGTCCTAATATTTACCCCCAGATCCTGTCACTTCAGGGTGGCTGTGAGGATTGCACAGTGACCCAGACCCCACTCCCACACCAGTGCTCTGGAAATGTTGGTAGAAAAGGAGACAGGGTAGGAGGATGGGGCTCACAGCACACTGGAGAATTGGCCCAGGCACTTGGGTGATGGGCTCACACCCTCCTGCTTCCCTGTGTCCAGAAAGGGTTAAATCCACCTTGTTTCCAAGTGTCATAGCCTGAGGATGCCATTTTCCAGGTGGGACCCTTGCCCAAGGGAACCAAGGAGGATCCAGCTATTAGACACCACCTTGGTGGCCCTGGTGATGTTTTATGGGCTGGGGAGTGGAGGGAGAGGGGAATTTAATAGCTAAGGCAGGCTCTGGGGTGGATTCCCAGCCTTTTTCCTGCGGTCCAACCCTGGGAAAGCCCCTCTGCTACCAGGGGTCCTGCCCAGGGCCTGCCATGTGCTGGGGGAACTGGGGCTCCAGTGCCCTGGTGCAGGTTTGGTTCTAAGCTGGGACATCTCCATCACCCACTGGCACCCAGTGACAGCCAAGGGTGAGCCAGGAGGTTACTGCAAGGGACAGACAGACATGCACCTGCAAGGGGACACTGTACATTAAAAAGGAGAATGGGCAATAACTGCAGAAATACCAATTAAAACCCACCCTGGGGAAGCTGGCAGTGAGAAGGAGTCCTCCCACATTTGCTGGGTGGCACAGGCTGGGAAACCTTGGGTGATAAACCTGCAGGTTCCCATCAGCTTGAAGGACATCTCCCTTCCTTCTCCATCATCTGCACTGAGATAAGAACCAGGAATTCCAGGCTTTGCTGTCCCAGCTGGCTCCGAAAGGGGGGTGGGGGGGGAGGTTGTTTGGTGGCTCCTTGCTCAGAGCAAAACCCCTGGGAGATAAAAACAACAAAAATAAAGCAGGAACACGTCCTCCCACCCCGGCAGGGCTGACACTGAGCAGGAGCAGCCCCTTCCTTCCGAGCCCGGCTCCTCTTCAGCTGATCCGGTTTATCTGAGCAGAGCTGAATGTAAACGCTGTCAGCGCCGGCCGGGATTAATTCCCTGGGAATTTGGCAGCCGGAGAGATGAAATAACAGAGCCATGGAGGGGGGAAGTGCACATCTCAGATTGAAAAATTCTCCCGGCTAATTTACAGCCAGGTTTCTCTTCTCCCAGGCACTTTTGAGAGAGAGCAGAGCCGAGGGCACAGGGAGGATGGAGGAGGAGGAGGAGAAGGAGGAGGAGGAGGAGGAGAAGGAGGAGAAGGAGGAGGAGGAGGAGAAGGAGGAGGAGGAGGAGGGGGGGAAGAAGGAGAAGGAGAAGGAGAAGGAGAAGGAGAAGGAGAAGGAGAAGGAGAAGGAGAAGGAGAAGGAGAAGGAGAAGGAGAAGGAGAAGGAGAAGGAGAAGGAGAAGGAGGAGGAGGGCTCCCCAGGGGGGGTCAGGCTGCCTCCTCCTCCTCTTCCTCTCCCATGGAGCCCAAGGGGATGGGGATGGAGTGACCCCACGCTTGCCCCAGGCACAGGAACTGGTCCCAAAAGCGTTTGGCCTCTCTGCCAGAGCCCCAGGCTGGGGGGGGGGGGGTGGGACCACACGACCCCCAGCCCCCAGTCCAGCCAAATCGCCCTCTGGTTTTGCAGGACCCCCCAGGAGGAGGCAGCAGCACCGAAGGCACCGAGGTGGTCCCGGCCACCTGAACTTGGAGAGCCCCAGAGGAGCATCCTGAGTCCCACGGGCTGCCAGGGGATGTCCCTTAGCCCGGGACCCCGGGGGACAATTGCCACCCCCTGGTCACCGAGCCCCGGCAGCCCTCTCGGTGGGGAACAAACCAACAAAAAGCATTTGCCCCTTGCTCGGCGCATTAAACACTGCCAGATCACTCAAAGCAAACAGCTTTGCTGCTGGAAGGATCCCCATCCCCGTGCAGATGGGACATCTATTACTGTTCATTACAGATCTTTCTTTATTATTATTATTAATGGGACATCTATCGCTGTTTATTACAAATCTTTTTTTTTTTTTTTAATACAGGACATCTATTGCCATTCATTACAAATTTCTTTCTTTCCTTCTTTCTTTCTTTCTTTCTTTCTTTCTTTCTTTCTTTCTTTCTTTCTTTCTTTCTTTCTTTCTTTCTTTCTTTCTTTCTTTTTCTTTCTTTCTTTCTTTCTTTCTTTCTTTCTTTCTTTCTTTCTTTCTTTCTTTCTTTCTTTCTTCTCTTTTCTTTCTTCTTCTTCTCTTTTCTTTTCTTTTCTTTTCTTTTCTTTTCTTTTCTTTTCTTTTCTCTTTTCCCTTTCCTTTTTCCTTTCCTTTCCTTTCCTTTCCTTTCCTTTCCTTTCCTTTCCTTTCCTTTCCTTTCCTTTCCTTTCCTTTCCTTTCCTTTCCTTTCCTTTCCTTTCCTTTCCTTTCCTTTCCTTTCCTTTCCTTTCCTTTCCTTTCCTTTCCTTTCCTTTTCCTCTTCTTCTCTTCTCTTCTCTTCTCTTCTCTTCTCTTCTCTTCTCTTCTCTTCTCTTCTCTTCTCTTCTCTTCTCTTCTCTTCTCTTCTCTTCTCTTTTCTTCTCTCTTCTCTTCTTTCTTTCTCTTTCTTTCTCTCTTCCTCTCTTTCTTCTTCTCTTTCTTTCTCTCTTTCTTTCTCTCTTTCTCTTTCTCTATTTCTTTCTCTCTTTCTTTTCTTATAGGACATCTATCACTGTTTATTACATATCCCTCCCCCTTTTCTTTGAATGGGACACCTACCACACTCTATTACAAATCCTTTTTTTCAATTTACAAGTATGTTTTCTTTAAGGGGAAGCTTTAGAAACACACACACAGCCCCATCCGCAGATGCTGGTTTTTTGTCTGTTCAATCAGTTTTGAGGCTGGTGTTCCAGACAGCTCCTGAAATAAAATAATCATCAGGCTTTACCACAGTATTGTGGTTTTATATTTGCTTAGCAGAGGAGGCTCGTTTTGGGGATACTTTTCTCAGCAATAATGTGATTTTCACTTTCTTTAGCTATTTAGTACCTAACTATAAATGCTTTCCCTTATTCTTATCATTTTCTTGGTAGAGTTAAAAATTGGCTGGACCAACAGGCCAGCCGTGCATGGGTGGGTAAACTGGTTTATTGTAAACCCTAGGAAAGGCCAAATCTCATCTGTCTGCTCAGGGCTGTGCATCCCTCAGGGGTCAGCAAATTAGGATTATACTCAGGATTTAACAACATCTTTTGTATTTACCCACATATAACACAGTGCTATAGACACACTCTGAGGTCTTGGTGCTGCTCAGGAGATGTGTGGCTGCTGGCAGTCCCTCCAGCCTTGCTCACCCCTGAGCACCCATCTCCCATGGGTCCTGCATGGGTGGGTGCTGCAGCCCCCTGGCCCCTGCCCTTCCCAGATAGGAGGTCCCTGGTGCAGGGTGCTGGGATCTCTGCTCCCTGCACCTGGATAACTGATGGCTGCAGTGTTGCTTGGCACCAGTGGCCAGCAGGTCACCTCCCCAGTGGTGAATGTGCACAGGTAAGCACTGCAGAGCCACCTGCCCTGGACTCAGCCCTGGGGAGGCCACAGCTCGAGTCCTGTGTCCAGTTCTGGGCCCCTCAGTTCAGGAAGGAGATTGAGGTCCTGGAGCAGGTCCAAAGAAGGGCAACCAGGCTGGGGAAGGGATCCAGCACAAGTCCTGTGAGGAGAGGCTGAGGGAGCTGGGGGTGTTCAGCCTGGAGAAGAGGAGGCTCAGGGGAGACCTCATCGCTCTCTACAACTCCCTGAAAGGAGGCTGGAGCCAGGGGGGGTTGGGCTCTTTTCCCAGGCAACTATCAGCAAGACAAGAGGGCATGGTCTCAAGTTGTGCCAGGGGAGGTTTAGGTTGGATATTAGAAAGAATTTCTTCCCGGAGAGGGTGATCAGGCATTGGAATGGGCTGCCCAGGGAAGTAGTGGATTCTCCATCCCTGGAGATATTTCAAAAGAGCCTGGATGTGGCACTCAGTGCCATGGGCTGGGAACCACAGGGGGAGTGGATCAAGGGTTGGACTTGATGATCTCTGAGGTCCCTTCCAACCCAGCCCATTCTATGATTCTATGATTCTCTGCTGAGCCCGGACACAGCTCATCTCACAGCCTGAGCAGCAGCAGGGGGGAGGTGGGGAAGGCACAGGGGGTGCTAAGGGATGAGCAGATGGCTTCTCCCCCCAGCTGGCCTGCCCCAGGACACCCGGCAGGCTGGAAGGTTCCAGCCCCTGCAGAGCTGCTGTTCCAGCTGTTCCAGCTGCAAACATCACAGGGAGCTCTGCAAACCAGAGCCACCCCTGGGCAGGATGCAGTGGCTGCTCAGCACCACCCAGCCTGGTCTGTGCATGCAGAGTGGGGCTGGGCAGAAGGAGCCTCTGGGAAGGCTGGATAAATAGCAGCAGGTGAGGAAGATTTGCTTTTCAAAGGTCAACTCCTCCTCCTCCTCCATGCTGCTGTGAGTTCATCTTCTTCCTTTCCTCCTCCTCCTGCCCATGGAAGCCCCCACTGCCCCAGCAGCTCCTGTTGACCCTGGCCCCGGTGCCAGGGAGGTGAATCAGCTTCCCCAGTAAGCCAAGCTCTTCCCAGGCTTACGTTCTGACTGGGCAGTCATTCCTACTGCAAGGACAGTCCCCAAGGCTGGACCATCATCCGAAGGGATTTGTCCCAAGGCGCAAGCGGCTCCCAGCCTCCTGCCCTTTCCTGCTCCCCTAAACCACCCCAGAGCCTTCCCAAATGTTTATTCTTTGGGAAAGCAATAAAAGAGAAGGAAAACCCAAAGGACAAACTCCCGGCAGCCTGCCTTTGATTACATTTGATATTGATTTATTTCTCAGTGCTTTCCCACTGCAGACTTGCCCAGGACGGCCCGGAAGGTGGGAGGAAAGAGCACATGAAGGGGCTGTAAAAATACAGCTTTGCCACTAATATCTGTGTCCAGAAGGGTCTGTGGGTTGCTGGGGTGGCTCGGTTAGAATCAGGGGTGACAGCGTCTCTGAGGAAGGGAATTGGGGTCCCTCAGCTCCCCCAGGCTGGGGACTTGGAGGTGAGCAGGAACATCCCCGTGTCTGCAGAGGTGACAGAACCTGGCATGGGTGGGTGCTGGGTGCTGGGTGCTGGGTGCTGCTCCCACCTCCCAGCCCCTCGGTGGCCGGGGAGCAGACGAGGAGGCCGTGAGGAGCTCTGTCACCGGGTGTCACCACTGGCACCATCCCCGTGATGCTGCCAGGGGGGCTAGGGGGTGGGGGTGTGGGGGTGTGGGGGCTTTTCCATCTGCACCACCACCCACCCAGGAGCAGACCTGCATTCCCAGGTAAGAAAAACTTTTTCCTGGTAGAAAAAAACCCTCTTTTCCTGGTCCTCTTCTCCTGGTGCCACATGTCACAGCCCCTTTGGCCCCCAGGTGTGTGCACTGTCATCCTTGGGAGGAAAAAAACCAGCTGTCCTGAAAGCAAACGGCCTCTTCCTAAAGTGCTTGGTTTATTTGATAGAAAGCCCTTCTGCAGGCCAAGGGGAAGTGGGGCTGAGCTTGCTGCAGAAAAACCTTTTTAAAAAGGCCCCAAAGAAGCTCAGTGCTGCTCAGATCTCCTGCCTGCCAGGTGCTGTGATGTGTCCCCAGGACCAGGCATCCCCCAGCCTTCAGCAG
Organism: Phaethornis superciliosus; assembly: GCA_023637945.1. Lineage (NCBI taxonomy): Eukaryota > Metazoa > Chordata > Aves > Apodiformes > Trochilidae > Phaethornis > Phaethornis superciliosus. Next base: position 2,613,482 of record JAJQWJ010000021.1, read on the forward strand.
ACTGTGCCTGTCCCCAAGCAGCTGGGGACAGATGCCACCTTGGAGGGTTTCCCCATGTCAGGGATGGCTCCTGAGAAGATGTTCCCACCCCTGGCCAGGGACATCACACCAGGGGCTCCCAGCAAGTCAGCCAGCAGCACCACTGCAGGATGCACCCTGTGCAGGATGGGTCTCCCAGGGCCAGGGTGCACAGCCCGGTGTCCCTTCCCTGCTTTCCTCTGGGGACAGGCCAGCTGGATCACTGGTGGCCGGGCTGAACTGAGCAAAGGGAAGAGCTCTGCAGAGCATCTCCTTGGCTCCTGATGCAATGTCCTGACGTTGCTGCCTTGGGGGGTTTTCAGTCATTTCTCTCACTTCCTTATTGCCCAATGCTCCACTGGGTTTGTCCAGGTGGCAGCCACCATCCTCTCTTCCCCTCCATGGTCCTCACCAGCCCACACAGGGCTCTGCCCCTCTCCTCCACAGAGGGACACATCCTGCAGGTCCAAGTCTTGGTGTGGGATGCAGGCCAGGCCAGGGCAGCGATGTCTTTTGTTGTCTCTTCTTTGTCCCAGCCAAAGACAGGTTCATCTGTCCCCACCCAGGGAGAAGTCAGTGCCTGGCATCGTGGCACAGGTCCCTGCTTGCCACTTCCCTCACCCCTGAGTCACAGGCAGGGAACACCCACCCACCCCATGGCACAGCCCGTGTTGGGGTGTCTGTGCCCAGCCACCCACCCCAGCACCCGCTGGGCTCTCCCCTTCTCCACCCACTTATGAGCAAAACTTCAAAGGAGCTGGGAGGGACCCAAAGCTTTTTCCACCCTTTGTTTCTACCAAGAACTGGGAACAGATTTGCTGAGCAAGGCCACATGGCAGACGGAGGGGAAGCCACTGGGAGCTGGTGCTCAACACCTGACTAGACAGCAGTGAATCCAAGCTGGGCCCGAGCTGCAGCACCCAGGGACAGTTTTAGCACAGTGGGTTTGCTTGGAGTGTCCCTGTGTAAGAGAAATATAAAGGAACAAAGGAGCTTTCCAGAGGGAGATCAAGTTAATCCTTGCTCCTGGCTGTAAATTCAGCCCATGCTCACCTGAGAGCTGCAGGGAATCCTGAACCCCAGGAGGTGTTTCCCGTGTGACAGCCTCAGCAATATGGCCATGCCAGACCCAGCCTCCTTGTCCCCCCAATTCTGCCAGTATCCATAGGGATGGGAGGAAGCTGTGAGACTGGGCTCAGGACCAGTGACCCCCAACCGGACTGGCCCAGTGGCCCGTGCCCCCCACCCCACAGTGTCACCGGGACTGGGCCTGGCCAGAGGGACATGGCTGTGCCCACTGTGCTCTCTGGGGTGTGCCAGCCCTCACTGTGCCCCCCACACTGACAGAGGGGTCACTGCTCAGAGGGGGGCTGTGGGGGCACGCTTGGGGTGCGATTGGTCACCGGTCCTAATAGTGGCTGGTCCTCAAGGAGGCCTGTCCTGAGAGTGACCCATCCTGATAGAATCATAGAATCATAGAATTGGCTGGGTTGGAAGGGACCTCAGAGCTCATCAAGTCCAACCCTTGATCCACTCCCCCTGTGGTTCCCAGCCCATGGCACTGAGTGCCACATCCAGGCTCTTTTGAAATATCTCCAGGGATGGAGAATCCACTGCTTCCCTGGGCAGCCCATTCCAATGGCTGATCACCCTCTCCGTAAAGAAATTCTTTCTAATATCCAACCTAAACCTCCCCTGGCACAACTTGAGACCATGCCCTCTTGTCTTGCTGATAGTTGCCTGGGAAAAGAGCCCAACCCCCCCTGGCTCCAGCCTCCTTTCAGGGAGTTGTAGAGAGTGATGAGGTCTCCCCTGAGCCTCCTCTTCTCCAGGCTGAACACCCCCAGCTCCCTCAGCCTCTCCTCACAGGACTTGTGCTGGATCCCTTCCCCAGCCTGGTTGCCCTCCTTTGGACCTGCTCCAGGACCTCAATCTCCTTCCTGACCTGAGGGGCCCAGAACTGGACACAGGACTCGAGCTGTGGCCTCACCAGGGCTGAGTACAGGGGCAGAATCCCTTCCCTGGACCTGCTGGCCACGCTGTTCCTGATCCAGGCCAGGATGCCATTGGCCTTCTTGGCCACCTGGGCACACTGCTGGCTCCTGTTCAGCTTCCTGGCAATCCCGAGTGACCATCCTGACACTGACCCATCCTGACACTGACCCATCCTGACACTGACCCATCCTGACACTGACCCGTCCCAGCCGTGTCCGGTCCTGACAGGAGCTGCTCCCAGCAGTGACCAGATCCAACAGAACACCAAACACTGCCCGGTCCCGGTACCGCCCTCTTCCCGGTCCCGCCCGGCCCATGGACCAGGACCTGGGGGCGGCCGCTGTGCGGGGCGGAGCTACGCGTGGAAGCCCCGCCCACAACACAGACCACGCCCCCTTGCCATCAAGCCCCGCCCACCATCAAGCCCCGCCCCTTCCCTTGGCCCCTCCCCCGTGCCCACCCCAGGCCCCGCCCGGCCCAGGTGGAGGCGGTGGCTCTCGGGGGTCGGTGCCGGCAGAACCAGAACCGGAACCGGGTCCGGGCCAAGGTGAGTGTGGCCGGGGTTAGGAGCGGGCCGGGCTGTTCTGGTGCCTCCGCCTTCATCCGCTTTGTTGCTGCTTTGTGAGCGTCCCGCCAGCTTCCTCCTCCGCTCCGCTCCGCACCTCCCGACCCGGCCCGGCCCGACCCGCGGTACCGGACCCGGGATACCGGACCCGCCGGGGGTGGGCGCCTGTCCCCGGGGAGACTCTGTCGTCGAGGGTCCCCTTGCCCTGGCAGCCTGGAGGGGCTCCTCTTCCTCCTCGGGGGATGTGGGTGGGTGGGTGGGTGGGGGTGACCCGGCGGGGTGGATACCACGAGGTGACCCCCCCCAAACCCCTTCCCCACCCCTGCCCGGGCTGGGCAGGAAAGCTCTAACCTACTTTCTTTTTTAACCGATAAACAAAACCGGCGAGAGTTTTTGTTTTGGGGGTTTTCCCCTTGCCGGGCTGAGCCCTTGGCTAGCAAACACACCCCCGGGACCCCCCTTCCCGGGACCCCCCCCCCCCACAGCATCCCCCTCCCCTCTCTGTCGCCGGTCCCGGGGCTTTGTTGTCGCTGCGGGTTTGTGGTTCGGTTTTATGGCTCTGGCACGTGTTGCCTGAAGTGGCGAGCGCTGCCCCAGCCCTGGCGAGCAGACAAAAACCCTGAGAGATTGGCGAGCAGCGGGATTTTGGGGGGGGGGTTGGGTGGCCGGTTGGGTTTTTTGTTCTTTCACCCTCAGTGGTGTTGGGACAACTTGTCCCGTCCCTCCATGGTGACCCAAAGCAGGATTGCAGCCCCCCCCGTGGGTTTAAGGGCTCTGCTTTACCCCTCCAGGATCTCAGCTCCCTGTGCCCACCCTGCTGGGGGGGAAGGGGACCCGAGTGGCTCTGTTGTCACCACTGGGTCCCTGCAGCAAGAGGAAGTGTCTGCCCTGTTCCCCAGCATGGCGTCATCCTTCCCCAGCTGGGGAGCTGGGACATTCTCCTGCTTTTCTCTGCTTGGATCCCTGATGGTGACTCCCGGGGATTTCCAGGCTGAGCTCATGCTTTGCAGCACATCCCTCAGCTGGAAGCTTGGGGAGCAGATTCCCCCCCTGCCCCACTCCTGAGTGTGGAAACACCACCTGACACCACTGCAGCGTGCCCTGCAAACCAGCATCCTTTAATTCCTGCCTGTTTTCCCAGTGGAAAACCTCCCCTAGATTGAGAATATCCCACCTCCAGAATGAGCTGGAGGGTTCAAGTCCAGCCATGCCCTGGAGAAACCAGTTGCCCGTGGGCCCTGCAGTGTGTTTGGCTTCACAAGTGGCTTCCTGGTCACTGTGCCTGGTGTAATCCAGCCTTCCCAGCCCCTTTGTAATTAAGGGGGTGATCAAAACCTCTTGCTGCTTGGTCACTGGGGGGTCAGCTTTTGCCTGGTTTGCTCCTGTTTGCTCCCACTTCCCTTGGTTGGGGGTTTCTTTGGCACAGCTGCAGCTGGAAACTGCACCTGGGAGTGCTGCAAACCCTGGGGTGAGAAAGAGTGAACCCCACAGCAGAGAGAAAGGGGTTTGACACCCTAACAGCTGTTCTGGTAAAAATTCTGTAAGATGGGGCTGAGCCTGGCGTTGCTTTCAGGTGGATGTGCAAGTTCCTGATGTGTCCCATGTGTGCAGGGAGAGCTGTGGTGCTGGAGTGTGTCTGGATGCTGGCAGGAAGAACAGGAGATGCTGGGAGAGCAGCTCAGAGGCTGAGGATGCAGGGCATGGGGTGTGGATCTGGTGGGAAAGGGGGCTGGCTGGGTCATTTCTCCAGGAGGGCTCTGGTCTTGGGATGTGCCAGGGAACTGAGGCAGTGTTTGCAGTGTTTGGTTGCAAGTGGCTCTTCTGGATCTTTTGGCCTTTGGTACTGCTTCTGTTTAACTCTTATAGTGAACCAGAGGGAAGCCCCAGATAAATCCTTATTCTTTCATTTGGGTTGTTGGTCTCGATCCAAAAGCAGCCCTCAGGATGAGCTTGGGGCCAAAAGAGCAGGGACTGGTGATGGAGAACTGGCTCTGCAGCACAGGAGTCAATTAGTGAAAGCTAAAATCTAATTATTAAAATCTATATGAGCCCAGAAACGATGAGATTGTAAATTCTTCTCTTCTTGAAGAGCTTTTTTATGTAAGGACCACTGGTCCCTGCTGTCCCACTGGGCTGGGAGATGTCTGGTAGTGTGATGGGTCCCACTGGGGCTGGGCACTGTGTCTTTTAATTCCAAGGATCCAGGAGCTGTGGTCATTGGGAGGATGTGGTGCTTTGGGTTATGGTTATTTCCCAGCCCCTGAGTGAGCTCTGAAGGCTCTGCGTGTGCCTGCAAGCCCTTGGCACTGCTGCCATTTTTCTCACTTAATCCCCATCTCTTACAAAACAAACCAAAAAGCTGTTTTGTTTGTGGTTGATCTCTTAACGAGGCATTTGGGGTGAGGAATGGACCCAGGCAGGATGCCTTCAGGAAGGTCCACGTGCTGGGTGGCCCCAGAACCAACCCTGCCCTCTTCTTGGGGTCCCCGTGTCCCCTTTGTTCTTGGGGACTGGCACCCCAAGGTCTGGCATCATGGGGTGCAGGCTGTGTTAGCTCAGTGTGGGGCAGGGTCAGCCCCCCCAGACTGTCAGGGGAGGGCAGGGGAACAGCCTGCACCCCTGTGGAAACCAACCATTCATGGGTTTGGCATGGGAGGGCTTCCCTGCTCCTCCTTTACCCTCCAATAAGCTAAATCTAGGCAAACTGTGAGAACTCTATCAAAATCCTTACAAACTGCCCAGGGAAGGAATTAGGGGAATGGGGGAGGCAGAGGGAATCTTGTTGTGCTGCGGTGCCTCAGTTTCCCCACCTGTGAAACAGCACAAATGAGTCAGTGTGAAGGTTTGCTGTGAAACCTGCTGCCTGTGGCCTCGAGGGGTTTGAGCAGCCACCCATGCAGGACTGCCCACTGTGGTCATAGCCTGTGAGGGGTGGGGGGGGTGCAAACATTTGCTTGACACCCTCAGTGCTGGGGGCTGGGGCAGGGAGGGAGCAGGGCAAGTGCTCAGAAATGCTCCTCTACCTTTTCCCTGGCAGCTGGGAAGGAGAAACTGGGCAGTGCCAGAGGGACATGGTCTCTGTGCTGGACACCCAGCCCTGCAGTGTCCTGCTCAGTGGTCAGTTTGGTGGGATGTTCCTGCTCCCATCCCACAGGACCATCCCTCCCATCCTCAGGTGCCTTTTTCTGGTGCTGCAGGTCCCAGGGTGATGCTCCCTGCTCTCCAGCGATCTGTGAATCACAGAATCATAGAATTGTCTGGGTTGGAAGGGACCTCAGAGATCATCAAGTCCAACCCTTGATCCACTCCCCCTGTGGTTCCCAGCCCATGGCACTGAGTGCCACATCCAGGCTCTTTTGAAATATCTCCAGGGATGGAGAATCCACTGCTTCCCTGGGCAGCCCATTCCAATGGCTGATCACCCTCTCCATAAAGAAATTCTTTCTAATATCCAACCTAAACCTCCCCTGGCACAACTTGAGACCATGCCCTCTTGTCTTGAATCTGTGATTCAAATCTGTGATTCTGTGGAGTCATTTTCTTATTGGCTTTTTGTTTTAAAATTCCAACACCTCATGCATTTGGTTTGACACACGCTCTGAGAGGAGGGGAGATGTGGCTGGTAGCCCCCAAAGGTGCTGGTCCCATGCCTGTGCTCTCTGTGTGTCACACAGCAGCTCGTGCTGGGGATTTGTCCTGGTTTTCCCTGTAATTCTCCAACCCTCTGGAACACCAGGGCAGGGCTGGGAGTCACCTCCTGGTACGGGTAAGCCATGCTCACCAGGCCAGCCCCAGACACTGCTGCCATGTCCTGCTTCTTCCCCAGCAGCATCAGGAGCCTCACCAGGGCTGGTACCAGAGATCCCAGCACGGAGCTTTCCCATGGTTGATGCCATAGCCAGGGCTAAGCTGCCTTGTGCACGTGGTGGCTTAACTCATTCTGAGCATTCCTGGGGAAAGCATGGAGATAATTCCTTCAAAATCATCATCTCCAGCCCCTGCTGTCTGGCTGCCCCTCAAGTACAGCATCCCTGGGTTGGGTGGTGAGCAGGAGGAGGATGGGGGGGGAGACCCCACCAGCTCTTGGCAGCTGAGAGGCTGCAAAGTGTGTTGCTGGCACAGGTCCACGGGGATGCTACGGTTTCTGTAGGCACTGCTGAGTGTAGGATCCCCTGTGCTGGGGGGGGATGAGCTGGACCTGGCCAGGCTTTCCCTCTGCAGGCTGTGGACCTGGATGCTGCTGGTGGTGGCAACTGGGAGTGAAGGGAAGGAGGTTGAGGAGGGCTCCATATTTGGCTGCTGGTGCTTGGAAAACTTTTTAGTGCACCAAAAAGTGCACCAAGGCTTTTTTTTTTTTGGGTGTGTGCGTGTGTGATTAGCCTCTGGTTGTGCTGACCCCTGGGGGATGTGGTCCCTCTGCAGGGGTGGCTGGAGGGCACCAAAATGGGGTGTCTGAGGGGCACACCTCCCACCTCCTGCCAGCAGAGATGCCACCTTCATCCACAGCTCAAAGGAGCACCATTAAGTCCTTGTCCCCTCCATGGGGAGTTGCTTGTCCTGGGGGGGGGGATCCCAGGAGGCTGCTTGGGCCTCTCCCTCTGCACAGGGGGCCAGTGGGGTGAGCAGCCACGTTGTGGGAGCCTTGACATGGCTGTGTTGAGATAAGGAGCCTGTTCCTGGAGATAGGAAGCTTTAGCTGAGGGGTACAGTCCTCCTGTCAGCCCAGAGCCTGTCTTGGGCCTGGGATGAACCAAATTTTTGTGTGGGGCTGAGCATCACCTCCCACTTCTGCATCCCACGTGGCACAGGGATGCTCAGGGCACAGGGATTCTCTGCAAATCTGGGGCATTTTTCCCAACCCAGTCCTGCTCCAGATAGCTCTCTGCTGTCTGAAATGGGCAGTGGAGATTTGGGGAAGTCTGCAAGTCCAGCCTGAGCCCTGACAGCAAGAACTGGTGTCAAAATGAGTGTTTTGCAGAAGTGTGGAGGAAGAAGTGTGTGTGTGTGTCCCTCATCCTGCTCTCACACCAAGAATTTTGCTTTCAAGAGGGAACTGAGAATGAACTTTGCAATGACCAGCAGCATGGGGATGGCAGGCAGACAGACAGCCCCTTGCTTCAGGGAAACAATGACCTGGAACCCCTCAGCCCCTTCCAGAAATCCCACCTGGAACAGGAGCATCCTGTCCCCATCCTGCCTCTATGCTCTATGTTGAATTCAAACTAAGAAGAAATTGGAATAACTCTGAGTAATTACACAGTAAAACCAAGTTAAATCAATCCTGGTAGCCCGAGGAATCTGTGTGGTGCCTGGAAAAGGTTTTTCCTTGGGTCTGGAGGGTGCTGCAGCCCTGCCTGCTGTGCTGTGGGCTTTGCTCCCAGCCACAGAGCTGCCCCTGCTGCCAGCCCAGACTTTTGTCCTTTTGCTCTTTCCGAAGCCATTGGGGTGACTCAAAACCTCCAGGTGCACATCCCCTGCTCAGCTGGGGCTCCAGGAGAGGGAAAGGGCTGGGGGGTCCCCCCCTGGTGCAGCCACAGCCCCCCCAGCAGCACCCACCCACCCCCTGGCTGGGGGCATCTCCAGGGGGGGAAGTGGGGTGGGTTTGTGGGGTGCTGCCTCTTGGGGGTTATTTTGCTGTGAGGGTGCAGGGCCACGACATGACCCCCCCCCCAGCCAGGAAGGGGGAGCAGGGAGGTGTGGGATGGGTGGGCAGAGGGACCCTGGATCACCAAGGCTCATTGCCCACCCCAGTGGGTCAGGGAACCTGGCTCTGCCAGGGAGGGGTCGTTATCCTGGTGAAAATTAATGAATTGGGGAAACAAGCTGTGCCTGGGGGGGGTGGGAAATCAGCCTCGTTTTTCCATCTACTCCCAGGTCCCATAGCTGAAGCCTCCCCTCTCCATGGCCATACTGCCAGTGTCACCTGGCACTGCTGGGGAGACTGGGGACAAGCTCTGTCTTCTCTGCCTTGATCAGTAGCCCCAACCACAGCCCCCACCCCCGAGCCTAAACACTCAGCACAAAAAATTAACAGTGGTTGAGAGGGGCTGGGGGTAGGAGAGTCTGTCTGCCCCTCAGCTTGAGGGTCTGTGCTCTCCAGGTCTCCCCCTTGAGTGGGTCTGTGACCTGGGGACACCCAGGTCTGGGCTTTCTGAGCAGAAAAAAAAAAAAAGATATTAAGATATTTAGTTTCCTATTCCAGATTTTTTTTTCTTTTTATTTTTTCTTTTTTTTTTCTTTTCCTTTTCCTTTTTTTTCTTTTTTTTCTTTTTCTTTTTTTTTTTCTTTTTTTTTTTTTCTTTTCTTTTTCAATCATATCTTTTCATGTCAAGAGCTATTTGAGCTGGGAAGCTTCTCACAGACCTGAAACTTGAGACTGACAAATGGTAACAAGCTTTTAGAAAGGGAGCAGAAGCCGGGGAAGGTGCTGGGCAGCACCTGGGGGGTCCCCCTGCTTGGGTGCAAGTTGGGTGGGGGGGGTTGGATGCTCCCAGAGATTGGACCAATTGACTTTTCCTGCCCATGGCTCTTAATAACCAGAAGCACCTTTTAAGGAGGCTCCAGGCTTGAGAGAGATCTTCAATGTGCTTGTGAATTATTTATGTGCAGCTGTTGGCAGCTCTGCCTGATGGACTCTTGGGTGTGAGCAGTGGTGATGCCACCCGTGGAAGGGGGGTCCTCGTGGGCTCTGCAGCATCACTGCCCCCTTTCTGACCCTCCCTATGGAGAGGAAGGAGTAGGGGCTCGTTGTGCTCTGGGTGGTGGGTGCTCACGGGGGTCCTGCACCCCTGGGTGGCTCAAAGCTTCTGCTTCTTCCTGGCTTAAGTGTCCCAGCCTGATGGGGTTTTGTTCCAGCACTGGGAATGCTGCCTCCCCCCACACCACCAGGCTTGGGCACAGCAATCCCCATCCTTCTCCGGGCCACTCTGCACCCTCAGGGGGCTGTGCACATCCCTCTCCAGCCAGGGCTGTTCTGCAGGGTTGTCTCGGGTGTCTCGTATGACGGTTGTGCTTGGTTGTCACCAGCTCTGCTCTGCAGGTTGCTGCTTGGCCTTGCTGAAGGTCCCTTGGCATTGCTTGAAGCATCCTGGGGAGTCCCACGGTGATGCCTTGTAGCAGCCACATCACATTTTCCATTGCTTTCTTCCTTGGGTGTGCTTCCTCGGGTCAGTGTCTCTCATGATTCACTCTGGGGCTGGTGCTGGGAGCCAGCCCTGGCCACCTCCCCTGGGTAAAGGCTAACATCTCATCCCAGTTGCTCACCACTCTCCTCTTGGGAAGGGATGGGGGCTTTACCTCCTTGTTTGCAAGCCCTCAGTGCTGGGTGCCAGGCTGTGGTGAGTGCTGGTGGACAAGGTAGCACTGAGAGGGTTGGGGGTCTTTTTATTGACCTGGTCAGGTTCCCCTCCTCCACCCCTGCCCCTGTGGATGATGGCAGTGTCCCCAGTGTGTTTTTCTCTCTCCCTGGAGCTCTTTTCCAGCCTGAAGTTTGGAGCTTGGGGCAACCTGATCTAGTGGGAGGTGTCCCTGCCCATGCCAGGGGGTTTGGAACTGGATGATCTTCAAGGTCCCTTCCAGCCCAAACCATTCTAGGATTATGAAGTGACTGTCCCCAGAAACCTTCTTCCAGCTCCAAGAACAGCTCCTACCGAGTCCATCACTCCCCCCTGCTGTCACCTGGCCTGTCCCCAGGGCAGAACATTCTCACAGCCACCTCCCCAGGCCAGGGCAAAGCCCCCATGTCCACCCTGACTGGGCTGAAACTCCTTGGGGACCTGTACCCTGCAAGTGGGGCTGATGGTGCCAGGAGGGCAAAGGGGGCCTGGGGGATACAGGGGACCCAAGTTGATGCTCAGCTTGCTCTGGATGGAGGCACCAGCTGGCTTCTTCTCACTCCCACTGTGCTGGAGCCAGGACCAAACGTGTGGGGATCTGGAAAAAGCCTTCCCAGCACCATCCCTGGGGAATTCCTCTGTCTGGCTCAGGGCAAAGGTTCTTCCAGGTCAGGACCCATGCTCGGGCAGTGGCAGTTGTCCCCAAGCCTGCGTGGCCAAGGGGACTTCAGCCCTGGCGGAGCTCTCCCTTCCTCCCTGCTCTCTCCATGCCAAATGTTTTGCTCATGCACAGAGCCCTGAGAGTGGCCATGTCACCGGGCTGGCAGGGGCTGGCCAGGATGTGGCAGCTCCCCAGGGACCTGTGTCACCTCACCCTGGGGAGCCTGGGTCCATCCCTCCCTCTCCTCTGTGATGCCCAGGGAGGAGGTGGGAACAGGACCAGGATTTTCATAGAATCATAGAATTGGCTGGGTTGGAAGGGACCTCAGAGATGATCAAGTCCAACCCTTTCACTGTGCTGTGAAGCTGCTTTGCTGGGGAGCAGGGAGAGCCCTGGGGGGAGGGGGTGATGGGAAGGGTGAGGAATGGGATTTTGGGGCCAGGGGTGTAAGAGTGGAACTGTGCAAGAGCACCGTGTCCTCTTGCACCTCTGGGTGAGACAGTTTTCCTACAATGTCCGTGCTCCTGGCTGGGTTGGACCCCATCACTGATGGCAGGAGGAGAATGAGACTGTCCCAGGGTTCCTTCTGACCCCGCTGTGTTCCCATCCCTGCCTCCCCGGAGCAGCTGTGTCTCCAGCTCATTGCTAGCTGTCCTGGGAGGAAAACAACGTCTCCAGCTCACCAGCATGATGGAAAGTTTAGCTTGCTGGGGCTGGACCTCTCATCTGGCCTCCTCCCAGCTTAGCAGCTATTAAACACCTTGGTGAGGTTCTGTGCCCGCTCTTTTCTGGTCTCTCACTTCCCCAGAGCTTTGCCTGGCAGCAGCAGGTGAAAACTCCCTGCTGTCCCATGCAGTTCCCACACCATGAAGCAAGGTGCATGGCTGTTCCTCCTCCTGCCACCCTGTGCCAGTAGCTGTCTGTGTCCCCAGTCTCTGGCCACCAGCAACCAGGGTCTGAGGAGTGCTCAGCTCTGCTCTCCCTCCACCCAGGATGCTCCTGCAGCCTTCTGCTTTCCCTCTCCTGCTTTTTCATTGCAGCTTCTCTCCCAGCAGGTGAGGCAGGAGGAGTCTGGCTGTGGCCCAGGGTTCTCCTGCCTGAAGGACGGAGGAAGAGGAGGAAGAGGAAGGCCACCACGGGTGTTTGCCATCGGGACACTGCGTGAGATCCCTGCCACTCGTATGAGGTAGGAAGACCCCAGGAGAAGTTTGAGGTGCTGGTTGCTCCCAGCCTTGGTGCTGGACAGCAGCACATGGTTGTGGGGGGACGGGGAGAGATCCCCATAATCCCTAAGAGGAGCTAGAGCTGTGATGGGGTCACCTTTCATGCAAGCTCCTTCCTGGTAGAGCCAGGCTGCAGGGACCCTCGGGATGGGATTGCTCCAGGATTTAACCAACTCTTGGCCATTGAGCTTCCCCCACCTTGCACGTGGTGCTGGGATTCAGTCCCTCAGTCTGGTGTGTGCATGCACATGCTGAAGGGGAATGTCCCCCATCACCCTTCCTACGGGGCACCCCAACACCTGGCAGGTCCCTGCTCCATGGCCAGAGGTGTCATGGGCTGGACCTGCCCCAGGAGGCCCCCCCCATCAGGGCTGTGGTGCAGTGAGAGAGTGAATTGTGACTTTTTAGGCTTTTTTGTCCCTTGCCTGGCTGTATCTCCTCCTTCCCACCCTGTCCTGGTGAGGTGAGCTCTTTGCAGACCCCCAGGAGCACCTGTAGACCCCTCTTGGCTCCTGTGCTGAGCCATAGGGGCTGCTGGCAAGAGCCCCAGTTGTGTGCCTGGGATCCAGGCCAGTGGCACAGTGGGTGAGGCCACATCTGAGATGGAATTGGGGTTGTTCAGCCTGAAGAACAGAAGGTTCAAGGAGACCTTAGAGCACCTTACAGTACCTTAAGGGGCAACAGGAAAGCTGGGGAGGGACTTTTGACAAGGGCCTGGAGTGATGGGCTGAGGGGGAATGGTTTTAAACTGGAAGAGGGGAGATTGGGATGAAATATTATGAAGAAACCCTTTGCTCTGAGGGTTGGGACTCGATCTTGAAGGTCCCCTCCAACCCAAACCTGTCTGGGATTCCATGATTCTCTCTCCTGCTGGGACCCAGCCTTTCCCCACACAGTAAATACTCTGTAGGATGTTTCTTCCCCTTGTTCTGACTCCTTGCACCTTCCCAGCCTGCCAGCAGCCTCCAGCCCAAGATGTCAGCTGGTGACAAGAACGGGGGCAGCCGCTCCGGCAGCAGCCGCCTGCAGAGCAAGAAGCCCCCCAACCTCTCCATCATCATCCCCCCCCGGGAGGCAGAGGAGGAGGGGACCCGCAAGGAGGTGAGAAGCAGGGAGCCATTCCACACCGGGCTGCCATCCCTGGGGGACACTCCTGCTACCATAACACCCTGCTCTGCCTTCCAGCCCTCCAAAATCCCCATCTACAGGAAAAGCAAGAGCCTGCAGGAGCCCCGCTCCGAGCGCCGTCCTGGGTTCCGCCGGCAGACATCCCTGTCCCAGAGCATCCGCAAGTGAGTGCCAGGTCACTGGGGGGGTCCCTGTCGGGGTTGTTTGGGGCTCTGGGTACCCAGCAGAGGGCTGGGGATGGGAAGGGAGGGAGGGATCACCTTGGAGGGTTTTGTGTGGTTCTGTTTTGTCCGCCTGGGGTTGTTCAGAGCTCCTGCACGCCGGGGAAATCTTTCAGCCCCTTTTATGTAGGAATTTCACAAGCACCTAGAGCTGGGCAGCTGCTGAGGCACTGGCCTGTGCAAGCTGTCTCGATGGAGTTACCTCTCCAGAGAGACCCAGAGCCGAGTAACAGCTCTTCAACACATGTATTCTTTTAAAAAATAAGTTGAAAAAAGAATCCATTTTTTTTTCACTGACTTCTTAGCCCTATAAAGCTGCTCACCACTTACAGAACCTTCAGAAAACTCCCAGCTGTTTAGCTGAGATCCTCCACATATGGATGGCACCATTCTCACCTCTTGGTTAGAGCAGATAACTGTGACACAGTGAGGTTCTCCAAGGTAAAAAATTCACGCTCCTTTAAATCTTCCAAAGTCTCAGTTTGCACCACCAGCCCTTAAGAGTCATCCCATTTGCTATACCAGTGGATGAAAATGAACCCACAGGAAAACGATCACAGACAGTGAAGAAAACTGACTTCTATCCAAGTTTAGAAGATCAGCCATTCCTCCTTAGTTTAACTCTTAATTTGGTATCTTAGGAAGAGCCTCACTTCTCTGGATATTCCAATCACAAAATGCATGTGAGCAGGCACACCTTGAGGAGATTCACTGGCACTAAACACCCTCTAGTTACACAGATGGAACTGGCACAGCAGCTTTCTCCCCAGTGATAAATTTACCAGCTTATCAGATTTTCATATGCAGATCCCAGGTACCTCAGGTCCATCAGGAGCCTAAAGCAAGCAGCAGCCATCTCCAGCCCTCTGCCATTCTGTCAGCATGAATATCATAGAATCATAGAATTGGCTGGGTTGGAAGGGACCTCAGAGCTCATCAAGTCCAACCCTTGATCCACTCCCCCTGTGGTTCCCAGCCCATGGCACTGAGTGCCACATCCAGGCTCTTTTGAAATATCTCCAGGGATGGAGAATCCACTACTTCCCTGGGCAGCCCATTCCAATGGCTGATCACCCTCTCCGGGAAGAAATTCTTTCTAATATCCAACCTAAACCTCCCCTGGCACAACTTAAGTCCATGTCCTCTTGTCTTGCTGATAGTTGCCTGGGAAAAGAGCCCAAACCCCCCCTGGCTCCATCCTCCTTTCAGGGAGTTGTAGAGAGTGATGAGGTCTCCCCTGAGCCTCCTCTTCTCCAGGCTGAACACCCCCAGCTCCCTCAGCCTCTCCTCACAGGACTTGTGCTGGATCCCTTCCCCAGCCTGGTTGCCCTCCTTTGGACCTGCTCCAGGACCTCAATCTCCTTCCTGAACTGAGGGGCCCAGAACTGGACACAGGACTCGAGCTGTGGCCTCCCCAGGGCTGAGTCCAGGGACAGAGTACAGTGCTAAGTACAGGGCATATTTGTGACACTTATTCAAAGCTCTGCAGGCGTTAACAGAAATTCTTGGAAAATCAGTATTTGTCGTCTACCTCCTGTAAAAGCACTACCACACACCAGTCAGCTTCATGAACTTTTAAAGCTGACCAGCTGAAAGCCTGATGAGTATCTCCTTCCCCAACCCATAACCAGCTCAAAACTTGCCCTGCTGTGGGCTGGGTTGAAGCACCCCAACCCAAACCCCGCTGCTGGGTGGGATGCTCGGGGTGGGGTGTCAGTGTTTGGGGTGAGAAGCAGGGTGACAAACCTGCCCGTTGTGTCTGCAGGGGCACAGCACAGTGGTTCGGTGTCAGCAGCGACTGGGAGGGGAAGCGGCAGCAGTGGCAGCGCAAGAGCTTGCAGCACTGCAGCATGAGGTATGGCAAGCTGAAACCTGCCTATCGTGACATGGAGCTGCCCAGCCAGGAGGTCCCCTCCTTCCAAGGCACCGAATCACCCAAACCTGCCAAGATGCCCAAGGTAGAGCCTGGGGGGTGCTGTGGGATCTGGCTCCCAGCTTTGCTTTCCCCCCCCCCAGCACTGACACCTCTCCCCTCTTCCAGATCGTGGACCCACTGGCCAGGGGCCGTCCCTTCCGCCACCCCGATGAGACTGACCGTCCCCACACGCCTCACCATGTCCTACCCCCCCTTACCCCCGGGGTTGTCTCCTTGGCATCCTTCAACAGCATCCGCTCGGGATACGGCCGCCTGCCACGCAGGAAGAGGGAATCTGTGGCCCACATGAGCTTCAAAGCAGCTGCAGCCCTTCTCCGTGTGAGTTTTGGGGACCTGGGTGTGTGTTTGTCTTTTTCTTGACTGAGGTGTTAGATCTGTCCCTTGCCCATCATCTTTGCTTCTCTTGTTTTTTTGCTTTGCACAGTCTCTCCAGAGTGGGGCTGAAGGGGGAGGTTAGTGGCTTTTTTAACCTGAGCTTGGCTTAAAAAGAGAAGTTTTGGTGAAAATTGGATCCCCAAAGTGGACCTATCTTGCATGGCATTCCTGGGGAAAAAAAAAAAAAAAAAAAAAAAAAAAAAAGGAGCTTTGGGTCTGTACCGAGAAGCCAGGGGATCTTTTGCTGCAGAGGAAGATTGTCCAGTGGGTTTCTAACCCCTGGGGGAGGCTTGGGCAAGCCTTGGTGTTGTGTTTGTGGAACTGATACCAAACAAATGATTCAGAGTTCACTTGTTGTGCTGACTCACATGGTCATGGCTCAGCGCTGGCTCTGCTGCCAGCTCCTGCTGTGTGTCCTTCCCACACCATAGGACATGGTGGCCAGTTGGAATTTAATGCTTGCCACTCTGGTTTGGGGAGGGAGGCAACGAGAAACCCTCAGTGCTCTAAAAACCATGGGGCTTCTGGTTGCTTACCTTCACCTGCTTCTCCTGCCAAAGGGACGTTCACTCCTGGAGCCACTGGCTCCCAAGCAGAGGAGCACCAAGAGGAGCTTTGTGTACCCCAGCTTCATGGATGAGGACGTGGTGGATGCTGCTGATACCCTGGACTCATCCTTCTTTAGTAAGGCAAGCGCCGTTCCATGTTGGCTACCAGAGTGAGGAGAGGTTCTGGTGACCCTGTACGGGGGCTGTGACAGGGACCCTGGTGTCCGTGCTCCATCCTTCCTGGGGAGCAGGGACTTTGGTGGCTGCTGTGCCTGGTGCTGGTCTCGGCCACGCTGCTTGGGGGTGGCAGAGTCTGACACTGCCATTGTGTGCAAGCAGTCACACCCTGTGACAGGCAGCTGGTGGGGTGTCTGCAGGGATTCCCCCCTCCCCAGGCACCCGCTCGGGGTGGAACCAGGGTTCCCTGGTGCTGGGCATGCTGGGGCAGAGGGGGGGTTCTTGCCCATCACACACACATTCAAAAACTCACCTCTGTCCTCCTCCCAGATGGACATGCACGATGAGACGTACTCCATGCCTGATGATGTCTTCGAGTCACCTCCTCTATCAGCCACCTATCTGCGCATGCACCCGGTGGGGGACGATGCCAGGCTGTCCCCTGAGGCAGAGCAGCTCACCCTGTGAGTACCAGCTCTTGGCAGCTGCTGCCCTGAGGCTGTCCAGGTCCCCTGCTGCAATCAGGACAGTGTCCTCAGAGGGGACTGCTGGGGGACACTAGTCCCAGCATGCTTCTAGAGGATGTCAGGGTTTAACCCTGTGGCCTGGCAATTAAACTGAATGACAGATTAACTCCCCTCCCTTCCCAGATAAAGGAAGGAGAGAGAATAAGGAAGAGAGACATGGGTTGGAAACTAAACTACACAACTTTAATGAAACAGTAGTGATAAATAGGTAAAATTACTAAATATATACAAATATACAGGAAAATTGATATCACGTTCCTCCCCCCTTTCCCCCAATAACTCTCACATCACCCCCGAGGCTGCAGGGCAGCCCTGGGAAAGTCCAGGCTGGAATCCTGGGGTCAGGAGCAGTCAGGAGCTGGAGGCAGGAACACACAGATTCAGGCTGGCAGGGATCAGGACCACAGGCAGAGGAATGGATGGAATCCTCTCAGGATGCTGAAGCAAAGAGGGAACAGGCGAGGAAGGGAAGCAGGAAGGGCAGGAAGGGGTTTGATCCTTGTGATCCCTCAAATTTATACTGAGTATGAGGTGTATGGGATGGAATACTCTGTTTGGTCAGTTCTGACATCTATCTTGTCTGCTCCTCCCCAAAGGAGGGGTTCAGGTGGGACCTCTTTACTCCTTCTGGAGGGTAAAATGTTCCTCAGAGCTGAGCAGTGTCCTTGGCTCTGCACACCAGGCTCTGGCAGTAACTATAAACATCGAGTGTGATCAGTCCCAGAAGCAGACACTGTCTGAGAAACTTGCTGTTAATTTCAGCAAGTGCAGCTGCTTACAAGAGACTGAGCTGAAAGCAAAAGTACAAACCAGAAAATCACCTTTATCCTGGCCCAAACCAGGACAGATGATGAAGCCAAGAGGTGCCCCTCACCTTCCTCCCAGGTGTAGAATCATATAGAAATAATCTGGGTTGGAAGGGGCTTCTAAAGATCATCTAATCCAATCCCCCTTGACACCCTCACCCAGATCAGGTTCCTCAGAGCCTCCTCAAGCTTCACCTTGAACATCTCCAGGAATGAGGCCTCAATCCCCTCCCTGGGCAACCTGTTCCATTCCTACCACTTTACCAACTGGCAAAGCCTTTTTTCCTGGCTTCCAATCCAAACCTACTCTCCTCTAATTTCAAACCTCATCCCATCACTCCAAGCCCTGGCAAAAACTCCATTTCCAAACGATCCCAGCTCCGGGGCGCAGCCCTTGGGTTGAAGGACTTTTTCTTCAGGGTGGGCTTGTGATGAGTTTCTCTTCTCTCTGCAGACAGGAGGGTGTCCGGCTCACTTCGGGCTCCGTCGGCACCGACCCGGCTCCCCGGCGAGGCGGGCGCATCGCTTCCAAAGTGAAGCACTTTGCCTTCGACCGCAAGAAACGCTACTACGGGCTGGGGGTGGTGGGGAAGTGGCTGAACAGGACGTATCGCCGCAGCCTCAGCAGCATCGTGCAGTCACAGCTGGAGATCACCGACAGCCACCGGTGAGGGGGGACACACACCCCATGGCCACAGCTCTCTCAGATCTTTGTCTTCCCCCTTGATGGCTTTTTGGGGAGGGCTGCAGTTTCCCTGTGGCATCCATCCTCAGTTCAGGAAGGAGATTGAGGTCCTGGAGCAGGTCCAAAGGAGGGCAACCAGGCTGGGGAAGGGATCCAGCACAAGTCCTGTGAGGAGAGGCTGAGGGAGCTGGGGGTGTTCAGCCTGGAGAAGAGGAGGCTCAGGGGAGACCTCATCACTCTCTACAACTCCCTGAAAGGAGGCTGGAGCCAGGGGGGGTTGGGCTCTTTTCCC
This sequence comes from Phaethornis superciliosus, assembly GCA_023637945.1. Classification (NCBI taxonomy): domain Eukaryota; kingdom Metazoa; phylum Chordata; class Aves; order Apodiformes; family Trochilidae; genus Phaethornis; species Phaethornis superciliosus. The sequence continues at coordinate 2,631,973 of JAJQWJ010000021.1, forward strand.
AGGCAACTTTCAACAAGACAAGAGGGCATGGTCTCAAGTTGTGCCAGGGGAGGTTTAGGTTGGATATTAGAAAGAATTTCTTCCCGGAGAGGGTGATCAGACATTGGAATGGGCTGCCCAGGGAAGCAGTGGATTCTCCATCCCTGGAGATATTTCAAAAGAGCCTGGATGTGGCACTCAGTGCCATGGGCTGGGAACCACAGGGGGAGTGGATCAAGGGTTGGACTTGATGATCTCTGAGGTCCCTTCCAACCCAGCCAATTCTATGATTCTATGATCCCTGAGCTACTCTGATTCCGAAGCCTTTCCTCCACAGGCCGTATTTCACCTACTGGATCACCTTTGTCCACATCCTCATCACCTTGCTGGTCATCGGCACCTACGGCATTGCCCCCATCGGCTTCACCCAGCACGTGACGACAGAGTTAGTAAGTTTGAGCTGCTGTCCAGGGCTGTCCCCTCTCAACTCTGCGGTGACATGTCTGGCTCTGAAATTGCACCAGCTGGCTGCTGGTTTCTGGGGAGGTACCTTCAACACCTCAAAGGGGTGATCCTCCTGCTGGGGTTAATCCCGGGAACCTGCAGCTGGCTGTGTTGCTCCATCCAGGATGGAGAGAAGAGTGGGCATCCATCTTCCTGGGGGGATCATGACTATCAGTGTCCCAGCTGTTGTGCTCCTGGCTAGAGCTTGGGAGCACCTTGAGTTGCTGCTGACTCCTGCTGCTTGAAAAGCAATGTTTAAAGAGCTGGGGCAGGGGGTCTGCATCACCCCACCAGCCCCATCCTTGAGGGATCTGACCCTGGCCTGGCTCTGCAGGTGCTGAGGAACAAGGGCGTCTATGAGAGCGTCAAGTACATCCAGCAGGAAAACTTCTGGATCGGGCCCAGTTCGGTAAGAGCTCTGCTGGACCCCCCACTCCTCACCCCCCGGGCTGGGGCTTTGCCCTTCAGACACCACTGCTCCCCCTGCCCTGGCTGAGGGGGTACCAGGGGTGGTCCTGTCCTCAGGGGAGAGCTTGACCCCTTGTCCCTGCCTGAGGTCCTGTGCCCTTGGTGCCCCCATCACTCTCCCACTCCCAGCCTGTGGGATGATCAAGAGGGACCCCATCCCCTTCCCACCCACCTTCCCCTCACTGAGGCACCTGTGGGGGACCCCCTGCCCCCGATGAGCTTTGCTGGGGGGCAGCTGGAGGGGAGGTGCTGTGGGGGCTGTCACGGAACATCCCCTAGTCTGGGCATCTCCCTCTCAGATTGACCTGATCCACCTGGGAGCCAAATTCTCCCCCTGCATCCGGAAGGATCGTCAGGTGGAGCGGCTGATCCAGCGCGAGCGTGACCGGGAACGCGGCTCCGGCTGCTGCGTCCAGAACGACAACTCTGGCTGCATCCAGACCCTGCCCCGGGACTGCTCGGTGTGATGGGGAGCCCTGGGGAAAAGGGGGAAAACATCTCTGCCCCGCAGGACAACCGGGGCAGGAGGTGTGTGGGGTTCAGGGCAGGGGGTTGCTGCCCCATCCTCAGCCTCTGTGTCCTCCCCAGGAGACGCTGGCGACATTCATCAAGTGGCCGAGCAGCAGCGCGCCGGCCATGGGCTCGGGTGAGAAGAGGAGTTCAGGGGCTGTGTGTCACCAGGACCCCAGGTAGGAGAGGTGGCCGTGTCGGGGTGTGAGTGAGGGATGTGCTGAGGGGGGACACACCCACCCTGACCCCCCTCGTCCCACCAGGACCTGTGAGGAGCCAGCTTCCAACCCACCCCACGTCTGGCCAGATGATATCACCAAGTGGCCGGTAAGAGCCCGGTGCCACCATGAGCTGGGTGGCACCGTGGTGGCAGACTCTGTGACAGGCACAGTAGGTGACCAGCTGGTCAGGGGGCTGTAGGGAGTCAGACCCTGACCTCTGCTCCTCTCCCTCCTGCTTCTAGATCTGCACTTACGAGACCAAAACCAACCACACGGGCTTTGCCCACCTGGACTGCCAGATCAAGGGCAGACCCTGCTGCATCGGCACCAAGGGCAGGTGGGTGACAGTGATGCTTGGTTTCCACTCCTCCCTCTGCCCCTTGTTGTCCCATCAGTGGATGTGCCAGAGGGATATTACGGAGCCTCTGGGGGGGTGGGAAGGGTGGTGGCTGCCAGGAGCAGAGGGGGATGCTCAGGGCGAGCCCTCTGCCTGCCCTCTGCCCAGCTGTGAGATCACAACGCGGGAGTACTGCGAGTTCATGCACGGCTACTTCCATGAGGAGGCAACGCTCTGCTCACAAGTAAGAAGGGGGGGCACGGGGTGCCATGCTAAGCAGCCAGGTCACACCTTGCCACGCTGATGACCAAGGGGCTTTATAGTGCCCTGCCAGGAACAGGAGGTGGTTGGGATGGGTATGAGCAGGGGGATGCTGAGTGCAGGGGTTTTCCCAGCTGCGCTCCTGCTGCTGCTGCTGTCTGCCCACCTTGCTGGGGTGGGGCAGGGGGAGAAACAGGGCATAAGCCAGCCTCAATCAGGCAGCACTGATGTCCTTAGGAAATACATGTTCCCATCCTAATTTCCCAAAGTCCTATGCATGAAAATTCATGTTCCCATTTCCTTATTTCCTTCCCATGGCAGGCAGGAAAAGGGCCCTTCAGCAGCTCCTGGGGCACTGGGGAGGATGCTTGGTTGCTCCCTGCCCAGCACTTGAGCAGCACTGGTGCCCCACACCATGGTTCCCCCATGACTGACACGTGCATTGCCAGCCCCGCATCCCTGTGACCTCTCCCTGTGGCTCTGGGGTGTGGGCTGAGCCCCTGTCACCCCACAACCCTGCTGACTGTTGCAGGTACACTGCCTGGATGAGGTCTGTGGCCTCCTGCCCTTCCTCAACCCGGAGGTCCCTGACCAGTTCTACCGCCTGTGGCTGTCCCTGTTCCTGCACGCTGGGTGAGCTGTGACACACACCCCCCAGGGGGTGACTTGGGATTGGAGTGTTCATTGGGGTGGCCTGTGGTCCCTTGTGAGTGGGTGAGAAGATGGGAGGGAGAGAGGACACCCTGGAGTAACAGCAACACATGCCATTGGTGAAGGGTGTTTGTAAGATGTCTCATGTCCCCTGGGTAGGGGCTGTGGTGGGGCAGGGGTCTCTAACACGGGGTCTCTCTCCCCCCAGCATCATCCACTGCCTGGTGTCGGTGACTTTCCAGATGACAGTGCTGAGGGACCTGGAGAAGCTGGCAGGCTGGCATCGCATCTCCATCATTTTCATCCTCAGTGGCATCACAGGCAATCTGGCCAGTGCCATCTTCCTGCCATACCGGGCAGAGGTGAGGGCTGGGGGGGGTCTGCCCACATCATCCCACACCCAGCCATCCCCCCACCCCTGGCCTGAGGTTTGAGGAGGGGGCTGCAGGCTGCCATGAAGGGCACTCAGCCCCTGGCAGGTTTTTCCTGCAGGGGAGTGGGAAGCTGGTGCCCCCATGGCAGGGCTGAGGGGTGGGGTGGTCTCTGCCCCACGTGTGGGGCTCACACATGCTGCCTGGGTCACGCGTTGCCACGTGTTGGTGTGTGTGCAGGGTCACCAGGTGGGCAGATGGCTAATCTGCTGGCAGCCAAACCCTGCCAGGCTTTAAATGAGATCACACCAAGCACCCTAATCCCCCTGGGGGTGTAGGGGTCTAGGGGGGAGGTTTTGGCCTGGGAGGGGTGATGTTGCCTGGCTGCTGAGTCACTGGAATTACTGGCTCTGCCAAAACGATGCCAGCGTGCTGCCCTCCTCTTCCTCCCGTGCCAGGGCTCCCATCCTCTGCCACCATGAGTGTGGCTGTCCCTTGGCAGTGCCACCCTTGGAGGGATGCAGGAACCAAATGCATTTTTCCAGGGGAGGAGATGTTCCCTGGGGATGGAGGGACATGTCTGGTGGGAGGTGTCCCTGCCCATGCAGGGGGGTTGGGGCTGGATGGTCTTTAAGGTCCCTTCCAACCCAACCCATTCTATGATCTACATCTGGGGTGACATGTACATGGTCCAGATGTGACTTCCTCTATCCCTGCAGGTGGGCCCTGCTGGGTCCCAGTTTGGCTTGCTGGCTTGCCTCTTTGTGGAGCTCTTCCAGAGCTGGCAAGTGCTGGAGAAACCCTGGAAAGCCTTCCTCAACCTCTTCGGCATCGTCCTCTTCCTCTTCGTCTGCGGCCTCTTGCCCTGGATCGATAACATCGCTCACCTCTTCGGCTTCCTCAGTGGCCTCCTCCTCTCCTTTGCCTTCCTGCCCTACATCACCTTTGGCACGATGGACAAGTACCGAAAGCGAGCCATGATCATCGTCTCCCTGGTGGTCTTCCTGGGGCTCTTTGCCTCCCTGGTGGTCTGGCTCTACGTCTACCCCATCAACTGGCGCTGGGTGGAGTATCTCACCTGCCTGCCCTTCACCAGCAAGTTCTGTGAGAAGTATGAGCTGGAGCAGGTCCTGCACTGACCCCCACGGTGGGGACAGGGCGAGGGGAGGCACTGGTGGTGATGCTTCCCATGGGATGGGTCTTCACCAGCCTGTGGAGATGGCAGCTGCTGCTCCGGGATGGAGCAGACCTTGGCAGGGTTTTGTCCCTGGGGTCAGTGGGTTTGGGCTCACCCCCTGGTAAACCCTGGGGATGATGTAGTGGGGCCACCCTGCCCTCTGCACCCCTTTGGGGTTGCAGTTGAGCACTGAAAAGCCATAACTTGTCTGGGGACCCACCCAGGACCCCAGCTGGTGCCTTGTGTGGGGAAGGGGCAGGAGGAAGGTTTCTTTGTGTCCACGTTTCTTTGTGGATGAAGCTGTTGAAGTCTCCTGCCTGTTCCTCTGCTTTGCCCATGTCCTCCTTGGTGCCCCTGGGCACTGCAGCTCCTACTGTGAACACAACCCCCTTTTTGGCAGGGGCAGGTTGTTTTTATCTGCAGCTCTTTGGTCCCAGGGTTTCCCCAGATTTGGACTCCCTGAGGCCTCTGCTGTGGCTCTGAGATGTTCAGAGCTGAGCTTTGAAGGTATTTTTCATTCCTGCTCACACATCTGGTGCTCTCCTGAGGCTGTGGAAGGAGGCTTGTGCTTCCCCACCGGGCTTCCCACTGGATGGAGAGGCAGGACTTGACATGAGAGGGGGCTTCTTTTCCCCTTATTTCAGTGAAATCCCCTTTTTAGAAGGGGATAAGTGGGATGTGCCATCTTGGTAGTGCCATGCTGGGATGCAGGTATGGAGAAAAAACATGGGGGGTTGTGTGGCTGCTGCAGCAGCTCACCAACCCCTTGGGAAGCTGTTGTGCTCCCACCTTTCACTTTTGCCTCGAGTTCCTGCTGTTACCCCTTGCCCTTTTTCAAAATGTAGGGACCTGTGTAACCCTCCCCATATCTGGTGGTGCTGGACAGATGGAGCAGCACAGGATGGGGGCCATCACCTTCCCCCCACCTGCCCCTAGGCTGCTGCTCCCCAGCATCTCCTCCTCCCTCCCAGTGGTCTCTGCAGGAAGGCAGGTCCTTCCTGGGCTCCAGGGGACTCCACTGGGCTGGTTTTAGACTTGGTGCCAGGCTGTGTGTCTCCTGGTGTGTGTTGCTTTGGTGTTGGTGGGTCTTGGTGCTGTTGAACAGGGGATGGTGATCATCCCACAGCCAGGATGTCCTGGGATGAGTATTCAAGGGCTGGAGCTCTGCTCCCTCTGTCCACAGCTCCTCTCCAGGTGAGCCCCAGGAGCTCTGTGGCACCTACATCCCACCCTCCACTATGGGCCAGTTTTCAGCCTTGTTCTGTCCCTCCAATTGCTGCACCAGCCAAAAACAGACTCCACCTCATTTGTCTCTTTTTTGATACTTTTTTTAAAAAAGCTGTGGGTTTTTTTTTCCCTTTAATAAATTTCTACCTGTATTTAAGGCTTCATCTCACTTCTCAGGCACGGGGCTGCTGCTCTTTTCGGGGGTTCTGGTGGTTTTGATGATGGTCAGCATGGCAGGGAGGGAGGCTAGAATTATAGGATTCTAGAGTGCTTTGGGTGAGAAGGGACCCTAAAGCTCATCCAGTCCCAGGGACACCTCCCACCAGCCCAGGTTGCTCCAAGCCCCATCCAACCTGGGCTGGAACACTGCCAGGGATGGGGCAGCCACAGCTTCCCTGTGCCAATGTCCCACCACCCTCACAGGAAAGAATTTCTTGCTAATACTTTATCTAAATCTACTCTCTAAATCTTAAAAGTGTTACCCCTCATCCTATCACTACATGTACTTGTAAAACCCCTCTTCAGCTTTCCTGTAGGTGCCCTTCTGGCACTGGAAGTTGCTCTAAGGTCTCTTTGGAGCTGGAAGCTGCCCTGATGTGCAGGGCTGCACTGTCCCCTGATACCCCTTAAACCTCCTCCCTGGGAGGCAGACAGATTTTGGAGGGTCTCGAGCAGAAGACGAAGCCAAATTCCATGAGCAAAAAGCCCCACAGAACCTCCTGACCCTGCCAAAGGGCAGAGCCACCCCTCCCTGTATCCCACCCTTCATTAAGTGCCCCAGGGCTGGCTTTATCCCATCTCCCCCAAAGCTGCTGAGATGTCCTAAAGGGGGCATTGAATGTTTTCCTTCCCTCCAGTTGTCTCAGCCAGGGGATGGTGGGAGGGGGCAGGGACACACAGACTGCATGAAAACCATCACCACATCTTTATTTGCTGCTTTGCAACAGCCCGAGGTGTTTGCAGAAGGCTTGTCCTGGGCTGGTTGTAGGTTTTGGGAGTTGGGGGGATGTCTTGGATGGGCCCCCCCAGGGAGGCTCTGCAGCATGGGGCTGGCTGGGGCTGGAAAGATGTTTGTGAGCAGGGGGGAGGCTGCCTGGACCCCTGCCTGGTCTGGGGGCTGCTGGGGGTGGGGATTGGCCATGGTGTGCTTTGCTTGTGGTGTTGGCAGTGAGAGGGGGTGCAGGGCTGGGGGCTTATGCCTGTACAGGCTCTGCTGGGTGTCCCAAAGCATGGCCATGAGTGGCCTTAATGCCCCCAAAGCTGCTCCTAGGGAGTTGCCTTCCATCCCTGGGGGTGTGTGGCCCCACAGCCCACCCAGGTTGGCCAGCACAGCCCTGGCTGAAGCTGGGACAGCGGGGTCGGTGATGCCAACAGGTCCAAGCTGGAGCTTTTTGGTCCCCATCCTCGAGCTGGGAGGCAGATGTGGCAGAGGAGGGGGAGTAGCTGTCACCAGGGCCAGCTGGGGAAGATGTACAGCCACGGTGGGGACAGAGAGGGGGTCACAGCCTTTTATTCCCCACCCCACAGACACAGACTCCAAGGCTCTCAGCAGCCGCTGTTCCTGCGCATGAAAGCGTGTCCCCGCACGGAGTGCTGCATCTCAGTGAAGGTCATGTCCCCCACCGTCACCTGGCAGGGACCCAGCACCTCGAAACCACATTTCTGGTAGAAGGGCACCAGGAAATCCTCGCACATGAGGAGGGCGCGGCGGGCGCAGGGCAGGCAGCGCAGGTACTGCAGGTACCTCCACATCAGGATGGAGCCCTTCCCCTGCTGCCGGGAGCTGCGGTGCACAGCCAGCACATGGATGTGCACCACCGAGCCTCGGGGTTTGTGCAGGGTCAGGGCCTCCTGCCAGGGGGGACACAAGGGGGTTAGTGTGACCAGGAAGGGGTCCCCTTCCTTGTGTCTTGGGTTCCCCACCCCACCCGCTCTGCCACCCCCCCAAAAGGGAGAAGGGTCCCTGGTGTTGTTTGCCTCCTCCCTGAAGGCTTTTTAATTTGGAGAGCAGTGGTATGGGGAATTACTGAATGGGGTTTTGGTTTTGTGGGTTTTTTTGGTTTGGTTTGGTTTTTTGTTGTTTGTTTGTTTTTCATAGAATCATAGAATGGGCTGGGTTGGAAGGGACCTCAGAGATCATCAAGTCCAACCCTTGATCCACTCCCCCTGTGGTTCCCAGCCCATGGCACTGAGTGCCACATCCAGGCTCTTTTGAAATCTCTCCAGGGATGGAGAGTCCCACTTTTTTTTTTTTTTGTTGTTGTTGGTTTTGTTTGTTTTCTTTTGGTGTTGTGGTTTTTTTTTTTCATATTAGCTTGTTTTCTTTTTAACAGCATCAGTAAAAATATCTCGTGAGAATTCCTTTCCCACTAGAGCAGCCCTGTAGCAATTAGTCTTGGGAGAAGTGATTTTAAGGCCCCATGGAGCTTCTGCTGGTCCCCAGGCTCTGGTGGTGTCTGTCCCAGCACGGGAAGGATGGGATCTGGCTCTTACCTGGCTGAGCCTGTCCTGGTCCCAGAGGGAGCCGATGATGAACGCCACGAGTCGCCCTTCCTCAACCCAACCGAGGGAGAGCTCCGGGCACAGGTTCAGAAAGTGTCGGATCTCATCGAGGTGGAGGGGACAGTCCCCAGAGACGGATATGAAGGCTGGAGGAGGAGGAGGGTGAGGGGGACTGAGGACACCCTGACCCAGGAACCCCCTCCCAGCACTGATGTGTGTGTCTGGGGGGGGGAATGGGATGTGAGAGGGGCAGGTGGTGTGTGTCCTGCTGGCTGCTGGGTCCGAAGGAACTGGAACTCCAGCTCTCACTGCCTCCAGGGCTGCAGCAGTGGGTGCTGAGATGAACCCCCCCCTCCCGGCATCTCCCCCTCTACCCCCTCGCCCTTTGGAGAGGCGGGAGAAATGGGACAGGTGAGTCTGGGGGAGCTGGGATGGAGGGAGGAGGGGGCTGGGGGTACATCTCAAAGTGCCCCTGTGCCACAGGACACCCCTTTTCCTTTCCTTACCTTCCCTCTCGATCTCGAACACGCTGGTGGCATCCTCAGGGCTGAGGCAGCGGAACTCGCTGGCAGGCAGAGTGTGGCGACGCTGACCCCCAGGTGAGCTGCGGGGGGACCTCAGGGGACCAGGCTTGAGGAAAGGCACGGGGCTGAGCACAGACATCCTCCTCTTCCTCCTCCTCCTCCTGCCCGACTTCCCACTGTTCCCTCTATCCCGGGCTGGCTCCCAGCCCCCAGCAGCCTCCCTGCACGCTTGGCTTCAGCCAATCTCCTCTGGTGCTCAGCTGAAGATACCTGTTGATCACACACAGGATTAAGCTGCTTGTCATCCTTTTCCTGTACACAGCTCTGTGTGCCCAGATATATACACACGCATATATTATATATATATAAATTTATACATATATAAATGTGTGCATTATATATATAATATGTAGATTATATATATAAATATATATATAAGTATAAAAATAAATATATATTTAAATATAAAATATACATACATATAAAAATAAAATACCCACCCACAGGGACCCCACAGCCAGCTGCAAGCTGCAAACCAAGGCCAGTGCAAGCATCTGGCTCTACCCCTGGGCTGCAGCAAACTCCTAACCCCAAGGACACAGGTGACAGAAGCCCAGTGACCAGCTGCCAGCAGCCAGGCAGTGGGACAGAGCAGGGACAGGGGCTGTTGGAGCATGAGAAGGTATGGGGCTGAGCATCCTGCCCTACATCTCCTGACAGCAGAGCCAGGCTGTAGGATGGGCAAGAGAGTCCTGGGGACTGGTTTGTGAGATGTGGCTGGAGGAGGCTGATAGGCTGCAAAATAAATGGTAAGTAAGCAAGTGGTGGTAAGTAAGCAAGAGGACGGTGCCAGGCACACTGCAGTTCCTTGGCATGGACAAGTTAGGCAGCTGGACCTGCCTCCTGGAGACAGCCCAAACTGCAGGGTTTTACCCCCTTTCCAGCTTGCTCATCAGGTAAGTGACACAGGTCACCCCCTCTGGGGTTCTTAGGTCAAGTCCAGACCCACAGAGAGCTGGGACACGGCCCTGGCAGGATGAGGGGGTGCCTGCAGCCACGAGCCTTGGGCATCCCACCTAGGTGAGCTGCCCCCCAGGCTTTGCCCCTTCCCCAGGAGCTTTGGGCAGTGTGATCCCCGCAGGCACAGCCCACCCCAGGACGTGCCACCTGTGACCCCAGAGGCCTCAGTTTCCCCAGGAGGGTCATTGTCCCCTGAGCTCATCCTGCACAGCCCAGCCAAATCCCTTGACCTGGATCAGAGCCTGTAGCTCCAACCTGCCTCCTGTGTCACGGGCAAGCAAGCTGAGCTGATCAACCCTGGGAGAGCCACAAACTGAGGGAATAACTTTGCTAAGCACGTGCATCCCACAGGCAGGAATAGTGGGAAGAGCTCCCCAAGCCATCCACCCATCTGTCCCTGCTCTGCCCAATATCCGAGCGATTTGCAGCAAAGCCAGTGTGAAGCCAGGTCATTTTTGATTATTGTTTAAGAGGTGCCAGCTTTCCTGGCTAATTATAGGCTTGCCTGCAGCTAATAGGATTTATAGAAACAAAAGCATTAGTAGCACAAACACTGTGTAGGGCAGAACTGGAGCAAGCTGGGAATTTTCCACCCCGAAATGCTGAGGGCTGGACCCTTAAAACACCAGTTTTACCCCATCTGGGATGAGATGGGGAGTCCTTGTGATTTATTTTCAGTGAGTTGCTGGTTTGGCAGTGGCTGTGTCTCTAAGGGAGACTGATCATCATCTCCCAGCAGGGAGAGGGGGGTTTCTTTGGCAAGGGAGTTATTTAGCATCCCCAGTGCTGGTTCCAGCCACCAAGGAGTGACTGAAATGGTGCTGGGAAGGAGTGGTTTGTGCTCCTGGGAACAGCATATGGGAGAAGTAAAGGAATTGGAAAATGGGGTGCTGGGGGAGTTGTAAAGTTTATAGAGCTTCTTATCAAATCTTCTGGAATTCCTCATCCTGTTAATTGGATTCGGGGCTCATCCACCTGGATAAATCCCAGAGCAGGCAAGAGGGGATGCTCTGGGCAGCTAGAAAATGCAAGAGTGGTTTGATCCTGGCTGGTGCTGAGTGTCTGGGGCAGGTTCTGGGGATGGTGCTGGATCAGAGCTGGGGATGGCAGGGCAGAGCTTCTGGCTGAGCATGGCCTCAGGCAGAGCTGGTGCTTCAGCTGCTGTGGGAATGATGGAGCAGGTTTGCTGAGCAATGGCCACTGTTAGCCAGGGCACTGTCCCAGAGCCAGTCTTTATCCCAGGTCATATGAGGGCTGTAAAGAGCTGATTCCTGGAAAGTCTCTGCAGGGACATCCACAGAGCTGCCTGGGGTTCAAGACCTCCTGTGCAAGTGTCTCAGTTGCCATTAAAGATGGCCAGGAAGGGGGAATCAGCTCCTTCCAGATGTGTTTTAGAAATTTATTGTGATCCCAAAGCGTAACAGCCTGGAGCTGGAGAAGCTGGTGATAGAGCAAGGCTGCTGCTTGTTTCCCTTGTGGTTTCTTCCCCCTCTGGCACTTTATTCCTGGCAACCCAGGCTATACAGCTGGAGGGCTGATATATTTGTGTTTGTTTTCTGGAAATGAACTTTTTGCTTTGCTCCTCAGCTCCCTGCAGATGCAAAACACTCTTGGGGGGTGGATACAGAGAGGCTGCAGAGCAGAGAGGAACCAGCCACACTCCCCAGCCCATCCCCAGAGCCCACCCTGGGTCCTGCACAGCCAGGGGGGTACCAGCAATGCAGAAACACCTGAAATGCATTTGACCTGCAGAGGTGAAGGAAACTCACCCCAGAGAACGAGAGGAAAATCCTTTCTCCTAGGCTCAAGACACCTCCTATGCTCCAACCCACCCTCCTGTATATTGTTCCAGTTGTTTATATCCTAGGCTAAATTTTGTGCTGTAGGTCTTTCCTGGACCTGAGATGAGCTTGATGCATTAATGTGTATGTAGCAGCATACCAAAAGCTCTCTCTGTAATATTTTTTTTTCCCCATTTGCCTTTTTGCACTAGAGATCAAAGCATCTGCATGGTCCCTAGGGAAGCTGACACACAAATAAACAGGCAAGGCTGCACTATCCCCCTAGAGACATTTTTTTTAATTACATTATGAACGTCTGCCTGGTTTTGGAGCTTGAATTTTCAAACAAGTTGTTAGTAAGCAATTATTCAGCCAGGTCTGAGACCAAATATTCTTTGCAAAAGAGCTCAAGTTATTCCCAAAACCTGAACGTGGAGGGTTGCAATGAGAGGAGACCCTGCTACACCCATGTCCTGGAAGGGCAGGGGTGGCACAGGGACAGTCACACTCTTACTTCCCCCAAAGTCACTTTTCAGGCAAACCAAGCTCCATACACCACCCACCCTCCCTTGGGGGGCAATTCCCCCATCCTGGCAAGTCACAGTGGTCTGGGGACCACCAGGGTGCAAGGGAAGGGTGTGTGGGTGCTTACCAGCTGGATTCTGCTGACTCCTGGGGGTGCTCCTGAGAGGAGAGCAGGACCAAGGTTTTCCCTCCCCTCCTCTCAGTCTGCTGCAGCCCCTGCTTATATATTTGTTATTTATAGAGCACGTGATGACATCCTAAGGAGTTTATAATCCTGATGAAAGACAGGGAGAGGTGAGAGGCTTTAAGGTGACAGGCCAGCAAGAGGATCCCTTCAGGATTTTGTGATTTATTTATTTATTTACTTATTTACTTATTTATTTCCCCTGCTCCTCCCCCCCCCCCCCTGCGTGCCTGTCTGCAGAGGGATAAAGCACTGAGCTGATTGCTCTGCTCTGAGTCCCTGCTGGGGGCAAACAGAGCAGAGGACTTGAGCTGGGACAGGAAAGCAATGTCCTGCACCTGATCCAGAGCTCTGTGGTGAGGCTGAGGGCAGCTTGGAGGAGCTTCCCTTGAGCCAAGGATGAGGAGGCTGCTGGGCATGCCAGCTGTGAGCAGCCCTTGAGTGATGGGGGTTTCCTGGGGGAACCAGCTGGTTTTTGCTAAGCTGGGGGTTCAGAGCTAAAGGTTCTGCCCCAAGGAGCTTTCTCCCAAGACCAACACAGCCCCCACACAGCCCCTGGGCCCTGGCAGCCAGTGCATAAGGAACTGGACATGCAAAGCCAGCAATATTTGTCCCCATCAGGACATGTCTAATAAAAGAGGGATTATCCCAGGCATGAGCTCCTGAGAAGGAAATGACTAGGAAGGTCAGCAAAAAGAAAAATTTTTAAATGTTGACATCCTCATTATCATCCTGAACCAGCTGTAGCCTTGAAAGAAGGCAGGAGGAGAGGGCAGAGCTGGCTTTGCTCCACTGGAGATGATTCCAGGGGAGCTCAGAACCTGCTTTAGTTTCCAGCCATGGGCAAAGTGATCTGCAGCTATACCCTTACCTCCCTCTTTTACGTTTTTGTGGGGGTTTTTTGTTTTGGTTTTGTTTTTTTTTTTTTTTGTTTTTCTATTTTTCTTTTTTTCATGGAACCAAAACAGAAATATGACCCATCAGCTTTCTCTTTAGAAACTGCATTTCAGAGCACTCCCAGCCATTAAAGCTGCACCCAGTAGAGCAGAAGCTGGCCCGTGGCTGGAATAGTCAAGCAAGGATGCTGGTCAGAGTGGTTTTAGCTGGGTCCATCTCTCCTTCCTCCTACACATCTGCAAAGGGTCAAACTCTCCATTAAATTAGAGCCCCAGCAGTGTGCTGAGATTTACATATTTAGCAGCTCTCTCAGCATCTTCAGAGAGCCTGGAGCTGTCACTCTGCCCTGCAGCCAGGCTGCTCTCTCCATGTGGGTGCCTGCTCAGGCAGACAGCAATTATTTCTGGGTAGGATTTGAAGCAAAGGGGAGGCAGATGAAGCAGCATTTGTCCCCTGCTCTGCCAGGAACTGGGAATGATGCAACACACAGGCAGCCCGGGGGCTCCTCAGCTGTGCCATGCTCTGCCTCCATCCCTGCTGCAGTGCCAGGTTATCCTGGTGCTTGGGGGGATTAAGCTGCTTTTGGTGGCTCTTTGGACTCAAGAGGCAGGCTGTGGCATCACAGGGGATGGAGGTGGCACCAGGGTCCTCCCTTGTGCCAGACGTGGAATTACTCATCAAATAACCAAGCTGGACACTCTGCTTGTATCCCAGTTTTACCCTTTCCCCTGGCTTAGCCAAAGGGATCCACGTACCCACGAAGGTGGAATTTAGCCCCTGGCAGTGGTATAGCAGGGGTGGCAGCAGGGCTCTGCACTTTGGCATCCCTTCAAGGTCCCCCGTGGGCTCTGGTTTCATCCCCACTTGTCTCCTGCCTTTCCACCAGCTGCTGTGGGCTGGCAGCCTGCGAGTGCTCCTTGGTGCTGTAACCTCAGAGCAGGACAAGGCTCTTTGGGCACACTCAGTAGTCTCAGTGCTGGCCAGGCTGGCTACCTACTGCTTTCCTTCCCCTCTCATGCTGTCAAGAGCAGTTAAAAAGCAGCAGCAGCAGTTTCTGTGAAGCCAGCATGCTTCCAGCTCCTCCACTTGGAGCACTTGGAGGCAGCTCCAGAGCCTGGAAGCTGAGGCTCTTTTGAAACAGCAACACAGGGTTCCCATGGATGGTGACCAGAGCCCAGCCCCAGGCTCTTAATACACCCTTGAGGAGCTGGTTCTGCTCCATAATGTTAATTTGTACATAATATGCAAAAATCCACTTGTAGCTTTCCTCTGGCATATTCCTTCTGCCCTCTCCAGTGCTGGGTGGGCATGGGGCTGGCTCCCCATGTGTCACAGGGAGCTGGGGCAGGGATGCAGGGATGCTGCTTCCCAGCTTATTTGGGCAGGGGAAACAAGCCTTGAATTTCCAGCGTTGACCAAACGTGTGCCTGCGTGGGGCTGGAGCAGCTTGTGTGTTTCCCTTCGACGTGGAGAAAGAAGTGCCAAAGGGGCAGTGTCACCCCCCATGGCTGCCAAAAGCAGGAGGTGGGGGGTGCATCACTTGTTCCTTTATCTGCTCCATGGTGTGATCAGGATGCAGAGATTCCTGCTTGGCTGTTTGCATGACCCTGACAACCTGGGAGAGCCTGCTGACATTCCCTGTGTCCTGAGCACTGAGCTGGCCTCCAAAGCACCCTTTATTTTTTTTTTTTTTTTAATGCACCAGCCCTTTCGAGCAGTGGCCTCTGGGAAGTAGGGAAATGAGAAAATATTGACAGGATTGGCCAAGGAGGGGGGTGCAGAAGGGAGCAGAGGGATGCTGAGAGCCAGGAGCTCCGGCAGCCACCCCAGACCCTGGCTGCAGGCTCTGGGTTGCCCCTCAAGGCTCCTGCTCCTCCGGACCGGCAAACCCAGTGGTACCGGCTGCCCAGGAGCCGCCGGGACCGACCCGGAGCGGTGGCGGGAGGCGACAGCCCACGAGGTGGCACCAGAACCCCGCTCAGCCCGGGCAGCCGGTACCGAACCAGCATCCAGCTCCCCTGGGCCATCCTTGGGACACCCCGGGATATCCCCAAACACTCTGCAAGCATTTTTGGTACTCTGGAGCATCTCTGGTATCCTGTAGGCATCCCAGTACCTCACTGACATCCCCGGCATCTTGTGGGCACCCAAGCACCCTGCAGGCATCCCTGGGACCCTGCAGGTATCCCTGGTACCCTGCAAGTATCCCTGGGACCCTGCAGGCATCCCTGGGACCCTGCAGGCATCCCTGGGACCCTGCAAGTATCCCTGGGACCCTGCAGGAAACCCAGCACAAGCCCCTGGACCCCCAGAGGACCCATCTGAGTGTTGTGGCAGTCCATAAATCCGGCTCTCGTGTCCTGAAAAAGGTTCAAGTCCTCCTTCTTGGAGGTTCTAGAAGGTGGCAGCAAGCATGACAATGCCCCAGCTGGGATCACAGTGTGAAAATACACCCAACTCAACTCCTGCTAACAAGCCAACAGCCCTGACTGCTCCCCATTAAAATCCTCCTGCCGTGAGCCCAGCTGGTTGTATGATGTGATGGTTTCTGTGGCTATTTGTGGCCACCTGAAAGCCCACGGCTGCTCTTCAGCACACAGTCACTCTGAAGAGGGAAATTTTCCATCCACACATGTGCTGATGCCCATTAGGCCTTTCCAAATTTTACTGGCAGCAGGCAGGAGGTACATTCAGGAGCTGACAAACATCAGCACCGTGCTGGATAGAGCTGCACTGAAACCTTGAGAACAGGCTGCCAGTTCCAACAGAGCCTGAGGACTCCTGCTCCCCCTCCCAGAGGCCTGGTCCTCTTCCCACAAAGCCACAATTCTCCCTGGTTTCAAAGGGAAGGAAGCTGCACCTCCTCCCTGGCTCCAGGTGGGTTTGCTGGGTGGACAAGGATGGGCAGAGGGTGAAATCCTGGTGCCAGAGGCACCCTGTGCTCAGGAGGAGCTGGGTGCAGCCCTTCTGCTCTCCTCCTCGTCTGCTTTACAGAGCTCATGGCTTGCACTCTGGCCTCCCAGAATCATAGAATCATAAAATGGGCTGGGTTGGAAGGGACCTCAGAGATCATCAAGTCCAACTCTTGATCCACTCCCCCTGTGGTTCCCAGCCCATGGCACTGAGTGCCACATCCAGGCTCTTTTGAAATATCTCCAGGGATGGAGAATCCACCACTTCCCTGGGCAGCCCATTCCAATGGCTGATTGACAATGAAGCAGAATTAACAGCTGGATAACCATGTGGAACCGAATGGATATATTTAACCCCCTCTCCCCAAGGGTATGCTGCTGTTTTCCCATCCTTTCTGCTCTCTTCTCTTTCTTCTCCCTGAGGATTGATCCAGAGAAACGCTCCAGCAGTGAACAGCATCACCACAGCTCCCTCTCTGATTAAAACCAGGCTGTAAGAAGTGATTCCATGGCTGGGGAGGGCAGGTTGAGCCAGGGGAAGGCGGGTGCTGCACCCTAGGAGGCAGGACAGAAATATTTGGTGTTTTGGCATCACTCGGAGCCTCCAGCTCCACACACACCCCAGGGTAGCCAAGGGAGAGCTGCATCCCAGAGCATCCCTCAGCCACCCATCCGCCCCAGCAGCTTCCCAAGGGTTTTAGGGCCATTTGTAAGATTGGGGAATCCTGGCAGACCTAAGGAGAGGTCCTGATTACTTTTCCTAAGAGGAGAATCTTTGGGAAGAGAACCTGTCAGCCAATGGCACCGAAGCAGAGCAGCCCGGGGGGGTGAGAAAAGGGGGGGTTCCCTGCAACAAAACCGGTTGGGTTGAGGATTTCAAGCATTTTCCTGGATATTCCTGCCATGCCCTCCATGGGGGATGAGGTACCACAGCCTCCCGTGGTTGGTACCCGGGGGTGATAAACTGCAGCCCCCCCGTGACAGTGGAACCTCGGCACAACGCTGCCCCCCCCCTATGTCTGGTGTCCGGGGGGGGATGAGTGGGGTCACTGAGAGGAACAACTGCAGCCCCCCAATGGCCGGGTACCGGGGGGTGATGGACCCCCACCACCAGCACCCTGACGCAGTGCAGACCCCCCCTGATTGTGCAGACCCCTCCCCACGGCAGAGCCCGGGCCCTCCCCAAAATCCCCGGGTTCTTACCCACTCCCCAAATCCCCGGGTTCTTACCCCCTTCCTTCCCCAAAATCTCCAGGTTCTTACCCCCACCCCTTCCCCAAAATCTCCAGGTTCTTTCCCCTTCCTTCCCCAAATCCCCAGGTTCTTACCCCTCCCCAAATCCCCGGGTCCTTACCCCCTCCCTCCCTCCCCAAATTCCCAGGTTCTTACCCCCACCCCCTCCCCAAATCCCCAAGTTCTTACCCCCTTTCTCCCCAAATCCCCAGGTTCTTTCCCCTTCCCTCCCTCCCCCAAATCCCCGGATTCTTATCCCTTCCCTCCCCAAATCCCCAGGTCCTTACCCCCCCCCCCCTTCCCCAAATCCCGGGATTCTCCCCCCTTCCCTCCCTCCTCCCCCCCCCCAACATTTCCCGCGCAGTGGGCGTGTCCTCCCGTGGCCCCGCCCCTCCCGGGAGCCGTTACTTCCTCGCGCCCCGCCCCAGGCCCCGCCCCCTCTCCCTCCCCCGGCTCGCGCCGGCGCCCGCGCGCGCTCTCCCGCTCCTCCCGGCGCCATGGCGGAGCGAGCCGCTGAGGCGGCACCGGCCCCCGCCTCCCCGACACCGGTACCGGTACCGGCTCCGGTCCCCGCCACCCTGCCTCTACCGGCACCTCCCGGTGGCTCGCAGCGTCTCCTCTTCTCTCACGACTTAGTGTCGGGTCGTTACCGCGGCTCTGTGAGGTTCGGCCTGGTGCGCCTCATCCACGGAGAGGATTCGGACTCGGAAGAGGAGGACGGAGGAGGAGGAGGAGGTGGCGGTGGAGGAGGAGGAGGAGGACGCGGAACCGGCGGAGGTGCCGCCAGCTCGGGAGGTTCCGAGTCCGGAGGTCCTGGTACCGGTGGGGCGGAGGAGGGCCGCTCCAGCCCGCTGCGGCGGGGGTACGTGCGGGTGCAGTGGTACCCGGAGGGCATCAAACAGCACGTCAAGGAGACCAAGGTAAGCGGGGGGGCTGCCTCTGCCTCTGCCTCTCCCCCTGCCCTCCGCCTGCCGGGCCTTGGAGGACGCCTCCCGGGGCAGGGCCCTGCGGAGCTGCCGCCTCCCCCTTTTTTCCCCCCCCCCCCCTTTCCCCCCCTCCTTTTTTCCCCCCCTCCTTTTTTCCCCCCCCCCCTTTTTCCCCCCCCCCCCCTTTTTCCCCTCCCCCCTTTTTCCCTCCCCCCTTTTTCCCTCCCCCTTTTTCCCTCCCCCTTTTTCCCTCCCCCTTTTTCCCCCCCCCTTTTTCCCTCCCCCCCCTTTTTCCCCCCCCCCCTTTTTCCCTCCCCCCCCTTTCTCCCGCCCCTCTTTCTCCCGCCCCCCTTCCCCCCCCCCCTTCCCCCCCCCCCTCTTCCCCCCCCCCCTCTTCCCCCCCCCCCTCTTCCCCCCCCCTTCTTCACCCCCCCTTCTTCACCCCTTTTCCCCCCCGGGCTGGGTTTGTTTTTGCACCTTGTGCCCTGTTACCCCCCCCCTCTCCCGCCCCGTCCGTGGATGTGGGGAAGGTGGAACGGTGTCCTCCACGGTTTGAAATCCCTTTCCTTCATCCCGTCCCCCCACGGATGCTCCCGCTGGCAGAGCTGGCGGAGCTCTGGGATTTCATGGCATAAGGAAAAGGCCGTGCCTCTGGAGGTGATCCCAGCCCTCTTCAGGATCTGCCTGCTTTGGGCAGTGCCGTCATCGTCTCTTTTAGGGGAGTCACCAGCCGAGTAGGGAAGCCTCGGCCAGATAAGGGTTTCAGTGGCCAGGAGCCATGGTTTGGATCTGCCCTTGTTTACGTGAGCTGGTGAGGCATAGGTAAAACCTCTGACCTGCTCATTATATCCCCAGAGGATGGTGGAATATTCCCACTTCCCCAAGTTCTCCCGACAGGGGCTTTTTTTTGCAGTGACAGACAGAAGGGAGACAAAAGCGAGCGAGGGGGCACTGTAATACAGCACAAAGGGGCCTGTGGGGATGGGCGTTGCACTGAACAAAACAGAATGTCCCTGCAGCCCAGAGGGTCCCAGTGCTCCTCTGGGGTGGCAGCTGAAAGCAGAGAGGTTTCTGGTATGCCCTCTGCTTTGCTCTTTCCCAAATGGCTCCCTGCACCAGAAGAGAGAGGGGAGGAAAGGTGTGTTGCAGTCCTACAGGCAGTGGTAGGATTGCCAGTGCTACCAGAATGAGCTAAATTTAGGTGGTAGTGTCATTAGCCACGTGACCCGTTGGAGATAAGGAAAACGAAAAGAGGTATCCAGAAAAGATATCGTCATGTGGTGTCTGTCTGGCTAAAAAAACCCAAAAAACCCCACAACCATCAAAAAGAAAGCTTGCTTTCTCTCAAGAGCTGCAATTCAATCACTGCAGCCTTCCAATAAAATCCTCCTGTGCTGTGGCAGCAAAAATTTGTCCCTTGTTGAGTGTGGTTTTTAGCATCTAAATAAAGTCACTTCGATTTGGGCGAGTAAACACGGATTTAGGAGTTATTGGGTTCATAAATCCAGAAGTGTTAGCTCTGTCTTCAGTCGCTTGGTAACTGCACCCTTTGCAATGTTAGAAAAAGCAAGACTGGGGAGGATCAGAAATCAAAGAGAGTTATGTAAATAAGCAGTCTGTCTGTCTTTCTTTTTTTGTGGTTCTTCTCATCTGATGTAGGCATCTTTGCTGCTCGGGTAGCAGACCCTGGGGAGAAGTTTCCTGAGTGCTTGAGGAATTTAGGTGTACTTATCCTATCGATTTTTCCATTTGAAAAGCTGCCCACTGACAAAATTGAGAGGCATCGTGTACGATCTGTGCTGCAGCCCAGGATTGCTAAAAACAAACATGATGCCATTGGAATCCTTGTGGGACTCATTTTTGTGGTTATAATCAGGTTTTTTAGCTGTCTGTTGGCCCAGCCCTTTCTGGGTTACAGTGATGTGTAAGAACCTGCCAGGTAGGCCTGACATGTTTGTCATTGTCCCTGCTGGGAGGGAGGCAAACCTGGCACCCTGTGGTTCTCCTGGGACAGAAGTTTGTTGGCTTTTGGGTGCTGTTGCCTGCTGTCATCTGCAGAGCTTTGGGCTGCAACTCAGACTCCCTAATATCTTTGACTGTGAGATGCTTGTTTGACTTCCTTAAAAATATTCATCTGCCCTGGTCGCAGCCAAGCCATGAATTAAAGAGGGTATTTGTTGAACCTTTTTGTTAACTTTTATTTCCCTGAGCTTTTAATTCTGCAGTGGAGAGAGGGAAAAGGAGCTCTTGGAGCCAGGATTTTCACTAGCCCCATCTTGTGCCACCATGTGCCTTTTCTTGTATCTTGGATCCCACTTTGGTGTAGAAGGCTGGCTGCCTCTCCATCTCCTGTTTGTCAGACACTTGAAATATATCAGCCCTGGCACATGTATTGGATAGAGCAGGTGTTGTAACTGAGGAAGGGGAGAAATGGAATTGTTGAAAATTTTCAGGATAGTGAAACAGCACCTTCAGCTCCTGGTGCAAAGGTCAACAGCAGTTTTATGTACCCAGTTATAATCTTGGAGCTCTCCTGTCTTCAAACTTTGGGGAGTTAAAATAGAGAGTTCTTTTTTTCAGCTAGGGAATAATTAGACTGTTACTGTTGCTTCTCAAAGTTCCATGCTTGCTGTTGCTTTTTCCTGTTGGAAATGATAGGCTGCTTAAATTCAAGCATACATTTAATGATGTTAATAAGTAATAGAAACTTTCTCTTGAAATAGAAGTATCATTTGGTACAAAGCCACATTAGCTCCTCCAACCAACTAAATGGTTTATCCAAGTCCATTCCTGCCTTTGATCCCTGTGTTGATAGTCATTAGCAGCATCGTGGCAATGATGTGAATAAAAGCAGAGCAGTATTTCTTACCCTCTGGCCCCATATGCTCCTTTCCTGCCTTCCATGACCACTTTCCCCATTTAAAACACTGGGAAATCATTGTTGCTGAATGTAAGACCCAAGCAGTCCTGGAAGGAGAAAACTTCCCTTTCCTAATATTTTGCCATCTATATTTTGCCTGATCCAACAAAACTGAAGAACAGTTCCTCTTGTATTGCTGAAGCCATCTCTCTTGTCCTGGTGGTACTGGCTAGATGGAGTTTGGAACTCAGGTTGTGAAATTGCTGCAAACTAATGCAGGAGTACTTGAGGCCCAACTGCATCTTAATTTCAGGATTTCTCAGCTGCAGATTAGCATTCCTGCTGCACACTTGTGCTGCCTTTGGGATCTTTACAAAAATGCTTCCAAGTGTCAGATGTTAGTAAGGCTCACAGGGGGCTTTACCATACTGATGCCCTTCCTCCTCCTGCCTCTCCCCTGCAAACCTCAGAGCTCTCAGTCAGCTGCAATTTTCACAAAGGCTGTGTGAGGCAGATAGCCTCTTCTGCAGCTGGGGACATGGAAAGTGCAGGTGTTGTGTTTCAGCATTTTCTCTAAAGGCCTTCAGCTGGCCAGGTCCCCAAGCCCCTGTGTCTGCTCTGTGTCCAATCCCTGCCCTAGTGTCTTGGGGTGACACTGTGGTGCTTGTTGATGTACATGGAGTGGAGCCCACAGGGAGAGAGTCAAGGTGCAACTGGGTTTTTTTGGAAGTTTTTAGTAACCTTTTGCTTTGTAAGGTCCAGAATACACCTTGGTTTGTGTGTCTCTTCCTGTGTTCAGCTTTCCTTCAGAAGTGGGTTTGAACGATCAGGCTCCTCAGACACAATCCAGTGGCTGATCAGCTCATTAGCTGGAAATTATCTCCACAAGTCTCTATGAATTCAACTCTGCTTCATCCCACACAGCCCTTCTGTTCTTCCCACCCTTCACTGCTATAATTTCTTGACCTCAGATAATGAGTCGTGAATACAAGGTTGCAGGAGAACTTTCTGAAGATGATATATTCAGATCATTTCAACTTTTTAATGAATATTTGATTTGTTGTCTGAGTTCTGCTGCATAGTTATTGCTGTGACCAAAACTTCTAAGCTACAGTCCTGTGCTTATACTATAGGAGAATTAAATATTTCCTTTTATTGAAGGTCTTTGTGTCCCTCAGAGCTGCTCTCAGCCCTCAGTGCTGGGATCCCAGCCTGCCAGCATGTACTCTTCAGATGTTAACCCTAGCTAGTGACTCTCTGGAACCTATTTGCAATTGAGGGATGAAAGCAGAGTGCCTTAAAAATTTTCCATCCTCAAACCTGGCAAGGGATTTGGTGTCTGGAAGTGTGATGGTGGAGTGTGGGTACCTAGAGCAGGGGTGGTACAGAGGGAGATGCAGGGAGAGATTTAGGAGCCATGAGCCTCACTGGTCACAAGACAGAACTCCAGTTTTGTCCAGCACACAAATTCAGTGCCCATAAATTTAATACTAGGTTTTATGGCATGAAGAAGCTGTATCTAACTTTCTTCTTGCATCTGACATTTCAGTTAGCCTCCCAGGGACGTTCTGTGAAACCACCTGATGTTTGTAGCCATTAGATACAGGAGAGGACAAAAGGCTTACTGGAATTTTTGCAGTTCTCTGTAAAATAGAACCACTTTACTGGGTGAGCTTTTCATCCTCTGAGTATGTGTTGCAAGGTTCTATACCCTTGAGTCAGTTCCTCATTTTGCCTTGATTTGTTTGGCTCCTGCAATGTAGATTTGGGGATATTTTACTGCAAAAGTGGAATCCTGCACAACTCATGGTATGGAAATCTCAGGAGTACTAAACAGTGCACACTATTACTGGATGGAGAATTGTTTTGTTTACAGCATGCAGAGTGAATTGATAATTCAGGAGTTGCAAGTGGCCACCTGGGCTAAGCAGTTAATTATAACTATTCCAAATCTAGACAGGAGTGTTATTTTTAAAATGGATGAAACCTTTCCTCAAGCAAGCAGGTTTTGTGACTCACTCTCCCAGGGTGCACACACTTTCTGCTAGATCTGGTATAGCTTTTTAAATAAAAAGCTACATTAGCAATGCTCTTAGGACTAGTAAACAAACTAATGTGCACTAAAAGGTTGAGGAGAAATCAATCAAAGCCAGTGACAGGCTTTGAAATACCTGTGTGAGCATGAGGCATTTTGCTGCAGCTTTCTCATCCAAGTTCTTCCTTTGATGATGTGATGCAGCTCCAGTGCAGGCTTCTGCAAAGAATTGGCTTTAAGGGATTTTTGTAATACTGCTTTTTGGGCTGAAGATTTTTTCATTGAAATCAGATGGCAGAAGCTCTGGGTGCTTTCTGGGGCATGGTCTTGCTTGCTTGTGGCAGCTGTCCTCAGCTCCTCTCTTCAGAGGAATGAGGCTATTTTTAATGTTCAGCATCTCTGTTGGTGCTGGGAAATAATTGCTGTTTGCAAAGCTAAAAGCCTCCCCTTGTTTGACTGTTTAATTACTCGGGGGGTTTCAAAGGCTCAGAAGGTGATGACACGTTCCTAAATGGTACTTAGGAAAAACCTGTCTCATTGTTTCCACTCTGCTCTTAGCTCCCACCACCTGCTGGGTTTTTGCTCAAATGGGTCATTGTAAGCTTAGGACTTGATACTTTTCAGCTGAAATCTTTGCACTTGCTTTTGAGTTTGACAGTCCTGAGTTTCCTGGAACTGAGATGCCAGATGATGGCTTGAGTTACTTCCTCCTTTTTATATTGTGCTCTGGAGCATTTGACCTGGAAATCAGGTCAGGCTCTACCTTGTACAGCTGGTGTGTCCCACTCCTGAGACCTTCAGACCTGTGACAGCTTAGGAGAATGCTAACTCCATCTCATGGAACAAAAAACTTAAATAAATCAAACCATAGGGAGACTCCATGGTAACTCTTGGGCTTTTTTCTATTTGCTGTTGGCTGTTAAGCAGCTAAATAGATGTGTGCATGTTTGTGGCTGACACTAAAATATTCTGCTAACTCTAACTTGAGTTTTCAAAGTTACTAAACTTCAGCAGAAGTAATTTTCTCTTAATGGCAGGGTTCTGGAACTGTATTGGAGGCTTAAGTTTGACAGATATTGGTAAGGATTTTTTCTTTCTGAATGCTGAGTGTTTCTGTGAAGGGAGCAGGAGTCTCCCATGGCAGGTAGAGTGATAATGATTGTAAGGGATGATTAGAAGCATCTAATACTATGAAAAGCATTGTGGTTTTGGCAGCAGAGGTGGTGGGGATTACTGCTAACTGTAATAGCTGCAGTGCTTTCAGATGTGCTTGAGTTTGAAGTTGACAGATGTCCTTGGAGTTTTGTTGCTTTCCCAGTCTGTGCTGAGTGCTGTGCATGAAGGATGCTGTGGTGCTATCCCAGCCTGGATTCCTGCAGCTGGGTGTGTTGTGGGCTCTGCTCTAACTCTGCATTTCAGAATTATTCTGACCTATCTCATGCATCTGACTGTTGTGTATGGAGTCAATGTCTGCTCTGCTCCCTGCCCCAGCCTTTGGGAACTGCTTGGACCAGGCAGTGGAAGTGGCCCAGCTGGAAACTGGGAAGGTTCCCTGAGCTGAAATCCTCAGAGTGTGCTGTGGATGGAAACAAACATACTGATGGTGGATAACTTGATAACTGTGTATTTGATATGTGCTTGTGCAGGAAGAGTAAGGGGGAAGGACAGGTGATACTACCTGTGTCTTCTGCCCTTTCCTGTGTAGAGTTTGAAGGAGTTTAATGGAGAGAGAGAGATCAAATAAGCACCTGAAGTTGGAATTTCTCCCTCTTAGGGAATATAACATAGAGACCAAGGGCAAACACATGGTCTGAGAGTGGTCAGATTTTAAGATTAAGAAATCTGTTCTTCTGCAAACTAGACTCTGCTTCTTGGGTTGTGTTTTTAAATAAATTCAACTTTATGCTTCATTTCATCCTTCTCCATTGGTCAGGTGGGTGTTGCTCTGTGACTGTGGAAGGGGGTGCAGTGCAGTGCAGTTTGTAAAGGATATTTAAGCCAAAAAGCATTGATGCCTGTGCTGTGAGTTTAGAGCATATACCATGTATGTAATAACCTGCTGGTCTGAATGTCAGCAAATGAATAGTTAAGATGTGTAGAAGTGGTGTCTGGAGCAGTATCTCAATGTGACACTGTAGTTTTGGATTTGTTTTGATTTGGACTTGCTTGCTCCATAGCTTCTGGCAAGGGCTAGAAGGTTCCTTGGAGAGGGAGCAGGTGGAAGCCAAGATGTAAAATCTTTTTTTGTGCACATATGCTGAGATCTTGAAAGTGGGATGCATCAAGCTACATCTTAAAAAATTTCCGTGTTTTTTTCAAGGGGTAGCTCCCTGCTGGAGAGAGATGGTGGATGCTCTGGGTAGGTAGTTAGGTTTTTTAGTGATTGCTGCGTTTGTTCCCTGCTTTTGCTGTTGTCTTTAAAATCATGACCTCTGTTTTCCTTCTTCAGCAGCTGGTGCTGTAGCTCTTTGTGAAAAGAATGGGCAGTTTTGTGAAGGCTGTTGGTAGGAGGTGAGAGCAAGGACTTGCAGGAAAGCAGGCTAGGAGAGGACAGGAGCACTCCATATTTTACTGTAGCTTCCAGGCCAGGAAAAAAAAATTAATTCACAGGAGCAAATTTGAAACGAGGAAACCCTGCTCAGCTTGCATTTGCAGTGGTATCACTTCACAGCCTCTGGTTACAGTCTCTTGAGCTACAGAGAAAGTAGGTATTTGTGCCCTTGGTCCATTAAGCAGCATTCATTTTGTACCATAAAGCTGCAGCAGTGGTACCATGTGGTTCTGAATGAGCACACAGCCTCAGTGGTTTGGCCTCACCACTGCCTTTAAAGCTAAACACTCTCTTGCTTGGGAGGGAGAGGTTTGGAGGCTGTCAAGTGAAGAGGGCTATTTAATCACCAGCTGAAATGGTGAGGAGCTTAAGGCTTTTAATTGTGTTTCTTAGCCCAAAGCAGGAAGTTCCTGCTGAAGTGGCTGGGTGCAGTTTCCATTAGTGGATGATGAGCCTTCTGCCCAGTGAAATTCACTGATACTGGGAGAGCTGGAACTAGTTCCATCATGAGTAACTTTTTTTTTTTTTTTTTTTTTTTTTTTTACCTCCTTCTGAAAGGGTATAACTTTTTTGAGAAGAATTTGCTTATGAGTAATTTTTGTTTTAAGAAACTATGCTGGTTCTCTGTCAATAAGGATACCCAGCAATTAAGTAGCACTTCTCATCTTCAAAGTTTTCTGGGCTCTAGTGTTGGAAAGGTGACAAAAACTTCTCCTTCAGGTGGCTCTGGGTAAGACAGCTGACATCAGTGCTCCCAGGCCCTGGTGATGTTTTTGGTTGCTGGCTCAGTGCCTTCTCTGATCTTTTCTGATCAGGGCTAGAGAGCATTGAGTGGCTGGATGGTGGGAAAATATTTGATGTTACAGCTAGAGACTTAGGTGCAAGCAAAGTGTTCTCACCCCCAAACCATAATACCTTAGCTATTTGGCATAGGTGTAAAATTAGATGCTTGGCAACAAGATGACATATTGGATTGCTTTCACTTCAATTTGATTTGATTTTGCATGAGTAACTAAACTAAGTAACAGAATTTTTTAAAGTTAGTTTATCTATAAATCTCCTCAGCTGTGAGTTCTGCAGGGCTGGGTTGGAAAGAAATGTGAACAGCATAGAATGTAGGCTGTTAACTTGTTTCTTAGTGGTGTTCCTGAAATCAAGTGGGAGTTTCAGGCCTCTTGGCTCAAGATATATAATATTAAATAACTGGTCCTAGATCTCAGTCCTCGGTGAAATTGTTGGCAGCAGCTGTGCTGAAACACAGTTGGAGCTTGAGTAGCTCTCTGATCACCAAGGAGCTTTTTTATTTTCCTTCATCCAGTGTTACTGCACATGGCATGGGGCTGTGCTGCCTTTCCTGCTGCTCCCTCTGGGCCCTGCCTGCCTCCAGCTGCTGCTCCCCCCCTCTGCTCCCCCCTCTGCTTTTCACTCTTGGACGTGAGCATCCATGGAGCACCACTTAATATTTTTGTTCAGAGTTGATCATCACATTTCCAGCAAGGCCATATTTGTCCTTTGGCTTTGCCCTTCTGTCTGCTTTTGAAGATGAAAGTTGTTTTTTGGTTTTTTTTTCCCTTGGAAGGTAGGTTAAGTGTCTAGTCCAAGAGAATAATTCTCATGACTATTATAAGAAGTATTCATCCTTCTGTTCAGCATCTGAGTCCAAGTTCCTTGAAACAGCATTAGTCTAGAGACAAAATAGACACATTTTCTAAATTTAGAGTTACTATGCAGTTGTATAACAGGCTGGAAATGGTAATGAACTGCCTTTTCATATTTATTGTTTTATCCTTAACACATACGACTTCTGTCAGAAGCTTTTTCTCTGTCCTTGTGCCACTGGTGATAAAAATTGCTCTGGTTTCCATGCTGAAGTTCAGTCAGTGAACTCTGTGAGCTTTAGCAGGAAGTAGGAGAAGAAGGAATCCCTGTCCTTCCTGGAAAACTTCTGAGTTTCATGGTTTTTTTTTTTAAGGTCTGTTGATGTGGATGATCTTGTTGCTTCCTATAAGAGGTGGGCTGGCCAACATTTTGGGTATATTCCAGAGAGCCTGGGAAGCTCTTCTTAAGGAGGTGCAGTAGTATATAATGTTTCCTTGGAATATATTTAATGCAAATTGGGACTGAGGAACACAGACCTGAATTATACTGATTGTGGAATCTTTCTGAACTGGAAAAAACTTCACAGGGTGAAGCAGGCTACATCCTGGATGAAGCAAGCTTCTTCCTACACTACCCATCTTGTAAAATAAGAAAAGTGAGGACCTTGCAGAATTACACTGCAGAGACTGTGACAGAGCACAGGAAATTCTAGGCTTCATAGGTTGGGAAGGAACTTCAGGATATTTTTTTTTAGAATACATTCATTGGTGGTTTCATTATCCTGCTGTGCAAGCTATGAATATTTTGAGATCTCATTTTATATCAAAAAAACAGACAATAAGATTCAAAGTGCATTATTGGCTCAGTAACTACCTTTTCACCCAAAACATCTGACCTGTGTAGCTGAATTGGTTTATTTGCCTCTCAAACTAGAAACTTCCTCTTTTTAGCTTTGTGTGGTGGTGGGGATTGTGCTGGTAGATGACAGAAATCTCATTTGGTTCACAAATCTGCCTGGTAATGATAAAGCAGAGTACTAAGTATAGAGTGACTTTACTATTTAAAAAAAAAAACACAACAACAAATGTGCTGGGCAGGAGCTCCATGTGGTTACACCAGCACCAGTGAGAGCATCCCAAGCCCTGCTCTCACTGCAGCACCAGCCTGCTCATGGATCCATCAGGAAAGCTCTGACTTCAGGAGTTTACTCGTTGCTTTGATTTCTTGACTTAGAAACCTGTCCCAGTCTTGATGAGAAAATTTGTAATTTTTAGCATCAACATATTAGCAGTTTGCACCCATCTCATCTTGTAAAAAGCAAACCTGGCTCCTGAATAGCTTTTTGTCTTTGTAAATGTGCTGCTTTGTGGTGAAGCACCATCACTTTCTCCCATTTCACCCTCAGACCATGTATCACTCCCTTGGCAGGTAAGCTCTTCCCCTGCTCATCCTGCAGCTCTTGTCTGTACCTACTCCAGCTCACACCATGCTTTCTTCATCAGAATTGTCTCTGCTCCCCTGGTCAGCCTTGAGTACCTTGTTGAATGATATTAATGTTTCTTTCCTGAGATTGCTTTTATCTGAGTTCAAGTGTTAGGTGAAAACTTAACACTCCCATGTCAAGCACTCTTTGTATTTCACAGGAGTGCTATGTGATCTTCTCTCATATTTCTTGTTGTGTTGGGGATTGTAGAGAAAGATTAATAGTTAACAGGAAATAAATGTCATAAATATAGTAATTGATGTGGCCACTAAATCTTTAATTGGAGGAGTCTGGTTTTTTTTTTCAATGTTGGCACTTGGCACTTTGGAAGAAATCCAGTTGAAGTCCCTGGTTTCCTCTTAATTGTGCTTTTTTTTTTTTTTTTCCCCTATTCTTAGTAGCATAATTTAGGACTGGATTGCCATCCATAGACACTGGTTACCATTTGGAATCTACATTCTCTTGCATAATGGCTAAAATAATTGTGAGTTTAGTTGTTTCTTATGTTAGTGCATGTGGCCTGAGTGTGTGTTGCAGTAATTCTGGCTATCTCCTGTGTATCTGGCAGTCAGGTCCAAACACAGTGTGTATTGACACCCAGTGTCCTTTCTCACAGTGATGCTTTGCTGTTTTTGTTTCTGCACCACTCAGCTGCTTTGCCTTCAGATTAGGGCAGGCTTTCTGATAAGGATATGTACAACCCTGCAACCAAGGCAGCTTTGTAGAGAAAATACTCTTATCTGAGAACTCCCATGGCTGGCATACTTGTTGCAAACTGCAGAAGTTTGGGTTTTTTTCCTTCTGTGGTTGTGAGGATGGTTGGAAAGTGATGGTGAGCCCTGTGTGTTGGGTGTGACAACCTCTATTTGACTTTCTTGGCCATACCCAGGGGGGTAAATCACCCACCCTACTGCTGAGAGGTGCTGTTGTTTGTACTTTACTGCCCATGGTGACTGACACAGACCTTAACTTTCTCTTGAGATAACTTAATCTCTTCTGAGCTGGCATTGAGAAGTGTTTGCTGTCAGGAGAGCTGTGATGAGAAATGGTTGGTTTGAAAAGATCAGCTTTTAAAGGTAGTGCTTGTAGGGCAGATTCCTGCACCTCCTGTATCTGCTGCTTTAAATTTTAGTGTCTTGCTCTTCTGCTACTCAGGGTGAGCATGTGGAGGGGGCAACAAACTCAGGGTGGGAGAGCTTGCTTTCCAGAGCTTGGATCTTTTCAACTACTAAGTGCTGCTTGGACTAGCAGGCTATTTTCTAGAAACATTTAGGAGCAGTTTTAGAAGTCTGCTATGTGGCTCCTGTTTTTATCTCCTTGGTGCTGAAAGAATCATGTTGATGTGATGATGACAGCAATTCCTCCAGGATCTGGAGAGTCCATGATACTTGTTCTAGAAAGCAGCCTAGGAAATGTTTGTGAAATGCTGTTTGTTCTCCTTGGTGCTGCTAACTCACCTACAGTTCAGTTTGGATTGCTTGCCTCTGGTCTACAGTGCTGGCAATGCTTGAATGAAGGCTTAAAACAAAAGATCAAGGATTTTAGACACAGAATGACATTCACAGCATCATTGCCCAACTTGTATGTGCTACTGGGCACCAAATTCTTGGGTATTTGCTAGCTTAGCTCTTAGCTCAGCTGGTTCCTGCTGTGCTCTAAGGGCATCAGGTGAGTTACTGCTGCTGTAGTTTGTTGGGGTACCAGGTCTTTTTTCATAGCTCTTTTTCATTTTTATACTTTTTTGTTGCTTCACAGGCCCTTAAGTGTCCATGCCCTTTTCTCCCCACTCATATTGCTTATCTTTGCTCTTTTCATTTTCCTTTGGGAGTTAAGTTATTCAGGTTTGTTGCTCTTGACAGCAGTCCCTGCTCTGCTGTGAATGGTGACAGAGCTGTCTGATCCTTTGTGCCCCTGGCTGGCAGGACATCCATCCATTTGCCCTCTTTGTTTTTCCAGTTTCATCATTAAAAAAATCCCTGGATGTTCTCAAAATGGTACTTGGCTATGACCTACTAGCCTGGGAGTGTTTGCTCTGAACTGAGGAGTGATGCTGAGCTGGGATTTCAGGTTTTCCTGCTAATGAATGCCAGTGGTATGGGAATTAAAAGGGCAAATTTTCCACTAAATCCCTTTAGAATATTCACAGTGAAGCAGTTAGGATTAACTGGGTTCTGAAGAAGAGTAAGACAAAGGATGTTTATTGTGTTCCCATGAGGAAGTGAGGCTTTGGTAGGAATGTTGCAAGGTTAGTACCTGCTATGTGTATGACTAACACTGCTTAACCTCACCCAGACATTTTCTTTGAGTTTCTTGTGCTTTCAGGAAAAGGCAGCACCTGTCACACTCAGCCATGCTGTGATTTAGCAAAATGGCAAATCTCCATTAGAGACCAGGAAGAGGAAGAGCTTTTAATCATAGATGACAACATGCAGTCTGTGATACTCAGCCAGGCCTCAAGTGATGGGTGAAATTACCCTTCCTGACACCCACCTTGCTATAAATAGCAATTTTGACTGGGGGTGGGTGCTACTGAAATGGCACTTGGGTGAAATCTGAGTCATGTGTTGCATACATAGATCTGTGCAGAGAGGCATTGTTTTGCTTCATTGGATGTTCCAAAAGCTGCACATCTCTGCCAAGAGATGTTGTAATGGTGAGATAGCTATTTATCAGAGCTTCTCTTTGAAGTGTTTTGAAACTAATTTTCTTGACTCATCTTGGTGCTCATTCACAAAAGCTGCTGCTGCTGTTAAAATGTTGTAGATAGATATGCTGCTTTTTTTTTTTTCTAATCCCACCCCACTCCCCTGCTGTGTGTGATTTTTAATTTTCTTTTTCAGGAAAATCTACACCTTCTCAGTTCCCTACTTTTGTGCACACCACAAGGCTGTTGGTTGTTTGGGTTTGCTTTTTTTCCCTTTTTTATGAAAAGAAGCATTGTTAAGTGCCCAGACAGTTGGTAACATCTAGCAATATGCTTTTTGGTGCAGTGTTTCAAGTGTCTTGACAATTCCCCTTTTACAAAGAGAATTTTGTCCTCTGCAGGAGGAAGCTATGGTGACTTCTCTGGCATGTGCCATATCTGCAGTATTGCTGTGGGACTGGCTCTGATGCTGACGTTTTCTGCAAAAGGAAAATTGCAGTTGGTCTTGATCCATTCCACCCTGAAGTGTTGCATGAACTTGTGGAAGGGTCAGTGATTGGTGCAGGATTCAATTGCAAATTGCATTTGTCACCATCACTTTCCCTTTTGGAGATGATGAGCTCTGCTGTTGGTAGCTTACTCCTGAGTGCAGCAGCTTCTTTTTAAATTCCACTGGCATCTGTTTTTTTAAAGCCACTGTATCAGAACCATCTTTGCTAGATGAAATAGAGGTGAAACTTCTGAATGATGGGCTTTGACTTTTAAGTTTGGGCCATTCCTGTTCAAAAGCTGCACAGCACTTAAGGGCTCTCACACTGAGGTGCTCAGATGGCTGAGTGGGGAACTGGGCTGGGGAGTGCCTTTTTGCAGTAAATATTATTGCTTTATTAAGCAAGCTGATCAAGTACTGGTAAGAATCTCATAACACCCAAAGCCTTTGGAAGTCATCTCTGCATTGTCCTGCTTGTGACTGTCAAGGAGGTTTAGGGCTGGCACCTGTGGGTGATGTAATTGCAGTGACAACATAATCCTGCAAAGGTTCTGGATGGAACGTGGCTATGGCAGAAGGCTCGAGCAGGGATAGATGGATGTGTGTGTCCCACACCACTGTTTAAATGATCTTTAATAATTCCTGGGTTTGGGTTAGCATCCCTGCCTCACTTGTTGACCAAACAGAAAGGAAGAACTCTGAATTTGAGGCTGATCCAACATGTATGCTTTCTCTGTGGAAGATGCAAGTGTGGTAAGAATCTTGTTGGAGGTTCTCTCCTGAGGGCTGCAGATATAAAGGTGGCAAGAGGAGTTTCCTTAAAATCATTTCACCAGAAATGTGGGGTTTGCCTCTTAGGCTAAAAATGCAGATTTCTTCCAGGGGAACTGCACGTCTCCTATTCAATTAAATTTACTAATTATTACAGTACTTAAATATGAACCATCCATCAGCACAGCCCTTGCAGGCAGGGGATGGGTTAGGAGATGATTTGTGTTTCTGCTGAGATTCTGACACAGTTTGTCATTGGTGATCAGGTGTGCAGATGGGGAGACACTTCTTACATTTCAAGTTAAATATAAAGGCTTCAGTTTCTCTAAAAATTCAAGGTTAAACTTTACTTCTAAACAGATGAGTGTTCCACTGTGGCCTCTTCATATTTTTAGGTTTTTGAGAAAAGTAACTATTTTCTTCTGAAGACTGAACAAAAGTAAAGAGATCAGTGGTTAGCATATTCAGTGGCCTTTGAGGATGCCATCCAACAGGCTCCATAAACCCTTCTGTATGGATTTCCAGGGAGATTGGTTATTTATCATTGTGTAGAGTGGGAGCTCTGTGGGCAGGCAGCCCCTCATGCTTCTCTTACTTCTTCCAGTTACTTGGATTCCAGGTTAGAAGTCACTAGTTAATGGCTTTGTACTCCCAGGTTAATTTGGCTGAGATTGGAAAATAAAACACTTTAAAACTGAGGGAACTTTAAGGCTGATCTCTCCTTAGCTTGGTCTGTCTGGGGTGATGTGAACAAATGGTGGGATATTTTTCCCCTGCAGCTTTCCTCCAGTGCCTCTGCTGATCTCATAGCTGTTTAATTCTCAGACCTCTTTCTGTGCAACATAGTCCTTGGCACCTTGTGACAGCTTGTTGTGTGCACATTCCCTCTGCACCTCCTGATCTTACCTGCTGACTCTATACCAGACAGGAGTTGTTTTTACTGCTGTCAGTGTTGAGCTTGCAGTGTTGGGTGTATCCTGTTCTGCATCAACAAAGGTAGAGGCACCAGGGATCCTTACTACTGGGGGTGATGGAGAGGGCAAAAAAATGATGTGGGTTAGCTTGTGAAAGCTGTTTGGGTGGTTGTTTTTTTTAAAAGAAATCTCTAAAATTGATAAAGTATTGAACATGTGTAAATCTGAATATTTTTTTTTCTGGGTCTGCATTAGTTAGAGGAAAGAGTCTGTGTCTTGGAAGCAGTTTTAAATGATTGGTGTCAACATTGGAGAACCTTTGGGGAAGCAAGAATAAGGTGTAATCTTTATATGTGAATTCCTGCTTCCTTTTTATTTTGCAGCTGGTGAGTCTGAGTGTCTGTACATTCTCTTTACTAATGGCTCATAAGCTTATTTCCTGTGGAGACAAGGGTTAATGTTATTGATTGCCCAAAAAGTTCTCTTTTTCTCTTTCTCCTCAAACCTGATCTTGGAGACAGCCCCTTGCACAACAAGGTAGAGCAGCTGGCCAGGCTTGTTGGGACCAGAGGAGGCTTTGGTGTTCAGCAATCCCTGTAGTCTCTGGAGTGGAGGGTGCCCATCAGATGGAGCTGCAGACACTGCCTGGCCTTATTTAACTTGATGGCTTTTTTACCATTCTCCTGGAGCTTCTGTAAGCTGTGTGTTATCTGAAGAGACATGAGGTTTCACCATCCATCCCTATTGAGCCCTGAAAAAAACATTGGAGCTGATTAACCAGGCACATTCCCTCTGGAGATGGGACTCCTTTGAGTAAAGGAATGTAGGTCATGGTTAAGTATATAAAATGAAAAAAGGACTCCGTGGTAATGGCAGCATTTCACCTAGGTAGTCCAGAGAGGTCCAACAGAAAACCTGTTCTGACATCTATGCTATTTAATATGACTCATTAAGCAAACCTAATTAAGTAGCAGCTTCAACCCTACTGAATGCCATGGCACATGTGATTCTTAAGGCTCCAGGGCTGGCATCCCAACCAGGACATCCTCCTGCCTGCTGTGTTTTGCCTCTCCAAATTTGTGTTCTCAGCCTTGGGTGCTCAAGGCAAGGGTAGAGAGGGAGAGCAGGGAGGTGTGAGGCACCATGAAGTACCTGATAGGATAAAGGTAATGTTGCAGACATGATCCTCTGAGCCAGGCAGGTGGGGTGATGAGAAAGGAATCCAGACAGATGAGTTAAGTGGGGTGGAAGGAAGGTGTCTGTGCAGAGGGAAGGGGGGGTACCCTGTGCATGCTGCAGGAATCTGTTGGGAAGGCACATGGCCTGACACAGGTCTCCTAATATACACCTGGGAAGAGGTATATAAAAAAAAACAAACCCCAAACATCTGACAGAAGACAACAAATGCCTGTTGGCAGGGAGTCTGAGGCTGGTACTTACATTGTGCAGATGTTCACAGATGAAAACATTTCTCTACAGGATTCTGGCACATCAGGTGCTTTCAGGATTTTTTATTTGTGGTAAGAAAACAAGGTGTTGTTTCACATTGATAGCAAATGTATCCCTTTTGCCACTTTTTCTGTACACTCTAACATGCTTTTTAATCTTGACAGTAGCCCAAGTGTCTACCTATACAGAGAGCATACCTTCAAATGGAGAAATGCTGTGTTGTTGGCTAATTATTGTTTGTTTTTTTAATGGTGCACCATTTTTCATACAGATTTCATAGATTTTTCCTATGTACCATGTCCCACCCTAGCACTAACCGCATGCTGTGGCTCTGTATATACATAGCTTGCATATACAAGCTATGTATATGCTGGGGAATCTTTTCAAGTGAAAAATCACTTGTAAGCATAGGAGCATCTTAGTAATGGCTGCCCTGCCTTGGTTTGAGTTGCTGCTGGAGGTTACATGTCCTTTCCAGGAGCCTGCCAGATCTGAGGAGTGTACAGTGGCCATTAATGAGTAGTAATGAAATTTAAGGGACTACCTGGTCTGTATGTCTAATTATGAACAACAGCCCAAGCCCTTACAATGCATCCTGAGGCTTATCAACCCATGGACCCCTCCCAGACCATGTCTGGGGCTCAGCACCTCCGAGCAGTTCTGCTTAGGGTCGTGCTGTCATATTTAAATTTGTGCCATGTGATTTTTCAGTGGCTCTGAAATCTGCTGCCCTGTTGTCACTTTCTGCATTTGTCCCCTACTCAGGGGTCTGACCTCACCATGGTGCTTTGGCAGTGCTGCTAAGAGGGTCCAGTTAACCTCCATGTCCCTGGGAGCAGGAATGAGGAGGAGGAGGAGGCAGAGCACTGCTCCAACTATCAGGGGAGCAGAGCTCTCTAAATCATCTTCCCAGGGGTTTTTTAAAGTGTTTGCAAACTTGCTCAGTGTTTGACTGGGGTTGTAATGGGCTGAAATCCCTCTATGATAACTGATGTCATGAAAGCAGAGAACATGATGTATATGGCACACAACAAAGAGTATGGCATTAAAGCAAAAATACACCCTTTCCTGCTCTATATGTGCAGAGCAATATATCCTGAAAAAAGTCATTTTAGGAAGTAGGCATCAAGTGAATTACAGTTCCAGGAAATATGAAGCTCTCTGTCAAGGATAACTGACTTGGTTTAAGAAGGTAAAATGTATTTTGCAGACAGGGCTATTGATTAGTTGTTCACCAGACTGTTTTTAATCTTTGGTGTGTAGATGTGAAGGCATCCAGATGTACAAAGCATGGATTTGGAGTAAAGCCCCTGTAGGGACAGGGATCAGTGACTTTGCAATTGATTAGCTGCATTATTTGTCCTTAATATGTTTTCTTCTTGGTTAGGGTATTCTGAAGAGGCTGTTAGAACAGGTACAATGCAGGATTCAGTAGTGCATTTGTGCTAGGAATCCAGGGCTTGTGGGCTCTGAAGGGTGAACATGTTTTTTAAAGAGAGGAAAAAACTAAAAAGCTCTCACTGACTGGCTGTGCCTGGCTGTGTTAGGAAGCAAAACTGCTGACTGCAGGCAAAGAGGCTTTTACTGCTTTTTGTTCCTGCTGTCTGGAGTGAGCACTTACTCCTCTGAGGGCAACCTCAGCAGAGCTCCTTACACCCAGCCAGGTTACACCTGAGAGGAGGCAGTGAAGATGAAAGACCTCATCTCAAAGCTTGGGCTGAGATAGCAGGTCTGAAGCAGGGGTGGGAGGAGTACAAGGAGAACAAATGCACTTTGTAAGAGCACAAGATTTGACAGAGCTGCCAAGTCAAATGGGACATTCCCCAATGCCATTTTAGCATCTTTTCTAATAAGATGTGTATTGAAACACCTTAGAGGTGATGCTACTGTCTGATGTTTGGTTTCTCTGCCTTTGTTGTAAGTGCTTGCTTACACCTCAGTACCTTCTTTGAGCCATCTTTATACATGCTTTTTGGTTGCTCAGTTGCCAGGGAAAGGACAGGGGGAAGGAAGAGGATTCCTCAAGTTATAATCTTGAATTATTGTCAAATGAAATGTGCTGCTGGGTGACAGAGTGGATACCTGAGGAGTGACGTGGAGAGGAGAGCAGTGTTTCCATGCAGATGTTGGGTGTTCTGCTGGGTAAATGCTGTGCTGGCACAAATCCGGAGAGTTAATGATAAATGGTTTAGAATTCAGCCTAAGAAAACACCTGAAGGCAAAACAATGCCCTAGTGTTGGATGACCGTGTTGATGGGTTTTAAATACAATGTTGAAAGCTTTGTGCTCTGGTTGAGATCAGAAGGAAGAAAAAGTCAGCTCGAATTACCTGTGCAAGGGGGGTGAAACAATGCTTCACTCCAGGAGTGTCAATCAAGTCAGTCTCTGAAGGGTTTCACACTTCTGTTCCCTATTGCATCATTGCTGTCACGAGTCCCTGTGACATTTTCTCAGACTTACCGAAGGGAATTGAAGGTTGGTTGCTGTTGTATTATAGGATGCACAAACAGGATGCAGTGGATTAAACCTGCTCAGGCTGGGAGGGGTTTTCATCTTCTGCCAGTAATGAATTCACATCTTGAATAAAAAGCCATGTAGCTGTGCAGGGCTTGCAGAAATCCAGTCCTTAAATAACTGGGCTTCTGTAGCTGGTGTATGGATTCAGTAGGGGCTGTTCCTGCTTTTTGTAATGGCCAATACAGCATTCATGTATGGAGGGGGGAAGGATAATTGAAACTCTTTCAGTGAATAGAAAATGCAGCCGAGGTTTTTTGGGCAATGATGCAATTGTGCTGCATTGTCCCAGTAGCATTCACACACTCTTCTGCAGTGGGAGCTGGGGGAGTGGCTTTGCTGCTGATCAGAAATAAATACATGCACAGGGTATGCACACTGTCACTGAATTTGGGGTGGATTTTCTGTAGCATTCCAGAGGTTTCTTGAACTGGTCATAAAGGCTTTGAATTTTTTTTATTTTTTTTTTTTTAAACCAATATCTGACTTAACTGTAGATACAGCTGATTCAGTGGGTGTGTTATTTGAACAGAAAACCTTTGCAGAACAGTTTCTGTGTTTTGCAGCTGGCATTAGCAAATGTACCTCTGACAACAGTGCTTGCTTGGTATGAGGAGGGACTGGGTGACCCGAGTCCTCAGCCCCAGCTCTGTCCTGATGAGGAGGCACTGGTACTGGTTTCCACATCAGATAAATTTCAGAGCCTTTCCTGAGTGCCCTTAATCACTAGGTATGGAAATAGCCCCCCCTCTCTAGCCTGAGCATCCAATATTTCCCAGCTAAGCTGACAAATTGACCCAGGTGTTGATCCCCTTTGAATTCTCTGCCTCTTTTCCTTGGGCTTCAGACAGCCTGGCTGCCCAGGCAGTGTTCCCCATATGCAGCAGAGCACTCAGACACTGATTGCAGTGTGGTTGGGGAGTGTGTTCTGCCTGTGAGATCAACCAAGAATGATTTCTCCAGGGGGATGCTCTCATTTCTCAGCAGGATGAAACTCAGAGAAGCTCCAAGAGAGGGGTCAGCCCCGTGCTCTTGCTCCCCAAGACTGACTTGGGAGGGGAGCATGATACAGCATTTGCTGTGCTTTCAGCTCCAGCTATTTAAACATTATTTTTCATTGTTATTTTGTCTCCTGTAGGAAATTCTGTGCTTGATTAAATAACTCTGCTTAAATTTATTACACTTGCTACAGTTCCTGGACCTAGATGAGTCTTTTGGCTCTGTGGCCACGCTTTATCTCTGAGTACAAACATGGCTGAAGGTATGGAAATTTCCTCATTAAGGTATGTCTGGATTCAGTCCCCTAAAACAATTTGTCCTGTCGACTGGAATTGCTTTGGGTCTTGTATGTGAACCAAAGCTGGCAAACTAGGGATTTAAGGATAATAGGATAATATCTTCCCTCTCTTCTGGGAGAGAAAATTGCAGCAATTGTGAAACGTTACTGTCTGTCTTTGGGGGAAGGGACTCCTGTGAGGGTGGCAGTGGAGGCTCTGAGTGAAAGGAAGGGAAAGAAGAGTGGGCTGTATTACACTAACCATCCTGTGTCAGCCTCCTACGTTCGGGTGTTGCATGGCTGACATCCTATCAAAGAGCTCTGCC
Organism: Phaethornis superciliosus; assembly: GCA_023637945.1. Classification (NCBI taxonomy): domain Eukaryota; kingdom Metazoa; phylum Chordata; class Aves; order Apodiformes; family Trochilidae; genus Phaethornis; species Phaethornis superciliosus. The sequence goes on from JAJQWJ010000021.1 coordinate 2,671,095, forward strand.
TGTGTCCAGAATTTTAAGCAGCTTTATAAATAGTGTTGCTCAAATTGCTTGTGTGTGCAGAGACTGTGAACGACTGGGGTAGACCAAAATATTATTGGTTCCATTTTTGAACAAGTCCAAAAACTGGAGCAAGAAAGAATAGAAACCTAAAGCACAGAAACATCCAGGGGTTCTTTTCCTCTGCAATGCAAAGCTCACATCTGGGGGGTGTCTATTACAGAGGCAGCATTGCTGCAGATTGCAGCCTCTGAGACTCACAAAGATGAATATATGAATCTTGTTATGGCATCTTAAACCATTTGTTCTCTCCTACGTGCCTGCTGTCTTAAAGCTGCTTTCAGGTTATGCTGTGTCTGAATAATTGTGAACAATTAGAAGCTAATTTAAATGGCTGGTTTGTATTCACAGCAGCAGCATATGAGCTAACCAGCTGGAAAGCAGACACGGTGATTTTCTGTTGATATGTCTCCCTCTTGTTCCCTGGCAGTTTTTGCAAGGTGGATTTTTTGCTCATAATGAGCTCCTCTTGCATGCTGCTGACCTGATGACAAGGGGAGAGGTTTTGTTCCCTAACACAGAGTTACCACCAACCTAGCAGAGTCCAGTTTTGTCTCAACAGAAGAAAAAAACCCTCCCTGCTTTACTCCATCAACAGACCAAAGGAATATTTCTCATGGATACACTCATTATTCCTTCACTCACAGAAGCAGAAAGGTGCAGTGCAATTCCTGTGCCTAATGAGGGAATCAGTCAGCAATAGACACACAGATTTCCTCACAGTATCTTTTTTTTATCTTCTGGAAAGGCAGATGGAGGTTTGAGCAGCCCCACTCTTTCCTCCAGGCCTGGCATTGTGCCCCAAATCCTGCTCAGAGTGGCGAGTGCCTGATTCCTCCAGTGCTGGTGCTGGCCAGATGGCAACCCCAGTGCAAGCCAGCAAAAAGGTGGGAAACCTGTTGCAGAATACCTGCCATCTCCCAAGGCAGCAGTCAGTGGAATTCTTTTGCTTCAGGTAAATCAAAGAGCTGCTGGGCAGACTCTTTTTGCACAGAAGCAGGAACACAGCTTAGTTGGCTGGTGGGAATCCCAGGAATCTAGGCTGGTGGCTGCAGTGGGCTTCAGCCCTGTCACAATGGTGGGTGCCAGCAGCCAGGTGAGTTGCTTAGGAGAATGTCTTCTAGCAGCCAAATCCATTTCACTTAGCTTGCTAGGTGCTGCCAAAAAGATCAGCACAACCATTGCATCCATCCTGGGTGCTTAGATGTTCACCAGGGTTTCCATAGCCATCCCCTGAGGTCCTGTTGGAACAGAGCAGCTCTCAACAGCCTGGGCTTGGGTGTCAGAGGTGCTGTGCTCCTCACAGCTGTGTTCCTGGTGGGGATTGCTAGCTCTGACCTGTGTTTCAGATGAGACTTCAGTGGGGGAGTGCTGAGACAGCCTGTCTGCAAGAGGTGTTGGTGGATCTCTGGGCAAAATGTTGTCTTATTTCTCTGCTTACTGCTCCCAACCATCATCTCCGCAGTCTCGTGTGAATTTTTTTCAGGTAACAGTGCCATCTGGTGCTGGAGCACTGCTCTTTATCAAGCTTTTCTCACACTCTTAGGCAGAGGTAATAGGACAGTGTTACTTTAATCAGCCATCTTACTGTAAGAAAATGGGAGGAGGGGTGTCCTGTACTGGTCTGAGCTCTTGGGACATTGCACCTGAGGGAGACCCTTTAAGTCTGTCTTCATTTTTCTATTAAGCAGCTGGTATTCCTACAATTGCTGTACCCAGGAGCAAGAAGTATAAACACTGAGAAGGGGGATCATAACTTTTACTAGAAACTGCTGCTAAAAATCCTGTGTTTAGATTAAATGCTGTGATGTGGGACATATTTCAAAGATTCCCCATAGGACTCTTAACTGACTTACTGCTACACTAACCAGTTAGTAAACCTTCTCTTACAAGATCTTCCCATATTTTGTTATATTTATGTAACTATATATATTTTTTTTTTGAACTTCAGCCTTCCATATCTTTATGCTGAGCATCATTGTCATGTCCATTCAATCTGAATTATTTTTCAGGTCTCCTCTGAGGGTTTGTAAACCTTTTTGTGCACACACAGGTTTTGCTCTGTGTTCCCAAATAGGAAGACCTGGTTATTATTTGATGTGAGTGGAGCATACAGGATGTCAGCCTGTTTGAACAACTCATTCAGCACCACTTGACAAAGTCAAATTTTTCTGTAATTCTTCCCAGGTGCACTGAAGATCATTCTTGCTTGCTGAATCTAAAAAGCTCAGCAGGATGAGGTCTTCCCTTCAAGCCAGAGCTGGCACTTTAGGTACCAGGTTGTCTTTGCTGCTTTACCCCCTTCTTCAGGCATCTAACCCAGGCTCCCACACGAGGGGGTTTCCACATCCCTTTTGTGGGGAGTGCTGGTGCTCAGCTTTTACACCCAGGGGATAGAAATATGAGACTAAGGGTGCTGGAAAGCTGGGAATTGCTCTTGCTGGTTATGGGTAGGATTCACCTTTCAAAGAGTAACCTGGATGTGTGCAGCTCTCCTTGTTCTACCTCCAACATCCTCCTCTCTCCCAACTGTGTTCCTCCCTCTTTTGGGAAACGCTCACAAAAATACTTTTTTTAAAGGGTAATCCAATTACCTTTTTATTGTCTTCTCTTCCTTCCCTTGAATTTGCTCCTTGGGTCTTTGGTTTTGGATAGGTGTTCACTGGGCCTGGGAATCTGTCTTGCAGTGTTTTCTAAAATGTCATGTGAAGTTGCAGAGCTACAGTGATTTGTTGCCAGTATAAATAAATAATGCTTGACAGTCTTGGACAAGGGAAATCCAAGTAAATTATTTCCTTTTGATAGGCAAAACATTTGCATTACAGCCAGATTCCTCTACTCCAAAGCACAGCTTTTACCCACATTGTAATTAAGCTTTTGTTGCATCAAATGATTTGTTCAGACTTTTTAGCCAAGTAGAGCCTCTCGGGGTCTTTATGCAAGAAGGCTCAGAGGTGATATTTTTTGGGAGGTAGTGAAGATGCTCCAGCATATGGCTGTGAGGGAAGGACCAGAACTGTGGTATGAAAGGAGGTTTGTACTTGGAGAGCATGGAAGGACATTCTGCTACCAAAGTAGTTTACTGAGGAGAGTAAAAAATACACCCAAAGGGGGGAGATGGTGAAAAATGTAGACAGTGACAAATCCATTGCAGGAAGATGTGTAGATAGGGAAGGCCCAGGGACCTTCAGCCTGAGGTTGGAAAGAGCTCAACTGAGTGGCACAACTTCAGATTTTTTTCTCTGTAATATGTCATAAATACAAATTAAAGAGCTGTCAGTTTGTCTGACAAGAGCTGCAGGTCCCTGGGGGGGCTCACAGTGTTGGGAGATAATGAGAACTAATGACACAGCTGGATTTTGGAGCTGCCTGTGTAAGGAGCCTCCCCACCCTGCTGGCTGTGTTTGGAGGGGAACAGTGATGTGGAGCCAGTGATTCAAGTCTCATTTTTCAGCTTGCCTGACCTTGTGGGTGTTGTGAAGCCTTCCCTCCCCTGCTGCCTTCCACCCAGTCACCCACTGGGTGTTTCCTAAATGACTTTTGGGAGGTAGCAGGTGCTGTCTGTCTCTGGCAGGCCAATAAATGAATGGTGGGTAATTCAGTAAGAAATCATGTCCCTTTAGGACAGAAGTTTTAAAGCTGTTGTAGACTTTCAGCTGGTGACAGGTCAGTTTATGTTAGAGCAGTGTGTGATGGCTGGGGGCTGGAAGCTGCTGTCTTCATCCCTACCAGCAGTGGGGTCTTCATGACCTAAATGAGGAAATCCTACTTGAGGTCATGCCTTTTGCTTGTTTTCTGGAAACGTGCTACATCCACAGTGTGCAATTAAAGCCTCAGGAGTTTGCTGGTAACAGGCACTGCTTGGGGTGGGTGTAGTGGTGAATCTCAGTTTGTGGGGCAGTTGTGAGTGTGCTGCATGGCAGATCATTGGCAGATTCAGACTTGCTCATTGCATCCACAAAAGAATTGTAATATCTTACCTGCTGAGTGCCTGTGGGTAGGGCTGCATGTGATGCAAGGCTCTCTTGTTTTCATTTTAACTTCTGTCAAGTCCTTTAAACCATTTACTGCAGTTTTGGGAAGTATTTTAACACCTCTCTGCCTCTCCCTGTTCTGTTCTTCCTGCAGCTCTCAAGCTGACCCTGTGCAGAATGTTTTGCACTGACCAGAGCAGCCTCATGAACAAGCTTTTGGTCTCTTCTGCACTTAATATAGGAAACCAAAATCTGCTCTGTCCTTACCCTGTTTTGACCAATCCAAACCTAGAACTGCATGTTCCTGTACCACTGAAGGTTTTTGAACAAGTGATGTTGAAATTATTTTTTTTTTAATCTCCTGGTGCAATTTCTAAGTAACTAGATACTTTCTGTTGTAAGTGCCTTGAGATGACAAGTGATATCATGATATTATGAAAATGCAGAATGACAATAAATAGCAGAATGGCTAAAACCATAAAAGCATCTAATGGCATGGGTATGTGGTAGAGTGATCACCAACTCTTCCCTGTAGTAGGCAGTTGAGAGCCACATACTACTCTGCCCTCTTCCATGGGGCAGAAGGCTTAGACCTTGTCCCAGAAAGGCACAGTTGTTCTGTAAGTAATGTCAGAGTCTCCACAGGCTCCTGTCTCAGTCAAAGAGATGATGAATTTCTGTCTGGAAGAGCCACGGATTCCGTGTGCTCGTCATGTGGGAGTAGTGAGGAGATATCAGGGGCAGAACTTCTGTGCCAATCAGTAGAAAAGATTTATTCTCATGGTTTTGCAGCTACATCCCTCAGGGTTTGTTTTTAAACCCTCTCTATTGTCTAGCTCAGTGTTCAGCTCTTCTGGGAAATTGAATTTCAGTTCTCAGGAGTCTTAAGTTTCTAGCAGTCTTCTACCCCCATCTCACATCTTCTTTCCCTGTAAAACCCAGTGTGGTTGGAAACCTCCAGCTGTGAAAAGTGAAGCAGCACATGCCACTTCAGATGGTGCAGTGTGAACCAAATCTGAGCCCATGGGATTCTCTGCTTTTGCTGCTTTATCCTCTCTTCTCCTGCTTCTCAGATGGGTGGTGTGCAGTGCAATATGATCAATGTAACACAAGTCTTTTAAGGGCAGTGAACCTTTATGTGGAACATATTTTCCCAAGAGTAGGATGTGATGCCACTGGTAATGTGTTGCTACTGAAATGACAGTCAAAATATCTTTGCCTCAGATCTTCTGCGTCTTTGAATTTCTGAACCTTTGTCATCTAACTCTGTGTATCCACACTTTATTTGGAGAGCTGACTTGCTATTTCAGACACCTCATTTGGATTTCAAAACTGCTTGTGTTGAGAGGATTACCACACTGTAGTCTTTTAACCAAAATGAATTTGGGTGTGTAATCAGACCTTAGAGTTAAAAAAACTAAACTAAAATAAATTAAAAATTGCAATTGCTGGGTTAGGTTGGCTGTTGCCAGCCATGCAAAATTCACCTCCAGAAACACCCATCCCACAGCCACCCTGGGACCAAGGCTGCTGTTGAGCCCCTCCAGGTTACAACTGGCCATGGCATCAGTTGGTACTATTTTGTTTTAGTGCCCAGGATTGGAGCTGGTGGTGGCTAGGACCTGCTTTATGTAGTAAGGAAGTTTCCCCTGCAGCTCCAGTAAGATCCTTGCTGTGGTTCAGCTTCCAAACATGTGGGTGCTGTCCCTTCAGAACAAAAATGCTGAGATGGGGACTGCAGGACACTGGCAATTGGAGCTGGTGGCCTGGAGGGATGTCCCAGGGAGGGATTAATTTTTACCAGAACAGATTCAGCCAGAGGACTTGCTGAGAACACTCTCCACTGCAGTTTAAAATAACTTGATATATGTAATACTAAAAAACTCACTGTTAAACTTGGAGAGAAATCAGATATCCAGTTCATCTCACCTCCATCATGACACTTGTCCAGTGGCACAGAAAAGTGTGGCATTTTCTGTATATAATAACTTGGAGTGACTTAAAAGAGACCACAGACTGGTAACACATCCAAGAGGCATTATTTGTGGTATTTCCCCTCATGCTTTCTTAGTCCCACTGAGAGAATTCACCTCCCTATTACAAGTCAGGCTTTTTAAAATTGCAAATAATTTTTTTTTTTTTACTTATGTTTGCAAATAGAGGAGGAGAGCTTGGAAACAGTGGTTTAAATGGGATCAGTTACACAAGATGTGTGATTATTTAACATACATAAATGTGAATTTAATTACTTTTTTTAAAACAGCACACATGCCTTTTATGTGAGGTGTTTGTAGGGTGTTGAGCCCCACTTGGCATCCAGGAGCTTGGGGCTCCCTGAGAGCATCTCTGGCAAACTGGTAATTCTCTTTCCTGAGGTTCTTATCAAGGCACATGGCTAGAAAAAAAAACTTGTCATGTTAATACTGACTTTCATCGAGGTAAATATAGCAACTGAGCTGTAAGTACCTTTTAAAAATTGCTGCTCCAATACTGAGTTCCATCACTGAGGAGTGAGGGGGGTGACCTTTGGATGATCACTGTGAATATAACAGATGAGAGGAGAAACCAAGGAACTGGTCTGTGTTCACCAACAGCCATTCTGGCTTCCTCTGGGGGGGTTTCTTCTGGGTTTTGTCAGTCTTTTGTGCCATGACAGACTTAACTAAGTATTTATTGCTGGTGCTGGCATTCTGCCTACTACTTGGCTTGCTTATCCTAGCAACTGAGGCAGGTGGGTCTGGCACATGCTGGAAATAGTTGTGCTGCTTTTAAAAGAATCTAGAGATTTGAAAATAGGTTAAATGTAGTTCCCCTGCAGAGAAAGTTTCATGCCTTGCTTTGAGAAGAATTTATGTGATTATATCCTTCAGAAAGGATCTCAAAATGGGAAAGCTCCTCATTTACAACTCGTGTGATTTACCAGGCTTGACTAACATGCACGTGTTGCTGCTGCCAGGTAGCATCACATCTTGTCAGTCCAGGTTCTTCAGATACTGTTTGATACAGAATGGAGAGGTTCAGCTCAGTGATATGTTGAAATGTAATGCATCAACTTAAACACCATGTGTCAGAGATTAAATTGCTCTGATTCATGTTGAAATGGAAGTATCATTATACACTCAGAGCTCTGCAGCAAGAGAACTCCAGTTGAAATACTCCAGCTGCTGCTCAGCAGTGAGTACTTACTGGAATGTGAATATTGCTACCTGGTTCTGGATGGTAAGGGGCTATCTATACAGTACTTATTTTAACAAATAATTTTAGAAAGCTGTGTAAAAATTGAAATCCATCTACATACCCCAGTGGGAGAGGCAATGGAAAAACTTCCACAACCTGGAAATTAGCTGTGGGAGTTTTCAGGTTTTTCACTCTGGCAGAGTTTTGACTCCAGTTGGGCCTGGCTGGCTCTCTTCCTCCTTTACTGAAACACAAAATCAGGTAAATACTCAATCCAGGTTTGATTCTGGATCCTGTCCTTGGATTATAGATTTGTGTCTAATTTAGCAAAGCAGGCCATGAGCCAGGCCTTGGGTTAGGATGAAATGCTGACAGAGCACGTGGGTTGGGGGTTAACAAGGAAAGGCAACAAATGCAGCAGTTGTGGAGAGCTGGGTTCTGAAAATGAGACATGAACAAAGCTCTGTCCCTAACAGTGCTTCCCAAAACACATGGTGTGAAATCAGTGTATTTACAGGGCTCAAAGTGATGTACCAATGCAAATATGTTCTTGACCACTGAAATGCTGATAAGACTTCTCCCTGTTCAGCAGAAGGAAATCTTAATTGAGTTATGGTGAGGCTGAGCAAGCCTGAAATTGGAGTTCAGTCTTGTGGTCTCCTTGTTAGTATGCTTAGAACTTTATCCCTCTGGTGGCATTTTAGTGTCTATGTATTCAATGACAACTGCATTTTGTACTTTGGAGCTTGCTGGTAACACTTCCTGTGATATTCTGCAAATAGTCACTGAAACAGCTTGAGGAAGGACATCACTTGGTTAACTGGAGACTCATCTAGTGATACCTCTCCTTACCTGGGCTGACTCCTGGTGCCACCACTGTGCCTGAACTGATGTAGAATATGTAAAGAACATGATGCAGCTGCATCTAGTGTTGCCAGCACTAGCTCTTTGCCAGCCAGTGTTGTAGCAGGAGCTGGAGTGTGAGCATTCCTTTGACTTTATCCATGCTCCTATTAATCTGGTGTGTTACCTGCATGGACCTGGGAACTACAGAATGCAGCAACAGCCATTTGTTTTCCTTTTTTTGCCAAGGCAAGTGCTTGATGCAGTGAATCTGGCACCAGATGCCCTCCCAGCTCAGTTTTCTCACTGCATAGTACCTTGCTTAAAGTGTTCTTGGCCAAGCAGGATTTCCACAGGTTCCTGGGGCTATCTTGAGTAAAAATCATTCAGGGTGAGACATTGTGATGCACTTCTCCCTGTGTCTTCTGTCTTCTCTATTACATAGACAGGTTTTGGGTAGGAAATGGTGCATGATACAGATGGAGGAAGAGGAGAGGGAGACTTGAAGCAGTGAACAAGTCAGTGTCTGCATCCTTTTTGATGTTTCTGCTGACTTAGAGCAAAGTTAGGGACAGAACTCTTGGTTGCTGTACTTCAGATCCATCAACTGGATTTTGCTAATGTGCCAAGGGAGGTAACTGTGTGTGGAATTGCCTCAGCATCCTCTGATGGAAACCTTCTCAGTGCAGAGGATTGGGATACCATGCATTTGTGGTTTTCATGTTATTTCTGACTAAGTATCATCCAGGGCTGCTAAATTCAGTGTCTTTCTCTCTCTTTCCCCTTAGCTGAAGCTTGAAGATCGCTCTGTGGTCCCTCGAGATGTGGTCAGACATATGAGCTCCAGTGTAAGTGCTTTTTTCTTTGTCTCTTTTGGATTCTGATACTGCTGCATGGATTTCTAAGACTTGCCAAATTGCCTGAATGGAACTGAACAGTAATGCTTTGAGCATGTTCTATTTTTAGTGTGGTTGATAGACCTAGCTGCATCCTTTGAAAATGAAATGCTGATAAGGCTGCCTCTCCACTCTTGCATATCTGCAGAGGTCTTCTGAGCAAGCAAGCCTGATAATGTAATGAGACAAGAAGCTCATTTATCCTGCCCTCCTTTAAGTTTTAAATCCATCCATGCTGAGATGGGGGCAATGTGTACCTGCTCTCTCAGACCTAACAGAGAGGGAGGCAGATCCCATTACTGCTGCATGCCTTTTGGTGTGCTGTAGGAGAGAATCTGGAGCAATATTTTCAGGGAGACCTCTCAGTCTGCAGTGAGCAGCATCTTACCCAATTTCTCCCAGAAATACAGCAAATCCCAACATATCTGAAGCATCTGACACAGCTTAGGTCAGCAGAAAGCAAGCTGGTTCTTAATCAGCAGCTTGTAATTGTTACCTTTACTTTTCTTGGGCACTGTTTTAAGTCCTTGTCATTCTATTCTAGTTGTACAGCACTTGTCTGTACCAGAGATCTGTAGATTTGGTTTTTGTGTATAAAATACTGGGAGCATGGATGGATTATCAGATGAGATGTGGTCTCTCTAGGAGCTTAGCTGGGCTGGCAATTTCTCTCTGTTGCACACACCTAACCTATAACCCTGAGCCATATGGCCTGCCATGTGCATGCCTGGATTTTCTCTTGACTTGCTTCCAGCATTGTGGCTACCAAGGCTGGGATGAAGCAGGCAGCTGGCCACTAACTGCTGCTGAGGGATGGGAAAAGCCATTCTCTGACCTGGGTGTATTGGTTTCTTTGGTTTTGTTTTGGGTTTGGGTTTTTTTAAATTTTATTTTTGTCAATTGAAAACAAAAACATACATAAAGCCATCCCTTTTTCACACACTATTCCAAAGAGAAGGGAGAAAAAACTTGAAGGGTAATTTGAACAATGCTGGAACGAAATATTTTCTTAAGAAATGTAATTATTGTTTGAAATGCAAATGTGAGTGAACATATCTTACTAAAATTGCAGCTTTATGGAAGCATTTCAATCTGAAACAATGAGCAACTACCAAATTGAAATCTCAGATGCTTTGAATCTTGCCTCTCAACTGTTTGTTCTCCAGTGCTTCTTAGAGTCATTTTAAGCTTTCAGGACAGATAAGTTGTTCTCTTCTTGGCAAACAGGGATATGCTGCTTTTGTTTGCAATTTCCATACTCATTTGAGCAGAACTTGGCATCTCTGGCTTGCTGCACGTGTATCAGTAGATAAGTTACCCAGCAGTTGGTTTGCACACTTGTTGTCTGTTTGCATGTTTCTACACTGACTTTTTCCTGACCATTTATACTTGACCATTAACTTTGTTAATTGATGAAATGGTGAGGGTTTAACTCAGATTATTCTATTTGAAAGCATAGCACATCTGAATATGACTTACACTTGAGAGTAAGGTGAAGGGTGTTTTAAATGTCAGTGCTAAATGAAACAAACCCCTTGTATCCCAAAGAAATCCTTCAGTTGTTAATCAGATATATTCCAAAAATTACAAGAGCATTTAGAATAGAAAATCTGCAAGTGTCAGCCTGCCAAATTCAGGATGTGGGATGGCTGCCCTGCACCAGTTGGCTTGGCAAATGCACAATATGGAACTTATTCTGTATTCACCACACTCTCTCAGGACTTGTTTTTAACCTTGAGCAGGAAGGACTCGAAATTCTCTGTTCCTCAAGAGAAGAAAGCTGACTCAAATTCATATGCTTCTCATCTCCAACAGTGTAGGGAAGAACTGCTTCAGGGGTAATGCATAAAATGAGATCATTTTCTCTGAATGCAGTTGGGACTGTAAGTCTAATCCAGCTGGATGAGAAGCAGTGAAAGTGGCAGAGTTAATTTTTCAGGTGATATGGTAATTTGGGGGAAGATTTAGAAGTAGGTTTTTAATCTGTCAGGCAACTGGATTTTGTTGCTTCAAAGGGTGCTGGGTTCTGCTGTCCTTTTGAAATAAAGGAATGAGATGGTGGTGTAAAGGTCCCCCTTATCAAAAAAGAATTTTGAGGGAAACAGTAGAAAGATGGGAGGCAGAAGATGTGGGAGTGCAGCCCATGCTTGCTGAGCTGCTTTTCTCTCAGATGGGAGCTTGCTGGTCTGCCTTGTCTCAGATGGGGAAGGAAAACTGGTTTATCCATTCAGTACTTAAATCCTCAGGATCTCCAGCATGGTGTGTGCCAGCAGGGTACCAGAAGCAGCAAGAGGAAAGTCTGTAGAGTGCACTTAATTCTGATCTTGATGGGTTCAAACCCCACTCACTCTTCAGTCTCCTTCCTCTTCCAATTCTGCTGTTGGGGTTGACAGAAAATTACTTGAATTATGGAACTGTGAAATGTCAGCTCCTTGGGCCCCTCCTTGAAGAGGGGCATCTAACAAAGAGGATGGGATGGGTGTGTTGGAGCAGGCTGGTGAGGAGCTGTGCTCACCTCTGGACCTGTCCTGGAAGCCAAGAGACAAGCTGATGCCTTCTCACTCTGGGACTGCATTGCTTAATGCTGCTTCAATCCCAGTGATTCAGCAGAACCCCTCAGCCTGCAAATCTGCCTTGTCACAGGCTAATATTTCATGTGACAGTGAAATAAATAAACTCATAATAAACAAAGGTTCAGTGGCAGGTAAGGAAGGAGAGCTGTGACTCAAGAGCCCTGTGGCTTCTGGGACTGCTCACAGCATTGATCTCTGCTTACTTAACAACCACAGCCAGGGCTCTGTGCTCACTCAAGCATTTTGTGACTGGAAGGAGAAGCAAGCTGACCTAAACCCAGTGCTCTTGCCCATGATTAAGAGGCACCCAGCTGGGGTGACAGGCTTGTGGCTGGTGGAGCCACATTCTCCACAGGGAAACTGTCACTTGGAGAATGGACAGGGGGTATTGATGTTCCTCCTTCACCCTAGGCTTAGTTTTATCCCTTTTTATTATTTCTCCATCAATAAAAGAAGGTATTTAGGCCCAGAGACAAGATGATCCACAGAAACTGGAGGTGTTGGATTGTATTGAATCTCAGAGATGCTGTTGTGTTGGCTGCTGATAAAGGAAAAAATCTGAGAAATGCTCAGTGTAGGGCAAGAGATTTGTTTCTTGAGGGTTGTGGGTTTTTTTCTGTTCTGACCACTAAGAAGTCAAAATGCAGGGCCTGAACTGCAAAGCACAGGCAGAGGATGGATGGGACATACTTGTTTTATTAAATCTGGAGGAAAAGCAGGGTGGGTGCCTGTGCTCTGCCCATCAGAAGCCGTGGGTTTGTTGAGCAGGTGCCACTTCTGAGCAGCTCTTGCTCATCCTACAGCTCGAATCCTGCTGGCAGCAGCTGTTGTGGATCTGGTGTAGTTCTGGCAAACCCTTGTCAGGTGAGATTTACAGAACAGCTCTGCTGGGCTCTTTCCTGGCAGCCTGTGCAGGCTCAGCTGCTGTCTGTTGTGATGGAGCTCTGTTTGGGAAAGGCTCTCTGTGCTTCCCAGCCTTTCTAGAAGGAAACAGGAATGGTCTGTGGAGCAGCTGGGGGAAGGAGCCCCTTCTGCTTTGGGCTCTGCCAGCCAAGCCCTCCTGGCCTTGGCACAGCACCCTGGACTGCTGGTGTCTGTAGAGTGTCTTTGCTCTAACTAGCAGTTCTCAAGATGAGTTGAGCACCAGCAAACTCCTGAGCTCCCAAATGGGCTGCCCAGGGCTCTGAGTGAAAGCCTTGAATAAATATTTAATGTGGTCAAAAGAGCAGCATGTTTGTAAAGTGGACTGAGCAAACAAATCCACTTCTCACAGAGTGTAAGCCCTTCAAGTGTTGCATTCAAGCCCTGCTGGAGCAGAGACCTTGGTGTTTGAGGTAAGGACAGCTTCAGAAATTGCTGATTCCATGGTGTTTGTCACGCTGACCCTCAGTCAGCTTTTATAATGGACTTGTGGTCTTTAATAAATAAGAGTTTCCATTGTCCCAGCTGTCAGGAGGCCAGGGCAGCTGCCACATTTGACAGTGTTTGGGTTAGCAGCCTTTCCTTGCAGGTTTTGCCATATGTGTGAGCAGCATCCATATTGTATGCTCCCTGCCAAACTATCCCCAGAAAGCTCCTGACAGTATGCCTTCTATTCCTGGGGACAAAAAAAAAAAAGATTAAAACTTTGCTAAAAGGTGAGGGAGATAATGACAACCATCTCATAATTGGACCAACTGTAAATTATCTGGCTTGAAACCTTGAAATCTGATGAAAGGTGCCAGATATTTCTTTTTTTAGTATGTCAGTCAATGAAGACCATTTTATAGGGTACTTCAGAATCAAGCTATATGTGAAAAGTCATGGATAGCCTTAAAGGTTTGCCCTAGGGGGGATGATCTACCCCTGGCTCAGGGCAATACCTGCAGGATGGTCCTATGGTGCTGCAGAGACCTGGTCAGTTGAATAGACCAAGGAGTCAGGTAGACTTTAAAGCAATTAAATGCATTAAAATATTTCTGCTTTTAAAATACTTTAAAAAGACCACACTGCCATGATGTGCTCTTGTTTGATCAGATGCTGGAGTCTCTGGGTTGATGCATTTGCAGCCATTGCAAATTTTAACTGGGAAGAAAATGCTCCAGTCTTTCCCAATGAACTCACCTTCTGAGATGTCTTAGGGTCATCAGAAATGTCCCTTCAGAACAAAACCCTGAAGCATAAGAAGACTGAGACTCATCTCTGCACTTCCCATCTATATACAGAACACAGAAACCCTGTTTCTCTTTTGTGTCTGCAGGACAGCCAATGTGGGACTGTAATTGATGTCAACATCGAGTGTGCTGTGAAGCTGGTAGGGACCAACTGCATCCTCTACCCTGTCAACAGCAAAGACCTGCAACATATCTGGGTGAGAACACTGCCAAAACACGTGGGAGCCAGGGCTTGGTGGTTTGGAGGGATGCTGCTATATTCTAAGCAACACATGCAAGGCAAGCATCCATCTTGTGCAAGATGCATCTGCAGTTTGGTTTTATTTTAAGCTGACTGAAAGCATCCTCCCTGGGAGAAGATGGTGCAGCATTGCCTCATCTCCCCATCTGTTCTGTGTTTCTTACCACAATTCTGAGACCAAAATGACTTGAAGGGATAGGCTGACATTAAATTGTGTGAGAACTGCACTGAAATGGGCACATGGGATGACTTGAGTGGGGCAGCCCCATGGCAGTGGCACAGAGCTTTGGAGCTGCAGTATTGTTATATAAAAATGCTGAGAGGAGTCAAATATCTTTTTGTTGAGCTGGAACAGTCTGAAATGTACCTGGTTCTCCCTTGTGAGTGGGTGAGTGGTTTCCAGAGGCCAGGTGGGAAAGGATTTCATCATTCTTTTTCCTCTGAGGAAAAGGTAATTTGAGAATGAAGAATCCGGAGAGTCACAACCCTTCTCAAGGAACAGCTTGTGGAAAGGCAGTAGGATGCAGGCTGCTCTGCCTGGAATAGGCTCAGTAATAAGAATTAAAATTGGCTGAAGACAAGTGCAAATTAACAACTTTTAAGATCTGAGGAAAAAAATCCCAGATGTTTGAGCAGTTTAACTGGAGAATCCAGGCTACGTTCTGACAAGAAAATTCTTCAATGTATATTTATTCCACTTTACAGTAAGATACGCAGTTGCTGTCATAAATCCCTTTGAAGCTGCAATCTAGTCTGCATTGTCTGAGGACTGGCGTGATGACTTGAAGTACAAGGGCTGATATTTCTAAGGTTTCTTTCCTGTTTCCTTCATAGCCTTTCATGTACGGGGACTACATAGCCTATGACTGCTGGCTGGGCAAGGTCTATGATTTGAAGAACCAAGTCATCCTCAAGCTTTCCAATGGAGCCAGGTACTGCTTTCTGTTGGAAGACTAAGGCCCTTGGGTTTCACAATTGTGACCTGTTTTGGGAGAACTAGGGCTGGGCTTCCCCTTTGTGTACAGATAAATCATCTGCTTGCATCATCTTCAAACTAGAGTAATTTACATCTTTCTCTGAAAATATCAAGATTCATTGGTCAGCCTGAAAGGTGCAGATCAGCCCTGCAGAACTAAAGTGTGTTGGCTTTTAAGCTGTGCTACTCTGGAAAAGTAGCTCTTTATGATGGATTGCATATGCTAGGCTTTTTCTCATTAGGAGTTCATACCTTCACAGAGATGCACAGAGGGAGGATTCTTACTTTAAAATAAAAAACAACAAACCAAAGAAAAAAAAAGCCAACTGTGTAGAAGCCTGCAGGCTGGTGGTTTTTATCAGAGATGAAAAAGCAGCCCGAGACTGAACAGCATAGCTTTGCTTTCACTGTTATTTCCAACTCCAGTAGGTGTTTTTTCAATGAAGATGTAATCCAAAGTCAAGTCTCTAGAGAGCTTTAAGAAGA
Organism: Phaethornis superciliosus; assembly: GCA_023637945.1. Lineage (NCBI taxonomy): Eukaryota > Metazoa > Chordata > Aves > Apodiformes > Trochilidae > Phaethornis > Phaethornis superciliosus. The sequence continues at coordinate 2,686,471 of JAJQWJ010000021.1, forward strand.
CATACTGAAAGAAATATCTGGTTAACTTATTCTGTTGATCTGCAAAGCCAGCAGCAGGATCTGAATTCTATTCCTTGTGCATGTCAGAGTTACATGAGAACTTAAACCATCTGAACGTGCTATGTTCACTCTGTTAGTGAGGCCTGTCTTGCCCTACAAACTTTTTTATTGAAAAGGAAAGAACCAGTGGAGGACCAAGAGGCTCCTGGGCCTGGCAGCTGGGGGATGGTTCATCTGCCTTGTAAATTGAGTGTTGACATTGATGTTTAAAAAAACAAAAAAACAAACCCAGAACCCTGCAGCCAGCTCTGAGTCTAAGAGAAGTGAGTAATGTAAGAGCTGTAACAGATGACTGGTGGATGCATCTGTGATCCTGATAGTTTTAGCTTTTGGTTAACCCAGACTGAAAGGCTCTTACGTGTGTGTTAGACCAGGAGTGAAAAATAGCAACACTTCTCTGTCTGTATTGCCTGCAGTTACTGGTGCAATTGAAAACCTTGCTTGGTTTCTGTTACCAGCTTGTGCATAGCTATGTAAAATGAGGTAACTGTTTTCAAAATCTCTTTCTAATGAATCACATGAAATTTTACCAGAACTCGATCTGGAAATGAAGCTATTGCTGAAGCAAGGGTCTGCAAATTGCCCTTAGGGTCCAGTGTGAGTAACAAATGGGTCTTTTGCAGCAGACAAATCTGTCTGTGTCCTACACCCTGCACATTGCTTATTTTTTCTTACATGCTGAAGGGAACCTTTAATACCAGGCAGTACTTTTATAGCTTGTCTGCAACCAGTTTTACTGTGGGTCTGAAAGGCTCAGCAATGTGCTGCTGGGCATATGGACAGATCTGCTCAGGCAGTGTCAGCTAATTTGGTGCTTTTGAGATGGATGGCTCTGGAAATGAGACTGTCTCTCCTCTTGTCTGTTTTCCAGGTGTTCTATGAGCACAGAAGATGGAGCCAAGCTCTATGATGTGTGCCCTCACGTCAGTGACTCAGTAAGCTGCTGGTTCTCTTGCATCTTTCTGATCCACTTCACCTTGTAAGCTTTTCCTGCAGGAGGGAGTGGGAAGGCAAAACCATAGGCTTTTAATCCTCAAAATTAAAGGATGCATCATAGCTGCAAAACATTTCACTAGCATCTTCACTGGAAGTGTAACAGGATGTAACTGAAAGGTAACATTAGTAATGAGCAGGCTTTGAGGAGGCATTACAATTAGCGTATCCAACTGCTTTCTTTGCAAACAACTTGCAGAGGATGCAGTCAGATGGCTGGTGTCAAGGCAGTTCACTGTTCATTATATATGTGCATGCTTGAAAAGGTTCTTACTCCATTTAGTGCTTTTAAAATTGTTCCATTTTCTGAAAAAAAGGCATTGTGTTAAAAGGTGTTCTGCTAGAAGCACATTTCCAGAGCATGTAAAATACTGTCCCTCTTGTTACTGTAATCCACAGAAATCTCTGAATGGAGACTTGCCACCATACTGGCATTTTCCAAATCACATGGTGGGGAAAGTTTTGCTAACTTTTGGGCAAAACATTGTTCCCTGTGTGGTGATGGGATCTCACTTCTCACCTTCAAAGGCTGCAGGCAGCATCAGAAGGGCTTTGCCCTCCTGGCAGCAGCATTGGGAGGAGACTGAGAATGGTGTGTAAATTCTTACGAGCTAGCAGTGCAGGCAGCCCTTATCCTTCCCAGCCTTCAAAGTAAAGGTTCCTTTGATCTGAAACTGCACTTCTGTTAAAATTTGATGCCTGTTCCTAGAAGAATAAATGGAATCCATCAACTTAATAGGATGTGCTGCAGTCGTTTCCTTGTTCTGTACAGAAAAGGTGTTGTCTGTTGCTAGATACTCTCCTGTATCCTAGTCTCTGCTGCTTTGGGGTTGTGCAGTATGTTTTCTGCTTGCTAAATGGATGCTGTAGCAGCACCCAGCTTCTGGGTACCCAATTTTGAGTTACTTTGTTTTGAGTGAGGCAGTCTCAAAAGTCCCATGAAGACTTGCAGTTTGGTCTGAAACATGAGTTACTGCCAGTGTTACTCCCCTGTACTCAGAATTGCTGTGTGTTAGATGCTTACCTGACTTAGATCTGGTGGCAGGCACTGTTCTCATCCTTTCTGACAAATGACAACACTTGATGCAATGTTGTGCTCACTATTTTATCTATCCTAAACTACTCTGTCCGCCCCCACATTCTGAATCTTTGGCTCATCAAGTCACTCTAAATAGCAGTGGAGAAAAGCTCTAGGACAGCAGTTTTGTTTGCCATCCTGTTTTGTTTTCAAAGAGCTGTCATATTAACTAAACCACTTAAGACAGGTTTTACTTCAAACTTAATTTGACAAACAGTGGAGTGCGGGCAGCCTCTGCAGCTTGAATTGGAGTATGGAAAAGAGAATGGGTGTCCTGGCCCAGGACTCAGCCCACTCTGGCTACCTCACTGAGAACATTTGTGTGGAAATCCACATCTTTTGTTTCCTCCAAGTACCTTTGCATCTCTTCCACTGAGTCTCAGTCCCATACCATTTGTGACAGGGTGGGTTGCTATAGGAACTGCTGGGCTGACTTCAGGAGAGGAATGAGCTTTAAGAAGTGGGAACTTGCAGACTTTTCCTTTATGTTTAATCTTACTGATGCTGAATAAGAGAAGAGAAATGCTGGAATCTTAAATCTTAGGAACAAGAGTCTTTCATGCTGTTTTCATTCCTCCACAGGGTCTCTTCTTTGATGATTCATATGGCTTTTATCCTGGGCAAGTCCTCATTGGGCCTTCCAAAGTCTTCTCCAGTGTGCAGTGGCTCTCAGGTGTAAAGCCTGTTCTGAGCACAAAGAGCAAGTTCAGAGTGGTGGTGGAAGAGGTAAGGACTGACAGGCTGACACACAGCCACCCTCTGCCCGGAGCAGCCCCTGGCTGGTGTTTTGGAGCAGTCAGCTTGCCATGGGAACCTTCCAAGAGCAAATGCACTGTGGCTGTGTCCTTCTGAGGTGACAAATTTCTCTTTGTGGACTGACAGGACTTTTTGGCTTTTCCTCCCCAAGGGTCCCTGCCAGCACCCTTAAGGTGTTCTCATGCCAGCACATTTAAGAGGCCAGTGCTGCTGATCATGAGGAGAGTGGAAGCACCTCCTTTTATTGAAACTTTATGCTATCCAAAAAGGGAAAAACATAGCTGACTCTTTGCTGAAAGAGGGAGCAGCTTCTGGTCCATTGGCATGTCTCTGGGACACTGGCTTGCTGATTTGTATATACCATAGCTTCCTTCCCAAGCCAGATGTCCTCTTTTTTGAAGTTAAAAGCTACAGAAGCTCCTGGTGTTGCCAAGACCCATGCTGTGGGAGCACTGTGGTGGTCATGAACATGGTGAAACTGCACTTGGCCATCTGAAATGATAAAAGCAGGATTGCTGCTTTCCTGTGCATTGAGATCCTACACACTGGTCTAGGGAAGCCTCTGAAAAATTAAATTACTTTCTCTTTCTTTACATTGTAGGTACAGGTGGTAGAACTAAAGGTTACTTGGATCACTAAAAGCTTCTGTCCTGGAGGTACTGACAGTGTGAGCCCTCCTCCCTCAATAATCAGCCAGGAGAAGCTGTCCAGGTGAGATCAGTTGAAAACCTTGTTTCACTTCCAGCATCCAGGGGCTGCAGTCTATGGGTGATATGCTTACCCACATGAAAAACCCAGTGGTTCCAGTGGGTTTTTCTCCTTGCAGGATACCTGCATATTCCAGAGCTTCAAAAATGTGAACCAATAGCTTCCAAATAAGTTTATCAGGCAGTCGAGGTACTGACACAGGGGCTGGCCTCCCACTGATCTTCTCCAAATACTTCTTCCCTTGTCTTTTTACTTGTGTCTGGAGCAGGCTGCCATCTTTACTGGGTGTGCAGCTGTGGTGTCCTCTGGACCCAGGATGGTGCTGAGGGAGCATCGGGTGCCCTCTGCAGGCTGCAACTGCAAAAATGGGCTGGAGAAGGCTCTGAAAGAAACATCGTGTGAATAATAGCACAGTGCAGAATGGTTCCTGCCTGGAGCACATGATGAAACTGTAGGAGAGGAGCTCTAGGGTGACAGAAAAAAAAAAAAACAAACCAGAAACAATGCCAACTTTGAATGTCTCTTGGCAGCTGTCTCTGAGAGGGGGACCTAGAGGGAGAGGAGTGACTGGTGTCCCACCCAAACCCTTTGTATCCCCACCCAGTCTCTGGTGAGATTCCCACTCCTCCCTCAGAACTGTGTGCCTGGAAAAGATTTGCTGTGGTGTTAGCACTGAAGAGCTGTTGGCATGAGGCCATGCCAGCTTGTGAAGGCCCTGGGTGATGCTGTGTCCTGTTACTGCTTTGATGCTTTGCTCATGGCTCTCCTCCTCTTCTATCAGGGTAAAGCGTCTGGGGTGCTTTGACCATGCCCAAAGGCAGCTGGGGGAAAGGTGCCTCTATGTATTCCCAGACAAAGTGGAACCTGCCAAAATCACCTGTGAATGCCCTGAGAGGAACTGTGTCCTGGGTGAAGGATCAGTTGCTAAAAAGGTGAGTTGAGGGATGGAGGGAGGCCTTGACTTCTCTGAGCATTTCTGGTTGCTGCAGCTTGTAGAGCAGAAACCTTCCTGGCAGTCCTGTGGGCTGAAATGTGACTCCTGAAGTGGTTGTAAAGAGTAATGGCTGTCAGCTCTGCTTGTTCAGCAGTCTGACCACACCTGCCACAAGAGAGCATGAACCAGGGCCTTGAATGTAGAGGTGTCACTTTGCAGAGGTCAGGCTGTGTGTGCTCTGGCAGCTGGGACTCAGCCACATGTTGTTCCCATTAGCATGACCTCAGGTTTCCCATGGAGCTGAACTGTTCAGTTAAATCCTTGCTGCAGGGAGACAAGAAAGTCTTTGCTTCCTGAGTCACACCATGGTTTCTGGATGCTGGCTGTAGAGCAGCAGTGTTCCTAGAACAACAGGATATCATCAGCACTGGATGGTGACCTCCTTGCATTGCTGTGTCTGTTACACAGATTAACTTCTGCAGCCTCTTGTGACCTTCCATAACAAAAAAGTTCAGAGCAAGGTTAAAATAAGAGCAAAGCTCACTCTCCATGGGCCAGTCCAGCACTGCTCCTGAGCAGAGGAGTGGGGAGATGCTGGTTTGCAGAACACTGGTGTGAGATGTGCAGAGCCCCACGGGATGCTCTTTTCTCTGTGTAGAGAGCTGTTCCCCAGGCTGGCTGGCAGTGTCCAGGCACAGCAGCTGACCCAGCTCTACTCTCTCTAGGTGAGGCGGCTGCTGAAGAAGCAGATAGTGAAGATCATGTCATGCTCCCCAGAGTCTCAGGGTACCACTGAAGTTCCTGACAAAGAATCTGCTGCAGCTGCTGACCAAAAATCAGAAGAGCTTAAGGCTGGATTGAAGTGTGAGCTGGATGACTCTTCCAACAGTGCATCGAGTCCTGGGGAGAGAAAGGAGGAGCAGGCTGAAGAAATGGAGAAGGAGAAAGGGGCAGCAGCACAGCAGCAGCAGCAGCCTCCCTTTCTGCTGAAGGATGAAGGCTCACCTGACTACAGGCTTCAGTCCATGGAGCAAGATGCTGATGATGAGGCAGCTGATGACACTGATGACACCAGCTCTGTCACCTCCTCTGCTAGCTCCACGGCCTCCTCCCAGAGTGGCAGCGGCGCTGGGCGGAAGAAGAGCATCCCCCTTTCCATCAAGAACCTGAAGAGGAAGCACAAGAAGAAGAAAACCAAGATTTCACGAGAGTTTAAGCCAGGAGACAGGTGAGTCAGGTTTCCAAACCCCCCTGGATCTGCCAGAATCCCCCTTTATTGCAGTTCCCAGATGTAAACCAGTTCCTCAGCTTTGGGTGGGGGGTGATGGTGTTAAGACTGTTGGTCCTAACCAACAGTGATTATTTTGTTGTGACTGTGCAGTGGCCTGGGTGAAATAAGCCTGGTCTCAATCCAGCTTCCAATGGAACTGTGGCCACATGACATGACACTGATGCTATTTTATTTCAGCTATGCCTCAGGGCATCATCAAAATATCTGTGCAGCTCGAGACTCCATACACAGAGGAAGAGACAGATGAATAAAGATCATACAGCTTAAACTTGACACTAATTGGTTACCTTGTTGGCAGCTTCTGCAGAGAGGCTGAGGATAAACCCATCCTAGTGTGAACGGGCAGCTTGTCCTCCTGGGGAGCAGGCTCAGATCAGCATGAAGGTCTGTGCTGGCTGGGGTTTGTGCTGCAGTGGTCACTGTTATCCTTGTCATGTTCTGGAGAAAGATCTGCAAAGTCTGCCAGCAGTATGCTTTTATTGGAATTTTTTAATGAACAGTATCCACTCCTTGCGGGTCTTGGAGGAATTGATTTCAGTAGGACAGGGGAGGGAGCACTGCATGTGTCTGCCTATTTCTAGACAAAACTGGGTCTCAGCAGCTTCTAACTGAGAATGTTTAAATTGTTTTCAGGGGATGCAAAGGCAGCTAGCCTTTCCTGATGGCTCCCCTGGCCTACTTAGTTGTGTACAGATCCTGCATCAGAAATGTGACAAGTGCAGATAATGTGAAACTCCTTCAAGAAAAGTGACATTATCAACATTCAAGGGATCCAGCTGGAGAACACCATGAACCTCATTCACACATTGTTTGGGTATCCTAGATTTTGGCTGTATGCAAGGAGGGCTGTTTCTTTAGTCCACGTGGTGGTTGGAGAAATTGAATTTGAAGGTCACAAACCTCAGCAGAGCAGTATTCAAGCAAAAGAAAAATGGGAGCACATGATAGGGATCCTGGGAACTGAGTCTTCGTTCACTTTTCACTTCTTGCCCCCCTGCTGAGTTGCTTCTCCTTCACTAAAGGCTTTGCTAAGGAGAGCTCAGCTTGTAAACCTTGGCAGCTTTCTGTTCCATACAGGCAGTGGGGGGAAATCCCTGTGACAACACTGAGATTCCTGTGCTGGATCTGCACAGCTCCATGCAAGGAAATGCAGAGGTCAGATGTTGGAACACTTTGTGGAGATGACCATTTCACAGGGAATAATAAAATACAGGTTTTTAAACACAGACTGTGAAGCCCCAGCTGGCAGCTGAAAGGGCAGATGTGGCAGCTGGTCACAGCTCACAGATCACCAGGGCTCTTTGCTGTTTGAATGTGCAGATGAAGCTGGGGAGCCCCTGGGTGGGAGTGCTGCTCAGCACTGCTGAGAGGCACAGGGTGGATGGATTTGCTGCAGGCAGTCACCAAATCTGATGTGGGCACCTCTGGCTTTACCATCATGGGGTGACTTGCTGCATCTCTCTGGCAGCACATTGACCCCGGGTTGTTTTTTTTTTTAATTAAGGGTATTTTTACTAATGCCTAGTTGTGATTTGGTTTGTGAAGCAGCATGAACTGTGCTGAGGATGGAGTATTTCTTTCCTTGGGTGGCCTTCCCTTCCACTTCCATCCTTGGCTGGGCATGTCCCTACTTCCCCCAAGGAGCCATTTCTTGGCCTGTCACCCACCAGCCTGTTTAAGATTTTCTTCTCTGATAATTTCTGCTGTTGAGTACTGGCCCTACTAGAAACTTCATAGTATTTCCACTTAAAAATATTTCTCTGACATTTATAAAAACAGGGCCGGAGGAAAACAGTTGTGTTTGCCTATTGTGTTTTCTTTATGAAAGAAACTTGACTTAAAACCAACATAAATGCAGCACTTGTGTTATACCTGGAAGGCTTGGCTGCAAAATAAAGACAAGATTTTAAGTCAGCACGGGATTCAATTTGTCTTGTGCAGTAGGAGAGATGAAAATGGTGGATGGCTCATTAGGAGGGTCTGTTCAGCTGGACTGCTGCTCTCTTCCTCCTGCCCCTAAGCAACTTGCCTCTTCAGGCAACTCTCTCAAGCTCCACAGCAGAGTACCAGCATGTGGTCCATTGTTCCATGTTTGGGTTTCATTTCTGAGATGCAGAGAGACACATGTATGTGTTTGAACAGCTGGGAAGGAGACTCTTTCTCTTTTAAACAAAATCCTTCTGCTTCACCCACACTCAATACGTTGCCCCTTCTTTTTCCTGTAATGGAAGGGCCGAGATGGATGCTGCTTTATCTTTGCTTTCCAGTCCCATGCTCCTGGTCCTTCAAAGACTCCTTGGAGCTGCCAGGCTAGAAGGTGCTTCAGTGGAGAAGATCTTAAGCTTCAAAGTACTTGAAACTCCTGCTTTGCTTCTTGCCAGGGGTAGAACGTGGGTGCTAGCAGATATTAATTTGATCCACTAGGAATAAAAGTGAGCTCAGCAACAGCTCCCTGGAAGAAAGTAAATCCTTCTGTAGTGTAGGCTTGCAGCAATGTAACATCTGCAGTGACTGAGAACCTGTCCAAACAAAGCCATTGGGAGTAGTTGGAGTTTCCTGACTTGCTTCCCAGCCTGCTGATGAGTGTGCCCTTGTGCTGCTAAGATCTGTCTTGATCCCTGATGTTGACAGCATCACATTCAGGTTGTGCTCATCCACATTCCCTCTGGTAACGTGTTGCCCTTTTTTTGTGTTCCCAGGGTGGCTGTAGAAGTGGTGACCACGATGACTTCAGCTGATGTGATGTGGCAGGATGGCACCGTGGAGACAAACATTCGCTCCAACGAGCTGATCCCAGTCCATCATCTGGACAACAATGAGTTCTGCCCTGGGGATTTTGTGGTGGACAAAAGAGGTATTGGGTGTCAAAACACTGCTCTCCTCAGGGAACAAAGATGTTCATAATTGCAAAATAATCTTCAATTTGGATCTCCTGATGTGCATTGCAGCCTTTTTTCCAGGTGTTGTTAGTAGGCTCACTTGAGGTAGGCACAGAAGCCTAACACGGGACCAGCAGTGATTCAGGTGCCAGCACAAATGTCAGCAGAGAATCATTGTTTAAATACCAAGGTCAAACTGTGAAAACAGGCAAGATGGAATAACTGCCAAGGAGCAAGGTTAGGACTGTCAGTGTTTCTGTAGAGTGGAGGTGGCCTATCTCTGAAAGTGTGAACACCTCAGTCTTGCAGAATGAGGGGAGAAATGAACAGTTCATCTCATGCTGCTTTCTCTATATGGCTTGTCTGTCATGACCCTCCATTTTTTTCCTTGGAGGGTTTGGGATCCAGAGACATCTTCTGGAGTCACTTTTCTTCACCAAACTGTTCCCAGAGAGTTCTTGGCCATCCTATCCAGAAACTGACAGCTTGTGTGGTGGTAGTTTGAGGAGCAGAGCACTAAGGCCTGTTTTCTCTTGTTAGATCTCCATAGTGGTCTCAAAGTGAATGTGCTCACTTTGCAACATAATCGTACTGTGTCATCACTTGGTGCCCCATTAAAATGCAGCTCCTTAGCAGAGTACAATTTTGACTGTGTAGGAAGGACTGTTTTCCCTCGTGTCATTCACAAATTTAAAATTTCAGCTATGAGAGTTTGGGAGCCTCAGTTGCTGGGTGAAATCTGTGCTTCTCCACTTACCTTGTCTATTTTCTTCCCTGCCATTGTGACCAAAAGCTCAGAGCTCCCAGGACCCTGGGTTATATGGAGTCGTGCAGTCTGGTGACCATATTGGCCGTACCTGTGTGGTGAAGTGGTTCAAGTTGAAATCCAGTGGAGATGATGTGGAGGTAAGTGCAGGAGCCTCTGCCTGTTGCAACCAGCTAAGAGACAGCAGCTACAAAACAGTTGCACAAGCTTTACAGATAAGCCTGGGAGTCAGCTCTGCAGTGGAGTTTGTCCTTGAGGAACAGCAATGTGCTTTTGAGCCTGGGAGGCTTAGCTAGAGGTGTTGTCACTTCATATTTGTAGATGCCTGCAAGGCAGCAAAGACCAAGCCAAAGGATTTACATCCCATAATCAACATCAGGCTCTGGTATGGATGAAGATTTTTGCTGAAGTTGTCACAGATGGTTGATTTCTTGAGCTCACTGTAAGACTTCTTCCTTCTCATGCCTTTCCTAGTCGATGGAAAGAGGATCAGTCTGTTGCATGTTATCCTGTTTGTCTCTGCCAGGCACTGTTGCCTACAGTCAGCCTACAGTACCTTTTTCTTAGGGCTGGTAGGAACACTGTTTTGCAGAGTCTCAATGGACTGCAGCCTAGGTGGAGATGAGAGGACCTCAAACCACAGAGGTCTGGTGTGTACTGCCTTAGGGTGGGAGACTTCATCATCATAACTGAGCAAGGCCCTTTATATCCAGAAGGAAGACATAAGTCTGGCCTGGGGTTGTGCTTCACTGTACCCACTTGTGGGCCCCAAGTTCTCATAGGAAAAGTTTCCCATTAATTGGGAAATTTTTTGTCAGACACTGGCTGTTGCCTTGGATCAATTCAAATGTAAACTCTTGCCCTTTGGGTCCCAGTGAACTGCTTTGAGGAATCTGGGTGTTCAGAAGGGATTAAAACGTTGTTCTTGCGTGTGATGTGGAACCTGAAGTAAAGGTGAAGGGCAAGCAGATGAGACAGAGTATCTGCTTCCTGTCATTGCTGTGTCCTTGATGGATGTGGTACAGGATGAGGTGAGAAAGGACACGAGCAGCTCCTTGCAGGCTGCCGGAGCAACTGAAAACCGACAAAAAACCCAAAAAACCACACAAAATCCCTTCAAGTGTTGAAGGCACACTCTGAAGGTCAGTGCAGCATCCTGGGGCTGAGATGTTTGTGCTCTGTCTGTGCTGCAGCTGATCGGGGAGGAGGAGGATGTCAGTGTGTATGACATTGCAGATCACCCCGACTTCCGCTTCCGCACCACAGACATCGTCATCCGCATCGGCAACTCCGACGGAGCCACGGCTAAGGAAGATGAGGTGGGTTCTGGGCACAATTACATCACTGCACTGTCACCAGTTCTTGGTGGAAACACTCAAAAGAGGCAGTGGAAGGGCCTTAGTCTCACCGTGGCCATCCTAAACTCCCTAACGTCTGAGTTTTATGGCGGTGTGTCCTCTGCTGTCATGAGGAACGTCCCTGTAACCTTGAAATCCTGTGACCTTGGGGACAGTCTGTAGCAAAGCAAGAACAAAGTCTAGACAAGGCTCAAATACACGCCTGAGGGTTTTTTACAGAACTCGTGCTTAGGATTTCAGAGTAACCTCTATTAAGAGGATATTCTGTGGGCTCTTGAGCAAAAGTGAAGGTGGTTTTGTCATGAAACCAGTTTGTTTCACTTGCCAAGAGACGACTGGGGTTCTTGTTTTCATGTGAGTTATTATGTGCACATTAATTTTGTTGAGCTGATTGATCTCCTGGGGAGGAAGCAGGAACAATGTATGTTGTAGAAGAGACTGTTGGCTAGAAAACAGGCTTAACTCTGTAGACCTCCAGCTTCTGAGACTGCTGCCCTGCTGCTCTAAGAAAGGGTTAAAAGAGAGAGTGTAGCTCACTCTGGTTTGAGTTTCAGCAGCACGAAACACACCCCAGCTTGCCATGCTGACCTAAATAACCTTCCTTCAGTGCAAGATGCTGCTTACTGTGCACACCCAGTGCCAACCCAGACCTGTCTGCTCCTGCCTGCACTCTCTGCTGGGAGGAGCTGCTGGGAGCCCCTGGCCGGGGTGCTGGCACCCCACTAGAGGGCATCCCGATGCAGGGGACAGTCCTGCTGCCTCCAGAGAGGCCACAGCCCTGCAATGGCCCTGGTCCTGGGTAGGAGTCAGGACCTGCTGCCAGAGCAGCCCTCCGGGTCCCCTCCTCCTCGCAGGGGGGGTGATTTTTCCCATCTCCAAAAGAGTTGTGGGGTTTCTCGTGGAAATCGTACCCCAGGTCTTCTGCCATTCCTGCAGCAGGCTGCAGTCATTATTTTAGGTGGGTCTCTGACCTGGGGAGTATCTGTTTCTCAAAACCTTTTCTGGCTCTTCACTGAAACACCTGGGGAAGCAAAGGGACTGACCAACTGCTCTTGTTTCCACAGCCTTCAGTCGGACAAGTGGCTCGTGTAGATGTCAGCAGCAAAGTGGAGGTTGTGTGGGCTGATAACTCCAAGACTATCATTCTGCCTCAGGTGAGGTCCTGTTCCAGCTCGTGATGTCCCTGTAATCCTTAGCTGAATGATAAGTCTTGGTTTTAAATCCTGGGTGCAGAGAGATTCACTGGGTAAGGGAATCTTGCTCTAGTGCTTCTTTCCCATATGACAGGGTGGCTTCCCAGTTCTGTTAGAACATGAAAATCTTTTTGTCAGGAGGACTGGGGAACTGATTGTTCATCACTTCTTCTGAATCTAGAGAACAGGAAAGTATGGACAGACTGTTGCTCCTTTCAGATGCTGCACTGCATGTTCACAGCTCTGAGCACAGCCCTGGCCTTCAGCACCTGCTGCTTTGCAGAGGGGGTTGCAGGGCTCAGGGATCATTAGTTCTGACTTGAGCCCTGGTTCACTCTGTTGCCCAACTAAGGTACCTGTGAAAGATGACTGCTAGTTCTGTCTTGCTTGTGAAATGGCACTGTGGTGTTTTCTTTGGCTAAAGCAGCTCCTCAGAAGCTGGGCTAGAGCCAAAAGTTGTGACCTAGGGATCAAACCCGAATCTCTTCCCAGGGCAGGGAAAGAAAGGAGTTGAGTGCAAACTTTAAAATATAGATCTAGCCTCACTAATCCACTTAACCCCATTCATTTGGCTGTTGCATTGTTCTAGGGGTTTTAGTGTACTGTCTTGTAATCTTATTCACTCCCCCACATACAGTTTCATCCAAGGCAGACAGTCTAAAGAGAAGACCTGCTTCTGGAGGGTCCCATCTCCATCAAGGTGGCAGAGAGCACCACTGCCCCCACCACACAGATATATTTGCAAGTAGAAAGCACTCAGTCAAGATTTCTTTTGAAACCAAGCAGCTCTGCATTAATTACAGCAGAATAGTCAATGCCTGCACTGTGGCAGTGGACTGGAGCATTACAAAGCAGGCTGCTGTCTCCCTGCCCCCTTGTCACATGTGCTTGGATCACAGGCACAATCAGAGGTCTGATGGGTGCTCCACAAAGGGCTGCTCTGGCACTGTGGTGCTGGGGCTCTGCAGCAGCTCCTGCTGTGTCACACCAGTCCCTTCGATTCCGCTCATCTGCGTAATTATGGGAGTTGGGGAAATGTCAGGAGTGTGAATTATCAGTTGGTAAAACCCTGATTTATCAATGCCTGTCCGTGTGCCCAGAGAGGAGCTGTCTGGGTGCTGTTTCTCAGCTCTAAAAATAAAGATGGCATAACTGGCTAATTAACTTTCCGACTCAGGTTTGGATTAGCATTGAGGGCAGTGAGTTTTGATGTTTTTTCCTGCCTGCAGTCGCTTGTGCTGAACCCAGCTAACCCCTGCTGCCTGCCTGGCTCAGGGTGGCACAGGACTAGCTGAACAGTGCTGGTTCAGTTCAAGGTTTTGACAAGATGACTGAGTGTGTACATGTGCTTTTAGCCTTTGGGTTCATATCTTGGAAGATTAAGAGGATTCTTGGGCCATCATTCAAGTGCAAGAAGCCTGTGGATAAAATGCTCCATCTTGAGAGCCCTAACACAGCCTTACAAAGTTGTTCTTAATCCCTTGCTTCTCTCTTGGAGCTTGTAGCTGGAGCATGTCTGTAAACTGCTGCAGGGAAATCTTATGGGAGACATAGCATGTGGAAAAGCATGATTGAAAGAGGTAAAGCTAGACAGAGCATGGATGGGTTCAGCTTCCAGTAGCTACAGGGAAGAGAAGGTTTTATGTAAGAGCTAATTCAGCAACTTGGGTTAGGCTCCATTGTCCCAGCTGAATTTTAAGCAGTAGTGACATACAACAGCTAAAGCAGTGTTATGTGCCACCAAAGAAGAAAGCTGCTGTGGGAATGTTTTCTGCTTCCAGCATTGTCTCACAGAGCATGGAGGCAGCTAAACCAGGGCTTTGTGCCAGCACAATTGCTGGTGCAGAAGCAGGACCAGAAATACTGTTCAGATGATATCCAATACCTCCTGAACTATCTCTGTGTTTAGAAACCCTGGGGGGTGGCAGCCAGGTAGCTGTTTGCTGTCTGCCTGCCCTTCTTAGCTGAATCCCAGGCACTGGGATGGCTGCAGCCCACCCGGTTTTCCCCTATTGCCCTCCTCTGAAAGGTGGAGGATGGGACTGTGCAGATGCATAGTCTGTGCCTGTCACTGGTGACATTATTTGCCTCAAACACAGTCCACCCTGTGTAGATGGAAGGGCTTGCAGCAGCCCATCCAGTCATAGGTGGAAGCTCCCTTTTCATGGGGAGAACTGGCTTTCATTTAAAAACAGCAAAATTCTGTGCTTCAGACTAAGTTGTTTTTTGTTTTTTTGTTTTTTTTTCCATAACTCTGCTCTCCTTTAGCACTTATACAATATTGAATCAGAAATTGAGGAGTCAGACTATGATTCTGTTGACGGCAGCACCAGCGGGGCATCCTCAGAGTGGGAGGATGAAAGTGACAGCTGGGAGACAGACAATGGCCTCATGGAAGATGACCACCCAAAAATTGAGGATTTAGAGCCTGAGGAGCCAGCAGCAGAGGAAGTGAAAAAAGTAGAGGAACAAGTCCAGGGGGCTGTGGCTATGGCAGTTGCAGATCTTGCTGCAGAGAAAGCTGGCAAGGATGGGGCTCCAAAGAGCTTCCGGGAGCTAAAGGAGGCCATCAAAATCTTGGAAAGCCTGAAAAACATGACTGTGGAGCAGCTGCTGACTGGCTCTCCCACCTCCCCAACTGTGGAGCTGGAAAAACCCACTCGGGAGAAAAAGTTCTTGGATGATATTAAAAAGCTGCAGGAAAATCTAAAGAAGACCTTGGATAATGTGGCTATTGCAGAGGAGGAAAAAATGGAAGCCATGGTAGAGACAGAGAAGAAAGAAGAAAAAGCAGAGGCACAAACACCAGTGAGGTCTGAGTGGCCCAGTGAGACACCAGTGCTCTGCCAGCAGAGTGGAGGCAAACCTGGAGTCACCTTCACCAGTGCCAAAGGAGAAGTCTTCTCTGTGTTGGAGTATGCTCCAGGTGAGTGGGGGAGGTCAGGCCTGTGAGGGACACTCTGTTCTTCATTGCTGTCCTGCAGGGTTTTTCTGCAAAACATTTACTTCTAGGCCTTTTGGGTGTGGGTATCCTCTCTGCTTCCTACTCCTGTTTCACAGCTGGGAAGGAGAAATTAAGGCACTGTTTTTAGCAGTCTGTGTTGGGACTTAAGCCTTGCTTTTAGGTGGTATCTCTAGGCACTACCCTAACTTCTCAAGCCACAGAAATGAATTTCTTGCTTGTATATGTTGGTAACTAACTTTGGAGGCCTGTAATGATCAGTCCCTTTCCATTGCAACCACTTTCTTGCAAGCTACAGGGTTTGTTCAGGCTTTTTTGCAGGGATGGATTGGTTGAGGAGCAGAGCAGGAACAGCTGGTGTCCTTGGTGGGTGAGTGTCCTTGTTCACTTGTGCCAGCGTTAATCAGCCAAAAATAAAAAAGAGCATCTGGTTGTGTGGAACAATGGTGACAGCAGAGCCCAAGGTGCTGGGTGAGCTGGCCAGGCCTGAGAAGGAAGGGTGGCCAAACTGTCCTGAACTTGCAGGTGTGTCTAAATACAGATGAAGAGCCCTGGCTGTAGGACAGTGCTCCTTGTGGGGCACAGGGACAATGGTGTGTGGAGAAGTGGAGCTGGTTGTGGCTGCTTTACAGTGTGGGAAAAATCAAATAATCTCTAGGCTGCCTCTTGGCTCACCACCAAAGCAAGTCAACTCTCTCTCAAATTACAGGTTTAGCACATGGGTACATTTGCCTTCACAAGGAACCAGGGGCAGTTTCCAAAGACAGGCTCTAATCTGATTCTTCTCCTTGCCCACAGATAGCCATGCCTTCAAGAAAATGGAGTTCCAGCCCCCAGAAGCAAAGAAGTTCTTTAGCACTGTGAGGAAGGAGATGGCTCTCCTGGCCACCTCCCTGCCTGATGGCATCATGGTTAAAACCTTTGAGGATCGAATGGCAAGTGTCTGCTCTCAAATGTCTGTGTGCCAGTGCTGAGCTCAGCATCCGGATTGCTTTCTTTGGAATTCCCTGCTTAGCCTTAATCCTTTGCATTAGAGCAGCAGGAATGTGTGCAGCATGTGAAATATGGCTGCAATGACCCTAAAGGGCTTCATTCCCAGCTCAGGGTGATAACAACAGGGAGCTCCTTGTTGTGGGAAGCGTATTTTGGGTGTTTTGCCCACAGGCTGCCTATCCCACTGAGCATGGGGGTGGCCAGCAAGAGGCTGGTGTAACCAGTGAGCAGCTCAGGGGTTGCTGGCTGTCCTCTGAAGCCCTGCTTCAGATCCAAAGCTTTGGTCTGCTATCAGGCCATGACAGAAGTTCTGCTTCTGGGGGTGGGAAGGTGCCCTGAGATGTGATGCCAGAGCTGACAAAGGCTGGATTAATCACATCCCTTCTCTGTAAATACAACCCTGCTGAGGTGAGAGAGCATTTCACAGTGCCTGGCTTTTCCTCCCTCTCTCCACAGGATCTCTTCTCAGCACTTATCAAAGGGCCCACACGCACACCCTATGAAGATGGCCTCTTTCTCTTTGATATCCAACTTCCCAACATCTACCCTGCTGTCCCACCTCTCTTCCGCTACCTCTCCCAGTGCAGTGGGAGACTGAATCCCAACCTCTATGACAATGGCAAAGTGTGTGTCAGCCTCCTGGGGACATGGATAGGCAAGGTAACTCTTTCATCTGCCCAACTATGGGGAGTGGTGGTTGTGCCGGGCTGCTTTTGGATCCAACCACTTCCTACCACTCCTAGGTGGCTTCTGGCCTCGGGTGGTGCTGGAGCTGGGGTTAGCTCTGGCTTTGGGATCTGTTTTAGATGTCTGGAGCAGGCAAGTGGTGTAGCTTGGCTTCTTCTGTGACTCTGCTTGGCTCTTGTCTGTCCTTCCTTGATAAGAAAGGCTGTGATCAGACCAGCTGGGCTGTGTCACAGTTGCACAGAGCAGAAATGCAGAAATGCCACCACCATCATGGAGCGAGCGTTCTTCCGTGTCACCCAGCTGCAGGCAAATCATGTAGTGTGGCACAAAGCACAGCTGGAGACTCTAGAATGAGCAGAGTCAGGGTAAATGCTGTGGTTTTGGGTAGGTAGATGGACCAGGCAGGAGGGGAAGGGTTGGAGCTGGTGTGTAGTTGCACCATTCCAGGCAGACCTGCCCTGATGGGGCGCGGTGCTGGCAAAAAGTAGTGGAGAGATGGATTGGTACAAGGGGACAGGAGCACCTGACGTGCTTGTTGTGTCAGTCCCAGGTTCCTGCTGCAAGGCACAGGACCTTAGTGATAGGGGTGCAGAGAAACTGGAGACTTGCTTCATCTTAACAGTTGTCACAGAGCAAACTGATGGTGCTTCAGCCCTTTAACACAGTTGTATGTCATTTCAGGGGACTGAAAGGTGGACCAGTAAATCCAGCCTCCTTCAAGTACTCATCTCTATCCAAGGTAAATGCTCCTGCAGAGCCTGCAGGACAGGAAAAGGCAGAGGGAGGAGGGAAAATGCAGGCTAGTGGGAGGGGGGAGCACACAGTTGGGATCTGTCACCCCAGTTGGGTTCGTGTTCCTTTTCCTCTTACCTTGCTGGACAAAGCAGTGTCCTTATCTCTCCAGTTCAGCAGTCAAAGCAGGTGCAGGCTTTTCTCATGTCCTGATTTTTGGCTGCATCCCAGGTCTCTGACACAATGCTTTCCTTTCTCCTCACTGCAGCAGCTAAACATGGGGCTGTTTTGCTTGTTATTCTGAGCTGACAAAGGTGAAAGCACTGTGTCTTCAGCCAGTTACCAAAGTTATTTGAAGTTGCTAAACTGGGCTTCGTGTTTTTATCCTCACTGAGTCACCCGCCCATCCTACACTGGGCATATTTTTGCACATGCTGATGGTGTTTATGCTCCTTCTGAAGCAGAGAATAATCAGGGGTGTGTCTAGACCAGCCCCAGGGCTTCCTGCCACAGGGCTTTGCACTGCCATATCTAGTTTGAGAGCAGACAGACTAAATCAAATCTCTTTCTCAAGGCAAATTTTCTGTGCAGGGAGCCCAGGCATGTGACTTGAGGAACCTTTGACACAGAGAGCAGGGGCTCCTGCTCTGAGTCCACAGGGGACTCCAGCTCCTCTGAAGTCTCACAGTCCACCTGTCTCCTCCATGTGGAGAAAAAGAAACCATGAGAAAAGCTTTCTCTCGTTTACAAAGCTGAGTCCAAATTTAGCAAGTGAAATATTAAATGTTTTACTAGAATAACCTGGTGCTAGTGAATAATTTCCTCTGCCTGCTGCAGCCTGGCCTTTGGGAGACTCATGGTCTTGTCCTCCCCCCCACCCCCCAGCTCTAATGCTGTCTGTGGCAGTCTGCCAGCACCCTGGCAGTGCTGCTGCCATTGCTACACACACCTAATTACATTGGACCAGGAGAAAGTTTGGTATGAGGGACTTGTCACAGTATTCACTCAGAACTGTGTTATCTGATGGAACTGTGCTGGGTGGGATAGGGCTTGGCCCACTCAAAGCCTGTTCCTGAAGATTGGCCTTTGGTCTGATTAAGAGAAGGAAAGAAAAAGAAAAGAAAAGAAAGCTTTGGGTGTGTTTATGGTTGTTTTGCTGGCAGGGGGAGGGGAGGGAAGGGAAAGGAGTTGAGAAACCTTTTCCCTTCTGCCCTTTTGACCTCCTCTGCTGTTGCATGCCTTCTGCATCGCAGCGGTGGGAGAGGATGGAAGGTCCTTGCTAGCCAAGGATCTCAAATGCTGCTCTCTGTATCTTTTGAGATTCCCACCAGCCTGGCAGAGGGCCACAGGCTCATTCACACCAGTGCTCTCTTTGCCCTACCAGCCCAGTGCATCTTGCAGGTTCGTGGTCATCCAACCTGACCTCTGGTACCTGCTGGAAGTCAAACCCTGGCTCTCCTGCAGTGCCTTCCCCTGCAGTCCCTGCTCTGTGCTGCTTCGGGTGAAGCTGGCACCATGCCTGGGTGAGGTGGTGCTGTGACCCTCCAACCCCAACCACCTCAGCAAGAAACCCCAGCCCAGCAGTGCCTGTGACTGGTTCTTCCCTTAACCCCTCGGTCTCTCTCGGCAGGTCTCATCCTTGTCAATGAGCCCTACTACAACGAGGCAGGCTTTGACAGCGACCGAGGCCTCCAGGAGGGTTATGAGAACAGTCGCTGCTACAACGAGATGACCCTGATCCGGGTGGTGCAGTCCATGATGCAGCTGCTCCGCAGGCCCGTGGAAGTCTTCGAGCACGAAATCCGGGAGCATTTCCGCTGCAGCGGCTGGCGCCTGGTGTCCCGCATCGAGTCCTGGCTGGAAACCAACGAGCTGGTGGAACGGAGCCACCACCAGGCCAACGGGGCAGACTCTGCCTCCCTCCCCTCCGCCTGCACCACCCTGGCAGAGAGCCCCGGGGAGGCTGCGGGGTCGCCGGGGGGGTACGGCAGCAGCTCGGAGCAGGGAGCGGCCGCAGAGCTTTCCGACTCGGCGCTGGATGGGAAGGAGGAGCAGGAGGAGTCGGAGTTCACCCCCTCCACACCCAACGCCGGGGATCCCCAACAATACTCAGACTCGGAGAGCACAGGCCAAGCCAGGGGGTCAGACCTGGCCAGAGACCGAACGGACGAAGGGAAGGCTGCCCAGGACTCTGCCTCCCAGCCGAGCGTGAAACCAAAGAAGCGGAGAAAGAGCTACAGGAGTTTCCTTCCGGAGAAGAGTGGTTACCCTGATATTGGGTTCCCTCTCTTCCCTTTGTCCAAGGGGTTCATCAAAAGCATCCGTGGTGTCTTGCAGCAGTACCGGGCTGCCTTAGCAGGGGCCAATATCCCGGAGTGGACAGAGGACAAATAAACCATCGTGTTAGGGACAGGCAGGTGCAGGAGAGAAGGGAAAGCAGCAGAAAGGAAATTGGCAAACTCTGTTACCAGTAAACTGGCTTCTCCTTCCAGCTTTTCTTCCTCAGCTTGGTTTGTTCCAAAGAAGGTGGTAGGGCTGATTGCTCCTCCCAGGAAAGGTTGTCTAAGCATGAATAACTCTTTGCCCCCAGCCCTTCTTCCTCCCCCCCGTCCCATGTCCGTGCTCCTCTTGCGAGTTTGACCCTGCAATGGTAAGATTTGAGACCTGCACAGAAGCAGTCTTGCAGCCACGTTCCCTCTGCACTTTCATCTTGGGGCACCTTTCCACACGAGACTCTTCCCACCCAGTGCTACACCCAGCAGTTTGTTCTGGTGGGGTTCAAGCCAGGAGAAGTGATCGCTGCAGTATCTGGAAGTGGAGGGCAGTGTCCTCCCAGTCCTTCATTTTTCTCAGCATTACCATGGGTTTTATGAAGTCTACCCCACCTTATATGTACTTAGACATTGGATTGTGTTTGCATTGAAGTTGTCTACACCATACAGAGTTGCTCTTCTCTTAATTGTTCACTGATAGCTACGAGGTTCTTCCCATCAGGACTTGGCTTGGCAGAGCCAGAGCTCTGCTCTAGCACTTGTGCTGCTCTGATAGTGCTGGGGGGGTTCCATCCTGTTCTGCACCTTCTGGTCAGTCTTCTGGAAGCAGTTCCAGCCATTCCCAGTTCTTTTTCTCCCCACCAGGCATGCCTGTCCTCTAGGAACACGTGGGATTCAGGGTTCTGCCTGTGTTACTGAGATAGCTGTATCTTTTGTTCTCAGCCCTCCTGGCTGTCACACAGCACTACACCTAGAGCTTGTCCTCACCTGGACAGGCAGCAGCGAGTGACCTCTGGGTTTATTTTAGATCTAGCAGCCAGTCTGGGTGGTGAAACTGCTGCCATGGCTGCTGCTGCTCCATTGTTTGGCTGTAGATGGATATTTTGGATCTGTTTGGGCCAGGGTCCTGCAAGAGAAAGGAGCTGTCATGCCATGATGAGGTCCTCTTGTAGCAGCAGCAGTTTGTGACTGTTGCTCTTCTGTTACTCAACCAACAACTGGAGCACATCAGACACCAGTGCAGATTGTTGTCAGTTCCTTCCTTCTCCAGCTGTTTCCCGTGGTTGTCTGGGCCCCTTGTGGGCACAGCTCATCCAACCCCTGAGCTCAGCTGCAGTGGGGAAACAGCTGCCAGCCCAGCCCATGGTTCAGCAGCAGAAAGCTGCCTGAGCTGGTGACCGTGAGCACTTTGAAGCAGTGACTTGCCAGAGTCTCCTGATCAAGGCACCTTCCTGAAGACTTTTTTTTTTTTCAGGGTTGTTTGTTTTTTTCCCCCATGTGCACGCACTTAATTTCACTCTTCTAAAGCTGGGAGATTGTGCTCCAGCACTCCTGTACTTGAGGCACTGGAGAAACACCCACATAGCATCCATGAGGAGTCAGGGAGGGTCTGTCAGTCCTTCCAGCCAGCACAGGCAGCTGGTGGTGCCAGGCTTCCCAGGGAAGAGATGGGCTGAGCAGTCAGCTCTGCCACAAGTAAGGATGGAGACAAAACTCTGCTTTGCTCTTGCTCAGTATGACTGCATCCCTTTCCCTGACCCAGGCCAGGATCTGTCCTTCTCCACGTTGAAACAGAGAACAACAGGTGAATCTCAACACGTTTGCACAATGCTTTCTGCTCCTTGTGCCACCGGGGGCTGCACCTGCTGCCCCCAAATCCCAGCTCCCCTCTGGAGCGGCACAAAACCCTTCTCATGTCACTGTCACAGCTGGGATCTTGGAGGGCTCACCCTGCTCACAGTGCTCTGGAGGAAGCAGAGCTTGGCTGTGGAGGAAGACCTGGCTCTGCAGAGCTCTGGCAGCAGCAGTCTGGGGGGGGATCCATCCCTACAGCAGCTCTGATGCTGCTCTGGATCCAGGAGCTCTCCGTGCCCGGCACTCCGGGGGTCTGGCAGCCCCTCAGCTGGGGTGCAGGGAGGTGCTGGGAGGCAGAGGCAGGGCAGTGCCACCCCAGGGGTGAGTCCTGGCTGTTTTCTGGCAGTGCTGGTGCTGAATGAGTGAACAAATGAGTGAATGAATGAATCCCTTTGAGCAGGGAGCAGCGACGGCGTCTCCCAAAGAGCCAGGGGGGCAGAGGATGAGGTGGGGTGAGGTGAGGTGGCTGCTGCAGGGCAGGGGAAGGGCAGGCAGGCCCCTTCTGTTCCACTGATTATTAAACCTCCTACTCACCAGAGAAAATTGTGGCTGGTGGTACAGGGATGCCAGCTTCCTCTGTCCTGGCTGTGGCTGTCCTACAGCCCTGCTGGCCAGGGGAGGGGAAGAAAACCCTTCAGGGCCCAGCTGGGGGTGCAGGGTACAGAGGAGCTCTCAAAGCTCCCTGTTTTTTCCACCCTCAGCTGGGCAGCTCTTAATCCCATGGGAAGGTGGTCAGCAAGACCTGGCCAAGCTGCCCACCCACCCAGGGAGGAGGGCAGGCTGCTGCTGGGAGCTGCTTGGACCGGGTGAATCCTCCCCTTGGCCCAAAAAGTCTCTTTTGTCTCCTTTGATCATAATCAACAGCTTTTGCACAGGTTCCTGGGGTTTCCTGCCAAGGTGTGGACCACCTGGAGTAGGGCACTGCTGCTGCTGCCCCTGGCATCACTCACTCTCCGTAGCTGCCTGTCCCAAACTGAAGTGTGCACAGAGGTTTACAAATTTTCTAAAGCTTTTGATAATGTGAAGTTCCTGGGTGATGAGGCTGGTGGTGAGCACACTGCAACTGTGTATTTCTTTTTTTTTTTCTTTTTTTTTTTTTTTTGGTGTATGTATGTAATATTTAAGGGTAACAAAATTTAAAAGGCTAAAGACCTAAAAAAAAGAATTAAAAACACACAAAAAAAGCCAAAGCATGATGCATATTGTTAGCCTTAAAACTGGCTACACGACTGTGTGATGTACAAATGAGAGCAGCCTGTAACTGTTTTAAGTGCTGGGGTTGGGGAAGAAGCATTACAAAATCAGTTTGTAGCCTTGATTCTGTACAGTATTTAATGAGAAAAAAAAAAAAGACCTGACTATTGAGGCCATGCTTAGAGGTGTGTTGTTCACGTGCAGATGTGGATGCTTGGTTGCTTACAATATATGTATAAAGTGCTGTGTGACCATTAAAACTTTTTTTACCTGCAGAATTTTTTGTTTTGTTTTGGCTAACCAAGGTGTAATAAAGGAGGGAAGATGACTTGCCATTAAATTCCACCTCTGTGAGTAGTTTTGACTCTTGTCTCTTTCTTTTCCACCCCCCTGCCACGCTTGGCACTTGCCCTGTCTCCAGCATTGCATCCCTGCTGGATGGGATCCCACTGGCACGGGGAGGGCAGGGAGCCTGGCTGTGAGGGGCTGCCCCCATGGCTCTGGATACAAAACTACCTCCCTGAAGCCCTGATTCATTCACAGGACATCTGTCAAGTTGCTTTTTAATTTAATTTTTTTTTTTCCATCCTCTTTGTTGGCATGTAGTGCACGCAGGCTGCCCAGGAGCTTGGTGTGTGCAGCTGGTGGCTGGACAGGCTGCAGATGGGGCCAGGGTGAAGAAAAATCCCTGTGTGGACCCAGCAGTGGGGACAGCTGGTGGCAGCTCTGCCTCCCCAGCCCCTCACCTCAGCACCCAGGTAAGTGTGGGGTGAGATGCAGCAGGGGCCAGGCTGCTGGGGCCAAGGGATCTCTTGGCCAGGGAAGGGCCATGGGGATGCTCAGAGGGCTGGAGCAGCTCTGCTGTGCAGACAGACTGAGAGAGTTGGGGTTGTTCAGTCTGGAGAGGAGAAGGCTCCAAGGAGACCTTATTGTGGCCTTCCAGTATCTGCAAGGGGCTACAAGAAAGCTGGGGAGGGACTTTTTAGGATGTCAGGGAGTGTTAGGAGTTGGAGGAATGGATTCAAACCAGAAAAGGGAAGATTTAGATTGGATGTTAGGAAGAAGTTCATCCCCATGAGGGTGGTGAGACCCTGGCACAGGTTGCCCAGAGAGGTGGTGGGAGCCCCATCCATCCCTGGAAGTTTTTAAGGCCAGGCTGGACAGGGCTCTGAGCAACCTGAGCTGGTGGGAGGTGTCCCTGCCCATGGCAGGGGTTGGAACTGGGTGAGCTTAAAGGTCCCTTCCAACCCTGAGAAGTCTATGATTCTATAAAATAAAAACAAGCCTTACCAGAAAAAAGCAACTTAAAACAGTTCCATTAAATCAAATCTGTGATTCCTGGGTGATGTTCACCCCACAGCTGCCTTCCCTGGTTCCCCTCTGCCTGCAAGGAGAGGCTCTGGGGGTGCCACTCCAAGCTGAGATGGGCAACCACGTGTGGTTTGGGATCTGGGGTTTTGCTGGGGTTGTTTCACCTTAAGGGGTACGTGGCAGCTGCTGACACCTCCCTGGGGTGTCAAGAGTGAGACACTTGTGTCTCTTGTGCCTCAATGCTGCCCTGTGCAGCCCCGGGCTGCTGGCTGGCAGGGTTTGGAAGCAGTTGGGTCACGGAATGGCTTTGTACAACAAAACCTGGGAAAGGGAGAGAGAGAGAGAGGCAGATCCCAAACAACCTGCTGCTGTCAGCAGTGCAACCAGGGGAGACTCCAGGGAGCCCTTTGGGTGCTGTAAACCCCGACAGCTCTGCTCCAGGGAGCTGTTTTGCTTGGCAAAGGCAGCCAAGAGCCCCCAGCATCTCCCCTGCCCCAGGCTCTCCCCGGCAGCAGCCGTTCCACAGGGTTGGGGGGTTCAGTGAAGCATCACTGAGCCTGTTTTTACATCTGGCCCTATGCCACAGAGGGAATGATTTGATTTTGGGAGGTGGTTCCCAGCAGCTGCCTGCCTTGCTGGCCTGGGCCCAGGAGCTCAGCTCCCCATGAGCAAGTGGGCCCAGGGAAGGGGGGTGTGAGGGGCATTAAACAATCGTGCTCTTCTTTCCCTGTTCTGCAATCCTAATTGCATAGTTTGCAGATGAATAAATGCAAACAGCCAGCACTGTTTACTCTTCTAGTTTGTACTGGAGCATTGTAAATGAGGTTTAATTACTGCAATTTTATACCAAATAGGCTGAGTAATCCTGTCCTCCCCCTGCCTCGGACAAGACCCCAGGGTAGGGACCTGTTGTGGGGCTCCATGTGTCCTCAAGCTGCCTGGGAAAGGGGACACCAGAGTTCTTTGTAGGGCCCCACTCCCAGCAGAAACCCACCCACAAACCTCTTCCCTGCCCCCTTCCCTGCTCTTGCTTGCAGACACTCAGCCTCCCCCAGGATGCCCCGAAGGAGGGATGAGCTCCCTGCCTTCCATCCAGGCTGAGCAGGGAGGCACTGGCCTACCCCCAAACCAGGCTTGGTGAAAACCATGTCCCAGGTCCTGCCACCGAGGCATCACCCCTGGGACCCTCATCCCTCTGCACAGGTCCTGGCCCCGGGGTGATGGTGGTTGGGTTGGGTACGACCCCAGGAATGAAGGACCACGGTGCTGAGCTAAACCCATCCTGACAGCCAAGTGTCCAGGTTGTGTGTAACCCCAGATGGGTGACAGCCCCACAGCTCCTCTGAGCTCAGATCTAAAACCCGGGGGAATTTTTTTTTTTTTTTTTTTGCAAACTCTAAATATTTATTGCATTTCTCACAAGAATAAACTTCGCTTCTACAGGAAGCCTTGGGTAGAAACATTCTTAAAAAAGGTCGATTTCTTCTGTTCGATATATTGGTCCTGACCATCCCTGGGGGGTTGGGGGGTGACACGGGCTCTGCAGGGACCTGAGCGGTGCCACCCTGTGCGTCCGAGCCGGGGAGGGGACAGGGCTGGGATGGGGCTGTGCCGGCGCAGCCACCCGGGGTCGGGACCTCGTACCGGGATCAGAGACGCTGGCACCTCGCCGGCACAGAGTACCTGATGGGCTCGTGGCTTGGTTTGGGGACAGTGCTGGTGGCTGTCCCCAAGGGTAAAGCTAAGCGTGGGGGCAAACGAGGGGACGAGTGCCCGCAGCCCCCGAGAGCTATTGCTATAGGAAGAGGAGGAGGAGGTTCCTGAGTGGGAGGAAGGCTCTGCCACCCTGGTGCCAAGCCGGGCCGGCGGCTCAGCGCCATGGGGACGGTGAAGTTTTGGCCGCTCAGGATCCACTGAGGACGCGGCAGAGGCGGTTGTGGATCTGGGCCTGCACGGGCTCGCAGGCCAAGGCCTCGCCGTCCACCGTCATGATGCCCGCGGCCGTCCGTGGCTCCAGGCGGAAAGCCCGGACGGGGACGTAGCGCAGGTGGGGACAGTTCAAGTCCAAGTGGGTCCCCCGGGCCATGGCCAGGAAGATCTTCAGCAGCGCCAGGCGGCTGATGCCAGCCCTCAGGTAGAAGAGGTGGATGCAGCCGTCGTGCAGCCCGGCCGCCGGCGCCATCAGGAGGTTGGTGCCCAGGTGGGACTGGTAGATGGCATAGACGGAGACAAACTCCTCCTCGGGGACCACGGTCCAGTGCCCCGGCACCGGCTGGCAGAACGGCACCAGCAGCGAGTCGGCGGGCAGAGCCCCCCCGGACACCTCTGTCCCCAGCGGGACGGGGCCGGGCTGCCCATTGGGGAGGGGTCCGGGGGGGTCCTGGGTGGGTGGCGTGGAGGTGCCCTGCTCGGGGCCCACGGGCAGGTAGGAGAGGCGGCCCTGGTAGACCCGCAGCTTGGCCAGGCACTGGAGGGTGCCCAGGGTGAAGCGGGCATTGCCCAAGCGCCGGTACTTCTCGCTGTCGATGTCCACGTCCGAGATGAATCCCCAGCCGAAGCCGAGGAAGGAGAAGAGGCGTTTGCCTGAGGCCGTGCTCAGGGACACCAGGTCCATCTGCGTGTGCAGCCCCTTGCAGAGGATGAAGGCGCAGTTCAGCAGCAGCTTCTTCTTGGCGACGTGGTCGTTGCTGCGAGAGATGCAGGGAGTGAGTTGTGGGATGGACCCGGCTCGGGTGCCGGACCCCAGCACCCACGTGCAACCTGAAGCACCCGTGTCAGGGTTGGGATGTGTGTCGTGGTTGAGGTGAGGCAGGCACTCGGGGAAAAGTTTGGGCTGGTGGTGGGAAGGATAAACCGGTTCTTGAAAGAGGGAAGCAAGCTGGGGCTGCTGGGCTAGGACAACCCCAGCCCCCAGTCCTTCAGCAGGATCACTCCAGCCCCAGGGTGGGTCCTTCAAGGTAAAGCTTTGCTGGACTCAAAGCCCAGAGAGGAAAAAGGGGATGGAGGGACCTGGGGACACAAGGGTGGAAGCTGGTGCTGACAGGGACCAGCTGGGGCTGTGCTGGGAGGGTGGGACTCACGTGGGTCCCCAGCAACCTCTCTCTCCCCAGGCCACCTTCCTCTTCCTTCACCCCCTCACCCTGGTGCCCGTGCAGTCCCCTGTGGCAGCTGGTGTGGGGCTGGCAGTGGGTGCCCCCTCCCCCGGGCTGGGGCTCACCCTGCATAGTGGTTGATGGAGGCAGCCAGAGCGTTCCCAGAGCCCCCTGGCAGGATGCACAGTGGTTTCTTCATGGTGTCCTCCCAGTCCGGCCGCTCCATGAGCCCATTCACCACCTGCAGGGGTGGAAGGAGCTGGTGGCACCTGGAGCTGTGCAGAGAACCCAACAGCTCCTGCCCAGCCCAGGGGGAGCAGAGACCATGATGTTCCTGGCCAGGGCAGGACTGAGACAGTGTCTTGGCTGCTCCAAGCTGGGTGCCAGCTCTCCTTTGACATTCCCTGCCTGCCTTTATGTCTGGAAGCTTGGCTCCAGCCCCCAGCACCCCTCTTCTCCCAGCTGTCTGCCCGTCCTGGACAGGGGGATGCCCTGTGGTGTCCCTCACCTCGTACAGCAGCCCATCCCCAGACATGACCACCAACGTGTCCCACTGCGACAGGTCCTCATCCCGCACTTTCTCGTGTGCATGGTGGGGTCTCTCTGCAGGGGAAAGTGGAGAAAAGTCAAGCGTTGCTCTCTACCCTCCTGCCAGCCCCCAGACACTGACCCCAGCCTCTCCATCCCCGGCGGATGTCCAAAAATGCAGGAGGTGACACAGTCACCCCTATTGAGTGCAACCAACACCCCCATCGTGTTGCCCAAACCGTCCCCGCAGGAGCTGGAGCAGCAGTGATGCAGGGGGAAGGGAGGAGCCCATCCCAGGGTGACAGCACCCAGGTAGGATCCTGGGGAGGGAGGAAGAGGGATGGGGGCTTGTGGACTCACCAGTGACAAAGACAGTGGTGGCAATGTCAGCCTCAGCCAGCATGGGCTGCACCACTGCCTGGAAGTCCTCGAGCGCGCGGCCGGCACCGCTCTGCGGGTTCAGCAGCACCAGAGCCCGGCAGGGCCGGGGCAGCACCCCATAGCTGTCACCTGGGGGGCAGGGAGAGGGGGCTCAGGGTGGTGGGGCCGTGGTGCTGCCCAAGGAAGGCTTTGCAAGCCAAGGTGGTGTTTGCCACAGCCCCAGAGGAAGGGGAGATGCCCTTCATCCCCAGCAGCTCCCTGGGCTGTATCCCTACCCACGGGTGAACAGGGAGGGAGAGGGCAAAGCAGGGGAGGTGGCAGAGATGGGGACATGGGGTCCTGCAAGGACTCTGCTTCATAGAATCATAGAATTGTCTGGGTTGGAAGGGACCTCAGAGATCATCAAGTCCAACCCTTGATCCACTCCCCCTGTGGTTCCCAGCCCATGGCACTGAGTGCCACATCCAGGCTCTTTTGAAATATCTCCAGGCACGGAGAATCCACCACTTCACTGGAAAGTCCATTCCAATGCCTGACCACCCTCTCCATGAAGAAATTCTTTCTAATATTCAACCTAAACTTCCCCTGGCACAACTTAAAGCCATGTCCTCTTGTCTTTTTGAAAGTTGCTTGGGAAAAGAGGCCAACCCCCAACTCTCCCACGGCCAGCTCTCCCACGACCAGCAGAGAAACTTTCCACCCACCACGGAGCCCACAGGAACCCAGCAATGATACAGTAGAGCTGAGCCCCTGCACCACTGAGCATCCCTCTGCACCCCAGGGTGCTGCTTTGGACACAGCAAGGAAAGCAAGGTGGGAGCAGAGGGGAGGTGTGAAACCCAACCCAAAGGCACCTGGCTCCAAACACCCTGGGCTCTGAGTCCTCCCTGTGCAGCTCACACCACGGCTCAGCCCCCCAGGACACAGAGAGCCAAGCACACAGACAGGGGGGACAAGAGCCAGCAGGACTCCAGAGTCCAGTTCCCCACATCCATCCCAGCTGGAGCAGGGCCAGGGCAGACACCTGTGCCAGCAGACGGATGCTTCTGCTTCCCCTGCTCCCCCCGGGGCTCAGGTGTCAGGCTGTAATTACAATCCTGGCAGGGATCCTCATCCCTCTGCCCCCGGTGGTCCCCACACAGAGGGACAGGGGGCTGCAGCTGTCCTGCGAGTGACCCGATGGCACCCGGGGGGAGCTGGTGGCACTGTTCCTGAGGACAGGACCCCCGCGTGATGCTTGGGCACCCCAAGCCCCTAAATGAGCAGGGCAGTGTGCCACAAGCTCTGGAAAGCCCGGCCCCTGCAGGGTGAAGCCAGTTTGGGGGGGGGGAGGGAGGGGGAAGGGGGTGTCCCCATCAGCTTTGGGCCCCCTGAGCCATGATCTGGCCCCGGGGGGGGGGGCAGTGGGTGTCCACCCGTGTGTGTGGGCTCTGCGGGACAGCGCGGGGGCTGCTCCTGCTGACTCAGCAGAAAGAGCTGCTCCATCCGGAGCTGAGTCACCAGAACGGATTCCCGGCACTGCCCCGGCCTGGGAACACCCCTGTTAGAGGAGGAAGGGGGCTGCTCCTTGTCTGCACGCTTTGATTTGGGCTGTTTGAACACACAAAGAACATTTTCCAGCTCAAACCTCTCCTGCTGCCCGCACAGGGAGTGGAGGTTGGGAGAGGGGAGCCTGGGGCGATGGAGATCCCTACAGATGCCATCTCCCTGGGGTGACACCCAGCACCATACTGGCCAAGGCCACACCAGGCTGTCCCCGATGCTGGCAGAGCTCCATGCAGGGAGCCATGGCTGGAGCATCTCACCTCCCAGCCCAGCCCTGTGAGCACACAGAGCAAACTCTGCCCATTCTGGCACTATCAGGTTGAGTTTCTGCCCCTGGGACTGACCCAGTGGAACTGTCACCCTCCAGAACACCTCCTTGTCCTCACATTGGCTGCTTGGGACCTAAAACTGAGTTCACAGCAAAGATCCCCCTGTGAGGATGCTGGGGCTGGGTGCTAATTCTGGGCTGGTTCCCCTGCTGCTGCCCAGGGCTGGGGGAAGCACCCGGCTGCCCCCCACCCTCCCTGGGCCCTTATCAGTGGGTAACAGACACGAAGGGACAAGCTGTCCTTGGGGACACCAGTGTCACACTGCAAACAGAGGCCACCCCAGCTTGGGTCAGGGACAAGGTGCAGCAGCCCCAGGGCTGGGCTGGCCCTGCTCCACTCTCCAGAGCTTTCCCCAGTCACCACCAGTACTAAAACCCCCATGGAGAAACACAACCCCAGGACAGGGGGCACCTGCTGGAGGCAGGAGATGGGGGGCAGTGATATCCTCTTTCTCCCTCCTACTCCAGAGGACACAGAGTGAGAGCACCTGGCATTTCAAGAGCCTAAACATGGTTTTTAAACCCGTGATGTTTCTTAAAGGCCCATTATTTCTGTGGTGCACAGAGTGCTGCAACTGGGTTTTGCCCGGACCCTGGAAGCTGCCCCATGACCTGTGGTACAGCTGGGACCCCCGGGACCTGGGAAAGAGGAACATTGCTCCAGACACAGAGGGATGCTGTGACTCCATCACGAGGGACAGAGTGCTGGTACTGGGGTATGAATAGGGACAGGGACACAATACTGGTGCAGGACCAGTGACACCAGCAGCACCGGGTTCGGCCCAGACTCCCATGTCAGGAGCAGAGGGGGCTGGCTCAGAACAGGAGCAGATTTCAGCAGCATCCCTGTGCCTGGCCCCTGACACCTCAGAGGGGCTCAGCCCCTTCCCAGCACAGCGCGGTTGCTTTCAAACGCTGAGCAGAGCAGACACTGAGTCAGCAGGAGGAAGGGGCTCCAGCTGCTGCCAGGGCACAAACTCTGCTCTCCCCACCCCTCTGCCCACGCTCCCCCACGGGACACGTGTCCCAGCCATGCCCTGGCAGCCCCAACTGCTCCGCTGTGGCACCGGAATTCTGGAAATTCTGGGAACAAGGAAGAGGTGGAGGACAGGGCTGTCCCACCCAGTGACCACTGAGGCAGACGGGGACATGCCAGCTGCATCCCATCCCCACACAGCATCACCACCCGGAGAGGGGATGAGCACAGTGAGGACGTCCCCTGTTTGGGGCCAGGTCCTGCTGACCCACTGACACCACAGCCACGGCCAGCAGCTCAGCAGCAGGTTCCTGCTGCCATCAGGGCCTGGATTTCCCCAGCAGGACACAAGCCTAGGGTGGTTTGCTCCCTCCCAGGCAGCTGCAGGGTGGGATGCTGAGGGCAGCCCCAGCCTTGGGGGTTATTTGCTGCCAAGGGACTTTATTTGCATCCCTTTGGGATGAAACAAGCAGCTTCACCCCCTGCTGCAGCTGGGCTCATCCCAGGGGATGCTGGAGCTGACACTGGGACGGGATTGTTGGTGGGGACAGGGTGACAGGATTGTTGGTGGGGAGAGGGTGACAGGATTGTTGGTGGGGACAGGGTGGCAGGACTGTTGGTGGGGAGAGGGTGACAGGATTGTTGGTGGGGACAGGGTGGCAGGATTGTCGGTGTGGACAGGGTGGCAGGATTGTTGGTGGGGACAGGGTGACAGGATTGTTGGTGGGGAGAGGGTGACAGGATTGTTGGTGGGGACAGGGTGACAGGATTGTTGGTGGGGACAGGGTGACAGGATTGTTGGTGGGGACAGGGTGACAGGATTGCTCCCCACGCAGCTCCCCAGCTCCCCTTATCTGTCCCCCACACGCTGTGACACCGACACGTGAGGGTGCGTGTGAGCCCAGGGTGTGGCCAGAGGCATTTTTAGCTCTTGTCCCAAACTGGGGGAGGAGGTTTGCAAATCCTGCTGGCCTTCAGCTAGAAAAATAACTGCAAAATCCCACACTGCCTTCTCCCGTCCTCCTTCCTCGCACTCCCCCGAGGCCTCTGCTGTGCTGTGAGCTGCTCCTGCCCCACCACCCCAGCACCTCCTGCTAAAAGGGCGAGGGTTTTAAAATGCTGGGAGACTTCCAGCTGCAGACTTCAGGCTGGAAATAGAGCTGGAGAACTGGTTTTTGCCCTCACCCCGTTCCACTGGATATTTTTTTTTGTTGTTGTTGTTTTGTTGTTGTTGTCATTCTTTATGAAGAGCAGCAGAAAGTTGTTTTGTAGCTGCGGGTCATGTAAAAAAGCTGCATTTTCAACTCTGAGCAGGGAAGAGCTGGGCTAAATGTGATTTGACAGGATCCCTCTAACCGCATGCCTCTTAATTTCCAAGTCTGATCAGTAAGACTGGACAGCTAAATAAATGAAGTAGTGCATATAATTGAATCTCTGCTCAGATGTTCAAATAGATGCCAGCCAGCCCTGCCCTGCCGGCAGGAGCTGGGGGGGGATGGGGCTGGGGGCAGCTCCTGGGGGGGGTGGGAAGGGAACTGAAATCCGGAGCTCTCCCTGCTCCCCTGGGACCACGCTGGGGCTCGGGGGGATTCTCTTGTTCTCAAGTGATGGATGGGACCTGCCGGGGATGGTGCTGGTTCTGTCCTGCGTCAGCAACCATGACTTTTTTTTTTTTCCCTTAGTTAATGCTGCCCATTGGAGCTTTGGACCGAAGCGTTTTGGGGGGAGGGGGGGGGGGGGGGGGGGGGGGGGGGGGGGGGGGGTTTAATTCCCCGTGGTGCGACCAGGAGCCTGCTGTCCCTTCGATTTAAGGGCCAAAGAAAGGAGAAGGCACCCCCAGGACAGTGCACAGGGACATCCCGTGCTCCCCCAGGATCCAGGTGACCCTGCAGCCACCCCCACCCGTGTCCCCTGCACTGTCCCTGCCAGCCGCCCTTCGGGGACAACCCCTGCGTGGGGACAAGCAGCAGAGAGCCGGGGGGTCCCATGTCCCGTACCCCGGGGCTCCGCTCCCGACTCCCCCCCCCCTCAGAGACTCAGCGAACCGGGACCGGCTCCGTCCCACCCACCCCCCCCTCATCCTCCCCCTCCGGAGCGGGTCGGGGGCCGGCGGTTCGGTACTGACCGTCCTGCGTGGGCACGACGGGCACCGAGAGCTCCCGGATCCTGCGGCTCCAGGCCTGGGCGATGCGCAGGTTGCCCTCGGCGTCGGGGGCCAGGCAGACGCGGAAGATCCGCTCCAGGCGCTGGCGGGCAGGAGAGCCCCAGCGCGGTCCGCGGAGCGGGTAACACACCAGGGAGAAACAGGCGGCGGAGGAGGCGGCGGGGAAAGCGGCGGAACCCACGCAGTCGGCCAGGCGGAGAGCGGCGTCGGGACCGGGCGAGCTCCCCCCGCAAGAACCCCCCGGACCCCGCACCTGCAGTTCCCGGGAGGTTAAAGCCAAGGAGCAGGAGGCGGCTCCGGGGTTTGGGCCGGCACCGAAAACACCTTGAAGTAATACCGGGCCCCCCCCGGGCTCCGGGGGAGCTCGGCGACCGGCGGCCATCGGCGGCGGAACGGGAGCGGGAGGCACCGGGAGGCACCGGGAGGCACCGGGAGCACCGCCCGCCGCTGCTCGCTGCTGACACCCGCCGCGCCGCCCGGCAATGGCAGGAGGGGCGGCCCCATTCATAAAAATTTAACCCACACCCCTACACACACCCCCCCACCCCCCCTCCCCACTCGCGCACACCCCCTGGGTCGGGGGGAACCCATCCTTTGGACTGCCCCGAGCTTTCTCCTCCCTCCTGCCACATCCTGCCTCAGTTTCCCCAAGCGCCGCCCACACGCCGGGAAGTTTCAGGGGGCAGAAAGGGGGGGGAACACCCGGAGTGTCCGGTTGAAGCCAGGTTTGCCGTGGGTGATTTCAGCCTGGAGAAGAGGAGGCTCAGGGGAGACCTCATCACTCTCTACAACTCCCTGAAAGGAGGCTGGAGCCAGGGGGGGTTGGGCTCTTTTCCCAGGCAACTTTCAACAAGACAAGAGGGCATGGACTTAAGTTGTGTCAGGGGAGGTTTAGGTTGGATATTAGCAGGAATTTCTTCCCGGAGAGGGTGATCAGCCATTGGAATGGGCTGCCCAGGGAAGCAGTGGATTCTCCATCCCTGGAGATATTTCAAAAGAGCCTGGATGTGGCACTCAGTGCCATGGGCTGGGAACCACAGGGGGAGTGGATCAAGGGTTGGACTTGATGAGCTCTGAGGTCCCTTCCAACCCAGCCAATTCTATGATTCTATGATTCTATGATTCTGCCCTGCCGGGTGGGTGCAGGGGGCCCCTCCCAGCACTGTCTGCAGCAGAGCAGAGGTGGGGGCTGGCAGGGGGCTGGCAGGGGAATCGGATCCCTCAAGCCCCACGCTGTGCTGAACAGCATTTAACAGCATTGCTGCCTCTTTCCAGGGCGAGAGGAGCAGGAACCTGGAGAAATCGAGGCACAGGCAAGGCTGAGGAGGACGGCGGGGACACCTCCAGCAGGGAGGATGGAGGGGGATGATGTCCTGCCCAGCACTGGGGGCTCGCCAGCAGGTACCTGGGAGGGCTGGAGGTTGCCGTGGGCATAGAGCCCTGTGGAGGGAGGGTGGGGTGTGCTGGGGACCCACCTCCGGGTACAGGATAGTGGGGACAGAGCCCAAGGGACCTGCCTGAAGGGTGACAGCATGGCTGGGAGCTGCTCCATGCCTGTGTGGCAGGTGAAAATCCCTGACAGCAGCTTCAGCAGCTTTTGGTGGTGAGAGGACTGAGTTCACCTTCCCGAGGGGCTGCTGGGCTCCAGGGGCTCCTCTGCCTCACCTCAACTGTGATTTTTAATTTTTTTTTTATTTTATTTTATTTTTTCTCACCTGAGGAGGCTCAAACCAGAGCAGAACTGAGACTGCACGGGGAAGCAGGTGACAAGCGCCGTGGGAATGGTAAAAGCAGGTGAAGAGGTCCCCCCAGTCCCTGCTTCCCCCTCCCCCGGGCCTTCTTCACCCTTTCCTCCTCCCTCACACCACCCCTCAATGCTCGGGGGTGAATTTGCATTCCACATGCTGCTGGGCTGGCAGCAGCCTGAGCCCCTGTGACCTTGAGCTCTCTCCTCGAGGTGACACCGCTCCTCACACTCCCAGGACATTAATCAGCCATGAGACCCTCACCCTCTGGCCCTGCTGAAACCCTCTGGACCTGGGCAAAACCTGCAGGGAAGGCAGGAGATGGACCCTCAGAACAGAGAACACAGGTGAGTCTTGCTTTCCCAGAGTGACCAACAACAAAGCCAAGGTGCCATGATTTGGAGCATCACCTTTTCCCAAAAGATTCCCCTGGGTGCTACGGATTCAAAGAGATGTTTGGGGTGGGGGGGCAAAACCTCCCCCCAGCTGTTTGCTGTCTGCTGCTTTCAGCTGGGGAACCACAGCACCCGCGGCTGATTTGGGGTGAGATTTGGGCACAGCCACTTCCCTGGCTGTTTGCTGTGCCCCTGTTTGTAAACAGCCCCGAGGTCACCGGGAAGGTGTCATGGGAGGAAATAGCTGGGTGCTGGGGTGAGCAGCCTCCTCAGCTGCCTCTCTCCCTTCCCAGTGACTAACCCTTTCCAAATTTCCGCTCAGGAAGGCATGAGACACAAGGGGAGGATGTGACAGCAGCTGTCACATTGCTCCCGAGCAGGTGCCACGGGGTGACGGGGCCACTTTGGGCTCTGTCCTCACCGTGGTGTCTGTGACTCCGTGGTGCTGGGATCCCCCTGCCCTGCCTGCTGGGTGGGCTGGGGAAAGGGGCTGGGAGAGGCTCCACCACAAGCTATTGAGGCTGGTGATGCTGGGGAGGGTCAGCACAGGGATGCCCATGGGGGATGCCCAGGACAGGGACATCAGTTTATTCTTAGAGGGGGAAATGGGACCAGCATGATCTCAGCCTCCATGATTTCAGCCTCCAAGCTTGCCAGTGTTAGTGCTGACCTACAGGGACTTCAGGTGAGACTGTCCCAGTGCCATGCCACCTCTGGCAGAAGGCTGCTTCATCTCACAGCCATCCCAGTGCCCACCACCCTGCTTGTCCCTTAGCTCTCCCCACCCATGGGCTCATTCCACCTGGTTCCCACTTGTTTGCCTCCAGATGTGATGTCTGATGTGGAAATGGGATCCGTCACTGCTCAGTGCTGATAAACAGATGTTTGGGGCTATCTTAATGACAAGATCCTTAACAACTTCCCTTGAGCCAAAGAGCAGCTCAGCAGCCAGGCCTCCCAGGCTCTGGGTAGGAGTTTGCCCGTCGGGTTTGTCCTGATCAGCTCCATTCCCACCCACCCAGCACCCCAAAGGCCACACACGTGGGAGGGTGGCATGGGGACGTGGCATGGGAATGTGGCAGGGAGCCAGCACGCCAGTGGGGACAGCTGGCTGTGAATCCCCCCACCTCCTTTCTCATTGCCAGGGGGCCTCACCAGGGCACAGTGTCTGGTCCAGCTGTGACCGTGGGGGCCACCAGGTTCAAGAGCAAACCCTTCAAACCTGGGAGGGCTCGTGGGGTACCCCAGGTCCACAGACATCATTTTGGGGAGAAGGCTTGCATATTTGGAGCACTGTGCCCCCAGCTTGCTGGAGGAGGTGATGGATGCTCTGTGTTCAGGGAAACTGAGGCATAAGCAGCAGACGAAGTTGTACAGTGGTTAAATATGGCAATTTACCCCCCCCCCCCCCGATCTCTCTCCTGTCCCTGGGCCCCTCCTCCTCCTGCCCTCAGCTGCCAGAAGAGCTGGTCCTCCAGGGAGCACATCCTGGGGGCAGAAAGCAGAGGGGCTGGGGGCTTCCCGGCCCTGCCATACCCCTTGGCCACCCCTGGCTGATGGCTCCCGATTGAGCCAGGGAGCAGAGGCTCTGTGTGCCAGGACAGGCTGGGATTTCTGCCTCCCCAGCAGCAGCAGAGAGCCCCAGAGGAGCCGTGCAGAGGACAGGGTTCTGCTGCAGGATGAACTGCTGCATTTTTTGCTCCTCCCGGTTCCCTGCCTGCTCTGCCACGGCTGCCGGCAGGAGCCCGGGGAGAAGGAACGGGATGCACTCAGCCCGGATCCCATCCCTTTTAGCATCTTTCCCACTGCTGAAGGTTCGTGTCTCAAGGTGGAGCCAGAAATAGCGTGGTTCTGTGCTGCATCGGGGCTGGCAGGGCTGCAGGGTTTGTTTGGCAGGGGGACAGGCACCGACTGCAGCACTGGGAACTTTCCAGCCTGAAGGAGCGGCCGGGATGCAGGGATGGAGACATTCCCGGAGCAGAACCAGCCCAGAGGCTGCAGGAGCCATCAGCAAAGGAGGTTGGAGCCAGGGGGGGGTCGGGCTCCTCACCCAGGCAGCTCTCAGTGAGACAGGAGGGCATGGGCTTCAGCTCTGCCAGGGGAGGTTTAGGTTGGATATTAGGAAAAAATTATTTCCAGAGAGGGTGATCAGGCTTTGGAATGGGCTGCCCAGGGAGGAGGTGGATTCTCTGTCCCTGGAAGTTTTTGAAAAGAGCCTGGATGTGGCACTCAGTGCCATGGGCTGGGAACCACAGGGGGAGTGGATCAAGGGTTGGACTTGATGATCTCTGAGGTCCCTTCCAACCCAGCCCATTCTATGATTCTATGGTTCTGGGAGGCCAGAGTGCAAGCCATGAGCTCTGTAAAGCGGCTGAGGAGGAGAGCAGAAGGGCTGCACCCAGCTCCTCCTGAGCACAGGGTGCCTCTGGCACCAGGATTTCACCCTCTGCCCTGGATGTGGCACTCACATGGGCTGGGAACCACAGGGGTCATGGATCAAGGGTTGGATTTGATGATCTCTGAGGTCCATTCCAACCCGGATGATTCTGGGATCACCCTGTAGCTCCCCAGGGAGATGCTGGTGCCAACACAAGGGACCAGGATGGATCAGGAGGGGACAGAAATAACAGAGGTAACTCCCGGAGGAGAGTGGTTGGGAACACATCCCACCTGAGGGACATGAACCAAGACACAAGTTTTGGGTCTGCCACAGATTTGCTGCAGGGCTGTGTGAGGTGACTGCACCCTCTGTGACCCATGGGCAGCAGGGATCACCCTGAGTTTGTTCTCTGAGGAGCTGAAGGTTATGGGAGCTCCTACATCCCAGCCAGGCTCACCATGGGCTGAGCTCTCAGCAGCCACCAGCACAGCTCAGGATCACAGAGCTCTCTGGGCAGCCCTGGGCAAGGCCAGCAAACCGGGCTCATTCCTCTCCGCTGACGATTTTATTCAGCAATGTTTCTGAGGTCACATTTCTGAGGTCATGTTGCTCCAGGGAAGCACTCCCAGTGAGAAACTCCCAAGCCTGGAGTAACCACACACACTGCTCCCAGCCCCAAAGTCACCCCAGTGACTGGCCCTGGCGTCACAGGGACTGAGGCCCAAGTGATGTGGTTCCATCTCTGAATTTTAGGCTGCTGCAGGGTTTTCACCACTTCCCAGTGGGGTTTTCCTGCCATGATCTGTGAGCTCAGGCATTTTGGGGGGGTGAGTCAGAGTCTGCAATGAGAACCACCTGGACAGGAGGGGATGGATGGGAGACTTCATCCCCATCCCAGTTCCAGAGTGAGCAGGATCCCTGGCACGATGCTCAGCATCTGCCTGGGGCAGAATTCCTTAGGGGAGGGGGACACAGCATCCCACCCCATCCCCCCCCTTTCTGGCCTGGGTAAGAACAAGAAGGGATTTGCTCCTGCAGTTTTCATGGCTCCTCTTTCCTTGCTGTGTTGGGATCTGGCCACCCCACCCAAGCTCCAGGGAAAAACTTGATAGAAAAAGGACAAAACTTCATCCAGCGCTACAGGAAGCTGCTTTCAATGGCAAGAAACCACCCCAAAGCCCCCCGGAATGCACAAGGCAGTGCTGAGGCTCTGTTTTTCTCAAGAGGGAGATGTAAGTCTTGGCAGAGCTCCTTTGGTTGTTGAAATGCAACAAATAAAGCCAATTCCTGTTAAAGGAACCTCCCAAGTTTTCCCTGCTGGGCTTTGACTTTTTTTTCTTTTGTTTTTTTTGCTATTAAAAATGCATGACCCCCTGCCTGCCCCCCACCCCCCGCATCCAACATTACCCAAACCCCTCTGCTCAGCAAATAACTGCATGGTGGCCAGTGAGTGAGGCTGAGCCTGGATAAGCCTTTTCAGAGGAGCTAAACCTGCTTAAAGCCAGCACTGCTCCCTGACCCACCCTCCTAATCCTGCCTGGCTGATAATGAAATAATAAAGGGCTGCAAAGCCTTTCTCTCCCTGTGCTGTGGGGGAGGTTTCTGCTGCCTCGGTACACGCCAGGAGCTGGGGTATTAATTACTCCCTAAGTAAACAGAATTGCTTCTTTCTTCTCCTTTGCCTGTCTGTAAAATCAGGTGTGACCACAGAGCAGGGAAATCCACATTTCTGCCTTTTCCAGGAGGAAGGTTGGTTGTGGTGGCAGCAATAACATCAATGTCCTCTGCCTGATCACAGAATCATTTGGGTTGGAAAAGATCTTTATGATCATGAAGTCCAACCATTAACTCAGCCCGGCCAAAAATGATCCCAATCCCTCAGCTCCACCAGCGATCCTGGTGGGATGTACTGGGCTTGTCCCTCTGAGGCTGCTGGGCCTCTCCCCACTGGAATGATGCTGGGGATACCAGGGTGTGAGTGTGGGGTTGGTTTGGAGCAAGACATGGTGTGGAGCCCCTCCAAAGTGACTGCATCCAGAGGTGCCCCCAGGGTCTGCTGGGCCATGGCTGCCCTGCAGCAGAACTCACCAACTCATTGCACCTCAGCCTCAGCAGCTGGGAAAGCAAGGGAAGGTGACAACAGGGACAGGATCTGTCCCTTGGTGCTGGGGTGGCTGTGAGCAGCCTGCAGGGCAGCAGGAATGGGGACAGGAGGATGGTGCTGGGAGCAAAGAAGAGGTTGAGGGCACTCAAAGAGGTGACAGCATCAGCCCCAGTCTGGAGGCTGCCAGCTGGGAAGGGGTTAAACAACCCTGCCCTCCCCAGCACAGCTGAATTGCATGGCCATTCAGGCTCTAAAAGAGGAGGACAGGAACAAACCCCTTCCCCAGGAGCCTGGGGAGCAGCTGGGGGGAGGCTGAGCTCCCTGCAGAGGGGCTGTGCCAGGCTCCCTGCCATGCTGGGTCTTGGGGTTCATCCCCCCCTTTCCTGGGTGCTGCTCTGGTGTTTGTCCCTGCTGCTGCCCTGGCAGGGTGCTCCTGCAGGAGCTTGTCCCTGCTGCCTCTGTCTCTTGGGGTGTCCCTGCTCCTTTGCCATTTCTCTGGTAAGTGTAGGAGGGACCTTGGGAAGCAGCCAGCTTCCCTACATCCCTAAAATAAGGTGTATTGTGTGCGTGCCCACAATTCCCCCCCTGGTTTCTTTTGAAGGACAAAGCCAGCAACTTTGTGACAAGTGACCAGTTGCAGAGTGGATGCTGCAGGGCCAGCAGCACCATTGCTACAGCTCACTGGTACCAGTGGCTGAGCAGAACCTGGGCTGGGGGTGCCCGTGAGGGGGGATTGGGGCTGCCTGAGGAACAGATGCTGATGGTTCATCCCAAGCTGCAGAGTTAGCACCATCCCAAAGTTTGGATGAGCATCACTGCCTGCCCGGGGGGATTCCAGGCAGATGATGCTGTTGGGGAATAAGTGGGGATGTGGGAATCGAGCTGGAATGGCCCCCACTGTGACCCAGCTGGGAGGGAGGACCTGCAGGGACAGAGGGGACCTGGACCAGCACCAGCTGAGGAAATAAGTGGCTGGGACACCAGGGAAATAACCACATGGAGGGAGATTGGGGATGGAACTGCACGGTAGGAACAAACAGGAGTGATGGAGGGAGGCAAAGCTGCTGCTCCTCGTGCTCGGGCAGTGCAGCAGTGGTGGAGTCACCAACCCTGGAGGTATTTAACCTGTGTGGACCTGGTCCTTAGGGATATGGTTTAGTGGTGAACTTGCAGTGTTGGTCAAAGTTTGGACTGGATGATTTTGAAGGTGTTTTCCAACCCAAACCGTTCTGTGATACAGAGGGGACACCGAAGCATGTTTTTGTTTGTTATGTTTTGGTTTTTTTTTTTTGCACTGAGGATGCTGCATCTTAACACAGGCTGGAGAGAGACAACGTTGACCCAAGGGTTCTGCAGAAGGGGACTGACAGGGATGCAGCTGAACATGGAACATTTGTGACAGAGCTGTCCCCTCCCAGCACCCCAGCCCCGGGGAGATGGCCCTGAGCCACGGGGATGGAGTCCTGAACAGAGCCCTCTGCCACCTCTCTCCTCTGCTGGGGGAAACACAGCCCCAGGGACTGTCACCTTACAGAGTGGCTTCAAAAAATCCCCCAGGATTGCGGGAAGCGCTGCGGAGCCATCCTGGTGATGGGCTCCGTGCCGTTTGCCTTCCCCTCCGTGTCAAACACCCTCCAGGGGCTGGGGCAGCTCTGCCATATCCGGAGCAAGAGTTTCCTGATCGCTTTTAGTGCCTGCACCAGAAACTTTGTCCTCACAACCCCAGGATCCTGAGGAGACCTCGGCGAGCAGTGAGTGCGCAGGGCAGAGCGCCTCACGCCGCCATCACTGCCCCGGGGGGGCTGAGGGGAAGCCTCAGGGTGCGACTTGGGGGGCAGATCCCTGCCTGACCACCATGAGGCTCCGGGACTGAAGGTCCCCTCTGTCCCCATCCCCTCTGTCCCCATCCCCTCTGTCCCCGGACCCTCCCCAGCGGGGTCTGTCCCGGAGGCCTCCCTCCCCGCCGGCCATAGAGGGAGGGTAGAGCGCCGCCACCGGAAGCGCCGCCATCTTAGGAGCGGGCGGTGAAGCCGCCGCCTTGAGGCGGTGCTGGGCAGAAGAAGGAGGCGGCCGCGCTCTCAGCCCCACTCAGCAAGCGGGCGGTTGCATCCCCGCTCATCGAGGAGGGAGAGGTTACCGCGGTTTTCAACCTTCACCTCAGGTACCGGCGCTGTGCAGCCGCTGTGGGGGGAAGCGGGGCGGCTGTGCCCTCACCCAAGATGGCAGCGGGGGCGGTGACTCTGCGAGGGGAAGATGGCGGCCGGGGGCAGCGGCGCTCTGGCCGGGGGGCGGACTCGTGTGGGGGGGTGAGGGCAGCGAGAGGGATCCCCCCCCCCACACACCCCGCCACAGGGACACCCCCTGTCCCACCATCGGGACACCACAGCCCTGCTGCCCCACAGGGGAACCACACAGTCCCCTCCTTCCGACTTGCCCGCCCTTCCCTCCCTCCCCTCTCAGCTCACCCCCACCTTCCCCAGCCAAGGGAACCCCTCTCGCTTCCCTCCCTCCCCACCCCTCGTTTTGGGGGGGCTCCTCCGGTGTGTGATATGGGGCAGCGTGGGGTGAGTTTTGGGTTGGGGTTACCCCAGGCCTGGCTCCTGGGGGTTTCTCTGCAGGCAGCGCTGACCCCCTTGATCCTCCAACCCCCCCATTACCCGGCTGCTGTTGTTACTCCGTTTTATTTTAATAGTCGTTGTTTTTCCACCCCCTTCCCTTTTATATTTCGCCTCAGGAGTGGATCAGCAACGCCATAGGTAGCCGGCGGCTTCCCCTCCTCCTCCTCCCCACCCCTCAGGGGGCGGTGATCGTGGCGGAGAGGAAGAAAAGGATGCCACGGAAGCTGTTGTTGCCTTATAAATCTGTTTTTTCTCACTTTCGAGCACCACGGGGCTTGCATGACTCTGTGGCGATGAACGCAGCCAGAAGTGGCTACCGGGTCTTCTCGGCCAACTCCACGGCAGCCTGCACCGAGCTGGCAAAGAGGATCACGGAGTAAGTTCTTTCTCCTCCGAGTTTCTTCCCCCTCCCAGAGCTCCCCCGAGCAGGCAGCCTCTCCTCCAAGCAGCTGGAGGGGATCCTGGCATCCTTCTGCCTTCCCCAAGCCACGGGTGTCTTGCTGAGAACACTTCTGCTGCAGAGGTTTTGCACTGAGCCTTCATCCTTCTCCTGGTAACTCCTTTTGGCTTGGTGAGGAAAACCGAAGTGGCTTCTTTCTGCCTCTTGTGACATCCATCTCAGTGCTGGAAAGGCTGGGCTGCAGCAAGGACTGTTTGTTACCTTCAGGGAGGGAGGGAGGTGAGAAGTTGGCTGAGCAGACCTCAGCAAGTGTTGTAGCTGGTTTGGGAGATGCTGATAACTTTGCTTTTTGGGGGAGGAAGGGCTGGTGACCTTGTGTGCCCAACAGCTCCAGTGTTTGGGGCACAGGGAATGCTGAGTGCATGGACCTCCTTGCAGTAAGCAAAGGGGATCAGTGAATCCGCATTTCAGTGGGGTAGGAGAGGTGGGAAGCTCATGCTAGCAAAAAAGAATTTAGGGATAGAATTGTGTCCCCCTTGTTTTGTTTGGTTTTCTTTTCAGACCATCAGTTTGAGTGGAGTTTGACCTTGGTTTGGCAGGGATGGGTGCTCTGGGTCCTGCTGAAAGGAGGTGTGTAACAGCTGGCTCCAGAATGTTGGGGTTTTTTCTGCTGCACAGAGGAGCAGTGAGGTTGCCCTTACACTTGATCTTTTGTTTGGAAGGAGTTTGGTTCAAAGCAGTGTGCTCAGCTGAAGGGGCTTTTCAGAGACCAGGATCTGTGTACTGGGGAGCTGTCATCCTAAAGCAGGATTTGGGGTTTTTTCTCTGCCTTTTCTACCTCTTAGGTAGGCAGCTGCTGGCCTCTTTCTGTCTCCAAGGACATGCTTAAACTGGAAACATTATTAAGTATAGGTGTGCTGCTACCTTAGTACTGCAGGAATGTTTTGCTGGGCATCCACCTGTCTTAATAAACAGTGTGTTCAGTCCTTAGCACAGATTATCTCCATGGAGCTGACTTGGCTGGTTGGTTGGGACTGATGGGATGCATGCTGGATAACAGTGATGGACTTCTCTGGGTGTGAGGTGAAGAGGGAGATTCTTGTGCTTGGGAGCAGAAAGCTTTGATTTTTTTTTTTTTTTTTGTTTGTCAGTTCCATATATTCCTTTCCTTTCACTGATGCAGCTCTGAAAAGAAAATCTCTATTAAAATAAGTTTTGCTGCAACAGATGGGACATGGTTTTACAAGGCTTGTTGAGTTGCATCAACACAGAACAGAAGTCCCCTGGGCATGAGCTCCACATTCTCAGGACTGAGAAAGCAAAAAGTCAATCTTAATTTTCTCCTCTTTATCTTAAAACTAACTCACTTTTTACTCACTTTTAATTTTTTTTTCTTTTTAAAGATGTAATAAGAAGAGACAGGGAGCAAGCTTCCCCAGGCTGTGGCACACACAGCTGCCTGTGTGAGCTGCTGCTGTAACCCACTGCAGGGTTCTTGGTGATACTCTGAGGGTGGATGACAACAGGATCATGATGTGACTCCTGATTGTCCTTCACAAAGCAAACTTTTCATAAAATCAGTGTGGTTCCTTTGCTTTGGCTCTGATGCCAGTGTGGAAGTTGGATGCTCTGGGCACAGCAAAGTGACACAGCTGCTGCTTCAGCTGGGGACATGCAGCTTTGCCATCCCTGAAACAGAAGTAGTGACCACTCTGAAATGGAAAGGTGTGGATGAAGTTAAGTTGGAAGGGGGTGCAAAATCTGGAAGTATTAACAGTATGGATTTGCCTGCAGTAGAAACTCTCCCCAAAATAAAGGTATTTTCAGCATCATGAGCAGTGGTTTTGCACTGGCTTCCTGTAGGAGCTCAAGGGGTTTTTCAACACATT
Organism: Phaethornis superciliosus; assembly: GCA_023637945.1. Lineage (NCBI taxonomy): Eukaryota > Metazoa > Chordata > Aves > Apodiformes > Trochilidae > Phaethornis > Phaethornis superciliosus. The sequence continues at coordinate 2,731,038 of JAJQWJ010000021.1, forward strand.
TTGTAATCCATCCCTTGTTTTTTCAGGTAGCAAAAGATGGGGGACTGCTGGCTTTCCCACTGCCTGTTGTTTGCTGGGCAGGTCAGTTGAGCCTTTGAGTAAAGTTGGAGCAACCTTACAAGGGTGAGTCAGTCCTCTAATATTGTGTGTTCTTTTAAAAGTTTTTTTAATGACCTTTAGAATAAATAGTAAAAGAACTTTAAAACAACACACAATATTTAGGAGTAGGGCCCCTTGAGACAGTTGTCCATCCAGGCTCTGCTGCTCTTATCTTGATGCTTAATTTGCTGTTAAAAATCAATATTGAGGAATCCTGGCATATCCTTTTTTTAAAAAATCTCCAGCCTGGGGAGGAGCAGTGTGCCATAAACCATGCAGCTGAAAACTATTCAATCTCCTTGCATCATTAAATGCAAAAACTTCAGAGTTGCTTTCGATTCCAGCTCTGAGTAGCATCCTGGCACACTTCCCATCTTTACAGTCACTCATTGTGCATTCTTGTCTGGTCATAGGATGAGTGAGTAAATCATTAGTCTGACTTTCACTTTGAGTTTTCAGAGCTTTTGTTTATGTGAGCATCTGCCAGGGAAAAGAGATGGTGCTGGCTTATGAGAACCAAATACCTTGTGACACTTTAAATAATGAGGATGCTCCTTAGATTTGGGACTGCTAAGACATAAAGTCATATGTTCATTTGTGTCTTATAAATTGAGAGGGATGATTTTAAAAAAAATCTTTCCCAGATGGAAAGAAAACTGCTGTAATTAGGACACTTGGCACTTGATTACAAGCTGCATTTACAGGGGAGAAAGATAATTTCTGTGACCAGTGCTGATCCCTAATGAGCCTTGTGTGCTGCTGGGCTGAGGGAGGTCTAGCAAGTATTTTTCATCTTCAGAGTCTTAACAGATGCATTTACATCTCCCTCTGACTGAAGTGTTTGGCACAGGGGGTGCAAATAAAAGATTCCACTCCCTGCTTGAAGCTTGCTAATGTCTCCCTGGTGCTCCTGCAGGTCTGTGATGTCAGATATAATACTGTCACCAGCTCGTGGCAGGCTGTGGATGTGAGCATTGTAGACATTGATTTTGGTTTGCAGCACAGAAAATGCTGGTGATGCAAAGGTAAAAGCAGTGCTGTGAACCTAAGGAATGTGGAGTAATGAGGAAAAGGTGGAGGCTTGTGTTCTGCTCCCTGGTTGCAGGAGGCTGGGTACACAGCACTAAAACCATGATGGTGTTTGCTGTGAAGAAGTGGCAGGTGAGCCCTGCTTTTGGAAGACAGTGTGTTGAGAGGACTTGCTGCAAGGAAAACATCTGATAAGATGAAGGAAAAGTAATGTCAGCCTTAGGTCATCTTGCCAAATGTGAGAGTGTGTCACAGGGGAGTCACAGTAACCCCGTGCTCCTGCTCTCCCAGATTTCCAAACCCTGTTCTTGCCTTCTGGGTGGAGTGCTTGTGTGGTGCTACAGGAACAGAGGAGGTGTCACCCACTCTTCTCCCTCTGGGAAGATGCAGCACTGTGGCAAGAGGCTAACAGGGTGAAATAGCATCAAAGGTTTTTGGAAAGGGAAAAGAATAACCAACAAAATAGTAGTGCAGTTGGAGAGTGCAGCTGAGGGACAGTGTGTGAGTGGGATGAGCATGGAGCAGTTGGGCTTGGGGATTTTCTGTGCAGCTCAGATGGTGTCTGTCAGGTGGCTGAGCAGCTTTGCTTTGTGGGGTAACTCCCAGGGGAAGCCAGTGGGGGGTTTAGGGGAAGTGTCTTCAGGAGGAGCAGAGTGGTAGGACCAGAGGAGAGGCTGCTGGTGGCTCAGCTGCATGACTGGGGCATGGCTGGAACAAGTGATGCAGGTGCTGGGTGGCTCTGGGTACAAGTGGTGGATGAGTAGCAGGGGTTGTTTGTCAAGCATCCAGTTGTGCTGGGTGGATGGGGAGAGGTAAAGGAGAGCTCAGACAGTTATAAGGTTATTTAAACAAAGATATTGCCCTGTAGCCAGGAAGCTGCTGTTTCCTTTCCCTTTCCTGGCTTGTTCTTGAAGTGGGAGATTAGAAAGTGCATCACAGAGCTGCCAGTGTGCTGGCTGGACCAGCTGACTGGTTTTGAAATAAACATTTGCTGGAGTTTGAAAAGTAATTCCAAGTCAGGCTGTGGCTTGCTTTGGCCATGGTCAAGCACGGAGCAGATCCTCTGCTGTCAGCTCCAGCTGCAGTGCTCCATGGAGTCTGTAGGTGTTGGGAGGGTACCTGCAGAGCTGAGACTACTGAAAGTGTTTGTAATGAAGAGGATCTTGCCAAAAGGCAATCAGATCATAGTCGAGGGCTTTGTCTGCAGCTCTGTCTTCAAATTGAATGTTTGCACTGCAAGCTGGCTGGAAGCTTCCTCCAGAGCTAACTTTAAAAATGTCTTTTAGGTCCTTGTCACAGTGGGAGCAGGAAACACAGCCTGGGCTGAGAGCCCTTCCCAGTGGTACTGAAACATGCTTTGGTGGCACAAATTCCTGCAAGTGCCCTTGCCTCCTGCATTTTGATTCAGCTAAAGATCCAGTCTCTTAACTGACTGTCCTTTGTCTCAAGAGCCTGGTGCAGTGGTTTTTGACAGCCTTCAGAGGAGCCTTTTAAAGCAGAGTCCAATACAACCTCCTAGTGTTTCCTAAAATACTGCAGTGTGTCACTGCCTCATTAAACTATAGGTGACTTACAGACTGTTCTCATTTAGGCTGTGAATTTGTGGCAGGTTTTATAAACACTCCTGTATTCACAGTTTAATACCCTCTTGGCATCTGTTGAGACTGCAGAAAGTTAGATCATCTTTCCTGGGTAATGTTTACAGACAGAGATATTCCAGATCAATAACATTTTTTACTGTCCAATTCCTCTGTGTAGGAGTTTTGAAGAGAATTTTTGGATGCTATCAGGTCTCTGAGGAGTCAGTTCAGTGACAGAGCTGGTGCAAGGATGGCAGAGCAGAGTGAGGAGCGGGGAGTGGTCACACAGGGAAAGCTCACACTGAGATGACATTAAAGTCTTTAAAAGCTAAGAGCAGGCTGGGATATCAGCACCTTGGTTGCTCTGTGCTCAGCACACAGCTTGGCAGGATGTGCACAGCTTTTTTTAACAGGTCCCAGATCTGAAGACTGCTGCTTTTAAAAGCAAACCCATCACCAAACTGAGTTTTCTGTCTCTCTTGGATGGAGAAGGGAGCTTTTCAGAAATGAACTGCTGCTCCAGTGTTTGCTTGGTGCTGGTTAGCAAGTGAGATTTCTACAAATAATGGAAAATCAGCCTGATGGTTTTAGAATCTTAGCATTTCAGTACTAGCAAAAGCCCCATCCTCCCCATACCACACACTGCACCCTGCAGCAGGGCTTTTGTCACTTGAGCTCATTTTGCTTGGAAATATGATTTAGTTACAAGACCTAAAGTGTTATTTTTGCCAGAAGAAACTGCATCTCTGTGGGGGAACACAGGCTCTGAGTTACCTGTGGTGACAGTGATGTTCCTAGTGTAGATCTGTTAATTGTGATAGTCCTGTTCATAGGGTTACACTCTCAGTCCTGAAGCCCAGTGCAAGCAGAGTTCTTGCTGGCAGTTTAATTCCTCTGTCACTGAAAACAACATTTGATTGGGAGCTTCTGCACAGAGAGAATTTAGAGGAAAAAGAACTGGGGATGAAGGCAGGGGGGAAGGGTGAGGTGATGGGAACGGGGACTTTATCTTTGACCTCTGTTACAAATGATTACTCCCAGGCTGTGTGGTGGCTAAGGCAGTGCTCTGCCCTTGACTTGGGTGCAGATCTCCCTTTTGACCCAAGCCCTGTGGAATTTGGTGTTTGACAACAGGAGCTGCAAGGTTCAAGGAACCTTGAATAATTCAAGGTTTATTCAGACTCCCTCACTGGCTGAAGTCTGAGCTTACAGAAAGCCTTCAGGAGGGGGTTTAGTGGAAGGTGTATCCCTTGGGGAAACATCCCTGGACTGCTTTGGTGGAGCTGCCTCTGTCTCCCTGCCATGCAGGACTGCACAACACTGCGGGGGGGTTGAGGTATGACTTTTATGGGTGGTTTTATCTCTTTTCCTTCCCATTACTGCCCTTCTGGCTTAATTGCACTCAACAACTGGAGGAGAGATGGGATTTATTGCCTGCCCAGAGCAACCTACTGCTGCTCTTTCCTTTAAGTTGGCAGCTGCTTCCTCACTGCCTCTTCTGCTGCTGCCTGCACCCAGGCTTGACAAGCTGAGCTCTTCAGTGTCACTCTTTCCATCAGGGAGCAATCTTGCCTTTCCAATTCCTTGTTTCAGCAGGACAGAAACTGCATTGCTGCTGGGCAGTCTGAACAGGGGAGCACTGCCTTCTGGTTTCTTCCTGTGAGCTGCATCCCCACAAGAGCACCACAAACCTCTGCTATGGTTCTTTGTCACCCCTTCAGCATTGGAAGTACCACCTTCCAGGGGGTGTTTTGCTGACCTGTGTCTGGCTGGACTGGTTTTGAAGCATTCCTTCCTGCCAGGAGATGCAGTGTTGCCTAAGGGCACTTGCACAGCCTTGTTAATGGAGGGTTGTTGGTTTTTTTTTTTTTGTTCCAGTGGTGGGGTAGGAAGGTGCTGTCTGCAGTGAAGTCAGGGAGCAGGTGCCTCCAAAGGGAACTTGCAAGACTTGTTGTGGAGGAACAAAGTGTGAGTCATTAAACATTCACCCCCCCACCACTGCTTTGTTTTGTGCCTGTGATTCTTCAGCTTGTTTTGACTTGGATGCCTTGGCAGTGATGAGGCCAAAGCTTAGTGGCTGTCACCCCACAGGAGGATCCCTATGGGTGGCAGCAAGTGCTTGGTGGATCCCATCTACAAACCCCACCTTTACTGTGCATCTCAGACATGCCCTTGCCCGACCAGCTGCCAGCTCTTTTTTGAAGATCCTGAAGGCACTGAGGATGCCTTTGTATTGCAGCTGCAAGCTTGAACTCATCAGGGCTGATGAGAGAGGACGAACTAGAGGTTTGGGTGCTTGCTTGCTGTGGACTTCACAGTCCTCAGGTGCTGCTGGTACCAGAGCCAGGTTGGTTCCAGTCTCACAGGTATGATTCTCAGTGTGGGATTTTGCTCACCAGCCATGGCAAAACGTGCTGCCAGCCACAGGATCAGGAATGTCTGTGTGCCCAGTACATGGTTTGTAGCCAGCTAAGCAAATACATCACATTGCATTTGAGTATCTGTTATTGCAGCTGTCCTGGCTGTGCTTTCCAGGCCAGCTCCTAGCTGAGACCTTCAGCTGGTGGGCTCATAGCTGAGTCCAGCACTTGCTGGTGGGCCAGCAGCATGCTGGTGTCAAGCTGTCTCACTCACTTACTTAGAAAAAAAATTATCTTTGTGACAACTAAGTAGGAGGCTGCTGAGTCTGTGGCTAAGGAGGTGGAGACACTTCTGCTGAAGGCTCTAGACCAGGGCAAAGCCTGGATAGATGTGGGCTTGATTTAGGGCTAGTCCTGACTCACAATCTTGGTGTGTGCCCAGGTGAGATTTTGTGGCAGGTAAGATTTTTTTGTAGATCTGCACAATATATGTGCAGACACATAACCACTGCAGGAATCAGAGGTATTTTTCAGGCATAAACTGTTTAATCCTGCATGTGGGCACAGCTACTGTGTTGTCCTGTGCTCCACAGCCACTGAGTTACAACAACACATCAATCACCTTGCTGCTGCTAGGGTTCTCTCAGCTGAGGCTTGGGGTTAAAGCACACAAACTGCTGAATTCCTCCATTTTTAATTTCCTTTTTTTCTCCCCAGGCGTCTGGGTGCTGAGCTGGGGAAATCTGTGGTGTACCAGGAAACCAATGGAGGTAAGAGAAATCTTTGCTATTTGCAACTGGTTTGAGATAATCTTAGAAATCCTCATTAACTCCTTTGGCTCAACCTAGGTCCAGGGATGCAGCTGTGGTGTCACTGCTGCTGCTGGCAGTGCTAAACCTCCCTCTCTGACCTTGGACAAAACAATTAAATGTGTCCATTGTTTTCCCCTGTTATCTCCTTGGTCTGCCAGTCAGGCAGTCCTGCCTCTGGTGTTAGCTGCTACAAAATCTTACACTGTCTTGTGCTTAGCAAAACATCTCCCAGGTTTAAGAGTAATGGGCTGCTTTCTAAGCCTTTGTCTTTGCAAACTCATAAATTATCCCCCTCTTCCAGCCCTCCTGTGCCACGGGCAGTTTACAGCTGTCCCAGCAAGGACCTGTCCTTTTCTTAAAGAGGACAAACTCAGGGCTGTGCTGGGGAGCCTGCCTCTTTCTCTTCTTTTGTCTTTTTACATGTAGCATTGTTCTACATGTTCAGGTGCTGGGCTAAAACACCAGGATATTAGCTAACAGAGTTAACTAAGAGACATTTTCTGTTGCAAGATTTCAGTTTATTTACAGGAGGGACTAGAACCTGAGAGAGCTGATAGAGGTGAGAGGAAGGGATGGAGAGGATGCTGGCTCAATGGGGGGGTTTCCAGCCAGGCCATGGGGTGTGCAGGCTGCCCTGCTTATGGTTGGCTTGGCAGCTGCATTTCTAGCAGTGAGAGCTTGCTGCCTGCCCAGTGGGGTTGGTTTTAAATCAGGTTGTTTGCTACAAGGTCTGAAGTTGTTCCTCATCGCTGCACAGCAAATCAGTCTGACTTCAGCACAGTCCCTCAAGGTTCCTGCCTCTGCCCAGGCAATTAGACTTTGAATTGGGGAGCTGGGTAGAGCTCTCCTTTCTCTTAGCCCTGTCTTATAGTTTGTGACAGTGTGGGAAGTGAGTGGCTAAGACAGATCCCTTAGGAATCCTGATGTCTTTGCTCTGCCTTTCCAGAGCTGCTCTGGGGCTCGGTTTTTGGCTCTGGAACTGTAGGAATGGTGTTCAGCAGAGGTCCAGGTTTCCAGCTCAGTGTCAGTGTTGAAATGTCTTTGACCTTGACAGTGAAACTGGGGAGCTGGGAATTCTCCCTTTGGACTCTGTGCTGCTGGTGTTGCCTCAGGCTGTATCCAGCCTGCATGGAGCTGACCCCAGGGGAAACTGTACAAAAGCCAAGTTACCTTTTGGGAGTAAGTATTAAAGATTGTTCTGCTTTGAGTGGTTCATTGTTCACTAATGCATGTGGTATTGACAGCTTTCAACACTCAGCTCTGAGAAGTGGAAAAGATCTCTCATCAAGAGTTAGATAACTGTTTTCTAGAGAACAGCTATTCAGCCTGTTTTGCATTGTAAATACAACTGACAGCCTGGATGTCATGCCAGCTCCTCACCTCCTGGGACCAACCTTAGGAAAATCCACTTGGCTCATCTGCCTGTGTGCATGAAGGGCAAAGGAGCCCTCATCTGCCCTGGCAAAGTTGCTGCTAAAACACAGGGTGTTATCACTGTAAACCTGATGTTTGGAAACAAAACTGACTGTGTTTTCAATCCTCTTCAGAAACAAGAGTTGAAATCAAAGAATCTGTCCGGGGACAGGATATCTTCATTATACAGACAATCCCCAGGTAAGGGACACGTGGCTCAGTTTTACAGCCATGATATTCTTGAAATTTGTGGTTCAGCAGATGATTTGATAGGTTTGCTCACACACAGCATGATCACCAGGCCCTTTTCAGTGTTATCATTGCTTTGACTTACATTTAAAACACCATGGGGTGTTAAGCTGTTAAAATTCCCAGGAGATCCATTGCACCACAGCAAACTGAGACACTTCTCATCAGATAGCTTGAGTGTGTCACTTGAGGTAAGGACACCTATGACTGACTTCAGGTGAAACAGCCCTGCTCTGTACATTGGTGCCCTTGTAGGCTCAGTTTATTGGTAATTTCTGACAGGCAATTCCATTTCAGTTTGTGTCATTTCCTCTGCCTTTCAATTACCAAGCAGCAGGGCTGGCAACAAAGAGCAGCAGCTATTGCTTTCAATACTCTTCCCCTTTTGCTGTAGTAATGTGAAAGTGAGCTCAGGTCAAAGCCCATAGCTTCTCTCCTCTGCTCTTCTAGTTCTTAATAATGTTTGGTCTTTTCTGAGCCTCTTTGGGTTTTATTTTGGGCTGTTCTGGCCTTGGAGTGAGAGGAAAAGGGAGTGCTGGAAGTAACCAGGGGGCTAGAAATACAGCTGCTAACCCCAGGAACCTTGCTGCTTGCTGGCTGAGGAAGGGCATAGAGAGATGGCAGTGGAATGGTGGGAAGGGAGCCTGTGTACAAATGATGACTGCAAAATGACCAGCTGTGAGTAGGGGAGATGCTGGTTTTGGAGATGAGGTAGTGACAGGATGCCTTTAGCACAATTAGCAAAACGAGGCTGTTCCTGCTCTGCAGCCTCTTCCCAAGTTACCAGATTCTACTCAGATTTTGGAGATCACAAGAACTAGTAAGTTCAGAGATCAAGGAGGTAGCAGAATACCCTTGAAGCAGAATTTTTCTTTATTTCCCAAAGAAATAGAGCTCTATTCAAGTTTGTTTCCTCTTTGTAATGCTTGGCCTGTTGTCAAAATAAATCAACAGGACTTCAGAGTCTTCCAGGCTGATCTTGGAGTTCCTTTTGCAGGCTGAGACATTTTCCTAGAGCTCATCTTCAGAGAGATGCTCCAAGTGTTTCCTCCCTCAGGGAGCAACTAAAGCTCCACAAGGTGGAAATCCACTGATGCAGGATTGATGATGTTTGGGGTGAATGGTGCCATTCTCCTGTCCCTGGTGGCAGAATTCTCTGAAGTTACTTGTAACTGAGAGCTGTGTAAATATGAAACAAAGTGTTCAGAGAGAGAGAACTCAGGCTGTAAGGAACAGCAATAGTTTGGGGAGGGGAGAATCTTCCCTGCTTTTAACTTGTTGATCTCCTTGTTTTTACATAAACTGAATTCAGTGTTGTGAGCCAAGAAGTGGGTCCTTTTGAACCAAAATGTTCAAGGCCCTCCAGGTGAGGAGCCACTGCTGTGCAGCCCAATTGTCTTTTATTCTTAAGATGCAGCTGTACCATGCTGCATTGCTTGAGAGGACAAGTTCAAGGGTATCAGGTTTGCAGTGGAGCTTTTGAGGAGAGTAAAAACAACTGTGTTGAGTAATCTAAGAACTCTGTACTCAGTAGTGGTTTGAAAAACAAACAAAATATTAGGATTTAGTAGGAAAGGAACAGTGAGGGGAAACAACCTTGTTATGAATTCACAGCCTGCATTTTAAATGCACAGAGGGAGAACAGCAAGACCTGAAGATTTGATTCAAGCTCCCTGCCCAAAAAGCATATAGCAGAATGAAAAAAGTTAAAGGTGTAAAGGATTGGCATTTGTATGAGGCAGAACCAAATGGCTCATGTTTAGCCTGTAGAAAAATGAAAGAGTTGGTGGTTTAGTGGTACCCTCAAAGCAAAAGGTTTTAGTTTTGAGTGTTAGCTGTTGCAAAGTTGATTGGCAGCCTCAAGAAGCTCAGCACAGGGAACAGGGATGTCCTGGGAAACCTCAGGCAGGGAACAAGGATGGGAAGCAGGGAGGGAGGGAGGCTTCAGGCTGCTGGGGAGGGGTGGTAAGGAGGGCATGTGGGACAGCAGAACTTGGCTCTAAATGTCCTGGTGACCACCTGACAGTCCTGGCTCAGGTTTTCCAGCCTGTGCTCTGGGAGCTGTGAGCACAGCTTCAAGGCTGGGAGTGCTCTGGGAACCAGTTTTGGTGATGCTGTGGCTGGGATTCCACCACAGGTGCTGTTTCCCCCTGGGCTGGGGTCAGTGTGACAGCTGGCTCAGCACAAAGCATCCAGGAGGGTGCTCCTTGCCATGGTGACCCCAGTCTGGACCTTGCTGGAGGGACAGACACATTCACCTCCTCTAAATGCCTGTGCCAGCTGATCTGCAGGAGCTTCCTGGAGTCCAAAATTGGGGTCTTGAAGAAAGATGTTCCCAGAGTAATTTCTCCATCGTTGTGGCTGCCTGTGTCCTATGGTGGCACCAGGACTGCTGGTGCCTTTTGAAATCAGTGGAAACCTTTTTTCCTAGGAATAGTCTTGTTCTCTTGTCTGCTTTCCATGGGACTATATTTATAAAGAATAATTTGAAAAATAACAATGGGGAATGTTTGGTTTCAGTGATGAACTTTAAATAGGCTTAAATCTGACCACTTCATTTTGTACATCACTGATAGGAACATCTTTTTCTCCTCTCGTGGCCCCACTGGCACAGCTAAAACCCCAAAGGGAAGAAACAGTTCTTTGTTTGCTCCTTGTCCTACGTGGCAGGGGGCTGTGTTTTATGTAATTCTTGGCTGGGTGCTTCAGAGCTAACAAAGCTTTCCTGTGTGTAAGTGACAATGTGTGCAAGGCCTGGTGGAGCCAGCAGAACAGAGACCCTGAGCACTCAAATGAAGGGGCACAAACAGAGGTTAATTTCTGAAGGAGGGGAATGAGGGAGAAATGGCTTAGAGGTTTGTCACGGGTCACATAGAAGCAAGAGGCTCAGGGAATGGGGTCTCTGAGCTTTTGGGGAAGCTGTTCACAGTGGTCAGCAGGAAAACAGGTCCCCCACCAATGTCTGGGTGATGGCTAAAAAGCTCTGCAGAGCTTTCAGCCACTCTGTGCTGTTTATTCTTCTGTGCTGCGTGGAAGGATGGCCTGGGCAGCCCCTGCTCTGTCACTGTGAGCTCCACAGCTGAGCCACCCCCAAGTCTCAGCCTTGCCCCCCCCAGTCTGGGGAAGTGGTGTGTGTCATTTCAGACTGTCCCTGCTGAAAATCCCCCAACAAGGGTGTCTGTGTAGGTTTGCCTGTCCCTCTGTCTTCTCTGAAGTGCATGTTCTTCAGTTCTCAAGCACTCTCTGGTCAGTTTGTCATGATGCAGATCATGTCTCCCGGTGTTGTAAAACCCGGAGCTAAAGGAGCTTGGCTTCACCTTCCCAAAATGAATTAAAATTCAGACTAAAACACTGCTGCTGGGCCATACCAATCCTCATGGTGAAGTTAACTGGAAATGTGCTCTTACATGTATTCTTTCCTGTGGTCTACAGCTATGTCCTTGCTTTTTTGTGTTTTCTTTCAAGAAACAGTAATTTAGCATTTACTGTGCTGTTATTCCTTCCACCTCTAGATAAACTAGATAGCATGGAGTTGCTGACTTCTGCCAAAATGGATCTGAACTTTGTACTCCTCCAGAATGCAGTATTTCTTCAGGCAGGAAAAATAAAAACATCCCAGGAAACCAAGTGTGGAGAAAATTGTGTTGGTTGCACGTGGTGCTTCTTTAAGAGACTTTTAATTCAAAACACCATGTATGAAGTGACACTTGTCTCACAACATTAATTAATGAATTTAATTAATTAATTAAAATTAATTAATGAAAAATAGGCTTTGGTGGTGGAGGTAAATCATTATATACCTCCTGTAAGAAAACAAAAGCAAAGTCTGGTCACAGCTCTTGAGTGCTGGAGTCATGTGCTGTGCATGTGTATCCCTTGACTCTTGTGCTGTGCCATGGTGGAAGGAGATGGATGGTCACAGTCCAGGTCTTGCAGAGATTAGCATAAGCTGTAGCACTGTTTCCCTGGAAGTTTGGTGAGGAGGGCTATGGGTACAACAGGAAAAGAAGTTGCACTGGAGTGACACCTCCTGATGTTTGGAATGGTTTTCCAATCTCCTAGAGATGTGAACACTGCTGTCATGGAGCTGCTGATAATGGCATATGCACTGAAGACCTCCTGTGCCAGGAACATCATTGGGGTCATCCCTTACTTCCCCTACAGCAAACAGAGCAAAATGAGGAAGAGGGGCTCTATAGTCTGCAAGCTGCTGGCTTCAATGCTGGCCAAGGCAGGTGAGTGTCCCAGGAAGCAGCAGAGCAGGCTCCAGAGGGTGTCTGTCCTTCCCTGCTTCTCAGGTTTGATGTAGGGATGTGCTTCTGAGCCCTTAAGCCACTCTATGGGGATTTCATTTTCAGCTCAGTTTTATTTCTTTGTCACTCACACCTGGGGAAATGGCCTAAAGTACAGTGTCAGCCTGGTGCTGGGACTTCCCACATGCCTGTTTCTTATTATGTCTTTGGAACTTTTTATACTGGCCTGTTTATGCTTATTTTATCATGACATAATTGTCTGAGTAGTAACTAAAATAGTCTGAAAATTGAGATGTTTGAGGAACTTGAGCCATGTGAGATTTGTCTCAGTGAAGTTTTATCTTTTTGGTTTTTTTCCTTAGGTTTAACACACATTATCACTATGGACCTTCATCAAAAGGAAATCCAAGGTTTCTTCAGCTTCCCAGTAGACAACCTGAGAGCATCCCCTTTCTTGCTCCAGTATATCCAGGAAGAAGTGAGGTTACTCTAGTTCTGTGCATACATATATATATAACTTGTTTTAATTTATAGCAGCATTGAGCCTCTGCCTGTGCAGAGGTTGTGTTGTCAGGCTAAGTGGATCACTCTGTTCATTAATTCTTTCTTAGGGGATGCCTATTGCATGTTTTCTAGGAATGTGGGAAAATGTTGCAGAGTATGACTGAACTCTGACTAGAAGCAGAAGGTGAATTTGGTCCATGTCAATTAATGCTCTTTGGGGGGTCCTGTTTAAGCTTCTAGCTGTAAGCAGCTTTTAAATCCTGTTAAATTCTCTCCCCCCCAACCCTTAGTTCTGCAGTGGCTGTCTGACTGCTCTGAATTATTGATAGACTTTGTCTTGGCCTGAGGATAGGAATGCTGAGCCCAGCAGCTGGGGGCAGGCCACAGAGGTTTTATTTTTCCATGTGCAGAAGATGATTTATGCCCACATAGTGTTTGCAAGAGCACACATGGAGAGAGCAGGCCCAGGCCCTTCCCCTGTGGACAGGAGGAGCTGTAGCCAGTCCATGCAGACCAAGAGAAACACAGTGAAGTGCAGAGCAGAAGCTGCAGTCCTGTCTGTATTAATCTTCTTTACACTGCATTTGGGACAGAATGCACAAATACTGGCATTGAAAACTACTGCAGTTGCCTCTCTAGTTTCTTGGCAAAGAATGAAGATTTGGGTCTGGGAAAGGAGAGTAGTCATGATTATTCAGCCATGTATCAGATCAGTGGGATGATCTTGATTTAAATCATTTTTTTCATCACATCCAGATTCCAGATTACAGAAATGCAATTATTGTAGCCAAATCACCCGATGCAGCTAAAAGGTAAAGAGATTCTTTCCTAATTGGTTAAAAGTTACTTGGAAAAGGCCTGGGGTGGTGGGAAATGCACCAGGAAAATTATGGGAGGGTTGCTAATGGATCCAGCTGTCCAGGCAGAATACCCTTTGTGCTGGAAGCTGGCTGGGTGTCTGTAACAGTGCAGTCCCAGACCTAGGAGAGTAAAGTCTGGAGGTTTCTGCTGCTGCAGAGCTGGGTGGTTCAGCTGGGCTGAGATCAGACTGCATGGGTCTGAGCAGCACCTGAAACACTTCAGAAAACATTCAGCATCTGAGGGGGGAGCCAGGGGAGCAGAGTGGGCTTCAGGTTATGATCAGAAGTGCTTTACTGGAATAATTTCTTCCTGGGGAAGGAGCCGTAGAGGTGGAATCTTTGTTTCTTGGGTCTGATAGAGACCTCCTGTGCTGGGCTGTGAGGTTGCATCCTCTCAGCCAAGTTTCTGACACTCTGGTGTTGTCCTGCAGGGCTCAGTCCTACGCTGAGAGGCTGAGGCTGGGGCTGGCAGTGATCCATGGAGAGGCTCAGTGTCCAGAGCAGGACATGGATGATGGACGTCACTCCCCTCCCATGGTCAAAAATGCAACTGTGCATCCTGGTCTGGAGCTGCCATGTAAGATCAGGCCTTCTCTGCTTAGCTTTGGGTAAAAGAAGTTTGGTGGGACATAGCTGTGTAGATGTAACCAGCCTGAGAGCAGTTGGACCACTGGAATTTTTCACATGGAAAGGTTAATACCAATGAGTTGTAGCAGAAAAGTCCTGGGGAAGTTTTTTGTTTTAACTCTTTCTGGTCATGCAGAGCATCAGCATTGCTCCCCTTGGCTGTGCCCAGTCTGTGGACTGACAAACCTCTGATAAAAGTGGTGCTTTTAAAGTGCTCAGCACCAAAACTCATGGAGTTAATGAAACAGAAAAGCAAAAATGTAGCTAACAGCTGCTGTCCCCAGCCTGGAGGGTGAGGGCTGCCCTTTGTCTTCCCCTCTTACTGCAGCCATTGTCACTGCTCAACATTTTTTCATTTTGGCAGCTGGGTGATAATGTTCCAGTGTCTGTTTTGTCAAGGTTTTGAGGTCTGTGTGGCTAGGGGAGGGCATTGCTGAGCTGCTTTGTGTGGCTCTTGCTGATTTGGAAGCACAGAGCAAAGGAAAAAGGAGGAAAGTTGTATTCTGGGAAATGCCAGCCTCTTGGGATTACTTGTGTTCCTGCAAGAGCAGTGGTCAAGCAACAAGAGTACAATCAAAATCTAGCTTTTTGGGATCAAAATCCTTTTGGGGAGGATTTTAGCCTTCTAGGAATCTGGTGGTAGGACAGAAGTGATGAGTGCACTGGGATGTGGCTGAGAACTGACCGTGGGAAAGGCTGCATGGTGCTGTGTGACAGGAGCTATCCATCATCCACCCCAACTTAGCTATACCAGCAGTGGCTTGGGCTACTGATAAGCATCTCCTCTTGTCTTTTGAAGTTTAGGGAGAACATCCAACCAGTTTGTGGGCAAGTAAGACTGCAGGCATTTAAATTACCCCAGTCATTCCTCACCATAACAATCAGTTAAACAGTGCTTGTGTTGCTGGTGAAACTCCTCTTGGGCCCTGGGGGACAGGTGGGGTTTGGCAATGAAGTTTGGGACTTCATCTTAATTGTCCCCCTCCTGAGGAGGGGATGTTTTTCATGTGCTTCAAATGAAACAAGAATTTGCATGGTTACTCTTGGCCTTTTCCTCCTCCTTCTCCTCTCATGAGGATGCTGTCTTCCAAAACATCATCAGCTGACATTTGCTACCAGGGCATTGATGTGACTGTATTTTTATTTTCCTTGAAGTGACATGGTTAAAGCTTAACTATAGGAGCTTGTACTCCTGGAGAGCTCCATAAATGGCAGCTCATACAGAAACGTGCCCTTGTCCAATTTAGTTAAAATTCTAGTGGAAAAATGTTTTTAGTCTCCAGCTATCCAAACAAGAACTAATTTGCTGTATATCACCACTTTCTTATTTTATCTCCTGCAGAATCTCAGCACTTGACTAATGACCTTACATTCCTGCATGCCTAAGGCACAAATGGAAAACAAACTGTGGCTTGGTAGCTATCAGGGGCAAGATGTGAGGTGGATTATGGGGTGAGCTTGTTCTGAACTCTTAATAGAAAGTTGCTTTTCTATCCTATTTCCTAATCTTGATAGCTACCTGGTTTTCAGTTAAGTTTTGAGTGAACCTGGGCTCTGTTGCTGTCAGTGCAGAATACCAAGGTAATACTTATCTAAAAGCAGTCTGTGAGCTTCCAGTACATCCTGGTTGTGCTCCAGCCTCTGCCACTGATCCATGCTCTGCCAAACAGTGGGGAAAACACAGCCAAGCTTAGGGGTGGCAGTGCTGTACTCAACCTCTCTGCTCCAACTCCTTTCTTGTCTGATTTAGGCGTGTGAAAAGTGTCTCCTTGACCTCAAGTGGCCCATCAAACAAAGTTCCATCAGCTCTTCCTGCTGAGCAAAACCATCACTGACAGTGCTGGTGGGGTAAGGTCTGATGGCAGAATGATGCAGGCTGCAGCTGTGTCCCTGTCTTCTTTGTCAAGGGAAGGACATGCACTGCTCACCCAGACCTGGATGCTGCTTTCCCCCCAAAACTGCCCAGAAAAGCCTCCAATTGCACAATGAGATCTGCCCAGCTCAGCACAGGCCTGGGCTAGCAGGTGGAGGTATTCTTGGAGGGACTGAGGCTGACCATGGAGCTACATGGGCTACAACCAACTTGGTGTGGAGCATTCTGTCCCCCTCTCCAAGACTCTTCAGGGTCCCCAGAAGAGAAAAATCCCATGACTGGGACCAGCCCAGAGCCCTACAGTGGTCACTTCTGCTTTGTCATCCTTCGTGGGCTTCCTAGTGGTTGGGCTCCTGCATCCTGGAATGCACCTTTTTTTTCCATTCTAATAGAAATCAAGCACCTTTATCAAGCAGCAAGATGATTTCTTTATTGTATTGAGTGTGGCCTGATGTGGTGCTCTGGTGGCATATGGAGCTGCAACAGAAAAATGCCAAAGGTGCTTCCAATTGTGCTGCTTGAAGTGTTGTGCCAAAATGTCAGGAACAGCTCAGGTCCCCCAAACCCCAGCAATGGGAGCTTTTGAGAGAGGAGGACACTCTGACAGTGTCCCCTTTGGTTGTGAGCTGTGTCTCAGAGCTCACAGCTGGTTTGAGGCTGTGTTTGAACCAATGTGTGTGGACCCTTTGCTTGTTTCTTCTTCCTCAAGGAAAAGGAGTGGAGCACCAGCTGTTAAATCATTCCAGTGGCTTTGGTTTTCAGGGCCTTACACAGAGTGCTGATGCTTCAGAGCCAGAGCCCAGCAAATTGCCACGAGGGGAAGGTGTTTGGGTGGAAGGCTGCTCCTGCTTCCCTACCCCCATCTTTTTCCTGTGCTAGGGCACAGGGATGTTATCTGTCCTTCCAGGTCTCTCTGCACAGATCAGTTTGTTCTTGAGCAGCCTTTTGCTGTTGTAAATGCAGCATTATTTTACTTGGTGATTATTGCTTTAGCATTCCTCATCCCATTTTTAACTGCTTGATTAAAGCAAGAGTTTTATACACCTGGGGATGCTGTTTCTTTTTGTGCCAGTGATCATCTCACCTCTGATGTGTGCTACTTTGACTTGTATTACTCCCATCAGAGTGAAAGTGCAGGTTAGAGTGTTTTCCTGATGAACTTATTTCCCTACTACCCCTTAATGTTCCTTGATATTCTTGTTTCATAAAAACACTTGCTGTGGTTCTTTTTTCTCCTTTATTTTTCCTCCTAGAAGCTACAGGTGCTGCAAATCTTTTCTTAATCTCTATGAAAAAAAAAAAAAAAAGCAAAACCAAACAGCAGCTCTTTTAATGTAAATTCATAGATAATCCAAGGGGTTATTCCAGGCAAAAGTACATCTGTGGCTTACTTCTGTCACCCTCCTTTGTCTACATACAAATAGAGGGTTTGTGTTTGGGAGGAAAATGCTCCTTGTTATTTGAATAATTTTTCAGGTCACCTTCTTGGAGCAGTTCTGACTTGCCCATCTTGCTTATCTCCAAATATTTTGAAGAAAGATAAACAGGCCACAAAAAAATAACCCTGCCTAAGCTCTCATCGTGCTGGAGCAATCAAAGTTCTCTTGAGATTTGATGTGGTTGTGGGTAGATCTTTGGCTTGCAATTTTTTTCTTTTCTTTGCAGAGAAAATTGAACAAGAAAAAGGGAGAACATCTCTTTAGGATCCGGGTAGGTCAACATGCTGCCTACCATACTTCAAATATAAAGCAAATTTGAAATACAGCCCTTAAAACCAGACAAGAAATGCCAAGCAGTGCTAATGTTGCCAGCTGCTGTGTTAGCCTCTGAGCATAGCAGTGTGTCTGCTTCCTTTATGGAACAGCAGATTACTGATTTGCTGAAACTCTTGTGTTTTTCAGTAAAACAGTGCTGAATTTCAGCTCCCAAAGGTCTGTCCAGTATGGCTCAGAAAAGAGTTTCCCCTAACCTGGCTGCTGTAAACAGAAATCCACACTGACCTGTGGATGCACATGAAGGAGGGGATGAGAGCCAGATGGAATCTTTTGGTATTTCACAGTTCCCACCAGGAGTTTTGCTACTGTCCAGACTAGGCAGGAAACTAATAACCAATCTAAGCAGGTAGATAGTGCCTGTAGTTGAAATTTATGGTCTGCTTATCTCTTGTGAGGCTTAATCCTATTCCATTACAAGTAGTCTTCCTTCTCATGAGAAGATTTTCCCTTCAGGATTTAGCCATGACTTTGTATTTGATAGGAGACTCTGACATAGCAATACAAGAGGGGGCTGGGGATCTCTGCTCTAAAGAGCAATTAACTCTTAAATCCCAGGTAACTGTGACATTGACTGCAACACCTAGCAGTGACAAATGGAACTTTGGTCAAAACCAGACCTGTTGAACACCTTTTCTGCTGTTTTGGTGGGCTTACAGACAAGCAGTCTGGGAGGTAGGTTGTGTGTATGAGGAACAGCTCTATACATGAGGCTTTGGAGCTCTGGTCCTTCAAAGTGCTTTCATTGCCATCCCTCAGCCTGAGTCACTCACCCAGCTGTGTTTGCACTCAGAGAATTCCCAGGCACTGAGGAGTTGTGGGAATAGTACTGGATCAGCTTGCTGTGCAGGATGGGGAGTTTCATGTAGGACTTTTTGACCCAGGAGGGCAGAAATCAGTGTTCAGACAGGCTTTTTGGTGGGCAATGCCTTGTGCTGCTCCACTTACTGAAGCAGCTTATCTTAAAGGAAAAAAATCTTGCTATCTAGGGTGTCCAGAATGCCTTGGCAGTTGAGAGGCCTCTGTGGCCAGAATCTTGGCAAGGCCTGAGCTTACAAACTGATGGGGTACAGAGTTCCTCAGTAGGATACTTTGCTGTTCACTGGACAAAGCAGCACCCTCTGCCCAGGGAGAGCTTTGGCTGCTGGACAGCAAATCCCTGGCTGGTAGCAGAGGCTGGTTGCTGTTTGGTGTGGGTCTGGTAACTGTTACATCTGGACACAGTGCATCCTAGTTCATATCTTTTTTTTTTTTTTTTTTTAATACTGCTGCTGGAAGGTTTTCAGGGTAAAGGATCAAGTCTGTTAAATGTTTTTGCACAAACAGTCAGTGCAAAAGTAGAGTCAGGAGGGAGTGGAATCTTGTGTCTTCACCACGGGTCAGATAGCACAGTTTATCAGTGTATACTTTTGCTTCCAGTTGCTTGTTGCACAGACTTTGAACTGGATTTTGCCCTGCTCTTTCCATAAATCCACTTAAAAAAAAAATCAACAAAATTGATTCTGCAAATATTCTTAAACTTTCTTTGAACCAGTATTGTTAAGGTCCTTATGCTCTCTGAAAGAGCCTTGTGCATTTGGTGATAAAAGGGAAAGCAAGGAAGCTTCAGTGCCAGTCTCAGATTCTTCAGGTGAATTAATGAGTCCAAGAGGTGGAAAATTTCACCTTGTAAAGGATCTATCCTTTAGGAGGTGGTGCTCAGGGAAGCACATTTGTTGTTCCAAATCATGAGCAACCTTTTTTTCAAGTCATATTCTGGAGCACAAAGTCACTGACATCTCCCATAAACCAGGTGCTGCTTTGTAGCTCTCCTTGCAGAGGGCTCTGTTAGACACTTGGCTTTCCTTACTGTCCCTGAGGTCCCTACAAGGTCCCCACAGGAGCAAAGTTAAAAGATGATTAAACCAGTGGTTACTCACTTAGGTGAGGATAATGTCAAGCTCATGTCTCTGTCTGTGTACCAACAGAAGATGCAGTTGAGGGCTGGGCCTCTTGTGGGATGGAGCTGTTGTGGTTTGACTCGAGGCAAACTGACCTGGACTTTTTTTTTTCTTCATCTTTAGTGATGATGGCCAAGGAGAAACCACCAATAACTGTGGTTGGAGACGTTGGAGGAAGAATTGCTATCATTGTGGTATGAGGGACAAGGGATGGCTTCCTCCCAGCATCTTTTCTTGAGCTGCTTTATCCCAGAGGGCAGGAGGGAAGGCTGGTGTGTAGGGGTGGGAACATGGTTGTTACCACTGATTTCTCCAGTTCTGCTGATGGCTTTGGTTATTTCAGCTTTCTGTTGAAAAGCCCTTGTACTTCAGCACTTTAAACCCTGAAATTTCCTACTCCCTTGAATCTACAAATGTCAGGTCCCTACATTTGTTGGGACACAAATCCAGGACATACAGAGAAATTTCCTGAAGTGGTTTTAAAAAAATCCCAAACAAGCAAAAAACCTTGCTGAGCTTCTCATACTTGCTGTGCTGTGCTGCAGTGTAAATAATCAACATGCAGCTGCTATCACCAGGAAAAAAATACCTTGCTGAAGATAAGCTCTGGGTGTGTGTGCATGTGCAGAGCCTCCTTTGTGTCCAAAACACAATATTTTTGTTTTACACACTAGCAAAAGGATCCATAAATTAGGGGAATGGTGTTCACAGATTTAAGGCCTGCATGTGGCTGTCCTTGCATCTTGACAGCAACCGAAGGAATCGGGGAGATTTTTTGGTGTTTTTTTTCCAGCTGTCTGCATGGCCAAAGCTGCAGTACCTTGCAGATCCACTCCTGCCTTGCAGGCTTAGTAAACTTGTGGTTTTGATGTTATTTCTGTTTCTTTTTAGGATGACATCATCGATGATGTGGAAAGCTTTGTAGCTGCTGCAGAGATCCTGAAAGAACGTGGAGCCTACAAGATTTTTGTGATGGCAACTCATGGGCTCCTGTCAGCAGATGCCCCTCGTCTCATAGAGGAATCCTCCATCGATGAGGTGTGTGTCTGCCTCCTGGGCTGGGGAGGAAGGGCTGGGATGACTGGAACTACCAAAACCCACACACTGATATTCTTCCACTGCCACAGAGCTCATATCTGAAATGGCTGCTTTCATCAGATGCTTCCAGCTAGCTCATTCCTAACTGGAAAAAAAAAACAAAACAAAACCAAAACCGAAACAAACCCCCCAAAAATCAAACATGTGGGATTAATACTTACATCAGAGCTGCTTCTCTGTGTATATTTTCTCCCTCATGCACAGATATTAGTTGTTCCTGCCTGGACCCTGCCCATACTGCAGCTGGGTGCTGCTTTCTCCCTCTCCCTGCCTGGCAGGGGAGATTTCAAACCTCATCCTCAGTTATGAACACATCAGACTTTGCAATCTAAACTGACCTGTCAGCCTGTGTGGAGGTGGCTGTTGTAGAGTGCTGGTCATGTAGTACCCTCAACAGATTGACCCTCAGGTGAGGGAGACCATTTATTGTAATCTTTTTTGGGTAACATCCAGGATTTCTCCCCCTGAGCTGTTACCCTGGGACAAGCGTTCAGTGAGAGCGGGTGCACAGCAGCACAGCTCAGGCCCTTTTCTTTCTGTCTCTCTCTAGGTGGTCGTCACCAACACGGTTCCTCATGAGGTCCAGAAGCTGCAGTGCCCCAAGATAAAGACTGTGGATATCAGTTTGATTCTCTCTGAAGCCATCAGACGAATCCACAACGGGGAATCCATGGCTTATCTCTTTCGCAACATCACTGTCGACGATTAGACCTGGCACTGCCTCTCTCCTGGCTTCCACAAGAAAAGGAATCATGCATGAAAAGGCAATACCATAAATTCTAGGCATAGTGCAGCTGTTTATTCTTGTAGGATCATGAAGGTTTTCAGCATCTTGAGCCATGAGATTTAATAGAAAAAAAAAAAAAAAAAAAAAAAGAAAAAAAACCTGACCAGCACTTTACAGGTGTATAGAAGAGTCCCCTGGCAGTGAGGGAGGATTATATCCTAATTAAGATAGATGGAGAAATGGTGGTGTTGAATTTGTAACTTTCCTTAATTTGTGGTTTGTTTTTTTTTTTCTTAGTGTGTTATCTCTTGCCCTGTAGGGGGAGAAAGAAAAGCAAAAAAAAAAGTAGCTGTTGGCTTATGAGAAAGGGACTAGAGAGTGCTGACTGCTGTGTGTGGGCAGCCAGAGGAGACAGCCTGTGGGTGTCTGACTGTGCCTGGGAGCACAGAAGGGAGTGCTCTGTGCTGCTGGCAGAGCTGAGTGGCTCCTTGCCAGCCCAGTGGCCTCTCATCTCCTGCACAGCCCAGCACAGCAAGGGCTTTCTACAGAACTAAGTCAGCAGAACATCCTGACAGGGCAGCTTAGGGCAACCCCATTCACAGGGCTGCCCATGTCCTCCTGTCAGGGAGCTGGGAACAAGCTCCTGTCTGTCTCCCAGCAGGGCAAGGGGGTGCTAGTCAATGCCTTTTCATTTTGCAAGCCTTGGATCATTATTGTTCTTCAGTGGCAAGTAGCAGGAGGGTCCAGGTCCTTACTTGAACACTTGTCTGCACTGCAAAACCAGGCACAACTTCTGGAGTTGCCTGGGGCTGGGGAGTTGTGGCAGTCAGAACAATGTCTGTTGCCAATGCAGCTGTGCTCTGCAAAACACTGACACTGAACCTGCAATAAAAAGTGTAGGATTTTTCAGTTTTGGTGCTTCTTGTGAATGCTGTGCCCTCTGAACTGCTGCTGTGTTTGTGTTGTGGGGCTGTTTCTGTAACTAGGATCACTTGACAGTGTAGAGTCACAGACTGGTGTGAATGGGAAGGGAACTTAAAGCTCATCCATTCCCCACCCCCAGCATGGGCAGGGACACCTCCCATGAGACCAGGGTGCTCCAAACCCCATCCAACCTGGTTTGGAACTTCCAGGGATGGGGCAGGCACAGCTTCTCTGGGCCCAGAGCCTTTGCTGGGTTCTCACCACCCTGGGGGAAGCTGGCAGCCATCTTCCTGCATGCTCCTTGTGGGGGTGACATTTGAGGCTGAGAAAACTGGGTTTGTTGAGCCTTGAGAAGGCTTTGGGGAGAATTTATTTTGATTTTCCAATGCTTAAAGGGTGGCTGCAAAGAAGATGGAGACTCCCAGTTGACAAGGAGTCACGTGGACAAGACAAGGGGCAATGGGCACAAGTTGCTCCTGGGAAGATTCCTTTTAAGTACAAGAGGAAAATCTTTCCCTCTGAATACAGTCAGACCTTGGAATGATCTCCCAGGGGATGCAGTGGATTCCCCCACTTCGGAAAACTTGAAGTCTCAGCTCTGTAGGGTGCTGGGGCATCTCACATCAACAATAATAGCAGAAGGGTTGGACCAGGGACTCCTTCAGGTCCCTCCAGGACATTCTCTGACTGGGGACACCAGAAGGGACAGCAGAGAAACCCCCCCGAGGTGCTGGGGAAGGGCTGGGTCTCCCCAAGCCCCAGGAGCTCCCAGGTAAGGGCTGGGTCTCCCCAATCCCCAGGAATTCCCAGGGAAGGGCTGGGTCTCCCCAGGAATTCCCAGGGAAGGGCTGGCTCTCCCCAATCCCCAGGAATTCCCAGGGAAGGGTTGGCTCTCCCCAATCCCCAGGAATTCCCAGGGAAGGGTTGGCTCTCCCCAAGCCATTCCCAAACTTTCCGCTTCCTCCTGGCTGACGCCGGAGGCCTCAGGGGGCGGGGCGTTGCCTAGCAACAGAGGACGCTGTGCCGCCCCTGACCAATGGGAGAGCGAGGATTGGCGGGCGGTGACCAATGAGAGCAGGGAGGGGGCGGGCTCAGCCCGGGCAGGGGTTGGGGGGGGGGCCGGGGTTGGGGGGCATCCCTGCGGGGAGGAGGAGGAGGAGGAGGAGGAGCGGGAGGAAGGCTGAGCTGCCCCGCTCAGTGCCCCCCGGGCAGAAAGGCTCCGTGTGGTTCCCCCCCCCAGGACAGGTTCCCTGATTTGGGGCAGGGGGCAAGGATGACCTCGCTCAGCCTGGCCCAGCTCTTGGACCTCGCCATCGGAACCCCTGAGCTCTGGGTCCTCAACCTGCAGGCTCTGCACCGCCTGCTCCAGGCCCTGCTGGGACACCTGGGAATAAAGGAGCTGCCGGCACAGGAACCCGAATCCAGCGGCTCCCGGCTCACCTCCGTGGCCACCGAACCGGGCCAGGGGAAGGAGATGGAAAGGCAGCAGAACAGCATTCCCCAGGTAGAACCTCCTGGGTGCTCCCTGGGTGCTCCCCTGCCAGACCCCCCCCCTCCTCCGGGTTCCCCGCTGCCCCTGTGCTGCCCGGAGCCCCCCGGGTCTGCATTAAACCGGAATTCCTGAATTCCTGAGGCTTCCCTGGGGCAGAGGGATGGAGTTTTGGGGAGGAAGAGCTGGGGCTGGAATGCTGCTCTGCTTGTTCTGAGTGCCCTCCTGACAGCAACACCAGCAGGTAGGGGGGGGTTCAATCCATCCCTCCCTTCCCCTCTCCTGATCTCCAGGTGGGGTTGGTGCCCATCGAGCCCCTCCCCCAGGACAAGGCTGTGTCCCAGGATCTCCTCCAGGAGCTCAGGGGGATGAAGGCAGAGCAAGCCCGCATGGCAGGGGAGATGCAGAGGATCCTGGAGGCACTGGGCTTGGTGAGCTGCTGCTGGGGCTCACGCCCTCTCCCTCTTACCCACCACCCCCTCCCCTGTCCCTTCCTGTCGCCCATCCTGAAGGATGTCCCAAGGGAGGAGGGGGGAGAGCTGAGCCCAACCCACCCCCCCCAGCAGCCCCCCTGGGGGAGGGCAGAACCGGGCAGTGCTGCCTGTGGGGCGGGCTGGGGGGAGAGGGAACTGCTGAGCCCAAACCCAGCCATGGGAAGGCCCTTTGGAACTGAAGAGCCCTCAAAACCTGGGGTGCTGGGGGGGGGGGGGGGGAAGACAGCTCCCCCCTTGCAGTGCAACCCCATCCCCCAGGAACAGCCTTGCCCAGCACCCCCCTGCCTCCTCCCCCAGTCAGTTTGTGGATTTTCTTTTTCCATCCCATTCCTGTGTCCTAACTGCCTTCTCCTTGCATCACTCCAGGAAAGAGCTGAGGGTGCTGCTGGGCAGCTCCAGGACCGGGAAACGCTGGAGAGTGAGGGGGCCACGACCTGGGAGGAAGGGCAGCTCCTTGGAGAGGTTCCTGCTCTGAAAAGGGCCATGTTTAGGGGGGGGAGGGGGGAAGAGGAGTGGGTGTCAGGCAGGGCCAGGCTGCCCTGACAGCCCCCAACAACCCCTCTGTGGGGCAAGCAAGCCCCCCAAACCTTTGGGGTGGCCACATAGCCCCAGGACCTGGCTGGGCAGTGGGCATCCAAGGGCTGGGGGCAGGGGAGGGTTTGGGGCAGCTCCTGGGAGTTGGGTTCCAAATCCCACCTGGGTCTGCTGTTCCCAAAAGGCAGGCACAGCCCCTGGAGCTGGGAAGTGGCTCAGGGAATTGCTGGTCCCTCGGATCAGCTGCTGAATCTCTGCAGGGCCAGAGAAGCCCCTGGGGGTTGGGGGGGGAAGGGGGGCTGTGGCTCTGGCAGCCCAGGGGGGGGCTCCACGGGTGGGCAGCCTCTGACTTTGGGCTCTCGTGGGGTACAGAGTTTGACCCTGAGAGGGGGGGGATTTGGGGACAGGGCAGGGGGCCCTGGGGTCTGTCCCACCACTGCATGGCTGCCACTGAGCCTGCTTCCCTTTGCCTCCCTCTTCCAGGAGGGCAGTGGGGGACAATCTGCCCCCCCCGAGGCCTACCACATCAGATGGGGACACCCAGAATGAGGTCATCCTGGGGACCACCACCCTGGGGACACAACCAGTGTCCTCTGGCACCCAGACCACCACCCTGGGGGCAAAACCAAAGTCCCCTGGCACCCAGACCACCATCTCAGAGATGGAGCCAGGGATCCCCCGACACCCTGGGGACAAAGTCAGGGTCCCCTGACACCCAGACCACCATCCCAAGGGTGCAGCCAGAGACTCCAACACCCAGACCACCATCCCAGGGACACAGCCAGAGTCCCCTGGCTCCCAGGCCACCACTCCAGGGATGCAGCCAGGGCCCCCCCAGCACCATGACCACCATCCTGGGGATGCAACCAACACTTCCAGGGACCCAAGGAGAAGGAGCAGGGATCCAGCCAAGCCCCTTCTACATGGAGCCCAGCCTTCCTGGAACTGAGAATGTCCCTACAGAGGCCATTCCTGGTGCTCTGGGGATGCAGGTGGCTCTTGACCAAATAGGACAACTCAGCCATCTCTTGGCTGGCCTGAAGGAGCAGGTGATGCAGCTGGAAAACACCAAGGCAGACCAAGCTGAGCTGGAGAAGATTCCCCTCCTCTTCCTGGAGAAAGGTGAGAGCCCTGAAGGGACTTGAGGGGTGGGGGTTGTTTTGCATGGGGACATCCTGGGTCACTGGCTCATCACGCTCAGAGCCTGGCCCTGAGGATGAGATCCCTTAACTGACAGTGTCCCTTTGGACCCTTTCTCTAGACCAGGAGAGCATCCTCAGTGTCCTCTCCAACCTCCAGGGACAGATGTCCTCCCTGCAGGACCAGGTGTCCCTCTGTGCAGGGCCTGTCCTGTGACCTGCAGGTCCAGAAGGAGAAGGTGAGCTGGTTGTGGTCCCCAGGGGCTCTGCAAGGATGCTGGAAGATCCCAGTGCTGGGATGAGGTGAGGGCCATGCCCCAATGGTGCCACTGCTGCTCTTCTCAGATCAAGCACCTGGAAGAGGCCCTGGGAAAGCTGGAGGTGGCTGGAGCTGACTGGAGAGGGACTGTCAGCAAGCAGGTCACCCAGCAGCTGGGGTGAGAGGCTGGGAAAGGATTTCCTGCCCCGTGGTGCTGCCAGGGAGGGCAGGGTGGTTGGGAGCATCCTGCTTTGGGGCAAGAGATACCTCCTGAGGAGCACCACAGAACCTAAGCCTGCCCGTGCCCACCTCTTGCTGGGCAGGTCCAGACTGCAGGAGATCAAACAGGAGCTGGGAGAAGAGCAGGAGGTGCCCAAGCCCATGCTGGAGGTGACCACCAAGAGGGCTGAGCAGCTGCAGGAGCAAGTGAGGCTGGGGGAAGGGGGGGAAGCTCCCATCATCTGCTGGCTGGGGTCCTGGTTGGGGTCCTGGTTGGGGTCCTGGTTGGGGTCCTGGCTGGGATCCTGGCTGGGATCTTGGCTGGGATCTTGGTTGGGGTCCTGGCTGGGGTCCTGGCTGTGATCCTGGCTGAGATCCTGGCTGGGATCCTGGCTGGGATCTTGGTTGGGGTCCTGGCTGGGATCCTGGCTGAGGCCATGGAGCAGCCAAGGCACCTGGGTATGTTGGCCACATCCATCCCACCTCAGAGCCAATTCTTTTTCCCCTTCCTGCAGCCAGAGAAGCTGGAGGGAATGCTGGGAAGCACGGGGCAGGAGCAGGCAGAGGTGCTGGGAGTGTGCCCAACCTGCAGCACGGACACCAGAGGGAAACTGGGGCATATCCAGCACTACCAGAAGCACGAGGAGCTGCTGGAACTGATTTCACAGCAGGCAGTGGTCAAGGTGGTGAGGCAGCTGCCATGGAGGAGCCAGGTAGGAAAATGCTGGCATGGGGAGGGGGTGGGGGTGGGGGTGGGATGTTGGTTGTGTTTCACTGTGGTGTGGGGGAACCCCCTGCTACCCCCCCAGATTGGCTTGGATGAGTCAGCAGCATGGAGGGAAATTAAAAGTCTTGATGCAAAGATCCTGCTGGCCCTGAGAGCCTCTGGCCACTGGCTGAGGAGCCCGGGTCTGTCCCCATGGAGCAGCTAATCCCTCCTCACACAGCATCCTCCTCTTTGAAGCAGGATGAGAAGATGCTGAAGAACATCCAGGCCAGTGTGGTGCAGGTGCAGAGGAACTGTGAGGAGCTGAGTTGGGTCACAGGGAACCTCGTGGATGAGCATCAGCAGAGGCAGCAAGAGCTGGAGGTTGGTGTCAGAGCATCCTGCAGGCAGAGCCCAGGCTGGGGACCACGAGGGATGTGTCCCCTGCCAACCATCTCCCAGATGTCTTCCCTGGAGGTTTGGGCTGGGGGTGGGCAAGTGGGAAGGTGGCCAGGAGGCAGCTCAAACTCTGCCCCATCCTGATGAGCTGCTTTCTGTGTTGGAAGGCTCTGTCCCAGTCCTTGGAGAAGCTGGAGAAGGTGGATAAGGAGAACTTGGTACTGGCAATTGAAAAGGTAAGACCTGGCCAAGGGCTTGCTGAGCAGGGTGACAAACACCCCTTGTCCCTTGGGGTCCCAGTGGCAGAACTGGCTCGGGGGAGGGAGGATTTCCAGCCCAGCTGTGGGGGTCCCCACTGGGTCCCCTTGCCTTCCCCAGGGGTCCCTTTTCCTGCTGGGACCAACCTGGGGGGTGATGGGAGAAGTGGGGGCCACGGAGCTGCTTCTCCCCTGCCCCATACCCAAGGTGGCTCCTGCCCATCCTGCTCCAATCCTTTCCCAACCCCTCTCCTGCTTTTTCCCTCTCCTTAGAAAGCTGACAAAGCTGC
The DNA here is from genome assembly GCA_023637945.1 of Phaethornis superciliosus. NCBI lineage: Eukaryota > Metazoa > Chordata > Aves > Apodiformes > Trochilidae > Phaethornis > Phaethornis superciliosus. Next base: position 2,758,944 of record JAJQWJ010000021.1, read on the forward strand.
CCTGGCCGGCACCCTCAGATGCAGCCACTTTGAGGCCCAAATGGGAGCAGCTGGAGCAAAGGAACCGGGAGATGCTGAGCCGGATCCGGGCTGTGGAGCAGGGTTGGATCCAGCTCCAGCACCAACTCCGGGAGCTGATGGAATCCAAGGTGAGGGATGGCTGCAGAAAGCAGAAACCCCCTCCTGGCTGTCCCCTGCCCCTGGGGACTCAGCTGTCCCCTCCCGGGGGGGGATCTGAGGGTTTGTCTCCATTCCCAGCTGGATCGCCTGGAGCTGGAGCGTTTGGAGCAGCAGCTGGAGAAGCAGAGGGAGCTGATCCTGGAAGAGCTGAAGGAGAGGGGTGCTGCCGGCTGAGGCTGATGAGGCTGCTGGGATGAAGAAGTGAACGTGATGGGGGACAGCGGGATGGCCCTGGGGACAGAGATTCCCTCCAGCTGGTCCCCCCGGGGAGGGATTTTTGGGGATGCTGAGCAGCAGGTTCCCTCCATGTGGGGGGGCAGGAGGAAGGGGGGGACCCTGTGAGATGAAACCCCCCCCACCCCCAAAGCTGGGGTGTGGGTGCCAAGGTTTTGGGGGGTGAGGAGGGGAGGATGGGGGCTGTTTCCTCCACCTGCCTGTGTCCCCCCCCCCAGAACTCCCCCAGCTTTTCTCTTCCCCCTCCAGGCAGCTCCTGGCCCCTTTCCACTGCCTCTCCTGTGATCGGGCTCTCAGCATCACTCTGCCCACCCCGTGAGTAGCACCCCACAGCCTGGGGGGGGATGTGGGGGGTGGGTGCTGCCAAGCCCCCTGCCCAGCCCTGTCTGACATCAGGGGAACGGGGACCCCTCCCCAAGGGCAGGGGGGAAGCCATAGGGTAGAAACCCAAGGGTTTTGGGGCCAGGTTTTTTGTCCCCTGTCACCCACCTGAGGTTCCTGCCCTCCCCCCCCACCTCTCCCCCCCCCCCAAAGGCACCTGGAGACCATCTCATCCCTGTCACCACTGTCCCACCACTTGGTTGGGTGCCCCCAGACCCAGCTCAAGCAGGAGCTGATCCAGCAGCACGGGCACAGGTAGGGGACAGAGGGACCCATCCCCAGCTCCTTGGCGGGGGGGGGCTGGGCAGGGATGTACTGTGAGGGCTCAGCTTGTCCCAGCTCTGGGGGCTGGGGGGGGTTGGGGGGGGGGGGGGTGGTCTCTACAGCCCCCTCATGCTGCCCAGGTCTCTGCCACTGGGTGCTGGGGCTGCCTGTGATGAGTTGTGTCCGGTCTCAGCCCACCCTGGGGATTGGGGTGGGGGTCAGGGGGGGGGAAGGGATGCACAGGGTGCTGTGGTGTCGGGTGCTGAGCACCCCCTGTGCCCCATCCCCCAGGGAGCTGATGGCCAAATACAGGTACCCCCGGGGTGCCACGGGACCGCGGGGGCCAACCACACCCCTCACCCACCCCCTGCAGCGTCCCCTGCGCCTCCAGCCCCTTCCCCCCAGCCCCCCGTGGCTGCCCCAGCCCCCCAGCAAGGTAGGGATGAGGGAGATGGGGGGGGGGGGGGATGAGTGGGGCTGGGGGGTGCTGAGCATCCGCAGGGCTCCGTGCCTCAGTTTCCCCAGGGAGGATCGGGCCCTGGGGTTCTGCCAGCTCATTCTCTCCTTTCCATCAGGATGAGCTGGAGCTGCTGAGCCAGGATGGACACAGGGACAAGGACAGGGACAGGGACAGGGACAGGCAGCTGCCTGCACTCAAGGAGGGTATGGCCAGGGCAGGGGGGGGGGGATCCCAGCAGGGTGAAGGGGACAGCATGGGGGGGGCACTGTGTCACCCCCAGCTCCCTCTGCTCTCTCTTGCCAGGCTTCCTGAAGGATGAGCCCAAGCTGTCCCCAGGGCAGAGGGACACAAAGGCAGCCCTGGCCCAGGGCCACCTCTCCCAGCCCCCAGGGGACAGACCCAGCACCTCAGCAAGGGGGTGGCACTGGGGGTCCCTGAGCAAACCCCCAAAGAAGGAGCCATGAGGGGCTCAGCCCCATCCTCGGTGACCTGGCAGGGACATCCTGTGGCCAAAAGAAAAGACAGGTACAGCTGGGGTTAAAAAAGGGATTTTTTATTATTTTTTTTTAAATTAATAAAAAAACCTTCAACCTGTTTTTTCCTCTTTTTTTTTTTTTTGTTTTTTTTTTTTTGTTTGTTTGTTTTGTTTTTTTAATATGTTTTTTTGCTTGTTTGTTTTTTTAAGCAAGATTGATTTGAACACTAAAAAAAAAACCCCCCCAGCTCCCCCCCCGCTCCCTGGGGAAGGGCCACAAAGGAGTCACAGGGAGGTGGGGGGTGGGGGGGGGGCATCACCTCGATAAAATCACAGCCCCCCAACTCTGCTCCCCCTGGCCCTGGAGGGGTGCACAGGGAGGGGGAGATGGGGGTGAAGGGAGGGTCTGAGGGCTCTGTGCAAGAAGCTGGGCTGACTTTTGGAAGCCAGAGCTGAGGTGCTTTGCTCCAGTTGCTGCAACCAGAGCTGGGGGGGGTGGGGGGAAGGGGGGGGCAGCAGTTCTGTGCCCCCACAGCCATGCTATGGGGTGCTGGGGTGCTGACAGCCACCTCCATCAGTTGGTGTTTAATTATCCCCCCCCCCTTCCCTCTCCTGCAAGGATGCTGGGGGGGGGGGGGGGGAAAGTAGGGAGCCCCCCCCCCCCCCCCCAGTAGCTCCTCTGTGCTGCTGCTTCCTTCTCTCTGGATTTATATACATAAGATATATTTATATATTATAGTTATATAGTTAAAAAAAAAAAAAAAAAATTGGGGGGAAGAAAAGACCAGCTCGAGGCTTTCATGGCCTGTGCTTGTCCCTGGCAGCGTGTGTGTGTGTCCTCCCCCCACCCCCCTAAAAATAATAATAAAACCTAGAAAATTATTCCAGTGCGTTTTCTAGGGGGGGGTGGGGGGGAGGGGGAAAAGAGCCCCCACTCCAACGCCTTGCCCAAGACCACCCCCCTACCCTCCCCACTCCCTTTAATTCCCACCCCCCCCCCCCCCCTTGCCACCCCACTCTTATCTCTGGCCATCCATGGGTGGCCACGCTTTCTGTGGGGGGGTGGGTGGCGGGGGGGGTGGGGGGGGGCCTGGAGGGCTGTGGGGTGATGGAGGTGATGGTGGAGGCTGTGGGCAGTGGGTGAGGAAGGGGGGAGCCAGGAGGGTTGGATGGGTGGGGGGAGAAGAGGCCCAGAAGGGGGCTGAAGCTGCCCGGGGGGGGAGCAGGCCATGGAGGGGATGGGGCTGTTGCTGCTCTGCAGGCTCTCCGAGGTCCTCAGCTTGGAGAACATGGCCAAAGCGTCCGGGAAGTTGGGTGGCGTGGCCGGGGTGTTGCTGGGGGTGCACATCTGTGGGGGGGGGGGAAAGGAGAAGGTGAGGTGGGTGCCCCTCAGGGTGGGTTTTCAAGTCTCAGTTATGCCCCCCAGGAGCTGGAGGAAGGGTTGGATTCCTCCCCAACCCCTGGGGATGCTCAGAGCCCAAGTCTGGCTGGCATGGGGGCCACCAGTGCAGCCCCCCCCCAAACCCACCCAAGGGGACTGGTGTCTCCCCCAAAGTGGGGAGGGGGCTGCAGCCCAGCCAGGACCATCCAGGCTGCTCAAAGCACTGGGGTGAGGCTGCAGGGATGGGGAGGGGGATGCTGCTCTGCTGCCAGGGGGGTGGGCAGAGTGCTGGGGACCCCCCCCCCCCTCTTTGCACCCCATTATGGCAGGCAGGGTCCCCCCAGGGTTTGGGCTGTGGTTGGTCCCTGGTGGGGCCCCCACTTTCTGCAGACTCAGCGAATTTATCACCCCCCCCCCACCCACGGCCCTTCCACAGCAAGCAGAAAAAAAATCCTGGGGGGGGGGGGGTACCCCAGGGGCTGGAGACCCCCAAGGGCCCATTCAGCAAAGCATTTGATGTGCTCTGAGGATTTGGGGGGGGGGGAGGAGTGATGCTAAAGCCCCCCCGAAGGGGAGCAAAGTACAAAATGGGGTGGGTGCCCATGGTGCACCCTGCTCCCTCCTCCCAGGACCAGGCTGGCACCATGTGGGTTCCTGCAGAGCCAGGGATGTTCCTGGCTTTGGGACATCTGAAACTTCAGAGCTCAGCAAAAAGTGGTAAGTTAAGGAAAAAAAAAAAAAAAAAGGAAAAAAAAAGAAAAAAAAGGAAAAAAAAGGAAAAAAAAAAAGGAAAAAAAAAAAAGGAAAAAAAAAAAAAGTAAAAAAAAAAAAAGGAAAAAAAAGGGAAAAAAAAGAAAAAAAAGTAAAAAAAAAGAAAAAAAGGAAAAAAAAGGAAAAAAAAGGAAAAAAAAGGAAAAAAAAAGGAAAAAAAAAGGAAAAAAAGGAAAAAAAAAAAGAAAAAAAAAAAAGGAAAAAAAAAAGGAAAAAAAAAAAAAAGGAAAAAAAAAGGAAAAAAAGGAAAAAAAAGAAAAAAAGGAAAAAAAAGGAAAAAAAAGGAAAAAAAAGGAAAAAAAGAGAAAAAAAAGAGAAAAAAAAAGGAAAAAAAAAGGGGAAAAAAAAGGGAAAAAAAAGGAAAAAAAAGGAAAAAAAAGGAAAAAAAAAGGAAAAAAAAAGGGAAAAAAAAGGAAAAAAAAAGGGAAAAAAAAGGGAAAAAAAAGGAAAAAAAAAGGAAAACCTTCAAGTGACTGTGTTTTGAGAAAAAAAAAAAACAATGCTGGGAGGGAGACAATGCTGAGCTTCTGGGGTGGCATTTTCCAGATTAATTGGAGGAGGGGGGAAAAAAAAAAATCTAAAAAATTGCTGTGTAACTATTGCCTTCCTCCTCTGCCCTGGTTTTGAGGAGGTGCTGGGCAGCTGTACCCACAGCCCACGCAGGGGGTCCCTTCCCATGGGGGGGGCCCCTGCTCTGGGTGGGGGTGAAGGGGATGGGTGCTCACAGCTTTGCTCTCTGAGGCTGAAAAAAGAAATAGAAACTGAGCTTGGAAAGCCCCGAGCTGTGCAGGGGAATTTTAATCTGCAGAAATGGGGATGCTGGGGGGGGCCGGGGGGATAGGGGGAAAAAAAAAAAAACAAAAAAGCTAAGAAAAAAAAAACGAAAAAAAAACCCTAAGAAAAAAATGCTAAAAAAAAAAGCTAAAAAAAAAAAAACATAAAAAAAAAATCCTAAGAAAAAAAAGCTAAAAAAAAGCTAAAAAAAAGCTAAAAAAAAGCTAAAAAAAAGCTAAAAAAAATTCTAAAAAAAAATTCTAAAAAAAAAATTCTAAAAAAAAAATTCTAAAAAAAAAATTCTAAAAAAAAATTCTAAAAAAAATTCTAAAAAATTCTAAAAAAAAATTCTAAAAAAATTCTAAAAAATTCTAAAAAAATTCTAAAAATTCTAAAAAATTCTTAAAAATAAAAAAAAATCTAAAAAATGCTAAAAAATGCTAAAAATAAATTCTAAAAAAAATTCTAAACAATAAAATTCTAAAAAATAATTCTAAAAAAATTCTAAAAAATAAAATTCTAAAAAAAAAAATCTAAAAAAAAAATTCGAAAAAAAAATTCTAAAAAAAAAATTCTAAAAAATAAAATTCTAAAAAATAAAATTCTAAAAAATAAAATTCTAAAAAATAAAATTCTAAAAAAAAAAAAATGCTAAAAATATGAGTCCTTGGTAAGAAGTGTTTTATCCCCACCTGTAGCAAACAGTGTTGGGGGTGCCACAGCAGGGAGGGGGGGGGCAGAGCTGACCGGAGCCTGTGTGGGGTGGGGGGGGGTGATGGATGGGGTTTTGCTGGAGCTGTTTGTACCCAGCAGCAAGCCAGGTTCTGGGGGTGCAAACAGCTCCCGCCTGCTCTCCCAGCCCTGCTCCCTCCTGGGAAGTTTTTCTGGGAGAAATCCATCCCGTTCCTCAGCACCAGAGACAGAGTGCAAAGGGACGGGGGGAGAAAAATGAAAATAAAGAGGGGGAAGCAGGCAGTAAAATGAGGTTCTCCAAGGGAGAGTGGCATGCTGGGGGAATAGTGATTGCATGACAGCAGGAAAAAAAGGGGGGAATAATAAAATAATAATAATAATAATAATAATAATAATAATAAATAAAATAATAAAAATAATAAAAATAAATAATAAAAATAAAATAATAGTAATAAAAATAATAATAATAAAAATAAATAATAAAAATAAAATAATAATAATAATTCATGCTGGGTGAATGGTGATTGCCTGACAGCAGGAAAAAAAAGGGGGGGAATAATAAAATAATAATAATAATAATAATAAAAATAAATAAAAATAAAAATAATAATTCATGCTGGGTGAATTGTGATTGCCTGACAGGCAGGAAAAAAAAGGGGGGGAATAATAATATAATAATAATAAATAATAATAATAATAATAATAATAATAATTCATGCTGGGTGAATGGTGATTGCCTGACAGCAGGAAAAAAAACGGGGGGGGAATAATATAATAATAATAATAATATTAATGATAATAATAAATAATAATAATATTAATGATGATAATAAATAATAATAATAATAATAATAATATATTCAGTTCAGCCCAGACCTGCTCCTTCCCCCACGTGTTCAGTTCCCCCAACAGGAAAGAATAATAATTAAGAAATATAAAGAATAATAATTTAAAAAAAAAAAAAATGGGGAAAAAAAAAAAAACAAAAACAAACCCAAACAATCAAAACACAAAAGAAAAAAACCCAAAACCAAAACAAAAAAAAAAAAAAACAAAAAAACAAAACAAACCAAAAAAAACCCCAACAAACCAACCAAACAAAAACATCCGGAGGGGAACAACTTCCGAGGTGCCCTGGGCCAAGGTCAAGCGGTGTTTGGGGAGGAGCAGGGGGGGGGATGCTGTGTGTGTCCCCCCCCAGCAGCTGCAGCACACAAACTATTTCCTGGCAGACATTTTAGCTCCGTGTTTACATTCCCGGCTGCCTCTGGCTCCGGGCAATATGGCTGCGGGGAGCTGGGGGGGGGCTGAGGACCCTTCTGGGGGGGCTGTCTGGGGAGGGGGGGTCCTGAGCTGGGGGGGGGGAGAGGTGTGGGGGGGGCTTGGGAGGTGGGGGGGGTTTAAAAGTGAGTTTGGGGAAGGGGATGGGGGGGATGTTTGGGGGGGGGGGATGTTTGGGGGAAGGGGATGGGGGGATGTTTGGGGAGGTGGGGTAGGGGTTTGGGGAGGGGGGGGGGGGGGATGTTTGGGGGGAGAGAGGGGGATGTTTGGGGGGGGGGATGTTTGGGGAAGGGGATGGGGGGATGTTTGGGGAAGGGGATGGAGGGATGTTTGGGGAGGGGGGGGGGATGTTTGGGGAGAGGGGGGGGGGATGTTTGGGGAGAGGGGGGGGGATGTTTGGGGAAGGGGATGGAGAGATATTTGGGGCGGGATGTTTGGGGAGGGGGGGGATGTTTGGGGGGGGATGTTTGGGGGAAGGGGTGGGGGGGATGTTGGGAGGGGGTGGGGGGGATGTTTGGGGAGGGGGATGGGGGGATGTTTGGGGAGGGGGGGATTTTGGGGGGGGATGTTTGTGGGGGGGATGTTTGGGGGAAGGGGATGGGGGGGGATGTTTGGGGGGAGGGGATGGGGGGATTTTTGTTGGGGGGGGGGAGGGGGTGGGGGGATATTTTGGGGGGGGTTGGGGGGGGGAATGGTTTGGGGAGGGGGGATGGGGGATATTTTGGGGGGGGGGATGTTTGGAG